>CP129447.1:60562500-62962500 GCA_030445155.1 Quercus variabilis
GGGTTTGGACCTCTCCTTCTTTTTCTTTATTAGAAGCCCAAATGTTTTACTTTCCTAGGTTTCAATCCTCTTATTTTAGGCCTTGGTACAACATTGTGAATTTTTTGGACCTCAACAATATTGAATTTTAAACTTTATAATTCAATTTGCTTTGCTAACTACTAAAACACCTTAGAAAATTGAATTTCTTCAAGCACGAATATTACTAAAACTCTATCATTCAATTTTCTAACTACTAAAACTCTATCACATAGATACTACTAAAATTCTATCACACTGATTACACAATATAAACCAATAATGTTACCGTCTCAAACATTAAAAAGAAAAAACCAAATCAATTTTAAACATAGAAACAAACAATCATATATTAGTACAAATACCCAACCTAAATACATAAAAACCCATATACAACCCACAATAGTAACAAAATTAAAAAATTAAAAAAAAAAATTCAATAAAAAAGAACAATACTATTAATCTAATCCTTACATTGAACAATTACGTAAGGCAGTCACAAGAATAGAGGTCAAGAGTAACTGAGATTTAGAGATACCTGAACTAAGTCATCCAGCTTTTTAGTATTAATTTAGTGTGAGGAGAGTAAGAGATGAAGGAGTTAAAAAGCCAAAGTTTGGCATTAGGAAGCTGAAGGATTGCCATTTGAGAATGTAACCATGGAACACAAAGGGTTGCCGTCTAAAATTGTAACCGTGTAAGAGATAAAATTGGGAATTATTTTCTTTTTATTAGTATTTTTAAAGTTAGGAAAACTATTTTTAAATTGTATTAATGTAGTGTGAAGAGAGAGAGATGAAGGAGTTAGAAAGCCAAAGTCTGGTGTTAGGAAGCTGAAGGGTTGCCGTTTGAGATTATAACCATGGAACACAAAGGGTTGCCATTTGAAATTGTAACCATGGAACACAAAGAGTTGCCGTCTAAAATTGTAACCGTGTAAGAAATAAGGATTGAGAATTATTTTCGTTTTATTTGTATTTTTAAATTTAGGAAAAATATTATTAAATTGTAGGACAAATTCATGAAAAGGAATGGTAATAACATGGTTGTTAATGTAGCTCAACTGAATATAACAATATTAAATGCAACACTTTAGCTTTTAGTAATGTATAGATTAATTTGATAATAGTGAAATTATTCGAAATTTGTTCCATAGTTTTTCCCTTCAAGGAGAAAGGATTTTCCACGTAAATATTTATATTTTTGTGCGTGATTATTATTTTAAATTGCTAATATTGTTAATAACATTATTTGAGACCCAACAACAAACTTGGTCAGGGAGGATTTGGAACAGTTTATAAGGTAGTCTATCTCCCTTTCTTTCCCTACAAACCTCCCAAAACGAAAAACATTTTATCATACTTTGTCAGAGATTAATTGGTTTTCACCATCACAGGGAATTCTGCCAAATGGAAGAGTGATTGCAGTCAAGAGGCTTTTCTTTAACAAGAGACAGAGAGCAATGGATTTCTACAATGAAATTAACATTATAAGCGGTGTGGAGCACCAAAAAAAAATAGAAGAATTTTAAAAATTCAAGAAAGATTTATATTTTAGTGAAATATAGTGTAAAATAAATAATCTGATATGGGGTATTTTGAAAAGTGATTATATAAACAAATATAAATAAAATAAAAAGTAAATTTTATGCTAAAATAGGTAAAAATTCTTGCACGGATTGATGTGAACGCACTTAAGCAAGGGCAAAATGGTAAATCTGACGGTGAAGAAGAGGACTCATCATCCGCATCTGTCGAATACGCAACCCCGCTGACTCTTTAGTCTGAAAACGCGTTGTTTGTTTCACTTCCAACTGCCAACTGCATTGTGAACGACTTGCGTTCCAGTCTAATTAACTTTTGCTTTTTTCGTTGAAATCTCTCCTTTCGATCCTCCCTTTGACTTTTACATTACACTAATACTATTTCTTTCGCACGACACCTTCCCTTTAAACACTATTTATCATTTATTAGTTACAAATACATTAGCTTTTTTTTTTTTCTTTCTTTCTTTCTGGGTATCATTTTTTAGTTCCAACTATATCAAATTCAACCACAGAAGCCCAAGCTCGATCTCGATCTCGTACCCACATCTAGCTCAGCATTTCAGCAACCCATTATCCAAAAAAGTAAGTCACTCTAATCTAACCTCTCCTACCATGAATTTTTCTTTTCAAACTTGTTGTAAATCTTGTTTCTTATTTGGTGGAATTGAATATGTGAATTTGAGTTGATTTGGTCTTTTGTTTTGCGGATTTCATAAGGAAAAAAAAAAGTATAACGACTTCTCAATTCTCATACTTTAACAACATCTTCACAATCATGCTTCTTACCTTGATGGATTTAATTATTTGTGTTGAGTTTATTGTTTTCTTCTGCTGTTAATTGAGTTTACTATAATATAGTTCCTGTAATAAAATCATCATCTCCTCTTCATTTGCAACTACTGGAATTCACTGAAAAAAAGGAAAAAAATAAAACCAGAGTTTACAAGTTAAAAGCTAAAACCAGCTCAGCTTGAAGCACGTGTACAGTTGTACATAAAATTTATTTATCTGTCTCAAAAAATAACTGATACCTATATGCTTTGTTTTTAAGGACAAGTAATAGAAGATGGGGTTGAACTCCGAATTTTTCTCCCTCAAAAAAAAAGAAAAAAACTCCGAATTTTTTCACTTGGTGTGTGTGTGTGTGTAAATATATACACATATATATTTGTTGAATACAAAGTGTAATATTTTTTTTTTTTTTTCGAAGCATAAAAAGCGTAATCTTGAATAGAGTAGTCAGTGTCCGGTAGCGGGCAGTGACGAATTGGCGGGGGTTGGAGTAGTAACGACGGTGTGCTCGGTGGGGCCTTAAACCTGCTTGGATATTTCTTTGCTGTCGGTTGTGATCTGGTCGAGGCATTTATTATTTTTGGGCCGACTTCAACGTTTTGTGGGCCCATATATTATTCATTTCTTGTGGGCTGTGGGGTCTCTGATTACTACGTTTCAAATTTTTTTTTTCTTTTAATTGGGTCGCGGACATTGTTACTACCAAACCACTCAAACCCAGACAGTAGTATGAAAAAAGACATTAGTATGAAACCACCTAGACACTAATAAAAGTGTGGCTACTCACACGAAACTCTCAAACTCGTAGGTATAACGTGTCAGGAGGACTTTCCGCCCTCCTACAAGACCACCTACTATATTTTTGTTGTGGTCCTTACTCGTTAATCCTTATCTACTGTCTTTTTAGTGCAAGGTGAACTTTTATTTGCAATCAAGCGTGGTCCATATGTGATGTTTTATCAAATTATACCCAAAAAAGAGAGAGGAAAAAAAAAGTAGGAGAGTGAAGGGTGGGACTAAACTATCTCCTTATTTGTCTTAGTGATGCAAGTACCATCACACGGACAATGCTACAACAAGACGTGCCCTCTTGAACCGGATTGATCGAAATGAAAAAGCTCATCCGTACAAACTTCAAGGACGGTGTCGAAGAAATCAATGCTATTACTGTCTAATTAATACATTTTTGGTTTTAGTTTCACACCTCTAGACTATGCTAATGGGGATAGAGGATTTTTTTTTAACAAGCTGTGTAACTAGTACATACTTTTTCTTTTTTCTTTTTTAACAGTATGTCAAACCAACAGACAGGTTGTGGTTGGTCTAACGTCATTTTCGTAGGGGTTTATTATCACACTTTTTCCACATACGAATCATGACTTATTAACTCAAAAAGTTGTGAAAAACTGAGAGCAAAAGTGTATGGATTTAGACTTTCTCAGTTTCTCTTCTCCAACAAAACATCAAGTTTATCTTGAAATTTGCTCCATATTATACTTTAAAAAGATGTTGATATGTCAAGAATGAAGGCTGTTGGATCCCGACTTTTGCTAACTGCTAATGATGGTTGCAAGGATGAGTTGACTTCAGTATGTCCTAGTGTGAAAGGAAAAGAGAAAAAAAAAATTGAAGGAACAAGCATTTAAATACATTATAATGAGGATTATAAATGCTTTCTTGTTTGAATTGTCATCTGTAATTGTCATTCTTTATTCTCAACAAATTTTCTTTCCTGTTCTCTTCTTCCTTATAGGTACACAACAACTTTGTATTTCTTCTTGCCACAGTGATAGTACTGAAATTCATTGTTCAACAGCCTTACAATTAATATTAGATACAGTAATACAAATACTAATTTGTACCAAAAATGAAGAAAGAATTCCCGTTTGTTCCTTCCCGATATGTTATCTTCCTTGTTATCAAGACTTTATTAATCCTAGAAACAGCAATGGGAGATCCAAGATCTCAAACAGTAAACTTGACATGTGGCAACCAAATGGAGCACAATCCCTCTGTTTTTGTTCCGAATTTTGTTGCTACAATGGAAAACATCAGCAACCAAATGCGAGCTTCAGCTTTTGGATTAGCAGTTTCAGGTTCAGGCCCTGATACTAACTATGGCCTTGCCCAGTGCTATGAGGATCTCTCTTTACTTGATTGTGTATTATGCTATGCTGAGGCTCGCACAGTTCTTCCCCAGTGCTTTCCTTTCAACGGAGGTCGTATTTACCTTGATGGTTGCTTCATGAGGTCAGACAATTATAGCTTCTTTGAGGAGTATACTGGACCTGGTGACAGGGCCATATGTGGGAATACAACTAGGAGGAACTCAATGTATGGAAAATCAGTTAGACAGGCTGTGAGCAGTGCAGTTCTGGCAGCTCCAAACCAAAATGGCTCTGCAATAGTTCAGGGGGCTGTACCTGGGGCAGTAAATGAGACAGTTTATGTGCTGGCTGATTGTTGGAGGACTTTAAATGCAAACTCCTGCAAAGCATGTTTAGAGAATGCATCTGCTTCAATATTGGAATGCTTGCCTTGGTCGGAGGGGCGAGCATTGAACACTGGCTGCTTCATGAGGTACTCAGACAAAGATTTCCTCAACAAGAAACCGGGAAATGGAAATTCAAAAGGTAAATGAACTAGGAGTTGATCAAACGCATATCATTATGTTTGGTGACCCAACTTGTAGGTTTAGGGACCTTTTTACAATGGTAAATTTGGCCTGATTATGAGTTTCGATTGATGATTTTTGCAGATACAACTATAGTGATAGCAGTTTCAGTTGTCAGTTCGGTGATTCTGCTGGTAGTTGGAGTAGCAATTGGATTTTATATCTGGAAGCACAGATATATACAAAAGAAACGAAGAGGTAAAAAGCTTTTTCTGGAAAGATGTGGCAGTCATGGTGCAATAATCTCAATATTATATCAATCCAAAGTTGTAGGAATCTCAATGCTTGTACTTTACAAAGCCTCCAAATGTGTTAAATATATTTTTAAAAAGAAGGAAAAATTTTAGGCAGCTCAATCTGCTATATAATGCATGATTGATTTCCTCCTTTGATTACAAATTGCTACCCTAGTTCCTCATTACTATTCAATTCTGGCTCCCTAGGTTCAAATGATGCAGAAAAGCTGGTGAAAACACTTAATGACAGTAGCCTGAACTTCAAGTATTCCACACTTGAGAAGGCTACAGGATCTTTTGACGATGCTAACAAACTTGGACAAGGAGGATTTGGAACAGTTTATAAGGTAGTTTCTCTTCTTTCTCATGCCCCCATAAATTTCCCTAACCAAATCCACTTTATCAAATTTTTTCAGAGATTTATCAGTTTTCTCTGTCACAGGGAGTTTTGCCTGATGGAAGGGAGATTGCTGTCAAGAGGCTTTTCTTTAACAATAGACATAGAGCAGGGGATTTCTACAATGAAGTTAACATTATAAGCAGCGTGGAACACAAAAATCTGGTCAGGTTATTAGGATGCAGTTGTTCTGGACCTGAAAGCCTACTTGTCTATGAATTCCTGCCTAACAAAAGCCTTGATCGATTCATCTTTGGTAATTATTGAAGTTTTACATTCATGTGTGAAAAATGAGTAGCTAAGGTTCTAGAAAAATTGGTTGGTAATGCGTGGTCTGTTGGTTTGGAGTCGACGTTAGCATGCCCACTTGTCCTTGGATTAATGGTGAATACTTATGAAAAAGAAGAAGAAGATGGGTTTTAGCAATTAGGCACCATAAAAGGCAAATGATCTATAGCTATTGGCTACTACTTATAGTTATGTCTCATTTAGTTACTAGACAGATAAAAGATGATGACACATACTAACAGTTTATGCACTCTATATTGTTTTGAAAAAAAAAATGACAGATGCAAACAGAGGTAAAGCACTGAACTGGGAGAAAAGATATGAGATTATTGTGGGGACAGCAGAAGGTTTAGTGTACCTTCATGAGAACTCCAAGAACAGAATCATTCATAGAGATATAAAAGCTAGTAACATCTTGTTGGACTCGAGACTTCGTGCTAAAATTGCTGATTTTGGGTTAGCTAGATCTTTCGAAGAAGATCAGAGCCACATCAGCACTGCCATTGCAGGAACACTGTAAGTATTACATTTCTTTATTGATTGTTTCGATCATTGAAGGGTTTTAAGATATCATAAGATATCAAATTTCTGCAAATCCACATCTAACAATTTTGTAACTGACTAACACTAAAGCCCAATATAAGAACATGTGATTGAGCATGACCACTTTATTGAGGATCCATAGCTAACACTAAAAACTTTTTGACTAAGATTTGGTTGTTGTTGTATAAGAACAAATATTAGTGATAAGAGAGAATAATTTTAGAAGTTTTTTTTCCCATGTGTTCAAACAATACTAATTTATTTATGTCTATATAGAGGATATATGGCTCCAGAATACCTAGCCCATGGTCAGTTAACAGAAAAGGCTGATGTCTACAGCTTTGGAGTGCTTTTGTTAGAGATTGTTACAGGAAGACTGAACAACAGGAGCAAAACCTCAGAATACACTGACAGCCTAATCACAATTGTAAGCTTTAAAACTTCATCTTCCAAAAATAGTTCTCTTATACTCCAATTTTTCTGACAAGAAAGATTAATTAACTGAGCTCTTCCATCATTTTATCAACTGTAATATGTTTTCTTTTTTTGGACAAAACAGACATGGAAGCATTTTCAATCAGGGACAGTTGAACAATTATATGATCCAAATCTAATGTTGCATAATCATTACATCGTAAATGTTAAGAATGAGATTTTAAGAGTGCTGCATATCGGACTTTTATGCACCCAAGAGATTCAGTCATTACGACCAGCAATGTCAAAGGCACTACAAATGTTAACAAATAAGGATTATGAACTCCCTGCACCTACAAATCCTCCTTTTATAGATGAAAGAACGATGGAACTGACTGACATGTGTGAAGACCCATGTTACCCTCTTAGAACAGGATATTCTACTTCAATTGCTACTATTTCTGAAATTTCTTTCTATCCTAGGTGACCATGTTGGTATTGTCTCTGGCAGTTTCTTTGTGTCCCAGTCACCATAATAGGAAGGAAAAAGGATGGTTTCTCATAAAACCAGTGCTCGCATGTTGTCTTTCTAAATGAAAGAAACCACGGATCTCAAGTTGCAACCTCGCCTTGGCTTCTTGTTGGCATTTGGCAGCCAACTGATGATGGTGCACACGAAGTAACTCCGAATAAATCAATCACCTGTACCTTATGAAGGTAGAGGTGATTGATTTTTTGTAAATTTTGGTTCTTTCTGTACATCATTGCTTGGGTAACATAGGATGTTCCTTTTAAATCGTACAAGAGTCTTTTTTTTTTTTTTTTTTTTTTTAATTATTTGAGATATTAGCTTCATAAATGTAGTATCTTCATTTAAATGAAAAGCCTGACGAATCAGCCGAACTTCCAAAGAATATATATGAGCAGAATAGGATTGGTTTTGTTTAACATAATTTTCCATTTTAGCACCCACAAGAAAACACAAAATACGAAAAGTTGAGAACTTCATGTCTACAATTTGAGTACAAATCTGATATATATATATATATATAAGTAGAGTTAGTGAGTATGAGGTTGTGCCATGTGGTGCATTCTTTGAAATTCTTGAATTATAAATCAACAAAGTTTACATTTATATCAAAATATTAGTTAATTAAAATAACCAATAGAGTAAATGCATATATTATTTATCTATAGTTGTGCATTAATAATTTATATCAAATGAATTTATATCTGATGGTGCAAGAAAAACATTGCGCCAGACACTCGTCCATACGTTCGTCCATATCAACGCTAGTCCATATTTGATTACCATTAGCCCTCTCCACTATGTTCGTCCAATGAAGGACGAGTATGTTTTAAACCTCGTCCTTCACCATGGACGGACTATCCATCATGGACGGACTATTCATCATGGACGGATGAGAAGGCATAAACTCACCAAGAGTTAGAAACTTAAGTATACGCACAGCCAAGAGTTGTATTACTTGAATCTCAACACAGTTCCCGAAGAAGTGACTTTCATGACAGTTAAGGGAGTTACCCTCTGAACCTTCCAAGCGTTACGACGACTAAGAAAGATAACCGATTTCCAACACTATATAAAGGCCAGTCTGCATAGAGGTAAGGGGACTTTTTTCTTTGGTAAAGAATAGGAGATAAGTTGAATATTGAGGGTCTCCTTTTTTCCTTCAATTGACTGACTTTACCATCGAAGAATCAAAGGCCGGCATCCACCGGTCTGCTTTTCTGATTTCTTTTGGTCTTTCAGGATTCACTCTACCAGATCCAGAGCGTTCGAAGTTCATTCAACCCGTTAGAGACTTAGTGATCATCAATATCTATATGACATTCTTACTCATTTTTAGTCACTTTGATAGATGACAACAATTGACACAAAAGCCATAAAAAAAAAATTAAATATTTGTGAATTCACTAAAATAAATCTTAGCCCTTTAAATTTCCTAATTCCTTTCAGTAACATGTAATATATGTGTGTGTGTGTGTGTGTGTGTGTGTGTTTCTAAGATTTATATAAGAAACAATTTTTTTTTTAATGTGAGAAACAATTGAAACACTATATCATGCAACAATTAAACCAATGTCCAACAGAAAGGGGAAAAAATTAGTATCACACAACCAAGAATGTAATAAATAAATAAATAAATAAATATTGGAGGATATATGCATAATTTTAGTATGCATGAAACATGCTTATCTATATTAACTAATATATCATGCAACTTTCAATTTACGAACACACACATATAGTGTGATTTCTATTTTGTTTATAAAATAACTAAAGATTACAATTTCTTACAAGGAAATTTAATCATTTTTTTTTAATACATCAATAGTTAGGGGATCTGAATCATGAATGTCTCTATTGGAAATTAAGGTGCCAACTAATTAAGCTACAAGATTCTTAATAAACTTATTGAACTATTGGAGAAAACTAATAATAGGTTGTACTGCACATTGTGTGGGAATTTAACTAGTTGTATACAAATTTGGAATCTTTCTTGTAAATCAATATTTTTTTTCCTAATTTGGGTATTCAAACTCTTTAAGCAACTCACTATCAACATTCAATTTTCAGGATAATGTGTTCCACAATACCATGACTTAATCAAGAATGATGCAGATGAGAGAGGGGTGGTTTTATTTTGGTGTTTTCAAAACTAGGAAGCATGGAGAATTCTGCATTTTTCTCAAGTAACAGTATTTGATACATATATGTACTAGATACCTTCGGAACACGCCAATGAGCCCATCCTAACTTTTGTTTTTCCCCCTAAAAAAAATGTTGAAATGTACACCCATGATATAGTCCGAATATGATCATAACCCAAACCCGTGATAGTAAAAGATATCTTAAATTTGTGAGAATTTTTATTTGTATTTTATGTATTGATTTCAATGTTGAATACTTATCTAGTTATTTTTTATTAATTTTTTGTAATCCTGGTTTGATTTTTAAACATCATTTAATGGGCATAGATTCACTATATTATAATATAACTCTTAAATTGATATATGTTTAAACAAACATGAAAAAAAAAAAAAAAAAAAAAAAAAAAAAAAAAAAAAAAACTTAACAATATATAAAAAAAAAAAATATTTAATAATTAATTAATTCATGTATCTCCGCAATATTGTATCCTAATTTTTCAAGAATTTTCATATCACCGGATCATTGTCCTTCTTAGTTTTTATAAAGGCATTGAGAAAACATATTTTGGGGCTTTAAATTTTTTTTTCAAAATAGAATGCTCACTACAAGTTGGCGCTAGGATATACTCGGAATCCAAAAACATGATCTCCCATAAGGACCATGTGCCTACTTCATCATATGGATCTTATTGTTCCTAATAGACTAGTAGCAATATTTTTAAGAAACAGACTAGAACTAGAAGTAACCTTTTTCTTTTTGAGAAGACTAGAAGTAACATGGTCCATCAAGCAATGCGAGTAAGGGTCAGCAAACATTAGTAAAAGTGATAGTGTGTGACCGCTACGCATATTCCACAAGTTCATAAAGAACTTCTACCATATTTTCGTGGTAAAATTTACCTTATTTTAATGACAGAAATTCGACATAGTTCCACATTACATGGTTTTGTGTTTGTGGTTGCACCAACAACGTACGACATACATGCCGTTCATAGAGTGCATCAATAGCTTCTTGCATGGGACATGTCATTAGGCTTGCAATAGAGTACTTGTACTACTAAACCTCATTAGGTCTATATTATTGCTTGCAATACAAATAATGCATTCAATCTTTTCAGTGTTTACTGTCCACTATACCCAAGGTAGAGGCAAATTGTTGGACTTGGGCCACTAGATTGGTATCAAAGCCCATTCACAAGTTTGACTTCCTACTATGCATGTACAAATGTTGAAGGTGAGATTGTTAGATGGAGGCTTAGTGGGCCAAGTCTAACATTTGCTAGAGGGGAAGGCCTGGTTGGACTAAGTCTCAATCAACCTGTTGATGCTAGGCTATCACATTTTAAGGGAATAAAGTTGCGCAGCTATAGCTTTTGATGTAGTGGGTAAGCACTTAATCCTAACATAAATATTCTAGCAAAACCTACAAGTAGCTCTGTGCGTATTGATGAAACTTAGTTTTGTTGGAAATCTATTGGGACTGGATAAATTATGGAATTTGTGGGGTATAGACTTGATCTTTGTTTGGAACAAATACACCTGATGTAAAGTAGTGAAGGATTGGTAAACATAGAGAAGTCTAGACAAAGCTATTTGTAAGGCAGATAAGAGAATTCAGTTCTCCAAAGCTACAAGCACATGCCTGCACTGCAGCTGACCATAGCCCTTTTATCTAGTCTTTGAACAGGCAGCTTAGGTGAGAGATGGAAGTAGTACATAAATTATAAGTGGTTGGTTGATGAGAAAATTGCTATCCATAAAGATATAGAACGCTGGCATAAATTTTGTTGTTTTTTTTGGTCTTTAATCTAATTTGTTAGGTTTCATATCTTTAATATTGGCAAAACATGATCAATATAAGTCTTCCCATAGTTTGGGTCTCTTAATTTTGTTCAAGACAATGCACCCATGTTCTAGTTCAAGGAATGAAGTTTTTGTTTGCTTCTATTCCTCCTAGATTCTTGCTTCGACTGTTTGAGCTTCTTCAGCCTTTGATTCCTCTTGGACTCCTAGTCAGGGATTTCAGACTTCGCAGAAAAGCTTTTCAACCGGCCCATGTCTCATATGATGACCAAAACAAAAAAGTATATATAGTATATATACAACTTATGGGAGAACTCTGAGAAAAACAAAAAAAAAGAAAAAAAAGGTATTTGTGCCTCCTTTAGAGTTTCTGTAACCATTCTCTCAGATCATCAACCCCGTAGAGCATGATTTCATTGAAGATCATACGGTGAATTCTTGGTGATCACGTTAAAGCCATATCAACAACACAGACTGCTACTGTGATCTTCATAAGGTTATTGGAGTCAGTTAGAGGTTACAATTATGTTCATGTGTATGTCATCTATGAAAGCAATTTAAATGTGAAAGGTTTTCTCTATAAGTTGTCTAAAACTCAATAAAGCCTAGGAAAATGTTTTTCCTTGATCGTAAAACTTCTCTTATTATTGTGGATTTGCTTCATTGTGGAAGGTCTCCCTCGTAGTGGTTTTTCTCGACTAGTTTTCCTTGGATTTTTCACTTCGTCACCATATAATATTCTCTTTGTGATTGATTTGTGTGATTGGTCACAAATTTTATAATTTTTCTTTACACGCTTTTTTGCTTTACTCGTGAAGTGAGCATTGGCAGAATTGAACTAGTATAACAACTTGGTTAATTCACTTGAAAATAAACAACTGGGTTTTAAACCCTAACATAATTTTTCTCTTAAATTCACAACCCTATGATCTTTTAACAATATTCGAAAAAGGTGGCTGAGAAGGGACTAACCATCTCCATAAGCCTAAAATGTTTAATCCTTCTATTGGCTGTGATATTTGGGTCAGAAACATAATTTTTCTTAGTGATGCAATTACCACAAGTGGACAATGCTAACCAAAACTCGCCTTATTAGCTTGGGATGATGGAAATGGACAACTCAAATGTTCAATCTTCACAAACAGTTCTAAAAATCATTGCTATCAGTCTACTGCTGTTGTGTTGCATATGTTTTTGGTTTCAGGTTCACACACCTCCATTAACTATCAGTAGGAACGAGGATTTTCCAACAGTACATAATTTAATCCTGAATTTTGATTTCCTACTCTTGTCAAAATGATACTGATATGTGGCTCAAGAATAAAAGACTTTGGGAGTTAAGACCCCACGATTATGATGGCAGGACTTGTATTTGCTGCTAATATGGTTGCCAGCATGGGATGGCATAAGTATTCCCAGTAGCAAAAAGACAAATAAATAAATCCATTGTAGTGAAGATTAGAAATGCTTTTCTTGCTTGATTTGTTGTCTCTAAATTTCATTCTCTCTCCATCAAGTTTTCTTTTCTTTTCTTTCTCGATGCGCCATCCTTTATTAGCCATTCAAAGTTGTCAGCCTCCCTTACCCCCACAACCCTCACTTGTGACCTTCACAGAAATTCAATTCAATTTCTTCCATTCTAAATACTCCTATAGTTCCAGACTTTGTATTTCGTCTTGCCACAGAGGTACTATACTCAAATTCATTGTTGAAGAGCCTTACAATTGATATCAAAGATAGAATTACATATACTAATTAATACCAAAATGAAGAAAGAATTCCCATCTCTCCATTCCATATATGTTATCTTCCTTGTTATCAAGACATTTTTAATGCTAGAAACAGCATTGGGAGACCCACCATCCCAAATTGTCCAAGTAACTTGCGGCGATCAACTTGTGCAGAATACCACTGCCTTCAGTTTAAATTTTGCTTCAACAATGGAAAACATCAACCAACAAATGCAAGCTTCAGGTTTTGGAGTAGCAGTCAAAGGTTCAGACCCTGATACTAACTATGGCCTTGGCCAGTGTTATGAAGATCTCTCTTTACTTGATTGTGAATTATGCTATGCTGAGGAATTCACGGCTATTCCCCAATGCTATCCTCACAATTCAGGTCGCATCTACCTCGATGGTTGCTTCATGAGATATGAGAATTATAGCTTCTTTCAGGAGTATACAAGGCCTGGTGACAGGGCTGTATTTGGAAATACAACTAGGAAGAACCCAACGTTTAAAGAATCAGTGAAACAGGCTCTGAATCGTGCAATTGTGGCTGCACCACACAAAAAAGGTAATGCAACAGCTCAGGAGGCTTTGCTTGGGGTAGTGAATGAGTCAGTTTATGTACTGGCGGATTGTTGGATGACTTTGATGCAAGTTCTTGTAGAGCATGTTTGGAGAAGGCGTCAGCTTCAATATTGGAATACTTGCCTCAGTCAAAGGGGCGAGCACTGAACACGGCTGCTTCATGAGGTACTCAGACAAAGATTTCCTCAACAACGGACTAGGAACTCGAAGTTCAAGAGGTAAATATGAACTAAGAATTGGCAAAAGAATGGATCATAATATCTGGGGACTGCACTTTTAGCAATAGGGACGTTTCATAGTGGTAAACTAGGCCTGGTCATGGGTTTCTATTGATGATTTTTGCAGGTACAACAACAAAGACAGTTTTTTTAGTTAGTTTTCTGGCTGTTGTGGTAGTTGGAACTTGGAATAGCAGTAGGACTTCATATCTGGACCTGGAGTCACAAAATTACAGAGGAAACGGGGAGTTAAAAAAAAGCCTTTTTGGGGAAAAAGGTAGCAGTAATTGATTCATTCTGCAAGGTCATATATATTTTATCACTTAAAAGCTCTATCAGTCTGTATACTCGTACTTTAAAAAGCCTCCAAAAGTGTCAAGTATATTCTTAAAATGAAGGAAACATTTAGGCAGCTCAATCTGTTATCAAATGCATTATTGATTGCCTCCTTCCTTTGATTGGGAATTACCACCCAAGTTCTTCATTTCTATTCTATTCTGGCTCCCTAGGTTCTAACGATGCAGAAAAGCTGGTGCAAACACTGATTGTAGCCTAAACTTCAAGTATTCCACACTTGAGAAGGCCACAGGAGCTTTTGACAATGCTAACAAACTTGGTCAGGGAGGATTTGGAACAGTTTATAAGGTAGTCTATCTCCCTTTCTTACCCTACAAACCCCCCAAAACGCAAAACATTTTATCATACTTTGTCAGAGATAAATTGGTTTTCTCCATCACAGGGAATTCTGCCTGATGGAAGAGAGGTTGCTGTCAAGAGGCTTTGCTTTAACAATAGACAAAGAGCAGTCGATTTCTACAATGAAATTAACATTATAAGCAGTGTGGAACACAAAAATCTGGTCAGGTTATTAGGATGCGGTTGTTCAGGGCCTGAAAGCCTACTTGTCTAACAAAAGTCAAAAGCCTTGACCAATTCCTCTTTGGTAATTATCAAAGTTTTACATTCATTCTAGTTCTGGTCTGATCTCACTATGCTAGATTGTAGTATATGATATATATCAACAACTTATATATTATTAATTGTTTCAATAAAAATGACAGATCCAAACAGAGGAAAAGCACTAAATTGGGAAAAAAGAAATGAGATTATTGTGGGCACAGCAGAAGGTTTAGCCTACCTTCACGAGAACTCCACGATTAAAATAATTCATAGAGATATAAAAACAGTAACATCTTGTTGGACTCAAAACTTCATGCTAAAATTGCTGATTTTGGGTTAGCAAGATCAAAGCCACATAAGCACTGCCATTGCAGGAACACTTTAAAGTACTACATTTCACAGTTGATTGTTTGAATCATTGAAAGGCTTTTAAGATATCAAGTTTCAGAAAATCCACACCAAAGAATTTTGTAATTAACTAATATTTGAGCCCAATATAAGAACATGTATTAGCAATAAGAAAGTAATTTTACAGGTTTATTTTTCACTTGCGTTCAGCACTGTACTAATTTTTTGAATGAATTCAGGGATATCCTCTAGCCATACACAGGTATTATCCATCTTTCAAGCATACATAGCTATGGCAAGAGCTGCCATATTTTCTTTCCGGCCTACATGAGCAACTTTCCAACTCTAAAATCTTTTAAGCTCTGCCCTGCTTTGTCAATAAGCTGCCAAACCCCAGATAAGTTTGGTTTGGATGCCCTTAAGGCTTGCATTGTCACAAGCAAGACTCCTAGTATTAGGCCTCTAATTCCAATGGTTTTTGCAAAAGACAAAGCTTGAATAACTACTATTCGTTCAATGGATTCTGTATCATGCACCATTTGCTCTTTGTTTCTTAATGCAACAATCAAGGGTCCCTTTTCATCTCTAATAATCGTTCCCACAATCATTGCCCCAAGATCTTTGAATATTGTGCCATCTACATTGACCTTGTACACACAAAATGATGGAGGATTCCATTTTGCGACTTTCTTCACTTGTCCATTTTGGTTGATTACCGTGTTTTGCATGTATTCACTAAGGGATTCCATCGCTTCTTTTGGTATATCATTCCCATTGCTCCAAATTCTCCACGATATGGTAAAAAAAAGTGCCAGGTCTGTCTCCATGCTGTCAAAAAACTCCAATGAACCAACCAGATATTACTTCAACTATGCTGGATATTGTAGAACTCTCATTCCACATCTCTCCTATTTTTCACACCCACACAATGCATGTGTGCACTTTCGTTTCATCATTGTTATGGAAACTCTCATAAATCCTGTCTTCTATTATTCTAATTTGTTCCAGATTGGTTTTGGTTGAAAGAATTCCACTACAAGTGCACCAAGAAAACATCTTGATTTTGTTTGGTGTGTCCATCTGTCATTCTTTTCCAAAACCTTCTCCCCCTTTCCCCCTTTTAACACTCTGCTTCATAATTGTCTTGTCTGCTATCAAGAGAAATTTTGGTAAGCACTTTTGACAGTAAAACCTCCATTATGGTGCAAAGCTAGATTAGTCTATTAGCAGGTAGATCTGTGCTAAGCGGAATTTTTTTTAATTTCTTTAGCTTTGAAAGGCAAGAAAACCAACTCCCATAGATCCACATTCCATCGCTAGGTTGCTTCATCTACAAGTTTGCTTATTGTTGATTCTTCCTCTAGGATTCTTCTTTGTGAAATCACCTTATGCTACCATTCTTGATTACTCTTCCTGCAGGAAGAATACATCTCCACACATAAGGGGTATGACCAATATGAGCTTCCATGAAAGAGCATGAAGGAAAATATCTATTTTTGAAAACCCTGTAAATCAGAGACTGATTATTAGTTCTCATCCTCCAAACTTGCTTAGCTACTAGAGCCAAGTTAAAAGCTCGTAGATCCCAAAAGCCCATGCCTCCCAATTCCTTAGGTTCACAAAGTCGCTTCCAACTGACCCAATGGATTTTGCTTTCATCTTTTCTTTGACCCCCAAGATTTACAAATCATTGATATTAATTCTTCACATAACAATGCCAATATTTTTAACTTGTAGTATACGTGGGATTGCTTAAGCAACTATCTTGATAAGCACCTCTCTTCCCACCTTGAATAGCAATTTTTCTTTACATCCTTGAACTTTTTCCCAAACCCTTTCCTTGATCTTTACAAGGGTATATTTTTTGGATCTTCCTATGAACAAAGGCAATCCCAAATACTGTTTGGCTATCAAGTAGAATTGTTGTTTCATATCACATCCTCAAGTTTACCTTCATCTCTATGCCTTCTTCTTCTTCTTCTTCCTTCTTAGTTGTTAGAGATATATATTAAGCACATATTAGCCCAATGTAATAGGCCCAAACCCATTCCTACTTGTACTAGTAGTCTAGGGTTTAGTCGCCTATATATACTCATATTAGGGTTCATTGTAACACAGGTTATTGTACTGCACTCCTACATAATAAAGATGTAGCCCTTAAGGGATTCCTCCGTGGATGTAGGCCGTCAAGGCTGAACCACGTAACTCTCGTGTTCTTGATATTCCTATTCTATGCTTCCTCTTCCGCATCCACTCTAGCATACACAACATGATATAACACATTGCGTTTGATAATATTCTCCATTTAACATGGTATCAAAGCTAATATTCAACTTGGTATCAGAGCCAAACTTCGTTCTTGGCATAAAACAAACATCTCTACACAGCAAAGAAGATTCTCACGTGCATACCACCATCTGAAGTCACACATGTTTGTCCGCTGGATCCAGACTCCACAGCATCTCGCAGCCATCGTGGCTCTGTGCTGTGTCAAAATCCAACAACCAAGCAAAGCAGTGACTCAACTTCTCAGATCTGTGCAAATTCAAGCCTCGCCTGATGAAACCAATACCACAGACGTGCTCCACTACCTCTCGCGACAAAAACCCAAGAACACGGCCTCCAACGGCGGCCTCACGCGCCGCCACGCGCCTCCAACAGCTCCGGAACCTCCCCACGCGCCGCCTCGATTTCCTCTTTTGTAGGTCATTAATTAGTCACACGCGCCGCCCTATTGGCCTTGTTGTCCGCCGATCTACAAAACTGTGTAATCCGGAGCTCATCGGACTTTGCACGCGCCTTCACGCGCCGCTAGTATTTCCGGCAACTCCTCCACGCGCCGGCGAACTTCCCACGTGCTTTCCACGCGCCGGACAACTTCGGCTGACGTCATCTGACGTCATATGATGACGTCATCAGCCACGTCAGCTTTATCCACGTCAGCCCTAATTCCACGTCATCAGCCACGCAGCTCGCCACGTCAGCAGTGTCGCCTTGTCAGCACCACGTCACCTTGCTGACTGTTGACCCGGACCGACCCGACCCGGACCACCCGGATCTGACCCGTGAACACTGACCGTTGACTTTGACCTGGACCGGTTGACTTTGACTTTTTGCGTTGACTTTGACCAAAAGTCAAAATTTCCGAAAGGGCCTATCTTGCTCAATTTTTCGCGTAGATTCCGATTTTGGACTCCGTTTCTTCATTTGAAGCTCCAAAATTGGTCAATTGGCACATTCTTCATTGTGGTTTCTTCAAAGGCATTCTTCAAGGCATCTCCATGTGATCTTCTCATGCTTATTCAACCTCAAGCCTTCATCGAGTTTCCGCCTTGAGTTTGAGGGAGGGTGTTAGAGATATATATTAAGCACATATTAGCCCAATGTAATAGGCCCAAACCCATTCCTACTTGTACTAGTAGTCTAGGGTTTAGTCGCCTATATATACTCATGTTAGGGTTCATTGTAACACAGGTTATTGTACTGCACTCCTACATAATAAAGATGTAGCCCTTAAGGGATTCCTCCGTGGATGTAGGCCGTCAAGGCTGAACCACGTAACTCTCGTGTTCTTGATATTCCTATTCTATGCTTCCTCTTCCGCATCCACTCTAGCATACACAACATGATATAACACATTGCGTTTGATAATATTCTCCATTTAACATGGTATCAAAGCTAATATTCAACATTAGTCAAAGAGAACTTCATTTACATCTACTCTAGACAATCCTCCATTCTTTGAATAATTTGCAAGCCAGACCTCAGAAATATCCCACTCTGTTGGGGGATAGGAAACTTTTACATGACAAGACACAACTTCTACTAAACTCAAGAATTACAGAAGCCCTAGGCTCACAAAAGACATAAGAGTGAGAGAACTTGAAAACAATTTGAGTTTGGAAGAAAAGTGTGACAGGACAGAGCATTAATTGGATGTGGAATGGAGCACGGATAATAGGAGGTTGGAGGACACTGTCCTAGTGTATGTAGAGTGTATCAGGCAAAGAGTTGGACCGATGATTGGCATATAGATGCATGAGACAAGCATTCCTGTTTTTGAGTCTCGTGACATTGTGCAGACTATCTACCAATAGACAAACCTGTGTGTTCTGTGACTCAAAAGAGTAGACAGAAGGAAGGAATCTAGAGATAGTAGAGTTGCATGACGATAAAATACATACATACCTATGTATGTGTTTGGCATATAAGCTTCACAGTTGACATTCAACATTTTAATGTCTTCTCTATTTATAGCCAAAAACCTGATGAAGCAGCCAAAACTCCAAAGAAGCTAAATATATAAGCAGAAAAGGAAACAAGAGCTCCTACAAATCCATAAGTGGTAGTGTTTAATGTAATATCACAGTTTAGCAACCACAAGAAATCCCAGATATATAAACAATTTAGAACTTCATGAGTTCAGTGAGTACAAATCAAATAGTTTATCACAGTACAAATCAAATAGCTAATCAATGAATTGAATCTTTCTCTTAAATCAAAAATTGAAACTTGACAGAAGAATACCAAGCATGGATTGCATCTAGCGTGTGGCTACCAAGTTCCCCATGAGGCCTCCACTAATCTCATAATGTCTAGCATTAGAAAATCCAACTTGTAAAGCAAGCCTCTCTAACTCTTTCCCTGTATCAAAAGACAATTTCCAATCACCCAATTGGATTTTAAAATTTTTTATTTAAAAAAAAAAAAACAAAGCAACTGTGGTGGCAATACACAGACCCTATGACTAACAAAACTTCGGATTCAGCTCATTTATTCACTAATAGTTAGTTATTAGCCTGAATCAACATGCTACCATTCATTGTCTTAAGAAATAACATAATTGACAGTAGTTTATTTTTTCAAAGCAAAGCTCTTTTTCAGAGCTTCATATGATTTGAGCAGAATGAAAAAACATGGTAGTATCATTATGATAAGTAAGGCCCAAGGAATTCCTTGACACAGAGATACAAAGTACACCAATTAGATATGTAATATTAACATGATTAAGCCAAACGTTGATTTCTAGTTGTTTACTAACAACCAGATACACCTAAAACTGCATGATCCAAAGTTAGCCAGGGGAGATCAACCTGTTAAGAATTCCTTGATTGAGCTTTTCAAATATTCATACTCCTTTGCAAGCCCATAACCAGTTGCCACTGGGACAACTACATTGTCAATCATCCATTCCTTGCAAAACAGATACATTTAAGACAAATTGATTTATTTCCACAACAGGTACATAATAGTGTAGAACTCAATGTCCTATAGTCACAACATTGTCAAATCTAATAAGAAAGAGATTCAACAACTGATATGAATGAAAAGTACAAACCACTATCTCAATTTGAGATAGTGACTTAAAATAAAGCAGAAAGACATTATGATACTCACAGGTAAGCAGTGAGAAGAGTGTATTAATAGTTAAATAAAACATTGTTGGGCCCAAATATCTTCTTTTTTTTTTTTAGTAAGTAAAAAATGCATTGAATAAGAAAAAAGAGCCTCCCATGTCTACAGGGGGTACACAATAGGAAACACTAAACTTAAACAAGGAAAGTTCAACTATCAAGAAACCTTCCAAGGTATTGAACTTTTGTTTACCAAGGTGTCACAGCATGTTGTATCAAGAAATTATGTGAAATCTTCCAAGGTATTAACTTTACTTCTAACTCAACAAGTGGTATCAAATTTGATAATTCATCATGACAAGTGAATTCCAATATGTAAATATTCGATTCTCACAAACCCAATATCACAACAGAATATTTAAAAGTGAGCACTAAAAATTAGTAAAATGAAAAATTCCTGTCACTGTTTTATTGTAATATACATATGTGACTACCTGAATTAAATTAGTAAATGGCTGTGTGCTTTTATTGAAATCAAGAATAGATACTCTTGAGCCTGAAAAGCCCACAACAACGAAAAATATTAGGGTCTCACTATCTCAATCATCCAATTTCATTTTTTTTTTTTAAGAGATATAGATATTGTAAGACCTGGTTTCAGAACTCTAAACATCTCCTGCATGGCTCTTTCTTTATCAACCAAATTTCGTAGCCCATAACCCATTGTAATGGCATCAAAGTAACCATCAGAAAATGGTAACTCAAGTGCATCGCCTTCAACCCACCTACGACGAAACACATGATATTAGTGCCTTTGCAGTATTGGCTATTAACACTACTGTTAGTGCACTTTAAATTCACTTATAGACAATATTTTCAGAATCAAAGCAGAAAATTCTACTACTAGAAATGGCTTCAAGAAACTTTTCCAGTCTTTTAATTTGTTAACCGCTAGATTTACCAAATGCTCACTCTATATTGTTGTAGCAGGCATTGGGGGCCAAGCCTTGCCGACACGAAGCAATTGACAATTGCTCCTTTGAGAAATCAAGACCAATCACCTGAAAATCATGACCCCAAAAACAAAATAATCAAAATTAAGTACAACTTGTTACTGCGCAAACTAAATATACAACAATGCTAGTGTTGGAACAATGGAAGAACATACCTTGCCATTGGACCCAACTTTCTCGGACAAAAGAAACGCTAAATCCCCACTTCCACAACACAAATCCAACGCACAGTCTCCCATTTTCGCTCTAACACCCGCAATTCCAACATTAAACAAACAAACAAACAAACAAAATTTTCAAATAAAAAAAAAAAGACTAATAAGAATAATATATTATTTTTTTTTTAAATACCCAGTCCATGAGACAGTCATTCTTTTCCATATACGATGCTGACCCAAACTCAGCAAGTCATTCAACTGCATTTTTAGTTAGAAAGACATAAAAGAGAGCTAAAAAAAAGAAGAATTGAAGGAAAAGGAGGAGATGAGAGTGGAGAGTTACATTATCGTAGACAGGAGCTATACGACCAAAGAGTTCTTGGCGTTCGAGAGAAGAACGAACCGGTCTGTGTCTGAACCGGCATGAAGGAAGAGGAATACACAGTGCCATTTTTTCCGACACCGAGGTCCGTCACCTTATCCTTAGTTATTTTTTTTTTAACATATAAATACAAGATTCGGATAAAAATCTTTTCTTTTCTTTTCTTTTTTTTTTTTTTTTTTGGGAGAAACAAAACACACACTGGGAAGGGTTGCTATCACAAAGGCACTGCACTTTACAACTCCACTCAATTAAAGAATTCCTCTTAAAATAAAATATATTTTATCTATTTATCTTATAATATTGTAAAAAAAAAAATTCTTTTTTAAGTAAGGTGAAGGTCTTAAAATTTTAATAAATAAAAATTATTTTTAAAATTTTATACTCTTTTCGGATATTTAACATTTTTTTTAATACATTTTATTTTGTTTGTGAAAGTTTAAGTGTGTAAAAATTCTTAATTTTTCAAAAACTTTACTCATCCTTTCCCTTTCTGTCCAAATTAAAATTAAAATTAATAGTATTTTTTTTTTGACAAATTCATTACTAAAAATCCATTGTTTAATAACTGAGGTTCAACATTACATAAAGAGACTTAAAATATGGTATTATTCTAATACTGATTGTTTCGATATTTTTAGAATTAGAAGATTTGAAATAATTTTTATAAATATATGAAAATAGTCTAATTAATGTATTAAATTAGATTAAAAAAAAAAAGGATGTCATCTTGCTTATGCTTCACACACTCCACGTGCCTCCAGCAACCTATTGATGTCATTTGTGATGTCATCTTGCTTAGGTCAGCTGCCAAATCAACCCTAGCTTACGTAAGCTACCACGTCATTGCTAGTCTTTGCTTATGTCATCATCCGCGTCATCTTGCTGACGTCATTGCTTCGCTAGTTGACTTTGACCATTGACTTTTGAGACAAGTTTGACCATTGACTTTTTGCAGTCCAGATTCTCTTTACCCAGTTTTTTGTGTAGACTTTATTTTTGCAATCTATTTTTACTTATTTTGATTCTAATTGAAGAATAAGGACAAGTCTTCTTTTTATTGCAACAATCATCCACAACAATCCGACAAACGTTTTTGCAATTTTTGTAAACATCATGGCCATAATATTAAGACTTGTTATCAACACAACAAATCAGCTATTTTCGTTTCTGCTACTACTGTTGCTAACACTGAGAGTATCCAACTAATGGCTCCCATCCCCGCAAAATCCAAGTTTTCTGGATCCACTATCACCATTTTCACAGTTGACCTTCAAACCATCATTGCTAATACCATTCATATGATTGGTAATGCATCTTATTCCTCTTCTCTCTCAGTTTTATCTAATATGTCTCCTTCCACTATCACCATTTTCACAGTTGATCTTCAAACCATCATTGCTAATACCATTCATATGATTGGTAATGCATCTTATTCCTCTTCTCTCTCAATTTTATCTAATATGTCTCCTTCCTCTTGACTTATGGATTCTGCTTGTTGCAATCACATGACTCCTAACTTGTCTTTATTTTCTCAACTTGAACCTGCACCACACCCTTTTAATATTCGCACAGCAAATGGCTCCACAATATTTGGTCATAATATAGGTTCTATCTCAACCTCCAACCTCTCAATTCCTAGGGTATTTAATCTTCCATTCTACTTGTTGCAATCACATGACACCTCACATGTTCTTATTTTCTCGACTTGAACTTGCACCACACTCTCTTAATATTCGCATAGCAAATGGTTCCACAATATTTGATAATAATATAGGTTCTATCTCGACCTCCAACCTCTCAGTTCTTAGGGTCTTTAATCTTCCTAACCTTTCTTACAATTTATTTTTTGTGAGACAATTAGCTGAGTTGGGTTATCGCATTACCTTTTATTATTATGAGTGTACTGTGTAGGATTTGAGGAAAGGACAGGAGCTTGGGACAGATCCCAGAGTTGAGCCTATGTTTTTCGTGGATAACCTTCATCTTCAACCTGTTGCTTTTATTTCTGTTGCTGCTACAGTTTCTTCTATTCCTTCCCTTGCACTTTGGCATGTCTGACTTGGTCACGCATCTTCCTCTCAAATACAACACTTAGCTTCTAGAGGTTTGTTAGATTCAATGTCTATAGAAAATTTTAATTGCATTTCATGTCAGTTAGGAAAACAACCAGTTTTGTCTTTCAATACTAGAGAATCAATGTCCACTGATATCTTTAACCTAATTCATTTTGATGTCTGAGGGTCTTTCTCTGTCTCTAGTATTGGTGGATCTCAATATTTTGTTGTCTTTGTTAATGATTATTCCTGTTATAGCTAGATTTTTCATATGAAACATTGTTTTGAATTATTACAAGTATATTGTAATTTTGCAAAAATGGTTGAAACTCAATTTTCCAAACAAATCAAAATTTTTCAATTTGATAATGTTCTTGAATACACTCAATATGCTTTCCAAGCGATTTTGCATTCCTATAGCACTATTCATCAACTAACTAGTCCAGGTACCTTTCAGTAAAATGGTAAAGCCAAACAAAAATTTCGTCATATTCTTGACACTTTTCATACTCTCCTTCTCTCTACCAAAGTTCATGTTCATTTTTAGGACGAAGCTGTTTTTCATGCTATTCATGCTATTAATCGCATTCCTAATCCTATCATCCAAAAAGGCGCTCATATGGAGTTTGAATTTACCCTTCAGACTATCACCACCTTCGCCCATTTGGTTCTACCTGTTTCATTCTTTTTCAGCCACATGAGCATCACAAACATAAGCCTCGGTCTAGACTTTGTTGTTTTCTTAGATATGGCAAAACTCAAAAGGGATATCGGTGTTATGATCCTGTCTCTCATCGTCTTCGTATCTCCTGCAATGTTGTCCTTTGGGAACATCGCTCCTTTGTTGAGCTCTCTCACTTCCATGCCTCCCTATCTACCTCCTTTATCTTAGATCTTTTTTCAGATTAGACACATATTCCTTCTATATCTACTCATGATCCTCCTATAGATTTCTCTGTCCAACCACTAGATATTTTTGATTTCTCTCCTAGATCACCCTCTAATGAACAAGTGGAAGACAAGCTACTCAACCTTGAGCTTGGGTCCCTTGCTCCTACTCCGCTTGAAGATCTTACATAAAACATTCTGCCTCGTCATACAACTAGGGTAAAATCCATTACTGCACATTTACTAGAATATCATTGTTACACTGTCCTTTCTACAATGCACGAGTCCTACATCTATCGTGAGGCCTTCATTGACCATTTATGGCAGATTGCAATTAAAGAGGAACTTAATACATTATCTAAAAACTATACGTGAGATTTGGTGACTCTCCCCCCCTAGGAAATCTGTGGTTGGTTGTAAATGGATCTACAAGATCAAGACTCGCTCTTATAGGTCCATTGAGCATTATAAAGCTCGTCTTGTTGCAAAAGGTTTTACACAGGGGTATAGGATTGATTATGAAGAGACCTTTGCTCTGTTTGCTTAAATCGCATCTGTTCGTGCCCTTTTAGTTGTTGTCGCTGCCAGTAAATGGGATCTTTTTCAAATGAATGACAAAAAATGCCTTCCTTAATGGGAATTTACGTGAAAAAATTTATATGCAACCTCCTTCTAGTCTCTCTATTGAACCGAACAAGGTTTGTCACCTTCAACGTGCACTTTATGGCCTTAAACAAGCTCCATAAGCTTGGTTTGCCAAGTTTAGCTCTACCATCTCTCGCTTGGGTTACATTACTAGTCATTATAATTCTGCCTTATTTCTTCGTCACACCGACAAAGGCATTATTTTGCTTCTCCTATATGTGAATGATATGATCATAATTGGTTATGACCTTAGTGGTATTCAAAAATTCAAGGATTTTCTCAATCAGTAGTTTGAGATGAAAGATCTTGGACATCTCAGCTACTTCTTAGATCTTGAAATCACTCATTCTACAGATAGACTTTAATTACTCAAGCCAAGTATGCTTCTGAACTTTTGTCTCGAGTTAAACTCACTGATAGCAAGACTGTTGACACTCTAGTTGAACTTAATGTGCATTTGACTCCCTCAGGAGGGGGGAAACCATTGTCTAATCCCCCTTTTTATTACAGATGATTGGCTAGCAGCCTAGTTTATCTCACTATCACTTGTCCAGAAATTTCCTATGTTGCTCACCAGGTAAACTAGTATCTATCTACTCCACAATCGACTTACTATGTTGCTGTCCAATGCATTCTTCGATACCTAAAAGGCACTCTCTTTCATGACCTTTTCTACTCTGCTCAATCTCTTCTTGTTCTCCGTGTATTCTCTTATACTGATTAGGCAGGAGATCCCACTAATTGAAGGTCAACCACTGGTTATTACTTTCTTCTTGGTTCTTTCTTGGCGAAGCAAGAAATAAACCATTGTGGTCTGCTCCAGTACTGAAGCAGAATATCGTGCCCTTGTTGATACCACATCTGAGCTCCTTTGATTTCGATAACTTCTTAAAGATTTAGGTGTGTCTACATCCTCTGCTACTCCTATTTATTGTGACAACCAGAGTGCCATTCATATTACTCACAATGATGTCTTCAATGAACGAACTAAACACATCAAGATCGATTGTCATTTTATCCATTACCATCTTATCTATGGTGCTCTCAAGCTGTTCTCGGTCTTCTCTAAAAATTAACTTGCAAATATTTTCACCAAGTCACATCCTAAAGGACGCCTTCGTACTTTGATTGACAACTTTAAGTTGTTCTCACACCCACCTTGAGTTTGAGGGGGGCTGTTAACGTGTAATAGGTTATGGGCCTTAGGCCTACCTTGTTTACTTATATAGCACACACACTTATATTACACACTCTGCCTCTTATATAAAGGTACTCATGTATATTTTATTACTTGAGAAATACAATACTTTCATTCAGTATTTCTAACACTTTTTTGTACTCACAAATTGGTGAAAATAGGTTTAGGGCTTTATCTTTTGCAGCACGCGACACAAGCTCTTAAACCTCTTTTTGAGTCAACTATTATGTGCCCTTATACAATTATGTAGGTACGGCACAAGTTCCATGTTAGCAACTGGCTTGATTAAACAAATTAGAACTCATATCTCCATAGAACAAGCCTCAATTGAGAGAGTGTTAAGAGGCTTGTTTCGATCTACCGACATACAATCAAAGTGTAGTTGAAATTATAGAGTCTACCTTCTCTTGAACTGGATCTTGGACGCTTGATCTTAATCTTAGGAATGAGCATTACAACTCAAACAAGATTACAAGCTATACAATTTACTGACAACAGTATATTTCGGCGGGTGGTTGTGTAGGGGACTTTCTTTATACATAAGTATAGTTGATCTAAGAGATTCTGATTATGCTAGAATTAATGATGATTTGATTGTCCATTGCTTCAAGCCACAATAGGAGTTGGACAAATACAATTAACATGTGTAAAATAAATAGAAGGGCTAAATACAGATATGAGAATAATAGAAGTTATATGCTCACACTGTCACTGATTGAATATAGTTCCAAGATAAAATTATTGTGACTGTACAACTAGTATTTATATGACAACTGAGAACTAAATCTATTATGCAACTGATTCCTAACAAATAAAACAATCTCTAACTGATAATAGTTACAGCAGCAATCACAAGGAGTTACATTAACTACTACTGTTAACTGATACTTGTTGCAAATTATGTTATGGTGACATTTACTGACACAGTTACGCTATTGTCTTCTTGGATAGAAAGAAAGTGCCACAGACAGTAGCAATATGGTCACCTGGGACAAAAGGAACTGTTGGAGATGGTAGCAATCGAAGCAGAATCTCCTGCTTTGAGAGGGTAACTTGGGTCTTCACACTTTTCAGTCAGTTTCATCATACTTTCATCTATAAACGGTGGTTTTGTAGGTGCAGGGAGGTGATCATCCTTCTTTGTTAACATCTGTAGTGCCTTTGACATTGTTGGTCGTAATGACTGAATCTTTTGGGTGCACAGAAGTCCGATATGCACCACTCTTAAAATCTCATTCTTAATATTGCCATTAGGGTGGTTATGCAACAATAGATTTGGGTCATATAATTGCTCAACTGTCCCTGATCGAAAATGCTTCCATGTCTGTTTTGTCCAAAGAAAAAAAAAAACACATGAACAGGTGAGAAAAAAAAATAGAAGAGCTCAGTTAATTCATCTTTCTTTTTAGAAAAATTGGAGCATACTGAAATCAAGATTGTACCCGTGCACAAAGTTTCCACTTTTACGAGGTCTGGAAGAGGTTAATAATTTATAATAATAATAAGAGGCTAGATGAAGTTTTAAGGCTTACTATTGTGATTAGATTGTCTAAGCATTCTGATGAGTCTTCTATGGTTTTGGTCCTATTGTTCTGCCTTCCTGTAACAATCTCTAACAGAAGCACTCCAAAGCTGTAGACATCGACTTTCTCAGTCAACTGGCCATGGACTAGATATTCTGGAGGCATATATCCTCTACAAATTCATTTAAAAAAAAAAAATTACTAGTAATTTAGTACAGTGCTGAACCCAAGCGAAAATAAACCTGTAAAATTACAGTCTCTTATCACTAATACATGTTCTCATATTGTTGGGCTCAAATATTAGATAACTACTAAATTCGTAGGTGGATTTGCTGAAAGTTGATATTTGTTTAGAGCCAAATTCAATCAATGAACAGAGAAATGGAATACTTACAGTGTTCCTGCAATGGCAGTGCTTACGTGACTCTGATTTTCTTGCAATGACCTGGCTAACCCAAAATCAGCAATTTTAGCACGAAGTTTTGAGTCCAACAAGATGTTACTGGCCTTTATATCTCTATGAATTATTTTAATCGTGGAGTTCTCGTGAAGGTAGGCTAAACCTGCTGTTGTACCCACAATAATCTCATATCTTTTGTCCCAGTTCAGTGCTTTCCCTTTGTTTGGATCTGTCATTTTTATTGAAACAATTAAGAATTTATAAATTGTTGATATTTATCATTTATAATCTAGCATAGTGAGACCAGAGCAGAACTAGTACAAATGTAAAACTTTGATAATTACCAAAGATGAATCGGTCAAGGCTTGTGTTAGGAAGGAATTCATAGACAAGTAGGCTTTCAGGCCCTGAACAACTGCATCCTAATAACCTGACCAGATTTTTGTGTTCCACACTGCTTATAATGTTTACTTCATTGTAGAAATCTTCTGCTCTATGTCTCTTGTTTGAGAAAAGCCTCTTGACAGCAATCTCTCTTCCATCAGGCAGAATTCCCTGTAATAGACAAGGCCCATAAATCTCTGACAAAATATGATGTAAGTGGTTTTGGACCTTTTGGTTAAGGGGAGGTTTGTGATAGACTACCTTATAAACTGTTCCAAATCCTCCTTGACCAAGTTTGTTGGCAATGTCAAAACCTCCTGTGGCCTTCTCAAGTGTGGAATACTTGAAGTTCAGGCTAATATCATTAAGTATTTTCACCAGCTTTTCTGCATCGTTTGAACCTAGGGAGCCAGAATAGAATAGAAATGAAAAGAACTTGGGTGGTAATTCGTAATCAAAAGGAGGCCATCAATAACGCGTTAGATAACAGATTGAACTGCCCTTTTTTTTTATTATTTGTTTTTCATTTCAATAATATACTAAACATATTCGGAGGCTTTGTAAAGTCAAGCATCCAAAGTGCTTGAACTTGAAGTGATCAAAATATTGGTTACATATACCAAGCCTCTGCTACTTTTTCCAACAAAAACTTTTTACCTCTTCGTTTCTTTGCTATGCCTCTCTGCCTCCAGATATAGAGTCCAACTGCTATTCCGACTACCACAAGAACCAGCGAACTTACAATTGAAACAATAATCACTGTTGTCCTACCTGCAAAACTCATCAATAGAAAGTGACCAAGTCTAATATAAAACATGCCCTTCCCTAAAGCTACAAGGCCAGCCCCCAAACATAATGGTCCATTTCTTTGGTAAGTGATTGTATATACAGGACACATAAACACAATTTCAGTTATAACATATTTTCAAAACACGATTTCACCATTTCACAATTATAACCAATAAACTGGAGTGTGTACGGCAATATTTAACTCAGCAGGTACAACAATAATTAGGCATTTTTTGTTACCTTTAGAACTTTGAGTTCCAAGTTCCTTGTTGAGAAAATCTTTGTCTGAGTACCTCATGAAGCAACCAGTGTTCAGTACTCTACCCTCTGACCAAGGCAAGCATTCCAATATTGAAGCAGACGCATTTTCGAGACACACTTCACAAGAGCTTGCATTCAAAGTCCTCCAACAATCAGCAAGTGCATAAGCTGACTCGTTGACTGCCCCAGGCACAGCCTCCTGAGCAATCGCATGGCCTTTTTGGTGCGGTGCAGCCACAACTGCACTGCTCAAAGCTTTTTTCACTGATTCTTCAAACGTTGAGTTCTTCCTAGTTGTATTCCCACATACAGAACTGTCTCCAGGTCCTGTATACTCCTCAAAGAAGCTATAATTCTCGAACCTCAAGAAGCAACCATCGAAGTAAATGCGACCTGAAGTATGAGGAAAGCACTGGGGAAGAGCTGTGCGTGCCTCTGCATAGCATAATTCACAGTCAGGTAAAGAGAGATCCCCATAGCACTGGCCAAGGCCATAGTTTGTATCTGGGCCTGAACCTGTGACTGCTACTCCAAAACCTGACCCTTGCATTCGTTGGCTGATGTTTTCCATTGTATAAACAAAATTTGTAGCAGAGACAGAGCTATTCTGCACAAGTTGGTGGCCACATGTTATTTGGACCATTTGGGTTCGTGGATCTCCGGTTGCTGTTTGTAGTAGTAATGAAGTCTTGATAATTGCTAAGATAAAACATCTGGAAGGGCCAGGTGGGAAATCTTTCTTCATTTTTCGGAATTAATTAGTATTTCTTGTTACTGTCTTTGATATTGGTTTGATTGTAAGGCTGTTCAACAATGATTTTCAGTGATCCCTCTGGCTCAGTGGCAAGTGCGAATATAAAGTCAGCCTGGAAGTATATGAGCATTAAAATGGAAGAAAAGAAAAAGGAAAGAAAATTAGTCGGGAAAAAAAAAGAAAATGGTAAGAAAAATAAGAATAGGCAAAGCAAAGCTGACTTCGGCAAAGTCCGCAAATAGTAAGAAAAATAAATAATAAGTTTTTTTAGCAGGATCGTTGAAGTTTCAAGTTTCAAGTTTCACGTTTGAACGTATTGGCTGTCCATTTCCTTCATTCCAAGTCAAGGCACGTCTTAAATCATCGTCCCCTTGTAGCAGTTGAACCACTAAGAAAAAATCTGTGTGTTCAAACCCAAATATTGTTGAATTGAGTGGTAAATAGTCCTTGTGTGGAATGGCTTAAGAAAATTATTTTATTTAACATTTGCATGATCTTGTTATTGTTTACCCAATTATTAATTAAATTATTAAAACAATTTAGAGATAATATGGGACTGTATATTTGATTATTGTTGGTTTTGTAGGGTTTGAATTGGTGACATATATACCGTTGAAACTTGAAATGCTCCATCTTTGCACAGAAATAAAATTGAGTGAGAATACTGAGGAGGGTATAGGTGCTGTAATATTTAGAATATATTTGGCATGCAAGAATAGATCGAGCTAGGAATGAAATGAGTAATTATTCAATTGTGTGATTATGTTATCATAACAGAAAATAAGTATTCCTATAAAATGAATATTTTTTAAATTGAAGAATAGTTATACTTACCAAAAATTTTGTTATCTTTATTCCTTAAGTTTTATAATAACTAAAAAACAGTTTTCAAAAACCATGGTTGGCTACGTCTCTCTCTCTCTCTCTCTCTCTCTCTCTCTCTCTACATATATATATATATTTATTTATTTATACATAAGATACAATAATAATGTAAGATTTTTTTTTTCCCATAAAAAGTGACATTTTGTAATTGTTGATTGTAATAATTTAGTTTTTTTAAAAAAAAAGTTGACAAGGACTAATATAGTCAATTTATATTATATGAAATTTATTAAAATAGCAAACAAGCGAAAAACTCTCTTTTTATCCTATTTTATTAATTTAAATTTCAAATATGTATTAGCTTTTTTATGAAACGTGTATTGTTTACTTCAAAAAGAGTTTGAGATTGTTTTATATATCATCATTTTTTTGAAGCAAGTGAACTTGTTATTTATTATAATTTAGTGTGGCGTTTGGTACGGGAGAATCCACATTACTCTTGGCATCCAGATTCCTAGGAATCACATTCTTAAGAATGTAGTTATTCCTATGTTTGGTTTATTCTCAAGAATCTTAAATGAATTATTTATTTTTCTCATTCTATCCTTAGATTTGAATGTGAATTACCAAGTCATTTAAAAAAAAGAGTTAAAATTGTCAATTTATAAAAAATACAATTTCCTTTAAACTTGGGAATCTGGATTCCTACCTGTTTTAAAGGGAATCCACATTCTCACTGAGAGGGGTTTAAGGGGGAAATCCAGATTCTCTAGGCATCTGATTCCCTAGCATGATTTGCAACCAAACATGGGAATCTTTAAACATTCATAGGAATCCTAAAACATTACCCTGTACCAAACGCTACATAATAGTACTTAAGAATATATTGTCATTTTTTTTTTCTTTTTTAAGATTTATGAAGATAGAAAATTTGAGCAGGGAATAATGATATTACATAATTATTTAATTTATACATAATTTTAATTTTAAACAAGACTCACAGAGAGTACAAATATAATTATATAGAAGTATTACAATATGACTTCATTTTATCATCAAATCATGTTATACCAACCAAGTGTTAAATACAACTACAAAGATTAGGTCATTTTATAGTTGTACTCTAATTATGTAATGTACTATAAACTTAATTTAAAACGCTATTATTATTTTTGTGTGTGTTCTAATAAGTATTATTGTTTACTAAAAAAATATTGTTAAATACAAATCCATGATCATATTCATGTGTTATCACTTATCACTAAACAAATGCATAAGAATAGTTATTGTATTACAGCTTCTTGTATTTCTTATAATGCTTATTCTTTTCTTTTCTTTTTTTATGAATTATAATACTTATTCTTATTCCCTAGTAATCATTAATATTACATTGTATCAAATGTGCTCTTAGTTTCAATATGAAGGAACTAAAATAGGGTGATGAATTTTGTGAATCTATAAAATTTTCATTTGTATTGCTTTTGATTAAAAAAAATGTCATTATCTTTTTTAAAAATTCAATAGTTATAATGCGGGGAGGAATGACATTTTGGTTAGAAACACTAAAAAGAGTATCTTTTTTTTTCTTTTTCTTTTTCTTTTTTTTGGAGAAAAACGAGTATCAATTAAGTTATAAAGGTATTGTCTTAGGAAATGCCATTTGAACTCTCTGAAATGTAAAAATATCCGCACACAATCTTTTGACAAGAAATTAACTGCTACCTCAACATTAGTTTCTCCTCTCATTTTCTATTCCTATCAGCAGTACCTACTCCATTTCTCTCTCCCTCTCTCAGTGTCTATCAATAATCTTTTGTAGTTTTTTCTTTCTTGAAAATGAAATCTTTTTGTAGTTTTCTTTTTCCATGAATTTTGTAGTTTTTTTGGTATCATAGCATTTATTTAAGCTTAATCGAATTCCTTTTCTTTTCTGCCGGTCCCTTTATTTATTTTAAATATTATTGAGTCCACCAATTTTTTTTTTTTTTTTAATGCCGTGTGCAAGTAGCAATTTTATTGATTATTTTTTATCCTAAGGTTTGCCTCAATTTTAAAATGATCAGTAACTTTTCAAATGTATCAATTTAGTCTCTAAATTTTTTTTTTTTATTGCATTAAAATAGTCTCTATCATTATTTGGTGGATGAAAAAAACTGGCATGATCAACGGTTATATGAAAATATCATTTTTAATGTCACCAAAGATAAGAACGACCTTAATAAAAACCTCAATCCATTTAAACTAGCATGTAAACAGGTGAGACACTTGTTTGGGATCTGAAATCCCTAAATCATGACAGAGAGAAGAGAACCATGAAAGGAGTGGAGGAACTATGAGAGATAAGATCCACATCTTTTTTTTTTCCTAACTAAAACCTTAGACTTAGAGCATTCACATAAACTTGTGTAAAATTTTCCTCTTTATTTTAGAATAAGTACCTTTTTATTTTTCCTATTTTAATTAACCACTTTTCAAAACACTCACCACCAATTCTCTATTCTAAATTATATTTTATTTAAATATCATTTCTTCATTCCTTTTTTTTTTTTTTAATTTCTTCAACATTTCAAAACACTCACACTCACTTTTCAAAACATAAATAAAATATTTATTTGGAGAAACTATCGTGTTTATTATTAGGGAAACATTGTAGCCAAACGGCATTTTTGGCTAATGTGAAGGGAAGCCAATGTGGGTGTTTTCATGGGTTCATTCCTCGTATTGAGCTCTTAAATTATTTTAGAGAACTTAAATGTATATGCTCTCGTACCTTTTCTTGGGAAAAAAATGGAATCACTAAGGAAAAGTCTTTCTACACTCTTCTAAACAGTGCCACTCACCTTTAGTCCCGACAAAGCCAAAGCTTTCTAGGTAGGCAATAAAAGAGAGATTAATTGAGGAAATGACTACGATCTATTGACACCAAGGACCAGGGATTAAATTGGGAATTTTTTTTTTTTTTTTTTTGGAGAATATATTAAATTAGGAACTAAATCTTAAAATGGAGTTAACCAAGTTCTAATACCATCAGAAAAGAAATTTAGACCCCTTTGTTGAATTTACAATAGAAGTAAATCAACTTTGTTAAATTAAACAATTATTTAACTAACAATTATGAAGTTCAATCGATTTATTGTTAATCGCCACAAATAATAAATCACCATGTGTATATAATATAAAGTATTAAGTAAATAAAACAAGTGATTTGTTGACGAAGTGAAAAACAAATTGATGCATCCTAAAGAAAAGAAAACACTCGAGGAATTTACCTCAACTCCAAGAAAAGTTTCATTATTAAAATTAAAGTTCATAGTAGAAATATACTCATATTTAGACGTGGCCTTACAATATGTTTCAAGCTACTTGGATTCTTTTGATTAAAACTCTTCTACACTGCATGCATCTCTTAAGGACCGCCTTTCTCCAGGGGTCAAGCTTGAGTCTAGTATCTAGTGGCATTAGACCCATTAAAATAGTGACACATGTCACCCTCTAATCAGATCTAATGCATTAAATGCACTGGATCTAAACCAAATCTGTTCTCCACAACTTGACCATGTTGGCTTTGTGGCTTCAGCCCTTAGTTGTCAATCCAAAAAGAACACCATTTTCAAATTCTTTGTTTGCACTCCAATATTGTGGGGATGTAGCGCTCTAGGTCTCTCTATGTTCTTAAGACAACTCTTATGTGCTCTTATATAATTTAGCATGTAGGGAACAAAATCATACTTAACAACCGACTTAAGGGTTTGATGAAGATTCCCAATTCTCCATCGATCTTGCCTCAGTCAAAAGTCAATTGATAGAAAATTTTTGATCGATTGAGAGTCAATCGAGAAAGAGACATTAGTTTCTTGACCTGAATCTTTGAACTTGACAAGGCTTTCATCATCATGGATGTACTACCACTATACCTAACATACATTCTAATTGATATAATACAAACTGATACAAACCTTAAAGTTACTTTGATCCATTAAAACTTTCTGCTAACTGGTCAAAATAATATCTCATTCGGATAAAGCCTACCCCAGTTGCCCTTACGCATTAGACCTAATATTCTTCTCAATGGGATCGTCCCCATCCCTGTGAGATTGGGGGTGTCCCAGTGCAGAAATAGCAGCCCACAAAAGGTAATCTGGTTAAAATTTCATTCCATGAGGCCTAAGACAACCAAGAAGGGACTAGTCAACCAAAAATATGCAGGCATTTCCATTATCAGTGTTGGTCAACTTCCAAATTTACAATTATTTTTCCTTTCTTCTAGGAAATTAAACATTTTAATTTCAGTCGAGTTTCCATTTTATAATATACATTAAACCAACACATCCGGTAAATTATCAGGAGAAACTTGAGTATGTACATATGCACCTCAGTCATCGGCAAAGAATGGTCCTGAAAGATTATCCCTAACAGCCAATTGCATATTCTCTGATGGTTTCCAATGCCGCTTTCGTTGGTTTATAAACCAGTTGTTAATTTGCTTCTGATCTAGGCCTGTTGATTCAGCCAGCGCAATCTTATCACCTTCCTGAATGTTCAAGTAAAGCAAATTATGGTCACCAGACTAGTCAATGTAATCTTTAGAATGTTTAATTTTACTCATACAAAGTATGTGACAGAAAGGTAAAATGCAAAATTTTCCTGCACTAGCTCCCTGCATAAGAATGAAGAACAATACTACAAAAGCAACACCATCAAAATGACAGAGCTAAAGATCACCACCGCACAATTATTTAGGTGGGGTTCCATTGAAAGGAAGTAATCAAGCAAAAATTTATAGCTGCAGCCAAATACCTGCTTGCTATCATACATGATTAAAATGGATATTAGGAGAGCATGGTTTATGGAAATGATATTAAGAAAAAATTTACCGTTGGATATGGCCATTTATAGTGAACACTCCACCACTCAAGCAATGTTTGCCTTGCTTCTCTTGGTAACTTTCCTTTCTTCTTCTTCTTCGAGAATTCCAGCTTCAATGTACCAATGTGACTGCCAAACCTACGTAATAGCCTATCTTTAAGATCTCGATCTTCACCCCTCATTTGAGCTTCCTGGACCTCCATCTCTCCACCACTAAAATCATCATCTGATGATACAGCACCTTCATCTGTCCAAATGAATGCAAAAACATCTCAAGAAATGGTACTCATGCAGGTACACACATACACACATGTTTACAGAAGAAAGTAAAATATACATAAATTTTGAAGCTCATCCAAGAAAGCCACACAAATGCTGTGTAAATTGGTATATTCTTAACAATATATAATAAAAATAACTAAATGCTTAACAATATATTAAAAATATAAATAAAATATTTTGTTTTCAATAAGTAATAAACACACATATCCCCAACATTTCGTACCGTAGGCTTTTCAGGAAATTTTGCATCCTCGTACAGGCGTACCTGTATCCTTTACCATACATCTTAGGTTTATTGTGTAAAATTTTTTAAAGCTTTAAGTTTTTCTTGATATACAAATTTAGCAAAATAAACCACTAAAAATAAGTTTTCAGTATCTATATTCTAGTAAGACAGTATAAATATTAGATAGGTTTTGTATTCGTTGGCATATTTCGTGTCAATTATCATGCAAATACTTTGTACTTTGTACCTAGTGGGTCAATTGTACCTTAGTTGAGTTTTCAAGAGCTAGAAGTGAAGTTCAGCAAATTGGAGGTTCGGTCGAGAAAAATGCAAGTGGTGTTCGGCAAAGACGCACGTGACAGGAATTTGAAAAGTAGGTGAGGAAAAGATCTCTCATGACACTCGATCGACCGAAATGGTCAGAACTTGAGAGAATTTACTTACGAACTCTCCTACTGTTCCAGTCTTTGCCCAACCATTATAGACATCATTTCCCACAAAATTAAACACTAATTCTCATTTGAAGGTTCAGAGAAACACAAAAACTATTGAGAGTCAAACATTGTTTTCCTTTACCATCTGCCTCTCACCATTGCCAGATCCTTGAGAGGAGGTCATCCCATCACACCCATCACTACCTTTGAGTTGTGAGTGTTGATTGGAGTTTTGTGAAGCATTGGAGCCACCACAGAATCAACCATAGAGGCTCGAAGATGCAATTGGAGCTCAATTGTGGATTTGGTTGCTAGGGTAAAGAGAGGACTTGTGGAGTCAGTAGCAAGAAATGGCTTAGAAGGCTTAAGTACATCTTTGCTACATGACTTCAAGGGTTTTGTGAGTAAATTGTACAGCAACTATCTATTATAGTGGTTCGTTGTCAGTGATGAGGCCATGAAGAGGTTTTTTTCCACCTAATTCTTAGATTTTCCTCTTTGATAACTCATCTGTGTGTTATGGTTGTATTATTGTCTCTTTACTTACTGCAGTTGTTCTTCTAATTTTATTGTTTATCCATGCTGACTAATGTTAATTAGCTAATCAGGTACACAATTAGGCCTTAGATTGGTAAATTAGCTTAAAATTTGGATAATATTAATTGAATTTGATTGTGCTTTCTCAATATTAATATTAATATTAATATAAATTTGAATTAATTAGGTACCTCGGCCAATAAATTAATGAATCAACCAAAACAACTAAAATAATCGACAAAATTCAAAGAATTGAGCAAAAATATATTCAGATGATATTGGGTTAATATATATATATATATATATATATATATATTAAATTGCCATAAATTTGCTACCCCTCCTGAGAAATAAACGTGGGAAAAAAACAGGGAGTTAGCTGTAAGATGAGCAAGTTCTCATTGTTTTGATTCCCGTCAAAATCCGGTGCAGTAGCCTAAATATTAGGTTGGGTGCAATTTACCAACTGGCTCGTAAAGGTTTTTCACTTTTTACTTTTACTTTTTACTTTTTACTTTTTACTTCTCATAAATTTTTTCCTTTTAACTTCTTTCTAATCAATGGTTACAACTATGGATCTCAATTATTCTTAATAATTTCATTCATCAGAGTGCAGTACCCACCTAATCTCAATCCCACATAAATCTAGAGAAATGAATAGCACGTAGTAAAAGAGGGGCCCTTTCTGACAGCCACTCAATCAGACAAGGATTTGACCTCCGAATGGGGTACACTGCACACACACTACACGCCTATGTGGCATAAGAAAAGTAATAAAAGAAAAGTAATAAAAGGCCAGTCTCAGTCTCAGTGTCTGGTTGCGTCGTTTGTCAGTCCCAGTTAAAAGACTCAAAAAGTGTGTGTCGACGTGACGGTACCAGCCACCAAAATTGTATATTATCAATCACAATGCCCACACTCACGGTGAATTTTTCAATAGAGCTTTATTTATTTGGAAAAAAAAAAAAAGTTTTACAAGTTTGTTTTAGTAGTTTCTTTGGAAAATGTGTGCAACAAGCATTTCAACAAGCACTTTGTCACACGTTATTATAATTTGCATATGTGTTACTACAACCATGCCCAAATAGAATTGTTATGATCTCTCCTACCCATTTTTTTTTTGGAAAAAAAAAAAATCAATCACAAATGGACATTCGTGCCCCAAAATGTGTCCTAAAATAACTATTATTATTTAGATTTCTTACTTCAATTCTCAAAAAAGAGAAAGACATCTTACTTACATAGTAGACAGTAGACAGTAACCCCGCAACCCACGCCTCCCACCCATAAAAAAAGGCACAGTGAGTCCCACTCCACAACTGTGCTTTATCAATCTTATCAATCAATATGTGTTAACCCCACCATCTCAACAATACCCAGAAATGCAATGCGCATGGGCCCAATAATGTGACCCACGATTTCCTCTTTTTTCCTTTTTCTATATATAATCTAAATGCAACGATTGTACTTGTAATAGCGATGAAATCAGAGCATTACTATGAGGTTAATATATATATATATATATATAGTATTAAGAATCTTTCGCATTCGTTTCTTTTTGCTACTGTCAGTACCATGTTTTCAATATTTCCTCCAAATAAAAAGATGTACCATGTTTTTAATAATACTAAAAGGCTCTTTCTTTTATTAAAATTTATCACTGATTTTTTAATGAAGTGGTTAAAAACCTTGACAGCCATCAAAAACTTTGTAGTTTAATGACATTGTGCAGTCTCCTCTATGAATAAAACCAAAGTTAAAATTCTCCTCACACTCGTTGTAACAATAAAATTTTATAAACATATATATAAACTTACACTTGACCTAGCAAACAATGATATGGGAGCTCGAACTTGTACCTAATAAACACGAGAAACCCATGATAGAAAAGAAAAGATGTGTGGGGTCAAGCCCACAAAAAATGAAAGCTACACTAATCGGAGCAAAGGAAAAAACAATGTGGGTTTCTTTTTCTTCAAGGGAAACAGTGTGAATTGTACAAGGAAAAAGAACAAGAATGCATGGCTGGGAACCACTGCAATCAATCTAACTAGTGAAAACATGACACGTGTAAGAATCATGGGGCACAAAGATCCACAACAGAACAAATGTCCATGGAAATGACAAAACACTAAGCAGAGAGAGAGAGAGAGCAGAGAAGCAGAAGAAGAAAGCTCACTGCGTGAGGCGTGAGACATGATCAGATATAGCGTTGAACACTCACTCTCTCTCTATAAAGCTGTGTCTTACAGCGAAAACAGCGGGAGTCCATGTGAGTTACACTGCAACTCTCCTATATACACCACCCGCTCTACCCGGGCTTTACATTAATAATAAAGTTCACTTTCACTTATCTATCTACTTCTCCATAATGCCCCTCACGACCACACTGCTCGCTGTCTCTCTCTCAATAAATCTCACTTAAGGATTCTTGTCAAAAACTTTGGGAGATCTACAAAGAGCTGCGGAAGTCAGACCCAAAAGGAACTAATAAAGAGGGGGGAAAAAAACATTTGCTGTGTAGGGAATTGACTCTAATTCCAAATATGTGAGAAGCAAAAATAGAGACGAATATGCGAACGTTCACCACTAGGGCTACATCTACATAGTTGCAACGATTTTCCTTATGTCAAACAGAATAATACAGAGGCAGCTTACAATGTATCAAACCCTAATTTATGAAGCGACAATAAATATAACCCTCAAAAGATCATCAGCTCGAGCCGATAGCTCCATGAACTTAGCCTCACCAACAAAAAAAAATCATTTAAAATAGTAAAGCTTCCAAGTCCGGTTGGCTCCAAACTAGAAGCTTGTTTGGCATTAGCGTTAATTTTTAGTTCTTATGCACAACTTTTTAAAATCTCTTTTTTTTTCCACCTTTTCTTTTTTTTTTTTTTCTAAAATTTTCTTTTTTTTTTTTTTCTAAAATTTTCTTTTTTTTTTTTTCTAAAATTTTCAAAATACAAGTATACTTTAACACATTTTTAACAAAAAATTTTCAGTTGAAAACTAGATAAGTTTTCCCCAAACAGACACTAGATCAAACACAATATAAGGCTCCACATAATACCACCCCCCCCCCCTCCCCCGGGGGCGGTTCTAAAGTAGCAAATGTTAATGAACAAAATACCTTTTAAACTATAAGTGAACCTGACTCCTTATAAAAAAAACTAATCAACTATAACTAAACTCATATTTAATATATCAATCAACTCTAATTACACAATTATTTTTAGGATTGTAAACTTGAATTATTATGATTTGTAAATAATAAAAATAATGTTAGTGACGAACGAATGTGAATGTGAAAGTACTGATATTCTAATAACAAGAAATTATATCAGCTGTTATGAAAAAAAAAAATAGGGAAAACTATTGCCTGTGGCAATTCTCATGATGTATAGACTGAAAAAATAAACATGAACCAGTTGAAGCCTAAATTTTTGCTCCACTGGCGAATCAAAAGGTGTAGACAAGGGTTTGTTAAGAAATTATGAGGATAAGGGCTCTCAAGTCTCAACCCCACTATAACAATTAAGGATAACACTAAGTACACTACCGTACGTCTTAGTTAAATCTAAATTATGTCACTTTATACTTCGTTGGCTACAGGCGGTAGCTACCTATAGTACAACATCCCAATGGAATCGTAGGGGAAAAGAAAAGAGATGCAAGTGCCTAAAATTCAGAGGTGCTTTTTCTATGGTACTATAGACTATTACCACCCCAGCTTTGTTTGGCTTTTGATTCATAAGTAACCACAAGAACAAGCATCAACCAAAGACACTGAAAATAACAGCATACAAAAGACCATAAAGAAAGAAAGAGGGATACAGGGAAAGATCAAAACAAACATTTAGGCTGTCATCGTTTTGAATGTCTTTTAAATCTCAAAGCAATGCAATAGCTTAACATCACATAGAAACTAGATGATAAGTCCAAAATTTCCAAATCACAATTTAAAAGGACGAAAGTTTCTTGCCTATTCGAAGTATATGTAAAAAGACATTTCAATTCACATTACTACATGTAGATTATATAACAATTCAATATAATGTTGATTAATCAATGACTTCTTATACAGAAACAACACAGTAAGGTAACATTTTCACAACAAGTTGAGGTGTCCGCCTATTATAGGTCAAAATAATATTATAATATAATATTATACCTAGATGCACCACAACCGGAAACAAGAATTTTGTGAAAATGTTATGATATTCTGTTGTATCCCTAGATTTCCTCCTACTCTATTACCATTATGGGAAATGTTTAGCAATGCCCTTAAGGCACTGGTTTAGGATCTATTTTTAGAAATATTTTATTAGGAGAATAATAAAACAGCAAATGTTGTTGATAGCTTTTTATATTTCCTATGAATGTGGTGTCAAAAGTTTCCTATTATAGTTTATTAACAATTGTCCTAAGGGCATCCGTTAACATAACCCTACTATTATATTTGTTTTGCAATAAGACTGATAATCGTTAACACAGCCGAATTGTCTTAGTTCCTCTCTCTCCATGATAAGTAGTAATTTTAAGATTTGAATATAAATGCATAAGGTCACAAGATAATATTGTCTGAGATGCAAATGCAACAGCTTATCACACTCACATGTCAGGAAATTAACAAGAATTTCTGAAATCCAAAATATGGACTTGGTAAATTTCGGGTTCGAAAAGAATTTTTCTTTCTTTTGTAGTATTGTGGAGGAGATTGCATCAACACAAAAGCATTTTCTATGATTTAAAAGTGAAGTAAAAGCATAGGCCAAAGAAACTATTATCCAATAAACAAAATAATTCATTAATGAAAAGAAGGTCCAGGAATGCATTAACGTGATAGTAAGCAACACTAAATATGCTCCGCAAATGGTAAAAGTGCTTAAAGAGAAGCAAAGGTCTCCTGAAAACAGCCTTGCCAGATAGGTACCTTAACAATCCAAGCACATGAATATATGCCAATATAATGTCCAACTGGACATATGCAATGGTTGGATATCTGAAAAATGTTCTCCGTTTTTTAATTTTTTAAGTAAGTTAAGGAATCCTAGTTTGGCAAAAGAGGAATACCCACTGAAGCACAATGGAAAACAACGGCAGAGAAGGACGAATATTAAAATGATAGGAAGGCATCACCAAAAAGTTAAATTGTACTTTCAAATAAAAACAATAATAGCTGCAAACCATAACTAACAAGGTTAATCTACAAATCTTTAGCAAAGAATCATAAAGTATTATAATCATCATCCTTAGAAGTTCTAAAGGCTGCTATACCCATGCCAATGGCACGACTTTCACTCTGGTACAAATGAAAATAGCAACAGCCTTTTTTGCCAAAGACACTTAACATAAACACAAATCTATGCTAAACAAGTAAAGCATCACTAAAGAACTGTACTTCTTGTTTTCAGCTATTATAAAACTGAATAGATAACCACACAGCCTTGCAAGAATGTGTAACTAGGAATAAATAAATTTTTTAAAAAAAAGTTAAAAAAAAAAAACTCAAAACAAATTGGATGTCAAAGAGGAAAAAGCAGCAGCAAATCAGCATGCCCTAACAGGAGTCCTTTCAGAAAACCACAGAATATATATGCTCACGTGATTGGTAAGATTTGTATGAGACTCTCTTGATGTTTTTATTTTATTTTATGAAGAGAATCTCTTGATGGTGTTGATAATGAGGGTGAGTATGCTTAGAATGAACTCCATTTAGCTTGGTTCAATATTATATTTCAAATTACTCAATACAATTTACAAGAACATATAACTGTCACTTTAGCTGCCAGTCCTTAGACAATTCCCAATGCTCATACTGTATTGGAACTTGAAACTCTAAGAAAGTAACCAGAGCAGACATCATTGCATGCCATCAACTATCACATTAAAACCTAGGGCCCCATGTAATGTAAAACAGACAAAGATTGAAAGGATGCATTAAAATACAAGGCACCACCATGCATGTTTTCTTTTAGACTTTTAAGTTTTAACCATTTGCACTAGAAGAGAGAGAGAGAAAAGAAAATGCTCCATCTAATCAAATTAAAGAATAAGTACCCAAAAACTACATGCAGCGAATATGGGAAGAGCATATGTAAGTAATTATATCGTATGTCTAGGTGCTTATCTTACTTTAGAAGCAAAATTAAAGCAGCAAATAAACAAAAATAATGCCTATTAGGGATCTCATATTTTATAAAAGGTTCTTGTAAACGGATGCCCTCAGAGCAATTGTTAATCAACCATTTTTAAAAAGTTTTGACATCATTTTCATAAGAAATATAAAAATCCGTCAAAACAATTAATTACTTTTTTTCCCATAAAAAATTTTTAAAAATATTTCCTAAACAAATTTCCTTAGAGCTTCCATTAACTTTTCCCTTCATAAAATGTTTATTATGATAGGGAAAAACTCTCTCTCTCTCTCTCTCTCTCTCTCTCCTTTGTAGTTTAACATTTGAAGAAAGTGGAAATTTTGAAACTTATATCAAGTACTTGAATAGTACTACAAATTTTAGGGGCAAGCTACATACATGATTTCAATTCTCCCATTCCACAGTTTACACCAATTATGACCGCATCTATATACTCCTAGTCATACCATAGAAAGCTTTAATCTTTCCAACACGGCACTTTCCATTGGTGTAACAAATTAACTCTTTCATGTTAAAAATTCACTTGTAACATTTTATAAAAAAAAAAAAAAAAAAATTAATTGAGTTTAAGACGATAAACTTGAACTCTTTTTTTTTTTTTTTCCTCAAAAAAAAAAAACTCGAACTCTTTTTAACATGAGCATCCATTTGCCTGAGCTATTTTTTTCATCTTTTAAAGCACAATTTCTTTTCAATGTATAATTGTACTTTTTACACAATAATCAAAATAAGAAAATAAAACTCATCTAAACACACAATTCAACAATCACTACAAGAAAACCATAATATTGAAGGACTTAACATCCATAAAATATTTGCTGAATTGGCATGACTGAACTTCACAGACACAGCAAGTTGCAAGCTGACAACTAAAGAAGGGGATATACAAGTGATAACCAATCTTTACCCATTTATTAACTTGAAATGTACAGAAAATTTCAATAATATAGACAGCATTCTTCTGAGTTTATATGACTTAACCACCATATTAGCATAAATTGAGTCATATTGAAACATTTGGAGTATGATTAGTAGATTACATCATGGAAGCTTTTTTTGAGATGGTTACCCAACGAGCCAGAAATGTACTCATATATAAAAATGATTGCATGGATGTCATTTTAAAGCAACATATACTTAATGCCTTAAGTTGAATACGCCAATAAATGAGGGGAAAATCATTCTCCATCTATCATTGGAGACCATAAAGAGAGAGGCCATTTGAAGAGCACAAAGGAAGAACCTATATGTAAGAAGCTGAAGCTAGCTAGGATTCCCATTCAATGGTGGTTGTTATACGGAAAGAAAATATTTAAATGACTGTATTCAAACGATCAGACTACTATTGAAGATGTGAACACTCATTACTAATCCCTGAAACGTCAAAATCAGAATCTCTAGTTCAAAAAAGTTAATACTTTCAAACTTCATATTTTCCTGGCACGGAAAAGAGAAGAGAGAAAGAAAGAGATGAAAGAGAGTACAAAAGTAAACAAACACACGACAAGCAAGATAGCTGGTAAATGCCATTAGACCAAGCCTCAATGTAAACAATAAACTGAAAAGAGAAAAGGTGCAAACACTGTTACAAGTTTCCTTGAATAAACAATTAATGAAGAACCACACTGCAACCATGTTCCAGGAAAGAATTTTCCAGGTAATAATCCCAGAAAAAACCAGTGGAGCTACCATTACAAACAGTCAGCTAATCTAAGAAGTGGGTCTCTATTATTATCCCTAGGGTTTTTGTTGGTTTGCGTGAAAATTGTCATATGTGAATATTCTACGAGTATAATCTTTTTTTCTCAGCCAGTGGGTTGTTTGAGGAAACAGAAAAAAGGAGATAAGGATAGTACTAGTAGTACTAGGACTAGGAAAACAATGGTTTTGTTTACCATGTGGGCTTGCTATATGTGCTAACTTTAGCCAAAATCCACGCTATCATGCGCCATGAAAACCATCAGAAATGTCTTGCTGGTCTAGTATTAGCGAAGATAATGAAAGATTTTGACAGTGCTAGCTAGCTTGTGTTTTTTAACAAGCATAATTGACACATATCATTCAAATTTAAGAGAGAGAGATAGAGAGACTAACCGGAAAGGGTTCTAATGGAGGCACCTGTGGAGAGATTGCTGAGCTGCATTTGGATCTTGTTCAAGAACGTGGTTGCCTCGTCAAAAGGCCTGGAAAGATCAGATTTGTACTTGACCAACATGTCACAGTAGGTTTCCTTCATACAAAGAAACAAAGGAAGAAAGAAACTTAGGAAGCAAAATCTTATGACAAAAGATTATAGTGCTTTGTTTACTGCTTAGGAGAGAGAGAAGAGGGGGGGACCATGAACTCGTCGAGCTCGGGATCGGCTCCTAAACACGTGGAAACAGTGTCTCTCTTACAAAGGTCGTTTTCTTGCCGGATTTCGTCTAATAAACTCGCTATCTCTGGAGGCGCCCCCACCTGCAACAAAGACCATCCCTTTCTGTCAGTTTTAGCTGTCTTAATTTCATGGCCAACAGATAAAGAGCTCGAATTTTCATTATGGGTTCTCCAGGTATTGAACAAAACGAAATTCTCTTGGCTCTCTTCTCTTATTTTCCCACTCTTCTTGGAATTATGTCTCTGATCTTCAAAACCAAAACCAGAAGCCAAAATACATATAATTTTGGAAAATTAAGCTGTTCAAAAGGGAAAGAAAGAAGAAAAGAGAGCAAATTGGAAAAGGAAAACACACTGTTAACGCTCTCTCACCACAAGGGTGGTTGGAATGAAAAGCCACAAGCATTAAAATTCCATCACTTCAAATTCCACAGCTGTAGTGTGTACTTGACCACAGACCGACACACAATACTGCTAATTACCATCACACCCCAAAGCCCCAATAAGAAAAACAGCATGTAATAACTTAGAAAAACATGGTCAAATGACCACAACCATAGAAAAGAACGAACACATATAGAGTAGCTAGGACTAAAAGACTAGTATTGCAGCCTTGGTTTTGCACCTAGAAAGACCAAAAAAGAAAAGCAGTAACGTATTTTCACACACACAAACCTTTTGGCAATCGATGTAAGCTTGAAGCAAACGAGGGTAGCAAGGATGGGAAGCGATTTTGGCTTTGATGATGGTGGACATGTCGAGCTCTTCGCGTTGAATTTCTGAGGCTTCGGAGATAGCTGAGGCTGCCGCTGAGAGAAGCTCCTCGGATCCGAATATTGGAATCCGATGATGATGATGATGATCGCGGAAAGAGGCAAAAGCACCTGAAGAAGAAGAAGAAGACAACAAGGTCTGGTAATCCGAGGGTAAGATCAGATTGTCTGGGGACATCAAAGCCTTGTCTGAGTACTCCGCCGCTGAGTTTAGACCGTACATTCCATCCATCATCAAAGGCTAAGCTCTAGCTCTTGCTAAGCTATCCTCCTTTTATCTTCTTTTTGTACACTATTAGGAGAGCTAGCAGTATAGATTATTATTATTATTACTGAGTGAGTGTTCTAAATATATATATATATATACACAGAGAGAGAGAGAGAGAGAGAGAGAGAAGAAGAAGAAGAGGAGGGTGTTTGAAATTTTGTAAAGAAAAAAATAAATAATATAGTGCAGTTGAAAAAAAATTGATATATAATCTGAATATATTTTTTGACAGAAAGACTGGGACTTTGCTGGAATTGGGAGTAGCAGAAGAGAACTGCGAGTGATCTTGGGGAGTGTGATATTTTTGGCAAAAGATGCGTATTTTTATTAGAGCCAGAGGATTAATCCTTTGGTTTTTTTTTTTTTTTTTTTTTTTTGGTATGGTTATTTTATTCTTATTATGACTATTTACAGCACTGAAGGAAATATAAAAGTGATAAAATTGAGAGGAAGCTTAAGCTATGTCTACGCAAAGTCATATTATATTTATACCACCAGGAAACTTTGTTTAATTGCCAATAGTGACAGTCTCAATTCCTTAAATAGCAATGTTTGGGAAGTTACAGTTTGGCAGTTTGCATTTTCCTTTTTGATTGTTACAATATTAATGGGAGGGTTTCCTTTGGTTTAAAAAGTGCAGAAAAGAAAAAATTTGATTTTCCTTTGAGAAAGCATAAGAAAAAAAAAAAGGTACTACATGTCAAGGGAGGTCACATTTTACTATTTTAACAGTAGAAACCAACAAATCTATTGCTCTATTATTATTACTTTCTTTCCTTTTTTTCATATTAATTATTATTACTTTTTCTATGTATAGAAGTACTACAAAATTATAATCATGAATATTTTTTGAAGTTGTTGAACAAAAAAAAAATATATATATTTTTTGAAGTTATCATTTGTAATAATTATTTCCTCGATTTTTTTAGGGGATTAAATTACTTGGTGTAAACCTTTTGATCTACACTCACTCATAAAAATATGACATCATCATCTAACTAAAACATAAATACATTTTATTATAAAAGATAAAATTTCAATAAATATTATATTTCAAGTTAGATAAAACTTAGGTACAGTTTCATAGATAGTTTTTAAGTTCTTTTTTTTAAATTCAGTTATATAATTTTTTTTCTCACAAGATGAAAGTACATTTTTAATTAAATTGCCACATAACTAAATTTTAATAAAGGAACATAGAGAACAATACCTAAATTTTATCCTTACAGATTTTAAGTAAAAGATTAATATTGGCATCTGCGTTTGCTGCGTTTGCATTTTTGCTTGCTTTTTTCTTTTCTTTTTTTTGTTTTGTTTTCAGCTCAACGCCTCTTGCACTGTTCATGGGACATGAACAGTGCGAATAGGCATATGAACAGTGCTAAACAATAGTGAAAAGTAATGAACAATAACCAAACAATTTTTTTTTATTATTTTTAGTTTTTAGCAAAATAAGCGGTATCTAAACGCACACATGATGTTAGTAGGTATGATAGATTATTTTAAGTAAAAACTAATGTGGCAATCTCTTGTTAAATAATGTAAAATATGAGTTTTATATCTCATCCTTATTAAATTTAGACTTTTTTTAATATATGTATTTACCAAACGTTTCTTCCTAATAGTAATAATCATCTAAGTTTTGATATGCTAAGGTTTAATGGGTTTGTGCATGTTTAGTATAGTAATCATCTATTTATATACAAATGAATAGTGACTAAGCAAAGAAATAAAATAAAATAAAAAATTTATAGTGACACAAATAATGAAGAGATGTTTGACTGGTAAACTCTTATGAGGATCCTCCTTAACAATCTTTGATCAAGCATGGATTATGGATACAACTGCTTGCGTATCAAAATATGATGTGGATTCCAGTATGCTTATTTTATAGAATTAAGCACAAGAATATTTTCGTTTAGATGACATGTTCTTAATTCTTACTATTCAAATCTTAATTTTATTATATATGGTAGGTTTGCATCATATTCACTAATTTATTTTAAAAATCAACTTTTGAAATAAAGTTAATAGTTTATTGCACAATAAAACCAACCAGGATACGGAACTATTTCAATCTTTTCTTTCCAATAGGTTATTAGCTTTATTAACATGCATGGTGCTTACTAAAGGGAAACCAAATTGGAAAAGAATTGCACACCGAGCGAATATATATAATGTAAAGTAGTGGCATATCAAGCTAATATGTACAGAAGAACATCAAAAAGGACATATAAGCATAAAGAATAGTTGCAGGATATACTAAAATAAGTGAATTAATAAGTTATCAACTTTAACAACAAAATAAAAATGTAAGAACATGTCAATAGTCTTGTAATTTAATCGGCACTTCTTAGTGTTTATAGGAGAGACATCTAGGGTTTAAATCATTTTACCCCGAACTATCAATGTATCAAAAAAGAATAGAAACACATGTTGCCTTCAATTTAATTGTTAGAGTATAGTACACATTTAAGAATTTATCCTTGAGAGAACCAATTAATAATGGTAATTAGAATTTGTTAAAAAATTTACTAAAAAGTATTTTAAATATGACAACCAAGTGATATTAGGTATAATTGTGATATGTAACATTTCTTTTACATATAGTGGGTGTCACATTATGAGGTCCACCACATGTAAGATGTGTTACATATCACAATTCTAACAAGAAGAAGTTTTGATCCCAAATTCTTGGGTAATGTACTAATATTACATATTTGCACAAAGTAAAAACTTCGTGACAACAGATGATATCAACAATGTTGATTTATTCATGGAAAAAAAAAATTTCTTCTACGATTCTAGTACATCTTGGAACAAAATATTTTGATTTTTTTTTTTATGATTAACATACGGTAGCAAAACAAGTGAAACATATATGATATATGGCTAAAGTCACGGAGTTTAACTAATTTTATAGCACATATATAGAAATTTCAACATTTTTTATGTTAAGAATGTAAGATAAATCCCTATTTAAGAAAAAATTATTAAATACTCCCGGAGTATCATAAATACGTACTCTTCCATCTCACATGAATAGTGAGTCCCACCATAAATTTAATTAGTGGGATCTATCATTTATGTGAGATAAGAGAGTATGGATTTATGGTACTCAGAGAGTACACAATAGTTTTTCCTATTTAAGTATTACATTGAGCATAAATTCTAGCGCTTTTTCCCCCTTGGTGTCGGGAAATGTAGCAAAAAATAATAGAAAGAAAACAATATGAAGACTTAGACGTGTGACTGTAATACTCTTTAAAGATAATATTAATTTACTCCCAATCAAAGAATTTGCTAAAAGGTGGCAAGAAAACTTGTCTTCATAATACAACTATGTCAAAATTCTTTAAGAAAGAAACTTAGAGTCCTATGAATTTCTCTAAATAGTGTGTAAAAAAAAAATTGGAAATGAAAGTCTATTATAAACAATGAAGAGTTGCCTTTTTCAAAATTCATACTTGAAATGTCACTTGGTTGCTAATTGCTACGTACAAGCATTTTTTTTTTTTTTTTTTCTTTTTGAGAAACTAGACAAAATTACTTGAAAGTTGAATTCAAATATCTAGATATATTAAGTATTATAAAAAATTTTAATCATTTGATATATTTATTTTTTTTGTTGGCATCTATCAGTTTGTAGTTCACTATTTAGTTTTTGATGCGAGTAAAATAGAACGAATACATATGCTAAGTGCTAAGGAATAGATTAGTTTTATGTTTAAAGGATTTGAATAAAAAATTTGGAACAGAAAAGCTATAATTAATTAGTGAATCATAATTTGTTTACATCGCGTTGAATGTTATGATTTGGGAATCTATTCATCAAGCCTTTCGCCTATCAAAGAGAGGTGAAAGCATTTTGTCATATTAATAATCTTTCTATTATTGTTCATCTTTCTAAATATACCTAAATGACTTTAGGAGCATCAATGGGCACTTTAAAGTTTAAATACATTAAAAAAAAAATGCACTTTAATATCAATAGTCTTTTAGATAAATGATATTTTCATTCTTCCTTAGCATAGGATGGTGGATGAGATTATGATTCAAATCTTTCTAAGTATTCGCTTAATGAAGATCTAGGAGTGGAAAAAAAAAAATCTCCTTATAAAAACTAGAAATATTCTATCAACAAAAGAAAAGAAAATACTAGAAATTATTTCTTCACATAGAAAGTCATTGGCTTCTTTATTTTTCTCAACAACAACAACAACAACAACAACACACACACACACACACAAACACCAATAATTCTTTGTATTTTGGGTAAATTGCAAATAACACTCCTAAAGTTTGGGAGTGTTTAAATTTTACCTTTTAAATTTTGAGAGTTTGGATTTTACACCTCTAAAGACTTAAAGTTTGGAAGTGCTTAGATTTTACATCCTAAAGTTTCAAAATTTTAGAATTGTAAAATTCAAACATTCTAAACTTTGAAGGGTAAAATCTAAATTTTGAAATGACAAGTTGTAAATTTCAAACATCCTAAAACTTTAGGGGGTAATTTCCAAATTTTAAAATTTTAAAGTGTAAAATCCAAATACCTCCTAACTTTAGGAGTGTAATTTACAATTTACACTTATATTTTTAACACAAACATCTAAAATTTAAATGGTCTCTCTCAACTATTGTATACATATTTCACTTGTTGAATTGAAAGACGCTTACTCAGATCACCTCTGCCTTATTTTTTTTTTCATCTAAAAATGTTAAAATCAAAAAGAAAAATGCAATTGCAAAAGAGAAAGAGAGTAGAAAAACAAGGATGATGTGATTTAACTTATGTCCACGGTGTAATTCTTTAACTATTTATTATTATTAAAGGATGAAGTGCAAATTACAATAACCCTAATATGATTTATATATATATATATATATATAGAAACCCTAGAATCTAGAGTTTAGCCCTAGACGGAGATGCAAAGGGGGGAGGAAAGATTACAAAACCCTATATGCCATTATGCCTTTAACGGTGGCCGACACGATTCTAGTTGTCCGATATGTCCTAAACAACTTGATGAAAATTAACAGATTCATTAATTTAAAAACTCCCTAGTGCCTGATTTGCTGCTCTACAGCCCATTGAGTTAAATGTAAACAAGCTTTGATTCTCAATCTCAGAAGTGGGTGTGGGACCCAAATCCTTTGACTATCCAAAAGACCACTTGATTGGTCGCATTCCAAACCATGCGAGTGCACTTGTCTGTGATAAACGTGTCGGGGGCTTAGTGCATTAAATTTGTGCATTATTAGCCGTTAATCTTGATCCATGGTTTTTAACATCATAGGGCTGTAAAAAAAAAAAAAAAAAAAAAAGGCTCAAAACACTCTGAATGGCTTAATATTTTCACAACAAATTTTAAGTAATAGTTTGTTATTTGCTGTTATTGATAGAAAAAAATATAATTTCAATAATAGATTCATACGAAGCGTGCGTTTGGATTGGGCATTTTGGATACCGCATCCGACGCATTGTTCATGAACCAGCCACCCACAAAAAAACACAGCAAGTGTTATACACAGTGTTTTCAACTTCAAAAAATATTTTGTTATAGTGTGTTCAGCAATAAGTTTTCAGTTTTTAGTAAAATAAAAAGTATCCAAACAAACCTTAAAAAATTGTAATAAACTATTACCTAAAATCTATTATGAATTTATTGTGAAAATATTACGAACATAGTGCTTTCTCAAAAGCTAATTAGAGTGTTGGACCATCCTAGTTTAGTGCAAAGATTGGTGGACAATTTCATGTGTGGGATGGGCAATTGCCGTTAAGGCACAGTGGGAATTTGGAAGATGCCAAAAGCAGAGGCCACAAAGAATTTAAGAAGACCCTAGTGTATGATTTCCATGTCGTATGTTAATTGATGATGATAAAGCAAAAACTATTCTAGTGATTGACTTGTAGTTGTAGCAATAATACAGGAACATCTGTCTGTTTGTCATTGCACTGAGGCTCACATCCAAATTTTCAACGGATTAGATGCGTATCATTAATAAAAATGAAAGCTGAGGGGTTTTTTTTTTTTTTTTTTTTAAGTACTTTGCATAGTAATTACTTGTGAAATTTGACTCAATTTGAATTTATGATAAGACTGATAAACATGTGCATCAGTGCATGATGTATGCTTGTAAGAATTCATATAAAATCCCCATAAGAAAAAGGTATTCTAACCATAAGTAGGTGAGATTTTTGGAGGAGTTGTAACAAGGACTTCAACAAAGACCAAATAATTGTGGTTTCTTGTAAATTGGCAAGTATTCTGCTTAAAAAGAGAAATCTTAGTTCAGTCTTGACCAATCTGATGTTTGTATAAGGAAGTTCTGATGGCTAAGTTAATAAATTGGTGGACAGAGAAAGAAATGAGAATGGCAAAGTAATAGCGAAGAGGTTGATTACCTTTATTTAGTGGAACCAAAGGGTATTTATCGTGCGTGGATTTTTTTTTTTTTTTTTTTTTTTTTTTTTTTTTTTTCGGTTTGTGAGAAATTAACATAAAACTAGCTATCAATTAATGGTCCCCTTAAGTCGATTAATTGGTTGTCCTTTTAGATCAATTAAGGGTATGTCTTTTTCAAAATATTTATTAAAAAAAAAATAGAGAGGACATGTGTCAAGGTAATGACCTTAAGCTAAACAGTAGCCCTTCAGCTAATTAAGTCCTTAAGTTAACTATAAAGACGTGTCATGATAGAAACCCTAACCACCCTAAAATTAAGTAGTAGTCCTCTAAGTAAATTGTCCCCTCAAGTTGACTGAGAAGACATGTGTTAGGGCAGCACCCCCATATGAGAGCAAATGGTATAGGTTTAATCGAATTGAATATAATGGTTGGTTATTAGATCCCAATAAATATTTTTGTGAGAAAAATCAATGGACACTTCTTTTAAAGATAATTGTATTGACTAACCGTCTAGAGCAAAGGAATCCATTAGTAGATGCCCATGTCATCCCAAGGCACGTAATTGTTGCATTCCTCTGTCCTTTGACGTTCGTCCATTATGCTTGACCATTGTCCTTGGAGCTTGGACAGTTTGGATCATTCTAAGCTAACCACTAAGATCGCTTAGATTTATAAGTAGATATATATTTTTTAATGTGAAATGGATACTATTAAGACAAAAGAGGCAAAATATCATAGGAACCTATCCCATCTACTTCACAAGAGCCCAAGATAGTAAGGGGAATAGATATCCTTGCTCACTTTTTCCTTTCATGAAACCATACAAATTGACAACGCTTTTGATTAATGTCCGTTTGGATATAATTTTTTGAAATATAAAAAATTAAAATATAATTATATGAAAATGAAACTTTAACAAGTTACTATAAATTAATAAGCATACAAAAAAACATTAACTACAAAAAGAATGTTGATAAACAGTTCGTATGGAGGAAAATACTATTAAGATATCTCTAAAGGTGTCATCAGAACATTTTAATTCGAAATTTTTAATAATAATGTAAAATAGATAAAAGTAACTTTTATGCTACGCAAAATTTATTTATATTTTGGTATTTTGGAGGGGTGTGGTCTATAGATCTAGGCCTCTTATCTTGTGAAGACAAGGCTAGGAGGCTATGTCGTGCTAGAGCCTAGACTAGTACCTAATAATAATTCGTTTATAGGTGGTGTACATCAAAGATGGGACTGGAATGGTAAACCTTACCTCTTCAGTTACTGCAAATATATAAAGTGTTGTAGCAGGTGATTGGCTGGTTTGTGACTTTGTGCTATCAATAATGGGGATTCATATCAGGTGCAATATCTAAGGTATTGCACCTGGTGTAATAGCTTATTAAAGGCTGAGATTGAAAGTTGAAAAAGTAACTTTCAATCTCAGCCATTAAATAAAATATATTAAAAAAATAAAAAAATAAAAGTTAAAAGATGAAAAAAGTTAAAAAAATTGTGAAGGAGATTGAGGTATTGCACCAGGTGCAATACCCTAGGTATTGCACCGGATGCTCATCCCAATAATGGTTTGTGCCTTTTATATTAATCAACGAGGAATGCAGCACTCAAAATATTACTGAGTTGTCAATATCTTATTCATTCTGGTATGGCTCCACAATTTTTAACAATTTATTTTATTTTATAAGAAAGTAAAAGAAGCTTTTAACAATTTCTCACTTCAACAACAGTGGTGAAATATGTAATAACCTTAGACTTTTTTTTACATGCTGGTAAATTAGACAGCTAAAATTTTTCAAATTTTCATTATATTTAATCTTAAATTTTCATATACTTTGTGTTTGTTTGGATCATGGCATGTGCGTCCATATCTGGTCCTTTTTTTTTTTTTTTTTTAGTCTAGTGTCTCTTGCACTTTTCATGGAACATGAACAGTGCAAACAAGCAAATGCACAGTAATTTTATTTATGAACAGGAACCGAAAAATTATTTTTTATTGTTTTTAGTTTTCAACAAAATAAACGGTATTCAAATGTACACTTACTAACCTAATCACAGAGCAAATAAAAATAAAAACCCTGTGACATGCGATATTATGATAATCAATGAGCTTTTTTTTTTTTTTTTTTTTTTTTTTCAATCTAAATATATTTGGATAGGATTTATAGATAATCGTCTCCAAAGGGTATGGATAAAAAAAATGTTAGAATGTTAGATTTTCATTCTAATTTTTTTTTTTTCATTCAGTGTGAGAAAATGCAATTTATATGCATAAAAGAATGTTAGAAATGGGATGGATCAAAAGTTTCTCAGAATTTATGATCTAATCAAAGGTGATGATTTGATAATATTTTTTCTATATCTTTCACACCAAAACAAATTTTTGTGTGAAACTTTTTTCCTTTTTCTTTTCTTTTTGGGGAGAGTAAACATATGAAACGTCAATATGAACATAAATTTGACCCTTTTGAATTTGAACAGAAAGATATAATTAATTGAAGTTAGCACAATTTTGTCGTTTCTAAGAATTTGCTCCATCCTCGCTAGACGCTTACTTGACCAAAAAATGACTAACAATAAATTAACTTTGAAGACCCAATGAAACAATCCAATGATTTCCTACATAAAGCTAACATTTTTTTACACAAATTGAGAGGAAAGAGGTTGTCGTATCTAGATTACTTCGAGAGCAAACCTTGTCGAGCTTATAGACCAAACCGTCCCATGTTATCCTTGTGAACTCATTCCAGAGTTGCTCTTAGCGAGTTTCTTATGTGAACCACAAAAGTTGTCAACCATCGCCAGTGAGTTCACATATGTATCCTTACAAAGAGTTCTTTAAAGTGCTGAATTTCTATAGGAGAATTCCAAGATTTTGGGCAACTGCGTTGGGAGGTGAATGGGTTGTTTACTAAGGTTGTATAGCGGGCATATTTTACAAAGTTTTGATAAGATTGGACTATTCTAACTGTTTGTTTTTTGGTAAATTTCCCACGGGATTTTGTACCCTCCTAACAGTTTTTTCCTTAAGGAGTTCTACAAAGGGTTTTCGCTTGATTTCAAAACATGTGAATGCCTTTAATTGCTTTAATTCATTATTATTATTGGACTGTAGCGATATATTACTGTGGTATATTAATTGATGAATTATTAACTCCAGATTTAAAAACATAGTGGTCTAAATCAAAGTTTTCATAATTTACATCTTAGGAGAATGTTATTCTTGACAGGGATTGTACAAGCCAAAAATAGCAGTTGACAACTTGACAAAGCTAGCAGAAATTGACTGATAAATAGTTCTAAAATTTGTATGCACTATGCATAAGATTCTTACAAAATGATGTGAAGCGCTAGAATTTAGGAAGAAAGGTACTAAACAAACAGATTGAGATCCAATTTTAAACTGTTACCGAAACTTCACATATGAGTTTCTTCAATCTTATCAATCTATTTTTAAAAAAGTTAATTGAATTACATCATTAACAATTTAAATAACTATAAAAAAAATGACGATAAAACAAAAATATATGAAAATTATAGATATAATTCATCAAAAATTCATGTACTACAAAGTCTAGAATATGATGAAAACAAAAAGTTATGTTTGCTGTTATAAAAGCAAAAACAGAACTTTTTTTTTTTTTTTTTCATATTTATTAAATTAAATCAAAGAACAACTAATGAACTAATGACACGAGTAGAAATGGGATAGTCTAAAAGACTTTTTTTTTCTTTTTTTACTTCTTCAAAAGTAAACATCAAGGTTCAACGTATTGTCAGTTTGTAACTGCATTTACACTTTCAGCTATTTCTAACAAGCACGTTTAAAAGCTTCAAAATCCCACATATTTATCGAAGAAAAAATGAAAGTACAAACATTTTACGGAATTTATGGAAAAAAAAAAAGGGTTTATTATCATATCATCTGAAAGATTCTCAGTTCTCTCCTATGTCATGTGTGTCTGTTGGGTGAAACGGTGTAACGTAAAAGCAATTGTTTCGGTTCTTGTTGATGACTGATTGATTGATAGATATATCGATCGAAATTTTTTCGTCATTTTGGATTTGAAGGTGAAACCGACAAAACAAAGCTTACTGCTTACAGCAGAGTACAAACTACAAAGTAAAAACCCTCCGTTTTTTTAAAGGTAAAACTTTTACTTGGTAAACAAGAATTCTCTCAAAAAAAAGAAAGAAAGTGAAAACTATATTCTAGGCCGTAGAGACAGAGTAATACACAGTGTTAAATTGGGCTCGGAGATCACAAAGCACACTCTTCGAGTATTGTTGGACGGTGGTCGGTGGAAATATTTGGCAGCAGGAACATATCAGTACAAACTACAGTAACTTTTTTTTTCCTTTTTTTAACCAGATGACATTCATTTTTCTTGAAATTAGTAACGTTCTTCTTTTATTTATTGTATTCATTCTAGTAAAAATAACGAAGACTTCAAAAGTGACAGTGAAACTCATTATAATTTATAAACTCCTATCAACCTCTAAGCCCTGTTTCTACCTAGTGTCCCGGTTACCTTGTTGGGGCAAAAAAATCACCAGTGCAATTTCGAAAGGTTATATAGCGTGATTGGTAAAATTTATAATGGGTACTTCTTTGAATTATGGGTTCTTTTGATTACATTTTGAGTGTTTAAAAGTGCATTTTTAAAATCTTAAACTCTGTTTCGTAACGACTTTTTATATCTTTTTTATAAAGACTTGTTCAAAAAAAATTAAATAAAAAAATAAAAATTCCTATATAACATGATCTTACTGCCTTTTTCCCATTTCAATCAACTTAAACACATTCTTAAGATAAATAAAATCTAAGCAAGCCCAAACACACATTTAATAAGTGACAAATATTTAATTACTGAAAGAAACTATGGACGTACCTGTAAAGCTTGAATGGCTCCAAAGAAAATGCTTCTCTGTGAAACTTGCAAGTTGAAATTTTGGGCCCTCCAGTTTGGCTGATGTCGAACCAGAGTCACCTGATCTATTCAGATCATCTGATATATCAAATCAGAGAAGAGAGTAGGTAGATATGGTAGTAGAGAAGAAAGTGTGTAGTTGTAACAACAACTTTGGGACATGGCCATTTTAGGCCTTTATTTTGATTCTATTTTGTATATGGATTTTCATCTGGAGAAAGTCAAAGAAATTTTAATGCGAAAGGAAGAGTTTGAAAGAGTCTAATGAGAAAATTAATGAAGCATGGCCATTTGGTACCTCAGGATTGAATGGGGGGTGCTTTATATAGATATTTCAACTTTACTGTTCATCAAAAATTTCAACTTCACTGCTAACACAATTTCTTTTACGACTTTTTCTTATATAATGACAAATTATGGATGGTGAACAACCACATTCGTATAGGCCTATATTACTATCGTTACTTTTATTTTAATCACCCAAGTATTTACATTAATTTGTGCAATATTTTTTTTTTTTATATATTTTAACAAAAGAATTTACTTTTTTTATTTTACATATTTACTTTTCAAAACTCACTACATAGATTATCTATTTATCAATTTTTCTTGATTTTTAATTTTTTTTTTTCACACACAACAACTATTATCTACTCTCTTTCTTCATTCTTAAAATACGTAAATAAATATTTTTTTAAAAAAAAAATGCAAAATTAACAGGGTCAATGTATATTTACTAATATAGTAATCATATATTCTTACACAATTTTACATGCACTAGTGTGAGTAAATTAAATGCTCGATTGACTAAAATGTGATACTTTTTTTATCATACAAGAGCACCTATGCAAATTATGAAAAAGGTTGCGGAACAAATTATGTCCCTAGACTTTCTTTATGTTTTCTTACGTAGAACTCAAGGACCCATGTAAGCCGTCACTAACTAAATGTTTCCATGAATAGCTAGGGACGATGGGGTATATTACTATATCCTATGCTTTTATGGTCAAATACCAACATTTGATGCATGAATATAGCACTAAAGTGGCCTATTGTTTATGTTATCATGGTGGGGAATCAAGATTAGGAATGTCTAGTAATTAAAACTAGTCGAAACAAAAGCATTATTGAGTGCTTAAAATAAATGTCAAAGCTCATCCTTTTTCCTCAATTATGTCAAAAGCTTTCCTGACTCTTTTGTACGTAGCTCTGTTTGATTTGGCGTGCACGTGTGAGTGTTTTTGCCAGACACCTTATTTATATCGTATAAGATTTATTAAGTGGTTAATAAATTTATCACCTACGTACCTTCATGTGTGAGAATTGAGAAAAAGAGGCAAAAGGATACTAGGTGCCAAATTTAAGAAAGGTGTCTCTGACTCTGTACCCTCATGTAAAATTTATATTCAGCAATCAGCAGCATTATTTGTATGTGGTCCAAGATCTTTGTTTATTTTATGCTTTACTTGATTATGAAAAAATCCAAGCTACATCTTTCAATGACTTACTTTCCTTTTACCAAATTATCTTTTCCCAATTCATACAATGAAAAACAATTCCTTTTTGGTTTCCCACTCTTGATTTCTCCACCACCTCTTCTCTTCATATTATTAGAAGTGCTAAAAACGTTTACCTTATTAGTGTTTTCTCAAGGATTTGATTTTCCATCAACACGTATCTTGATTTATTTTATGCTTTACTTGATTATAAAAAAATCCAAGCTACAATTTTTATGTAAAACAAACAGTACAGGTCTTTTCTGGAGTAGCAAGAACACCGAAAGTCACAATATAAGATTAAGGGAGATGTTAATAGAGGCCATTGGAGCGACAATGTCAAAATTGTATAAAATTTGGCAAGTTGAAGGGAAACAACATTCTGATCCAGACTCAAATTTTCTCGAGCGTTGCCTAAATTTAGGCAAATTCCTTCTTTAAGGCCCCTGAAAATAATGTTTTTACTATTTATAGTAATATTTATTTTTCCTTAATAACTTTTAATTTAAAAGTCAGGGTAGGGTTCTCTATTTTGGGACATTTTTTAGAGACAGTATTTTCAATTTTTGCAATTATTTCAATTTTGCTATTTTTGGCAAAAATACCATTTTGCCACCTAATTTTGTGATTAGCACGAATTAGGGTTTTTGGTCGTTGTCCTAGCCGTCCTAAGGTTTTTTTTATTATTTAAACATATTATAGCCTCCACGGGCAATTTAATTTTCAAATTTATAAAAATATAGACTTTGTTTATTTCTTTCTGATAGATTCCAAAACTCTATCACCTTGTAAATTTAAGGAACCCATCGCGGATTCAAGGTTTTAATTCAGAAGCTAATATGTTTAGTTTCTTTTTTCTATTCAGAAAACAACGTATTTGTTTTCTTGTAACTTCCGCGACGTCAACTTTCAAGGACTTCCTTATCTTTTCCCATATTTTCTTTCCCAATTCATATAATGAACAACAATTCCTTTTTGGTTTCCCACTCTTTAATTTCTCCACCTCCCTTTCTCTTTGAAAATATTAGAAGTGGTAGTAAAGCATTTACCTTATTAGTGATTCCTTAAGGAGTTGATTTTCCATCAACACGTATCTTATGCTGTTCCAAATGAGAAGGAACCTTGTATATTCAAGTCATCAAGTAGTCAAACAACATTAACTATAAGGTAGACAAAAGAAAAGATATGTTTTTAAAGCTTTTAAATTAAAAATTCGACACGTGTTTATAAAGACAACCTAATTAGTGAAAGAACTTCTCCAAAGTTTTGGCATAATAATCTTTTTATCATGATTTGTCGAAACCAAGTCATCAAAGTTCCAAATGGTCTGCTGATAAAGGTCTTAGACGACAACCTTAAATGGTGCATTTTTTGACAAAGTTAAGTGTTTTTCTTTTTTTGGTGTTCATCTTTGAATACGTGGTGTTTAATTATACGTTCAAATAGAGACCCAAGTCATTATCATATAAGATACGCATGTGACAAATGAATGTAATCTAAAACTTTGATTAGTTGCTTAATTAGTAATTTTTTTACTAATTGACTTAATTAGCACCAAAGACGATTAACCTCAAGCCACGTTTCCAAAAAAGCAATATGTTTAAAATAAAGTTTAAGAATTAATCCCACTGGGGACAGCTTATCAGGCTTAACGGTGCTTAAACCAACAGCATGTTTATGCTCGTACTTTCTAAGTCAAAAATTTCACATGTTAAGAAGTGATTGGCTAGTTAGAACAAGTAAAAAAATGACACTCAGCACTAACCACCACCTCCATAATGATCATAATGTGAACTTTTGCTTCTTATTATATGCAAATTCCAGACACAGATATGTGCTTGATTTTGGAGAAATGATTTTGTGTGAAGTCTTTAGAGCTTTCTGCTTTAGAGAATTTGAATTTGTCTAAATAAAGCACAGCATTAGACAATGGTAATAATAATATATTATGCATATCAGTTGCATTCAGCAAATTTTTCCTTTTAATTTTAGTTAGTCAAAAAGGATTATTGGTTGTTGATGAGTTGACATGGACCTCGATTAGTCAAAGGGACAAGATTTTTTATAAATGATCTGTGTTCGAATATTTTAATTCTTTAACATAAAGTTTGGCTCTTTGCTACTTTGATCTATTTGATTTTGTTTTTTGCATTATTGTCCATTATTTAATTAAGAAAAAAACTTTCGGTTGTACTTCTATCACATCAATAATTCTATTTTAACCTATCTAAATAATCTTTTTCAATAACTTTAAAAAACAAATGGGAAAAAAAGTAAAGAGTGCTAATTGGCTTGAAGGTGGAGTCATGGTATAGAGAGTTCAACCAACTCTAGGTGGAAATTTGGAATTTATTCCAAGAAATGAAGGGATTATGTCAACTTAATAACTTCCTTGCTTATTTACAAATGGAGTAAAATCTAAAATTGGGGACTTATTTAATCTTTTACCACATCCGGGAGAGTGCTACAAATTTAGGGACTCTTGGTCATGAAAATTCACAATAAGTGACTATATTTATCATGACCCAATGAGAGCAACAATTATATTTTACGCTTTACCTCAAAAAGATTAATCAAATTACAATTATAATTCCTTATAATTACTTAAATACAATACGGAACATAATAATAATACATATTCGCACAACACACACTTATCTAATCCAATCCTCATATAATACAGTGTATATATCACACTATTCGATATTACATAGTATTTAAAATCGGACCCCTCATTCTAAACGGTAGTCTTGTTAAGAAAAAAAAATATTTTGTTTATTGTGTATACATGTTTGGGTGCAAGTCCCATTTATATGAAAGAAAATTAGGAACTTGAAGAATTAATATAATATAAATGGGCCAAAACCTTTACACTTAATCTAGTAGTAATAAAAACCAATTAATTGCACACAAAAATTTGATGATAAAGTAGAAATTTTTTGAAGAACTCTTTAAAAGGAAAATCACTTCAGGGTAACGTACCCATATGAAATTTCACCATGGAAAAAAAAAAAAAAAAAAAAAAAATCCAGAAAGCCCTATACTCAAAACACATTTTTAGTGGTAGAATTTATTTGTAACCTCAGAAAATGACTTGTTCTCTTTCCATCGCATTGGCCCCAAAATTCTAGAAATCTTCAACACAAATTTCCTCCACAAACATACTTGTATTAACCACTACAACTCTAGTATTCTAAGAAAGCGTTTGGATAGGAATTATAATTCCTTTTTTTTTTTTTTTTTTTTTAAATCCAGCGCCTCTTGCACTGTTCATGAAACATGAATAGTGCAATTAGGCAAATGCACAGTGATTTCATTAATGAACCAGAAAATATTTTTTTTTATTATTTTCAGTTTCAGCAAAATAAGCGGTTTCCAAACACACCATAAATAACTCTTTTAAGGGATCCACCAATGAGCACACTGGTAAGGGTCAACAACTTCTTTGATTTGAATGAGAAACTTACTAAGAGAAATTCTATAAGGAACTCAAAAGGAGAAATTCAAGGGAGAGGGTTTTATAACTGTTTAGGCTCAAGAAGTTGCTTGTAAAGTAATCTTGATATGGTTGCCTTTATCCTCTCACTGTGTGAAATAAGGGTTGGTTTTACATTGGAAATCATTAGGTTAAGTTGTCAGACCTTCGAAGTCCATTTGTTGTTTGCAACATTTCAGTCGTGCCAACGTTGAATGAGTGTTAAGCGAATCCTTTGAAACATTACATTTGTGTCAACTTCAAATGACCATATCTCACTCATTTCCAGTCAAATTGGGTCAATTTGTCTCCTTTTTGAAACCTCAAATTCCTACTATCCTATGACATAAGTTTCATTCACAAATTCATTATGGCGTAAAGGATGTGGGGAAAAAATCATCAATTCATGATTTTTGAGCATATAATAACCACATCGTCTCTAAGCGGCTGTGATCTAGACTGAGTCCTACAACAATTCTATTAATACAACTCTATTTTATTTTATTTGTTTGACATTAGGAGTTGCTACGTGCCCTAATAAATTCAGGATATGTTGAGGAAATTGATCACTATGTTCTAATGTGACTATACTGATCCTGAGTTTATTACTACACAAAAACTCTCTCACACTTGTTCACTTTTTTTCTTTTTTGGTTTGATTTAAATAAGCAGAAAGGTCTATTTCATTGGACCAGTCAAGGAAGTCATTAACTTGAAACAAAAGGCAACTAAAAAGAAACAATCAAACACCAAAGTAGTGGAGGAAATATTTTTCAATAATTGCATAACTGCTATTAAAGATCTTAACACAGACGTGTGGCCTCGTTGCCAACGCTGATTTTTGTTTTAAAAATTCCATAAACTATATATTTATAACACTCCTGCAAATAGTTATACACCATTAAACATATAAAATATATATGACCTTGACTACTCCTATAGAGTTGCTATTTCTAAAACAATTGCAATCGTTTATACCTGTCACCAATTAAGAAATGCAATGCCTCCAAAGCAGTGTAGGAAATATTTTTCAATAATTGCATAACTGTTTTTAAAGATCTTATTAACACAGACGTGTGGCCTCGTTGCCAACGCTGATTTTTGTTTAAAAAATTCAATAAACTATATATTTATAACACTCCTGCAAATAGTTATATACCATTAAACATATAAAATATATATGACCTTGATTACTCCTATAGAGTTGCTATTTCTAAAACCATTGCAATCGTTTATACCTGTCACCAATTAAGAAATGCAATGCCCTATAGGCTATATCTTGAAAAATGGTGAGCAAGAGTGTACGTCAGTAGATAGTGTAAACTGTAGACATAGGAAATGCAGAGAGTGAAATCCAGCCAAGTGTATATTTTATACATTTCCAGTACTGTACAAGTCCAAGGCCAGCTTAGAAAGAACCGTTTCCAGTCAAAAGGAGCCAGGATTCCATAGCCATTTTGGGAGAAAGTAATGTTTTTCTAAAGAATTTTCTTGGTGACAAAAATGGGAAGTACCTAGAATATGGAAGTGCTATGATCAACTATGAGAGTGTTCCATATTAGATGCGAGCTTAATCATGTAGGTGAGGAACATAAATTCCAATTGTCTTTTTGACCTATCCCCAATATATATTTTTATATAGTTAGGTGAGACTACAGTCACCTTTCCAATGGGAACATAGTGATTTGGTTGATAAGAATTCGAGTTAGAATAACACAGACAGATGTCTCAATTATCTCATAGTGCAAGAGAGATATGATTTTTGTGGATTGGCACAATGGCACTCATACAATGTATGGGTTTGTGGGGCAAAAGATTCTTGGATTTGTTTGGAAAAAGGCAATTAGACTAGCATCTAATCAAAGATCTCAATAACATTCCAAGTTTTGAGAATTTGATGACTCAAAATTAGCCCAAATTTTGGACCTCATATAGTTGAAAATTTTATCTAATTTGGGAGGATATTAGAGAATAGAATATATGCCCTCATTTCTTGGCTGGCTATAAAGAATAGCCATGTTACAAGAGTAAGATTAGTTAAATAAGATCGAATGGGTGATTTGATGTGTGTGTTTTTACTTTTTATGCATGAATCATTTGGAAATATGGGCAATTTTATTTTTTGAACATTCTTTTAAAAAGATACCATGGAAGAAATCAAGAAAGTGTAGGGGAAATGTTTCTTAATTTGTTAGACAGATTGGCAGTTGGGATGATCATAAGCATTAAAGGGTACAAACTTTGAACATACAATTTGCAAGATCGATGTAGCAGCTAGCTAGCCATCATTTTGTCATTTATGGAATATGCCAATATGGAGGATAGAAACGAAAGAATTCATAAATGAGAAAGTGGGGCATGAAATAAAGTTGTTAAAATTCATTAGGGCCTATTTAGTAAAAAAATGGAGAGTAATAAATAAACCTCTTGTATTATTGATTGTGTATTAATTACATCACTAACTTCAAGTTCAAGCCATTGAGATACTACAAGGGCCAGTTCGCTAACTTCAAGTTAAGAAAGTATTATTAAAGCTAACTGATTGAAACTAACAAACTAATTCACTAATTACAATAGTACATGTGGAGTATATTTAAAAAAAAAAAAAAAGTTTAGAAAAAAAATGGTCATACTAACTAGTGTCTTTAGGATATCGGTTAACAATCTAGTTAAAGAAAGTTTTTATGGGGAAAAAAAGCAATTAATATTTTAACAGTCTTTTTCATTTTTCTTAAAAATAATGTTAAAACTTTCTTAAAATAAATTATTAATTAATGCCCTAAGGGTACTCGTTCACATTTCTCTATAAAAAAAAATACAAAAGTACATGTGGAAAATGAAAAATTTGTAAAGAAAAACACAAATAATTGCTTAATCTTATTTTATTTATTTTGAGAGATAATTTCAAACTATGGTGTCTGCTCCTACTAATTGCTCTTTATTATCAAATCAAGACATTAATTGATTTTTATTTTTTAGTGTAAGCGAGGATTAAACGTCAATTCTCTTACTTGATGACAAGAAACTTTACCAGTTGAACTCATTAGAACCCAAATATAATTGCTAATCTAAAATATAATTTCTAATATATATATATATATATATATTTGTTTGTTTAACATTATATTTTCTTAACCAATTCCCATAATCTTCTTACACCCTCTTCTTCTCGTCCTATTTATCTACATATATACTGGTATCAGAGCCATATCCATCATATAGTTTCCATCTCCTCTGATTAGTATACTTGGATTATTGTCTTGATTAGTATGCTTTGTGATTTACAGTTGCCACAATACATGAATCCTCTGTATTAGTCACATCAGAACATTGGACTTGATAATCAAGTAGAACACTAGACTTGATAATCAAGTAGAACAATAAGGAGTTTGTTTCCAAAAGTCTTAAAGAATCCAGTTTCCCATTGTCACCTTATGGACATTTGAGCATGGAGTTGGCATCCTGGTCTTGTTGGGTTTTGGGTAAACAATTCTTTCCTGAAGAAACTATTATGGCCAGTTCATCTTCGGCAGTCATTGATACCACTAAACCCACCCTTGACCTTTCTCTTCGTACAATCACTACAAATAGGTTAGACTGCTTTGTATGAGATCTCTCATGTAACCGAAGATAGTAAAATCCTCATTACTGACTTCCCTATTGTAAACCCATATACCGTGTTTAATAAACCCCAACCTTCATTCAAAAAAACCATTAAAAAAATTATTGGTCCTTCTCATCCTTCTACTGTAAAAGAATATGTCCAGGCTTCCAAGTTTGACCAATTCAATATCCCAGCAAGTGAAAATGAAAATTTCATCACCCTTACTTTTCCTAGAGAGTTTGTAATTTCATGGCAAAAATAAGGGTATACACATCTCCATTTTGGTGCAGTAAGGCTGGCACTAACTTTCCATAGAAGAAAGGGACTCTCTGTAGCCTCTAGGATTTCACTCCTTGACTCCAGATTTTTGGAATATCAAAATGCGATCATAGGAACAGTTCAAACCACTCTAAATGTGGGAATAGTTTTTGTCACACTCTTTCCAAACTTTAATATGCCCCTCAAAGATCCTCACATTTGTGATGCTCTCACGGTGCAAGTCTTGATTACAGGAGCCTCTCAAGTACAAGACACATTAGCCGCTACACTCCACTATCAGCATGCTTACAGGCTTCAAAATCATGCCTTTGACAATTGACATGGCAGTTCCAGACATGGCTCAATCTAATGATTCTTTGTTGATCCAGGAATGAGCCTCATGTGTATGTCTGTCCCGAGACAACTCACTAGAAACTAGATGACTTCTCTCTTTCTAGAATCATGGATTATGAAATATGAGACGCTTCACCAAGCAATCAAGCCGGTCCAGTCGAACAATCCTTTCTTTATTAGGAAGGAAAATGGCAAAGTTGAAACAAGGTTTTTGCTGGCCCCACCAGAAAAGAAAGATATGACAGTTTTCCAACTCAAATTGCTATGCTTCAACTTGTTTCATATGTTTGTAAAGATTTTCTTAAGATTAATGCATTTCGTGAAGATGGAAAACCTTGTTATGCAAGCAAATCACCCTTTGGCCACATATGGTGGGATATTTGTGATTATGCTGAACGTAGAAAAGAAGAAACTCTTGAGGAAAACATTCAAGAAGAAGGAAGAAAAAATCCACTCAACAAATCCTCAAAGAAAGATATGAAGCAGGTGATCCAAAAGTTGATCTCTTTAGAGAACTCTCTGGAAAAATTGACTATTATGTTCTTTATCCTAGAACTAGAAAGCAAATCTCATTCTCCTCCATGAAAAGAAACCAAGTCTAGAGAAGATCATCAAAACCTTAAACCTCCATTAATCCCATACTACTAGAAAGTCCTTCCCCAAATACCGAGTTGTCAACCTTTTCCTACTAGCCAAACCTATTCACAGAAACCCTTACTCTATTACATGTTTGACCATGCCTCACCTTCCTACTCACAAGATTTTTCTCCTCTTGAAAGTTTTGAGCATCCTCAAACCAGCACAAAGCATGTTTAGAAAATCAAAAATCCTGTTGGAACCAACCCGGATGGAACTAGGAGACAAGTTTCATCAACAGAAGCAACTCTAAATTGGCAAGTAGAAAATGTTGTGGCATAAAACCAAGCCCTTTCAAAAGTCCTTGATAACCAACAGAAGTTAGCTGAGGTAGTTACCCATACCCTCTCATCCTCAAGTTCTCTTATCAATGATTTGAAGAAAAAAATCAAGATGGTTGAACAAGAGCTTGCAACAATTGTATCCACAGTTAAAGATATGTTTGTTTCCTTCCTTCTCATAGGGCAGAAAGAAAAAGAAAGAAAACAATTACTGACACAAATTCAATCCAAAGAAGGATCACAGAAGGGAGTTATCCAACCTTCCCCGACGCTTGCCTATACTCTTTACCAACGTCGACAATCATTATATAAAGAACTATCCATACCCTTAACCTCTTCATTTTCATCAACCTCTCCTGGACAACACCTCCAACCATTAGCCATGACATATCCTGATTATAACCCTTTCAAGCCAAGCAGAATTTTCCCAACCATAACATATCCAACTCCACTCAAACTAGAACCTCAAGCTAGGTCACAAAATGAACCTTCTCTTAAGAAAAAGGACAAAGAACCATTATATCAACCTCCATATCCAACCATTGGTGCTTCTTCAAAACCTCCAGACATGAACATGTTGACTATGGATCCTAACCCTCCAAATCCAATTTCATCATTCCTAAAAAACCTTACCCTAGAAAATCCAAGAGAACCTTTTGTGCTTCTAGTAATTGATACCATTGATTTAGACTTATTTGATCTTGGTCTAGAAGAGTGTTCATGACGGATGATCAACCAACTGTGGAAGAAGATGATGTCCTCCGCCCTAAACCACCTCCACCTCCACCTCTAATTTTTCCTCCACCACCTTTTGTCCCTGACAACCAAACATATCTAACCCACCCATCAACCACAGACTCAAAACATTTGTTTACCATTGATAATGCTCCTCCTTCCAAGTGGCATGATGAAATTTTTAACATGTATTCATGGTGCATAGTTGAACTCCAAGCCCTAAATCCTATAGTTGCTCACGTCATTGCCAAGTTTGTTGCAAGACTCACAGGAAGAATAAGAGAATAGTGGATTAATTTAAGAGAATTTCGGCAGAGACAAGTAGCCCAATCCAAAATAATAGAAGATTTTTTTCACAATTCTTTATAATGAATTTCTTGGCTCATTGATGTAATCATACAAAAGTAGCATAAGAAGAATTTCTAGGTATAAAGTGCTGCTCATTTGAAAGAAAAGATCTTGAAAAGCATTTTGATATAATGTCAAGACGATTCTACTCTTTCAATGGTATGGATGATGTCAATTCCAAGTATACCTTCCTCAACTCTCTCCCGGAACCATTAGGAGATGAAACTCTATGCATGATGAACCTCCAAAAGATAACATTGCAGCAAGCCTCCTTGGGAGAAATTTATCAACATATACTCATTGCTCTAGAAAAGCTCTGCAATCAGAGGAAATTTTTTTTCAAATAGAAAAAGTTCATGGTAAACTCAAAGACTGTTGCAAAAGGAAGGACTTTTAGATAAAGTGCTATGAGAAAATTTGTGACTGTTCAACAAAAAGAAGAAATCATTTCAAGAAGTATCCCTTGAAAAGGAGACACCATGCAAGACCGAAGAAGAAAATTTTCAGGAAGAAAAAATAGAAATTTCTCATAAGAAAGCAGTTTAAAGGGAAGACTTTAATAGTCTGTTTTGTATGTAGAAGACCAGGCCATTTTGTAAAAAATTGGCCAAAAAAGGAGAACGCAGCAAAGCTTCTTGAACAAGCACAGATTTATGTAGATGACACTCCTTTCTCAAATGTAGAATCACTTTTCTCACTTGATAATGACTACTCTCCTCAAGCTCTAGTAGTCATGGCTTATTCCACATCAAAAGAAGATTCAGACTCAAACAATGATGATGTCTCAAACCCAGAAATCCAAACTATTTATACATCTCATCTCGTTATAGCTCCTCTAACCAGCCCCACTTCCATAGCCCAAGTACATATCCTCCTAGAAACTTACTCTAAACTCATTCCAGTTATAGCCCTTTTTAATACTAGAGCTATAGCAACAATTCTCCATCCTAAGATTTTACCCTTAGAATTCTAGTTGCCCCATAACCAAATGTTTCATGCAGTAAATGGAGAAACATTCTTAATTACCTAGAAGAGTAAGCCTATCTTTATTAGAATTTTCCCAACCCTTACCATAAAACACCAATCCTTGGATCCCTTCTTATAGGTAGAGACCTTCTTATAGGATTCGATCTCCTTCACCAAATACCTAGCCTTAGATGGTCTTCAAAAGGACTTTTGCACAAATAGTACCTTTTCACTTAGACCTAAGTTCCTCATCTATTTACAGATGACCCATTTGACTCTTTGAGAATCCAGTTCATCAACGATTGTTGTGCAAATAGCCATTCTGAATTCCTCCTTAAAAATCCAAACCCCTTGTGGAAGAACCCAAACTTTTTCATATATCTTCCCTTAAAAAAGAATGAAGAAGTAAACCCCACAAAAGCCAGCCACTGAAGAATAAACCTAAAACATTTAGTCTTAGCTAAACAAGAGTTATCTATCCTCCTTTCAAAAGACCTCATTGAACCCACAGCCTCCCCGTGGACATGTAAAGCTTTTTATGTCAACAAGCATGCTGAGCAAATCCGAGGAAAACTTAGATTGGTAATCAATTACCAAAATCTTAATCATTTTCTTGCAGATGACAAGTTCCCTTTGCCAAACAAAAGTGCCCTCTTCTAGCATCTTTCAAATGCAAAAGTATTTTCAAAATTTAATCTTAAAGTAGGATTTTGGTAATTAGGAATCCATCCAGAAGAAAGGTACAAGACAATGTTTTGCATTCCAAATCACCATTACCAATGGACAGTCATGCCTTTTGGCCTAAAAAATACTCCATCCCAATTCCAAAAAGCAATGATAACGCTGTTCCAGCCATTCTTGGCCAATGCATTAATCTATGTGGATGATATCCTCCTTTTCTCAAAAGATGCAGAATCCCATGAAAGGTTGCTCACTGAATTCTATAATTTAGTAAAATCCCAAGGGATAATGCTTTTAGAAAAGAAAATGGTCATTAGACAGTCTTCTATAGATTTTTTTAGGAGTAAGCATTTCAGATGGAAAATATACTTTGCAGCCTCACATAGCTGTCTCTCTTGGCAAATTTCCAGATATACTCACAAGTACCAAATAGATACAACATTTTCTTGGAATTGTTAATTACATGTCTAACTTCATTCCAAAAGTTTCTATATACAAGAATTGTTTAGCTCAATTCCTGAAGAAAACCCCTCCAGAGTGGAATTCTGGTCACACATAAGCAGTCCAACAATTGAAAAGATTAGCAAAAAAGCTTCCCTCGTTACAGATTCCAAGAACATGCAAATGAATTTTGTAGATAGATGCAAGTGGCGAGTATTGGGCAGATGAATTTTGTAGATAGATGCAAGTGACGAGTATTGGGCAATAGCTCTTCTTGAAGAAATTGATGGAAAAAGAAACATTTGTAGATATAAAAATGGTGTATTCAAGCCTTCAGAACTTCATTACCACTCCACTTTCAAAGAGATCCTTGCAGTAAAACATGGAATTGAAAAATTCCAATTTCACTTTCTTGGGTATAATTTTCTAGTTGAAATAGACATGTCCTCCTTTCCAAAAATGCTTCAGTTCAAAAGAAAAATGCTCTCACATTCTTAGTTACTCAAATGGTCAAATTGGTTTTCACAATGGTCTTTCTAGGTAAGCACATCAAAGGAAAAGATAAACTAATCACTGACTACCTTTCCAGAAAGCCTCCAGTTATTAACACCACAATTGTTCCTCCATCTGTGTGTGTATATCCTATTACAGATCCATCCTCATCCTCTGGCCCTTCCTTTACAGCCCTTGATGATATCCTTAATATAATAGAAAACCTTCCTCCAAATATAAAAAGCCAAATAAAGGTCTTGACCCTTGAAGCCAGATCCAAAAAAAATCATTAGAGTCCTCCATAATTATCTTAAAGAACACCACAACCACTTCCTTGCCATTTATCTTGACGTGGACCAATCATGGAAAACCCCTTTTGCCTCTTGGGTAACCAATTGGACGGTTATATATTATTTTTACATGTGGTATTTACTCAATGAGTATTACTTGTGTCTTCATTTTGAACTAGAATTTTACAGATTTATTTTCCCTCGCGAAAATAGATATTTTCAAAAATTCTGGTTTGAAATCTTAAAAAATGATGCTCAAAATGGAGATGTGTGTACCCTTGTTTTTGCCATGGTTCCAACAATTTTTTTTTTTATTTATTTTTCAAACATGCTTTGTGCTTTTTTGAGGATGTTCAAAACTTTCAAGAAAAGAAAAATCTTGTGAGTAGGAAGGTGATATATATATCTCCAAGTTGAATTTGTAGAATTCCATACAATCTGTCTGTATACATTGAATAGGGTAGCATGAATTGCTGGAAATGTGAGGTCTGCACTCTGCAGCTTTGTTGCTTATAATGTTTTTTTTTTTTTTTTTTTTTTTGAAGTGTAATGTAATGTTTTGAATATTGTATTTCACTATTTGATTGACTAAATTCTTATTCATTAAAAAAAAAAAAATCTATCTTTCCAAAATTTTTATTTTTGAAACATACCTTTAAAATTTAAATAGGCTGGTTGCTCTTGATCTATTTTTCTTCATCAACCATTTATGCCATTTCTTCTCTCTCTTTTTTTTTTTTTTTCCCTTTTTTTTTTCCCTTTTTTTTTTTATTTTATATAAAAAAAAAACCTTGTATGTGAATGTGAAGAGAAGCTATTAGGCCCATCCTCTCATGGGTCACGCTTGGATAGGGTCACTTGGAGATGAAATGGGCTTTTCCATTGTCTGGTTTTTTGGTGGAGAAATTGAAGGCCGGGCCTATAGAACCTACAAAGAATAAAAAGCTTGAGTTTGCAAGTGAGCTGTGACCCTTTTAAAACAAAGTAGACTGTCACCAGTTTGAGTTTGAGTTTGCGTGGTTTGCATTATCCTCGGCTTTAGATCCAACTTAACTGGGCCACCCAACAAGCATTTGAAGAAGAACCCACAATCCATGTAAGTTTCAGGCAAACTAGCTGAGCCCAAGAAACAACAACACTGTCTAAAGATTTCTCTTTCTCTTTGCTTGCCCAATTTCCTTTTATTGTGCTTGGAGGAATAAAGATCAACGAGCACAAAGATTTTGACTTAGCTAGTGTGTGATGACTACTTTCTGGAGAGAATGAGTGTTGGGGGAGAAAATTTTTGATGGGATACATTATTTTGAGAACTAGCTTCTGCTATTAGTTATTACACTGAAATTCTGATTAAAATGTCATCATGTTGATTATGACATATTAGAAAATAGTGTTTGCTAATAATTTAGCCTTTAAATATTTTCTCTAATGAATGGAAAATAAAAAATTAATACCCACAAAATCAATCACAGTAGTGATTTTTAGTTGGATTGCATGACCATTTGCAATCTTGTAGATTTATCATTTATCACAGAAATGTTTTTTTTAATTACTATTTTAAAAAAAATCAATTTCTTTTTTAAAATTGTGGTGGAAATAAACTGAATTTTATGGTAATATATATATATATATATCTTGATTTTTTTTTCTTTGAAGAATCTAGTATATTGGTATTTGATATATATATATATATATATATTTTGAGAATCTTAAACTGGGAAACTTTTTTTTTTTTTTTAGAGAGTTTTTAACTTATGGCGTCCACTTCTAATGATAGCTCTTTATCATCAGACCAAGAAACCAATCAATTTTTAGTATAAATGGAGATTGAACCCCAGATCTCTTATATAACCATCAAAGATTTTACCAGTTAAGCTAATTGGAACCCACAATTGGAAAACTAAATATACAAAGTGTCAAGGTTTTACCAAGATAATTGAAGCATACTAAAATCGAGTGTCTACCTAACAATGGCTATCTAAATCGACATCATTTTCCTGGTGGGTTTTGAGAGAATCAGAGAGTATCTTTCAGAGGGAGAAGTGTAGAGAAAAGGGGCCCCAGAAATTGATTCAGAATTGAAACAATTCATGGGCGGCTTTCAATTATTAGTGGAGGATAGCAATGATGGTCACTATGATAGTGATATAATGGCTGTAATTATTCAAAAATTAAACCCAGATTAAACTAAGCATTACTTTCCCAGAAGTAGTCATAAACCAATAAGCCTAAAGTTTGTTGGTCACCTTGTCATTTTGATAGGACATAATTTTCTCATTATTGCACCTTTCCCTGGACTTACCTAAATTGGTTTGTTCTTCTGTAATAATTGTTACATAATCTACTAGTAGTTCTAATAATACATATATTGTCACAATTTTTGTCACAAGTATCTTACGTATTAAATTGTGATTGACTGCTTCTTACTTTCACATAGACCCACAACTTTTTTTCCACCATTCATAGTATTCCATATGGACAGTTGTGGCACAAATTGTGCCATTTTACATGGTCTTAAATTTTTTTATTCTATTTTTTTTTTTTTTATAGAATCTCTCTCAAATAAATATTTGCCAAATCTTTCACTATGTGTAGCAAATTTCTTGATGTGGAATTAACAAAACTCTAAGTGCAAACAAAAGAAAATAAACAAATTAGCAAAGTGAGATTCTATAATGCAACACAAAAGTGATTGTTTTTTGTTTTTTTGCATTGGAAAAATAAAGCAAATGGAAAGCATTAGTGGGTACCCCAACTGTTATAATTGGGTGCATTTCTGAGGAGGAGATCACTTCTTTTTGCTATAGAGTGAATTTGAGTACCTTAAAAAAAAAATTGGCAATCTATTGCAAGTTCAACCTATGAATTGTAATTTCCATTTCATATGAAATAGAAAAATCCATTTTGTGATTTAAATTATGTTATTTAAACCTAAAGGAATATGTGATATCATGTCAATATGTCATCTAAAATTAGGTCATAGCACGTTTAGTTGTTCATCAATAATGAGAACAGTGTAAAAATCCATTCAAAGAGAGCCCCATATATAAGAGATTTTGGCTTTGCTTAAATCAACTTGGCTTTGGATAGAAAATCAGCTTGAGATGGTGATTTGTTGGTTCAAAGTTTGAAATACAAAGGGGAAACAAGCTTGTTGATGATGGTTTAGTGAGTCAATGAGCCGTGTCCATGGCTCACAAAAGCAAAGCTTGGTTGGCTGCCACAGAAAATGGGGGATTAGTGGAGAATTAGGAGGATTTTGGAGTTGGAAAAAGTGGTAGATGAGCATCAGTTAGTGGATCCACTGATACAATACAAAAGTAAAGAAAGTCTCCACTCATCTTTTGTTATATTGACCATAATATCCTTTTGTTGTAATAAAACTTTTTTTTTTCTTTTTTCTTTTTTTGCATAGAAATGCCATATTGACTTGTCAAAATAAGTGATATATACCAATACCTCTTTATCAGTGAAATTACAATTTGTTCTAGCGGGACTATATATTTGGGAGTAATCTTCCAAACACATCATTTTCAGAGTCATTGAATTGACAATTAAGTCTTAATTTTATATGGGTTCATTACTAATGTTATTTTATTTTTTATTATTAACAATTTACTTTCTCGATAATTATAAAAAGTGATGTGAGAATAGTTATTATGACACTTATTAACTAATGAAACAAAATTAATGAATAACAGTAGTTAGTTGTAACTTGTAAGTAGTAGTCTAAAACCATAGTTTCAAATTTGGATTATAGGCTTCAAGCTTATGTTTTAATTTTTTTTTTTTTTTTTTTTTGAGAATGAGCTTATGTTTTAATTGGTGTTTTAGTCTGATGATAAAAAACATTATAGATCAAACGCCATAAAAGTCAACAAAAATATATTCACCAAAACACATAAATGTTTAACAAATTCTGGTATTTGGGCGAGTGGGTATGATTGTCATATGATGGGAACAAGTACAAATTATTAGTAGCTTTTCCTACCATTGCAACTTTCGATGGTTAAAGTTTAAAGAGAAAAGCAAGAGTGATGTTGTAGATAATGAACAGGTAACATGTCAAGGTGCATATGACATACCACACCACTTCTCAAACATCAGCTATTTAAAGGCCACACAGCCAGAGAGTAACTTCTCCACTAGCTTTTCATAGAGCCCATTGGAATCTTTGATGTCATGTAAGCTTTACATACTTATCAGATTCTTGAATCTGATGAGTATGGAATTCTGCTACTGATATAAATCCATCCATGGGTCCTAAAAAGGCATGGGGTTGGAGTGAGGGCTTCATCACCCTCACTCTGCTCCTACATTCAACAGTTTGACTTTGCATAGTCATTTACCTCAGCACATGAAGAAGAAGAAGCACATTAATTCTCTTTTAGTGGTACTGGTCTTTGGCTGAAGCATGGCAAACCGGCAAGTCAGAAAACGGCATCAGATATTGAAGTCTTTCTAGCTCTCTCTCTATATATATTTCCTTCTGTAATGTTGGTGTAGTTCTTGCGTGAGAGCAATAAAAGTAGTGTGTGTTAAGAACTTGTTTCCAGACCTACCAAGGTGAGCTTTCAGAATTATTCCATTTGCAGTAGACTAAACTATTGTTTTCTGCAAATTTGAGTAATGATGTGACCACCTCTCTTTATGTGTGTGCGAGTCCATGCATATGTGTGTTTCTGTAATTCAAATACGATTGTAATATGTAGTTCCTATATGAGCGGTTGAGATCTTATTTTGTTTTCAATTGGTAGTCCATGAACCAATAAAAGATAAGAACTTCGACAAAAATTCATTCTATTTGAAATATTTTCTACCGTATGATATGGTACATGACTGAATTTCTCTTCTGAAGAGCCAATTTCACCTTGTACTTGATCTATTTAATTTATATTCTTTCGAGTTTGAATTCATCAAAGCAAACATTGATTATATTCTCAGGCTACAGTATGGGAATCGGTCAACACATTCAGTACCATAAACCAACGAAAATTCTGCTTGTTTTTTGGACAAGTGACTAATGGCTGGTTATGGAACTAACATAGAAAATCTCAGAATTTTGAGCTTCTTTTGACTGCTTTCAACCAGCACGTGTAAAATTCAGTACATGCAAAACTTTAACTGCAATGAACTCGATCTATACAATCCAATAGAAATTGCAAGTAAATGAAAAAATTCATCTCATTTCTGATATATTGAAATGCAAAATGTACATAACTTGTGACAAGTGACTCTATATCCACCCACTTTGCATAGACTAAAACTCAAGACAACCCCTTTGGCCATCTGGATCTGTAGCCTAATAAAAAACTCACAACACATATGAGCTCAGATAGGATATCAAATTACCAAAAAGAAGAAAAAAAATGGGTTGTGGATAAAGAATAAGAAATTAATATGTAACTGGCAGCTTGTGTACGACCCTCATTCAGTTTTTCCAAGACCCCTTTCCTAACTTTAAAAGAGAAGCATATAGCAATTCATTCCAAGTATCTGGTACTCCAGGCAAGCACCAATGGCTGCAATCTTGAAATTGTTCAGCGGCGGCATTCTGTTCTTCTACTGTCTTGTATTCCCTTCTGTAAACGGACGGGTGTCCATCTTTTCTGTAATCCGTAAGCCTACTTATGTTCATATATACTACAGGAGATCTCATGCTTTGAAGCACGTGCTCTAGAGTTCTCATCTTTGAAGGGTACTTTGCTAAGTATGTTTCATTAAAGATTGGCTCAGTTTCTTTGTGGCACTGTCCTCCTGAGTTCCATTGACCCCCTCTGCAGCAACATCAAATAGGTCAGTGGTGCAATACCACAGGTAGAGACAGAACAGGTCTAACTTCCATTATTCATATCTACATCCCTTACAATGAAAGAAAATATCAAGGATGACATAAGTTTTTGTCAGGTTCAGAAAATGTTTTAGCCTTTTCAATGTAAAGCAGCATAGATGAATTCAAATGTTGAAAAATGTTCTCTTAGACTCAATATAAGAGGACATCATTAAATGAGAGAATATTTACTTCATCAAAAAACTCAGAATTGGATAAGCTTGAAAATTATTTGGTACAGCACTATATAAAGTCTGTCCACTCAATTTGAATGTGTCAGGTCCATGAATAAAAATATCTGACAGAACTGATGGGAGGTTTGCAATTACTACTTTATTTAGTTGTGAGGTTAAATTTGCAATTGACTAGTAAATATTTCTTCTGAAATATTCCATAAGTTTTAGCTATGGTTCACTACAAACAAAGACTTAAATTCAATTTATCAAAAAATTAAAGTATTTTACCAGTTAATTCTAGACATCAAAATTCCAACAATGAGCTTATGCTAAGTTTCAATAATAAATCAACACATAAAGATTAGGTCCACTATGCAAGTTTGCAACTCAAGATTTTGAATGGTCAATTATGCAGAGTTTAGCTGTACAAAATTCCTTACTTAGCCTAATGACTCAAAAAGCTACTAGAGTACGGCACTGTGAGAATGGAGCAAAGAGAAAAATGTAGGTTGTTAGCGCTTAGCACATAAGTGGAGGTAAGCTAGAGTAAAGAAATAGTCCTAAACCTGAAATGGGTGACTGAATATCCTCTGAAGAAAACCTGAGTCCGGTTGAAATCAATGTTCTTGTCAACCCATCTAGCCCAAGTTGTGAGAGCCCTCTTGTATGCTTCCAAAGCCTTGAGTCTTGGGTGCACATAGTTGCCTTCTTGGTAATAGTCTTCACTGTAGGACCACCAATGCAAGAAATCAAGAACACAAAAGCTTATATTTCATGATCACAATAACAATCATGCCATACAGATAATAGTAATATGGTAATTTAAATGCAAAATTCTATTATTTGTTCCTAAATTACAAAACAGGCTAAAATAGATTTTATTGTCCCTTAACTTTAATGTCATTTGTCATTTTGGTCCCTAATGTTACATTTCAAAACTTACAATTAACTTCTTAAATTTTCAAATTTGGGGAAGGCGTATGACAAGCTTGAATGGAATTTTATAAAGGATATGTTAATCAAGGCTAATCTTCTGGAGGATCTCATTGACATCATAATGAGTTTTGTTTCAACTGTGTCAACATCCATTATGGTTAATGGAGAAGCTTTAGACCCAATTTATCCTTCGAGAGGGATAAGGCAAGGGGACCCCTTATCCTTGTACCTTTTTATCCTTTGTATGGACTTTCTTGGCCAACTAATAGAGGAGAAATGTAGTATGAAGGAGTGGCAGCCTGTTAAAGCTTCGCAAAGTGGCCCGGCCTTCTCCCATTTACTCTTTGCCAATGATTTGGTATTCTTTGCTAAAGCAGACCATGCTAATTGTGCTGCCATTAGAGAGGTTCTTGATGTTTTCTGTGGTGTTTCGGGGCAAACCATTAGTGAAGCTAAATCTAGAGTGTATTTCTTGCCTAATGTGGATGATGTTACCAAGGAGTCCCTTTGTGATGTTTTGGGTTTTGCCTCAACTCCGAATCTTGGCAAATACTTGGGAATTCTTATTAAGCACTCTGGATCATCTTCCCAAGACTATAATTTTGTCCTAGATAGAGTAAAGCAAAAGCTAGCTGGCTGGAAGTCTAATTTGTTCTCCATGGCTGGTCGGAATGTCCTCATTCAAGCCTCTTTAGCAACAATCCCAGCCTATGTCATGCAGTGTGCCCACCTTCTGGGAAGATTCTTGATGGGCTGGATAGGGTTAACAGAAACTTCTTTTGGGGTACATCGGAGGCAGCAAGGAAGATTCACTGGGTTGGGTGGCATAAAGTGACCAAACCGAAGGATAGAGATGGTCTTGGCCTGCAAACAGCCAGGGGGAGGAACACTGCCCTTCTTGCCAAATGAGACTGCACAATGAAAGAGGCACCTTATGGGCAAAAGTGCTTGATACAAAGTATTGTACTAGCAGAAGGTGCAATTCTAGTAATGCTGATAGGCTTCCTTGCTCAAGGATTTGGACAGCCATCAAAAAAGGAAGGGAGGTTTTTATGAAGGGTAGTAGGTGGACGGTTGGTAAGGATAGTATGATCAGCTTTTGGTATGGAAATTGGACTAAACAAGGTCCTATTCGACAGTTGATCCAAGGACCCTTAATTCAAGAAGCATCCATGCTAGAAATTAAGGATATGATACATGACTTGGGATGGAATTGGAACAAGCTGCCTTTTGAGTTTCTTTTGGATTGCAAGTTAATTCTTCAAGTTATTCCAATTTCTTTTCAAGGAAGAGGCAGTGACAGATTAGCATGGGTGGAAAATCCTAGGGGCATTTTTGATTTGAAAAGTGCTTATGGGATTGCAATGGGAGATGATACCAATCTGCCCTTCACTGCAAATTGGATATGGAAACTAGTGACGTTAACTTGTATCAAGTTTTTTCGGTGGAAGTGTGCCCATAATAGTATTGGAGTGAAGGATTGCCTCGTAGGGCGAGGGTTGGGCAGTGATAATCAGTGTTCTATATGCCTAGGGGTGCAAAAACCATACTCCACGCTTTAAGGGACTGTCCTTGGGTTCAGCTTATTTAGAGGCAACTAGGAGTGCAGGATACTAATCATGGCTTTTGGCAGTCAGAGTTGCAGGATTGGTTGAGTTTAAATGGGAAGTTGTGCAAGAGTGTCATTGATGGGCACCCTCCCGGGAAGTTGCTGTACTACTTTGCTGTCTGGCATATCTGGAAGAGTAGGAACAATTATGTTTTCAATGGGAACCAAATCCAAATCTGGCTACTGAGATAACCAACCAATCAATGGAATTCATGTATTGTTATTCTTCTTCTAAAGCTCCTAATGGCAGTACAAACAAGCTGGTGCAATGGGAGAAGCCACCAAGCAGCTGGACAAAACTGAACACGGATGGGGCTTCTTTGGGCAACCCGGGTGTAGCAGGCTGTGGCGGTGTTGTTCGGGTTGAGAGCGGCAACCGGATGGCTGGGTTTGCAAGGAGGATTGGGATTACCAGCAGCTTCGAGGCAGAGTTATGGGGGCTGCGGGATGGGCTTACTCTCTGCAGCAATTTAAATATCTCTGCTCTTATATTTGAATTAGATGCTGAAGTGTTGTTGATATTTTTCACAATGTTAACCATGAGAATAATATTCTATCTCCCATTTTGGACGACTGCAGGCAACTCATGTCCAGGTTTGAACAGGTCCAAATTAAGCACATTTATCACCAAGCTAATTTTTGTGCAGACGCTCTTGCTAGGATGGGTGTTGAGCAGGATAGTAGTTTTCTATCTCTTACTTGTCTGCCTGTGGACATGAGAAGTAGGTTGGAATTTGATGTATCTGGTTTGTACTCAGTCAGGCATGGCCCTGATTTGAACTCTGTTATTTAGTTTTAATGAATTCGTCTTTTAACCAAAAACAAAACAACATCATTCTGTTAAAAAAAAGGAAGGACCAGAGGAGGGGTGGGGGGGAGTAGACCTAAGCAACCACAATGACAGCAATTCAATAACTTGGGGTTAATTGCAATTTTTAAAAATTGAAGGACCAAAATAATAGTAATTCGAAAGTTCAGGCAATTGCACATATTGAAACTTGGGGACCAAAAATGACAGCAATGCCAAAGTTTAAAGGAACTAAAATGTATTGCAGCCTAAAAAATATGTAACCAATGGCTTTCAGCATTTTCAATACCACAATGCTAGGCACACATAACATAGAAGCAAGCTTTTTTAAAACCAGAATGACAGCACTCACCCTCTTGATGTTTTCTCATGGGTCCACCAGTGGCCTGTATTGAAGACTAAGACATCAGCATCATGATACATTGAAGTTGTCTGGTCCATCAAATCCAATCTTAATGTCTCAAATGACCCATTTCTACCTTTGAAAGATGATTCTCTAACAAGGAATGGAGAAGGAACAAAATCCAGAGAACAGTTATAGTCCTAAAATACAGCAAATGCATGGGGAATTAGAGGGTTACATGCCAACATCTTAGATTATGTTTAAAGGATATTAGGATAATACTCTCAGAAACTTGCCTCAAATCTGAAAGCATAAATGCCCTTCTTCTTGAATTCTGTCCTTCCTGAGATCTCATAAACCTTATCCTTGTTTTTGGCTGCATGGCGGAGTATACACACCAAAGATTCCCACATGTTCCTATTCAGTGAATCTCCCACAAAAGCCAGCCTCTTTCCTCTCACTCTCTCCAGATAATCAGTGGCATTCAGGCTGAGAATAACATCAGAAATTAACAGAGGAATAAGAACAAGGATTTTATATTTTTAGTTCATAATAGACAAAATTCAATAAAGAGGTTCCCATATTAACAACACTGCACTTCAAACATCAACCATACTACACTACAGGGGAAGATCCCCTACCTTTTAAGTCCTCCAATTCTCTCCAAAATTTATCCAGACATGAGACACATGGTATTCAAGAAATTCAATGGTCTTAAAAAACCTGTGAAACCACACAAAGACCATCGGCTTTTTTAAACACGAAGTGCCTTGGACTTCAGGATAAAAATAAATATAGAATATCAACATTATAAAGATTTGGTCAGTTATCCATAAATAAAGTTGATTAAAAGAACAAATCTGGTAAATTTTTCATATAGGAAAAACCAACCATTTGATATGCTACCAAACATTGGGTATGATTCCTGCACCTTGCTATGAATTTTATCCCATTCACCAATTTCTAGTACCCATGAAACCATGCTGAGTAACAAGTAACAAGTAACAATACTCACTAAAGATGACACCAGATTTTCCCGGTCACCTCACATTAAACTCTAAGTTTGTATAACCAACTTGTAATTATGGAACACATCAAGCTAACAATGTAACTTCCCTATTAAGTAACTGTTTGTTCATTCTTTCAAGAACACTATGCAATTAAAAGTCGAATTTTCAATTGAATTTTTCTTGCTTACAAAATCACCAAAAGCATCAAGAGAGACCATACCTTGGGATGTCACACCCATTTGGCTGCCATTTCCATTTTAAAAATCCATCATCTGGCCTCTGATGGAGGTAGCAATCAAAATCCCTATCAATGTGAGGGCAAGAACCAGCAGGGTAGTAAGGCTTTGAATCATCTCTCACCCATCTACCATCAAATATGTCACATTTCTCATTAGAACCACCATCCATTTTCCTTAGTAGGGAACCATAATTAGAAATTGTGCTTTTGTTCTTCTCATCCGAATTTCCCTCTTGACTTGCCTTGTAAGCAATTTCTTCTCTAGTAGCAGCTTTATCTAGTCCTGCATTGTACGAAAAATTGCCCACATTCGTATTTTCTGTGCCATTATTCCGATTACTCGAATTCCTTGCAGATTTCCCTGCTACTGAATTCGTATCTTTTACGCTAGAAAGGCTCAAATTCTCAATAACAATTCCTTCTTTACCACGCAAGCTTTCGTCTTTCACAGTCTTAGAGAAGTCACCAGAATTATTCTTCCTTAAAATCAATCCTCCATCTGAAGCCAAAGAATCGCCCACTTTCTCTTTATCAGGAAAGCTTCCATTTTTAAGGCTCTCAGTTAAATTCCCAAAATGGGTTTTCCCTGAACCCATCCTTGCCTCCTTAAGATCTCCCACTTTAGTGTCCCCTGAAACATTTGCTTCATGGGTTTTGTAGGGCACATGTCCTTCTTTACTCCCTTGAAACAAACCCACATCGCTCTCCACCTTTGAAGTAGCATTGGTATTACTAGCAAAAGGTGACAGAGACCCAGAAGTACTTGAAAATGGCAGTGTAGAATTAACACCAACACTATCAAACCCTTGCAACCAAGGTTTGCCAACCAATGACTTATTCAGCAAAAATACAACAACAAGAAGAAGAGAAACTCCAATCCCCAAACCAAACCCAGAAAATACTTTTCTTCTTGGCAGTACAAACTGCTCTGAAAGTGGTAGTTTTCTCATTTCCACGTACAATGAAGGTGATGGAAATGTGAAGGGTGAGAGAGGGAATCTATGTGAGCGTAAAAAACGTTTGGACTTTTGGCAAAGGAACAATATCAAGTAGGAAGAGAACTTGAGGTTCGGAGATCACAAGGGTGAAGCATCGGATAATGCTTGACCTTTAGTTCTGTTTTGAAAAAGATAAAAGAGAACAGAGTAATAGCGTTGAGGCAGAGGTGACAGTGTTTGAAGAGGTTTCTACTTTCTAGTTTCTAGTCAATCACTGTTTTGCGGAGAGAGAAAACTGCAAGTTGTAGTAGAATGACCATAGTGCCTATTCTTTTCTGTTGTTCCAATGGTAGGAACTAGAGATAATAATATTATCTTCTTCAAATTTTCGGCCAAAACTCACATTCAAATTGTCGATTTATCTCCTATCAAAAGAAAAAAAAAATTGTCAATTTATCCTATTAAAAAAAAATTGTTGATTTATTCTAAATAAAAAATAACAAATAAAAAATTTTCGATTTATCTCCTATAAAAAAATGTGGATTTATCACAAGCTTCAAATGTTTAAACTCTTATATTATTATTATTATTTAATATATGGAGTACATTTTAAGTGAGGGAAGGGAATTTGAATGTGGAATGTTAACCTTGAAAAGCTAAGAAAATTTTTTAACTTAAAAATTATAGATCTATTTCTCATAATAAATAATTTTTGACAAAAATACAATTTTTTTTAATCCTTAAAATTACAAATTTATTTTATAAGTTTGATGAACTGTTATTTTTCTCATATTAGTTCATTAACTTTGACAATGTTGGCATTTTAATCATTTGGTTCATTGTTATTAGAAAAAAAAAAACTACATTAACTCTCTTAAAACAACACTGATTCATGTCTTTAATATTAAAAAATGATTTGAATAATGTTTTATTCATTTAATTAAAAAATTAGACAAAACTTTTTTTTGTTTGTTTGTTTGTTTGTTGTTGTTGTTGTTGTTGTAATCTCATCCACCCCAACTCCAACACCAACAAGAAGTCCAACTTTTTCATCAAATTTAAGTTAAATAAACTTTCCCATTACCAATTCTCCAAAACCCTAATCCCATTCAATTTAATTCCACTTTTCTCTCCTTATTTCCAATCCCCTCGCAAACTCATTTTTTTCAAAATTGTGTCCAAAATTACCACTTTATTTACAATCCTTAGAATCCCTAATTCAATTCATACTCAAATTCCTATGCTCCTCTTATGCTTAGTACTAGCACTGACACTCTAAAAAACCCTTCGATTGGAGAAAATCTTAGTGAGGTCAAAAGATCTAGGGCTTCTACCTCTCAAGACAAATGTCATGGACCACTAGACACATGTATTGGCATTGTTTAAGGGATTAGGGAATGGGTGTGTGCCAAGGAAGCATCGTGTTTTAAGGTGTACCTAAGAGAAGCAGTGTGTCTCATATTGTCTTCTTTGTGTTGTTGGGTTCATATTTGTGAAGATCTACATGTTATTGGGTTCATTTTTTATTTATTTATTTATTTTTTAAAATGATTAAAGTTTTAATGCTAAACTTTTTTACAAACAAAAGAGTATGAAGTTATGATGAACTTACAATACTAAAATGACAAAAATGAAATATATAACATGAAAATGACAATTGTTCAAATTAAAAAGACATAATATTTATTTTTGCTATTGTTTTTTAAATACAAGCTTATAAATGGTTTCAAAAGAAAAAAAAAAAGAAAAAAAAAAGAATAATTCCCATTAGCAAAAAAGAAAAAAGAAAAGAAAAAAAGAGAATAGTATTAGATATTCATATTGCACATATATAGAATTTACTATAAAAGAGTTGATTAATTGAAGGGAGCAACCCATAAATTTTTATGTTAATGTATATAGGTCCATTGGGCTTTAGTCCCACACTCCACCTTAAATTTCTTATATTGCATGCATACTTATATTGCACATATGAACAAGACTTAGATATACTAATACTTAGGTGCTGTTCTTTAGGTTCTCCTCTTAAAATTCTAATGTTTGGCTTTTTATTATTATTGATGAAAGTATATTTTTTTAGTTAAGTGGCCACATAGCAAAATCTTAGGAGGTGAATACCCAAGGTACTTGTACATAATTTTTTTCCTACAAATATCTCCATATCTCTATATATTAATAGAATTCAGAAAGTTTTATTGTCTTTCTTACTTCCAAAAATACTCCTAATTTAATTAATTTATTCTTATTCCTAAAACATAAAAATGAGATTAAAACTATAAATTGACAAAAATTAAAAACAAAAACATACCAATGTTTATAAAACTAAACAATGTTCTATAAAACTTTCCACTACCTCATCTACACAACTAAAACTATTCCATCTTATCAAAAAAAAAAAAAAAAAAACTATTCCATGTTCCTATAAAAAAAACTACTCCAAGTTCCTATTAAAAAAAAAATCTAAAAAAAAAAAAGCCTCATTACATGCACGAATCGCGTATGATAAAACTACTGTATATTTTATATAAATGCATCTCATGCACAGTTTACTCTAAGTTGATCGATTTTTGCAAGAGGGAGTTGCAGCCCCTTAAAAGATTGGCATGAGATTGTTGTACGTGTAGATTTATCCAATTTGCAGTTTGCATCACACGTTTCTGATAATCAAATTTAAACCTTACACCACAACCATGTGTTAACTGATAAGCTTCCAAGAACAACTTTATTGCTATCCTTTGTTTTCTTTCTGAAAGAGAAAAAGAGATTAAAAAAAAGGTAATAATGATATTTATTACTATCATTTTACCGAAAAGCCTGTACTATATTAATCTCATATAAAATTAGGTCTCAATCTTATCATAACAAGAATGTAATGAAATCTGTCTAGTATATACCATACTACTATTTAAGGGGTTTTCTCTTTTTTGAATCCTTATTTTTTTTTTCTTTCAAAAATGTCATTATATTCCTATATTTAAGTAGAGACAAAATTAAAAGACAATTCAGTAAAAATATAAAATTATAATTCTCACTAAACATTGCCTAAAAAATATAGCTACTCTCCTTTTGATTTTTTTGAAAAGAAATAAAAGACTTTTGATTTTTAAATTGTTTTATTTACTTATAATTATATTTTCAAAATAAAAAATATATATATAAAATAAAAATACAAAATTTTTTTTTTTTTGCTACAAAAAAAGTATCATTATATATATGTGTGACGAGACTAGTATAGTTTATTTAGTTTATAAATAACTTTTTAAAGTTTTATTTTATTTTATTTTTTTATTAAAAAAAAAAGTGCAAAGGTGCTGAGAGGCTTTTATGTCAGAAGGACGCAAATTGAAACTCAGTTCCCGCCGACACTTGTCGAACACGTGGCATATCCTTGTAATAAATACTAACAAAGTTTTATACTTATGGTGATGCGCACGTGCCGCTGTCTCTCGAGAAAAGCATATACGGGTCCATGGACCATGATGATGCACCGCGAATTGCAATAATTGGAGTTTTAAAACGTGGCACAATCTGGGAAGATCAGAACTTTCCATCGCTTCAATCAATGGTCTGCGATACTCAGGAATCTGGACTATGCAGTAGTATACTTGCTTGCACTAGAATCGACCGACGTTCTACATTTTTGAGACATTGAGCACAAAAGAAAACAATAAAGTTTGGGCTGAACCTTGTGTTCTTTCGGTTTTGGAATAGGGATTGGGTGGGTTGAGTTTTGTGGGCATTTGATAATTGGGCTTTTTTCATTTTTAAATTACTCATAGTTAGGGGAGAATTTGGGTTGTACATAGATTAAATAAGTGATTCAACAGCATCTGAGGTAAGATTGATATCTCCACAAGTACTAAATAAGGGTCCTTGGGTTGGAGGCAGAACAGGAAGGATAGAAATGAAATGAGAGAAAAGTGGTGAGGAAATATTTTTACTTTTCTAGTAGGCGCTTAGTTGGAAGGAGGAGAGGAATAAAAATTGATGGGGCTCAAATATTCTCTCCTGATCCACTAAAATGTTTTCTCCCTAAATTGGAAAAAAAAAACAAGAGAGAAAAGGTTTGGACTAAAACACCTTGTGCTACAATGTGCTTGGTTTTCTAATTTGTTACTTTTTTTTTATTATTATCTAGTATGGGCATGAAAGTAAATTTATTCAAATTACATTTTCTATCCCTTTACTTTTCCACCCCTAAAGCAAACACCATGAGAGGAAAACTAAGAATTTTTTTTTCCAATTAACCTTAAATTGCTAACAATTTCATTAGTTGTCCGGTTTTGAAACAATGTGGAAAACTAGCATCTCAAGTTTTTAAAATTCGAGATCAATGTAAAACTCAAACTTCTAATACTTGATTTTTCATACAATGACGTGGACAAATTTTTCCAAGCGGGTATTGAGTTTGTAAAACTTGCTTTTAAACTCGAGTTAAAGAGACTCGTTTTCTAACCATTTAAAACCTACAATCCAGACCTCACTTGTCACTCTCCATTTCAAACACTTCCTCACTCGTCGCTCTCAAGCTTTCAAACACAAACTCCCTCTTAGACACCCAAATCAATTACTCTCACACTCACTCTCACACACCCAAATCTATCACTCTTACACTCACTCTCAGACACCCAAATTTGTCCTCCTTCAGGCACCGAAACCCACCAAAATCACTCACTCTCACCCTCAAACACTCTCCTTCTTCAAACACTCTCGTCCTTCAGACACCGGAGGCCACATATTTAGACAACCAAACACCGAAGATGCTCGCTCACTCTAATAGAGACACTCCTCTCATCGGCGGACCAAAGACCCTCAGTCATAATCCTCCTTCAGGTATGTTCTTTGATTTCTATGTTTTTCAATTTTTCATCAAAGGTTACTTGCTCAATTCTCTTAGAGTTGTTTGTCTTCAGATGCTGTAACTGTTATCTAGGTCATTTAGTGATGTAAATCTAGAAAGGAATTTCACTTTGGATAAGTGATCTTTGTTCCTTGTATTTGCTTATTACAAAGTTCTTTATACAAATTTCTGTAATTTTGAACAATTACAATGTGTCTACAATATGCAGTAGATTTTGCAGAAATATGAATTTGGCTTTGTCAAATTTCCCAACTCTCAACTTAAATTGCACTCTTCATCATTTTTATGGCATGCTTCACACCAATACCCAGGCCCCAAAGCCTCTGTCACTTTCTTGTTGCAAGTTTTGCAAGCCCGGTACCAGGTTGCCTGAGCAGGCTTGATGAAGCTTACGTATCCTCTAATGCTGAAAAATACAGGCTAGCCAATGCAAACACAAAGTTCAGATCACTAAAACTGAATGTCCAATGTCAAGACAAAATCAACCTTAAGTTGTTTAATTTTAAACTGCAACAATATGTGAACTTTTTAAAACATTACAAAATTTCTATAGATGGAGACATTCCCTTTTGAAAACCACTATCATCACCACTCTAATCATATAAAACAATTATAAAAAAGAAAAATACTATTTCAACAGGGACTTATATACACTTATTTTCCTATGAAACCATCACATATCAAATTCTTTAAGGAAATTTCTTTACGGTGAAGAGCTCCTGATATAATACATTTTCCTCACCCAAGGATGGGTTCTTCAGTATGTGAGAAAGAGAGACCCGGTCAGAGTACATTGACCTTGAACCACTCTTTGATGATGGGCTCATACCAGAACTGACAGATGACATTGAACTTTAATTACCCTCAGAATCATACCTGTCCAAGGCAAGACAAGAGGGCGATAGCTTTCTGGCAATTACATACCAGGATCTCAACTTCTTTGCTTCAGGTAAATCTGGATTTGTAAGCACAACACTTTGCTCAGTGTTGACAAAGATACACCTAAAAACATGTAGAGCATGCATAATGAGTTGAACCCCATTTTCCTTTCTTTCTAGAGAATACCAATGGTTGCGACTGAATTAAGCTTAAAACTAGTTTTACCTTTAAATTCCCCAACTTTAAGGGATTTAATTGCAACTATAGGTGATTTATCTGCAATATCTAGCAATTCCTGCCCCACACTTGTTGCAAGGTCATTCCACAAGGAGACCACAACTGTCTTTTTCCTACAATTCAGGTATTCATGGTTTCAATATAACACACAAGCCAAGAACATAAAAAATAGCAGTCAGCACCAAGTATAAACTCACGTCTCATCGGCAATAGTAATATCACGCTTTGGGATAGTATCATTGTTGCTCTTCCTCCGAATGCTCATTGTAGAGGAGACATTTTGAACAACACCAATGACATTTGAAATTTGTAGTCATAAACATTCATTATGCATGAAAAGAAAATACAAAACCATTTAACACAAATGGTAAGAGTGTGATCTTGCCCACAAATGGTAAGAAAATACAAAACCATGTAATGCATTTATATAGTTGACTGATGTAGTTTTTATTCTTATAATTATTCTTATGTCATACATAGCTTATTAAATTAAAATATATATTTTTAATACGTAATTTAATTGTATTGAATTTTGCCATACATAGCTTATGACATACATTGCTTATTACTTATTCTCATGTCATACATAAGCTTATTGCATTTATATAGTTTGCCAAAAATTTGTATTGAATTTTTTTTAATTTTTTTGTTGGGCACGATGCTGGTTCTCTCATGTGTTATTTGGGCTCTATCTAGTAACATTGGGGTCAAATTATGATTGAATTTACTTAGTTTCTTCATTCTTGTATGATTTTTTTTTTTTCAAATGATATAATTAAATCTGCTTTTATTATATACTAGTGACATACTTGTATTAAATCTGTTTTTCAGACATTTTTCTTACTTTGTAAAATCATCAATCATAAATGTTACGATGGGTTTAAATGATCTCACAGTAGCACTCTTTGCAATATGGACCTTCGGATCGATGAGGAACCATAGATTGTGCGCCCTAATCCCATTGATAATTCAATGCTGTCACAACAACCAAATCATCAATCAACTAATATTTGGAATGACGAGGTGAAATATTTAGTTCTAGCAACCACTTTAATTTTTATGTTCTCTTTGACTTTTAGCAAGTTCTTTCAAAGTTGTATATCTAATTCTAACAACCACATAATTTTTATTGATTTTATAGGACCCAGACCCACTTGAATGTTGTGGTCGCTTTAAGGAGATAGCAAAGATATCAATGCAAGACAATCGGGTGATAGACATTATCAAGTTGGTGGAGCTAGAAGGATTGTTTAGGGCCTCGTCCAGAGAGATAGATCATGGCCTAATATCGGCCCTAGTTAAGTGATGGCGGCTGGAGACCCATACATTCCATCTTCCACATGGTGAGATTTCAATCACCCTACAAGATGTGGAGGTCATTTTAGGACTTCCTATAGACGGTGAGGTATTGGTTAGGCCAACCAGTAGAGGAGGGGGGAGGTTAGAGGTATCTGTGCGCGAAGTTGCTTGGTTTTGAAGTTCCGGAGAATGAAAAGAAAACTTTGGTGGGGCAAAGAATTCTCATCAACTGCCTCGTTGAGCGCATTGCAAAGCCACTGCCTCATGATGCAACAGAAATTCAGATACATCAGTATGCTCAATGTTATATTTTAGCGCTACTAGGGAATTCGATTTTCATGGACAAGTCAGGAGATAGGGTGCATCTGATGTTCTTGGAGTTCCTACGGAACTTTCGTGATCCGCTACAGTATAGTTGGGGTAGTGCTTGTCTAGCATGGTTGTACAAAGAGTTGTGTTGGGCAAGCCATAAAGATCATTCGCAGATTGGTGGGGCGTTACAATTGGTCCAATATTGGGCATGGGTGAGGTTGCCATTCTTGTGCCCAAAAATAGAGCCCCCACCTAGATGTGATTATGGCCCATGGCCAAAAGCTTCACTTGCATTTAAGTAAGTATTTTCATGATATTTAGTGTGTTATACAATGTACTCTTCTTAGCAACTGAGTGGTATTATCTTATTTTATGTTATTTGCTCATAATTGTAGGTGGGTGCAGGTGCCAAGCCTGAGGAATAAGCCATCCGGCATGGCGTTGGTCCACTATTGCAAGCAATTAGTTATAATGGAGCCGGGCCAAGTAATAATATCCAAAAAATCTGTTTGGTTATGCTGAATAAAGATTATTATTATTTTTTTATTATCCACATTATTTTTTGTCTGGGAAAAAAAAAGACAAAATCAATTGATCAAGAAAATCTAGAGTAACACTCACCATTCTATCTTTATGTACATATCTTGTAGAAGCAAAGGTGTGTGTAATGTAAAAATAACTTTCATAATTAGGGAAAATATAAACATAAAAGATAATTTTGCCATGTTAGTTCTAAACCAAAATTTGAATACAATTTAGATCTGGCTCAAAACTTGAGCAAAAGTTTAATATGCCATACATATTAGATCCTGGTGAGTTATGTAAAAATAGGGGAAAAATTAGGCTTAATTAAGGGCAACTTTTAATTGCTTCATAATCTTTTAATTGTGTATCCAATTTTCTATCATTAGGGACTTATATATATATATATATATATATAGAGAGAGAGAGAGAGAGAGAGAGAGAGAGAGAGAGAGAGAGAGAGAGAGAGAGAGAGAGGAAAACACAGCTATGATACGCTTTGGTGATTTCATGAGATTCGTCAAGAAACCTCTTATATGGACTAGGTTTACCATAATACCATCTTCAATTGAGGAAGAGTGCAAGACGGAAATAACTTCCTCTGTTGACAGGATGTTTGCTTAAGTATACAGAAATAAGTTGAAAAATCAATTACTTCTCAAAAAAAAAAAGTTGAAAAATCAATAAACCATCTTAATTACTGATCATCAACTTTGAAAATGTCTTATAAGAGCATTCACATCAAATCAGTTAAACTCTTTTAAAATAGATCTACAATACAAATTTTACACATTTTGGCTCAAAAATGCTCTCCATCAGTCCTTCTAAAATTGTGTAAAAATGTGTATATCTTTACACGAGCTACAGTACACGAGCTACAATAACCGTGTAAATATACACGGTTACTGTAGCTCGTGTAAAGATTATTTTAATGATTTCTGTTCATTCCTTTTTTTCTCTCTCTTCTCCGACTCAACAAACTCAGTAAACTAACTTCTCATCTTCTTCTTTTTCCTCAGATGCACACAATCACATCCACATAGACAAATCAACACAGAAATACACTTACTTAAAAAAAAAAAAAAAAACATAGAGATACACAAACCCAAACGGACAAACAACAAAGAGACAAATCAGTGCTTATCGGAACGATCGGTGCTTGACTAGAATGATCGTGGGTCTTGCTTGATCGGAGCTCGTGGGTATGGGTCTTGCCTTATCAGAGCTAGGGAGATCGGTGCTTGTGCTTGTGATCGAGATGGTGTGGATCGGAGCTTGTGACCGAGATGGTGTGGATTTAGACCGAGAGGGAGAGTTGATTCAGAAATTGGTATAGAGGCGGAGAGATGGGTATAGAGAAAGAGCAACAAATCAGACCGAAATTGCAAAAGAACAAGTAGAAAATGTAGAAGAAGAAAGAAGAAGAAGGAAAAGAAAAAGAAAGAAGAAGAAAAAATGGAAAAGAAGAAAGAAGGAGAAGGAAAAGACAAAAAGAAGAAAGTGAAAAAGAAAAAGAAAGAGATAGAGATCAGATATAGTATGTGTCAAAGTTGGTGGGGCCATGGTAGTTGTGAATAATAATAAAAAAATGTGAAAAAAATATTATTTAAATAAAAGAAGATATAGAATAGACAAACTGATGTGAGTGTTTTGTAAAAGTGATAGTATAAAATAGAAAAAGTAAGTTTTTTGTGTAAAATAGAAGGAATCTTTTAGACGAGCTGATGTAAATGCTCTAAAGGTGGTCCTTTGTCATTAATACATCACTTAAAAACCTAGAAGTACATATGGAAGTGCTTTCTTACTTTCAAATGTATTCAGCTAGGATAAATCTCAAAGTGAGAGCTCACAATGTGAGAGAGGCATGTCACTGAGAAATATTGTGAGCTGAACTGTCTTTTTGGTTGCTGAGAATATGCGATATTGGTGTTGATGTGTTTGGTTGATGAGAAAAGGCGAGGGAAAAAAACTAAATTAAGGTTTTCAATCAAAATGCTTGGCCATTTATTAATTTTTTCATTTTCTTCAGCTTTTTAAGCAGGAATCCCTTTTTTCTTTTTCTTTTTCTTTAAAAAAATAAGTATTTAGATATGTATGTATAGTTAGTTGTGTTTGATTGGTGGGAAGAGAAGAAAATGGGATTTAAACATTTGAACCTAATGACAGGAATATTAAGAAAAAGGAAAAGAAATTCTTACACAATGCATTTAGAATAGTTGGGGTTAGGCTTTTCTTTATAATGTTCAGGAGAACTTTTTTGTTTTTTTGAACATGAGATATAGAATTTCCTTTTCTTTTATCTGGGTTTCTTAGCTACCAAATAGATTTTTGGGCTTGGGAAGATGGAATTTATAGGTGGGTGTGTGAGAGAAGAGTGGGGGTTGGGAAGTGAGTGAGAAGGGAAGGAACGGAGTGGGGGTATATATTGCAAGCATCATGAACTATGTATAGATGATTATATGTTTTCCAAAATTTTTTGTGCCAAATATTTCAGCAGACAGGAACAGAGAACGAAACTTATGCCCACGCGCAATCTTGTTCTTTGTCAATGAGCTAAGCTAAGCTAAGCTCTCTCAAATTTAGGATTGGCAGCCATACTGATACTATTATCTCCCAAATAATAAACGTGGTTGATACAGTTACGGCACATTGTTATTATTATTTTGGAAAGAAATGTTGTCATTTGAGTAGAGGAAGCTTTTTTGTTAAGAGGTTAGATTCAAATACTACATGTGGAAATCCACTATTTGTACACACACCAATTGATGAGATCTAGAAATGGTATTCTAATAATTTTATGTTTGATTTTTTATTTTTTATTTTTTTGATTTTTTGCACTCAATTGTGCTATTGGCAACCACTGCCAAGAGCTCATATAATGCTTTATCTCCAACTCTCATTTCAAGAGGGTAATTGCCATTTCATTACTCATTATTTTACGTGTAAACATTGTATTGTGCTTCAATTTTTTGTTTTTTTTTGTTTTTTTTTTTGTTTTATAATACAGTCAGTGAGTACATAAAATAATATTACTAATTTTTATTTTCTTTCTCTTTGTGAGAGTTGCTTTTTCTTCTCACCTTAGTGGCCCAAGGATCTTGGGCCAAAGAAATATTTTGGTGGACTGGGCTCGGTTCACCGCAGCTAAGAGAGTTGTTTCAGAACCGAGTGGTGCATAAAAAACAAGCTTCCTACAACACAAATAACTAACAAGCAAAGATATCTGTATTGAATGACTTTTCAACAAATAAAGAAATGCACAGTAAAATAAAATATAATGTAAGAACACGTTAAGGATCCTCGAAGTAATGAGGCGTATTTTATTGATTTTCTTTAGTTACGGTTGCAATGCTCACTAAGATGTGATGCAAGGTTCAACTAAGTTCAAAAACTACAGCCTTTGATAGCTATTTAAGCTTCAAGACTTGCAAAGTTTGAATTTGTTGAATCCGAACATGTGCTATAATGGTTGTCTCTGGAATACTGGGAATGGTTCCTCTGTTTTTTTTTCAATTTTACAGAGCTCTTTTCTAGTTCTATAAAACTTTAAAAAAATGGCTGTGAATGGCTGAGTGTTCTAATCAAAGATGAATCTCCCCCCCCCCCCCTCTTCAACATGGACCCCTTCCTCCTTTTATAGCACAACTTCGGGCTCTGGGGACTATCGATTTCTCCCTTTTGCCCCTCAGAGTTCGTGCTGTGCCAGGTTGCTCAAGGTCATGTCGTTTCCTTTTTCTCTCATAGTTTCTTTCTTTTGGTCTGACCAAATGAAAGTCCCTCAACTAGCTTTCTATTCCCAGACTTCTCTGTTGGCTGGTCTAAATCTGTTTGGCTTTTTCCTTCTTAGTGCTCCAGCTTTTTCAGTGTACTTTTCCTTGTCACTTTCTTCAAATGGTTGGTACCAGACTCCTACGTTTTTGTTTCGTACCCTTTGGCTTCATTGCATGTCTGGGGCATGAGATTTGCATGCCCTCTGTCTTTTTAATCTCCTTTTGAATTTGCTTTAATCTTAATTCGCGCGTCCAGGGATCCCCTGACTCTGGTGACTTCTAGGATCCCGACCTAGTTCTTCTTACTAGGCTTTCTTTGATTTGCTGGTTCTGCCTGGTTTGGGCTTTTCTTGTTCTTTCGTGGGTCTCTGGATTCCAACCCTCTGGGCCTCTTCTTTCTTCTCCTCTTTTCTTTACTGTATAAGCCCAGCCTTCCCTTTTTTCTCTTAGTTTTATTATTTATTTATCTTTTGTGTGAAATGGGCTCAGCGTTTTACTTCTTTGGGCCTTAGTCTGTGACCAATTAATTTTTGGACCTCAACACTCTTCAAGTCCATAAACTTTGGAATAGCAGAGTCATTCGAAATACAGGGGAGGCTTTTCATGAATCTTTTCTAATTTCATACCATCCATTTCAACATCATTAATAATACAAACTAATTATCATAAGGATTATATGGTGTTTTTATTTGGTCAATATAATTGGTGTTTCAGACTGGTACAGGAAGGTGGCAACTATGCATTAATGTGTTGGGACAATATTATAACATTTGCTCACGATTGGCACAACAAAATTCAATCTAGCAATAGGTTTATGATTTGAGAACGGGGACATTATTAATATTTGGTCAAAATTCAAACATCTGAGAAGATCAAACTCATTTGCATGATAATTACTATGAAAACAAAAACACAATTATAGACTACTGGAACTACTTGTTCCTACGCATGACAATAATTATTAACATTACTACTGAGGTTATTGTCGTTTATAGGGCAATCTAAAGAAAAATAGACTAAACATGACAAACACAATTAAGTGTGTATTTTGATGATTCATGCTACATTCTTGCATCTTTCTCTTTCCTCTCTTTTTATAGATTTTTGACATGTCTAAAGCCCAAGAAAAGCATGTTTTGGCCATACAATATCTTGCTCCCAGATTAGCTATTTTGGCCATACAATATCTTGTCATATGAGTGAAAGGTCATTTTGGAAAGGTCTAGTGATGGCATTAGGGGGCTTATTTTACAGTCAACTATAAATTATTTACAATTTTACCACAATTTGAAGAGAGTGAATTTTATGCGATTTGTCTAGACTTTTTAGACCATGTTCACTGTCACATTTTGTTACTGAATTTTGTTTGAAATTTTAAGATGTTATCATAATTGTTTTTGTTTCTATTTTAGATTATGTGGCAACCAAATGAGACAAACTTAGGCCACCTTCCTACCTTCTGCGTTGCAGGGAGGGATATGTGGAGAGCAAGGGTGCTACTTGTGTGTTTTTGCATACTAGAGACACACCACCCAGACCATATCCTTCGACAGTTTGGGTTGGCACAAGTGGAGCCGCTCATGTTGACACCAGTGCAAGACAGCATGCAATAGACTTGCATGGGAAGATGGATAAAAATTGAAGGAAGGAACACGCAACTTATATATGAGAATGGGATACTCGACAACAACGAGTATGCCATGCACCTCCTCAGATTGGTGAGATGCCCCGCGATCTTGCCTATTACCATTGGTACCGTTCGATCACTCAAAAGTATGTCGACCGCAACAGTGCTAAATTAGATATAATGGTAATGTGTTATAATTAGATTTTAATGCCTGCGTTTTTTTTTCTTTAGTAGATGTATGAACGTAGAATCAACTTATTTCTTTCTTTGGATTTAGAATATTACTAATATTATCAATTAATAGTACTAATATATACATCATTGTCAATCCTCATCATCAAATAATAACATTGTCTGCATAGGGTTCACTACGGTCAAATATCTCATCGTCATCAATGTCTCTCTTAAAGTCCCCTTGTTCAATCCTCTCTTTATACTCATCTCTATTGACAAAATCTTCACCATTAATGGCAGTTTCATCAACATAGTCATCATCATCATCATCATCATCATCATCATCATCCTCTACATGTGTAAAATACTCATATTGAGCATCTGGAACTGTAATCTGTAAACTTGTGGTTGTTTGTTGGATTTCCTTGATACCAACTTCTGCACGTGGCTCCAACTGTATATACAACTCAATACCACTTACTTCAGGTATTCTCTCCAACTTGTCAAACATGATCTTTACATGTTTGTCTGCTTCTATTGCCATATACTTGTAATTAATCTGATGCTTCAGGATTTCATGTGGAGAATGATAAGTAATTTGTATGTTGTGCACAGTAGGATTCACACAAAATTCTTCTATAACTATCATCTTTAATTCATCAAGGGTCTTTAGCCTACGATCAATTTGGGTATAATAGCACTTTATACCCGGCCCTTTAAATGGCAATCCCTTGTTCGCAAAATTTAGCAGCTAAAATTTTCCCAAAAAAAAAGAGAAAAGAGCTTGGGCCCCCCCTTAGTTTTAGCTCGGGCCTGTGAGAGACCGCGCCCCCAACCCCTTTTTATATGATGCTGGGCCAAACCCACATGAATAGATGGAGTCGTGTTATTGCCTCTCAAAATGGAGGTTCGACTAATTATATTTTCCCCTTTAAATTAAGGGTTTTACAATGGAGTCGCCACTTATTTAATTATTGGGATAAATAAGAAAACCAAAATTGAAAAATTCCTTATTTTATTATTTAACAATTGAATTTACATTGATCATAGGAAAATTACATGGCTTTGGTCCCAAATACAATCTAAGATAAAGTACATGACTTTGTTTTCTAGTTACAATCTAAAAATTGAAAATTACATGGGTAAGCATTTAATCTACTAACTCTTAATCTACGCTCGGAGGCTATGTTACAAGGTGGGAAGGTGTTAGGCACCCACCTTGCCCGGTGAAACCGGTCTTCTTGACTATGGTGGCTAACATTCATATCACATCATCCAATATGTTATCAATCAATTTGCATGTTGAATTTAATGTGTGTGCATGTGATAAACCCTAATTCAATTTATTAAACATTGCATTTAGATTAAAAAATAAATTTTAGTGAATGTGTGTGGATGGTGATAACCTAGATTCAAGGATTTGAAAGAATTTTGAAACAAACATGTTTTTCATATTTTTTATGTGGATTCTAGATTAAAACTAATGTTATGCATGAACATGTGATGAACAACCAAGAACATGTGAAGAACATATAAGAACAATTAAGAAAATTCAAATATATTCAAGGGGATTTAAATAATTTCTACCATGCTTTAATCTTAAATTCTTATCATAACAACATAAAAACTAGTTAGGGAAAGAAATTCTATTTTCATGCAAGATCCATATGGTGAAGGAGGAAACTCTTAGTAAGGTCCTAAGGGTGGAGGGGAAAAAAAAAAGAACTAGGGGAGGGAGAGTAAGTCTTACTCAATACCTTGAGTATCAGGAAGACCAAGATATGACAAAACCACTCTACTTCACTAGAACTCGAGAGGAGAAGAGATGGGATTTTTTGTGTCCTTTGGAATGAAGGAGAGGGAGGGTTTATATAGTAGTAGTGAAGAAAATATGAATAGAAGGCCATTTAATGAGGATTGACAAAAAAATCATGAACCTAGATCTTATTTTAGTCTTGGGAAAAATCTGGTGCATTAAATGGAAAGATTGGTGGGAGTGAGGAGAAAGCCAAAATTCGGTTTTCCCGTAGTTGCTATAACAGCATGTAGAGCTAACTTCGAAAAATCATACCTGACTCAATTCTGATCGAAATTGTCTTATTCTTATGCTCAAATTGAAGTCCCGAATGTCTAGTTTCTAGAAAAATTAACCTCATTCACAGATTCAAAATATTCTAAAAGATATCAATGAAATGATGAGCATAGGTCATTTGTTAGAAAATGGTTTCAACACAATTAACATTAATAGATCCCAAATTAGCTCCCAATTAACATTAAATGGCTCCAATCACTTTTCTTTCAGACTTAATTGGTTTCAAAATTTATTCTAATTAAAAGATAATTGCACAAATTACTCATTAAATAATTAATGTTTAATTATCTAATTAATTAGGTGTATGCAACCTTAGCATAAAATGTAGTACTAACTAATCAAATTATGACATATCATTGATTTCAAATTGATTACACTTATAATCAATTGTTCATAATCACATATAGTGGACTCAATTTGTGATAGTGCATCTCGGCCATTAAAACTTGATTTGATGATAATTTTCAATAGGGTGGTCCTATTGGAGCTTATGACTAGTCAATTTGATCGTTACAACATCAAGATCATTTTGGTAGAATGAGATTAAAGATCTAATGGTCAGGATCAAGATGCATATTTTCAAGACAAAATTACCATTTTACCCTCCAAGTGAGGTTAAATGTGGGTTGCAAAATGAGGTGTCAATAGGGCCCCCCTCCCAAAAATATGAACCCTTGCCTATCATTTGGCCAGCCCATGACCCATGTAAATCTATAAAAAAAAATAATAATAAAAAAAAAAAACCTCAGCTCTTAGCAACCCAAAACCAAACCAAACAAAGAAGGCAAAAAAAAAACAAAGGAAAAAAAAGAAAAAAAGAAAAGAAAAGAAAGGAAAGTGAGACTTGAGAGCTGAGAGGCGAGACAAAGAGATAGAGAGGCGAGACAGAGAGACCCACCTCATGACGCCACCGCCGCCGCCGATGCTTACGCCGTGTCGCCGTGACATTTGCGAGAAAGAGACTCATCTTGATCAGTTGATCTTGCTACCAGAGACCCACACCGGCGAGATCCACTTTCCGCCGCCCACTTCAAACTCACTTGCTGCCGTCGCCGGTTGCTCGAGACTCACTTGCCGCCGGCGCTCACAGGTATTTACTCTTATCTTTTCCTTCAAAACTTAATAAATATAAAATGTTTGTGATCTGATCTGAGAATCTCAGATTCACAGAAACTGTGCTTGTGCCTTGTGGACTGATGGTGTTTCATGTTTGTGTTTTTACTAATGAACTGAACTGATGTTGGTGATTGACTGATTATGAATTGAATCTGTGCTGCCTGTGGTGTTTTTTTTTTTTTTTTTTTGGCTTTTTGGCTTTTTGGCTTTGTGACTCTGTGTTTGTGACTCTTTGTATAGATAAGAGAGATAGAGAGAGAGTAGAGTTTGTAGTTGCAGTGATTAGTTTTTTCTTTGTTGACTGCTAGTTGGGCATAATAGAGACAAGTGGAGTTGGGCAATGGACAAAAGGTAAAGTCAAAGTCTTTAACTTTACCCTTTTTTTTTTTCCTGTAAGGTCAATTAGTGTCGGTAGTGGCCAATGGGATTCATTGGGTTAATGGGTCAGTGTTAGAAAGAGGGAGACAACACAAAGACATAAATAAAGGCAGACCAAACATAAAGACATAAATAAAGGCAGACCAAAGACAAAAAGAAAAAAAAAAAAACAAATCATATAATATAGAAAATTGTCACACAAATTTAAGAAAATAATGGTGATTCTTATATGATTCTTATTTTATTTGTAGATCATGAAAAAATCAACTACAATGCTTGATTTTTTCATAAGAAAAGGTTCAACTTCAAATTCTTCATAAGTTAACATGGAATTTCCAACAACTAATGTTGCTATTCCAATTCTAGAAAATGTGGATGTTCCAATTTCGAAAAATGTCGATGTTCCAATTCTGGAAAATGTCGACGTTCCAATCTCTCAAACACAATTTCAAAGAATTGACCTTGATTCTTTGGATTATGATCCCAGAACATGCAAACAAATATGGGAATATCATGTTAATCAACGTGATGAAATTCGATAGGATTACATTAAAAAAGGTCCGCACCAACCTCCTCTAGAGACATTCAAAAAAAGTGGAAAGTGCAATTGTAGCTTTCAAGCTTCTTGGTTTAGAAATAATTCAAAATGGCTTGAATATTCTCCTACAACAAATGTAGCTTATTGTCTACCTTGCTTTGTCTTTCATAATCCAATGGGGTTGTGGGACAAAATGCATTCATTGTTGGTGGATTTAGATCTTGGAAAAAGGTTGGAGGCAAAGATTGTTATTTTCAAGGTCATATAGGAAAAGATCCTAACTCAGCTCATAGAGTTGCCGAGCAAATGTGTAAGGATTTGATGAACCAATCACAACATTTGCAAAGGGTAGTTGATCATTTCACTATTGAACGAATTGCAAATAATCGGTTGCAACTAAAGGTCTCAATTTTTATTGTCCCGTATCTTGCCTTTCAAGCTATAGCTTTTAGAGGTAATGATGAAAGTTTTAGTTCATTAAATCGTGGGAACTTTTTTGAATCATTGGGTATTGTGACTTTTTGGAATGAGAAGGTTGCTGAAATAATAGAAAAAGCTCTCAAAAATGCAACCTACACATTACCTAGGATTCAAAAGGAAATTCTACATGTTTTCTCAGCCAAAGTGAAGAAGGCCATTCGGGAAGAAATTGGTGATGCAAAGTTTTGCATAATGGTTGATGAAACTCATGATAAGTCCATAAAAGAGCAAATGGCTGTGGTTTCTAGATATGTTGATGCAGAAGGTTTTGTGAAAGAACTTTTTTTTGGGCTTATTTATGTTGTTGACACTACGGCTTTGACTCTAAAGAAGAGGATATATTCTTTATTATCTTAACATTGCTTAAATATACAAAATATTCAAGGGCAAGGATATGATGGAGCAAGCAACATGCGAGGTATGTGGAATGAATTACAAGTTTTGATTTTGAATAATTGCCCATATGCTTACTACATCCATTGTTTTGCACATCGCTTACAATTAGCATTAGTAAAAGCATCAAAACTCCCACTAGTCATTTTTTTCTTACATTGCTTTTTCTGATCAGAATTGTTAATGTTTCATGCAAACGCAATGAGCAATTGAAAGTTGCCAATGCTAATGAAATAGCACGTTTGATTGATCTTGAAGAGCTTGAGACCGGAAGTGGACTTAATCAAATTGGCACTTTACAACGACCTGTAGAAACACATTGGAGTTCACATTTTAGATCAGTTTCTAGCTTATTAAGGATGCTTACTTCAACTGTTGAAGTTTTGCAAAATATAATTGATGATGCAATTGATGGAGAACATCGGGTAGAAGTAGAGTCAGCTAATAATGGTTTAACTTCATTTGAATTTGTCTTCATCTTGCATCTTGAGAAGGAAACTATGGAAATCATTGCTAAACTTTGTCAAGCTTTGCAAAGCCAATCTCAAGACATTTTAAATTCCATGCATTTAGTTTCATCTACTAAAGCACTTATCCAAAAATTTAGAGATAATGGATGGGATGGCTTACTCGCCATTGTGATATCATTTTGTGAGAAGCATTGCATTGATGTCTTGGATATGAATGCTCGTTATGTTGCAAGGCGAGGTCAAGCTCGTAATCAACAAGATAACGTTACAAATGAGCATCATTATCAAGTAAATATTTTTTATGCTACAATAGATTCTCAACTACAGGAACTAAATTATCGGTTTAATGAAGATGCAATGGAGTTACTTAGGCTTAACTCAGCTTTAGAATCTCGTGAGGCATTAAAATCTTTCAGAAGTAGTGATCTTTGTTTGTTGGTAAAGAATTTTTATCCACAAGATTTCACAGATTATGACAAACAAGTGTTGAAGAAGAAGATTTATCATTTTGAGCATAGTATAGTCCAGGATCCAGAGTTCAAAAAATTGAAAAGTTTATTTGAGTTGTTTCAATGGTTAGTGAGAATTGGAAATTCAGAACACTACAAACTTATTTATAGAATGGTGAGACTTGTGCTTACTCTTCTAGTTTCTACTATTACTACAAAGCGAGTATTTTCAGCTATGAAAGTTGTCAAAACTAAGCTTCGAAACAAAATGGAAAATAATTTTTTGACGGACTCTTTGATGTTATACATTAAAGAGGATATAGCTTTCACATTTATTTTGGATTCAATTGTAGATGATTTTGAAGATTTGAAAGAGGGTTGAGTTCCCTTTTCATAAATGATTGTATAAAGAAACAATAGTGTTTCGTGTCTTTTGTTTTTGTTAGTAGATGATTATATCTTAATATATTAAGAAACAATGATTTTTGGGTATTTGTCTTGGTTGATAGTTTATTAATACTATATGGATGCGTATTTGAAATTTATTTTTTTTTGCTTATCTTCACCCCCCCCCCCCCTAACTTAAAATCCTACGTTTGTCCCTGCTTCTCAACAAAGTAGACAAGTGGGAGTCTTGTTCTATGTGTGAAAGCGCTAGTTCAGCTTTGCGAGAAGAATAGTGTTTCTCCTACTGGCTGTCTAAATTCCTAATCCACCTTCCTTCTTTGGATTTTGTGACTTTCTGCCAACCCACCCAATGCATCTTCTTGGCTGACTTAGATGATCCCTATAAAAAATTCTTATTGATTTTATCAATATTTTCCAACACTATGCCCAAAATAGGAGCACATTGCATCACATAAGTAGGAATAGTAGAGAGAGAGGGCTAAAAAAGGACGACTCTACTAGCCATAGAGAGAAGGTTGGCTTTCCATCCTGCTAATTTCAACTTCATTCTATCAAAGATAAAATTGAACCCATGCGAGGAGGTTCCCGGATGCTTAATGGGAATGCCCAAGTACTTCCCAAAAGACGAAGTAGATCGGAATCCAAGGACATCACACAAAGATTCCCTCATGTATCCACATTAGGGGAGAAATACACCTTAGATTTGGCCTCACTTACAGTTTGCCCAGGTTTTTCGCAAAATTCTTCCAACACTTCACGGATGGCATTGCAGCTAGTATAGTTTGCTTTGGCAAATAAAACCAAATCATCAGTGAAGAAAAAATGGGAGGATGGACCATTTCTCGATGTTTTTACAGGCTTCCAAAGATTCTTAGCACACTTCCCTTCAATGAGTTGCCCCTACCAATCTATATAGAGGATGAATAGGTAAGGTGAGAGAGGGTCGCCTTGTCTAAATCCTCTTGAGGGGTAGATAAGTTCTAAGGTACCTCCATTAAATAGAATTGAGGAAGAAACAGATGGGACACAACTCATTATAATCTTAGTGAGCTCCTTTGGCATATTGATATGGTAAAGTCTTTTTCTGATGAAACACCACTCTAATTTATCATAAGCTTTCTCTAGATCAATTTTGATGGTCATATATCATTCTCTACCTCTCGCTTTACTGATGGTATGAATCAACTCTTGAACGATGATAGCATTATCTGTTCCATTCTGACCTGGCACAAAGGCTGTTTGCATCAGGGAGATGAGATTGCCCAGGAAAGGTCTTACAGTCTTAGCTGATTAACAATAATCTTGGACACTAACTTGTAAACAATGTTGCAGAGGCTGAATGGGCAAAAATTTTCAAGAGTTTCTGGGCCTTGGATCTTGGGAATAAGGGCAATAAAAGTTCAGTTGAGATATTCAAGTACTTTCCTCAATGAGAAAATCTTTTTTACTTCTTGCACCACTTTTGTGCCGACCGTGGACCAAAATTGCTAGAAGAACCTAGCATGGAGGCCATCTGGGCTAGGAGCATTGAAAGCTTTCATGGACCATAGAGCCGCCTTGATTTCGTCTTTTGAGACAATATTAGCTAAACACTCATAGTCTTGATCTGAGAGAGAGACTTGCCATCTAGAATGGGGGGGTGGATGTGCTCTTAACAATATATTAGGTCCTTACAAACAAAAAGAAAAATCTCAAGAAATGTTTTATCAAACTAAAATTTTGATAGAGATGTAACTTGCAACATTGGTAATGACTATCATGCAAAAATTTCAAAATAAAAAAATTTGTAGAAAGAAATTGTAAGGCTTTATGTATTTGTGTTAGTGTGTGTGTGTGTGTGTGTGTGTGTGTGTGTGTGTTTTTTTGGTCAATATATGAAGTTCTCTTTTAATTAAAATTTGGTAATTTAAGTTTCTTAATGACCACTCTGGAAAATATTCCTAAAGCCGCTATTGTTCTATCCTCCCATTTGTCCACCCCTCTAACCAAATGGACCTTAAGGATGTGTTTGTTTGGAGGTGAAACAAGATGGATGGAAAACTTTAGAGAGAAAATGAGAAGGAAAACATTTTTGGAGTGTGTTTAGTTGGATAGGAATGAAGGAAATAAATGGTGGGACCCAAATGTTTTGTCCCCGAGCCCACCAAAATGGAGAGAAAACTGAGTGAGGATGTATTTTTTCTTGATTTACCAAAATGCCCATATGCATGTGCACATGAGTTGCCTTAATTTTTTTTTTTTTTTTTTTTTTCTTCTCCCCTAGGCAGTAACGTTGCCTTGTTGCTTTTTTTTTTTTTTTTTGGGGGGCAACGTTGCATTTTTTTTTTCCCCCTAGGCCTAGCGCCTTTTTTTCCTTTCTTCTGGGTAGTAACGTTGCCCTTCTCTCTTTCTTCTTCTTCTTCTTCTTCTTCTTCTTCTTCTTCTTTTTTTAATTTAATTTAATTTATTTTTAGTTCTTTTGATTTTCTGGGGTTTGGGCGTGATAGTTGTTTTTTTTTTTTTTTAACTAGACATGATTTTTTTTTGGAACATGATTTTTATTGTTTTAATAAATTTGGGTGATTGCTCTTTTTTGTGGTCATTTGTCACTTTTTTTGTTTTAATTGGACATTATTCTTTAACAAGGGTATATGAATAAATTTATTTAAACTCATTTTTTTTCGTTTCTCCACTTTTCCACTCCCAATCAAACAAAAATGAGAGAAAATAAAAAATAAAAAATAAAAAATAAAATTTCATCATTCCACCATTTTCTATCCTCTCACTTTTCCACTTCTCCAACCAAACGGACCCCAAGTGTTTGATAGTTTGAGGAGAGGAAGCAAGTTCAACTTGTGGGGAAAGAGTGGTAATGAATATAAACAATGACACTTCAAGAAGATACTTAATGATACAAGGGATACTATAAATTTTACAACATTAAACTTACAACCTGTGTTAAGTACAACTAACCACTAACTCAATTTGATTTGACTTTTTATGACTTGATTCGTGGAAAGGCAAATGGGTAGTTTGAGATGAGTTTGGATTTTTCAAATATTAATGGAATTAATTTGAGATTGTAGAAGTAATTACTTATGTTTAAATTTTATTAATTAGTTTCTAAATATTCGAAGTTTAGGTTAACTTAATATGATTTGACTTGTTATGTCCTGATCTGTGGGAAAATAAATGGGTAGTTTGGGATAAGTCAAAAGTTTTCAAAAATAGGTGGAATTGATTAGGGATAAATTTTCAAAAATTTAATAGGGTTTTGTAAGACCCCTGAAAGTTTGGCATGTAAAATATTTAGAGGGTGTGGATTTGAAAAACATTTTCCCCAACCCACTATTACCATTCCTATTTTGGATGTTGATGCACAAAAGATAATATCCAGATGTATAAAACTTGGATAGTTGGACGGCAAGCCTAATTGGAAGTTTGGAACATATGCTCGATAGTGAAAAGTATGCATGGGGTCAAAATGAATTGAGTTTGTGATATTTTTCAATCCAACCTTTCCCAGTCAGGTTGAGAAATCCTCAATCTAGCCTAACCCATGGTGCCTCTAAAAATCACCTCAACATAACTAGTACAAAACTTTCAATACATCTCTTACCAAAAAAACCACATACACAGTATCATATTGATAGCCCAAAATAAGTCTCTTCAGTTTGGTTTACCTATTTCTAACTAAGAGCTTTGGAACTCAATTAGCACCTCTTGGTGTTTTAAATGCACTCATCCACTGAAATACAAAAACACACACACACACACACAAAAACCTCCCTGGGGTCCGAACCAAAAAACAAAACCCAACCAGCATATAAAAGCATGTCTTTGGATATTTGGAAAATGTCACACCAACCTCCAACAATCCATAATTGGTTGCGCGGATCTTGTTAAAGATACACGTTTATGTGATGGCCCAAAAGTTTCAAATATATCATAGGCCCAACTAGGGTTAATATTTTATTATATTAATTCAATATATATAGCATACCAGCTTTAGATGCAATCCATTCAACAAACTCCCTCTCAAGTCTCAACTAAGTTCATCTGCAACACTTTAGCTTGGATATCATAATTAGAGTACCAATCTAGCTGATATCCAACACCAACAACAATCAGTAATAATAATATACTAGAAACTCGAGCATCAATGCTGATTAGGGTCCATCCAAAGAAATACATCTCTTCCAGCCCAATTCAATTCTTCAGGAACCGCCAATCAATTCCTCTAAGTCAGCATCCCTCTCCAAACCAATGTATCATCTTGAGAAATTTCAGGGATTGCTATATTCTGTAGTCCATCAGTGGCGGCTCTAGGATATATTTTTAGAGGGGTCAGTAAAAAGATATATTTTGGGTAAAAAAAATAGTAAATCTTGCAGTGCTACATCTAAGAGAATAAAAGATGAGAAGTGTTACATCTAAAACATTTTCACAACACTTTTCCAACAAATTTTAAGTTATAAGTTGTTATTAGTTCTAAGTTAAACTCACGACTAAAATTACTTTTTTTTTTTCTTTAGTAACAATTAGTAACAATTTGCCAATTAGACTTTATTATGAGCATATTATGAACATAACATATCTCATATAAGATAAACTATAAGTTTATTGCATATTGTTTATTAATATGATAAAGATAATAATTATTGTTGCTAAGATTAAATCTTAGAAATCATCTATTGTTTTTAAATACAATCAACATATGAATTATTGTTGTTAAGTGAACTCCAAGTGAGATCTAAATACAATAAACTTTTATGTATTAGTTTATTTCAAATTTGTTAAGATGTAAATGATTTTTTTTTTAGATTTAAGATGAAAAAATTTATACTTTTGTTGTTAGGCTTACTATTTTTTTTCCCATATTTTAGATCATATTGGTTTGTTATTAGGTTTTTTTTTTTTTTTTTTTTAAGACCAAGATATTGTCAAGATGATCATATTCAAATTCATTTAAGCTAGGCATTAAAAATAAATAAATAAATAAGTTTAGGGGGTTCAAAATTTATTTTAGGAGAATCAAATTAAAAAAAAATTATATACAAATTTTTTTTTTGGGCCCAGCTCAGGGGGTTCAAATGAACCCCCTGAGCTGCACCTAGAGCCGCCCATGAGTCCAAACCATACCTTAGCAAAATGTTATCATTATGTGCGGCCCTGTAGCTTGTTCTCATTTTGCTTTTCTTCCCTCTTGGGTTGTTTTCTATTTGGTTTCTTGAAAGTTTTTTTGGGTCTTAGCCAAAAAGAACAAGCAGAGAGATCACAATACGTCCACTTAAAAAAATCAAATAAAAATCAAATCTTGGAAATTTAACTACATTCCAATTCGGTTCAGTCTATTGAAGCTACAATTTAAGAAGTGTCACACGCTCACAAGCTAAGCTCAGCCAACCATAAGGCACCTTACACCTTATGGGCCATGTACATACAATCAGTATTTGTCAGCCTCAAAAACAAACTACATCCAGAATAGAAACTACAAGAAATCTGTAACAAACTCCCAAGATATCTGGCAGAGGCTCAATAAACTTGATTAATTTTAGGAGGAAGAACGATGATACTTATACAACACTTTCCTTTTACTTTATACAGATGAATACAGCAGCTATCAACACCAATCACATGTTCCGATTCAAACCACTAGAACTTTTAAATGATGCCTTGTAAAGGCAAGAGGAAAAGAATAAAAGAAAATTAAAAATCACCTAGGTCCGGAAAGCTCCATTGCTTCTATGACAAGCGAAGATTCTTCTATAAAATCTGAGTATCTTTGAGGAGGGTTTTCACAAGATCGAAATCTGGGTGTCTCAACCTTCTGTGAGGCCTCCCATTTCTCAGCTAAACCATCTCCTTCCAACATTTTTAATACCTCTGACATTTTCGGTCGGTGGGAAGGATTAAACTGAGTACATAAGAGGGCAACCTGAACCATTTCTTCCAATTCAACCCTGTCAAAGTTGCCCTTTAGATCCTTATCCACCATTTGGCTTAGCTTTCCTTCCTGATGGAGCTTTTTAACCTGCAAAAAAGTAAGGCTCAGATATTAAGTATCCGCAGAAGGAAGAGTATATTATCTGAGCACTAAAAGGATTCCCCAACTCTTCTACAGTCCTGAGGTGAATTCTTGGCATGTATACAGTTTTAGCATACGGCAATTTACTTTTAAGAGCATTATACAATGCAAATCTCCTAAACAGGATCAATGTCACAAGGAGCACAAACTTTGACACTACGAGGAGAAATACAGAGAATGCAAGACAAGTTGTACATACAATTAGATTGAATTAAAAAATAAGTATGACTTTCATTTGCATAAACAAGACACTTCAGACATTTCAAATTGTCAGTTATGTTTAACTTTGCGTCATAATTTGCATTACTAAAACACCCTGAGAGAGAGAGAGAGAGAGAGAGAGAGAGAGAAAGAGTATACCCAATCAAGCATTACGCCTTTTTGATTTGCTACTCGTCCAAAATCTAAAGCTTTATGACCTGTGATTAGCTCCAGGAGCAAAATTCCAAAGCCAAACACATCAGTCTTTTCTGATGATTGACCAGTTGACAAGTATTCTGGAGCAATGTGGCCAACAGTGCCACGCACAGCTGTGGTGACATGGGATTCTCTGTGATCCAAAAGCTTTGCCAACCCAAAATCTCCAACAACTGCCTCAAAGTCTTCATCCAACAATATATTGGCTGCTTTGACATCACGGTGGATAATTTTGGGGTCACATTGCTCATGCAAATATAATAGTCCCCTTGCTGTACCTAAAGCTATTCCCTTTCGTCTTGTCCAGTCTAATGCTGGCCTGCCATTAATATGATCTGAAAGGAAACCCAAAATAATGTCATTGATTTTGGGTTGATGCAAATTCTAGCAACTTTCATAGCAATATAAGGCTGAAAATCTCAAAGTTCAATTGCCAAATTAGCTACAAGCCCACAACCAACCAACTTAACTATAAAAATAACAAGGAACAAAAATGAGATTGATTAGCACTAATGTCTTCGGGAAAGCAACACAAAAAAATGACACTTCTGATCAAACTTAAATAATATCTTTAAAAAAATTATAGCTTATCTTGGACATTTTTTGAAGGCTATATATCACACATGGATAATCTGAGCACTAAATACGAATGTTAAATTCAATGATAGAAGTGCACAATTTGAAATTTACTATTTGGATGATTACATTATTTGCGTCTGAGTTTGCCAGTGTAGTGAAGGTTTGGACCAGTTGTACCAGGAAAGTGCCTGGTGTTGGAAGCTAGGTAGATTGAAAAGATAATGGCAGGAAAAGCAGTCCCATCATGGTGAGAAGGTAGGGGCGGTAGGGAGTTGAATAATGTGTGGCACAGAACCATTGGCTGAGGTAATGTCTCCCCACCAGGCAAGTGCAACAGGAAGTGGCATTGCTGGAGTTGCCAGTTGAACCATGATTGACAAGGTAGGAAGCAGTATTGGATAGGTAAGAGTGCAGTTGGTGCTACTATAAATAGCAGTGATGTACAGAAGGCAATGGTGGTAGCAGCAGGTTTGGTTTCTTACATCAGATGTAGTCAATGATTTAATAAGTCTCTGGTAAATAAGCAATACAAGCAGCGAATACACACATATAACCAACTAGTACTTTATTAGCTAACCTCTTAGCCGAGAGGCTACACTTCCATTGGGCATATAGGGGTAAACAAGGAGACGTTCATTCTCAGTAGAGCAGAACCCACATAGTCTAAGAAGATTCCGATGGACAGCCAAACTTATCATCTCAACTTCAGTCTGAAATTGAATTTCACCAGCAGCCGCATTAAAGTCCTTCAGCCTTTTAACTGCCACTAGAGTTCCATCATTCAAGCACCCCTTGTATACAATCCCAAAACCACCTCTCCCCAGAATATTCTTAGAGTTGAAGTGGTCAGTTGCAGCGCGAAGCTCCTTAAATGTATACCTTCTCAAATGGCCCAGGCATACTTCCGGGTCATATTGTTCTGCCACATGACACATTATAACTGAGAAAACAGGGATAATCATAGAAAGGGAAAAAGAAAAGAAATAATTACATGCAGCAAATCAGATTAATAAAAAAGAGTTCCTAAAATCAACAAAAATCAACAATAAATAACACTGCTAGGTGTGTTGAGTCACACACCAAATACAGGAACAGTAACTATGTCACAGCTTCAACTATTACTTTTTCTAAAAGGGTGCAAATGGTCTTGAAATTTGTGTTTTGACAATTAAATTCAGTTTCTCCATCTTTTCCTTACAGTGCACTTGAATTATGTCATTCCTTGATTTAGCAAGGGCATATTTTTTCCTTACCATCCAAGCAACGATTCCAATTTCCATTTTTCTGTCTTCAAAATAGAAATTTAATGACTCAGTCCAAAATTCCAATGTTTTAGAACAAGAGCTGTTCCAATAGCTTGAAATACTTCCAGCAGTACAAAAACTAATTATAAAGAAAAGTAACATTCAACCACAGAAATGTTTCAGGAAACTGAAAATAGAAAACTATCAGAAAGCCATGAGAACAAAAAAGCACCTATGAATGACTTTCCACATAAAGAGACTTCTGAGATTTAAATATACTCCATTCATTCATTTGTAACTGTTAGAATCACAATGTTATAACTGAAACATCAAAACAATAGAGATGTAGCACAAAGAAATCATAACCATCTGACACTTGCAGTTGATGTACATCATTTCCATCATGATATGCATCATAACTTCTAACATAGATATAACCGTGAGCGAGCTATAAGATTATGTGTTACTGACACTGAAATACCAAGTATAGAAAGATACTAACCATTGACATCAAAGAAAATCTGCTGGTTGTGTCTGTATCGCCACCAAACAACAAACCCAACAATAAGAATGATGACAAAAACAGCACTAAAACTTGCACCAAAAGCAATAATCACATGATGACTTTTTCCTCCAAAGTCAGATTGACCTAAGAAAACATAAAACCCATTTTAAAACATGTCATCAAAGAGTAATGGAGAAGCAAGTAGAGAAAGAAAGAGATAAGTATATAACATAGTCATAAACACCTTTTAGAGCACCTGGAGGGAAAGACAGTGGCTCTGGATTGCCAGCTGAACAATTGTTGTCAGCCTTAGCCCCACAAATCAAAGGGTTACCAATAATTCTGAAGAGGAAAATTGGCAAGGAGTGTTAACAATTACCAAATACCAACTTATTAAGGGATATTAAGTGTTACAAGAAAGATTGAATGGATGGCTCACTTGAATGTTCTTGCAGATATTTTTGGCAAGGAACCACTGAGATTGTTAAAAGAAAGGTCCCTACGTGTTCAACTTATAAAGGTCAATACATAAGTTTATAAAAGAAACGATAATTTTGTTCTGAAGGTTTGATAAATATGCAGATAAGAGTAAATGATTGACTGCAAAGGACAAGCACATACATGAGAGTGAGACCTTCGATTTTGGACAGAGACTCGGGACAAGGTCCAGTTAGGCTGTTGTTGTTCAACCTCCTGATTTGCTCAAAAAAACGATATTAAAAGCTGTAAGAATTCTGAAAGCAATGACTTAAGCATGTGGTGAATTGCACAACATTTCAAAAGTATTGTAAAGGAATCAAAACCAGTATAAAGTTTTTGAAACTTACAAATAATTCAGGTTCGTTAGGTCCCCCAAGGAACTAGGTATCTCACCACTGAATGTATTGTTGGAGAGATCGAGTGTCTGAAGCTTCACCAACCTCCCAATGGCAGGAGGAATTGGACCTGAAATGGCATTATTCTGCAGCAAACTGCATATATATAAAATCATGGTATAAGAATCAACTTAAATGCTATGGCCCTACACAACCAAAACTCTCAAGCTGAAGGAGTCTTGGTCTGAATACTTGAAACAAGATGGAAGTAAAATTAACACCAAAAACAATTAACTCTATGAAAGTAATACCCAACTGCCAAGAAGAAGAAAAGCTGAAATCAAAGATCATAGAAAAAGGATGCAATAACTTACACAGATTGCAAATTACTAAGGTTTCCAATAGCTGGAGATATGATACCAGACAAACTCTGACTAGGCAGTCCCCTGATTACCAAAAATTTAAAAATAAAATAAAAAATTGAAAGTGAATGAACTAAAAATACTTCTCAACTTATTTTCTTGGATCAAAATCCATTGGAAAATTAAGGCAACTTACAAAGCAGAAACAGATCCCTCTGGGGTACATGTAACCATCCTCCAGCTACAAGGATCTACAGAATTGCTATCCCAATTCTCCAGAACATTACGTGGGTCATTGAGATCATTTTTTATCGCCATCAAAGCTACAACTGTTCAAAGTTCAAGTGAAAATAAAAATGAAAAATATTATCTTTGTGTAAAAAAACAAATAAATGAAATAAAAGGCAATACAGGTACTTTGAAGCCCGAGCTGTATCTGGCTAAGACAAGATGAATGTTGTAAATGAGATGCAAAAAATGGAAAATGTTGGTATTTAAGCTACTTTAGCGAACCAAGAATGCATTAACTGAAGAGAAACAATAATTTCCTCCAACCCCATATTCAAAAATAATTAGCAAGCAAGCATAACATGAAGGGTGAACTTTATGTTACTCTTATTCTCGCAGAAAAGTCTCACCAAAAATTACAAAAATGAAAAAATAAATTCATACCCAATCTCTGAGTTGCAATTGTAATGAACAGTGTTTATAAATAAAAACATAAACTTTAAAAGAAGAAGAAGATAAAGGAGGAGAGAAAGAAGAAAAAAGAAAGACCAAAGTGACAGTTCAATTGAAGATAATCAAAAGGAATCATTTGAGAACTGACCTTCATAGTTTATACCAGTAGGAGAAAGAGTAGCAGAAGAAGCCTCCATCAATGCCAAAACCAAAAGACCCACTTTCCAGAACATGAAACTACTTCTTTCCATACTCTATTCTCAGTTCAGTAAAAACTTTTACTTTCTTTCCCCAAACACAACAAGTACCCACTCATCAAAACCAATATAACCAACAACCAAACAAGCCATTCTCACATGAACTTACTTCTCAAACACTTTTTTCCGTATACAAACAAAAATCCAACCTCAGAATCAGAATCCCATAAAAGCAGACCCACCCATTTACCATAACAAGAAGTCAAGACTCTCAGAAGCTGTTACTTTCACTAGCATTTTTTTTTTTTTATAACTCAAAAACAATGCAGACCCAGATGCTAAAAATCACTTGGCCACATAATGCCCAGCTGGGAAACAGAGAATTATGAATTAAAGTGAGTGGGAATGGGCACCAAACGAGCTCAGACAAACAAAACAGCAAAAAAGAAAGAGAATTTTCTCGAGAAAACAAGTGACCAAACATCTAAGCCTGAAATTCTGAGATCCTAGAGATCTGGGAATGCTTGGTGTGATTTCTATATGTTTTGGACAATCCCCACAAATTCCATTTGGTTATGCTTTTGGTTTCTACTTCCCCTGTTCTACTCGTCCCCTTTGATTCCTTTACCATTATCTTCTTTCCTTTCCTTTTCACAAGCACAGCAACAAGTGAGTACAGATAAGTGAAAATAAAAATCACTCTCACTCACGCACATAGAACCAAACACGCAAAGGCCAAAACAAAAGGCCAAAGTTGGACACAGATACAAATGCAGAACTATTAGCCTTTTTTTTTACTTCTTTTGAAAACAAAATAGTAAAAAACATTATAGGCAGTGAAAAACTGATATGTGTTGTCCTTTAATAAAAAAAATTTTAAAAATGAATTTAGTTTGATTAAAAAATAGTGAGTGATTGGATTGGACTGAAGGGATGTGTGGGAGTAATCAGAGAGAAGAATGGGATGTCTAAAGGCAAAGAAAATTTCAGTAAGTTTTTTGGCAGGTCACGTGGTTTGATTGTCTTGACCTCTGTTGGCTTTTTGGCTTGAGATTGCTTTTTTGAAATTTTAATAATCACATTCTGTTAAAGTCTTTGCAGGCCATGGCCCACTGTGCCAGATATATATAATATATATGATTATGATGTTTAAACCGATGTTTGAGATGCAATTACCAAAAAGAAAGTATATACCGTGTGACCCAAACAAACATGAAATTCTTTTATGTTTTGAGGTTAATGAATGTCTTAGTATAATTATTAATGAATTATTTTATGAAAGTTTTAATATTATTTTTATTTATTTTTTTGACAAATAAGGTCAAGATCTTTTTAAGTATTTAAGTGTCTTTTACACGTAATATGTTATTACAAGATGAAATCTTATGAGATGACCTCAAAATCCTAGCAAGATGTTTTGAACCAAAAATATCATGAGGTTTTAAGATCACCGAGCCAACTTCTTAGAGTTTTTTATACTACTTTTGTTGATATTATATAAAAAAAAAAATTCTAAAAATTACTTTTTTTTCTTAATTATGATGTTACTTGTTTTAGGATTTGAATTGGCTAGGTTTATGGAGACAAATGAAATATAAAACATGTTGTGTACCCTGGCCTGGCCATTTTTGTGAAGAATTTGAAGTTGCTTGAAGACATGCCTTTTGGTTGAAGCTTGCTGGAACAATCCTTCATTCAAACACTAGTAAATCATTAAAGTCAGCTCAAGCATGATTTATTATCGGTTGAGCGAGAAAGCCCTGAGGAGACATGTACAGTTCCTTACTAATTGAGGGGACCTCTCGCTTAGCTAACAGCCTAACATTTAGCATACCACAACACAAAAAGGCTTTAGGCCATTCTACCAAAAATGTATACATTCGGAGGGTTATGTTTTTATGTATGTAGGTGGAGTGTTATTGAACATATTAGTGAGAGCTAATGCCTTGTATCTATTCTCTTTCTCGTACTTGCTTAGCCTCAAAAACCTAGGCTTGGCAAACGAGTCAGATCAATCGGAGTCGAGTCAAGAAACTTGTAGTTTTAAATGGGTTGTAAACTCTATATAACTCTTACTTGGTATTTTGAGAATTAAATGAACATAGTATGACCTTTTTTTCATATGCCAAAAATATATATATCTACTTTTTTTTTTTTTGATAGGATATATATATCTACTTGATAATATTGTTTTTATCTTCCTTTTAATGCAAATAAGATAACAAACAAACAGAACACTCAAAAATAAAAGTTATATAATACTTAAATTTTTAAGTTTACATAATACAATGTCCACTAAACCTAAATATCCAAGCCTTGACCTTGTAAATTGAGATTTGAGAGTAAGTGAGTGACTATGAGAATGGAAGAATTTAGAAAATAAAGGGGGGCAAAGAAAAGGGGAAGAAGTAAAAGTGTGAAACAAGTTTACACATAAAGCCCTAAAAAATGCACACAAAAAATAAAAATAAAAATTTTTAATTTAAAAAACAAAAAATAAAAATTTTTTTTTAAAAAAAAAAAAAACAAAGAAAAAATCTCTTTGAAAAAATGGGTTGACCCATGTGTCTAATAAGTTGAGATCCAATTTTGTCAAGTCTTAACCCACCCATGATTTGATCATATTCTTTGTATGTTATTGGTTTCATACCCTCTTGATATACATGTATCATACAACATCTGAAAAACCAATTATATTGAAACCATAGAGTTCTTAACATGCATTGATATCTTGGAGGTTTTGGCATGAAGCAAATGTCTCGTTTGTAAGAAAACCCTATAGAAGAAATGTAAAGGTTATGGAGTTGGTGTGGTGAATCCAATGAGTTGTCTACTAAATCAATAAGGTATAGTTTCAAAGGTTTTGTCATTTAGTTTGTCAACTTCTTCTTTATAAGGATTTGCGTTTTGGGGTTCCTTCCCTTTTTTTTTTTTTTTTTTTACTTGAGAAGTTCTCATTTGGCTTTCTATCCATCGCCAAATATTTATGTTTTTTGTTTTTGTAATATAATTGTCACTGGCATCATCTATCTTTTTTGGTGAAATCTAATTTTAACAATATTTATAACCGAAAGTGCTCATCATGTAGTTTTTGTGGAAAAAATAAGAGTAAGTATAAGTACAATCATTTTATAAATAAGTTGGTAGGTTGTTGATATTTTAATCTTTACTAAACATTTGGCATATTACGTAATCAAATGATGATGATTAAAACATATGTGCGCTTCGGAGCGATGTAGTAACATTCTCTAAAAAATTTGAAAAGATAAAAAAAATTAATATGAAATATATGGATGAAAAAAGGAAAAAGAAAAAAAGAAAAGTGAAATGCGCGCACACATGCGAGTTAGAAACAAACTTAAAATATAAATAAAAGGATAATTTTGTGTGAAAATCCCTAGTCTCTTATTTCTCAATTTGCCCTTAATTTTCTAGCAAATACAAAATACCTTCTTTCCTTTTGTTCATTAAAGGAGTTTAGCAGCACAAACACCAATCAATCTAAAGTATAACCCATCAAAGTTTTGTGGCCTTAACCTTTTTTTTTTTTTTTTTTTTTTTTTTTATCCTCTCATAGTTCAATCGGCTGTAAACAAGCTGAGTTTAGTTGAGTAGTGAATATTCAAACTCAACTTGACAACAAAACTAGAATGTTCAAACTTTGCTTTAGCTTGAATCAAGCTTACAAATAATATTCAAGCTTTAGCTCATTATTAAGTATAAAAGTTTGAGCTCAGTTTGGCTTTGATTGATTCATTTACTTTGGCTCAACTCATTTACTAAACAAGCCTAAAACTAAATCTTAAAACTTGATTTGTTAATAAATAAATAAATATAAACAAATTTTTTATCAAGTTAAATTCAAGCTATTTATGAAGGGTTTGATTCATTTACTACCGCGCAGTTTGGAGGGATGAGTGTTATAACCTCAATATTACACAAATTAAAAAAAAAAAAAAATATATATATATATATATATATATAAAATATATATATATATATATATAATAGTTATATGTGTCTCTTAAAAACATGATAATTGAGAGACAGGCACGAAATATGGTACAGGGAAAAGATCCTTGCATGATGAGCATCTGTTTGGGAGGTGTGATATTCCTGTCAAAGGATAGGATTAATCCCAATAGGCAATAGGGCTAGGTAGAGTGTGGTAGCTTTCAGAGCTAAAACTACAGAACAGAGTTGAGGGGGAGAGTACAGAGCATGGGCATGTGGGTAGCAATCTTTGTCTACACAGTGGTTATATATATCTCTTCCCCAAAATAAAAAGAAAAAAAAAATTAATACTTCACTTTTGTTTAAGGAACCGTGAATTTAATATAATATAGAGAGAAAAATAATAATAAAGTGAGGTGGAGGTGCGTGCATGGTTTTTGTACCCTTGTTATTCTTTGTTGGTTACTGTGTGTGAGAGAATCTCTAAAATGCGCCCACCGCAACACATGCCGCATGCTTTGGGCCACATCCACAACACTGGAATTTTTATTCTGCTTGTACTGTATGTATTCTATGTTTTTGGGATGGAAAATTTACATACACTATCTTACTATTGATTTAAAAATAAAAAAATAAATTGAAATATATTATAATTGTATTGAAATCAATTATCTTTAATATTTAAGTTTTTTTTTTTTTTTTTTTTTTTGAGAATAAGGGTTTTATGTAACTTGGGTTGCATGAATTTTTTGCAATCTTTTTGCGTGGAAGGTAAAAAAATTATCAACATGTAGTTATAGTCAAATAACATTTTTAACAAATCCTGTAGATAACGTTTTTAACCGCCATGTGATAGGTTGCATTAAATTTTATGTAACTCAGATTGCATAAAAATCTTGCTCATTATTTAATACTTGGGCCAAAATGTTAATTGATTTTTTATGGAGACAAGATTCAAACCTCATATCTCTTATTAAAAAAAAAAAAAAAAAACTCTTCACTCGATCAACTAACTAAAGTCACTTGAGTTCCTTCAAATCATTATTACAAACTAGAATTATTACACACGCTTTGCGTTGTGTAATAATTTTTTTTTTAATGTATTTGTTTTTTTTTTTTTTTTTAGTGTTACAACATTTAAAAGTGATATATAAATAACCATTTGTATTTTTTTTTTTTTTAAGAAAGAGGTAAGGTAACGGGGAATATTGTTTAAAAATGAGATATAGGTAATGTTTTAAGTTTTAGGCTGAATGGAGAAGATGAAGAAAATAACTTAAAACTTAGGAACAGTAAATTACTCTTTTAACCAAACATTAAAATACTCTTTTAACCGGTTTGCGTTTTTTAATTTAAAATTATAGAACTAAAAGATAATGGTATTTTAGAGAGTTTAAGAATTTGTATAAAGGTATTTTAGTATGCAAAATGTTAAAAATCAAACAAAAAATCTTCTTAAATAAACCCCTCAAAACCATTCCCCCACTTTCGGTAGATCGTGGAAAGCTAAAAAGTGGAATTGTTTTAGATAAGGACAAACCATCTATATATATTTTTAACATAAATTACATGTTATATTTTTGTAAAGTATATGTTTATTTGTGAGAATACTTAATTAATTGTAAAAGAAACCAGATAGAATCAACGAAATGACCTGAATATAGGATTTTATTGGGTCATGAAAAATTCTTGCCTTTTTTCCTTTTTTATATTCATAAATATATAATCTGTAATAAAATCATGGGAACAAATACAATATAAAAACTTTCACTATTAAACAATGAGTTTACAACAATCATCTCCTGAACAAATGCTAGAGGTTATCAAGAACATATCATTCTTGAATTGAGGGATAAAATAGACCATGATTTCAATTGGGGAGAGCCACAGTATGAACACACACACACAAAAAAAATCATAAAAATTCAAATTATCATCAATTTAATATTAACAAAATATCAACAAGTGAAAAGATATAAAAATAATTGTTTCTTTAATATATTGCAATAAAATTATCTATCAAATTGAAACTTGACAATCTTTTAAATCTTAAAAACCATCTATGATTGATTTTGTACAAGATAGAGCAACAATTTCCTTTTTAATGTATAAAATCAAAGAGTCTATTAAATCAACTACAACTTAATTATGTTATTATCTTATTATATGTCCAATAATATTCTAATGAAAGAACTAATTACTATTGGCAAAATAAATAAATAAAAAATAAAATAATTATTAAAAATACATGTGAGGAAGTCTATTTAGTAAGCCTAACAATGTCATAATCCTTATTGCACAAAGACATATCACAAACTTGATCAAAATTAGTGGACCACTCAATGAAATAGATAAGGTGAATAGATTAATAAAAATTAGAGTTTTAAGCTATTTAGTTTAAAATTAATGACTCTAACCCACTTATCAACCATCATTAATTATAAAATTTTAAATTCTTATTATGATATTAACAAATTGCTGCAATTGCATCTATGTGCATTAGCCATTGAACAATGTGCAGTGTGTCGTGTGGGTGTGACATTTGAAATTTTATTATCTAATTGCTAAGTATGTCACTAACTATGCCACTAATGAAATCTAAGTAGGATAGTGCATTATGTATTGTCAACATTTTGAACTAAAAAACAAATGCATCTCGTTTTGTTATTTTATACTCAATTTTGCTCAACTTTTATAAAACAAAATTAATCAACACATTTTATTAATTGTTCGGCAACATTTTGTAGAGTAACCCCTCTTATGCAACCACGCTGCTATCTTTACTCTCTATGAGAGAGAGAGAGAGAGAGAGAGAGAGAGAGAGAGAGAGAGAGAGAGAGAGAGAGAGAGAGAGAGAGAGAGAGAGAGAGAGACGCTTGATGGTGTGGTGCAAAGCCCCAAATGAGTAACAATCACTTCGAAATGGAGTGGGGTTATGGGCGGGATAATTTTCATGAAGATGCTAAGGCAACATATCATGTACACAAATGGGTCATGTGCCCATGCAGTAACAATAAGCATGTGAGACGCTCAATGGTTAGCAACCTCTCTAAAATGGGGTAGGGTTATGGGCGGGACAGTTTGTGTGAAGATGTTGAGGCAACATATTGTGTACACGAATGGATCATGTGCCCATGCAGTGGAAAGCGTAGGAGGTCGGAAAATATTCTCTCTCTATTCAATTGACGTTGTATAAATATGGTGATTTAAAAAGAAATTGATTGATCTAAGATCTGTCAATCAAACCTGATAAATAGGTTTTTTTTTTTTTTTTTTTTTTTTTTTTTTAATTTCCTTAGGTTTATTGTTTGTTATTAGGCTAATTTTTGTTAGTTATTTGGACTATTTATTTATTTATTTATTTTTGTAGTTTTTTGGTCAAATTTTGTAGTTATTGGTTTTTTGTTTTTTGAAGGGGGTTAAGGATTATGTTAGAAGGGGTAAAAAAAATTTTCTTGGACTAGAATTTTAAAATTTCATAATATATTTTGGTAAGGTAGTTCAAATAACAGTTTTCAATATTTAAACACTGAAAACTATGAGCAAAAAAAAAAAAAAAAAAAAACCACGTTTCGTAAGGGATTTCGTTTAGAAGTGTTTGAGTTATATTTCTCATTTTAGAGTGTTTGAACACCGAATTTAGAGAACTCCTTATACTAGTTTTCAGTTTTCAAATAATATTACTCAATGGCACTTTTATAAATATTTAGAAAAATGTGGGACTTACTTGTTAAGACCTAACATAAATCTCTCTCTCTCTCTCTCTCTCTCTCTCTCTCTCTCTCTCTCTCTTGCACACATCATCTTTTTCTTTTCTTTTTTTCTTTCTTTTCCTCCCTTCTCTTTCACATTCCTTCTCTCTAATAAATATTAATAAAATAATTGTACATAAAAGTTACCACTTAAAAAAAAAAAAATACATACACATACCAAAAACATAATTATATTTTTTTCACATTTTAAAATATGTTGTTTGAAATATGGTATCAAACACATTTTTGCATTATGAGTATCTTAAACATGTATTTTCACAACTCTTTTTAAACCACATTTTTCATATCATTTTAAACAACAGTACTTGAAAGCTACTACCAATCAGGCCATACTAATTTTGACTCGAAAGAGCCTCTTTTTTTTTTTTCTTTTTTTTCTTTTTTTAAGAGAAACTGTTCAAATTTTATTTTATCTCACACTCCAAACTTTACATTGTGTCACGACTTTCTTTTTGTCCTAACCCAATACCAAAAAGAAATGAACACTAACAGTCCTCTCTCCGTGTGGATAATTATTTCTTTAAGAAGAATGTTATATATATCTACAACTTTTTCACAACAAATTTTAAGTGTTAGATTATTATTAGTTGTTAGAAAAAAAAAAGTAATTTAAGTTATAGATTTAAATTATAATCAATAACAACTTACTACTTATAATTTGTTATGAAAATATTATGAAATTATTGTAGATATAGTACTTTTTTTTTTTTTTAAGATGGACCATGTCTGCATGTTATATTATTATTATTATTATAACTTTAAGTGTGTGGTAAATTGGTAATATTACTGAACTAAAGAACACACAGGACTATACAAAATCATGTTCCACAATATATACACGACATATATTAAAATATTCTAATGTTGTTTTAATCCATAACAAACAATAATGGGTGTGGCTCCCCTCCTGTTATATAATTTCTGCGGTTCTCTCATGTTTTTACACAAATGAAAGACAGTTGCAAGCAACAAATCCTATAGTTAGAAAAACCCTAGAAAAAATTTATTGAAACATTCAAGGGGGCATGTGGACAGTGGTTTTCCTAAGGAAGCTGTTGAAAGATAAAGAGAAATTTATGTTTGATGTGGCTTATTTTAAAGATTTAGAATTGTTGCTTGCGATGTGTCTTTTATTTGTGTAAAAATGCAAATGTACAAATATGAGAGAACTGGAGAAATTATAGCAGGAGGGGAGCTAGCCCCAACTATAATCATATATTACTATAGGATAAGGAAAATTTTTCATTTTTTTCACAATTGTTAATGTATTATATTGTGATTAGTGTATAATAAAAATAGTATAAATTATAGTCCCATATAAAAACGATAATTTAATTGCAAATGATCACTTTAACAAATTGTCAAAAAAAAAAATGTTGTTTGAAAATACCTGCAGAGAATAACTTAAAAAATGGCGAATGTTGATAGATTTTGTTTTTGGTTGGTCAGGTTTCTGTTCCCCTGAATTTGCCAAATTTGCATTTAACAATCCACTTTAATAACCAAATCAGCTTTTAATTGAAATTATAAAAATAAAAAATAGTAATTTAATAATAATTGTACGATGCCTTGATATGCTCCAAGCTTGGAACCAAAGCCCAAGGGGATGTTTGTCGCTTTGGGAAAACTGAATATTCTCCGATCTTTTTATTAATTCTTCGGATTTACTTTATTTGTACATTCATAGGAGTAGTACTCAATGCTCAAGCCATTCTTTTCTTTATCAATAAAAATGGCAGTGATTTCAGTAAACAAGGTGACTAAATTCAAGGGTATTTTGGTCGCTTTGGGAATAGGGTAATTCCCCTATTAATCCGCCCCTCAGCTCCAGAATATGATGCATTCTATAACTATAGTAGTAACTGGAGTCGTAAGTCTTTTTTATTTTAATTCACCCTAAACATGTTTTGTTTACCACATAGAGAGAAGAGTGGTTTTTTGTTTAGAGCTTTACATTTTTAATTTTTATTTACCACATTGCATAATGGCCCATTAAAATATCATTGTTTTAGTAGCATAATTGTCATTTTCAAGGCATTATTATTCTTTTTTTTTGGTAAACGACAATGCATTAAGAACTAAAAAGAAACAACCAATTCAGGGCAAACCCTGTTAACATTCAAACCATTCTTATCAAAATGAAAAACATCCAAAACGTCCACAGGCGGACCATGGAAATTAACAAAATCTGCCTCTTGCTCCAAGCCCATTTTTGCCAACACATCGGCACACCGATTAGCTTGACTAAGGCATTATTATTCAATAGTCATGTTTGGAATGTTTGTGAGGAATTTTTTTTTGTTTAATAATTTTCACAAATTTTTAGTAGGGCCTCAAGGCCTTGCCCACATCCTCTTCCACAGTGGTTGAACATGTAAAATTGTTAATGTCTTGATTAATGTTTTATATAATCTTACTTGGAAACCTTAAAAACTTGTTTGCAACTTTTCTTATGTACGTAATTTCGTGTAAATCAACATCCTAGCACTTATAGTCCATTTAGATTGAAAGAGAAAAAATGAGAATAGAGGAGAATTGACTGAAAATTAATTTAATTTTCGGTCTATTAGTTTTCGGCCAACTCCTCTTTATTCAAACAGGCTTTTAGACTTGAAGCTCCTTTCTTCTTTTTTTTTTTTTTTTTTTTTTTTTTTTTTTAATCTGAGCTAGCTGCTAGAAGGCAACTTGTGATTCCTGTATAAAAAAGAAAAGTAAACGATTGTCCAACATAATTTATTTTCGAATGATGCCATGTTTTTTTTTTTCTTTGTTGAATGGTGCGATGTTTATTTGGTAGGTAGATTTTGGAGGATGGATAAGCTGTAAACGAGACTGTTATGAAAGGAGAATGAGAGAAAAGAATCTTGTGTCTCTTGTCTGGTTGACAAAATAAGAGGAAGGACATATTCTTTTTTCACCATTATCTTTGTGGGTGAGTTTTAGAAAAGAATGTAAATTTAGCTCCCTTTTTGGAAGTTGAACAATTGAAATGGTTCACTTCAGTGAGTTGTCAATTTGCTGCGAAATTGGTCAAGTGAAGTGACAATTATATGATCAAGTGAAGTGACAATTATATGATCATTTGCATGAGATGTAATGCAAGGATACACAAACTTTCTATTTGAGATTTTAGAATTTGGCAAAATTATGTAGTAAAGTATACCTTAAGTATGGGGTGGCTACCGAGAGCCTTGTAGTCCAATTAATACTTCATGGTATTTTTAATATAGAAATTCAAAATTCCAACCTTTCGCTCTCAACTATCGAATTATTAAGAAAAAAAAAAATTAAGGTTAATTATTTCGTAACATATCTAATAACAGTTTTAACGGTCTTGTTTTGGAAGGTTTGTTACAAAGAAAAAAATTTATACATACAAGGTAATTATGGAATTATCAAGAATTGCTATCTATTAAATTTATACTTTGTTGTATCTTAGACAATTTGAGAGCAGGAACCCAATAGCAAAATCTCTTGAATTTAAATATTCTCTTAAAGAACCACTGCATATGTAGGCAGGATGGTACCTCCTCACATATTGGGCAATTAGAGGTTTAAAGAGTGAGATTTGAAATTCGAACCGCTCGATTAGCAACAAATTAAGAAAAAAAAAAACCATGAGTAGCAATTACCTAACCATCAGCTGATAAAACAAATAAAAAACGGGAGGCAGTAGACAGAGATAGGATCATAATCCATACAAAGGATAGTACCAATAATACAAGATTTTTGGATAAGGAGGCACCTCTGTCACCGCCACTTCTCTCACAATAATTTTTCTTCTTGGGTTGCTAGAAGATTTTTGGGTGTATGCTTTCTTCTATAAAACATAAAGTAATATGTAATCAAACATAGAAGTCTATGAGGGTCCCAAACCAACATCCATCAAACTCTAGCAGATTAGACAAATTGACCTTGATGAAAATACATCCAGTATTTTTTTTTTTTTTTTGAGAATCAATAAACGTATTCTTGGTGATGTTGTCCATTGTTGATTGGAACTCAAAGTCCAACATTGATGTTGCCCTGCATGATTCGGTATCACCTTTTGAAAACTTTTCTTGCAAAAAGGAGAAGAAAAAAGCAAACTTTGAATGATGAAAAACAACTTAAAAAAAAGAATACTAGAAAGTGCAAAACTTAAATAGACTCAACAGTAGCTCATAACCCTCTTGTCCTCAGATTTGTTCCCTTCAATCACATTACTGATAAATTTTTCTATCAAACCATTTGACTTTAATGTTAACAAAGGTTAAAAGGCAAAAGCTTTTGTCCTCAGATTTGTTCCCTTCAATCACATTACTGATAAATTTTTCTATAAAACCATTTGACTTTAATGTTAACAAAGGTTAAAAGGCAAGAGCTTTCTAATTCAATTACTATATTTTAGTATTTTTAATAGAAACATTTAAGATTTAAATCACTCATCCCTTAATTACCGAATCATAAAAAAAAAAATAAATAAATAAAACGTGTTGGTCATCAAAAAATTGAACATTAAAATTCTATATAGTCTATTTTTAGATGCTGGAAATTTTATTTTCGGTGTCTATGAATATCTTTGAATTATCGCAAAATCACTTTTCTAATAATACTTTATAGTGGATTTGCACAAATTATGGTAGCATATGAAATCTGAGGAGGGGGGGAAGAATGAAAATTTAGATGATTTCGTAGGGGCCCATGATTGAGCCGCTTGAGTCATTTCTTGGGCTAGTGGGCCCGTTTTGCACATCTTGGCAGTGGCAAATCGTCTGCCTATAAGTCTATAACAACTGGGATTATCTTCTTCTTAGTTCTTCTTTAGGTTGGTAAGAACTAAGAAACATGAGTTATTCTCTAAAATGGGTGGTGAGGAAGTAAGATGTATACAATTATCTTTCAATTATGGACGTCAAACTAATTTATTAAACATTTTGTGTTCGGCTGGGAAGAATATAAGGTGAATTTAAAAAAAAAAAAAAATGTTGAGAGCTAGTTTGACTAATATTGTAGGACTTTGTGGGTTCCAGTTAGTTTACTAGTAAAGTTTTTTGTCTCTCGAATAAGCAATTTGAGATTCTATTTCTGTCTATACTAAAAACTAATTGGTGTCTTGATTTGATAATAAATGACAATTATCAAGAGTGAACATCATAGATTGATGAGAAAAAAAGAAAAAAAAAAGCCATGGTAAGACTTTGAAACTTTCAAAAGATAAATTCCCATAATTTATAAGATTTTGGAATATTACTAATCTTATTCTCCCGCATCTTACACTTAAAACTTGTGAACTTTTCTTATAGGATTTCACCTAGCTTTATTAAACTTTTCATGATTTCTAAAAGTAGTTTTGTAGTGCCTGCTAAACACTAAAGATCCAATTTCTTAGGAATTTAAAGTTTTAAATTGTTAGGATTTTACATTTATAGAAATTTAAAATTGTCAATAGCAAAAAATCTCAGCAAATGATCAAGCCCTAATAGCCACGAGTCAAGATTGTATTATTTTCAAAGTAAATTTTTTTTAAATGGTTTATTTTTTATTTATTTATTTTTTTTTAAACAGGTGTAGTTCCAAAAAGCTAAAAAATAAACTATATTGAATGTTAAGAGATTTGCATTAGCTTGTGCAAATATTTTTGTCTATTTTAGCATAAGAACCTATTTTTTCTATTTTACATTTTTACTTTTCAAAACACCTCACACTAGATCATCTATTTTAAACTACATTTTATTGAAATATCAATTTTTCTTTTTTAATTTTTTCTCTTTCTTCACACATAACAACCACCATCTACCATTTTCCTTCATCCTTAAAATATGAAAAAAAAAAAAAAAAAAACAACTAAATGCAAAATGAATAGTGTTAGTGTAAATTTACTGTTGTATATATAGGTATATACAAGGATAAGTTATAATAATGATGTTTGAGTTTGGAGAGTATGGTTTCCTAAAGTGAAAATTTAAGTTCTGGAATTTTCTAAGTAAAAATTCAAAAATCAGTATTTTGGATTGGTTGAAACTTTGGCTCGATCGATCGAAAATGGTAAAGAAAAAATCTTGGAGTTTCTCGATGTTTCAATTGCTGTTTGATTCCTGTTCGACCGATTAAAAAGAGCACTTGATCGATTGAAAGTAATTTTCAACCAATCTAAAATTATGAAATAGGATTTTCTTCAGAATTTTTTGGTGATTGTTCAAAAAGGTTGAAGAGGTTTCAAGCCTTATTAATGGTTTTATGAAGTAGTTTAACTTTTTATAAGTGCCTTTTGATGAGAGAAACACAAGAAATCTTGGGGTAATTTTCCAGAATTGCTATCTATAGAACCCAACATTTTGGTTGTATCTTAGGAACAAATTTGCGATAATTCTTTAGCAACAATAGTGTGGGGGGCAAATATTGTCTAAAGAAAACGATATAGTGCCTCAAAGTTATCTATTTTCTGTTTATCTTTTGTATTAATCTTATTCTTCCATTATTACTTTGTGTAATATCCCCAATATTTACATAGTTACTGTAGCAAACTTGTAAATTTATACAATCATACATGGACTAATGTGGATCATTTTTAGGCAAAATTGTGTAAATTCTACACTTTTTTTAATTATATACAAACTAATATGAATGCTTTAACACTTAACAAATACAAATGTCCTATCGTTGTATGAAAAAAAATGCATGTAAGCATAGTTATTTTTATTTTTTTTTACCAAAAAAAGGTTATTTTTATTTTCTTAATCAAGGACAAGGACCCTATTCTCCGAGTGATTGACACTTAACAGATACAAATGCCCTATCGTTGTAAGAAAAAAAAAATGTATGTAAGCATAGTTATTTTTATTTTTTTACAAAAAAAAAGGTTATTTTTATTTTCTTAATCAAGGGCAAGGACCCTATTCTCCGAGTGACTGAAAAAACTTTATAGTATTTGTTAGTTTATTGGTGTAACTAATTCAAAGAAATGAGTAAGACAATGCACCATTGATCGTGATGTCTACTCAAATTTTTAAAGCAAAATTGAGAGGGATTTAGCTTTTTAAAAAGCAATGGCTTTTGTTTGAAGCAACAATTGAGCTGCTTGCCAAAAACTACAGTAAAAAGCTGAATCATCCTCATGTTAAACATTCCACAGGTAACTTCTGCATTTTATAAGCTTAAAACATCTTTCGAGAAACCCACAAAGGGACCCTTGTTTTACTCTTTGATTTACAATTCTTAAATCTAAATCAATGGCTTCGTAGGATCAAAGCCACCACTGCAATATTATAAAAAGTCTAATAACTTTTTTCCTGTTTTGCTTGGAAGGACCACAAATTACATTTTGTCGTTTGGAAGAAAATGGGACCATTCTTCTTCAACATGACATCATTGACATATGTTTAGTTTAGGCCTATATTCTTTTTGTGGTTGGCAACCAAAAACTATGGAAAAGGTTTTGCGCCTAAATCTCAAAGACCTTTTTGTGTTTGGTTTGGAAGAATATAAATTGTTTTAAAAAAAATTTGAGAGTTATCTGTCATTCAGTTTGACTAACATTACAGGACTTTGTGGATTTTAGTTTAGATTTTAACTAGTAAAGTCTCTTTTCTCTCGAATAAGAGATTTGTAATTCTATCCGTGTTTACACTGAAAATCAATTGATGTCTTGGTCAGATAATAAATGACAATTATCAAGAATAAACATCATAGATTGAATCTTGAACTCTTAAAAAAAAAAAAAAAAAAAGTCACGGTAAGACTTTGAAATTTTCAAAAGATCTATATTCCCATAATTTATAAGATTTTAGAATATTACTAATCTTATTCTCCCGCATCTTACACTTAAAACTCGTGAACTTTTCTTATAGGATTTCACCTAGCTTTATTAAACTTTCATGATTTCTAAAAGTAGTTTTGTAGTGCCTACTAAACACTAAAGATCCAATTTCTTGGGAAGTTAAAGTTTTAAACTCTTAGGAATTTACATTTATAGAAATCTCAAATTGTCAATAGTAAAAAATCTTAGCAAATGAGCAAGCCCTAATAGGCACATGAGTCAAGATTGTATTTTTTTCAAAGTACAATTTTTTTAAATTTCATTTAAAATTTTTTTTTTTTAAACAAGTGTAGTTTCAACAAGCTAAAAAAATAAACCACTCCAGTATATTGAATGTTAAGAAATTTGCGTTAGCTTGTCTAAATAATTTTGTCTATTTTAGCATAAGAACTTACTTTTTCTATTTTATATACTCAATTTTCAAAATACCACACATCAGATTATCTATTTTAAACTACATTTTATTGAAATATTAATTTTTCTTAATTTTTTTTTTCACACACAACAACTACTATCTACTTTCTTCCTTATTTTAAACTACATTTTATTAAAATATTAATTTTTCTATTTTTTTTTTCACACATAACAACTACTATCTACTTTCTTCCTTCATCTTCAAAACACGTAAAAAGATAATAAACAACTAAATGCAAAATTAATAGTGTTAGTGTAAATTTACATGGTTACTATAGCAAATTTGTAAATTTATACAATTATACACGGACTGGTGTGAGTTATTTTTAGGTAAAATTGTGTAAATTCTACACATTTTTTTATTATACACGGACTGATGTGAATGTTTTAACACTTAACAAATACAAATGCCCTATCATTGTAAGAAAAAAGCATAGGTATTTTTATTTTTCTTACCCAAAAGAAAAGTTATTTTTATTTTCTTAATCAAGGACCCTATTCTCTGGCCGATTGAAAAACTTTGTAGTATTTGTTACTTGTTAGTTGATTGGTGTAACTAATCCAAGGATATGAGTAAGACAGTGCACCATTGATCGTGATGTTTACTCAAATTTTTAAAGCAAAATTGAGAGGGACTTAGCTTTTTAAAAAGCAATGGCTTTTGTATGAAGCAACAATTGAGCTGCTTGCCAAAAACTACAGTAAAAAAGCTGAATCATCCTCGTGTTAAACATCCCGCAGGTAACTTTTGCATTTTAAAAGCTTAAAACATTTTTCGAGAAATCCACAAAGGGACCCTTATTAGTATTTGATTTACAATTCTTAAATCTAAATCAATGGCTTGGTAGGATCAGAGCCACACTGCAATATTATAAAAAGTATAATAACTTTTTTCCTGTTTTGCTTGGAAGGACCACATTTAACATTTTGTAATTTGGAAGAAGAGGGGACCATCTTACATCAATATTATATATGTTTAATTTAGGCTTATACGTGGGTTCTAGTTAACTCAATCGGTAAAATTTTTATTTGTTGTATAAGATATCTGGGGTTCAATTCTCGTATATACTAAAAACTGATTGATGTCTTAATTTAATAATAAAGAATTATTATTAGAAGTGGACACCATAAATTAAAACATACTTTAAAAAAAAAAAAAAAAAAAAGGCCTATATTCTTTTGGTGGTTTGCAACCAAAAACTATGGAAAAGGTTTTGGGCCTAATTCTCAAAGAACTTTTTATTAAAGACTGAGCAAAAGATTGCAATGTCAGTCAGTCATGGGCCTCGAATGGAATTGGCATGGGCATAGCTCGTCCAATGATGGAGACTTTTTAGTTTTTGTTTTGTGTTTTTATTTATTTATTTATTTTAAAGATTGAAAAGACCAAAAATAAATGATCTCCCATTTTGCTTTGACAAATGGGCCATGTTGGGTTCGGTTCCTATGACTTGTTCGGGTTAAATTAAATTCGTTATGCATTGGACTGAAATAGATTGTTATTCTAAAAACACGTACCTATCCATTACGAATTTACAACCAATATTTTTTGATGAAAAGAAAAACTTTATTGAAGTCAAAAAGCCAAAATAACACACAGAAAACAGAATAGGGACTGCCTTAGCCTTACACAGATTGATTATCCTCCACTACAAAGGCATGGCTATGCCCTAAATCAAAGGATCCAAAAACTGAATTAAGTAATGGCCATCTGGCGAAATTATGAGCTCTTTTTTTTTTTTTTTTTTTTCATTAAAAAAATTATGGCCAATATTAAAAAAAAAACTTGAATATTTTCTTTTTCTTTCATTCTATTCTATATATAAATAACAGACAAATAAATCACTTAAAGATAATATTTATGGCTAGCCTTTTTATATAAAATATGAAATAAAGTAGTTCGATAATTCCCCCCCCCCCCCCCAAAAAAAAAAAAAAGCTCAATACCATAGTTCTATAATATTAATTAACCCATAGTCAAATAATGAGCATCGGGTGCATCTATTTTATATAAAATATGAAATAAAGTTAAACCATTTATAAAAAAATAACTAAGTATATAAAATTTAAAGAATAAAATTTAAAATATTAGGTCAAGAAAAAATGTAGAAAAAAAAAATCTATCATAAACTATTATAAAAAAAAAAAAAAAAAAAAAAAACCCCAATCATATTAGTAGTATATTTAACATTGGGATATATTTATTTTGTTGAAACTGAAAACTTTTTGTTGAAAGTATTGTAGATAAAGGTAAAAGTTAGATGAAATAGTATACTGTATAGTAAAACCCATGAATAGTAACAAAAAGTGTAGTGGGACTTATGAATAGTAGCAAAAATAAGCTAAATAGTAAAATAAGTTAGCAAAATTAATCATGCCAAATGGACACTATATTGTCTATGAATGAATTAAATATTAATATTACTTTCGAATTTAAATAATAAATTTGGAGAACAAATCAAAACTTTTATATTCTTTATTAAAAAGTAGATCGATATTAACTAAGAATTCTATTTCAATTACTATATAAAAGATCACTTGGAAGCAAGCATTGTTATTGTAGGGGCTCTTTTTTCGGAGGTGGGCCCCCGACAATGAATTTGTAGAGAGTGGGGCAAAGGGTTTGGCTCCGGCCGGCCCTTTGCCGGTCTTCCTTGAACTTTTCGTCCATTTGCTCTCCGTCTGGGGTTGCTCCTCGGCTGGGGTCCGAGGAGGCCCCCCTTTCACCAGGGGGGTTCTTTAACTTATATACTCTCTCTGGCTCGATCTTGGCCTTACAGCTGTTGGCCATCCGGGCTAATGGTTCAGGACTTGTCCCATCAGACAGGTTCTTCCCCATGATGGGGGTTGTTGCCTCCAAGGCTTTTCAGTGAAGGGTCTTGTTAGCATTAATGGGACCTGGAGGGCCAGATAGAATCGTTAAGTGTGGATGTGACCACCTACATTGGGTCTGCCCCCTAACTAGATTAGACTAGGTGTGCCGAGGATGGGTGTGTCCTCGGCTCGGGCCTTGGGAGTGCCAGGGCCTTTAGGCCGACCATCTGGGGAGGTCGCCTTCCTCGGCTTGGGCCCTGGGCTTGCCTAAAGGTGGGCCGGGGGTTCTGGGCCCTCGGGCCCCACAGTTATAGTTCAAGAAATAGTGTGTCAATAATAAGCTCATAGAATTGATTGCAATTCTATTTCTTAAGTCTTTCACTGGTAGAACCCATCATTATAGCAACAGATGTATGGGTTAACCTATTTTTCCAAGGGTCTAAAAAAGCATATATCTAGTCTAGTTTTTATCCTTCATATTTGAAAGAATTAACGCCAATAGCATTGTGTGTGGCTCAAGTGACACCTCATTATATTTTTAATAAAAATGTTTGGATTCAAATTCCTCTCATCGGCTGTAACTATTGAATCATTAACAATTTTTTATTTATTTATAAAATTGAATGGATTAACAAGCGCAACTCAAATTTTGCTAGGTCCACTTCCTACTTGCCATGCACTTGTAAAAAATCCACATCTATAGGTGTCATTTTGTTAATTTTTATTTTCTTCTTTGTGGTTTGTGGTAATATTATATTCTAAAGCCGAGATATTGGGCCTAGTTTAGGGTTTGCAGTGACAGACAACCGTATTGATCCAACGGATAGAAATCTAGGCTTGGGACTGACTTCGTGTCGGAGAATGCAAAATGACAGATTTGGAGAGTGTTTGGTAGAATAGTTTGAAAATTGTTGTTTGTAATTTTTTAAAATATATGTGGGTGAAAAAGTGTGTTGAAACGTGTGATACGCTATTTAAAAACTAAAAAATATTGTTCGAAAATACAAACCAAACGGCCCCTTGGTGTTTGATTATGCAGGATGACTTTTTAAGTTCGAATCCTAAAATTTCTGGGATGAAACTATTGAAGTACTGATACGCTTTCTTCTCATTTTTATTTTAAAAGAAACAAAAAAAAAAAAAAAAAAACAAGAAATAAAAACAAAAAAAGTATGATCCAAGAGTGTCAAGTTCTGCCTGTAATCTATTCTATGATTCTATCTTATCCAATCCGATGACCCTACGTCTCTACCTAACATAGAGATTGTTCGTTGGATCACGTGGAAAATTTGGATGTATATATATATTTTGCTGAATAAATTATTATAAATATCATGAACAAAAGAACGTCAAGGCAATGTGGGTCCTTACCATCTCTATCATCCACCTTAAAAGTGATCTATATCAATGTGGAGGGCAATATAACTGATAATGTCATTGCTCAATGTATGCACTTGATGATTTAAACTTACTTGGATCCATATTGTTCTTTGTAGGACTTTTCTTTGGTATCAATGAAATTCTTAGATTATAAAAAATGCTCAAACAAGTTGGTCATATTTTTGTGGTAAAGAAAGTGTACATTATTTTGTTTGGCGTATAAAAAAGCAACCGTAACTTAACGATAATGAACTCTACCCTGGATAATAAGGGAGAAGAGCGGGGAGATATTCAAGGTACGTAGAACCAGTGGCTGGCGGACCATCATGAGGACCAACGGGGGCCTTGGGCCCCCAAAATTTTTGGAAAAAATTAAGGAATTTTTTTTTTTTTTGGAATTATCCTAAATAATTTGAAAAATTTTAAAAGAATAATGGTCTGTTTAGTAACGTTGTTTGAACAATAATTTTCATTGTTTAAACAACATAACACGTATTTTATAACACTTTTCACTCACACGTATTTCCACAACACTTAAATAACGTTACTAAAACAATATTATCAAACGGGCAATAAGCTTATCATTTTGGCCCCCATACCCGATAATATACATACATACACACACATACATACATATATATATATATATATATATATATATATATATATATATATATAAGAAAGTTTAAAAATAAATATAACTTTCATTTAAATAGAAGAATAATGCCAGAGATACAAACTATTTTACAAAAAAATAGTTCAAACTGTTGACGTTGTAAGTGATTATTAGTAAATGAAAAAGTGACATTAATATTGAGCCTAGATGAAAACCAATAAGAGGTTGGCCATATCAATATTTTGTAAAAATATTGTAAAATAGAATGCAATCCATAAATATATATGTCAAAAAATTGCAATAATTAAACATTAAGTATCTTTAAAATGAACATATAGGTATTTTGACAATTACCTCAACAAATAAAATGGAAAAAAAATTCTAATTTTCATCTTAACACATCAAGGGCATACTTGTATCATAGTAGTGAAAAAATTAAAAGGTCAGCAACTTTGTTGATACGCTGCACCACCAACTCCACCACACAATTGCAGAAAAGTTTGCTCTCTCTCTCTCTCTCTCTCTCTCTCTCTCTCTCTCTCTCTCTCTCTCTCTCTCTCTCTCTCTCTCTCTCTCTCTCTCTCTCTCTCTCTCTCTCTCTCGACATTTGCCCTTATATATATATATATATATTTCAGTTCTTTCCTTTTCCCACACCACTACAGTTTTGTGTTTATAATATAAAAGTAAAAGTTCTGTGTGACTAGACTAGACTAGATAAGAAAGAGTGAAACACAAGCTTGAAGCTTCCATAGGCCCCTCAACCTTATACAGTGCTCCTGTGTTACTTTACTTTTCATTTGCTTTCTTTATTATTTTCCTTATAATATATTATTTGTTATTATAATAATCAATATATTATATACCGTATGACATTATAATTTATAAATGCACTTGATTAGTTTGATTAAAATATACAGTATATACTACTATATAACATGTATTTAGCACTTCAAAAAAAAAAAAAAAAAAATAACATGTATTGAGTTGTTGTTTATAGCACATATTGAGTTATGAAGCATTGTAAATTATTATTTTAGATTTCATATACACAAAAAAAATTTTATATGGCCTCCCAAAGATAAATTCTTGACTCCGCCATTGGGTATAGAACTAAGATTCCATGGCCATAGCTGCCATTTCCATGAGAGATCATTATACATTCAATTCCAAGAGCCAGAGAATTGAAAAGATAAATATAAAGATGAAGTCATTGAACCAAATAACGATAAAAAATTGACCCACTTGGGTGGGTGAGCTTTGAAAGGCAATCTTAATTTGGTGATTGCTCGATCGGGTCCTTCCTGGGAAGACTTAGGATGATTAATTAACTGCTAACCTACCAGCCCGAAGTTCACGAACTTGTGGATTCTTTTCAGGGCTATAAATTATTCGTTGTAGTTGAAGACAAGTAGGAAAGTAAAAAAAAAAAAAAAAAATTATAAACCAAAGTCACCAACCAATGAACAATCATAAAAAGGATATAAATTCTCAAAGTGACACCTAAACTAATTAACAAACTCACATCTTAGACTTTCATCTTACATATACACACAAAATAAATAAATAAATAAAAAGAAGGGAAAAACTCCTCCCCTAACCACAAGTCTCTAAAGTCTAAATTCTGATGCATACCTACTAAATAAGTAAATAGAGCTTTCTGGGGTCCTTTCCCATTTCCAACCTTCCTACACATGTTTAGGATGCACAAATGGCAGATGGGCTGGATCAACTTCCTTCTTTGCAATAAATCATCACTTATTCAGACACAAAAAAGAAAAGAAAAGGAAAATACTAAAACCACAAACTTATTACAAACATCTGATATGATAAATGGTTATTGATAAGAAAAAAATAATGTTAATAGTGGGTCTAGATGAAAATTGGTAAGAATTTGTCATATCAATAGAATCTAGAATATCACCTTGGATTGGAGCTTCTTCATCATCATCTACTACAGTTTGGTGTTTCACCATTGTTTTGTTTTATCTTGAGGTTTTGTATTTGGTGTGAGAGGGAATGGCTGGTTCGGAAGCTCCTTTATATAGAGAGAGGCAAAATGAGTGATGTGGAACGTGAACGGTGAAGAATTTTTTTTTTTTTACAAGATAGAAATTCTACTCTAATCTAATCTAAGTGTATATGTATGTGAAATTCACTCTTGGAAATTTGAATCTCGGCTTTTGCCCCTCATACCTCACAAGCACTTATCCTTGTAAAGTGACCACTGCGCCAAGGGTGTGCAATGGTCAGTGAAGAAACGTTGGATAGACCGTGACTTGGCTCTTGGTATAATTATTATTTCATTTTATTTTTTGGTTGTTGTTGTTGCTGTTGTGATAGTATAATTAATTATTTGTTTGTATATTGCTCAGAGAAATTTGGACGGTAGCCAAATTGTTGCAACAGAAGCCAATATCTTTCGCGTGGTACTTACCAAGAAAAGTCTTGTTAATGCCTTAGGGCTGTTCAAAGTAGACAACTCAAATAAATATATTTTAACTATGAGCTACACTGTTTTTTTTTTTTTTTTTTTTTTTTTTTTGGGTAACAAAAGAATTGGGTTCTATCTTATCTTATATATTTGAGTATATTTTGACCTATATAGAAGGAGTTAATAAAACTTTTTGGATATACATCACTATCAGTTTTTTTAACATGTTCTTCACTTTTTTCGTGTACGTGTTAAAAATACTTAATATTCTAAAAAAAAAAAAGAGTTAATAAAATATTAAATACAACTTAATTAATTTTTTTTAACCTAAAACTTAATTTTAAGTTAAAAGCTACACAAAGTTCAAGTATGAGTTGTCATGAATGATAGGCCAAAAACGTATTTACCCATTGTGATTAGATTAATTGATTAATTAGCTAAGTTATTAATTAATCAATTTAACATGTAAAGCGCGTGGTAGCACAAACAAATCACCAATAAATTAAGTATGCAGCGGAAAATAAATTAACACGGTGATTTGTTTTTGAATGAGGAAAATTTACACGGCAAAAACCCCACCGGGTGATTTTAAGGTCACCACTCTCGAAATTCCACTATTATCACAATAAGTGGTTACAAATAAAGGAATCCCAGTACCTTATACCAACCTACAATTGAATTCTTACCCCAATACCCAATTAGACTTGTTCTGTAGTGACAGTTTCTCCTTTTGATGCACGGCTCCCAATACGTGACTAACCAATTGCGCGGATCCCAGTACGCGACTTCAATCACCAACTATAGAAAACTGTTGGCTACAAAGTTCTTCAATTCATCCACGATGAAGATCAAGACGATGCTTGGTCACAAAACCCTATGGTGTACAAACACAACAACTTCTTCAGAAGAGATGAATTAGGGCAAAACTTCGTCTTCGGTCACAATTTGTTTGAACAAACTTTGATCAATGCTTGTGCAACTTGTGAACTCTTTAACGACTCTTAAAATAATTCTTTTATATCTCTAAAGTTAGGAGAAAAGAAGGCCCAAAGACACATTCACGGATCTCAAGAAAATCATATCAGAATTCTGAAATTCTTAAACCTCGACAGATAGGAGCTGTCGAGAAGGTGTTGAGCACATGAGTTAAGACAGTTTTCTTAAGCTCAATAGATGCAGCTGTTGAATTTTAATGAATTTGCACTATTCAGCTTGTTTCTTGGGCAGACTTGAATAACTTTAACACTTGATTTTGAAATCTTGTTTCTTAAAGGATTAAAAACACCTAGATCTACCCAATTACAAGTAAAGTGTGTTTTGTCAAAGGATTAACCAATTACATAAAAGAATGACATATATTCTTAATAAGTGAAACACATATGTCCTAACAATGAAATTTCTCTAGGAAAAGCAATACACTTGTTTATAATTCACTTGCACAAATTTAAGGGACTTGTGTGTCTTTTTCTTAATATGGGTTCATTAGGTTACCTTATTTAACATGAAAAAAAAAAAAAAAAATTTAAGTATCATTCAATATAAGTATTAAATTAACTTTAATTTATGACCATAGAGCAAAAAATTAATAAATTAATTTGAAAATTTCATATTATTTTTATTGAAGTGGAAATTTCACAGTAATTATTGCAAATTACTAAAGTTACTAAATTTTTTTGTGTGTTTATAATAAATGTGTATGACTAGTGAAATTTCAATAAATAATAAATAATTATTTATAAATTATCTTTATTTGTTAGTTACATATTCTTTTATAAGATTCATATAGTAAAATTTGTCATATTTACGTTACTCTTGCATTTTTATTTTTATTTTTTCCAATTATAATAACTTCTCTAATTTCAATCACAAAAGCAAAACCTTTCTAATTTCTATGGTTAGTAAATACACGTATTACATCATATATTACACATATGTACATTAAAAAAAAAAAAAAAAAAAAAAAACTCATTCATTGTATGAAACAAAAATATTCTAAAAAGTGCATGTTTCATATGAGTATACTTTTTTTTTTTTTTTTTTTTTTTTTTTTTTTTTTTTTTTTTTTGTGGAGAAACAAGGCATTCATTTCAACTAACCAAGGCTGTTAAATCAGCCTGTAAAAACAGAAGAATATCTTGTAGCACTTCTTCCATCCAGATATTTAAATCATGTGTCGAAATAGCTCTTCTAGCCAAATTGTGCGCAACATTATTTCCTATTCGACCAACATTATTAAAACTATAGAGAGAAAAGACACTAGCTAAATGCAAAACATTACAGATAAGGTGTCTGCGTAGAGTGTTAGAGATATATATTAGACATATATTAGCCCAATGTAATAGGCCTAAGCCCATTCCTGCTTGTACTAGTAGTCTAGGGTTTAGTCGCCTATATATATTCATGTTAGGGTTCATTGTAACACAGATTATTCTACTACACTCTTATATGATAAAGATGTAGCTTTTAAGGAATTCCTCTGTAGATGTAGGCCGTTAAGGCTGAACCACGTAACTTTCGCGTTCTTGATGTTCCTATTCTATACTTCGTCTTTTGCATCCACTCTAGCATACACAACATGGTATAACGCATTCACTGTTGCTAATAATGATAATGTTATTTAACATGGTATCATAGCTAATATTGTTAACATGGTATCAAAGCCAAACTTCGTTCTTGGCGTCAAACAGACATCTCTAGCATGCAAAGAAGATTCTCAGTGCACACCACCATTAGATGTCACTTGCTTGTCTGCTGGATTTAGACCCCATGGCATCTCGCAGCCACCATGGCTCAGTGCTATGTTCAAAATCTACAAACTCAAGCAAACCCATGACATCAATCTTAGATCTGTGCAAATTCAAGCTTTATCTCATGAAACCAACCACATAGACTTACCCCACAGCATCTCGCGAGAAAAACCTAGAAGTCCGATCACCACTGAATGCTGCACGCGCCCCCACGCGCTGACGAAGTTTCTACCAACTTCTCCACGCACCGCTGAGGATTTTACATGTTCAGATCCTCCTGTAGTTACACGCGCCGCCCTAATAGCCTTGTAGCCCGCCGATTTGCAAAACTGAGAAATCTGGAGCTCATCGGATGTTTCATGCGCCCTTACGTGCCTTTAAGATTTCAGGATTCTCCACGCGTCGGTGAACATCGCACGCTCTTGCCACGCGCCCGAAAACTGCGGCTGATGTCATCTGACGTCACCGGATGACGTCATTACTCCACGTCAGCAGCCACGCAGCACATCCACATCAGCCCTAGTCCACGTCAGCGATACGTCATAGGATGACGTCAGCGGCTCTACTACCCGATCCGTGACCTGACCCGAAAACCTGAAACCGACCTGGACCAGTATCCGTTGACTTTGACCCTGGACCAGTTGACTTTGCCTTTTTGCATTGACCTAAGACCAAAAGTCAAAATTTCCGAAAAAGCCTATCTTGCTCAGTTTTTCGCGTAGATTCCAATTTTGGACTTCATTTCTTCATTTGAAACTCCGAAATTGGTCAATTGGCACATTCTTCATTGTGGTTTCTTCAAAGGTATTCTTTAAGACATCTCCAAGTGATCTTCTCGTACTTATCCAACTTCAAGTTTTCATCAAGCTTCCACCTTGAGTTTGAGGGAGGGTGTTAGAGATATATATTAGACATATATTTTCCCAATGTAATAGGCCAAAGCCCATTCCTGCTTGTACTAGTAGTCTAGGGTTTAGTCGCCTATATATATTCATATTATGGTATATTGTAATACATGTTATTGTACTACACTCTTATACAATAAAGATGTAGCCCTTAAGGGATTCTTCCGTAGATGTAAGCCGTCAAGTCTAAACCGCGTAACTCTCGTATTCTTGATGTTCATATTCTATACTTCCTTTTTCGCATCCACTCTAGCATACACAACATGGTATAACGCATTCATTGTTGCTAATAATGATAATGCTATTTAATATGGTATCACAGCTAATATTGTTAACATAGAGCAAGAGAAGGTCTTGGGTTAATTAGATCTTTGTAAATAACTTCAGAATCTCCCTCGATGGTGACTTGATTGATGCCAATCTCCAAGGCGAATTCTGCTGCTCTCCGCCAAAGCTTCCACCTGTGCTACTGTGGTTGGCAGAGATATTTGCTGCGAAAGGAAGGCCAGCACTGCTCAATCAGAGTTGCGGATGACCACGCCAATTCCAGCTCTGCCCTGTTCTCTGAAGACTGTGCCGTCGTAATTGACTTTGAATTGTCCGAAGTCAGGTGGCTTCCAACGTGTGTGTTTCCTGTGCATCTGCTTCGGGAAAGTTGATTGGGCTGTTTGAAATTCCCTTCTCCGATCCCTTGCAAACTGCAAAATCTGATTCAGAGGGTACTGTGGCTCGTTTGTCCGACACTTATTTCTACGGTTCCAAAGTGCCTGAGCCTTGTAAGCCAGCAGCGAAGGATCCTTGTCTTCCTCCAAAGCGTGATTAAAAATCTCCCTAGCTGTCTTCCCCGCCATTGTTGTATACCTAAACATATAAAACACGCATGCATCAAACTCTTTCGTATTATATATTGTATAAAAATACTTCAACTTGACTTAAGTTCAATACTTTTATTGACAATATAATTATTTATTTTGTCATTATATACAAAAATTAAATTACAAAAATCAATATTCATCTATTAAGGATTTTCTATAATTTGAATGATTATATCTTCTTATATATGTATATATCATGTACGTTTGTATATTAGATTCTAAATAAAATAAATAATTTTTTTTTATATTATAATGATATGAGGCAACAAAATATTTTTGTTTTTAAAAAAGTGAACGTAGGAATATAAGAAACACCATATTATTCATTACGTTGTTATATATTTTGCTCGAAAATAAAATTAAAATTGCGGGAAAGTACTAATTATTTTAAATACTTAATTACTTGAATTTTTTATTATTATTATTTATAATATCTTATCTGAATGGATTAATGCCAAGGGCTTTGTAGTTTAAGTGTTCAAGTGACATCTCATTGTGTTTTTAATGGAAATTTTTAATATTCAAATTCTTCCTATCTATTGTAACTATTGAATCAATAAAAAAAAATTTGAATGGATAAACATGAGCGACTCAATTTTGCTAGGTCCACTTCTTAATCTAAGTGTGTGTATGTGAAGTTCACTCCTAAAGACTTGAACCCAGCCCTTATCCGTGGTAATATTATATTTTAAAGTTGAGATATTGGGCCAAGTTTAGGGTTAACAATAACAAACAATTGTAATGATCAAGTGGATTGAAATCTAGGCTTGGGCCTGACTTCATGTAGGCGAATGCATCACTACAAAAAAAGAGAGCTATAGCCGCATTTCTAAAACGTGGCTATAGACCCATTTGGTCTATAGCTGTGCTTACACACATAGCCTATATCTTGCGACAATAGCACCTGTGGGTCTATAGTCGCGTTTTTCTAACCGCGGCTATAGGCTAAGACCTATAGCTACGTTTTTGATAGACCAAAACCTATAGTTGCATTAAAAAAAAAAAAAAAAAAAAAAAAGCCATGGTAAGACTTTGAAATTTTCAAAAGAATTATATATTCCCATAATTTATAAGATTTTAGAATATTACTATTCTTATTCCCCGCATCTTACACTTAAAACTTGTGAACTTTTCGTATAGGACTTCACCTAGCTTTATTAAACTTTCATGATTTCTAAAAGTAGTTTCATAGTGCCTACTAAATACTAAAAATCCAATTTCGTAAGAATTTAAGGGTATGTTTGGTAACTGTTTTTTCTCCTTATTTTCTATTTCTAAAAACAATTTTCTATTTTTGAGACTAAAAAACTTGTTTGGCGGCTCAAAATGGACAAAAAACAAAAAATATTCTCAAAACTCAATTTATGAAGGAAACTGAAAACATGCAAAAGACTGTTTTCAGTTTCTAATTTTCAAAAGTCAATGAAAACACGTATTTAATTTAATAAATCTGTCCCATTTAATGAGTTAGCATTAAAGTTTAAATTCTAGTAACCACATATTTTAGTATTTTCTATTTTTTTCCTTCAAAAAACTTTTTTTTTTTTTTTAATTTCAACTTAACCAAACATGTTTTTGATTTCAAAAATACAAGAAAATTGTTTTTTCTTTATATTCCCAAAAACAAGTTTTTGAAAATAGAAAATAAAAACTATTACCAAACATAACATAAAGTTTTAAACTGTTAAGAATTTACATTTATAGAAATTTCAAATTGTCAATAGTAAAAAATCTTAGCAAATGAGCAAGCCCTAATAGCCACATGAGTCGAGATTGTATTTTTTTCAAAGTATAATTTCTTTAAATTTCATTTTTTTAAATGTTTTTTTAAACAAGTGTAGTTTCAAAATGCTAAAAAAATAAACTACTCCAATATATTGAATGTTAAGATATTTGAGTTACTCGTATAAATTTTTTTGTCTATTTTATCATAAGAACCTACTTTTTTCTAGTTTACATACTCAATTTTCAAAATACTCTACACCAGACTATTTATTTTAAACTACATTTTATTGAAATATCAATTTTTCCTAATTGTTTTTTTTTTTCTCACACACAACAACTACCATTTTATGTCTTCCTTCATCCTCAAAATACGTAAAAAGATAATAAATAACAAAATGCAAAATGAATAGTATTAGTGTAAATTTACATGATTACTATAGCAAATTTGTAAATTTACACATTTATATAGGACTAATGTGAGTTATTTTTAAGCAAAATTGTGTAAATTCTACACATTTTTTTTTATTATATATGGACTGACGTGAATGCTTTAACACTTAACAAATACAAATGCTCTATCGTTGTAAGAAAAAAAAAATGTATGTAAGCATAGTTATTTTTTTTTTTACCCAAAAAAAGTTATTTTTATTTTCTTAATCAAGGACCCTATTCTCTGGCCGATTGAAAAACTTTATAGTATTTGTTAGTTGATTGGTGTTACTAATCCAAGGATATGAGTAAGACAATGCACCATTGATCGTGATGTTTACTCAAAATTTTAAAATATAATTGAGAGGGATTTTAGCTTTTTAAAAAGCAATGGCTTTTGTATGAAGCAACAATTGAGCTGCTTACCAAAAACTACAGTAAAAAGCTGAATCATCCTCATGTTAAACATTCCGCGGGTAACTTCAGCATTTTAAAAGCTTAAAGCATTTTTCGAGAAACCCACAAAGGGACCCTTATTAGTATTTGATTTACAATTCTTAAATCTAAATCAATGGCTTCGTAGGATCAAAGCCACACTGCAATATTATAAAAAGTCTAATACCTTTTTCCTGTTTTGCTTGGAAGGACCACATTTTACATTTTGTCATTTGGAAAAAGAGGGGACCATCTCACTTCAGCATGACATATGTTTAATTTAGGCCTATATTCTTTTTGTGGTTGGCAACCAAAAACTATGGACAAGGTTTTGGGCCTAATTCTCAAAGACCTTTTTGTTAGAGACTGAGCAAACGATTGCAATGTCAGTCATGGGCCTTGAATAGAATTGGCATTGGCATGGTTTTATCCAATGATGGAGACTTTTCAGTTTTTGTTTTTGATTTTTTTTTTAAAAAAAAAGATTGAGAAGACCAAAAATAAATGATACCCCATTTTGCTTTGACAAATGGGTCATGGGGTTAAGTGTTTTTTTTTTTTTGAGAAGAAACTAAAATATCATTCAACAGCAAGAAAACAGATACAAAGGCCACTAGAAAAACCACAAAACAACAAACACAAGTACAAGGAACCAGCAACAGCTTAAACCAAAAACACTTCTCCACCTAGCTAGCTCCCTTAAATCTGGCTAACTTAGTCAAAAAATCTGGAATCTCCATTCTCCACATGATAGATTCTCTGATTCTTCTGGCATGCTGAGCTAGTTCATGGACTATTTTGTTGCTAGTCCTATTAATGTGTCTAATTTTTAACTCCTTGAAATTGCATAAACTTTGCACAATGCCCTTCACAATGTGGCCAACAACTCCTCTAACACCATTAGCTTCAACAGCTTGGACAGTCAAGAGAGAGTTGCTCTCTATGATAACTCTCTCTGGGCCAAGCTTTTTTGCCAACACACATCCCTGCTCCATTGCGGCTGCCTCAGTTTCCTCAATAGAATATCTTCCTTGGAGGGGCATAGACATGGCTACTACAAATCTATTGTCACTATCTTGAACAATAACTCCAATTCTTGAAAGTCCATTGGCCAAAGGGATAGCACCATCCACATTAATGGTGTAAAAGCCCATAGGAGGAGGTTCCCAATGATCCATTTGCCTCACAAAGCACTTGGTTTCTATTGTACCAAATCGTCTAAGCCACCCGAAAAATTTCTCCAGGTCCCTTTAGGTTCCTTGGTGCAGGATCTCAATAGCCAAATCTGAAATGTCCATGTTGTTTCCCATTAGACTAATAGGACAATCATCCCACATCTTCCAAACATTACTAGCAATGTTGCATCTTAAGATAGCATGATCAACAGATTCAACTCCATCATTACATAGTAGGCGTATGGGATTTACATGGATTCCTTTTTTATTTATATTTAGCATAGTGGGGATTGCATCCATACATAACCTCCACGCAAAAATCCTTACCTTTGCTGGAATCTTTAGGTGCCACATCTTCTTCCATAGTGGAGCATGAGGATCACCAGTAGATGATTCTCCTCTGTCACACCCTTCCAAAATTTTCCTAGTAACGTAGTATGCACTTTTCACTGTGAAGACTCCACTTTTATTACCCACCCAAATTAATTGGTCCTCTTGTTCATGGTAGCTGATAGGGATGTTTTAGATTGTCTCTACTTCAAAAGGCAGGAAGATTCTTTCTAACCTATCTCTATTCCATCTGTTCGTGTCTTGGTCAATCAAAGTCGAGACCATTGGAAGTCACCAAAATCTTTTCGTGGGGAAATAATCTTATAAGTGGTTGGGGTTGGTAACCATTTATCATCACATATGTGGATTGTTTTCTCGCTTCCCACTCTCCACCTGGTGCCTTGCTTTAAAACTTCCAAGCTCTTATGGATACTTTTCCATGCATAAGAAGGTTGGTTGCCCAGGCTAGCATTTAGAATATCACCATTTGGGAAGTATTTCGCTTTGTACAAGCGAGTCATTAGTGGTGAGGGGTTGAATAACATCATCCTTGCTTTGCTAGCATGGCAAGGTCATGGGGTTAAGTTAAAATCGGTATGGATTGGACTGAAATAGATTGTATTTTAGCAAGGTCATGGGGTTAAGTTAAAATCGGTATGGATTGGACTGAAATATATTGTAATTTAAAAAATATGTACCTAAACTTTGATCGATTGCATCTATCCATTATGACCCATATTTTTTGATGAAAAGAAAAAATTTATTAAAGTCAAAAAGTCAAAATAACTCAGAAAACAGGAGAAGGACTACCTTACACAGATTGGTCAGCCTCCTCCAAAATTACATTAACAAAGGTATCAGGGCTATGCCCTATTACAAAGGAATTCAGAAACTAATTAAGTAATGACAATGACCATCTGGGGAGATTATGAGTTGCTTTTTTTCTTTTCATAAAAAATTATGACACACACACACACACATATATATATATATATATATATCTCTATATTCTTTCATTCAATATATAAATAACAGACAAATAAATCATTTAATGATAAGATTTTATGGCTAGCCTTTTTATATAAAATACGAAATAAAGTTGTTCAATAATTCCTTAAAAAAAGCTCGATACCATTGTCCTATAATAGTGATTAACCCATAGTCCAATAATGAGCATCGGGTGCATTATTTTATAAAAAATACAAAATAAAGAATAAAATTTAACATATTAGGTCAAGAAAAACCTATAATAAAACTGTATAAAAAAATAGTAATAACATCTATAATAAACTATTTAGAAAAACCAATCAATATTTGTAGTAGATTTAACATTGAAAACGATCATATTTCAATAACAAATTTGGAGTACAAATTAAACTTCCATATTCTTTAGCAAAAAGATAGATTGATATTAAATAAGAATTCTATTTCAATTACTTTATAAAAAGATTATTTGGAAGCAGCCATTGTTATAGTTAAAGAAATAATGTGTCAATAAGAGGGCTCATAGAATTGATTTATCGCAATTCTTTTCATTTTTATTTTTGGAAAAAGTTTCAACCTATGACATCTGCTTTTGATTTATTTTATTTTTTATTTCATTCATAGGTAAAACTCATCACTATAGCAACAAAGGTATGGATTCACCTATTTTTTAACGGTCCTAAAAAAGTATATATCTAGAGTCTACATTAGTTTTTATCCTTCATAGTTGAATGAATTAATGCCAAGAGCATTGTGGCTTAGGTGACACTTCAGTGTATTTTTATAAGAAACTTCTAGGATTCAAATTTCTTTACCAATTGTAACTATTGAATTATTAACATTTTTTTCTTAAAAAATTGAATGGATTAACAAGCGCGGCTCAAATTTGGCTAGGTATACTTCCTTCTTGCCATGCACTTGAAAAAAATCCACATTCATTGTTGTTTTTTTGGTTAATTATTATTCTCTTCTTGCGGATCGTGATAATATTAGGGTTTGCAATAACAAAAAACCGTAATGATCCAGTGGATTGAAATCTAGGCTTGGGCCTGACTTCGAGTAGGCGAATGATGCAGTGGCGGCTCCAGGATTATTATTAAGGAGGGTCAATAAGAAACATAAATTATAAAAAAATATAAAACAAAAGAGAACTTGAATATATCGATATCAAAAAAAAAAAAAAAAAAAAAAAAAAAAACAAACAAACAAACAAAACAAAAATTGTATTAAAGTTTTATAATTGCTTTCTATGATTTTTCATATTTTGAAATTGTTATATGAATTCTTCATTATCAATCTTACGAGTTATATCTATTTCAATGTACACAACCAAACAATCATTTATCCATTAATTTCTCATTTGATTGATTTATTTAGAATTTGTTAAGATCTAAATGGGTTTTTTCTAAGGTTTAAGATTAATAAATTTTATTTTCAAAAAAAAAAAAAAAGATTAATAAATTTCTACTTTTGTTGTTGGACTTATTAGGGGGTGTTTGGTACAATTGTTTAAACAAAAGTTTTTAGTGTTACTAAAATACGTATTTTCACAACACTTTTTAACTCACGTATTTTCACAATACTTAAACAATGATACTAGAAATCTCTAACCAAATGGGCCCTTAGTTTTTTTCTTCCGTATTTTAGATTAAATTGGTTTGTTATTGGGCTTTTTGTTTTGTGTTTAAAAATATCAAGATATTATTAAGAGGATCATATGCAAACTTATTTTAGCCGAGCTTAAAAAAAATCTAAGATCAGGGTGTTCAAAATTTTATTTTAGAGGGTCAAAACAAACAAAAAGAAAAAAAAGAAAAATACTAATATATAAAGTTTTTTTTTTTTTGGGCCAGTTCAGGGGGTTCATTTGAACCCCCTGGGCTCCAAGTGGAGCCGCCCATGGAATGATGACAGATTTGGTGTTTAATATTGGACAGGGGAGATAGGAATTCGTTGAACTTTGAGACAGATACCCCATTGCTTCACTATTATTATCTTTATTTTTTTTGGCTAAATCTTTGCTTCATTCTAGTCATCAGCAAATTGATAACTATATTCTTTTATTCTCGTTCTTTCTTTCTATACACAATTTTTTAAAGGAAAAAAAAAATTAATCCTATAATTTGAGGGTAACAAGTTAAATTTTGTACTACACTTTTTACAAATAATAAACTAAACCCTTTAATTTCAAAAGTAACAAATTAAAACTAAAAGTTTAAAGAGGTAACAAACTAATCTCAAGTCATTTAAGTGGAGCAGTGTTGTGTTTGGGGTTTATGATCCAGTAAAGGTTTAATTTGTTACTTATAGAACTATAGAGTATAGAGTTTAATTTACTATTTTTTTGGAACTTTAGGATTTAATGTAATTTTTGAAACTACAAGGTTTAATTTGATAGACTCCTAAAATATTGATTTTATAATGTAATTTTTAATTTTAATTGCATTAGTTATTGTTAGTTGATTGGTGTAACTAATCTAAGGATATGAGTAAGACAATGCACCATTGATCGTGATATTTACTCAAATTTTAAAACAAAATTGAGAGGGATTGAGCATTTAAAAGCAATGCCTTTTATATGAAGCAATGCTTGAGCAGCTTCCCAAAAACTACCCTAAAAAGCTGAATCATCCTCATCCTCATCTCGTTTTAAACTAAACATTCCTCAGGTAATTTCTGCCTTTTAAAAGCTTAAAACATCTTTCGAGAAACCCACAAAGGGACCCTTATTAGTTATTACTCTCTGATTTACAATTCTTAAATCTAAATTAATGGCTTCGTAGGATCAAAGCCACTGCAATATTATAAAAAGTCTAATAACCTTTTTCCTGTTTTGGTTGGAAGGACCAAAAATTACATTTGTCATTTGGAAGAAGAGGGGACCATCTTACTTCAACATTACATATATTTAATTTAGGCCTATTCTTTTTTTGTTGGCAAATGGCAACCAAAGACTATCGAGGCTGTTCACCCAAAAAAAAAAAAAAAAAGACAATCAAGGCTGAACTCAATTATTGAAAAGGTTTTGGGCCTAATTCTCAAGACCTTTTTATAATAGACTGAGCAAAAGATCGCAATGTCAGCCATGGGCCTCGAATAGAATTGGCACAGTTCATCCAACGATCGAGACTTCAAGTTTTCGTTTTTGAATTTTTTTTAAAAGAAGTTATGTCTGGAACTTTTTTACAAAAATGATAAGTTACCTGTTACTATTAGTTTTAATTTAAACCAAAAACTGAAATTATTTTTTTGCTCACCAATAACAACTTGTAACAATTTGTTACTTGTAATTTTTTTTTGAAAAAATTATGCTTGTAATTTGTTGTGAAAGTATTACGAAAATGTTATGAACATACTTTTTTTTTTTTTTTTAATATGACCCAAATGAGTCATGTCAGGCTCGGTTCATATGACTTGTATGAGTTAATTTTTTTTAAAGTTAAAATCGGTACGGGTTGGACTGAAATACTTTGATGGATTGCATCGATCCATGATGATCTGTATTCTTTATTTTTAAAAAATTGATATATTTTTTGGTCTATTATTCAATATATAAATACTAACGAATAAATAAATCACTTTTTTTTTAGATAGTTTTAACTTATGATGTCCGCTTCTGATAATAACTTTTTATTATCAGACCAAGATAACAGTCAGTTTTTTATGTATTTAACTATTAGAAATTTTACTAGTTGAGCTAATTGAAACCAATAAATAAAGAAATCACTTAAAAATAAAATTTATGACTAGCTTATATATATATATATATATATGACCAAACATTCAAATTGAAAACACATAAATAAAGTAGTTCAATAATTCCACCAAAAAAAAAAAAAAAAAAAAAACTCGATTGGCATTTGGCAGTGCCAAATCATCTACTTGGAATTCATTTAATTTCTGTTTAACCTGTGAGCTTCTTATGTATATCGATCCATAATTTGTATTTGAGCCTCTAGCATTATATTGTCATAATATATACATCAATACCATCGGATTGTGGTTATATTGGTTCATTTATCTTAAAATGATGCTATAGATCACATGAGTCTAGTGTAGTCTTGAGTTCAATGTCTGAAAACATGATAAATTATTAGAACAATGGAGCTGCTAACTTTTAGCCAAGCTGTTTTGCATTTAGGTTTTGAGTAGATTTCTTCAAATTTCTCACCTTCATTGTTGCAAAGAGACTGATGTGATATGTTCTCGGCAGAGTAACATAGCAAATGAATCTCAAATTAACAATAAGATGATAATACATATTTTGAACATCCTATATCTAGAATAGTAGATATGACATTTGCTTTTGATAATTGTCTTTATCAACAAAGCTATGATACCAAAATGTTTTTTTTTGGTATAAATGTGATTTGAACTTTTGAACTCAAGCATCTTATTCAATAATAATAAATTCCAATTAAACTAATTAGAAAACATAAGGTACTTTATTGTTTAATTAATCCTTCAAATTTTCAAATAATAATTGCTAATTTTTAAGTTTTCTAATATAAATCACGTTTTTCTTTGTTTCTTCCTGAAAACCAATTCTTGAATATTGGATGAATATTCTAAATTTTTTTTAACGAATTTGATTGTCATTTTTTGCCCCTTTAAAAAAAAAAAAAAAACATGATTGTCCCAAACTTTAAAAATGCACAAGTATTATGTTAGTGATAATTCTTGTGTAATAGCCACTTGTTTTAAATTAATAGAATGGTGCAAAAAATTTATAACTCATAGGCATAAAATTAAGAGAACCAGGATTCAAATAATTTCTTCCCAAGTTCCCATTATTGTAAACTGTAGAATTATCACTCTAAAAAAACAAGAAAAAAAAAAAAGAGAAAAGAATGGTCAAACTGTAAACCCAAATCCACCCATGAATAAAATAGGTTACCAATCTCTTCACTTATAGAAATAAATCAGATCAGAGCCGATTCTAAGATGCATAGACACTACAGTCTACACTTTTATTGTCATTCAATTCCCCATTTAGCGGACTACAAATCTTGTCTCCTACAAGGGGAGACGTTGGGAATTACTGCGTTAGTTGATGGACCGTGAAGTTATCAAGAGTCAAGACAATGCTTTTCATAGCTCATGGAGGCACCCAGTGCACCAAGAAATCCTTCATGCCACAAAAACATTGCTTTAGCCTCACCTCTAGAACTAATAACAAAAAATGGCAATGCTAAATTTTAATTTGAAAGACTTTGGCAAAGAAGGAAATGATAAAACAAAACCAAGATCAGTCATGGAACACCATAACGTTCCTAGCTAGAGATTGATCCTAAAACCAAGAATGAAAAGAAGGCTGGGAAGAACAAGATGATCCCACCGCCCAAAAACATGGAAGCGTGACACCAGATTAAAAGTTCTCCAAACACCAAAGAATATACGTCTGTAAGGTACGACCAAGAAAACAAACACTATCATAATTAACAGAAGTGAACTGCAACTGCAATTTTATCCATGGTATAAGCATGAAATATCAGACAGACTGCTACTTATGCATAATTTGCAATGTAGATTCTAAACTAAGCCCATAGTGTAGTAAATGAATGAAAAGCATAATAGCTCATGTGGCCAAGCACACCAAGTATGCCTGATCAGAAAACACAATTTAAAAATTTATGGTACCATTCTTATGGTTTTGTGATACTATTAATTTGCTTAATATTTTAGCTTTGTCTATGTACTACCTGAATCCAAGGTTTGAACCTTGAAATTAAGAAAGAACTCTATAGAAAAGTTTGAAAGTTCCAAAAGCACAAAGGGGTTACTACAAGAGCTTGTAGCCAAAGGATTTGTAATTTTGTATGATATTCCTACCTTTAAGGAACATGTGATGAAACAAGTAGACCTCGTTCCGTTGCATTCTGATGCAACAAAAATGAACTATATAATTATTCTTTTCGAGGTATGAAATTGAACTAAAATGAATCGGATTTTATTCCCTTAAACAGTAAATATTTTTATTTGTTGGTTTGACGAATAAAATTGTTGAAATTATAAGTAGTTCTAGTGCCACATAAACTACCACAATTATTTTATATGTCAAATTGTGATTGACTACTGTTTGTTACTTTCACATAGATTCACCACTTTTTCTCCACCATTTATTATTTGTCATGTGCACAATTGTGGTACAAGTTATGTCATTTTATATGCTCTTGGAATTTATTTATTTGTAAGTGACTCACTTTCATGTAGCAAAAAAAAAAAAAAAGAAAAAAAAAAAAGAAAAAAGAAAAAATGATTCACTTTCTGGGCCCTTGTGTTGAATGTAAGGGGCCTAGCATGAGCAAAAAAAACTCTTCCAAAGCAAACTAATTGTAGAAAGCTAACACAAGGCCCAGTGATAAACACATGGCAATTAAGGCCAAGAAAAACCCCTAGTGGGTTTCCTTTAGTCATATGGCTCAAACCAAATCATTTCCCAAACCAAGACAAGACTCCATATATGTGTTCCCGGAGGACCATGACTCATGACAAAACCCAAACCCAATCCCCTGCTGGAATTTGTTGTTGTCTCCTGTGAAATCAACTCTTTAGCGTTCATTCCCTGCCGAATTTTGTTGCCAAAAAATACTGAGACTCTCAAAGAGTGTAAGCTTGTCATTTGATTCAATTTAATATTCTTGTAATTTGACAAAGGCTTTCTTATTGTTGCTTTATTTAGATTGATAACACTTAACACCCACGGTGTTTGTTCCCAGTCCAAGTCCCTCCCCCCCCACCCCCCCCCCCCCAAAAAAAAAAAGAAAAAGAAAAGAAGAAGGGTTCATAAAAAAAAAAAAAAAAGAAAAAGAAAAAATTCTTGAATCAAAATTATTGGGTTAATGTCAACATTTTGAAGCTTAATTAGTTGGTATCTTATGATATTTCTAAATCAGACATTAAATTCTTAATTCCAAATTATTGAATTATGATGGGGAATTAAAATGAGCTAATGTCCAAAGTGCTCATCTAAGAGCTCGTCCGATTAATGAGATCGTCTAAAGTAACTCATGTCCAACACTCGGTAAATTTTAGCTGCAAGTACTCTGAATTAGGATTTATCACATAAGTCCACTACTTTGAAATGAGGAGAGCGGGGAAACCCACTCAAAATACCTTATATAAAGGGTATGTTTGAGATCCTTTTTTTTTTTTTCTAAAACTGGAATTTTTTTACTGAAGTTACTGTAGATAAAGGTAAAAGTTAACTAAAAGTTAACCCATGAATAGTACCAAAAAGTACTGTAGGACTTATAAATAGTGACAAAAATAAATTGAATAGTAAAATAAGTTGGCAAAATTAATCATGCCAAACGGACACAAAGACTATGACTTCATCAAACGAAAGATACATGGGAAATTTACTAACTTACATTCTGAGAATTTATGAAGATCTTAAGAGAAATTCTAACTTAACCATTGAAGGGACTTTGGTTAACACCACACTAGTGCACTTCTATAGTGTTTGCTCTTCTTTTCAGTTTGTAGTGTGCGTTTAGATATCGCTTATTTTGCTGAAAACTTAAAACAGTGTAGTAAAATAATTTTTAAATGTGTAAATAATATCGTAAGACTTATTTTTAATGAAATTTTTATTAACAAAAAAGGTTTGTAAGTCTCGTAAATAATGCACAGACATGTGCTATGCAAATGCACAGACATGTGCTATGCAAATGCACATGGCCAAAACGCAATCCAAATTTGAGCATTCCAAGTTTGAGCATTCAGTCCACTTATGTCATACTTCATCAAATTATTATTATTATTTTTAAAAAGTGAGTTAATGGTTTTAGTTAAATAATATATATATATATATATAAAGAAGACATTTAAAATTTTAATCACTATGGTACCAAAGACACCAGTCTCAGGTTTAAAACTGTGACAGAACAGAACTTGCTAATAATTCTAACTAAAACAGTCATTAACAAATAAAAAGAACTACAAATATCAATTTAATAACAAGTAAAACAGAAAATCTTTTATTCACCAACATAGTAATCAATATAAATATTAATATTAATATACAACGAATGTATATATGTATATATAATAATTAAAAAAATGAGATGAAAAAAAAAAAGGCCATAATAAACTGCAAAATGCGGGCAGTGAACACTCCAAAGTCATAAAAAACAAGGAGAGCGAACTCCTTCAACCAACCAATTATCAGCTGCCACGTACCCCTCTGTAAATCTCTACTCCATCTCCTCCTTAATAGTGAATCTCCGATCACCAGACCTCAAAGCCTGGTGCAATTCTCCGAGTCCAACCTTGGCACACGTGTACACTAAATTCTTCACGATCCTACTCCCGTCGTCCACCGCCGCATTCCCCACACTCCCCCAACTGCAAAACGACCCACCGTTTTGCACCTCGCACACGATCACCTCCGCCGGGTCAGAAGGGTTGTGCAAAAAGACGAAATTGCCCATCGAGTTCATCCCAATCGACGTCACGCGTGGACTCTGCCCTTTCAGTTTCGCCACCAGCTCCTTCGGCATCTCACTGATTTCAGTTTTCATATCCAACATTTCGCCCTTCACTTCCCACATTTTTACGCTTTTGACATTCTCAGCCTCTCCGACCAAACCCACCACGAACATTCGATCATTGACAAATCCGATTATTGAAGAGAAAACGTTTTGATCGGGTCGGAGATCGTAAGGTCCTTGCCAGGTCTTAGTGATAGGATCGAACGAGTGCGTCGCACCGGAACATTTCTCCATCACGTACATTTTTGACTTGTCCACAGCCACCGAAAGCCACGTGGAGGCACAGGAATCTTTGAGAATCGCGGGCATGTCGTCGCACGTGTCCCACGCGCGCGTCGTCAAGTCGTAAGTCTCCACCGCGAGCGGGTCGTCCCCGAAATCGCACGCGCCTCCCGCGATCACCACGCGCTCGCCCACCAGCGCCACGATCGGGTCGGGTCGCCACACCAGCGGGGCTACCGCCTTGTGCCACGTCAGCTGGAGCGGGTCGGACGAGAAGTCGAACCGGAACGGGCTCTGCATGTAGAGCAAATTCGAGTGCGACGATCGGAGGGTCGAGACGTAGTTGATCGAAGGCTGCTCGATGTCGACCCACACGTGCGAGCGAGGATCGTAAGCGTGCGAGGTCGTCGTGTACGGATACCGGGTCGACTGGGCGTGGACGATGAGCCAGGGCTTGACCGGGTTCAGGTGGCGAAGAGAGGAAAACACAGCGCCTTTCCACGAGGTGGACACGTGGCAAGCCGGGACGAGGTCGATGAGCGGCACGTGCGTGAGAATAGCCTCTAGAACATCACCGTGGATTGGGGCTTCTTCTTCATCTGCTACAGTTTGGTGTTTCGCCATTGTTGTTTTTATATTTCGAGGTTTTGTATATTGGTGTGTGAGAGTCTGAGAGGGAAAGGATGGTTCGGAAGCTCCTTTATAGAGAGATTAGAGAGAGAGAGAGGGAAAAATGAGTGATGTGGAACACTGTAACAGTAAAGAAACTTCGGATAGACCGTAGGCTAGGCGTTTCGTATAAATTTTCTTTTCTTTTCTTTTTAGTCATTTACTAAGAAAAAGTCTTGTAAGGGGTGTTCAAAGTAGACAGCACAAAAGAAATATTATAGTATTTAACGACTATGAGCTATACTGCTTTTATTTTTATATTTTTAGAAACCTAAAATTTAATTTTAAGTTAAAAGGTACTCAAAGGTCAAGTATGAATTGTCATCAAAGACTCACTCTTTTGTCGTGTTTTTATATCCAAGTTTTTCCCTAGTTGCTCTATTATGGAAGCTTCTGATACCAATTCAGGTTCATAAGCATAGCATATTATCTTAAAAGGTTGTGATGTTCTCTTAAAAGGTGCTGCCAGTAAAGAATAATTTGAGGAGGTTTCAAATTTTGGTGGATGATGCCTGTGATCACTGCCACTCATCCCCTGAAATGGTACTGCATGCCGTTTAGGATTGCCCAAAAATCTCTAGAGTGTGGGATACATATTCGAAGCTTGCTTTCCATCGTACACACTGGTTTTCATCCATCACAGAATTGTTACTCTATGCCCACGGTGAAGGAAAAAATCTGGAGTTAATGGTGAAGCTCATATGGACAATTTGGTTTAGCTAAAATCAGATTAGGACAACCAGCAGTAACTACCCCATCACACAGGTTGCTCCAAATGCTTAAGAAGCTCTCCAAGTCTTTCGCCAAGAAAATATCACTCCCCCATCTCAGCTTTCAGCCCCTGCACCCCCACGAGTTAGGCGGTCTCCTCCCCCAGCTAACTCTCTCAAGGTAAATTTTGATGGTGCTACTTTCAGGGATATTAGGAAGGCATGTCTGAGAGTGGTGATTTGCAACAACCAAGGACAAGTCTTAGCTGCCCTCTCTCAGCAGATTTCTCTACCTTATTCCTCAGATGTGGTAGAAGCCTTGGTAGTAGCACGAGCTATCTCCTTTGCCCTTGAAATTGGTTATTTCTCATTTATTCTTGAGGGTGATTCTGAAACAGTGATCAACACTCTGAATAGTGTATAGGATTCCTTATCTCCTTTTGGCCATATCCTTGCGTTAGCCAAGGTCACCACAAAAGCCAGTTGTTTTTCTTTCTCACATATTCATAGATTTGGTAATTCTATTACTCACAACTTAACTAAACATGCTAGACATGTTAGAGATTTTTCGATGTGGATGAAGGATGTTCTACCATATCTCTATTACGTTTTATTGACCAATAAAAATTGAGTTTTTTCTTCAATAAAACTTTCAAGTTTTCATTCTCAAAAAAAAAAAAAAAAAAAAAAATGTATGAGTTGTCATGAAATTTCTCTAAGAAAAGCAATACACTTGTTTATGATTTACTTGCACAAAATTAAGGGAGTTATGTGTATTTTTCTTAATATGGGTTCCTTAGGGCACCTTATTTAACATGATAAAAAAAATGTTTTATGTATCATTCAATATAAGAATTAAATTAGCTTAAAACTATGACTGTAGAGCAATAATTAATAAATTCATTTCAAAATTTTATGGTATTTTTATTGGAGTAATGCCACAATCACAAATTTTTTTACAAATTTTTGAGGTAGAAAATTCTTATTGATTCTTATTTAGGTTCACGGCTTATATCATTTTTTTAGTTATTAATAATCACTTATCGCGTCAGAAGTTTGTAAAAAAGTTTGTAACTCTAACATTTCTCTTTTTATCGAAGTAAAAATTTCATAATAATTAATGCTAAATACTAAAGTTATTACAAATTTTTGTGTTTATAAACTAAAGTGCTAATAAATGTGTATGATTTTTTTTTTTGAGAAAATAAATGTGTATGATTTTTTATTTATTTATTTAAGAATGATAAATGAGTATGATTAGTGCCACTTCAACAAATAATAATAAATAATTATTTAAATTATCTTTATGTGTTAGTTACACATTATTTTGTAAATTTCATAAAGTAAAATTTGTAATATTCTAACAATTCTCTTTGCATTTTTTTCCCCATTATAGTAACTTCCCTAATTTCAATTGCAAAAACAAATCTTCTCTAATTTCTACTATAGTTAGTAAAATACATATATTACATCATATATTACACATTTGTACTTAAAAAAAAAAACTGACTCATTGTTCGAAACAAAAATATTCTAAAAGGTGCATGTTTTCTATAACTAAAGATATAAAACATGTTTACCACCGTGCACCTTTGGTGCAGTGATCACTCTACAAGTATAAATACTTGTGGGGTGTGAGGGGTAAGAGCCAAAATTCAAGTCTCTAAGAGAAAACTTCACACATATACACTTAGATTAGGCTTTGATATCTTATATCAAAAAAGATATAAAACACGTTCGCATTAAACATTTTCCTATTATATTTGTATAAGAAGATTTCAACTTCAGTTCAATAATTTTATTGACAATATAATTGTTTATTTTGTCATTATATTCAAAAATTAAATTATAAAAATCAACATTTTTAGTTCCATATTTTACTATTTATATCAAAATCAATATTTTATCTATTAAGGAGTTTTTTATAATTTGAATGATTAAATCTTCTTATCATTTATAATATGTGTATATCATGTATGTATGTATATTAGATTTTAAATAAACAAAAATAAGTCAAAGGCCTTGTAGCTGAATTGGCACATTTTTATGTACGAAGTGCTTAAGGGCTTTATTTCTAAGGGGGAAAGGATTCGAGTTGTAGGATTTGCAACATGTTGTAATTATCTCTCAAAGTGCTTCTGAAGATAGCTACTTGAACCTGCTTTTTTTTTTTTTTTTTCCTTCTTACTAACTAAGTGAACATAGGAATATACGAAACATCTTATTGTTCATTACATTGTTATATATTTTTCTTGAAAATAAAACTAAAAATTGGGGGAAAAATAATAATTATATTAAGTACTTAATTATTTGTTTTTTTAATAGCATCTTATAAAATTATATTAAGAGAACATAAGTATGCTATTCAATTGTAATCTAATAAAAACAATAACTTAACATATATATATATATATATATTGTGGGGCCCGTGGGCCTGGAATCCCCGGCCCACCTTTAGGCTGGCCCAAGGCCCAAGCCGATGAGGGACAATTGTCCCAGACAGTCGTCTAAAGGGTTTTTCAGCCCTTTTCGGATCCATGCCGAGGACACACCCTTCCTCGGCATACCTAGTCTAATTTTGGGTAGGGGGCAAACGCAGAATAGGTGGTCACATCCACACTTAATGTATTTGCTTGACCCCCCAGGCTGCATTAATGAAGACAAGACCCCTGAACAGTGCAACCTTGGAGGCTGCAACCCACAGTATGGGGAAGAGCGTGTCTGATGGGACAAGTTCTGAAGCAGTAGCCTGGATGACCAACAGCTGCAAGGCCAGGATTAACAAAAGGGAGTATATAAGGTGAAGAGCCCCTCTCGTGAAAGGGGGGCCTCCTCGGATGCCTGCCGAGGAGCAACCCCAAGTGAAGAAAATCCAAGGAAAATGTTCTGGAGGACCGGCGAGAAGCCGGCCAGAGTCAAGCCCTTCGCCCCACTCTCTACAAATGTATTGTCGGGGGTGCCTTCCGAAAAACGGAGCCCCTACATATATATATATATATATATATATATATATATAAATGTACATTTATTTACGTTTTTGTCTTTTTGTTTTTTCATTTTTATTTTGTTATACCGTATTTTTATAATTTATTTTTAAATCTTGAATAAAATAAAAACACATATATATTCTATATCGCATAGGTTCCATCTTGTATATTACTAAACATAATTTAGTGTTATGAATATCATTTTGAAACCCATTCTGATTTGTTCATTGAAATGAAATATTTTGGTATTGGCCTATTGCAATGTACTGTTTCAAGTTGTTTCCAGTTTTCATATATATATATATAAGAAATTTTATAAATATTTCAGTAACTTTTCCAAAAGATAATAAGTAATTAATTACCAAAGTAACCACAAATAAGTAAATAATAATGTGATTATTCCTTTTTTTTTAATATTATTTATATACTATTAATTGGTTGCCCTTTTTTTTGAACAAGGTGTATATTTTTTTTTTCCTTTTTCTAAACAAGTAGTACTATTTTTAATTGTCAGCTCATATTAGACTTTTAGCCTTATGTTATGTGGCATTATTTGCTAGAAAAGAAAAAGAGTAATGTTGGGGACATATAAAAATGCATAATTTTGTATAACAACTTGTTACGTGGCAAGTTGTGATTGGTGGAGATACAAGACCCCCTTAAAAATCCATTACTTTATAAAAATTTGTTACGCATGATACGTCAACGACTTATTATTGTTCACAACTCACCACGTGACGAGTTGTGGTATAAAATTGTGCATTTTTATGTGTCCTTGGTATTACTAAAAGAGAAAATGTGGCACCATTTGCTTGCTTACCCATTTAAGAGATTTCGCCTACCTCCACCTAACTTTACCTCCTTTACCCGAGTCCTAGTGTTGAAATTCTCGACTTTGGTGCGGTTTGGATTCATCGTTTCCATGTTTCCTGCGTTTCTATTTTTTTTTTTTTTTAACCATGAATGTTGACTTTTCCAGTGAACAGTGCACCCATGCACTGTTCACGGGACCCACAAACATTACTTTTCAGTAACTTTTTCATTAAAAATCGGTCTCATAGTACTATTCACACATTTAAAAATTATTTTACTACAGTATTTTCAATTTTCAATTTCAGTTTGAGTTTTTAACTTTTAACTTACAACACTCGCTTTGCTGTAAGACTCTCTCTGCCACTCTCTCTGTGCTGCAAAAATGTGAAGGTTGAAGTTTTGTGAGTGATCCATCTTAGGCTCAAAGAATGATCAAAGTTCACCTTTAGGGTTTTTACCCTCTCTCTCTCTCTCTCTCTCTCTCTCTCTCTCTCTCTCTCTCTTCACTTCATTGTTGTTGATTTTTTTGGTTGTATGTTAGCATAGAATTTGTGGAACTCAAAACCTTTTTGCATGTAATGGTGAAAAATATCTATTGGTTGAAAAAAGAAAAAGAAAAAAAAAGAAGAAGCCAAATTATTTTTGGCTAAAAATTGCATTTTAGCCAAAATTATCCAGAATTGACCGAAATGTCTGAAACTAGCTAGAATTTGATCCAAGGTGGAACAGAGGCTGTTTCCATTCCGATTTGCATACCGGTACGAGAAATTCTAGAACGGAACAAAATTTATAGCATTGATTTAAACCAAATAACCCCCTTAAAAAATGTAAAATATTAATTGCTAGCTTTCTTTCAATCTCAATGTTTCATAAGTATGAGTAATTCTTATATCGTCTCGGAGAACGGAAAGTGGTGCACCTACCTCTCACATTTATGGTAGACTTTACTCATTAAATTTATGATATGGTCCATCGTGAATGTGAGGGAAGGGAGTACTATTTTAGTATAATCTGGGAGTATCCAAGTTTTTTCTCATAAGGACATGAGTGGAGTGCTACCTCTCTTATTGTTTTAATTAATAATAAGTTTTTTTTTTTTTTTTGGTAAAAATTAATAATAAGTTTAATTATTTGTGAATGTGAAAGAAATAATGTAAATAGCTAAGGGGGAAAAAAGTTGAATTTACAAGTAACTTGCAAGTAATTCCATGTGCAATTGATCCGATTGCTTGGTTAGAGCGACTTGCCTACCTTTACTATTACAAATGTATAGATCGAGCATATTACGATTGATATAATATTACAACCATGAAAGCATGCCTTTTTTTTTTTCTTTTTCTTTTTTTTTGAGGAAGATTTCTAAGATATAGCTAGGTGTATAAAAGTGTATCCGCGTTCTTCACGAGATGAGTATTGAGTTTAAGATTTATAAATTCTATTCTTTAAAGATGATTTTGATTTCAAAGTTTATCTAGAAGGAATAGAAATAGAAGATTTAAGAATTATATTTTCTATACTTTCTTTTAAGGGAAAAATAAAAGGGTTTTGCAGATATGATTCCCTCATTTCCCCCATGTTGTATTAAAGAATGGACTTGTAATTTTAAAGTATTTTCGTTGAATTTTTAGCCTTATATATATATATATATATATAATTAGTTAATCAAATGACAAATTATTCTTTGATACTTGGACTTGGCATGTGATTCGGTGTAGAGATCTAATGCCAATAAGAAACTATTAAATTTTTAAGTTTAGGGAACTTTGATTTTGGCCTGTCAAATTTTATTATTATTGTAAGGACACATTTTGGTTCATAGCCCGAGAGATTTGGACAATGGCCAATGAGCCAAAAACAATAAATTTGTTAGAGAGTGGGCTTGTTACTGAACGTTTAATGAGTTAAAATGCAGATCACAATAGGCTAGTTGGTATTAGAATGAACAATACAAACAGTCTAAAAAGGAAAAATACTCCTCGGTCGGGTCTAAGGTAGGTTTGTTCTTACATATTTCTCTTAGACTTATACAAATATTCAAGTTCTTGGTTACACAATGATTTCTTTTCAACTTTTTTCCTCCTCCCCTTTGTAATGGAGTCCTTCCCTTTTATATTCTTTTCCCCTCTTTAATCTCAACTCTCCACGTGTAAATCAGATTGCTAATCTCCTTAATACTTGTTTGATCAAGACCTTCCTGAAGTCTTTGTAGGTAGCTATAAGGTTAAAAGTAACTATTTAGGTATCACTTCTACATTAATGCGGCCAATGGGTTAGATGCAGAGTATTCAATGCAATGATAGCAGCTTTCTTCCCAGATATTTCTCAATTCTCTGTTGACTCATCTTTTTCTAAAGTTTATCCTCCCAAGCACGGTTGCCTACTGTCCAGTACTTGATGAGTGGTTGGACTTTAGGCTTCACTCTGTTGGTCGAGGAGGGGTTGCTCCTCGGAAAATGTCACCTGTCCATTATGACCAGACCTCTTCATCAGCCCAATAATCTTCCTACCTTCGCTAGTACTTATCTATCCTCGAGTTATTTGACATCCTTGGATGCGGCCCACGACCCAATATCCTTATCTGGGCCCTTCAACCCTACAATTATGATTTTAGTTCCTAATGTTTTAGAGCGGTGTGAAAATCATCTGGCTAATTTGTTAATAATATTTTGGCCGTTAAAAAGGTCATGTAAGTTCAAAATAATGTAATTTTAATATATTAAAACTCCACCACTGTCACCATGTGAAGGGGGAAAAAATACATTCAATGCTTTTCTCCATCTTTTAGGGTACTTTTTATTTTGGCCTGCCAAATTTTATTATTATTATTATTATTATAATTTTAATGTTTTAGAATGGTTTGAATATCACGTAGTTAATCTGTTAATAATATTTTAACCATTAAATGTCACGTAAGTTCAAAATAATGTAATTTTAATATATCAAAACTCCATCATTTTCACCAATTTTAAGGAGAAAAAAAATACATCCAATGCTTTTCCTTCTTTTCTCTATTTTGTTTTTAGTAGCACCTCAACCTACACCACCATTCAGTCATGAGTCATGCCAGCCTCTTTCTAAGTTCTATACAAAAACCAAAATTTCTTAAATATCAAATTTCGTTAAATCATATGTTTAATCACTTCCAAGTTTTTTGCACTAAAGTTGATCAAGGCAAATTCCTCAATAATTAAAATTCAAAACAACATATAATACTGAATTTAAAATAAAACCTCTTTCCCTCTCTTGTCCTTCTCAGCAACCAAATGAGGGGTTTCAACAATAAACCAAATCAAATTTCATTTCTACAAAGCCTTCTTTTTTTTTTTTTTTTTTTTTTGGGGGGGGGGGGGGGGGGGGGGGTGGGGGGTGGTGGGGGGTGTTGAAAACAAACAAAAAGGGATTGATGGACTTTGTCGGCGAAAAATACCAAGTCCAAACGAACGTACCCATCACCCTCTAAGCATAAATTCACAACCATCACAAACCCTTGACGAGTTCACTAGACGAACCTATTCTCCTTAATTCATTCGGAAGTATTGCAAGAAATATTGGTACTAAAAGTATGAATGATCAAAGCACAGTGAGAATTGAGAATAGGAATCGATATTGTTAATGGTTTGGGGAAAAAAAAAAACCTTTAGAACTAAAAAATATTCCACTTACAGAGGGATCAACCATCACAAAATTTGACATCAGTTGCATGTGTTTGGTTCCATATACACGCATGGATCTATATCTTTTCATCATTGCAAATTTGTAATATGAATTAAATCCTATATGTATTATAGACATAGGCCATATAATGATGTTAAAGTTTTAGAACATTCAATCCATCTTAGTAAAAGTACAGGTCTCTATTGGAAACATTGAAAGTGACTGTTGCACAGTAAAACTTTTGATGTTGCAGTTTTTTTTTTTTTTTTTTTAACAGTTCTAAGAATCATATTCATATTACATTTTTCATTAAGAATATAATAGTAAGGTAGTAACAGTCAAAAACATTTAAAAAAAAAAAAAAACTTTGTTAAATTGCATTAGGTCATGAACTACCTCAAAATTGTCTAGAATCTTGAGGCTCTATGTGTGATATTATTATTAGTATTGTAAGGGCAGGTTTTGGATTCTAAACCCAAAAGGTAAAAGGATTAAGACCCAAAGAGTCCAATACAAAGAATTTATAAAGAGTGGGCTAAAAACTAGGCTTCAATGAATTGGACAACGTTCACAATGGACTAAAGATGGTAAAAAAGTAAGGAAAAGACAAAGATAAACAATTTTTTGCAGAGAAATTCTTCCTCGGCAAAGTTCAAGAAGATTAGTTCTTGAATATATTGCTCTTTGACTTGATTACAACTACAACTCTTAGTGCTACAATATTTTTACTATCAATTCTCCGATCCCCTCTATAGTGAGATTTCTCTTCTTTATATTACCTTTATTCTATCTCAGCCATCCACGTGTTAATTAGATAGTTAACTTTTATCCTTGTCCCATTAGCACATTCTTGAAACTTTTAGAGGTAGCTGTAAGGTTGAATATCACTGTTCAGGTATCATTTCCACATTAATGCAGCTAGAGAGTTAGTTATAGAGCATTCAATGCGGTGGCAGTAGCTCTCTCTTAGATAGTTCTCACTTTCTCATTGCCTTATCCCTTCCTAATGCTTATCCTTACTAGTAAAACTGCTCAAAACATTGCTCTTGATGGCAAGTTCTCCCTTCTGACCTCTGCTTTGTTAAACCGAGGTGGCATTCATCCTCAGACCTCCTTCCTAAACCCTCTTGACTAGACTCCTTTTTTTATTCACTAATGTGCACTTTCACGATAACATTTACCCGTCTTCGGACTATTAAGTGTCCTCGGACAAGGCCCACAGCCCAATATACACTTCTGGGTCTGTCACCCCCACAATTATTATTATTATTATTATTATTGTAGGGTCTGCATTTGTAGTCCAAACCCAAAAGATATGGGTTAAAGGCCCAACGAACCTAGGACAATGAATTTGTAGAGAGTTGGCGAAAGAGTTGGGCTGGTGATGAAGTAAACGATGGTTGGCTAGGTTACTTGCAGTGATGATAACATGAAATAATGCTTGAACAACTCCATGAACTAATGTCCGAAGAGATATTTTATTAAGTGAACAGTGATTACAACATGCAGAGTTACAGTAAAGTTTCTCTTTCTTTTTTTTCTCCCCCTTCTTATCAGGGACCCTTCTTCTTTATATAGCACCCTTTCCCATCATCTCCATCGTCCACATGTTCTTCATTCGCGAATCAACTTAAGTACATGTCACGTCATGTGCTTACTTTAGTTTTTTGTGAGTGGTGGTAGCTGAGATTACACTGTTTAGGAGTCTTCTCCACATAAATGCGGCCAGAAAAGCTGTTGCAGTGCATTAAATACGGTGGTAGCAGCTTTTCCTTTAGATATTTCATCGTTCTGATGATCTCCAGACCTACCCAGAACTTATCATTATCATTGGGATTGCTAGGAAGATTATTCAGACCTTCCACACGTTTGTTTGATCAAGGCTATTTGTGGCCGAGGAGTAAGACATCTTCGGACCAGTAGTGACCTCTTCGGATGGTACTCCCCCTCTACTTCTGGGCTTCCTGCCTTCAGATGGGCCGTCCCCACCCAACTATTACTCCTCGGAAATATAATACTTCTTAACAGGGTGCCCCAGGCCCGTTAAGTAGCTCTGAGTTTTTACCCCCCACAATTATTATTGTTATTATTATTACTATATAACATTCACTTCATTTGTTCTCGGATTAACGGTATGTATAGTACATCCTTGTCTTATACGGAGTACGTAAAGAAGAAAAATTCCAATTAGAATAGGTTTTAGTGATAATGATTGGTATAAAAGTATCAATTACTTTGTTTCGCAAATAAATAAAAATAAAAACTAAAACTAAAAATAAAAATAAAAATAAAAAGTAAAAAAATAAAAACTTAGAGTCCGTTTGGGAATAACTTATTTAGCTAAAATTAAAAGTTTTTTGCCAAAAGTATAGTAGATAAACCTAAAAGGTAGTTAAAATAGTATAGTAAAACCTATGAATAGTACCAAAAAATACAATGGAACTTATGAATAGTAGCAAAAATAAGCTGAATAATAACAAAAATAAGCTAAATAGTAAAAAAAAAAAAAATCTGATTTTTTTAAGCCAATAACAAACACAACCTTAGAATGTGTTTGACATCAATTTATAAACTTTTATAAGCTCAGCTTTTAGCCCCCCCCCCCCCCTCCCCCTCCCCTCCTTTTTTTTAACTTTTATAAATATAGTTTTTTAAAATCTTACTTTTTTTTTGTATTTTCTCACATTTTAAAAATTTTTAAGTACAAGTATACACTTTCATAAAAAAGTTTTTAGCAAAAGTATTGTAAAAACTAAAAGTTTTTTGCTAAAAGTACTGTAAAAAATTTTTAGCTAAAAGTACTGTAAAAAGAAAACTAAAACCTAGTTAAATAGTATAATAAAATTCATAAATAAAATAAAATAAATTAAAAAGTTAAAAGGTCAAATAAACTGAAACTTGCATCACATCCCAAATCCGCTGTTTGTAATTTTAGTAAGAAATAAACAATCTTATTTCTATATACGACAAATTGGCAAGTCGCCGCCATTGTGGACTGCCTATCTAATTTTAGTAGTTTAATTACTATTTCAGTCAATATGTTAAGGATCTTTGTTCTAACCGTGACCTTTACCAACCGAATTGTTAATCATGACTCTCCTTTCTTTTTTAGTTTTTTTATATGTATTTTTTATTGACTGACTGTCTGACGGACTCAAAAGTTCAATCATACGCTTAGAGCAGCATCCGTAATGGTGGAGTCAAAATTTTAACTTTTTAATTTCACTAAAAATTACTTTATATATTTTACCTATATACATGCTGTAGTAGTAGATTTATTTTAGTTTTTAATATAATAAAATAATATAACATTACAATAAAATAATATATTCCTACAATAAATTAATATATCCCACTACCTAAAAAACATCCATAACACCAACCACAATCACCTCTACTATCAACCACAACTACAACCACAGCCACAACCACCACCACCACCACTACCACCGCCACCACCATTCATCAACTAGAGAAACCCAACCACCATTCATCAACCATCAACAAACCTAATTCATCAAAATAAAAATAGAACCCATCATCAACCATTAAATTAACCAAAAGCCACCACAAAACCAGAGAAACCCAGCCACCATTCATCAACCATCAATAAACCCCATTCATCAACCATCAACAAACTCAAAACCCATTCATCAAAATAAAAATAGAACCCATCAACATAAAATACAATCACAGCGACAATGATATTTTGTCAATCACGGCGACAAAATCAAAACCCAGCACCGGTGATCATGGGTCTTGGTGTTTGAGACGGAGAAAAATTGAGAGACAGAGTAGAGGAAAAATGAGATTGCAAAGAGATAGGGGCGGAGAACGAAGAAATCAATTGGCGTTGTCGGCGCTGGGCAAGGGCTTGGGTCGGCAACGAGTGGAGGAATTGAAGCTTGCAATGGGAAGAAATGAAGAGTGTGAGGACCGACCAAGGGGAGAGAGGAGCAATGGGTAGAAATGGGGAAGGAGGAGAAAAAAAAATTAAAATATTCTAACCATAATGTGAACACAAAATAAAATAATATATATTTTTTTTACCTTTGAGCTACAGTGCACATCTATCTTTAGATGTGCACTGTAGCTTAGAAGCAAAAAAATTTGGCTATAGCTCCATTGCTGTAGCTCTACTTTTGTGATCAATGATGCCAAAAAAATAGCAATATAGCTATTTAGCACCACTGCTGTAAGTGCTCCCAAAACCAATTCTTGCTATTTTATATGGAGCCCACAAAGTTGACAACTTAAATGTCAAAATATTTTCTTATTTTTCTCTTTCGAGACAAATTAAAGGACATCGTCAAATTCGGTTACCCAAAAAGGAGCAGCCAATGTAGAAATTTTTATTTAATTCATCAGAAACCTTATCAAAAGCGTTAGAAAGTTAATAAAAATCATTGATTGGTCTTTGGTCACGTTGATATTTGAAGTTTGGAGGGTATAATAAAACATATACAGCAGAAGTTTCAAAATCGGAATTCAGTCATAATCGTGTAGCATTGTATTTGTAGCCCAACAACCCCAGAAACGACTTTTAAGTAAATGCAATTTGAATGATAAAAAGAGGCGTAAGCCTGTTGCATCCTTTTCAGGTGATGAATTGCGTGGACGAAACATTTATGATTAATTTCAATGAAAGCATTATATTTTGTTTGAAATTGTAGTTCTAACTTGCACCTTACATATTAGGCATCAATAATCATCATGTGCCTCTTTTTTCTTTCATTCTTTACCCTACATTCAGGGGAAGATGAAGCTTAATTTGTTGTTAACAATGACGTTACAGTACTGTAAAAATAATTTTTATGGATGTCATAAAAACGTACATGCAAGTGAGATCTAAGAATAATCACCTAAGTTATAAGAGTCTTGTAGTTTAATAAATACACTCTCATGCACAAAGTATTTGAAGGTCTAGGAAAAAATGGTTTGAACATATTATAAGTATCTTAAATAAAAAGAAGAGAATACCCACCTAGATAGTAACTCGGTGAATAAAATTTGAGGTGTGTGATAGGCTTTAAGTTCAAATCCTAAAGAACTAGTGATGGCATAATGTTATTTCAACTTGGGATTATTGTTACCCATCATTTTAACTACAGTATCCTAAGTGGTTGAAGTTAAGTTATGACTTATTCCATTTGAGATTATATCTACATATCTCCTACTTGAATTTTATCCTTAGATATTCGTCTTATGTTCTTCAAGTATTGATTCATCGGTGGGTTGAAACTATTAAAGTTGCGATTAGGTCAAATCCCAACCACTGATACACTTTCTTATCCTTTTTATTTATATATATATATATATATATATATATATATATATATATATATATAAAATAAAATAATAAAATAAAAAACCAAAAAAAGAAAAAGAAAAGAAAAGAGGTATGATCCAAGAGTGTCAAGTTTGGCCTATAGTCTATTCTAGGATTCTATCTTATCCAATCCAATGACCCTACGTCTCTACCAAACATAGAGATTATACGTCCGTCGGATCACGTGGGAAATCTGGATGTATATGTTATGCCGAATCAAAAAGGAACATCAAAGCAAAACGTGTTCCGGCTAAATGTACACAAATTTCAAGTCATAAAAGTTTGAATGTGATCTATATCTGCTATGTGGTGGGCAATATATAGTTATAAACAATAATGCTATATAAACACAACAATTTTCACAGCTTTTTTTAGAATATTTGAATCATAAAGTTCAAAATATTTGAATTGTAGATGATCTAATTCACCATGTAGATGAAATAATTCACATTCAAACTTTTCTGACTTAAAGCAATTTAAAAGATGCTCTTTTTTCTTTCTTTCGGTATGAACTATGTCAGCTACACGATGTCATTGCTCAATGTATGCACTTGATGCTTTGAACTTACTTGGATCCATATTGGTCTTTGTAGAATCTTTCTTAATATGGGATCAACCAATTCTTAGATTATAAAAAATGCTCAAACAAGTTGGTCACCTTTTTTTCTTTTGAAGGAAAGATGGTCACATTTTTTTTATATAGTTTAACTTATGGCGTTCGTTTTTGTGATTTTTACTTTTTATCATTAGACCAAAACACTAATTAGTTTTTGGTGTATGTGGAGATTAAATCGCAAATCTCTTATTCAACTATTAGAGACTTTACTAGTTGATCAGCTAACTATAACTCACGAGGTGGTCACATTTTTTGTAGTGAAGAAAGTGTACATTATTTTGTTTGGCATATAAAAAAGAAACAATAACTTAACAAATATTGAACTCTACCTTGAATAAGGGACATTCAAGGTAGGTAGAACTAGGATTCCAGAAAATTGAAAAGATAGATATAACAAGATGAAGTCATCGAACTAATTACGATTAAAAAAAATTGGACCCACTTGGGTGGGTGAGCTTTTAAGGGTAACCTTTAATGTGGTAATTGGTCGGGTCCTTCCTGGGAAGACTTAAGGAGGATTAATTTTCAGTTAAACTACCAGCACGAAGTTCATAAACTTGTGAATTCTTTTCTGAGCTATAAATTAGTCGTTGCAGTTGAAGACAAGTAGGAAAGTACAACAAAATTATCAACCAAAGTATGCTCACCAACCAATATACAATCATAAAATGGATATAAATTCTCGAAGTGACTCCTAAACTAATTAAAAAACTCACATCATAATAGACTTTCATCTTACACATACCAAAAAAAAAAAATGGGAAAAACACCTCCCACAAACCTCTAAAGTCTAAATTCTGAAGCATACCTACTAAATAAGTAAATAGAGCTGTCTGGACTCTGGGGTCCTTCGATTCTTAATTTCCCATCTCCAACCTTCCTACACATGTTTTAGATGCACAAATCGCGGATGAGCAGGATCAACTTCCTTCTTTGCAACTAATCATTACTTATTCAGCTCAAAAAAATAATTAATAATAATAATAATAATAATAATAATAAAAAACTAAAACCACAAACTTTTTTACAAACTTTTAATGTAGTGAATGATTATTGGTAAGTAAAATGATGTTAGTAATGAGTCCAGACAAAAAAACCAGTAAGAATTTGTCATATCAATAGTTTATAAAAATGTTGTAAAATAATTTGTGTCATATAAAAAAATAGTTTTTTTTTTTTTTTTTTTCATTAGGTCTCTTAACAATCTATCAACAATAAGTCTAGAGTCACAAAAAGATGATGATAATGGACCTAGATGAGAACCTATTAAAATCAGTTACTCAATTATGTGAAAGTTAATTTTTTATATAGCATTACTCATTTTAAAAAATTAGAATTATTATTAAACTGTGATTCTTTTTGTGGAAGAGCATTTTGACAGTTTAACTTGTAACAAAATTAGAAATTCTAATAATTGGAGGCCTTGACTGCATTATTTGTGGAAAATCGGTCTTTAGAAATTGTGGGTTTATTTTGGTCGCTGTTTCTTAGTAATAGAGAGAACGTTCAACAAGATCCTTAACAGACGGAGTTTGATGGTTTGGACTGAGAGACACAGACTCTCTGAGAATAAAGAATTGTTGAAAGAATTTTTAAATTTTATATTCAAATTTTGAAAATTTCACACTATATTAAAAGCTTTCTGCATGTCTTGAGGAAAATGTTGAAAAGTTTGGTTGGCATTTTATATACTAGAGTATATGAAAATATTGATTAGTTGGAGAAAATTAATGAATTATGAGATTGAGAGAATTCTCTAATCTTGATATTGAAATTCAAAATAAAGGCTAAAATATTGTTTTGCATGACGTTCTTATTTATGTTCATATACTTTAACTTAATTTTTTTTCCTTCATCTTCCTATATTATTGAAAATGTTACATTTTCCCCCTTAAACTTTGATAAAATGTTACACTTTCATCTTAAATGCTAACTATGTTATTATAAATATGAGTTCTTATACAATATCTAAATTATCAAGTGAATGGGAAATGTATTCTTTGGAAATATATTCTTTGAAATAAAAAATGGAGAACCATAAAGTTTATGATTTTAATCTTTTTTGTTGACATTTTATAAGTCTCTAGTTCAAGGATGAAATTGATTTGATAATAAAAATCAAGGGACTAATCTGATGGTTTAAACTCTGTTGTTGTTATTTTTATTTATTTTTATTTTTTATTTTTAATGATGCTTATCTATCTTGTGGTTTGTATGAAGCAGACATCTCTAGTGATTTGCTTTATGAGAAACTTCCAGTAACTTTAACGAAATTTGATAATGTGATAAGTACCAACAATATATATAAAGAAATAATTGAAGAAAAGGTTATTATATCATCACATTTCTAGTTCTCTCTCTAACATTCTCCCTCACTCATTTGGGTTTATTTTGTTTATTAGGTGTAAGTTTTTATGTAAAATAATTATTTTCTTCAAAAAAAGAAATTCTCAATGAGGTTCACATTATCAAATTCCGTTAAAATTAGTAAAAATACCTCGTAAAACAAATCACAAATGAGATAAATGCCTTATAAAGCAAAACCGAAAGGGAGGCAAGTACCATAAAATAAAGCACATGATAGCTCTTATCATATTTTAACGATTATTTCGGTTACCGTCAAGCATTTATAATTTAATACGGATAAAAATTGAGTGGCCCAATATTAAAGTATAGTCCAGTTCTGTTCCCACAAAGCATTGTGTCATGTGGTCACAATGTATAAAAAACCAGGCCCACGTTTTTTTATTTTTTATTTTTGAGCATACAGAGGCCCACGTTTTATTTGATCAGGAATGAGGACAAGGAATGCTAAGAAACATACCCATCAAGGATTCAGATAAGAACAAAATTTGACCAGAAAAAGCAGAGATAAGAACAAGATCCAATATTAATGTGTTTATCTAACTAATTGATACCTTGAACTTTGATGAAAACCCGTGGCTGTGAGCCAGTGATCCTATCCTGCTCATATCAATCTTAGTCACTGGTCTCAAAGTCACAACAGCTCAATTGGCTAGGTATGTTGCATATCAGGTTGACACATATTAACAATACGATAACGAAAAGGTTGAAAACATGAAAAATTCATCTTTACAAATTCTTGCGATGTTTGGCAAATAATGAAGTAAGTTTAGTTTTAATACAAAGTTATTTAATTTGTTTATAATCAATTTTTTTTTTTTTTAGTTAGTATGTGCGCAATATATGTATGGTGAGTATATAATAAAAAATGTAAGATAATCATTATTCTTAAAACTAAAAAGTTAGTGAATTAAAGATAGGCAACCAAATCAAATTGAAAGAAAATTCCTTAAATGTATTATATGACGATTCAAATAATTATTTATATATAATTTTAGTCACATGAAATATGATTAATGATTTTAGTCACTGTACAAATCAAAATGAAAGGGCTAATGATGGGAAAGCATATCACATCCATGAGGACAGCCTATAGAGATATTGGTGTCAGAGTGACATAAGGTTTTTAAGTTTAAATTCGGTTGGATATATGGGCGAATTAATTACAAAGATATATGTATATATAATAAAATAAAGTATCTATATAAAAATAAAATAAAACAAGAACCACATGACGCAGGATATTTCAGCAAACAATGATAAGAAGGTTGTATGAATAATGTAATACCTTCAACATGAGAAGGAATTAGTACTTGTACCTTATGTTGGTATCGTTATAAAATTACAAGTACCACAGGGAAGAAGTGTGTGTTTGGTTAAAATTATTTTTGCCAATTTATTTTATTATTCAGTTTATTTTTGTTACTATTTATGAATCTTACTGTACTTTTTGATATTATGTCAGTTAACTTTTACCTTTATTTACAGTGCTACTTTCAGCAAAAAGTTTTCAGTTTCAGCAAAATAAGTGGATCCCAAACAGACCCAAAATACAAGTAAAAGTTGTAAATGGTAAAAAAATAACATTAATAATGGTGTGGGAAACGTCAAATATGACAACTTTAAGATTTAAAAGAACGAGTTAACACCTAAATTGAAAGATAATAACACAATTAACAAATGTCCAAAAAGATTAAAAAATGATATGCATGGCATAAGCTATTGTAATTAATCGTCAAAATCTCAAGCATAAATAGAAGTTCTCATTTCAAGAGATGACACATTTCCTAACTCTTTTGTTACCTTCACTAGTTCAGGGTGTAATTTAAAAGATGATGTTATCCATTTGTAGTCATCTGAATTATAACATAATCTTTCTTGAGTAAATAAGAAAGTCCTTTTTATAGCTTTTTAAAAATAAAGTCAAATTGTCCTATTGGGATGTATTGACTATAAAGACCAATTAAAAGTAGAATTTGGTCCAATGGACACCAACAAAGTACAAATGCCTAGAACTGAAATTTGAAATCCAATGTATTATAAAATAGTCTTCAAGATGCCTCTCATTATTCTTTTAGGTTTGGTTTGGTAGGACAGAAAATAAAGAGAAGAGAAGATAGGGGGAAAACAAAAAATATGTGTTTGGATGAGGAGGGAGGTGGGAGTAAAATTGGTGAGACACACAAGTTTTCCCCCTAAGCCCACCATTTGAGGTGAAATGATTTTCTCCACAATTTGAATAGAAAATAAGAGAGAATAAGTGGTTTTGATGAGAAATTACTTATCTGTCATATCTCCTCTATTCAATACTGCTTTCTTTTTCTTTTTTATTTTATTTTTCTCCCTATATTAAGTTCAATTTTTTTTTTTCATTTCTTGTGTACTTTAATCATGTAGCAATCATTTAAAATGTGGAAAAATTTTGTTCTGTGACTTCTGTCTGCCTAGGACCAAAATTATTGGTGCTGGTAGCACATTTTTCAAAAAAATAATAATTAAAAAAAAAATCTAAGATACTTCAAGCTAGAAAAATGAAACTAAACCACATGTCAATATTTTGATGTTAATTTTTTTTAGCTAGGTTAAAATTTAAGTGAAACTTAATTTTAAGTTTCATATTTTATTAATTTTTAGATAGTTAATTTCCTTATATTAAGAGAACTAGTTTGTTTCCTCATGCATATTTATGTGATATATTTACAAATAAGCATAACTAAAAGCGCATTAAAATTTTAACAAGTTTATATATAATATATATAATGTTTGTATATTTGAAAATATAAAATAGTTTCTAATAAAATAATTATAATTTTATTTGAAACAAATAAAAAAAAAAGCGTTTAAATTGTTATCCATGAAATTTTCAATTTTAGTTTGTCCAACCAATAATAATAATAATAATAATTAGATTGTACACTTTGATTTTTGTAGTGTAGTGAATAGCTACACTAAAATTAAGAAAATTAGATGAGAAACATGACATAAAATTATATTCCAATTTCAGATATAATTAGATTTGATTTTAACTTTGATTATATATATATATATATATATATATTACACACACCATTACAAGTTTTCTTAACCTAACTAAATGAACAACTAACGAAAGAATCAACAAGACTTAGGATATTATCTATCAAAATAAGGATGGGCCAATTTGTATCTCTTAAATTGGAGGTGAGTGCTTCTATACAAATTTTAGAGTCCCCTGCTAGGATAACATAATTCCAAATGCTCAGTGACAACTAAAGAATTGTTGAAACTTTAGCTATGAGGTTGGAGCCAAGCGAACATATCTTAACAAAGCTTTGATTACCTCACCCTTGTGATTTCGAGCATCAGTTGCAAGGGTAGCTTCAATGCTTACTATAGATTCAATCAAGCAGGTGGTAGAATTCAATTGTGTGTTTGCTTAATGATAACCCCTGAACCTAGAGATAGCCAATGCAACTAGGTAGCATAGAATTTAACCTAATATAAGGTCTTGTGAATTCCAGTGAAATTTAATGGATATCTCTCAATCTTTGGCCATAATTGCGCGGCTTCGACATTAATGAGGTAGAGACAAGAAAGTTAATATTGTACAGATATTAGTCATATTAGTGATATATTTCTCATCAGCCATAAAATTGATATTTGGCATTCTTCTAAAATATACCAGATAAAAAATAAAAAGTTATACTGAAGAATTTTTGAATGATAACTGATAAGGTTCCATTTAGAACTCTTATTGGGAAGGAATTAAAGGATTTAGCAATTTAAAATTAAACTTAACTGTTGTTAGAGGCAATTTTATTTTGGATAACAGCACAGCTTAGCCAAATTTTCATTATATTATTTTTTTCCTTAGGAGAAAATGCAGCATTAATGTAAAATGTCAAATTTACTATTTAGTTTCTCATTTAATTTTGAGGACTAAAAAAAATTTCTTTTTTTTTTTTTTTTTGAGAAAAGGACTAAAAAAAAAAAAAAACTTATGAAATGTTATTATTTTTCCAAAATAAAAAACCTTATAGTAACATATGTTTCAATAAATGGTGGTAACATATAATTCAATGAATATTGGCAACATATGTCTTTAAAAAAAAATACTTTACTTGAGTAATAATGTATTTGTCATTTAGCTCTATGGCAAACAAATAGGAAGGTTTTTGGGCATGCATTTCATGAATGAACTGGCAATTTTATGACTGAGAATTGAATAATTGTTGTCAACTTAATCGGTTAGATATGGTTTTGGAAGTCTAAAAAAATTGGTGATAAACTATTATTTTATTCTTACGAATTATACCATTAAATGTAGCCGCAACATCAATAAAGTTAGCTATTCCTCCTCCAATTACAAGGGCTCTCTTACAACCATCTGGATCAGTAGTTTCACACTGCATGAACAGAAACAATGAATTTATTTGAAGAGCCAACAGGGAAGATATAATTAAATTACCAAGGTGAGCATAATTAGAATGTGGTCCTCATGCTATCTTTAGTAGAAATTAAGGACAACACAAGCTGGACAAGCACAAAACTAGGGTTTATTTGTTCATGTGACATAAATTTATAACACAATACTATAGAGAGTGTAGACAGTATGTTCTTACATCAAGTACAACACTGGCATAATGCAAAACTTCGTCTTCATTGAGAGCTCCACTATATTCTGCATAGTTTCCAAGCTTAGAAGCGTAGCCAAGATCCCCAACCTTATTAAGCAATAATGATCAGAACACAAGGAATTTATGCTAAGGTGAAACAAGAGTAAAACTTAACAATAGTTGCACTACTGTTAAAAGAGTTCTAGGTCTAAACAAAAAGAGAACCACACCGTATCTGTATAGATAACACTTGCACCTCCCCCAGCTACCATAGTCCAAAGAAGCACTTGTCTGTAAGCAGATGGAAAAAAAAGATTAATTAATAAACTTAATAAGATGCTGACTTAGAACAACCACACTATTTCAATGGAAAAATTAAATAACAATAGAACAAAAGGATAAACCCTAGGAGTCAGCACCTAAGGGCTGCTTCGAGTATGCACCAATCAAAATTGGAGTTGGCACCAGTGAAAAGAAAACACACATTTTTTTTAATAATTCTCAAAAGCTATCTTACAATAATCAGAAAAAGTGCTTAAATAGCTAACAATAAAATGCATAAAGAAACCCTAATTATTAAATATTTGGACTTGCTTAATCTCAAGCCCAATAACTAATAGGCTCCATCCATAAGGTTATAGGTTGGGCCGTCTTCTTTTTGCGCTTCTTCTCATACATGCGTATAATTGAGGGCTTGTACCTCGTGTCTGCACCAGATTCCCATAAAGGAAGCTTGTAATATATGTGATTCACTAAGATTTCATAAAAATTAAACAATATGAATATATCATAAAGAGAAACATTCAAATACAAGAATCTTAATTTATAGTGAAGATTGAAAAGCCAGAGATGACTTGAAATGCCTTTATAAGAACTTAGAGGATCTCTGAACACTGATATATAAATATTCTTACAAATATTAACTGGTCACAAACTCATAATGGCTCAATTGGCGAGATTTGTTGCATTTCAGGTTGACACTCATTAACAATGCGATAAAGAAAAAATTGAAAACACGAACAGTTCATCGTTACAAATTTTTGGGATGTTTGACAAATAACAAAAGTTAGTTTAGTTTTAATACAAGCTGAACCAAAAATAAAACTGATTTGATTTTAACATATTTGTTTATAATTATATCAGATTTAATTTTAGTTAACATGTGCACGTTTTATCAACAGTTATTATGTAATAAAAAAAATGTATAATAATCATTCCTCTTTAAACTAAGAAGTTAACAAATTAAAGACAGATAAAGTTTACATCGAAATTGTTTTTGTGGAAAATTCTTCAAACCCATTACATGATGGTTCAAATAATTATTCATGTATAATTTAGTCACATAAGATATGACATTTAATTTTAGTCACTTTATCCAAATTAAAACTAAAGGAGCTAGAATTTCTAAAATGTAGCTAGCATGAAAATGATGGGAAAGTATATCACATCCAAGAGGCTATTGTCAAAGGCCTGAAGTTGAAACTAGTTATGCGGTATGTGCATTAGCTACCACACTAGTGCAGCTCAGGCTGCAACACAATGTAGCAAATAGCGCACCAAGGCAGCACCAGCATGTATCAGAACAGGCAAGACACTCTGATGATGTCACAGCAAGTGCCAAAGCAACAATTATGAAGATTGAAGAGTTGAATGATTGTTTAGTAACTGAATCTAGTATTGCACAGTTAAAGAAAATCAAGAATTGCACAAGTACATCTAAACAACAGAATAGAGATGTAGCATAGTTAGAGTTGTACTGTAAGCTACTTGTAGTTTTGTATATAACTAAAGGTAGGTTAGTGGCTCACGTGTGCATCTCAATTAAGTGTGTTAGTGTGTGTTCACACATGTAGAATTTTGTAAAGTTAGTTATGAGCTTTGTTTTGGGTCTTTGAGTGTATATATATATATATATATGTACAGATTACCTCAATCAATGATAGATTTTCAATTCAATCACAAATTCAGTTTCTCATATGCTATCAGAGCAAGTTTTCTAAACGCTTCTATTTCTAGGGTTTCTCAGATCAATTTTGGGAATTTTCTCATTTTCTCATCCACCATTATCATCTTTCTTCAAGCTTTCCTCATCCACCATTGTTGTGCTCTACAAGCTTTTCAAACTTTTTCAATGGCAGAAACAACAACAGCTAATGCTTCCACCACAAAGGCTTCATCTTCTTCACAAGATTCGTATAATCTTAGTGATCCTCTATTCTTGCATCCTGGAGAAAACCAGGAGCAATTCTCACTTCTCAACCATTAATTGGGGGAGCAAATTATCCTGCTTGGGCAAGATCAATGAGAAAATCTCTAATCACCAAGAACAAGCTTGGATTTATTGATGGATCTTTAACCATCTCTCCACCATTGGTGAATTCTACAATAGCTGCTCAAGTATGGGTTTGTGTTGACAATATGGTAGGCACTTGGATCATCAATTCTGTCTCACCAAAGCTCCAAGGTAGCATTACCTATAGAGATACTACTTTAGAGATTTGGATAGATCTTTGAGACAAATTTAGTCAAGGAAATGGAACCAAAGTCTTCAATATCCAAAAACAGATTGCTGAGATTCATCAGGGAGAGCAATCACTCACTGATTACTTCACTCAGCTCAAGGTTTTGTCGGATTAATTACAACATTTGAGTCCATTCCCTCAATGTACTTGTTGTCAGTGTGTGTTTGGCATCAATCAAAGGTTAAAGAATCTTCAAGCCAAAGAGTCCACCATGAAGTTTCTCATGGGAGTGAATGATGCTTTCTCTCAAGTAAAAACTCAGATCTTGTTGATGGATCCTTTGCCTTCTATCAATGAGGCTCAATCCTTATTCATCCAAGAAGAAATGCAAAGGTCTATGACCAACCCTGTGAGAGTTGAATCAATTGTTTTGGCTACCAAAAGATCAGGCAATAATTTCAAGGGAAAAGAGAGACTTGTATGTACTCATTGTGGCAAAGTGGGTCATACTGTGAACAAATGTTACAAGCTACATGGTTTTCCACCAGGATTCAAGTTCAAGAACAACAAAAAGGTCACTACTCATCAGGTTTCTTCTAATATTGAGTTGATTCAAGGCAATCAGTCCAATGGAGTTTTTGATTTTGCCTCAATCTTACCTACTACTCAAGCTCCTACTTTCGCTCATGATCAGTACCAGCAACTCCTGACGTTGATTAGTTCTTGTTCTACTTCACAACCCACAACAGGTCAGGCATCTCATGTAGCCAATGCTGTGACTTGCACATCTAATGTTGTTGCAGGTAATTTTACTAACCTCAAGCACTCAGTCTTCTCTGCTAAGATCATAAATAGGAAAGCTTATGATTCCAATTCATGGGTTATTGATACTAGTGCTAGTGATCATATAGTGTGTTCTATGGAATTGTTAACTTCCTATACTGAAATTTTACATACCGTGGTTGAATTGCCTAATGGGGAGGTTGCTGTTGTCACACACATTGGAACCATACATCTCACCTCTCATATTACCCTTACCAATGTGCTTTGTGTACCTTCTTTCACCTTTAACCTACTATCTGTCAGTGCTTTAACTAAATCTCAACCCATATGTCTTGTTTTTTTGTCCAAAATTTGTTTTATACAAGACCTTACATTTTGGAGCACGATTGGAATGGGCCAAATGCATGATGGTTTATATCTATTGCAAGATTCCAGCTTGGTTCAAGCTACTACTTCTCTTGCTGATTTCCTTTCCAAGCAGTCTTTCAAGTCCTTTTCTGCTGCTTGTTCATCTAATCTCTCCACCAACCTATTTTCCCTTTGGCATTCAAGGCTTGGACATCCCTCTGATGTAAAGGTTCAGTCCTTCAACCATGTATTTCCTTTTCTTAAGAATTGCTGTAATAAAACTTGTACAGTATGTCCTTTAGCAAAACAGAAAAGGATTCCTTTTAACAAAATTCTACACGTGTGAACACACACTAACACACTTAACTGACAAGCACACGTGAGCCACTAACCTACCTTTAGATATATACAAAACTACAAGTAGCTTACAGTACAACTCTAACTATGCTACATCTCTATTTTGTCGTTTAGGAGTATCTATGCAATTCTTAATTTTCTTCAACTGTGCAATACTAGATTCAATTACTAAACAATCATTCAACTCTTCAATCTTCATATTTGTTGCTCTAGCACATGCTATGACATCATCAGAGTGTCTTGCTTGTTCTGATACATGCTGGTGCTGCCCTAGTGCACTATCTGCTGCACTGTGTTGCAACCTGAGCTGCACTAGTGTGGCAACTGATGCACCTACTGCAGAACTGGTTTCAACTTAAAGGGGAGCAGTCACATGAGTTTACACTTCAAGCCCACTATTTAAGGTGAAATGGCTTTTTCCCTAATTTGGGGGGAAAATGGGAGAGACGGAGTGAGTTTAATGAAAAATTACCCATCTTGCCTCTCTCCTCTATTCAACATTGCTTTCTCTTTCTTTTCTTTTCTTTTTTTTATTTTTTATTTTTATTTGTCACCTTATATTACGTTCAATTTTTTTTTTCTTTTCTTATATACTATTAATTTTTTTTTTCTTAGTACTAGAGGAATAGGAATAAATTTATGCAAATACATTTTCTATCGTCTCATTTTTTGCCTTAATTAAATAAATAAAAAAAATTCTATCCCCCATTTTTTTCACCACCTCAGCCAAGCAAACCCTTAGATGTAAAAAACAAACTAATAGACGTTTTACGCATTGGATTATTGGTGTTGGTAGCACATTTTTCAAAAAATAATAATTAAAAAAAAAATCTAAGATACTTCAAGATAGAAAAATGATACTAAACCACATGTCATTCTTCAGGTATTTTGATGTTTTAAAAAAAAAAAAATTGGGGTTAAAATTTAAATGAAACTTAAGTTTCAGTTTCATATTTTATTAATTTTTAGATAGTTAATTTTATTATATTAAGAAAACAAACTTGTAACGTCATGTATATACAATTTGATACATTTACAAGTAAACATAACTAAATGCGTATTAAAATTTTAACAAGTTTGTATATAATATATATAATGTTTGTATATTTAAAAATATAAAATAGTTTCAAATAAAATATATATAAATTTATTTGAAACAAATGAAAAATAATCATTTAAATTATTATCCATTAAATTATCAATTTTAATTTTCTAACCATATATGATTGTATTTTTATGCTAGATTTTCGACTACTAGTCTTACAAGTTACAAGTTACCAACCTCATGTACTGTAAAATGTGGATATTGGGTTCATTACTTTTGTTCTTATTATTCTAAATAATACTAGAATTGATATTATTATTAGGGTTATGATTTAGTGTGAGGGTTGGGGGGTGGGGGGGGGGGGGGGGGGTAATATTTTGTAGTAATTTTATTTTTAAGGTTATTCTAGCCCCTACTCCTTCTACTATTATACTTCTACTATTATTGTTAGGGTTATGAAAGAAGGCAAAAAAATTAGTAATATTTTGTTAGCAAAAATACACTTTACATCCTATAACTTTAATTGATTGTCTTTTTAGTACATTAATTTAAAATTGTTATTTTAGTCCATTAATTTTGATAAATTGTCATTTTAAATACTAAATTTAAAGTTTTTCGTTTTAGTCTATGAACTTTGCACAATCATCATTTTAGTTCGCTAAGTTCAAAAAATTGTTATTTTAATATGTAAGGACCAGATTTGAGTTCCTTAGCCCAAAAGGTGGATGGACCTAGGCCTATAAAACTTAAAATAATGAATTTGTAGAGAGTAGGTTTGAAAAATTGGGCTTTAGTTAGTCAAATAACAAGTAAAATAGGTCTTGATGACAAAAGATTGAAGCTAGACAAGTTTAAACTGAATAAAAAGGTAATCGGCAGAGTCCGAGGAGACTGATTCTTATATACTATTCTTAAATTTGATTACAAGTTTGGTTCTTGATTTACTACAGTATTCTTTCTTAATTTTTTTTATCCCCATCCCTCCAGGGGTCTCTTACATTATATATCTTCCTCTTAATGATCTTGGCCCTCCATTTGTTGATCATCCAAGCCACTACTTGAGTGCTTGTCTCATCAGACACCCTCTCTAACTCTCTGTGAGTTGGGATAGCTAAGGCAGCACTGTTCAGAAGTCTTCTCCACATAAATGCGACTAGAAATTTAGCTATAGAACATTCAATACGGTAGCAGTAGCTTTTCCTTAGATATTTTTGAGCTTCCATCCCTCTTATGCGTTCACAATACACGTCCTTGTCAGTAGAACATCCTGGAAGGTCACCTTGAATGATAGAACATGTATTTGATCTATACTTTGCTCATCCGAGGAGGTAAGCCTCCTCGGACTACCTTTCTCATTCTCTCCGTTTGCATCTTACTCAGGGGATTCTGACCTTGACATTCTCATTACTTTTTATCGGTCCTCAGACCAGTCAACCTACTTGAACAAAGCTCAAGACCCAATATACAAATTTGGGCCCTTGTCCCTACATAATCCATTAAATAAATTAATAAAATTTTTTTATTATTAAAAATGTGAAGCGACGTCATCTTAAGGGCAACGTTAACTGAAAAATTTTAACGAAAATAAATGGAATAACTAAAGTGACTATGTTATCAAAGTTGATGAACTAAAATGACAATTGATCAAAGTTATAAGAAATAAAATGCATTCTGCCTCTCTTTCTATATATATATATATATATATATATGTATGTATGTATATATGTATGTATGTATAGCACTTGTGATTCATTGACCCTATGAATTCATATTATTGTAGCTGCAAAAAAAAAGTTTTGGAATTATAGATTTCAGCAAAACAATTCCAAAAAAAAAAAAAAAAAAAAATGATATGATGCATGGGAGAACGACTATTGGCCAAGGGTGGCGCAAAAACTCTTCCCAATTTGACAGCACAACGATGCTAACGTTCTACGGGCCTAAGTTTCAATCCAATTAATTGGGCTTCTGTCTTGGCTATCTGTGCCTTAACCCAGAGCCCAATAAAATGGCTCGCTTATTGAGAACTTAGGAAAAGGGAGTAGGCCTGCTAGGATGAGCTGGGCTTGACCGAAATTTGATGAATATCGGGCCAAGCCGAGTCTTCATGTTGTTGTTGTTGTTGTTGTTGTTGTTGTTATTATTATTATTATTATTTTTTATTTTTTATTTTTTTGGTTTTTGATGGGTTCATTTTGTTATTATCTTTTCATGTAAATTATACTTCTCAGATAATTATATATCTTTGGTGTTAAATATGTTCAACTTTTCTATGTATCCTTAACGATTTGAACAATTATTATTTAATTATTCATGGTATGGGAAAAATTAAAAGTAATAATTATTCAGCAAAAAAAAAAAAAGAGAGGGAAAATTTAAAATTAATCTGCAAATATTGACTTATAATCTTGCCCTATTGCCTATTGGGCCTACTAACAATTCAATAGTAGAGCTTTATTGGTTTCATTTCCAATCTGAAAAAAATAGTTGTTCATTCTGTTCTTATGTTATGCTTTCAACACATTAAATAGTGAAAATCAGGGACGGAGCTATTGTTGGACCTGGGGCCCCCCCACCCCCTAACATTTTTTTAAAAATTTTTTACTATATATAATCTATTATTTTTAGCAATTTGTTTCGATAAAATTGATCTTTACCCCCCTCAACAATATTTTTTTATATTTTTAAAAACTATAAATATTATTCCAACAACAAAAATTAAGCCTAAACAACAGCCAAAAAAAAAAAAAAACCTCAAAGCGGATTCTAACTAGAAGGGGATTTCTAAGCCAACTTAAGGCAAGACACACATATAATAAAAGGTAAAAAAATAGGGGATTTCTAAGCCACTACCAAAAAAAAATAATAATAATAATAATAATAAAAGAAAAAGAAAAAAAAAATAAAAGAAAAGAAAACCTAAATCCTAACTTATGACAGAAGACCTCAAAACTAAGGACGTGGGCAACGGCACTGCAGCAGAACAGTAATGTAATAAAAGCAAAGGCAAAATAGTGCACTATGCTTGACACCACCAGCCACCACTAGTCCACCGCAGCAATCAGCACTGCCCAAAGGCCCCAAACCTGGTAACATTTTAACCCTCTCTCATATCTGAATCTCTAATGCTTAGTTAGTTGGTTGATTAACTTAGATTTAATCATATGTGTTGACAGTGTTGTGAAGAAAATTGAAAGAGAAGCAGAGTTGAGAGACTCCACCACATCCAAAAATAGAAGAAGAGACTAGAAAAAAAGAGTCAAAGAGAGAGAGGTAGACTCTGACTTGACTCCATCTTTGATCTTTCTCTTTCAATCTTTAATAAGGCCAAAGTTACATTTTTTTTTTTAATAATAATAAATGGTGGTCAGGTGGTGTCTTATCTCTAGTCTAGTGATTAACAATTGTGAACTATGTAAAACATCACAATGCCCATGTGATGTTCGGACATCTCTAGGCACTTTAGTGTAGATTTGTAGTTTTGTTTGGTATATTGTTGTCTATTAGTGTCTTTTAAAAAATTTGAAAGATTTTTTTTTTTTTAGGTAAATAATTAAAGAGATTATTTACCGCTTTAAAATTTGTTGGTTATTTGTTGACAATTTGTGTGCATGGTATTTGTTTATTGTGTGAAATGATTATAGATTTTTGACCATATAATAACATGAGAATTTCAAATTATATTTTATTTGTAAATTATGAAAAAATCCACTACCATGTTTGATTTTTTTCAACCGAAAAAAAAAACTTCAAATGATTTAAAAGCTAATAATAGTGGTGCAACATTACCAACTACTAATGTTGAAGAAAATTTAATGTGTTATTTTCATAAATAATTGCATTGTAATATTTTAAAAAACAATAATTTTGTGTATTTTTCTTTGTTGATGGTTTATAAAATGAATATTTATTTAGAGTTTCATTTTTTTTTTTTAATACTTTTGCCCCCCCTAACTCCAAGTCCGAGCTCCGTCCTTAGTGAAAACGTGATATTCTTGAGGGGTAGAGGAGAATAAGTGTGATGGTATTGTAACACAATACAATAAAATCAGCCAGATTACATCTAGGTCTTCGGACACCATTATTTTTGGCCCATTAACAAATAGAATTATACTTTGCTAATGTTTCTGGTACACCATTATTTTTGGCCCATTAACAAATAGAATTATACTTTGCTAATGTTTCTGGTACCAAGAAAGTGGAACTAAGATTTAATAGACACTTGAAACTTGCCATGAAAATGAAATTAAAGTACAACATAGACAAAGTTAAGGAACACAATGATATTAAGTTGAGTTTATTCAAGTTAAGCTCACCTTCTCCTTCAGGTTAAGCCATCAGGATTACCTTGTGTCTTAAGATGGGTAGAAACATGTTTAGGACGAGTTTTTATTCAAGGGGCTGAAGAATAGCAATGAACACATTCTTAGTGGTACACTAACGCAAGCTCCAAGGGCATATAAAGCGTTAGTGGGAGGGTACTCCTTCCGATATGGGATTACAAGCAAGCTATTGGTCCTGCACTTGGTCGAAGAGTACAAATCCGTGAGGGCTTGGCTCCCCAAAGTGGATAAAGTCCTTACATTATTCCCAACTGAAAATATTGCTCTGGGTTTGATCCTATCATTACTTTCTCCAAATCTTCGGACGACTCTTTTGACGACCCATTTGGCTGCTTATCAGCAGCCCCCTTTAATTGCTATTAGGTTGCATCCTTATTGACCATTGCTGGTCCTGTTGACTGTTAAGTAACCGCTAACACCGAGCACCACCCGGCCATTACTTAAATGTGAACCCCAGGGCGGTACCATGCCAGTAGCCTCCTCGGCGGTCATCTGACATTCACGTCGAGGCAGTAAGGGAGGAGATAAGCAAGTTGAAACAAGCTGGGGCCATCAAGGAGATCTTATATCCCGAATGACTGGCCAACACTATGATGGTAAAGAAGAAGAATGAGAAGTGGCGAGTCTGCGTAGACTTCACGGACCTTAACAAAGCCTACCCAAAAGACCCTTTCCCCATCCCCAAGATTGACCAACTGGTGGACGCCACGATCGAGCACCCGCGAATGAGTTTCCTAGATGCGTTCCAGGGTTACCATCAAATACCGCTGTCACTGGCCGATCAGGAGAAGACAGCCTTCCTCTCCCCCAATGGCAACTTTCATTATCGTGTAATGTCATTCGGCCTCAAGAACGCCAGTTCAACCTATCAAAGGATGGTAACTCGAATGTTTGAAAAGCAGCTGGGGAGAAACATGGAGGCATATATCGACGACATGGTGGTTAAAAGCAAACAGGCTGAGGAGTATCTATCCAACCTAACGGAAACCTTCTTTGTACTCTGGAAGCATAAGTTGTGCCTTAATGCATCCAAATGCTCCTTCGGGGTTAGCTCGGGCAAATTCCTAGATTACATGATTACTCATCGCAGAATAGAAGTCAACCCTGAACAGATCACAACCATCAACAATATGCACCCTCCTCGAAATCCTAAGGAAATGCAAAAGTTGATCGGAATGACGGCAACCTTGAGTAGGTTCATTTCTCAGTCTGCAGATAGATGTTGTCCTTTCTTCCAGTTGTTGCACAAATGGAAAGATTTCCAGTGGACCAACAAGTGTGCTCGGGCATTTGAGGACCTGAAAATGTATTTATCCAAACCCCCGATCCTATCCCGACCTAATAAAGAAGAAGTGCTCTATGCCTACCTAGCAATTACCAAGCACTCCGTTAGCTTCGTCTTGATCAGGAACGAAGATGGAACCCAGAAGCCCGTTTACTACGTTAGTAAGTCCTTGCAAGAGGTGGAGATGCGCTATCTCCCCCTGGAAAAAGATGTGCTCGCCATTGTGCACGCGGCCAGAAAACTTCCTCATTATTTCCAAGCTCACACAATGATAGTGCTCACTCAACTGCCCTTATGGGCACTACTGAGGAAATTCGATTACACTGGCCGAATTGCCAAGTGGGCAACCAAGTTGGGAGCCTTCAATGTCAAGTACATGCCCCGGACCGCCATAAAGCGACAGGTCTTGGCAGACTTCATAGCGAAGTTTGCTGAGGGTGTTCCTGAGGAGGGGAGTGCAGCCGTCGATGTATTGGTTTCCTCGGCCACCATCACCCCCGCATGGAAGGTTTACATTGATGGAGTGTCCAACTGAAAGGGAGCAGGGGTGGGTATCGTGTTGCTCACACTTGAGAAGCTGGTGATGGAAAAATCACTACGATTGGGGTTCCCATCCACAAACAACAAGGCTGAATACGAAGCCCTACTGGCTGGAATAAACATGGTTAGGATGCTCGGGGGAAGGGCAATTGAGTTATATTCTGATTCCAGGCTCATCGTGGGCTAGGTCAATGGTGACTTTGAAACCCGAGATGAAAGGATGCAAAAGTACCTCACCGAGGTACAGAGCGCTCGAGCTTATTTCAAAAACTTCACGTTGGAGCAGATCTCGAGAGGACAGAACTCTCATGTTGACTCCCTGGCCATGCTAGCCACATTATTAGAACCAAACCTGCCCCGGGTCGTTCTCGTTGAAGAAATCAACACCTTAAGTCTTGCGAAGACACCTTTGATGGGGGTGTGTAGCCTTCGCATGGGCCCGAGCTGGATGGACCCTATAGTGACCTTTTTGAAAGGAGGACCTCTTCCCGAAGACAAAAATGAAGTAGAGAAAGTGCATAGGGCTGCTCCTCGTTATTGGTTGTCTGAAGAACAGAAGCTGTACAAGCGCTCATACTCGGGCCTATATCTTCTGTGCGTCCACCCAGAGGCCGTGGAGCCCCTGCTCGAGGAGCTGCATGAGGGCATTTATGGAAGCCATACCGAAGGAAGGTCCCTAGCACATAGGGCCCTTACGCAAGGTTATTAGTGGCCCAATATGCAACAAACTTCCCAGGATTATGTCAAAAGGTGTGACCAGTGTCAGAGGCTCACACCAAACATTCATCAGCCCCGGGGAATTCTGAATCCCTTATCTAGCCCTTGGCCCTTCGCTCAGTGGGGGCTAGACATCGTGGGACCCTTTTCTCGGGCGACTGGGAACTAAAGATGGCTTCTTGTCGGCACAGACAACTTCACTAAATGGGTAGCAGCCGAACCCCTCGCCAACATCAGAGACGTCGATGCCAAGAAGTTTGTCTGGAAGAACATAGTCACCAGATATAGGGTACCCCACACCCTGATTTCAGATAATGGCCTCTAGTTCGACAGTAAGTCTTTCAAAAGGTACTACGAAAAGTTAGGTATCAGGAATGGATACTCCACACGGCATACCCTCAGGGAAATGGGCAAGCTGAGGCCACTAACAAAGTCATAGTAGTAGGGTTGAAGAAGAGGTTGAATGATGCGAAGGGAAAGTGGGTGGACGAACTGCCCCATGTGCTATGGACATATCGTACCACGCCTCGGAGATCAACCGAGGAAACTCCATTCTCCATGACGTTTGGTTCAGAAGTGGTAATTCCTCTAGAGGCCAGGTTTCCAACTCTGAGAACGGACCGGTTTGACGCTGAAGAAAATCAGCAGTTACTTCTGCGCAGTCTGGACATAGCCGAAGAAAGACGAGGGGTAGCAATGGTAAAATTGGCACACTACCAACAAAAACTAAAGCAGTAGTATGACAAAGGGATTAAATTATAGGCCCTTAACCCCGGGAGACTTGGTTTTGAGGAAAGTGGTTGGGATAGCCAAACTCCCTGTCTGGGGCAAACTGGGTCCCAACTGGGAAGGGCCGTATAGAATCACTTCTGTAGCAGGAATTGGGGCCTACCGCTTGGAAGACCTAGATGGGAAAGTGGTCCGTCGACCATGGAATGTAAACAATTTGCGACGTTATTACTACTAATGAATTCTGTGATTTTTCATGTCTGATTCTACTGTACCTCGTTCTAAGTGTTAAACAGAACCTAGGACTTGCCCGGCTCCTCGACCATGAAACTAGGGTAAATTAACATAACAAAAATTTTCCAAGTGTTAAACAGAACCTAGGACTTGCCTAGCTCCTCGGCCACAAGACTAGGGTAAATTAACATAGCAAAAATTTTTCAAGTGTTAAACAAAACCTAGGACTTGCCTGGCTCCTCGGCCACAAGACTAAGGTAAATTAACATAGCAAAAATTTTCAAGTGTTAAACAGAACCTAGAACTTGCTTGGCTACTCGGCCACGAGACTAGGGTAAATTAAGATAGCAAAAATTTTCCAAGTGTTAAACAGAACCTAGAACTTACTTGACTTCTCGGCCACGAGACTAGGGTAAATTAACATAGCAAAAATTTTCCAAGTGTTAAACAGAACCTAGGACTTGCCTGGCTCCTAAAATTTTCTAAGTATTAAACAGAACCTAGAACTTGCTTGGCTCCTCGGCCACAAGACTAGGGTAAACTAACATAGCACAAATTTTCTAAGTGTTAAACAAAGCCTAGGACTTGCCTAGCTCCTCGGTCACAAGACTAGGGTAAACTAACATAGCACAAATTTTCTAAGTGTTAAACAGAGCCTAGGACTTGCCTGGCTCCTCAGTCACAAGACTAGGGTAAACTAACATAGCATAAATTTACTAAGTGTTAAGCAAGACATAACAATCATTTCGGCAAATATCAGTTGGTTACATTACATGCGCATTAAATCCCAAATAGTTATGATTAGGTTGGCAGAAATTAAAATATATATATATATATATATATATATATATATGCATGCATGTATGTATGTATGTATGTATGTATGTATAAGCAAGCAAGGAATTTAAGTGTGCAAGGTACTGGATAAAATCTTCCTTAAAGATTTACTGATAAAATCTTGTTACAAAAGGAGGTGGGGTTATCCCATTACAAAAACTTCCCAAAAAAGAAAAAGCTACATGGAAGACAAAGCTAGGCATTAGGCTCCTATTCCTTGGCGTCCTCCTCCTTCTTCTCTACTTGCTCCTTTTTCTCTTTCTTCTTCTTCCTTGCGGGCACCCCATCAGGAATCCCCCCCCTCGGACTCCACATCCACTACAGTTTTCTGAGAGGGATCCCCCTTGGAAGCAGGAGGGGAGGAAGATGGACCTTGGGGCTCCGCAAAGTTAAGGGAAGCAGAACTCGGGCCTGCCAGAGGATGGGGAGCTACGGGCGCCAGGCGCAGTGCAAGGGGATAGTATACCCTGTCAAGAGCACGCAGCTCTGACTTAGGGTCAACCCCAGTGACATTCATGGCCTCCCCTCACACCTCCTGGATGAAGGCGTAGGCAACGTCTCGAAACTGGGTAGTAAGACTCTCGGTAGTCTTGTTCATGCCCGCGTCATAGGCCACTTGCTCGGCCTTGGCCATTTCAGCCTCCTTGGCCATTAGCTGCTGTTTGGCCTGCTTCAACTCCACCATGGCAAGAGCCAGCGTGCTTTCAGCCTTTCTCTGGGCCTCCACGGCCTCAAAAGCTTACCTTTTAAAGTCCTTCAAGCCGGATTCAGCGTTTTAGTAGGCTTTTTTTATCTCAGACAGTTAAGTGAAGGTCTCGGTCAGCACGAGTCTTCTCTGCGTTCTCCAGGGCTTTCTCGGTCTTCCTTGCCACGTCTAAGGAGTGGTCAATCCATTCCTCTGCCATGAAGGAGGCCTGAATAGCCTGCAAAGAAAATAGCAGAAGAAACATAGTCAACCTTCTATGAATTCTAGAAATAAACACTTGACAGATGAAGAAGTTGGCTAAGATACCTTGGCTAAATCCTGTTTTAGGGATAGGAAAACCTCTCTCTTCCTGAAGGACTTCAGCTCCTCCATGTCCTCTGGAGGGCACAATGCCCTCTCCAAGCATTCCGCCATCAGGCCTGAGCTACCCTTCAAGGGATCCCTCAAGGTGGCGTCATAGAGCACGAGAGCACCCAAGCTTAGGGAAAAGGCAGGCCTCCAGGCGAAGGCCTTTTTGGTGTGGTCCCTGCCACTTTCTTTCGAAGACGTGGTGTGCTCCGGCCTCCTCCTTTGCTACCCCCTTCCCGAGCGAGCCTCCTTAATTGGTGGCTCGAGTATCTCCCCCTCCTCGGCCACCTTTACCACCTTTCCTCGCTTCCATTTCTTTTCTGCCATGTCCACAGGGGAAATACGTGTCGCGGCGGGAGTTGGCGGACGCGGAGGTACTATCACAACTAAAGAAGTGCCTCCAACATGGGCCGACAACAATGCAAGAAGGTTGGGGGTCTTTTCTTCAAAACCCATGCTCATAAATGAAGGGACTCGCAAGGTGCTTGGAGCGTCCGGCCTGTGGAAGACTTCGAAGTCCTTCTCGGTCACCTCATGGACGAAGCTAGATATAGAGTCCTCGGCCTCCTCGTTGGACGGAAGCAAAGGTTCTTGTGAGTACAAGAGCTGCACAGCTAGAGGTGCAGGGAGCTGGGTGTCTTGGGTCCCCTCGGGAGGGGGTGCTGCCAACAAAAAGCTTGGGATAGCGACGTCTATCAGGGCCAGGCGCGGATCACGGGCCTTGATGACTTTTTTGGACTCTGAAGGATGACCTGTGCTGCCCTAAGCTGCCTGTCTCGGTGTAGAAATATCTCAGACTTGAGGATTCTGTTCAGATCAGGGAAGTTCACCAAGTGCTTGGCCGGGGTTGTATGGTACTCATCTGCAAAAGGAAACCACAAGTATTGTTAGCAAGTAAAAAAAAAGAGAGAATTCGAGACAAAAATAAATGCTCAAGTTCCTAATGATGACCATGGTCCTCAAGAGTGCTACCTGGTTCCCCTTCCTGGGTGGGGCAATGCCTCCCATCGTGCCATCCTCCCGAGATAATAAGGTAATCTTTATCCATGACCTTGCTTGAATCAGGCAGGCATGAGATTAACCTGACTGCGAGGACCCTACACCTTATGTAGTATTTTGTCTTTTCCCCTATTTGGCAGTTATAAACCCAGTTCACGTCATGCCAAGTGAGGTTAGTTCCCATCCTACGGTTTATGGCATCTACACACCCGAGGATCCTAAAGATGTTAGGAGAACACTGGGTCAGGGATAACCTATAATTTATAAGGTGGTCCGTAGTCACCGGTCCCATAGGTAGTTCCATCCCGCCCTCAAGGAAGGCCATCATAAGAATGACTACAAACTCAGGGGGACGGTTCAAAACTAACAATTCGCCCTCCTCGCAATGCCTAATTTCCACATTACTAGGGATCCTAAATTAGGCCCTGAATGCCATCCTAGCCTCCTCAGTGTGTACCAACCTAGCATATCTACCATGTTTTTGTTTTAAGGATAATATGTGAAACTTACAAAAAAGCAAAACACGAAAAAGCAAACATACCTACTGCAGAAAGGAAAGAGCGCTCCTCGGGAGTATTTTTTCTTCGCCAAAAAGTTCAGGTCGCCAGAATGTTGAAAATGAGCCTTGGCCAATTCTGGATCCTCCTTTTATAAGGGTAGAAAACGGGCGGTAAAATTCCCGTCCATAAATGAGAAGAAAAAGGAGCCGTACGATTCCCATCTGACCGTAGAATGTGGGCAGACAAGTAGCCGCCTGACGCCATAAATAGGGGTTCATGGATTTCGAAGCACCAGCAGCGTGCGAATGACAGATGAAAAGATGCAGGTACGTGTGAATGCACATGGCACGCGCGCATTTCGCTTGCTGAACTAAAACTTCACACTTGCCTTGCGGGCAGGTAATGAAAGTTTTAGGGGGTTGTTGTGGTATCCGAGGTCTGAGGAGGAAGTGGAAGGGTCAACATGCTGAACCGAAGCCCGAAGAGGAGTAGGAGGGGTAGTGGCGATAATTTAGGTACAATGCCAAATTAGGGCCGAGCAGTGGCCCGAGGAGCTTTATCACCCGAAGAGAGGAATGGATCAGCTTGAACAACTTCCAGGGAACTACGAGCCGAGCCACTGAACGATAGCAATAGAGGTCAGTGGCAGACAAGCAGCAACCTGATGGGGGCTGCCTGTCCCATCTGCATTAAATAGCGTCCACTAGCTTTACCAACCACATTAAATGAAGAAGTGACCTGAACTGTGATGGCCACAGCTTTTTCAACTACCGCTGTCCCTTGCTTCAGAGACATCAGGAGACAGGTGTTGGGAGGGAAGATGCATGTCCAATAAAGATGAACGGAGTGGATGTAATGGGAGAGGCTATAAAATGAGAAGGCATGGGGATTTGTGGAGGGACGGCCATTTTGGGAGGAGAGGAAATCTTAAGAAAGAAAATCGACACCCAATCCTTGTTAAAAGAGGGCTCCCTTAGAGATAAGCAGTTTTGAGGGGAGATCCATACTTGCTGTGCTATCCCATCTAGTACAAATTCTATTGGTTAGGACCAAGTTAATCAACTCAGCTTACCATTAAAGAAAGGCTACTATGCAAACCAATTGTTGGGTCCTTACAATATGTATACGTATATGTATATTACACACACCATTATAAGTTCTCTTAACCCAACTAAATGAACAACTAGCGATAAAATCAACAAGACTCAATATTATCTATTAAAATACGAATGGATCAATTGGTATCTCTCAAACTAGAGATGAGTGCTTTGATACAAATTTTAAAGTCCCATTCTAGGATAACATAATTCCAATGCCCAGAGACAACTAGCTAGGCAGCCACAGAATTGTCGAAGCTTTGGCTATAAGGTGGGAGCTAAGCGAACTTATCTTGGACCAAGCCTTGATTACCTTACCTTGTGATTTCAAGCAACAGCTGTAAGGTCAACCTCAAAAAGCTGACAAAGCTACATCAACATTAATCTTAATCCACTAAATATGAGGAGGCTACTAGTTTTGCTTGGGGACACAGAGGTTCATGATATTCTATTTGTGAAATACATTTTACTGTCTTCCTCTAATTGCCTGAGTAAAAATTTGCTTACTAATATCCTTGGTTGTAATAACCCCATCGACCTTTGCCCAAATTTTGTGATTTTGTAGAAACTTTGCCCAGAATCTAACCAAATCTCTTACCAAATAAGGTAAGACTAATTCAATCAAAAAACTAACCCTTAACAATAGGGACTTATTGACAGAGTGGTAACAACCCACTAAAGCAACCTAATGTCTAGAATAACAAAACTTAACAATTCCTCCCTTACACTGATTGCTACAAGCACTCAGTTTATATCCATCTCAGAAAAAACTCCCAATAGCCCTCACAGGTTCAAGAAAACATCTAGCTTGAGTGGTTTAGTCATCACATCAGCCAACTGTTCTCGTGTCCCACAATGCACTAGCTCCATGTACTAGCCTTTGTGAGCTCTCAAAGAAAATGGAAACGTACATCTATTTGCTTGCTACGACCATGCATTACTCGATTCTTTGAGAGTTTGATTGCAGAACTACTATCACAACGAATAATAGTTGACTTGCCTTGATTCTGACCCAGCTTTCCCAACACCCTTTTCAACCATATTGTTTGGCATGCACACGAAGCTACAGTAATAAACTCTGCCTCTATGGTAGATAGACTTACTATTGGTTGTTTTCTTGATGACTAGGAACTAGTCCTAAACTCAATAAAAACACATAGCCTGAAGTACTCTTTCTGTCCTCTAAATCTCTAGTATAATCACTATCAATGTACGTAACAAGTTCATCATCTCCTCCCTTCTTATAGAAAATTCCAAACCCAGTTATTCCTTTCAAATATCTCAACACCCTTTTTGCTACCTATAAATGAAGCTCAGTAGGATTCTCTATATATCTACTAATAAGACTCACCACAAACATCATGTCAGGTCGAGTAGTTGTTAGATACATGAAACTATCCACAATCTATTTGTAGTCTTGTCCACCTTAACTCCACCTTCATCGTTCACAAGCTTAAAGCCAGGAACAATAGGATTATGAACAGAATTACTTTTGTCCATTCCAAACCGTTGCAGTACCTCCAAAACATACTTCTTTTGACTGATAAAAACACCATTAGATCTTTGCAAGACTTCAAGACCAAGGAAATACCTCATCTTACCAAGATCTGTCATGTCAAACTCATGCTTCATGGAATTTTTAAACTCTGTAAACATCAATTCATCATTTCTAGTAAAAATGAGATCATCAACATAGAGACTTACAATTAATACTTTGCCTTCTTTGCTTGTCTTGATGAACAAAGTATGCTCATAGTCACACTTCTCAAAGCCTTCTTTCAGGAAATAGGCCTCTATACGGTTGTACCAAGCACATGGTGCTTGCTTAAGCCTAGAAAGTGCCTTTTTTAACTTGTAAACCTTCTATTCATTTCCCTTTTACACATAACCACAAGGCTTCTCCACAAAAACCACTTTATTCAACTTACCATGTAAAAATGCAAACTTCACGTCTAACTGGTAGATAGTCCACACCCTTTGAGCTATAAGTGCTACCACCAATCGAATTGTCTCCATGCGTGCCATAGGTGCAAATACTTCAATATAATCTACCACATGTTGCTAATTATACCCCTTCGCTACAAGCCTAGCCTTGTATTTGTCCACTTCTCCATTTTCATTAAACTTGGTCTTATAAATCCATATCACTCCAACCTTCTTTGCTCCCTTAGGTAACTCCATCAATTCCTACATACCATTGTTTTTTATTGCTTCCATTTCTAAATCCATTTCTCTCCTCCATTTCTTACTCTTCACAGCATCTTCAAAGTGAATAAGATCAGCAGTTGCAAACACGGCCAAATAAGCTTCATTATCTTCTTCAGAAATGCCTTCTCTTGTTTCATAGTCTCTCCTCCAGATTGATGGTCTCCTATTCCTCCCTTAATTCGAGCTAGGAGAGCTTTCTTTGGTTAAGGAATCTGAAGAAAAATTCTCTTCGGCTGCGTCTACATTGGCTACAAGATCATTAGCTTCAGGATCAGATTCAAATTCGCTCCCCTCTTTGTTAGGATCAAATTCGTTTCCCTCTTCATTGTCATCAAACATAGTTGCTTCCTCCTCAAGATCACCCCATTCCAAGTCACACATAATCGATTCTTCATATTTCTTATCCCAATCCCAATTCTTTTCTTCTTCGAATACAACATCTCTACTTATTATGATTCTTTGTGAAACTAGATCATAGAGCCTATAAGTCTTGGGCTCCTCACTAACTCCCAACAAAACACAACTCAAGCTCTTATCATCAAGCTTAGTTCTTTTACTGTCAAGCACATGAACATGGGAGATATATCCAAAAACTCTAAAATGCTCAACTGAAGGCCTTAATTCCGCTCCAAGCTTCTTTTGGAGTCTTGTTTTTCACTACCATTGTTGGACTTCAATTCAAGACATGCACTGTCCAATTGACTGCTTCAGGCTAGAAAGTTTTTGGAAGTTGCTTTTCAGAAATCATACTACAAACCATATTCATAATAGTTCTATTCTTCCATTCTGTAACTCCATTCTATAGTGGTGTGTAGGCAGTTATCAATTGTCTTCGTATGCCATTTCATCACAAAAATTGATGAACTCTTGTGATGTAAACTCTCCTCCTCATCATAACGTAACACTCTAATGAATGAGTTTATTTCCTTCTCAACATGTACCTTAAAACTCCTAAAAACAGCGAAGGCTTCTGATTTCTCCATCAAAAAATAAACCCCTGTTTTTCTACTAAAGTCATCAGTGAAAGTAATCAAATACCTCTTCTTGCCATTTGAGATGGGCTTGATTGGTCCACAAATATCAGCATGCACTAATTGAATAATTTGTGAAGCTCTCCAGGTGCTTTTCCTTGGAAATGAGAACCTTTGTTGCTTCCCTACCAAACAAGCCTTACATAGCCTTGAGGGAGACTTAAACTATGGTAAACCATTCACCATCTTCTTCTGCTAAAGAGTCTTTAAGCCCTTAAAGCTCAAGTGTCCATATCTACAATGCCAAAGTTGCACCATATCTTCCATGATTGTGTTGAAACAAGTAGATGCTATAGACTGAGATATAGCATGCAGTATGAACATTCAATTCGAAGCCATCTTCGTCTCCATTATTAAGCCTTTCTTAGGATGAAACACTTTGCACTTTTTACCTTGAAACAGAATGTTAAGCCCCTTTTCTTGCAATTGCCCAATACTTAGTAAATTTTTCTTTTACTCCAGCACATAAAATACTCCTATGATAATCTGTGCTCTTCTATTAACTTGTAGCCTTACATTGCCCTTTCCTATTACAACTATACTTAAGTTGTTGCCTAGCTTCACAGATTTTTTGAAACTTCCATCAAAATCTGAGAAGTATTCCTTTTTTCCACACATATGATTGTTACATCCCGAGTCAAGGAACCACATATCTTCTCCATTGGCTTTATTCATATCAACATAAGACATCAGTAACATCTCTTCTTGAGTCTGAGCATAGTTGGCTTTCTTCTCCTTGCTTGGACACTCCATTGTGGCCTTGTCGAAGCTTTGTCTGCCCTATCCCCTTCCTCTTCCTCTAAAACTTCCACAGCCGTGACCCTTTCCTCCAGATTGATCTCTATGAGTAATCTTCAAAGCGTGTTCTTCTTCCTCATGAGAACTCATGCATTGTTCATGCATAAGTAGGCTGCTTTGCAACTCATCAATGGTTAAGGTGTCTATATCCTTAGATTCCTCAATGGAACACACAACATAATCAAACTTTGGAGTCATGAATCTTAAAATCTTTTCAATTATAGCAACATCTCCCTTGTCTTCACCATTTGCTTTCATCTTGTTGGCTATGGTAAGGGTCCGAGCAAAATACTCATTCACAGAATCTCCTGCCTTCATGTGAAGAATTTCAAACTCCTTTCGGAGAGCTTGCAAGTGAGCACGCTTTACTCATGTTGTACCATGATACTTTTGCTTCAAAGAATCCCATATGTTCTTTGCTGTATCCTTGTTGAGGATTGTCTCCAGGACCGAACAATCTATTGCTTGAAATAGATAGTTCTTTGCTTTCAAATCTTTCAACTTCTGATCTTCAATGTTCTTCCTCTGAGCATCTGTGAGACCTTCTGCTGCTACAGGAATCCCATTCTCCACCAAGCCCTAGTACTCCTTAGAACGCAAGAAGTTTTCCATGAGCATCGCCCAATAATCATAATGCCCATCAAATTTCGGAACTGCTGGCTGCACAAAAGAACTTTCTGTCATCGTACTTCAATCACTACACACGTAGAAGACTGCTGCTTCTAATTTTAACCAGGCCCTGTGACGGGGCTCTAATAACAAATGTTAAGAACCAAAAAAACTTATGTAAAAGATAAGGAAATTTGGGAAAAATATCGGTTATTTGATTGAAGAGCAAACTTGGCTATATTATAGCCTTATAAAGCAAAACTTGAAAACAGGAAAAATAACAGCCCACGTTTAACAGATCCTAATAACATGGTAAGATTAATTCAATCAAACAACTAACCCCTAACAATAGAGACTTATTGATAGAGTGGTAACAACCCTCTAAAGCAACCTAACATCTAGAATAACAAAACTTAACACTCTCATTATATATTTGCCTAGGAGAAAATGCAACAATAATGTAAAAATTTGAAATTTACTTTTTATTTTCTCATTTAATTTAGAGGGATAGAACTCTAAAAAAAAAATTATAAAATGTTATTATTTAAAAAAAAAAAATTATTGTAACATATGTTTCAATAAATATTGGCAACATATGTTTTAATGAATTTTTTTACCTGAGTGCTAAATGTCTTTCTCATTATCTCTATGGTAAACAAATAGAAAATTTTTTGGGCAAGTTTATGACTTGGAATTAAATAATTGTTGTCAACTTAATCGGTTGGATATGGCACTACAAAAAAGATTGCTTTTTATGATGAAACTTTTCAAATACTTGGCTACTTGCATTAACTAATAAATAAGAATAGTATTATCTTTTCTAAAAATAATTAAATTCAAAACAATCAATTATTGTATCTAATGAGATATTTTTTTGGAATTTAGCTTGATTTTTCTAACTATTTTCTTAGATGACAAGTTTTGCAAACATATTTGTTAAGTAACATCTCAAGTTTATAATACACGAGATCAATGAAGGAACTCAAGTCTCTATGACTAGAGTTACTTAAAAGAAAATCAAGAGAAAAACTCGAGCTTACCACTGATCATTCTTCTTTTCTCCAAATCTAATCATTCTTCTTCTCTCTAGATTAAGAAGGCCCAGCTGCTTCTCTCTAGATCTGCAGATCTGATCCTTTGGTTATCTCTTTCTTCTTGGTAGGGGTTTCTCTCTTTCTTCTTCTCTGCTTCTATTTCTTCTTCTTCTTCTTCTTTGCAGGCTTTGCTGTGTGAATTTTTTTTTTTTTTTTTTGGTAGAACTCAAGTCTCTAAGACTCAAGATGTTACTAAACAAATATGTCTGGTTTTTTTGTCATTTAACAAAATTATTAGTCAAATCAAGCTAAATGCCAAAAAAAAAAAAAAAAAAAAAAATCGTATCTAATGTATCTAAGTTTTACCTAAACACACACACACACACACACATATATATATATATGAGAAATGATATGTCTACAACATTTTCACAACGCTGTCATAACAAATCATAGGTAATAAGTTGCTATTTGCTGTTATGGGTAGACAAAAAAGTAATTTAAGTAGTGAATTCAAATTAGAACCAATAACAACTTACCATTTATGATTTGTTATAAAAATGTTGTAGACATAGCACCTCTCATATATATATATATATATATATAGTCAGACCAATATATACTATATAATGTGTCTCTTGGGTTTGGAACTGGGTGGCAAAACTAAATTCCTAACTTGTAAGGCTGGACCAGTTGGGCCTAGGCCAACACCATAAATGTTTACTCATAATCTTGCCCCCATTGGACCTATGAACAATTCAATAGGAGAGCTTATTTTTATTGGTTTTAAAAAATAAGTTGGCCAAAGAAAAAAAAGAAAATATTTAAAAAGTTATGGCTAACAGGCATAAATTGGGCTCTGGTTTTATCTCCGATCTAAAAAGATTGTTGTTCTTATGCTATGATAACCTTGAAGGGCAGAGAGGAATAAGTGTGATGGTATCGTTCCCAATACATATGTAGCCAAGTGAGAAAAATATAACAGTATAAGCTCATTATTAATGTAATACAATAACATCAAACAGATTACATCTAGAACTTCGGACACCATTATTTTTGGCCCATTAACAAATAGAATTACACTTTGCTAACATTTCTGGTACCAAGAAAGTAGAACTGAGATTTGATAGACACCTGAAACTTGCCATGAAAACGAAAATAAAGTACAATAGAGACAAATCTTCAGCAGTTGATTATGCAGCTGCAGTGATACACTCAATTGCCTGTTTTCATATTCCGGTCATTGTTGCTTCAAGCCCGTAAAACTATGAGAGATTGAAAATAAGACACTTCGGAGATGCTCATTTTAATGCTAATATCAATATTAAGGTGTTCTGTATCAGATTTCAGTTTCATATATCAGCAAAAAGCTCTAGAGTGTTTCGCTATATTAATACCTCGATTGGGATGCCAATTTCCTCTCCTAGTCCACGCATTTTTGCCAGGCCTTTCTGGTAGTTAGGACCTCCTCTCCTCACGTAAATGTGCACCCTTGCTGCTTTAAGTTTTGATTCCTGATTTATTAACATTTTGTAATCAATTATGCTTAAAATAAGCAAAGGAACACTACGAAATTAAGTTTATTCAGGTTACGCTCACCTTTTCCTTCAAGGCACGAATTATACCATTAAATGTAGCAGCAACATCAATAAAGTTAGCTATTCCTTCTCCAATTACAAGGGTTCTCTTACGGCCATTAGGATCAGCAGTTACACACTGTACAGAAGAAATAAGATAATTTGAAGAGCCTGCAGGGAAGATATAATAAAATTCTGAAGGTAAGCACAACTAGAACATGGTCCTCATGCTATCTTTAGTGGAAATTAAGGATGCCACAAGCTAGACAAGCACAAAACTAGTGTTCATTTGTTCATGCAACATTATAACGAAACACTATAGGGTGTATGGCATGTCCTTGCATCAAGTACAACTCTGGCATATTGCAACACTTCGTCTTCATTGGGAGCTCCGCTATATTCTGCATAGTTTCAAAGCTTAGAAGCGTAGCCAAGATCTCCAACCTGATTAAGAAATAACAATTAGAACACAAGAAATTTATGCTAAGGTGAAACAAAAGTTAAACTTGACAATAACTACACTACTGTTAAAAACAAAAGAGAACCACACTATATCTGTATTGATAACACTTGCACCTCCTCCAGCTACCGTAGTCCAAATTCGTCCCTAGGGTTCAAAACTGTGAATGTCAAAGAAGCACTTGTCTGCAAGCAGGTGGAAAAAAAAGAAAGATTAATTTATAGATTTAATAAGATTCTCATAAAGGAAGCTAGCAATGTGATTCACTAAGATTTCATTAAAATTATACAATATGAATATATCATAAAGAGAAACATTCAAATACAAGAATCTTAATTTATAGTGAAGATTCAAAAGCCAGAGATGACTTGAAATGCCTTGACAAGAACTTAGAGGATTTCTGGATGCTGATACTTGAATACTCTTACAAACATTCTGTTAAACCAAAAGTTGTAGCAAAAGCCATATACATAATTTTAATTGTTAGAAATTTGGGATGGTTTTGATCCAACCCATAAACCATGGCCCATGGATTGTCCACATGGCTTATCTGATAAGTAAGTTTAAATTTAAACTAACTGATATTGGTATGAGTTATCAATATCAGTAGTGAGGTAATTTAAACTTAATAGATATTGATATGAGTTATCAATGTCAGTGGTGGATCAATTTGAAACTTAAAAGATGAGATCTTTTAGGGATCACATATATCTGATAGTAAGTGAATTTCTACTAGTATTTAAATACTCCTACATCAATCAGATAGAGGTTAGACATAGTGAGTGAATATACGTATAGTTTTGAGTGCTCTCGCAAAATAAGCCATTTCTCTAGGACACCATCTACTGTTCCCTAGAATTTGGAGCGTGGAAATAAGGAGAGACTCTAGTAGCCTTTCCTGCGACTTGGAGGTGTTCCACAAAGGAGATCATGAGGAGTTCGTAAAGCAAGTAAAAAACAAGATCCGGCACTTTGGTGATCTATTCCACCAAAGTTATATGTCTATATGACTTTTAGTAAAGTATATATTTATTCAACATTAACAATAGATGGTAATTACAAAATTCAGCAAGAAATAGAGAGACAAAAGGATGTTTGCTTGTGAGGAATAAATAATAACAATAATATTGCCCGAAATTCCTCAAGGACAATATGATTTTGTGAGTTGAAACTGATTTCAGATATAGGTGTTAATATTGTATGCTTAAATAATTAAATTCATCATTTCTTAATGGCTTAAGTTTTTAGAACAATCAATAATTTATTATAATACATGCTAGAAAGCACGAACATGGATACATATACGAGTACAAATGCGATACGACGACACAAACAAACAATTTTTGAAAAAGTATAATACAAAATGACCGGTACGACACTCTAAATAAAGTATCTATGCTTTTTAGGGTATCTGAGCAGGAGGTTAGGTTTCTTAAACTTTTGGGACAATTAGTAATTTGTCAAATAACAAAGATCTAGTTTAGGATATAAAATTGATGAATATCTATGTTATAACAAAGCCACTGATTAACAATAATATATCATTTCTAATCTCTAAGATTTTTAAAATTTCAACAATTTAAAAAATATATATTTGAATTAGTATTTGGTATTTAAACATATAATAATCTAATTTAAGCTAAAAAAAATTAGACATTTTTTCAAACATCCAGAAATTCAAAATTTTTGGCTCAACTTACTTGGCTGATTTAATAGGTAGTTCACAGCCAAAGAGCCTCTTGAAGTGCTCTTTCAACCATCTCTTGGAATCGTGCTTTTTCAATATATCTATGTGATATATTTACAAGTAAAAATAGCTAAATGAGTATTAAAATTTTACTAAATTTATATAATATATGTAAGGACCAAATTTGAGTCCCTATCCCAAAAGGTGAATGGACTTAGGCCCAAAAAACCCAAAACAATAAATTTATGGAGAGTGGGTGGCAAAATTGGGCATTAATGAATCAGACAACCACTAAAGTGGATTCAAGTGACAAGAGAATGAAGATTGACAAATTTATGCTGAAGAAAATTGTCACCGGGAAAGTCCGAGGAGATCTGTTCTTATATATTTCTCTCAAATTTGGTTACAAATGCAATTCTTGATTGCTACAGTCTTCTTCTCTTCATTTCCCCCCTCTCATCATGGAGGGTCTCTTCCATTATGTAGTTCTCTTTAGACAATTTTGGCTCTCCACTTGTTGATCATCCAAGCTAATACTTGAGTGCTTGTCCCATCAAACACCCCTTAGGCCCTCTGTGCATTGGGAAAGCCAATGTAGCATTGTTCAAGGGTCTTTTTCACATTAATGCAACCAGAAAGTTAGCTGCAGAGCATTCAATGTTGTGGTAACAGACTTCTCCTTAGATATTTTAGAACTCTTCTCTGTCCTATGTTTATATAACGCTTATCCATACCTACAAGACTTCCTGGAACGTTCCCCTAAACGGCAGACCACTTCTTCGGACCTCAGCTTTTATTGTCCGAGAAGGCATTCATCCTCAGCCTACCTTCTAGGCCCTTATGACCGAAACTAACTTCTTCATTTACTATCACGAACCCCCTTAACAATGTTTTCTCCTGTTCGAATAACCTTTTGTCCTCGATACAGATAATGAGCTCCTGGGCCCAATACCCCTACAATATATATAATGCTTGTATATTTGAAAATATAAAATAGTTTCTAATAAAATAATTATAAATTTATATGAAACGAATGAAAAAAAAAAAAAATCATTTAAATTGCTATCCATGAAATTTTCAATTTTAGTTTTACAACCACTACTTGTATAATAATAATAATAATATTTATTAAATTTATTTTCTATGGTTTATCACTTAATAACTCATTTAATAGAAAAATTTAAGCTAATTGAATTATACATTTCGATTTTTGTAGTGTTGTAAATAACTACACCAAAATTAAGAAAATTGAATGGGAAGCATGACATAAAATTAGATTCTAATTTGAGATATGATTGGATTTTCTTTTAGTTTTGACTATATATATACTTGTTTGTAACCTCATGCATATGTATGGATATACTTAAAAGATACACATTAAAATGCGTAGTATAATTCTTATATATATAATTTAAATATTATTGATAGTGATTCTAATATATTTTTTTAATTCTTTAAAAAGTCTTGTAAGAATGTTATTAGGTAGAAAATGTAAAATTTTCATTTTTTAAATATTTTTATGTTCATTAATTCTAGACTATTTGGTTTTTGTACAAAATAACTCACTTGAATGAAGATTTATGATATGGTCCCACATTTGATTCCAAATTTAAGAAATAAAACCCTCTCTAAAAATAAATAATTTAGAACACATGGCACAAAATTAGACTTTAATTGTAAAATCTAATTTGATTTTCTCTAAATTTTACCTATTAATACACACACACATACACACACACACACACACATATATATGACTTATAAATTTGAATTGTTTTTAGTTATACCAAAAAAAATGTTCATAAATATAAAATCATTCAAACTCTCTCTTCCTCTAATAATAATAATAATAATAGGTAAAGCAGAGAGAAAATCTTATTAAGTTTATGTACAGACACGTTCTGCGGCCCAAGCCCAAAATGTAAGGGATGTTGACCCAATGAGTCTAATACAATAAATTTGTAAAGAGTGGGTCAAAGAACTAGGCCCTAATGAGCTTAACAACGACTAGTATGGACTCGGGGGATGATCAAGCAAGAACCATACACACAAGACTGAATGAATTCACGATCCGAGGAGGCAAATCTTATTATAAATCAATAAAAATTGATTACAAGTGCAACTTTAATTTCTACAGTATCCTTCCTTTCTTTTTCTTTTCCCCCTCATTTCTTCAGGGGCCTCTTACATTATATACCTCCTTCCCAGTTATCTTGGCCCTCCATTTGTCAATCGTCCAAGCCACTACTCAAGTGCCCATCCCATCAGACACCCCTTTTAGCTCTCTGTGAGTTGCGATAGCCAAGGAAGCACCGTTCAAGAGTCTTCTCCACATAAATGCGGCCAGAAAAGTATTTGCAGTGCATTAAATGAGAAGGTAGCAGCTTTTCCTTAGATATTCTTGTGTTCATTTCCTTCTCGTGTGGTCATGAGGCACGCTTCTAGCATTGGAGCTTCTATGGAGGTCACTTTCATCGTTGGAATGCATATTTGAGCTATATTTGTCATGGCCGAGGAGGAATTCCTCCTCGGACGGCCTTTAACTCCTTTCTTATTCATGAGACTCTAAACTGGAATCCCTCATAACTAATTGCTCCTCCTCAAACATGTCAACATCCTCAGACAAGGCCTAAGGCCCAACATATAATTTTGGGCCCTTATCCCTATAGTTTCAAATTGGAATTTAATTAAAGTCAAATTTTGTGCCATGTATCTTATCTAATCTAAATTTTAGAATTTTGTGCTAAGTGAGTTAATTTAGTATAAAAAATTGAATTTCAATTAGAGTTTAATTTTGCGCCACGTGTTCCATCTTATCTAAATTTTTAAATTTTTGTATCAAATTAGTTAATTTAGTGTAGAAAACGATGAGTCCAATATAATAAACTATAAAAAACATAATGATATAACTAAAAAAAAAAAATCAAATTTATAAGTTATCTATCTATATATATATATATATATATTAATAGGTAAAGCTTGTAGAAAATTGAATTAGAATTTGAAATCATAATCCAATTTTGCGCCATGTGTCTAAACTTGTACCATGTGTCTACTTAATTTTTTTAATCTTTGTGTCAAGTGAGTTAATAAGTGCAAAATACTAAGAATCTAATATTAAAAAACTATCAAACTAAAAAAATTAAATTTAAAATCACATATACTCAATAAAAATCATCACATGTTTCTCAAAAAATAAATAAAATAAAAATTACCACATAACAAAAATCACCATACGTTCTATCTCATTAAAAATTAGAAAAAAAAATTCATAAGTAGTATTAAATTTAGATAAGAATTTTAATATGTGACTTGTGGGGGGGAAAAGGCTCAATCTAACATAGTGGGCCTAGAGCCCTATGCGAGGATTACTGTACGTCCGAAAAGAAGGAAATGGTAAGGGCGAGACCCATCCGGAAGAAGGATACCCGGAAAGAAGGATGATTGCCGTCTGAGGAGACCGCCTTCCGTCCGAGGAGATTTTATTCCTCGGATGCGAATAGTACTGATTAATCAAGCGTGTGGAAGGTCTGAAGGATTTTCCTAGCAACCCCAACGATCAAGATAAGCTCTAGGTATATCTGGAGAAGATAAGAACGAAGAAATATTTAAAGGAAAAGCTGCTACCATCGCATTTAAGGCTCTGCAACAACTTCTCTGGCTGCATTTATGTGGAGAAGACTTCTGAACAGTGTAACCTCACCTACCGCCACTCACAGAGAACCAGAGGAAATACTTGACATGGCATATACTCAAGTATAGTCACAAATGAAGAACAAGTAGACGATGGGGATGATGGGGAAGGAGGTTATATAAAGGAAAGAAGCTCCTGAGAGAGGGGGAGGAGAAAAAAAAAAAAAAAAAAAAAAAAAACTCTATTGTAACCCTAAGAATTGTATTCACCATATAATCAATAATATGTCCTCTTCGGACACCAATTCTTTACGTGTAAATTCATGCTGGTTTATGCTTGAGGATTGTGATTAATTGTTGTCGATTCCATAATCCACCCAGCTCTTTCACCCATTCTCTACAAATTCATTATTTTGAGCTTAGGCCACAAATCCTAACCCTACATGACTAATTATGTTTATTTTAAAAAAATTAATTTGACTAATTATCTATATTTTATGATAAAAATTGTGTTTAATTTTAAATGTATCTATATGTATGCATGAATGCATGTGTTACATGCTTTAAATAAAATTAATTTGACTAATTATTTATATTTTTATAATAATTTTTTTAATTTTAAATGCATTCATGCGCTTGCATGGAGTTACATGCTAGTTTTATATTTAGTATTAGGTATATGATTATATTTTTATGATTTATTTATAATGGACTCCTTGTTTTCTACGCTAAATTAACTCATTTGACACAAAAATTAAAATTTTTTGATTTAATGGCATACACACACACACACATATATAACTTATAAACTTGAATTGTTTCTAGTTCTATAAAAAAAAATGGCTCATACATATAAAATCATTCAAAAATTATGTTTTTTTTTTTATGATTTATTTATATTGGACTCCTCATTTTTTACACTAAATTAACTCATTTGGCATAAAAATTAAAAAACTTAGACTAAATGGGGCACATGTCGCTAAATCAAACTCTAATTGAAATCCAATATTTACATTGAATTAACTAACTTTTCACAAAAATTTAAAAACTTAGATTAGATTGGACACGTAGAGCAAAATTAGACTCTAACTAAATTTCAATTTGAAATCTAATTAAATTTTCTCTCAGTTTTACTTATTATTATTATTATTATTATTAGATTTTTATGCTGGATTTTCAACTACTAGTCTTACAAGTTACCAACATCATGTACTATAAAAATGTGGATAAAGAGTTCATTATTCTTATTCTTATTATTCAAAATATTACTACAATTATTATTAGGGTTATGATTTAGTGTGAGGGTTAGGGATAGTAATAGTTTTTTTAGTAATTCTATTTTTAGGGTTATTCTAAATACTATTACTTCTACTATTATTATTTGAGTTATGAAAGAAGGCAAAAGAGTTACTAATATTTTGTTGACATACATGTACTTTACATCCTACAGCTTTGATCAATTGTCATTTTAGTTCATTAAGTTAAAAACTGCCATTTTAGTCTATTAACTTTGAAAAATTTTCATTTTAAATACTAAATTTAAAATTTTTATTTTACTCTATTAACTTTGCACAATCATCATTTTAGTCCGCTATGTTCAAAAAGTTGTAATTTTACTCCATTAAATAAATTAAAGAAATAATATTTTATAATTAAAATTGTGAAAAGAAGTTGTTTTAAGTATTGTAACTTATTTCTCAAAAAAAAAAAAAAAAGTATTGTAACTTAGGGCCTGTTTGGCAGATCATTTTAGCAGCATGATTTCAGTTTTTAAATAATATTACACACATTTCTACATACTTTTTTCATCCATACGTATTTTAAAAAAATACAAACAACATTACTCAAACTTCTCTACCAAACGAGCAATGACAACAAATGGAATGACTAAAGCGACCATGTTACCAAAGTTTATGAACTAAAATGAAAATTTATCAAAGTTATAGGGAGGAAAATGCTTCTCTTTTTTTTCTTCTTCTTCTCAGATTGAGCACCTGTGATCCATTGATCCTATGAATACATATTATTGTAGCTGCAAAGAAATTGTTTTGGAATTATAGATTTCAGCAAAACAATTCAAAAAATTGAGGTGATGCACGGGAGAACGACAATGGGTCTGTTGGGCAGAAACTCTTCCCGATTTGACTACACAATAGTTGGGCTTCTGTCTCGGCTATCTGCGCCTTAACCCAAAGCCCAATAAAATGGATCGTTTATTGAGAACTTTGGCAAAGGGAGTAGGCCTGCTAGGATGAACTGGGCTCAGCTTTGAACTCGGCCGAAATTTGATGAATATGGGCCGAGCCTAGACTTCCTTTTGTTAATTACATTTTCATGTAAATTATACTCCTCAAATAATTATTTCTTTGGTGTTTAACATTTTTAACTTTTGTATGTATCCTTAACTTTTTGAACAATTATTATTTAATTATTAAGGTAAGAGAAAAATTAAAAGTAATAATTATTCACCTAAAAAAAGGGAAATTTAAAAATAAACCTTTTTTTTTTTTGAGAAACAAACTTACACACGCAAGGGAAAGAGAAATAAGTTTTAACACAAAAGCACCTCATGCCTATTATATAATTTGAAATCTAATTGAATTTCATGCAGCCGCCCCTCTCACACCTCAACCTTACTCAGTTTCCAGTTTCCACTCTCACTCTTAATCTCAACTCAAGCGATCAAGCCCCACACAAGCCCTCCCTCAAGCAACCAAGAAAATCATCATTGACAAGCCCAACCACAATCAAGCATCAAGCACCTCACCAACAAGTCAAAACTCTCAACAATCATGAAAATCTCCACAACCACCGTGAACTACCCCTCACCCATTATAGACCCACAATCGGTTGGGTTCGGGTTTTTTTCTTTTCATGTTTTTGTGAGCAAAATTTGGGTTTGGATTTTTTTTTTTTTTTTTTTTTTGTGTGTTTGTCGATGGGATTTTTAGATTTGCTAATTTTATTTCTGGGTTTACAAAATTTATGGGATTTGTTGGATTTTTTGTATAGATTGGTTTGTTAGATCCTGACATCCATTTGGATGCTAAGAAAATGTTGTTCTATGATGATTTGTGATTTTGGGTTCGTATCGATTTCTTTGTTTGTGATTTTGGGCTAAGGCCCGTGGGTCCCACAAGCTTCAACGAGGCAGGTTTGGGTCCAACAACAAAAAAAACCTATTTGTTAAACGGGTTAGGACCGAGTTAGGGTAACGGTTATAGGCCCGCGGGTCGGGTTTAGATATAAAGAAACCCTACCTGAACTCGACCTGTTGCCATTCCTAGTTGCCGTCATTTTCAAAAGGACACCAAAGAGGAAATGTAAAACTACAAAAGAGGGGAAGACCTGCCCCCTCCCCCCCCCCCCCCCCGGCCTCGACCCCGACCCCCAAGATTATTGATTTAGAGATCCAACTACTTTATTTATTCATTTGATCTTTTTTCATTTGTCTTTAATTAAATGAATATTGAAAGATTGTTTTGAAATTGATTTTTATAGTTGATACTCCACACTACAAAACAAATCTCACAACTTTACTGTGTTGTTGTCCAAAAATATAGCCGAAGAACCTTCAATCCAAAAGCTCATCCATATATATGATGAGCATACAATCCACTAGGTTGTAGTATGAGAAGACAACTGTATGGCATTAATGGTGAAAGCCATTAATGGCTTTGTAACTGACAAGCTCCAACGGTCAGAAAGACCAGTTATGAGTTAGTCAAACCTTCATTAGAGCTCAAACAGACGTTTCTCAAGACAGCCAAGAGAGCCATGAAAAGGCCAACGACGGTTGCACTCATAATGGGGCTCCCAACGACTATATCAAAGCTATAATTAAGCCACCAAGCACTAGAAGAAAGGTATACAATTCTAAATACACAGAATTACATTCTTATTCTCTGAGATATATTGAGAACTCTACTGACTTAATCATCAGAAAACCGTTGGCTAACACCATTCTAGTGTATTTCTCTCTCATCTTTGCAAGGAATGTAACCTCGTCATAAGCTCCGATGAGGCTATCGACAGACAAATATTTTTGGCTTCATCACCACCCAATAATTTGTTATAGAATTCACATTTTGAAAAACTCACTGTTGAATTACATGTTCTATATGTTCTTAACACTTATGCCAATTTTCATATTAATTGGATATTATTTGTCATTCGATCCATAAATTTATCTTTTATCTAACAGTAGATTTATCAAAATTCGTATCCAATTAAGAAATATTAAATTGTGTAATATTATTTAAAGTTACATTGTTACTTAGGGTATATATATATATATATATATAATGTTTCTCTTAGGATGGAAAGGTGTGACAAAACTAAATTCCTAATTCGTAAGGCTGGACCTGTTAAGCCTGGACTAGCACCATGAATGTTTACTTATAATCTTGCCCCCAATAGACCTGTGAACAATTAAAGAGGAGAGCTTATTTTTATTGGTTTTAAAAAATAAGTTGGCCAAAAAATAAGGCTTATATTTAAAAAGTTATGGCTAACAAGCATATGTGCATAAATTAGGCTCTGGTTTCATCTCCAAAAATAGATTGTTGTTCTTATGCTAGGGATTGAGGAAAATGCTAGAAAGATCTAAAAAGAAAGTTGTTCTTATGCTAGAGAATAAATTAGGCTCTAATTTCATCAACATATTAAATAGTGATAACCATGAGGAGGGCTGGAGAGGAATAAGGAAAATGCTAAGAATACAAAAAATCTCACAACTTTTGCTATAACTTGTCACGTGGTGAGTTGTGAATAATAGATGTCAAATCATGAGTCCCTCCTCCACCACTCGCAGCGTAAAGAGTTGAGGCAAAAGTTGTGAGATTTTGTCTCTAGCATTACATGAGGAATAAATTTGATGATATTGTTCTCAATACATATGTAACGACGTGAAAAAGATGTAACAATATAAGCTCATTATTATTATTTTTTTTAATGGGAATATAAGCTCATTATTATTGTAACACAATAACATCAGGCAGATTACATCTAGATCTTCGGACACCATTATTTTTGGCCCATTAACAAATAGAATTACACTTTGCTGATGTTTCTGGTACCAAGAAAGTCGAACTAAGATTTAATAGACACCTGAAACTTGCCATGAAAATGAAAATAGAAGTACAACAGAGACAAATCTTCAGCAGTTGATTATGCGGCTGCAGTGATACACTCGATTGCCTGTTTGCATATTCCGGTCATTGTTGCTTCAGGCCCATAAACCTATAAGAGAAATTGAAAATAAGACACTTTGGAGATGCTCATTTTAATGCTAATATCAATATTAAGGTGTTCCGTATCAGATTTGATGCAGTTTCATATATCAGCAAAAAGGTATGGAGTGTTTCGCTATATTAATACCTCAATTGGGATGCCAATTTCCTCTCCAAGTCCACGCATTTTTGCCAGGCCTTTCTGGTAGTTAGGACCTCCTCTCCTCACGTAAATGTGCACCCTTGCTGCTTTAAGTTTTGATTCCTGATTTATTAACATTTTGTAATCAGTTATGCTTACAATAAGCAAAGGAACACTGTGAAATTAAGTTTATTCAGGTCACACTCACCTTCTCCTTCAGGGCACGAATTATACCATTAAATGTAGCAGCAACATCAGTAAAGTTAGCTATACCTCCTCCAATTACAAGGGCTCTCTTACGGCCATCAGGATCAGCAGTTACACACTGTACAGGAGCAATGAGATTATTTTAAGAGCTAGCAGGAAAGATATAATGAGTAATTCTTAGATACTCCAAAAGTTCGAAGAATAATGCTCCCTCCTCTTACATTCATGGTAGAGTCTACTTATTAAATTTATAGTAGAGTCCACTACGAATGTGAGAGGAAAGAGCATCAATTTTCTGTGCTCCAGGAGTAACTAAGAATTTTCCAAATATAATAAAATTCTGATGGTGAGCATAACTATAACATGGTCCTCATGCTATATTTAGTAGAAATTAAGGACAACACAAGCTGGACAAGCACAAAACTAGTGTTTATTTGTTCATGCAACATTATAACACAACCCTATATAGTGTACGGTATGTCCTTACATCAAGTACAACTCTGGCATATTGCAACACTTCATCTTCATTGGGAGCTCCACTATATTCTGCATAGTTTCCAAGCTCAGAAGCATAGCCAAGATCCCCAACCTGATTAAGCAATAATGATCAGAACACATGAAATTTATGCTAAGGTGAACAAAAGTTAAACTTAACAATAGTTGCACTACTGTTAAAAACAAAAGAGAACCACACCGTATCTGCATAGATAACACTTGCACCTCCTCCAGCTACCATGGTCCAAATTCGTCCCTTAGGGTTCAAAACAGTGAATTTCAAAGAAGCACTTGTCTGCAAGCAGGTGGGAAAAAAAAAAAAAAAAAAAAGAATAATTAATAGACTTAATAAGATTCTCATAAAGGAAGCTAGCAATGTGATTCACAAAGATTTCATTAAAATTAAACAATATGAATATATCATAAAGAGAATACAAGAATCTTAATTTATAGTGAAGATTCAAAAGCCACAGATGACTTGAAATGCCTTGATAAGAACTTAGGGGATTTCTGAACACTGATATATAAATATTCTTACAAACATTCTTTTAAATCAAAAGTTGTAGCAATAGCCATATACATAATTTTAACAATAGATGGCAACCACAAAATTCATCAAGAAATAGAGAGACAAAAGGATGTTTGCTTGTGAGGAATAAAAGAAAATTTAATATTGTTCGAAATTTTCAAGGACAATATGATTTTGCGAGTGGAAACAGATTTCAGATTCAGGGTGTTAAGGCATCAATTTTACCTTTTCATCTAGTCCATGAATAAAGCTCTCTGAAGGACTCATAACTCTTCCAAATGGCATTGGAAATTCAATACTGCCCCACCTGCAAGATAAAATCACGTAAGATGAGATCAAAGTTGAAGCCATGCAGTAAAAGTATTAATTACAAAATTTGTTTGGTTCAAAATAAAGAGAGAGAATGGTAAAAATGAACAAAGAAAACAGGACATACTTCTTAAAGTTCTTGAAAGCAGCAGTATCATCCAACTCTCCTCTCATATCCAAAGGATAAGGCTTTCCATCAACCAAAGCGAAAGGATTCATCTCTAGGAAAGTGAAGTCCAGGTCTGGCACATAAAGATTAAATGTTAACATAAGATCCGATCTGTTAATAAATTGTCTTCAGATATGTAATAGAATTGATTTGGCAAATATCTATAACATACCTTGAAATAGTGTAAAAACTGTTTTGATAAACTCCTCAATCTCTACTTTGATCTGAATGAACAAAATATTTTTGTCAAGATTTCAAATTCAAGCTAATACTAGCGTCCACAAACAGTAAGTGTGAGATTTCACATAGCATGAGCATTGAATTTAAAACAATTTTTTTATGCCTATGCATTAAGCTGAATCATTCACTGAATAAATTTTATTTTCCTCCAAACCCCCCCCCCCCCCCCCCAAATCTCCTATAAACTATGTATTGAAGTCAAGGAAGGAAAGAATAATGCAAGAAGGATGATTTATCAATTCCAGTGAAGCTGATATATCACCAAGAAGAAGAAAACAAAAGGGTCGAAGATTATCAATAAAGGAAAAATTACCTCCAAAGGAAGCGTCGCAACAAGTGGAGCACATAATTCTGATGTAAGAGACACTCCTGTTGGGATAAATATAGTCTTAACCTGAAAAAAGTACATATTCCTTTGGTAAATTACAGAGCTCTATGGTGAAATAATTTACAAAGGCAAAGAGACAGTACAATTTGGAAGTACAAAGTTCTTAAAAATAATGACTTAAAAGAAGTAATGATTTCGTATCAAAGAGTACCTTATCCCAGTTCTCTTCAATTTCAATCCCTCCACATTCTGAAAAGCTTATACTATTCCCAATTCGGTCTGAGACAATATTAAGATAGAACTCTTCGTTGTGTGGGATGAAAGGTTCTACAATGAATGTCGTAATAGGTCCTTTACATCCACCCATCTCAACCTATAAACCAACACCGATAAAATTCACGCAAAAAAAGATGCTCAAAGCAATGAACTACAGTATAAAGCAACAAAATCATACAGTGTAAGAGTAGGAAAAAAAAAAGGGGGGGGTACCTCTTTGCCAAGACGCTCCTTCACGAATGTAGCAACTTGAGCCAAATCGAGATTCAAGGCAACTAAACCACTCTTCCCACGCTTCCCAAACAACATATCAGGTTTCACAACCAACTTCATCGACGAAAGCCAAGGTTCATTTTGGGCTAACTCATTGAAATCTGTTGATTCCGTGACCTGATGCAAGCAAAAAAGTACACACCAAAAATAAATAAATAAATTCCAATATCTATCCTAATCATAAAGCTAAAATTAATGAAGACAAAAGAAAATAAGCTTTTTCTTAATTTCAAAAAACACATCTTGGAAGATCAAATCTCAGAAAATATCCCAATTCAAATCTACAGTTATATAATATTGTTAGCTTAAATGATTAAATTCATCATTTCCCAATAACTTAAGCTTTTAGAACAATCAGTAATTTATCATTATATATGCTAAAAAGCACGGACATGGATACGCATATGAGTTCAGGTGCAACACAACGACACAAACAAACAATTTCTGAAAAAGCATAATATAAAATGACTGGTACGACAATCTAAATAAAGTATCTATGCTTTTTAGGGTATCTTAGCAGGAGGTCAGCTTTTGGAACAACCAGTAATTTATCAAATAACAACGATCTAGTTTAGGAGATAAAATCGATGTAGATCTATGTTATAACGAATTCGCTGATTAACACTAATATATCATTCCTAATCTTTAGATTTCAGAACTTCGCAACATTTTTTTCAAAAATATTTGAATTAATATTTAAAAAAAAAAATTAGACATCTTTTCAAACATTCAGAGATTATGAATTTTTGGCATAACTTACTTGGGCTGATTTAATAGGTAGTTCACGGCCAGAGAGCCTCTTGAAGTGCTCTTTCAACAATCTCTTGGAATCGTACTCTCTGATCTTCTTGCGTGCCATTTCCTTCTGATTTCTCTCTAACCTGTGAAAAATGAAATCTCAGCCGTCAGTTTATATCAAAAAAAAAAAAAAAATCCAATGCCCCAGATCTAGATCATGATTCACGCAGAACTGGAAAAAAAAAAATCAAATTTATTCGGAACACAGAAATAGGAGAAATGAAATATAATGAAGCATGGAAAGAGAAACCAAAAAAAAAAAAAATTTAAATTACCGTTGAAAGAGAAGCAGGAGGAAGCTCGCTAATATGAAGTTTGTGAGAAATTTAGAAACAAAGAACTTTGAAATCTTTCAGTCTATGGCTTGGTCTATTTATAATTGCCAACTTGCCAACTGAATTTTTTTTTTTTTTTTTAAATACTAATTTTAGAATTGGGTTTGGTTGGGCTTAGACTTTGGTGTAGCGGGAACTGAGCAGTGAGTAGTACACACATGTGGCACCTACCGCCTTGGACCAACACTTCAACAATAATTTTCTTTTTAATTTAAAAAAAAAATTATGGGGGGTGATTTGGTGCGTCGCGGGGATAGATTGGATGATGAGGTGGCGTTGGGCATCAACGTGTGTTGGAAATACTTCTTAATTTTGAGGTTGTGGAGTGGTCGCTATGGTCTAATAGTGGGAACCTAAGAACCAGACATTTGTTGGTATTTTGGTCAATTAAAGACAATTGGGTATATATTTGGAATCGTAATACTTACTGCATTCTTGGAGTTTCCTTTAACTAAAATGTACGATTTTGTTTTGGTAGTTAGTTCCATCCGGGCATGTGGTTCGAGTTCAAGCGTTTGGCAAGATCAAGCAACAATGAATGAAGTTTATTTATCTACCAAAAAGAGCTTGGAGGGTTTGGAATGGGTTGTCCATCCAAGAACCGGACTTGACTAGACCGTCGAACTTGAGGTGAACTAACTCGACACATCTGCACTATACCTCAAAAGGACTAGTCACAATTAAGGCTCCTTGTAGTTGTTAATAAAGCCCAGTTCAACTCAGTAAATTCTCGATGTGGGACTCATTACATAATCAATCAATCAAATTGGGGCATCACAATCTCCCCCACTTAAATCCCTAACGTCCTCATTAGGGCCCATTTTACCAAGCCCACACGGGGTTACCAACTGAGTTCTGATACCATATGTAACGACCCAAGGAAAAGCCACATCTGTGCTATACCTTAAAAGGACTAGTCACAATTGAGAGTTCTTGTAGTTGTTAATAAAACCTAGTTCAACCTAGTAAATACCCGATGTGGGACTTATCACACAATCAATCAATCAAATTGGGGCATCACACCAATCCTATTGAAACCACCTAAGCTGCTTCAACGTCGACATTTTCCTATGTCTATGATGCCATTTTTCAAATTTGACAAGATCTCCATCAAACCTAGGGAGATTGCAACCAAATATAGGGAGATAACGCTTAGATTCAGTGAGTCTACACAAGACTTGAAAAGTCGCCATCACTCACGGTCTCAACCAATCTAACCACCAAAAAAATCAACCCTTGGTAATCAATGACCTATATTCCTTGCAATCTCATGATCTTAAACCTAGCATTCTTAGGCCAGGTGGCAAGTTAACAAATTAACACCAAACTTGACCCCAACAGACTGTGAACAACTCTATTAAAAAGACACCAAGGGGGATTTTTGTTTAAAAAAAAAAATATATATATATATATATATATAGTATTGCGAGGGGACGAGGATACAAGAATACAAATAAAGTGATTAAGGAAGCGAACCTCGAAAAATAGCAGCAGAATGTCCTTGGAAAAATACTAGCGACCTTGTGCAAAGGCAAAAAGACTACAGCGGATGAGGACTCCAAGGACTCCAACTTACCTCGGCAAATTGGGAACCAAAGCTAAAGGAAGTTGGGTACGAACTGAGGGTGAAAAGGGTTACTTGGCACTGAGCAAAGAAGAAAGGAAAGAGGAAGGATAAAAGCAACCATCCCCTCCGTATTAAATGCATTGCAACCACTTAGCTGGCCGCATTAATGAAGAAATGACTTATGAACAGTATCCACACAACTCATACCTCAATGTAAAAACCTTTTAGCAAGGCCTTGATGGGATAAGTATCAGGGAAATCCAATCCTAACCCTCCAAATGTAGGGTTCAAATGCATCTTGGCTGATTATATAAAGCCAAGAAGCCCCTAGATTAGAGGAGGAATTTTTTTGGGGAGACGGAGAAATTACTTGTAACCGCTATCTCTGACTAAACCTTAGGACATCAATATTACCATTCCAAGATTGTTCTAAATTAAATATACTTTGTCCTTGTTTGGAATCAATTCTACTTAAGTTATCTCTCCTGTTAAAGGTATTTAAGGTTGATCGAGCTTCCCACCTCTTAAAAATTAATTGTGTGAGCAAAAGTATCAAGATAAAATCTATCAACTTCTCTATTTACTTTTCGCCCGCCACAAGTATATATTAGTAATTACTAATTACTATTTGAAAATTTTGGTAAAAAAAAAAAAATCAAATCTAACCCCTTCCAAAATTGAAATTTAAAATTTAAAATAGTCATATAGCCCAAACTTTTAGCTGGTGGTCACTTCCAAGAAATCCCTTTTCCTCACAAAACAAAAATAAATTCTTTAATAAAAAAAAATGTGATTGGTATAACACTTTGGTTATTTACATTTTGGGGACCCAAAATTAAAATTTATGATAGGGACTTCGGTGCTGTTTTACTCTAGTCACCATTTGCTGTTTTATTTTATTTTATTTTTTGGTGCCATTAGCAAGATGACTTTATAATTCAACACCATTATGGATTAGATATTTTCTATGCTACAATAAATTCTCAATTACAAAATATAAATTATCACTTTAATGAAAATTTATTGGAGTTACTCATTCTTAACTCAGTTGTAGATCCCTAGTAGTCAATGACCTAAATTCCTTGTCGTTGGCGATGGGTTTCATGATCTCAAACATAACATTTTGGGGCCAGGTGGCGAGTTAACAACCTAACACCAAACTTGACCCTGACCGACCCGTGAACAGCCCTATTAGAAAGACACCAAGGGGGATTTTTGTAAAAAAAGAAAAAAGAAAAAAAGTATATACTAGTAATTACTAATTACTATTTGAAACTTTTGGTTAAAAAAAACTTCAAATCTAACCCCTTCCAAAATTGAAATTTAAAATTTAAAATAGTCATATAGCCCAAACTTTTAGCTAGTGGTCCCTTCCAATAAATCACTTTTCCTCACAAAACAAAAATAAATTCTTTAAAAAAAAAAATGTGATTGGTATGACATTTTGGTTATTTACATCTATGGGACCCAAAATTAAAATTTATGATAGGGACTTGGATGTTGTTTTACTCTTGTCACCATTTGGTGTTTTATTTGTTATTTTATTTTTTTGGTGCCATTAGCAAGATGACTTTACAATTCAACATCATTATGAATTAGATATTTTCCATGTTATAATAAATTCCCAATTACAAAAAATAAATTATCACTTTAATGAACATTTATTGGAGTTACTCATTCTTAACTAGGTTATAGATCCCTAGTAGCCAATGACCTAAATTTCTTGCCGTTGGCGATGGGTTTCATGATCTCAAACCTAACATTCTGGGGCAGGTGGCGAGTTAACAACTTAACACCAAACTTGACCCTGACCAACCCGTGAACAACCCTATTAGAAAGACACCAAGGGGGGGGGGGGGGGGGGTGGAAAAAAAGAAAAAGGAAAAAAAGTATATACTAGTAATTACTAATTACTATTTGAAACTTTTGGTTAAAAAAAACTTCAAATCTAACCCCTTCCAAAATTGAAATTTAAAATTTAAAATAGTCATATAGCCCAAACTTTTAGCTAGTGGTCCCTTCCAATAAATCCCTTTTCCTCACAAAACAAAAATAAATTCTTAAAAAAAAAAAAAATGTGTTTGGTATGACACTTTGGTTATTTACATCTTTGGGACCCAAAATTAAAATTTATGATCGGGACTTGGGTGTTGTTTTACTCGTCACCATTTGGTGTTTTATTTTTTATTTTATTTTTTTGGTGCCATTAGCAAGATAACTTTACAATTCAACATCATTATGGATTCCAGATTGTCTATGTTACAATAAATTCTCAATTACAAAAAATAAATTATCACTTTAATGAACATTTATTGGAGTTACTCATTATTAACTCAATTATAGATCCTTAAGACCCATGAATCTTTTATGAAGGGAAGTTTTGGGTGCTAAATTACCCATCCAACCTGTCTACATGTGTGTTTATACTTATTATCACGTGATTGTGTGCTATTGGATAAAGGATTTACAACTTTTCCTCCTATCTTCAACCTGTCATATTCTCACATAGACCTCCATTTTTTCTCCACAATCTGTCATATCACAATTGTGACAAAGTTGTTCTAAAAATAGGTGTGGTCTTAGATTTTCTCTCTTTTTTTGTTTTTATTTTTATCAAACTCTAAATTTGCTAAGCAAACCCCCCATCGGGGTTAATTTACAAATTGAGAGAATGTTAGTCTCTATTTTGTACATCCCAAAATATCCCTAAGAAAAGCTTGATACAAAAAAAGAGGGCAACCATGATAAACTATTTTTCCGACCGGTATGTTGTCCACACTTGTTTGTCAAAAATATCTGCACAACCAAGAACTTCATAGTAGATGTGCCTAGGCCACATATTCTCAAATGTAGCAGAGTAACGTCAATACATCTTTTATTTGGCTAAGTAATTATGGAGAAAGAGAATAGCAAATGAAACCCTTATAAGTAATCACTTCTTTTATTGTGGCACAAAATTTGTGTCCATAGACTTTCTCAAATATAAGCGCCAAGCTCACCCCAATTCTCTTACAAGATAGCTTAGATAGTTACAAAACAAATATAAAACTCCCTTCTTAAGGATATGGAACAAAGCCCAAACCCTTTAAAGGGGTTTTTCTTGTTTTTTGCTAAGTAATCAATACATTATTAATTATACATGTTGTATATGGCAAATTATTAGGTAACCTTAAAATAGTGCTCCGAAACTATCCAATAATTTTTCGTTGTATACATTATTTACTCTTTTTCATCAAGCATAACCAACCATTTGATGATTGGCAAGATTGTCCAAATTTGAACATCATTTTGCTACTTCTTTTTATTAATAAAATCTAAGTTGGCACCAAACTATAATGGCTACTTATATTAAAATTGTTGTTTTCACATTAGCAGTTAGCACTATTCATGAAAATGATTTTACCAATAAGCTTACCGCATAATATTTTTGAATGCCATTAAAGTCATTGTCAAAAAAGTTGTCAATCTCCACATATTTTAACAATGAAAAACTATTAGCAGTACATTCAATATTCATTTTGACAATTTAATAATCCGTAAGGTTTGAAAATATCAATCTATTGCTTTCGTATTTTGCTAGAAAGCTAGAAAATATCAAAGAGGGGTTAAAATGAAACCCTTAAGGCACTGGTTAATAATTCATTTTAAGAAAATTTTAACACTTTTATGAGAAATGAAAAAAACCGTTAAAATATTATTTTTTTTTTATCTTCCATAAAAATTTTATTTAAATGGATTATTAACCAGTACTTTAAAGCCACTCATTAGCATTTGCCATTATTATTGAATAGCAAACTCCTTCTTCAACCTCTAGACAATGCTTTCAATTTCGTGTAAAATTCTGAGCCACTGTAAAAGAGACAAACATTGGATTTGGATGTTAATGGGAATTCATAAGGCACTCAGCCACATAAATAAATAAATAAAGGAGGTTCACAAGTGTTGCTTCACCCTTACCAACCACAGTCAACCAGATGAGTCGACACACCACAAAACCCTTTGGTCAACACTGTACAGCTGCTCTCTATCATTGACTTGGTTTTGCTAATTGCAAGTAATACTATAGATTCATACTAAACAACAATATGATACTCTCTAATTTCCATGGAGACCGTGAAAGAGTAAACAACTTAACATTTCAGCCATGACTTCAAATATACTCCTAGTCCTAGCAAACTTTCAATGTTTTTATTCTTTGTTTTTCCTCCTTGGATGATGACTTGGCACTATTTACTAGTAGACTATAGACTCCAAAAATTGAGTAATTATAGAATACTCAGAGTATTATAAATGTATATTTTCTCTTCTTATATAATATTATGTTCTATAAATTACATTCATGGTATGATCTACAATTCATGTAAAACTAAAAGGAATGAAGTATGCATTTATGATTCCCATAACTCAGAGTATTCAATAATTTACTCCAAAAATTAAACATAATTTGAGACAAAAACTCATGCAGCATAAAGTCTTCTGTCAAATTCATAGCAACTCAATAATGCTAATGTGGATCTTTACCTCCTTTTTGGGTAAACCAGAACGGACGACACGTCCTAACCCTTTTTTTAAAAATTAGGTACACATTGTGAACCAGCAGAAACCAAGCACTAATAAAGAAAGAAACATGGAAATCTTTAGACTGCGTAAAACGTGGGACATTTTTTAAGTCTTCGGCTTGTGGGTGTATAAATTGGAATTTTGGGCTTCACGGGCAGATAGTGCTGCAGCTGAATATTGACTTTGATGTGTACAAAATATGAATACGCTGGTTGACATAATTTTTTTCTTCTTTGTTTTTGGAAGATTGCGTAATTCTCCTTTTCATAATTTTTCCCTTCTTCGTGTGGTTGTAGAAAAGTTGGGAAAATACGTAGCAGTACGGTTTATTTATTTTATTTGTTCTAATGGTGAAAATCCAAAATTCAATTTATATGTTTCACCAAAATTTATTTAAGTTCTTTAACTTTGTTTTTGTTCATTTATGTTCTTTAAATTTTAAGATTATTCAATTAAGGTTTTTCTATCAATTTTTGTTATCTGTTGTGATTAATTTTCTAATTTTTAAAAATTTTCTTCAAGTTTTTTAAATTAAAAAAATTCAATTAATGATGGAAAAATATTTTTCAATTTTTTTTTCAAAAATTTTAACAAAAGTTAGTGGAAATGTTTTAATCAAATAAATCTGAAATTTGGAAGATTGAAATGAACGGAAACAAAATTAAAAAACTGAAATGAATTCTGAATAAATTTAGAAGATGAGTTTTCTATTTTTTTTTTTTTAATAAGTTCTAAGCTTCTTAAAGTTATTCAATGAAAGCATCAAGGGCACCATTGAGACTATAAGATGATAGAGATACATGGATCATAGTCATAGCTCATAAATGTTTTATTGAACAATTTTGGTATATGATAACGGTCTGATGTGGGCAGTGTGGACGAATATACGATTTTTTTTTCCCTCATTAATCACGTGCGAAGAACAGATGAGCGAATCCGGCTCTGTGCAGTGTCTATGTCAAGCATTTTGTCTTGTTGAGCACGTGACAAACTTACAATAATGTTCTGAACTTCTGATACGAGCCAAAAGGTTAATAGGTTGATTTTTGGATGGGTTTTTTTTTTTTTTTTAAACAATTTTGGTTTATATATATATATTTATATTTTTTGTTATTATCAGTTTAGTTCATATATTTTTGGTAGCAACTAATTTGATATTCTTATTTTTAACTAATTTGAAAATACCATATTGATCCATACATGATGTAGTCACTATCCATTTGATCCCTACATTTTTGTTTTGTTTTGTTTTGTTTTTTTTTTTAAAGAAACTTGAAGCAAGAGCACTTACATATGGGATTACCACTAGTACTTAGTGAAAAACAATCTAATCATCACTTGACACATACACAAATTGTAATAATTTGTGTGGCAAATTGTGTGTCCATGTAATTTTTTTTTTTTTTTTTTTAAAATTTGTGCTTCGTGTTATAAAAATCTAAAGAGCAAAATATTTTATGGGAAAAGAGAGGCAAGATTAGGTAGGAATTCAGGACTTGTGAATTGAAGTCAACATGCAGTGATATTTCTACCTCCATTGCTATCACCATACTCTTTTCTCACTATCTTTATTTTTTTCTTCTAGCTGAATTTTTTTCTTATTGAATTATGTCTGATTTTTTTTTTTTTTTTCAAATCTCAATTATAAGATTTGGGGTATATCTAATTGTATAGTTTTTGTTTGGTTTTATGTGTGTCATATTTGGGTTTTTTAATAGATTTGATATTTGGGTTAAGATTTTTTCCTTCAAAAGTGTTTTCTTGGTTTTTTAGGCACTTCCTTACTTCTTTTTCATTCCCTTATATATACTAAAATCAAGCGCAAAACATCAAGATCCACATGCACGCACAAACACTAAATTTCTCTCTCAAAATTTTCTCTCTAATTGATCCACTGGATCCATCAAGGTTGCCCATGAGCATTGGATTGTTTCTAAAATAGCTAAGAAAGCCGGTTTGCTAAAATTTTACATAAATTTCACCAAAACTTATTGAAATGTTATGTGAAATTGAAGTTTTGGTTTGTTATATTACTGATATTACTTTTTTTTTTCCTTTAAAGATGTGTGAAAAAGTGTTTTTTTTATTAGATTTATCTTTTTTAACATTATGTGAATTGCTGTAGATCCTTTAAACATTTATGTCATACTATTTAGAGCAGGGCCCTTTGGACACTCTGGGGACGCCAACCAATATTCTTTGGTCTCTTTTATTCTTTGTTTATAGATTCTTAGATCTATTTCATGTTCTTGTGTTTTAAGATAGTCTCTTGGATTGGTAATCTTGCTTTAATTTTTTTATCATGTATGGATTTGATTAATTATAGATTTGAGCTTTGGGTAATGGTGTTTTTTTTAATAATTTTGAGTTGGGTATGGGTTTGTTTGAGTAATCGTTTTGCTTGCCTTCTTCTTTTTATTTTTATTTTAAAAAAAGAAGAAGATGTTTCATACTTTTTATAGTTGTTGATGTTTGGTTTCAATTCAATTCCAACTGAAGGGCAAGACCCATGAGTCAAGCTAAAAATTGCTGCCACGATTTCAATTTATTCTCTAATTCTAAATTGTTTCTTTCTTATTATTAGCTTTACTTATTCAACCTCTAATTTTGATTACATAATCTTTATCCTTATCAGTTATTCTCTCAAATCTATTGTATAAATTTGCTAACGTTATTAACCGTATTTGGTTAATTAGATTAGCTACCATTTTTTATTTGAAGAAATTCTAAAAGTAGAGAATTTGGTATCTTAGAAAAGTAGAAAACATAAATAATTGTTTGTTGTGTTAGTTTCATCTGGCAAAGCTCGGTCCATTTATGTTGACCTCATTTCAAGTTATCCTTAAATATTTGAAATCTAATCATATTGGGCATGATTTGGACTCTTTAACTACCATTCACGTCGGTACTTTTTTGCATGTTTAAATTGATGGGGTCTCGGCAAGAAGAGCAATTTTGTTCGCTCAAGAAATTGGGATCAATCATTCAATTTTTTTTAGGGAGATTATCAATTCTCTTTCTAAGGGTGACATGTTATATTTAACTTTTGATTACTTAGTAAAAGATATGTTGTCCTTAGTTTACTCTGTTCAAAGTTTTTTCTTCTCTCATACTTATAGGCAAAGACAATGTTGTAGCATATGCTTTAGATATGAAAGCAAGGCTTACCTTTATTAGTTTAGATGCAATCTGTTCCTTTAGACATTGTTAATTTTGTCCGAGTTGATTTACCAACAACTTGAATAAATATCATGATGATATGTTTCTCAAAAATAAAAGAGGGAAGGGAGGGGGGGGGGGGGGGGGGGGGTTAATGTGCTTCTGTTTATTTTTACTCTACTTGTATAGTTTTGTTAAGTGGTCAATTTTGATACATAAATATTGTGTCATTGCCTTTGTAGACCATGGCTGATCCAGGATTGATAAGGATGGCCTATGAAATCATGAAGAAGATGAGGCCTAAAGATTTGAAAATAAATGTGAAGAGTTGAAGCATACCAATGAAGAGGAGATGGCTAATGCCACACTTGAAGAGCTAGCAGCTATGTGCCCATGCATATGCTCAGTTCACCTATCTATCGAATGCATCCATTTCTCTATGAGAAAGATGGATCAATAAGCTTTTCTTTACAATGATAAAAAGCTGAGTTTGAGCTGATCTCACATGATAACTTAGGATGAAGGAGATTATGGACAAGAATTGAAGGAGATTATATACAAGCATGATACTAGTTTTGTGGGAGTAATCATCTTGTGCTTGTGAGGCTTTTCAAGTTAGTAAGGAGTGTCTGTGTGTGTATATCAATAAAGAAGATAATTAAAATTTTGTCTTGATAAATTTGAATGATGAAAAAGAATGCATATGGCCAAGCTAAAATTTTTTGAACTGAAGTTTAGTTGTTGTTGATACAATATATTATTTCATATAAATAAATATATAGAAAATGATCCAAAATTAATCTATGTATAATAATTAGCTTATTAACTTAAAAGATTAATTTAAATTAAACATGTCATTTGAATATTTAAGGGTAAATTGAGAAAATTAATGTTAAAAAATTGCTAATATAATATTTATATCTAAGTTCAACTTAAAGGTGATATTACTTAAAATTTTTGTACTAATTCTGTATCTCTTTCTCTATGTTTGAAACTCACTACCACCATAAAATAAAAAAATAAAAAAAAATCCTGAACACCATCACCATCTCAAATTCTTTATTCACCACCACCAAAACCAATCACATTCTTTGTCTAAAAAAAAAAACCTAGAACACCATTACCATGTGTCTAAAACTCAACACCATTGAAGGTAAAAAAAAAGAAAAAAAAATCAACCAACCCACGACCCACCAACTAGCAGCCAAAATTAACCATGACCCACATCATAAACCCATCAAAATCATTGCCAAATCAACCTACGACCTAGACAACTCAAATCGGTGATAGGCAAGACAGTAAGAAGGCAAAGCGGCTAGATGGCGTGCAGAGGTGCGATGGGTGGTGGCAACGAGATGTTGAAGGTTGGTATGAAAGAATTAGAGAGGCAAGAAAGAAGAGGAATTAAAAAAAAAAAAAATTATGTTTAGCATTTGGGTTCATACCGTTCTAATAGTAGAATGGTATGGTTACAAATGCTAAAAAAATTTGGCTTTTAAAATATCTCATGTTGTTTGTTTTTTGGTATTTGGTATGCTAAGAGCATTCCCATTAAGGGTATCAAATGCCAAATATTTAGCATCTGACATCCCAAACTCTAAAAAGTCACTCCCATCGAGCATTGTAAATGCCATAATTCTTTGCATTAATGAACAGTGTGGTCTCAAATTTGAGACCGCACTGTTCACCAATTGTATAAGTTATATTATTTTTTTATTTTGTGGGGCCCGCTTTCTTTTTTGCTTATTATTTCTTTCTCATTTCCGTTTCATTTTTGTTTCTTTGAGCCAACCATTTCTCTACTCTTTGTCTCCCTTTGCTTGATGTCTCTGCCTCCATCTCTGACGAAACCCAGATCGGAGCATCAAGCCAAGCCGATCAAAGTAGTCATGGGTTGGAGTGTGGATCGAAGGGTGGATTGAATTGATTGTTCGTGGGTCAGAGTATGGTTTGGTCGTGGATCGAACTGATTGTTCGTGGGTTGGATCGAATTGATTGGTCGAAACTGATTTGGCCATGGTTTGTGGGTTTTTTTTTTTTTCCTTCTCCTTTTTTTTCTTGCTGTGGTTGGTGGTGATGTGTGGGTGGATGTGGTGGCCGGCAATTCAATTTGGCCATGGTTTGGTTCGACAGTGGATGTGGATGTGGCTGTGGTGGGTGAATGTGTGAGGTGTTTTTTTTTCTCTGCTGTTGTTTGTGGTGGTGGTGGGTTTGGCTGGTGGTTGGTGGCGGTGATGGTGGGTGGATGTGGTGGTTGTGGTATAGGTGGGTGGATGTGGTGGCTGGTGTTGCTGAGAATTTGGGTTGAGAAAGAAAGAGACAGAGGAGACAGAGGAAAAATAAAAAATTATTGTAAAATAATAAAGGAACATTATTTAAATGAAATGGTAAAAAAAATAAAAGTTTTGATATAGGTGGTATTGTAAAGCAGGGATGGCAATGGGGCAGGGCGGGGCCAAAGGATATGGTCTTCACCCTGCCTCGCATGGTTTTGTCTTGTCCATCTCCGCCCCGCCCCGCATGACGGGAGAAATTTTCTCATCACATCCTCGTCCCTTGGAGCCTCGCAAGGCCCCGCCCCACTCCATAAAACTCTATTTTTTGTTAATTTGCCCTGCAACTAGCACAATTTTTTTTAATGAAACTTATTTCATTAATAAAAATATACTTGAAATTACAAATAAATTTATCCCATCAAATCATATCGATTTTTAGAAAAAATTGAATAATATATCAAAGTGTTTAACAAGACAATCATAAAATATAAAAAAATCTCATAGTATAACATATAACAAAATAAAGGCAAAGAACCACATTGGGTAAAATAAAATAAGCTAATATTGATATGTTTGTTTAAATAGTAGGGTTTTAGGGTATGAAAAATTTACAATTATAACCCTTAGCATTGCAGGGCGAGGTGGGGATGTGGAGGGATGGGGCTAAAAAGTTTAAACCCATCCCCGCCCCGCCACATGGTGCAGGGCTAAAATCTTGCCCCATCTCCACCCCACCACCTTTGCGGGGCTGGGAAAACTTGCATGGGGTGAAGCGGGGAGGAGCGAGTTAAGCGGGGCGGGAAAAAATTGCCATCTCTATTGTAAAATGGTGTGTTATATGTTATAAAATTAGGTTTTGAGATGCTAAATGCTATATTTTTTGAGATGTTTGATAAGGATGCTTTAAATGTTAAAAATATAGCATTTAGCACATGATGTGCTCTTATTGGACCCAAGATTCAAGCAAAGGGGTTGAGGGAGGCCATTGTGCCCTCAAAAAATAAAATGCTAATACTTAAAGACTTTCCCCTTCCTCCTTAGAGGGCCAAAACACCACCTAATTATGAGTTTGAATTTGGTAAGGATAAGATGTGAAATTCATGTTTTATACTATCCATTAAAAAATTGCTATATTAGCTTTTTACTTAAAACTTAACACATCTACCATACCTAATAACATTTTAATAAATACCCAATTGGGCTGGATTTTCAAATGAGTCTTGTAGGGGGGGGGGAAGGCTCAATCTAACGTAGTGGGCCTAGAGCCCCATGTGAGGATTACTGTGTGTCCGAAGAGAAGGAGGTGGTAAAGGCAAGGCCCATTTGGAAAAAGGATCCCCAGAAAAGAAAGATGGTTACAATTTGAGGAGATCGTCGTCTGTCTGAAGAGATTTTATTCCTCGAACGCGAATAATACGGATCAATCGAACGTATAGAAGGTCAGAATGATCTTCCGAGCATTCCTACTGATCAAGATAAGTTCTGAGTATATCTAGAGACGATAATAATGAGGAAATATCTAAAGGAAAAGCTGCTACCACCATATTTAAGGCACTACAGCAACTTTTCTGGTTGTATTTATGTGGAGAAGACCCCTAAACAGTGTAACCTCACCTACCGCCACTCACAAAGAGCCAAAGGAGATATTTGACGTGACATATACTCAAGTAGGTTCATAGATGAAGTACAAGTGGACGATGGAGATGATGAGGAAGGAGGTTATATAAAGGAAAGAAGCTCCTGATAAGAAAGGGGAGGGAAAAAAAGCAATAGAGAAGAGAGAAAAGCTTTACTGTATTTCTAAGAATTGTAATCACTACATAATCAATGATATGCCTCTTCGAACACCAATTCATTTCATTTTTACATGTAAGTTCATGCTGATTTATACTTGGAGGTTGTGATTAACTGTTGTTAATTCCATAGTCAATCTAGCTCTTTCACCAATTCTCTACAAATTTATTGTTTTAGGCTTGGGCCACAAATCCTAACCCTACAAGTATTATAAATAATTGGGTATGATTGTATTTATTTTTTAATTCGTGATATGATGATGTGACATGTTGGGATTGGAAAATGTAAAACTTATGTTTTATACCACATCTTTATAGAATTTAATCTCCTTATTTTTTTTTTATTTTTTATGTAGTTCTTGGTGATATACTTCTTTTATATAAATAATTTTTATTAAATATATTATTATTATTATTATTTATATGTCAATTTTTATTCAAAAATAGAAAGCAAATCTTTTCTATTTTATCAATGTACTAAAACCTAAGCTAAAATATTGTTTTGGCACATAAACTTCCTATGGATTTCTTTTTTTCATCCATAAATTTTAAAAAAGTTTTTTTCTCATCCCTAAACTTAAAAAAAAAAAAGTTTGTTTTTAAATAATTGAAGGATGATTTTTTTAATAAAAAATTAAAGTATGAAAATGTAACCAATACAAAATTTATGGACAAAAATAATATTCTAACAAAAAAAAAAAAATCAGTTTAACAAAAAATTTAAAACTAACAAATTAAACCTTATTATTATTTTTTTTTATAAAAAAGTTTTAAGTTAGAAAATTTAAAATGTAATACACCATTTGCAAAGAAGGCAGAAAAACATATATGAAATTATTGAAGCCAAATAAAAAGAGAATCTATCCTAGTATCCTTTACATAGTTTGCAAAGCTAAATTTCCTTCCTTAACCAAATAAGCAAAAAAGACCAAGAGCAGAGACACTTATTAAACTGCGGTCTCATAGTAAAAGACTGTATACTCCAATTGACTCCATACATTCCTTGACTCTCAGTGAAGTCCAAGAAACATCAACTACAGAATACAGCCTACTCAGAAACAGAGTCCGCAAAAGCAGGAACTTGTAAACACAATCTTAATTCACTTAAACCAGCTCAGCCCAGAGCACAAATACTCAATTAATTCCACAAGAATCGAGTTCCGTTTGAGACCATTAATTCCAATTTTTTTTTTTTTTTTTAAGAAACTAATTCTGATTTAGTAATACTACCAGATAGATAGAAATGAGTATCACACTCTCACTCTGTTGCTGCTAAAGCGTTTGAGTTTTTTATTATTAGCCAAAATGCAAATTGTATGCTCTAAATTTTATTAAAATTTACTTTTAACCTCTAACTTTTGTAACATTGAGTTTTTTAAGTTTTACGTTTATTCAATCAAAACATTTTTTTTTAAAATTTTTTTGTAATTCTTATACATTTTTGCATTATTATTTTTATTTCATGGTTAAGGGTGTGACCATGTTAATTTGATCTAGGAATTAGTTTCCTATATATTTTTTAGGTTTATGGTTTAATTTGTTACCTTTCTTAAAATGAAATTTAAAGATAAGAAATAAACTTAAATGAAAAATAAAATCCTAAATTTCATCATTTTTCATTTCAATATTCTAAATTTCAAAACTACTCAGTTCAATCTTCCGTCAAAGTGCCGTCCAATAACGTTTAGGCCTGATTTTAATATTTAAGTTTTGGGGAGTGGAGTTTGTTTTTTTCGTTCATTAGATAAGAAACGACACCGTTTGGGTATTAGTTTTTTTTTTTTTTTAACATTAACGGCAGCACTAGACGGAACTTTAACAGAGGACTGAATTGAAAATTTTTGAAATTAAAATGACTGAAATGAAAAATGATGAAACTTAGAGGTGGGTTTTGCATTTTAGCCAAAAAAAAACAGTAGTCGAGTGTAAGAGAGATCTGAAAGAAAAGGATCGTTATATTCTAGGGCTTTAGATAATCTTTTTATGTTTCAATTTTTTCTCTGCAAATAGTTTCTGGTGCGACCTCCATTTACGTTAGTAATTTCGACCTTAATCGAGTTCCATTTCCTGTCTCTCTGTGTGTGTTTGTGTGTTTTTTAACATTAATTTGTGTCTTGTTCAGTTTTGTGTGTTAGTGTTGAAGAGAAAAGAAAAAAGAAAAAAAAAATGGAAGGAACAGAGCAGTGGAAGTATCAATTGGAGCAGCAGTGGAAGAAGCAATTGGAGCAGTGGAAGAATCAGTTGGAGCCGTGGAAGAATCAAGCGACGCAATGGTTGAACCAAGGGATTGAATATAGTCATCAGATTCCACCAACCCAGCTCTACGCTGCTCTCGCTGTTTTGTTATTCACAACCCTCTTCTTCCTATTCAGTATTGCTCTCTCTCTCTCTCTCTCTCTCTTTCTCACATTCTTTGAAACCCATAGTTTTCAGTTTTTCTATGTTCAATATATTCAGTGAATCTTGCATGTGTATTCAAAGGTTAAGTAATGTCTTCTGTTTTTTGAATTGCTTTGTGTAGCAGTTCGATTGTTCAAACGTGCGAAATCGGATACAATTGTGCTAACTGGGCTTAGTGGGAGTGGGAAAACTGTTCTATTCTATCAAGTAAGCACTGTCATTGTTGGATTTGTGTTCTTGAATTGTCTTTTTTTTTTTGCTCTCATGACTTAATTTTTGGGGTACACGGCACCAATCTATTTGGGCAAAACTAGTAGGGTAGGAAAGTTTTGTCAAATAACACATGTATGTGTACAGTGTAGTGTTAATGTAAACCCAATTACTCAACTTTTGCATTCTTTTTTTTTTTTTTTTTTTTTCAATTTGATTGGATCGGGAAATTTAGCTATGCAGTGAGCCTCATTAAGTGCAGTTTCTACTCGTTGTAACGTCTATCAAATATTGTATGCTTTTATTTGGAATGATGTCTCCTTATGTTTCTGCAACAAACCTTGTATATCTCGAGCAAGCCTTTTAGACTACCATATTGGCCAATCATGTAGTATTATGTCTTGATGTGATTCATTATGTTATATTGCATTTTTTGTTATACGAAGGTTTACATTTTCACCCAGGGGCACAAGGAACTATCTAGAATCTGACACTCCATTTGAACACCAATAGTTAAATAATGTAGATTAAGTGTCTTGGATAGTGATTCATCTGAAAGAATAGAGAAAGCGTTCTTAATCTATAATTTTTCAAAACCCATGGATTAGGAATACATTGTGAGATGGAAAAAATAATTGTCTTGATGTAAGCTGTAAATTTTCATTTTCATTTTAATTTTTTTATACACACGAAAAGGTTTTGAATTTAATACTTCACCCTTTTTACCATTGTAATGGGAGAAGGAAGTGCTGTTTGAGCTACAGCTCATTGGCTTGAAAAGTGTTTCATAGTGCCCCAACTATTATTTTTAGGATCTTTGTTCTGTTAGTTATATGCTCTGAATCTGATTGGGGCATCTAATGAACTATATTTTACTTTGATTGCCCCAAGTGAGATCCCCTTTAAAAGTTACCTTTGACATCAAACTTGGTAGGCAAACAATTTCCAACCTGTTGGGCTGATAAAACTTCATAAATGTAATCTTTGCATCTATGAACCCATACTACAATTAGAAATATGGCTTAGTTGAGTAATAGTTATTCAGTTATGTAGGAGTCATATTTCTGTTATGCCTGTTGAGGCGCCATATTGTTGGAAATTCACGGCCAAGAGGCTTCAGGCTTTGTTTGAGGACTCAGGTTCTGTTGCAAAGCTGTTTGTACCATAAAATTGGTAATTTCCCTGCCTCTGTATTGGTTAATAACAGCAGCTAAATAAATATGTGGCCTTGCAAAATGCCACACGTTGAAGTTATCCTTTCTTTAACTTTAAAGTTCACCTGTTAAGGCAGCATGGAGTAGTTGTAAGTTATTACTTAAAAGAGAATATGGACACACCAAATTGGGTGAATGAGTAATGGAGACACTTTGTCATGGACAACGAGAATTACATACTATGGTTGGGGCTGGGGAGTTTGGTGTCATGGTGAAGAATAAGTTTTATTTAATTTTTTGGTTTTCTTTTATTCAATGATATTGGGGAAGAATTAGTGGGGAGAATCTTGTTGAGTTTTGTTATTATTCTTAGCTAAATAATTAGCAAGGAATAGGATAATTTTGTGACAGCTGAATGAGCAGTCTTTTGAATATTGGTTGTTTAGTAACTTGTACAGTTCAAGCTTCATACTTTGTAGCATAATATATTTTCTTTAATTCAAATATTAGTGTTATCCTATAGATAGCCCATGCTTGTGGTTAGTCAAAACCCTTATCATTTCATTTATCATCATGGCATGGCATTAGAGGTAAAATAACTTGGATGGCCTTTGGAGAGAAGTATTTTCAGTGCGTATATCTTCAGTAAATGAGTCTTTTTTCCCCCTAAGCAGAACAAGATTACTTAGTTCATGGAGTTTTTAGAAGTTTGTTTCTAAAGAATGCAGTAGTTTTCCTAACCTGCACTAGAAAAAAAAGAAAGAAAATGGAAATGATTCAAATATTATAATCACTTGTGTTAGAGGGCTTTGTAATATATAATATTAACTGAGCTTTGAATTTTAATTTCATTATTGTTGTGTTCCTATGATGTTTACTGTTGCTCAAATATTTTTTAAAATCTCATGTTGAATAGCTTTCCCGTGCATCGCACATGTTAACGACTGGTTAAATTATATGGTGGAATGCATAATGAAAGACTAGAGAACATTATTTTGTGCTGTTCAGCAACCTGGAAGTTCTGTTCCTTGGTCTTTGCATTATTTGGTTATTTATTTATTATTATTGTCCAATTTGTTCTGAAGCTTTTGCAGTGTCGGAGAGTGGCAGTTAGGAACTTAGGAAATAAAGTGTAGTGTTGTTTGTAAGGCGGTGATGTTATGCTTGACTTAGTGCCTTTGCAATAGCACAGTGGTTGAGCATTCAAGGTGATTGAACCTTTTATCCATAGGATTAGATGGTGTTCCTTCAATTTTTATTTTATTTTTTAATATCTCGGGCTCTTGGTCCTTTCAATTGTGATTCTTCTATGCTCTGTTTTTAATTTTAATTTTATAGGCTGACTTTCCTGTTATTGGCATCATGTTTACTAGGGGCTTCCCCTTTTTTCTCCTAAGAAGCTTTTATTTAGCAGAACCCATATACTGCTCATATTGCTACTAATTAATTTATTACATGACATAGTTTATGCCTTACAGATGTCAATCTTACCTTTTGTGCATGGTTTTATGCTTGGTCCAGCTTCGGGATGGCTCTTCCCATCAGGGTACTGTTACATCAATGGAACCAAATGAGGGCCTGTTTGTGCTTCATTCTGAAAAAACAAAGGTATCATATTTTATTCTTTTTTGTAAAACCAATGCATGAGCAAACAAGCACAGCCAAATGTCTCTGTGCATACTGATTTTCTCAAATCACACTTCTTCTGTATAATGAGAGGAAGCATGCCAACTCCTTCAACTGTCATGTGAACATAAGATTAATTCTAGTAGTTTCTCTCCTTGTCATTATATTGTTTTTTATTTGTTGGTTATTGAATCTCAGAGTCAATTGAACTGAACCTTTCTATCTTCCCATTTGACAGAAGGGAAAAATAAGGCCTGTTCATCTGGTTGATGTTCCTGGACATTCTCGTCTTCGACCCAAGCTAGATGAGTTCTTGCCTCAAGCAGCAGGAATTGTTTTCGTGGTGGATGCTCTGGAATTCTTACCAAACTGCCGTGCTGCTTCAGAGTAAATGATTGTTATTTATTTTTTTGGCCTAAGCCACAATATGTGGTTAAAAAATACTGTTCTTTTTCCATCATTTACTAATTTTCCACACCCTGCAACCATGGCTTGGACCTCATGGGTCCCCAATGAGTCCAAGCTCCATCCTTATGTGTGAGCAACACATGGTTACCATGGGAATCGGTGTACTTCTTTTGGGGTGGGCATTGGATCTACTCTTATGGGCCTCATCCTCCCCTCCTCTCCTTAATTATCTTAGCCCAAAAGAAAGAAACAACACAGTTAGTGAGCAAATGGAAATTAGAATTGACAAAGAGATATGTTGCACACAAGGATACTAACATTTCTTACTTGATTGCAAAAAGGTACCTGTATGACATCTTGACTAAGGCAAGTGTCGTGAAGAAGAAAATTCCAGTTCTCATTGTCTGCAACAAAACAGACAAAGTGACAGCACATACCAAGGAGTTTATCAGGAAACAGATGGAGAAGGAAGTGTATGGCTTCTAAGTTCTTTTATATTGAATTGTTCATAGTTGATTACATTTATTGCACATTTTGCAAGCTGTGTATGGGATTAAACTGCTTGTTTTGCCACCATTTGCTACGATTTGCTCTACATTATTAATAGATGAAGGAGAGATATCTCTCCATTATGTAAGAAAATGTTGCATTAGTATTTTGGATTGCCATCCTTGAGTCACTGCGAAAGTTGTTGTTCAATGCAATATCTTTTGTGTGTCCTTCATTCTCAGCTCACTGGATGGTGCACTATATATTTGCAAAATACTTATGACATGTATGCATTAAGTTATTCTCTCGATGTTTCATCCTTGATCAATTGCATCTTATTGGACATTTTTACAAGTGGTTGCTTTTGATCATGATTCGCTCTAAAGTAAATTATAGAAGGAAGAGATCTTTGCCATTACACCAATTGTCTTTCAAGAAAATTCTGCTTACAGTATGATCATTGTGATTTTCATTCATAATCCTTCAAGAGTTAGTTGTTGAATTTGGATCCATATTCCTTAGCTGAATGAAATTACAATGTGATGCTTATGACTCATATTTCTAATATATTTTCTATCTCTTGACAGTGACAAATTAAGGGCATCAAGAAGTTCAATTTCAGAAGCTGATATTGCAAATGACTACACACTTGGGATACCTGGAGAAGCATTTTCTTTCTCTCACTGTGATAACAAAGTTACTGTTGCAGAAGCATCTGGTTTGACTGGTGAGACAAATCAGGTGGAACAGTTTATCAGGGAACATGTAAAGGCCTAGCAAGATGTTCTCTAGATTTCTTGAATCTGTGATGTTTTTGCCTCTAGAGCTTGCTTGAGTATTCATGCTGTTTGGAAAAGCTCTAGGAAGCTTTAGACTCCCAATTGAACTTCAAGGAGAGAAAAGAGAGGAAAAAAGTGGGCAGAGATCCATTTGGGTGCATGATAGTGGTCTGGTCAGTGAATTTGACAATGAGACAATTGAATATGTTATTTTATTTTATTTAAAAATCTAGGAGTATTGACTGTAGTTGGAGTAATCATGCCTTTGCCTCTCCAAGCTCACCAACTGGTTTTTGACTAACTGCATGACTTTTGATTTCGTTTGCATTATTCATAGTCTTTCATCGATCTTTGCCTTGTTTGTGGTTCATTCTATTTTAATGAATCGAGGGCCACTCCATCAATTTTCTGATAATATGGAATATCACAGCTCCATCACAATAATCTAGGACTAGGCCATACCAAAGGCCAAAGCCCCTAATTTGGAATGTAATGTTGGCATGACATTGCGTTCCAATTTCCAAAACCCAGTTTAATGATGTGTATTATTAAGTAATCGACCAATTCAACCCTATTTCTGGAATCCATACATCACACTGTTCTTTTGATGAAACAGACTGTCGCAATTATATTCAATGGAAATAGTAAACAGTAGTAATCTGATGGGAATACTCCCCCTAATCCCCTAATTTACTCTATTATATTCAATGCAAATAGTAAACGGTAGTAATCAGATGGAAATACTCAGGAAGACCGTCCTAATCCACTCTTTTAGTCGTTTGAGCAATATGAGACGTTTTTATCTTAGTTGAAAATTGAAATTATTCAAAGTGCTTTAAAGTTCCATCACTTGAAAAGTGGATCCCATTTGTGTATCTTTATATGAAATGAAATATATTTGTGGATGGAGTATTTCTCTCGGGAGATATTTATTACACCGTGTGTTTTCATAAATTGAAATCATGATATGTGTGTAACAAATTTTACCCTTTCTCTTATCTCAATATATTAAGGATATTGTCAATCTAACTGGTGTGTTTATCTTCAGTTAATCAAATTTTACTTTGGAATTCTAAGAACAAATTCTTCCAACCTTATAAGACCTTTTACAAATCCACTCGATTGTATGACATGTTTCTTCAAATTTATTGCGAAATTCATCAATGGTTGCATTTCGGTTGATATTCAACAAGGGAAACCCCGTTTGATTATTTTCTATATGCCTATCAAATCCAACATATAGCATGAGAAAAGGCAGTCCCAAGTTACAATTTTGTAACTCACAGCGTGTATACTACGTATATGTCAAGGGCAACAGTTGCGTGGTGGTTTATGAAAGAATAGTAAACTGAGTGTTTCTTTACTTCAAATCAAAGAAAAGGGGTGAATGTGAAAAGAAATGCTATTACGAAAAACCTTCGCTGAAATCCGTTACTAGTCAAGATCAGCGTTATCAAAGTTATAAAGTATTAAAGAGTGGGAACAACTTTATAGAGAAAACAGAAAAGTCTCTTTCAGAAAAAAACAAAAAAACAAAAAAGCAAAAAAAAAAAAAATAAATAAATAAATAAACAGGGAAATGGAAGAATCATTACAAGCTAAAGACCAATACTGTGGACTTCGAAATTGGCAATGGAGATAGATATAACAAATAAAGCAATCCTGAAGTAACAAATCCATATGGCTGATGATAACTTAGTTGAACTCATTTACAAATCCCCCATTAAATAATTCATGAGTGCTTGGCAAGTCAAAAATGAAGTAGAATTGAATTGAGAAACAATTAACAATGTTTGGCAATTTATCCAAGCACATAAATATTTAGGACGTATACCCCCTCTGGTGGACACAAAAACATGCATATCTGATTTGTATCCTGGGAAAAATAATGATCACCAGCTTATCAACAGTCTTTACATCCTTCCATTGCTGCTCGATGTAAAAAATAATGACACTAGCAGCAACTCTCTTAGAAGATGAATACTGAACTAAGCTTTCATATGAAATGGTGTGGACCCTTGTTTTACGCTCAGACCCTTGTAATTAACATGGCTGAGGGCAGCATTAGGCTTCTGTTCTGTTTCCTCAACTAATAATCTGATACGAATCTGGAAATGATCTTGACAACCATATGCGCTTCAACCTAAGAATTAAAGCAAAGATGAAATAGCATGGAAGATGCATCAACCCCACTGCGAAGTACCTGCAAAATCCACAATGGCAGCAAAATGGTAGGATTATGAGAAGCAATAGAATAGTAGATACATTTTGGTGAGATTAGTCTCATCTTCACAACAGTGGCAATTACTTAAGAGTTGCCTACTGAACCTTGGAAATCGTAAAACCGGTGCTGCCATCCTTTCAATAGTCTCTCTCACTCACGAAGCAACATAATATATTTTTTCTTTAATGTGGCAATAGATTATTATTATTTTTTTCTGATGACACGGAGTCTCACCAAGGCAGGCCCTTTGGACCCACCCTTGGGGAGCAAATCACAAATACATGACCCCACCCGCCAGATTGGCACTTGCAATGATTGAAATCTACCAGATATAGTACTTAACCTAAGTTAAAAAGACCAAGTTATATAACATCCGGACAATCATTATCTGATACCATGATTTCAGTGATTTGAAATGCACTCAACGAAATATTTGGCTGCCATCTAAAGGAAGAATTATATTATTGAGGAAAATTTCTTGCATTTTGGAGGCATAGATGGCCAATTGGCAGTATATATGATTTCTTCAAAACTTTTATTTTGTCTATGTTTTTGGAAAACAAACTTGTCTTTTCATGTTGAGAGTTAAATGCATTTTTTTGCACAGAATAAGGAGGTTCAAGAATAATAGTAGTATTAGCAATAGCAATAATTAAATAGATAATGACACCATACCATAAGGGAGCATATGGAGATGACAAGTCAAGAAATGGATATGGCCACCTGTAAAAAAAGGAAACAGAAAAAAGAAAATGTATAATTATAATGAAAAAGTAACTAAGAACATCAGAATAAAAATGGAGAGGGAGAGAAAGAATAGCAACAACAAAAACAACATTATCAAAAGTATAATAATAGACAACTAAATGGGAAAAATGTTTTACCATATAGAAATACATGCATGGATGACCCATTGGAAAATGACAAATATAGCTGTCCATAACACAAAATATGCAATCCGAAACTTCGGAAATCGCTGGGACAAAGAGATATATAGTTATAAACTTGCAACTGATCATTGAGAAGATTAAAATAAGTAGAAAACAATAAAACCATTGAGGAACCAAACTTACCACACAATTTAACATTGTTTCACCAAGCAGGAAAACAGCATTGAATGAGTGCATACTAGCAAGCAACTGCAATTGAAACAGCAACACATTCCTCAAATGAAAGGGATTCATTATTAGTGATACATAGAGAAACTCAATTTGTATTACCTAAGAGAGCGAGAGGGAGGGAGCAAATGATGGGGGAAGTGCAAAGAAAATTTTATTTTAATTTAGTCCTGTTTAATTTTAAAAGTCAAGTGCATCTTTATTAGTCAATCGGATTTTGTTTTATGTCTTATTAGGTAATTAGGTAATTAGTATTTTATTCAATTACCTAGAGTTAAAGGGTATTTTTGTTATTCAATAATTGAGAATTTCCTAATCAGTCAGATTAAGGGTTTAGTTTTGCTAGCCTATATAAGCAGGTTATTGTACTCCTATGGAGAAAAGTTTATGATGAATAAAATTTCTTTTGGATTTTTTTTTTCTTTTCAATTGTCTGGTGTTTGTCTCTAGCCAACTGTAGGTGCTAACTCCAAGCAATCCTAGGTGTTGATTTCTAGGGTTTTTCTTTCTTCCTTCGATTTTGCTGTAGAATTTCAATTGTTTTTGTCCTGTGTCAGCAGGCATGATGGATGTGACATTTACATAAAACTGCTAACTCTTTGCTTTCTGCTTGTTTTGAGGCCTGACTTGCTAAATTGCAGAAACAAGAACATATAGTTGAAAGGAACTGAGTTTACTGCCTTCAGCCCCACAAAATAAGACAAAACTTGTCACTGCCAACACCCCCAAAGATCTTTCTCAAAACCAAAACTCATTTTTCTGCTTTCAGGGTTTGGTGGTTTTGGGAAGTGGTAGAGAAGACTTCAAGATCAATGAAATGTCAGAGTCCTATTCTAACTTAAAAGGTTTATCTTTCAAGAACAACCAAAGTCCTTGATTTAAACCCTTTCCAAATGATACCATATCTGTCCTATCAGTATTCTATATTTAAAGCATATCCCTTTTTGGCTAGTAAAAACATCTCCTTCAAAAGGGCATTATAATTCAATCTTAAAGTTGGCAAAAAGGGCAAAGGGGTCTGAACAAGGTATGGTTTGCATGTACAGAAACATAAGCAGTTAAATTAAAGGAAGCAAACCAGGCAGTGTGATGATAAGGTCTGTACTTACAAAATCCAGTTTATACTCGTTGGACATAAGAAAAGGATAAAGAATGAGCCAAAATACGCAGTCGGTAAGCGTCACAGCACCTGCACACATCTATAGGTACAAAAAGAAATGAAAAAGATTTCAACAGGTCACTTATGAAACAGACTTTTTCTTATCAATGAAGTAGTAGATATAGAATCACTTAAGATATGTTTACTAGAGTATTAAAAGCAAGTTAAAAGAACAGTAGTTGCCAAATGTGGTTAAACTCATACAGATAAGCAATCAATGACAGCATAGTGCTCAAGATTAGTGAACCATATATATTCTTAAATTTCCTCAGGAAAAAAAGAATAAGAAAAGAAAGTTCATAAACTTCTCTGTTCAACTGGTGAGGGTAGGATAAAAATAAATACATAAATTAATAAACACAAGCCAGGTATTCCATTCTCAGTACTAACTAATCAAGGGAATCTACAAAACAAAACCATGGCAAGTTTAACATTTTTTCTCCCCTAAAGAATCAGCTCATTAAAATTACAGTCTTAACTAAAGGAACAAGGTGAAGAGAATATAGAAAACACTGAAAGCAAGAAAGAAACTTGAATGACATAATTTAAATTCATACAAAAAAATTTAGCAACTGAATTTTAGAAGAAAAATCACCTGAAAAATGATTTGAAAGATATAACCCCATACACCTGCAGTCTGGCGAGAATGAGGTGCTTCATGGGTATCTGGACTCTTGGACATATTGGCCATATCTGCACTCTGTCCTATTGTGGGAGCTATATATGTTCCCTGCTCTGCATCTAAACTTGCATGATCAACCTCATCGCCTCCAACTCTATTGTGCTTGAACAATCCATAAATGGAGAATAAAGATCCAAGCTACAAGTTGAAATTGAAACCATAAGAACTTATGAATGATGATGTAAAGTAAAATTGAACACAAGGAGCTACCATACTCCCAAAATGAATTAATGACATTGAAGACAGATGGCTGTTACGTGTTCCCAAGGAGGAACTCAATAGCCAAGTAGTGTAGCAAACATCTTTAGACAAGATGATTAATGTAAAAGGATAAACAATAATTTAACTAGTCCAAAGAACAAAAGAGGTTTATGTTCCAATTTCATCTCTATGAGACTTTACTACAGTTTAAAAATAAGGATCTGTACAAGAGTGTTTTTAGAGATGAAAAGTATACCGCAAAATAGATCGTGACCAAAGTAAATGTCCACCTGTGCAACACCCAAAAAAACAAAATCACAAAAAATATAGTCAGCAAAGTGATCATTTCTTTTTATTACTCATGATCAAACTTGAGACTTGAAAGCTAGTTAAAGAAATACTGCCTCATTGAAAAACCAATCTCAAGATTCCTTCCCCACCCCACTCCACAACACCCAACAAAAAAAAAACTCTTTTTCCTTTTCAAATTGTTCATGGAGGTATTGAAATTATTCACACAGAAAAAAAAAATATAAAGTATAATAAGGAACTATTCCAGCATCTGACATAAGCTCTTTGTTATTGACAAAAGTACATAATATATTCTCTCCAAGGGGTTTTCAAAAATCCGTAAATTGAAACCGTGCTCCACTATAATGTGAAAAAGTATACCATTATCTATTTACAGCATGCCAAATAACCTGCTAAAGAAAAATTAGGGCCCCCCACTCAGGTTGCACAAGAATTGAAGAATAATGCAGATTGTGATACTTAAAGCAGGAAAGTATCAAATGGTGACATCTAAAATCACAACACAAGTTAGAAGAGATTTCTTTAAGTGCACCTTAGGTAGATATATTTCCAGGTAAATAGATGAAAGATATATAGATGGGACTAGGATGGCTTACTGAGTGTAAAAGAAAAAAATGCCAACTCCAGCGTAAACAACATCTGCGATGAGCAATGCCATAAGCACAGTCAATGCTATCATTCTGTAAGCAAGCAGCCAGGCAGGATGGATTCCTTTAAGACATGTCTTCCAGGCTTCATCCTTGTACAAAGTCCCTGATTTTTCTTGCTGATTTTCTCTCCTCTCCGGTCTGGACTTGTTGAAACCTTCATATTTCCATATCAGAAATGATGCCAAAACCATTGAGGCTAAGACCCATAGTGCACAGAGGAAAAACCTCCAGTTCAACCAATAACTTGGAGTGTTTGTAGCAGTACTAGTCATGACAGGCTGCCAAGTACGGGTTGTAGATCCTGTTAAGAGTCTAAAGATATTACTTCTACTTGCTTCACTTTTTATCATATTTTGTAGTTTAATTCCCCAGAGCCAAATGTTGGGTGAAAATTGAATTCAATACCAAACGCACAGATGAATGATGGTGAAAATTTTAAAAACCAAAAGGGTTATTCTTAAAATTTGATGACTTGAAACTATAAAATGGGGAAACAAATTTTATGGAAGAAAAGAAAAAAATGTAATCAAGATTCCAAAAGAAATACACAAAAATAAACAAGAAGCATGTGCCTGCTATGCTAAAGGTTCAATGAGATTACAGTGGAAACTCAAACATTTGAATTTTCCACAAACACTTCTATTGCTAAACACATTCTAAAGATTAAAACTTTGAAGAACCCAACAAATTTACAAAACAAACTAGTATGCCTCGGTGAGATATCATGAAACCCAAATCTCAATTTTTTTAATAAGTAAACTTTATTAATGAATAAAAAAGAACAAGTCCTGGTTTCTTTAAAACATGTCCCAGGTTACACTAAATATGTACACTTGGAACAACAAAAACACAGAAATAAAAAAGGAAACAACAGGAAAAAAAACAAGAAGAAAACACAAGGCTAACAAAGGCCAGACTTCAAAAATTCAATCCCAACACAATCAGTTTAAGAATTTTCTTAGTGAGTGTTATGCAAGTAAGGAACAAACAACACAAAGAACTAAGAACTAACACGGGTTCTCTTCTCCTTAATAGTGTCATACACAAACAGAGATTCTTTACTTTGGATTGGTTTTTACCCAAAAGGTCATGATCAAATAATAATAACAATAATAAGAAAGAAAAAAACGTAAATTCCTATAGATAAAGAAAGGTGTGGCACTTACGGTTTCGCCAACGAAAATGCAGAGAGTATAGAGGTGTCAAATATAAAAAAAAAGAAGATGCTTTGCTTCTTTCTATTGCAAGCAAAAGAGAGAGAGAGAGAGAGAGAGAGAGAGAGATTTAGTACAACACAACAACAACCTTTTACAAAAGACGGGTATGCTTTCGTTGTCTGATTAGCAGACTTTTCTGGGATTGGAGAAGATTCAGCAGAGAAGATAACCCACTACACACTTTTTTCTTTGGTTTTTCTCTCTCACAATGGATTTTATTTACAACATGGGTTTGGTTTTTTCTCTCTCTCAAAATGTATTTATTTATTTACAGTATGGGTTTGTTTTTATTTGGAGAAAGAATGCAAATTCTATACGGAACCAGAAAACCCACGCACACAGAAACACAGACACAGTAAAGCGACGCCTACACGGAATTTTGGACAGGTACTAATTAATAATAATAATAACACCTACCCAAATGGAAACAAAAAACACTGTATCTTTCTTTATGTTGTTGATGGTTTTTTTTTTTTTTTTTTTTTAATAATAATATAATTTTGATGGAGAATTTGGGTCAGTCTTTGTCTTTTCCTTTTCTTTTGTCAACAGGCTATGGTGGTGGTGGACCGGTGGTGTTCAATTTATTCATCCCCATGTACTTGGAGATGAATAAAAGATAAAAAATTTTGGGCAAAGAAACGGTCCCAAGCCACACAAATTGGTCAGACTGTTCACAAAATCTTGCTATACATAAAAAAAAAAATAATAAAAATAAAATAAAAAAACGTTTTTTACAACATTTTATATGGAGGCACCCTTATTTGTCATGACTCTTCCATTAAAATAACATGTCATTTATATAACAATCTTATAAGGTTGGTTTGAACTTTGAATACTTGGATTTGGATTTGTATTTGAATTTTAAAGTAATAATTTTAAAATGTCTTAATTCCAAATTTATAAATATTGAGGTATGTCATATGAATTTCTAAAATTTTATGAGTTTAGAAATTATTTCAAATTCAAGGATTTTAAGATTTAAATTTTTTTGTAGATTTGTGAAATCCAAATTTTTGACTCTTTGCAAACTACCCAAATAAAATATTTGAATTTTAATCACTCAAATTCAAATTCGTATATCAACATCTTGCCATTCAAACACATTATAAATATATATGACCGTTTAATTCACGCATGTGTATTATTGTAAAGTTAAATCATGACCTTGTCATGATTACAGTTTATAAAAATCAAACACGTAGTATGTATGTCGCACTAATATAGTATTTACCCAAATATATATGACTGTTTAATTCACGCATGTGTATTTGTAAACTGTAAAGTTAAATCATGACCTTGTCATGATTACAGTTTATAAAAATAAAACACACAGTATGTATGTTGCACTGATATAGCATTTACCCAAAAGTATAAACAAAATTATTAGAGTGGGAAAACAATAACCCAATCTTTCTTTATAAAGAATTCAGCAAAAAGACTTTCGTTATAAACTTTTCACTTTTTTTTTTTTTTTGATGAATAGATGAATATACCTTATCTTATATTTATTGCCACAAATATTTGATTGGCCAAACCCACGTGATCTAGCTTTCGGAAAAGAACAAGGCACTGAAGCAGCCATGTCAAACGGACAGGACTATATACATTTCTTTTTTCTTTTCTTTTTTCTCAATACATACTTTACATTTCATTTTCCCCATTTCTTCCTCCAAATATTGCAATCTTAATTTACCTGAAAATACTAAAGTCACAAACTATTTTACAAATTTTTTTATAAACTACTGATGTGAAGAATGATTATTGGAAAGCAAATAAGTGATGCTAGTGATGAGTTCTAGTAAAAATTTATCACATCAATAGTCTATAAAAATATTGTAAAAAGTTTTGTGTTCTGTAGCATTATTTACAAAGCTCATTGTTCTCTTCTGGTAAAAATAAGCAACATTGCAATTGAACAGTTCATCTGTGTCAGAACCTTCTTTGCAATTTCATTCCCATTTGAGCTTATCAGCAATCAAATCAACGGGTAATGACCCTAGAGGCACTGATGACTCCACCTCTTCAAACGAATCACTATCATAATTTTCATACTCATCATCGTCACTATCATTATAGATGTCATCTTCATCATAACCCTCAGATTTGGGATCATCTTTGGACTCTGCCATTGTGCTGCTTGTACCATCTTCGCTTGACAATATTAATGCTGGATAGGAATGCTCTGTGGCCTGTGAAATACCCTCAAATTCCTCCACCTTCTTCAAAAGAGCATCTGGACCAAGATTAATCTCATCCAGCAACAATGCTTTGCTTGACTCAATTGCACGCTTCCATAGTGACATCATTTTAGAGCTTGTTCTCACTGTTGTGGCATTACCCTTAAAACAATCACCATCATCCTTACCTGAAAAACATAATGAAAAATGAAAATTAAGGCCAGATCATTTTAGAATCTGTCATCATGTCACAATATTTACCATAACTGCAAAGTACTGCTAGGAAAAGTCAATCCTTTTAGAACTGGTTTTTCTTATTTGTATTATTATTATTATTTAACATATACCACATTTGAAAGCAACCTCAAAAATCCCACCTCCCATCCAAGTTGTTCAAATGTGCAATTCAGATGAGAATACAAAAAGAGCACTTGCTTACTGGTAATGCAATTTCAAGGAAACTACACTTGGAGCATCTAGTAAGTACCTCTTTAACTTTTTCACAAAAAACAGGATGAGTACCTTCCTTTTCCAAAATCATTTCAAAGTGGTGTCCAACCAAATTGCACAGTAGCTTACTAACCAAAATAAATAAATAAATTGCAAAGTAGCTGGCCTTATCCAAAATATTGTCTAGTTGTCTACTTAACTGTGGTGGCCACTACAGCTATTCTTCCTGAATTTAACTAAAATCTAGTGGCTAATGGCGGCTTCCTTGAAATTGGAATGAAAGGCTTTTTTAAGACATACTACTATGTCAACTTTTATCATATCGTTTACCATCCATGACATGGTAGTCCCTGTGCATATGAAATGATGTATCCCAATTTGCCATCATCTATAAGACAAAAACCCTTCTCAACAACATATTGTTTTCCTATGAAGTACATCAAAATCAAGTGCCTTCCCACCCCCATGCATAGAATCATCCAGCTGTTATCTACAATTTGATCTTTGCATAATATCATCTTACAGCATAAATAACCTAATATTGCATGCAATAGTACCCTTGATAGCCTGTCAACAGTTCCAGATAAAATTTCAAAGGAAAGTTGTACAAATGCAATGTGACTTGTCCCATTCCTTTTTGTAATGCATACCTGAACTTTCCAAACCACCAACAATGCCAATTTTAGGGGGGATTGCAGGTAAAGGAGCATTTGTATACATTGATTTCCAATCTTGTCCCCTCCACATCAATATTTGTTCACCTTCAAAAGATAATAACACACAAGGAACTAAGTCCTGTCCAAATGGAGAGGAAAAAAGGTTAAAAACTAGGACAGCACGGCAACCAGAATGATAGGTAAACTAGTAAAGAATATAAACACCATCATACAACATTCAACATATCATAACACACTTTGTGTAAGGGACTGCCTATCAATTAACAGTATAAAGGGGCCACCATCTAATGCAATGCTTTGTCTCAGGCTAACAAGTGCATATGCAAAAGATGCTGAAGGTAGGATTCTATCCAAGCCACCCTACCTAGGTGGGACTAACACTCATAATGACCCATATAATGACAAGTAAAACTTTAGAAAGGTACCATTTCCTCTGAGCTACAACATTTTTTTCTTTTTTGCTAGGCATCTTTCCTTTGGACCTACATATACAGATGCTAGAATTCAAAACGTTTGTAATATATACATATAGACTATGATTGTTGAGGAGAGTTCACTTTGCGGTGAGCCAAGCCCTAGCAGATGGGATAACCCTGTTAGCCCACGACAAGCCTGTCATTAGGTTCTTCTCATATGTAGCTTGGCTGTCTGGGCTTTAAAAATGTGCAAATTAATCACAAGTTCAAGCAAATGCAAAAACTCTGTCTAGAAATGTTTGTAGGAACTACAAAATTTTCGTTTAACTTAGACATCAAGTACCACCTCGTGCTTTTACAAATTTCAAAACTAGGAAACAACAGCTTCATAGAATATTTTTAACACTAGAAAGAAGTTACACTTTTGGTTGACATAGCAATAATTTCATTTGGAATGTGACCTTTTCATTGTCTTATGTGGGGAATTTGGAGGGAGCCAAATTTTCAAAGACATGGAGAGATGTGTTAAGATCAAGTCTACTTTCTTATATTTTTGGTTTGAATGGTGTACTATGATTTGGGTTATCTTTACTTATAAAAAAAAATGATTTGGGTTATCTTGTAATTTACTTGATTAGATGGATAATTAAAATATAGTTCTGTAATTCTTTAGGAGGCTCTACCATTTTAGCTATCCTTTTCTTTAATAATTTTTGTTATTACTTATCAGGAAAAAGAAAAATAGAAAAGGACACCCAGCAGTGCAATAACTTAATTAATCTACCACAATCAATTTAAAAATGTATTGACAAGAGAGCCATATCCAATGAGTTCCTTCATCAGCATCCATATCCTCCCCCATCTGAACTATTTGGGGATTCAGATGACAAACCCTGTTCCATCATTTTAGTTCATTAGGTCAAGACTCAGGACCTGAAACTCAGGCCTTTATAGATTAACCTCAAGTTCATATTTCATAGAAGCCATTAGATACCCATAGTTTATTACATAAAATTCCTGATTAATATATAGTGCCAGAGTACTTATCAAATATATACATAGTGCCAGAACATACCTTCTTTCAAACTTATATATTTGGGAAAATTACAGATTACCCACTTGTGGTTTATCTCGAATTTAACCTACCCACCATGGTTTCATTTTTTACACTTTACCCACATGTGCTTCCCTCCGTTACTACTCCGTAACTCACCTTCCTTTTAGACATTACTCTTAACACATTTTTTATCAAAAACAAAACCCAAAACAGATCAAACACTCCTCTCTCTCCCAAAACAAGAAAAACAAAAGAAAAAAAAAGATCAAAACATGCTATTTCAAACCTAGGAATATGCATCTGGCTCAAATCAAATTTTTTTCAAACCCAGAACACAAACACAGCCGACCCATCGATGTCAACCTGTCACCACCTCATTCTGTTACCCATTACACTCCAAAACCACCGCACAAATCACCGGTGTGCCCCAAAATTACATCAAAACATCACAAATTTTCTGATCGGGTCAATTGATCAAATACTCAACACACAAAAAAAAGAGGCCTTTCTTTTCATTTATCTGACGCTAGGGTCTAACCAAGGGAAATTCATTGAATGACAGTGAGCTTATAACACACTAGACCCACATAGCAATTCAAGACGAAAAATCCAAAATTCAAATCTTTGCAGGCTGAAAATGCTAGAAATGTACGCTCTGTATCATTTAAATAATGTAGAAATCACAAGCTAGTACACTTCCAGATTAGTGGCAATATCATAATCACAAAAATTATTTAAACTCATTGTGGGGCCTAAACCATGGTTGACAAGTACATCAATCCATGGATTGGTGCTATCAATAGTGCTATGGTGTGTGTGGGTGTACAGGGTTACCATTCTTGAAGCAGCAAAAGCTTTTGTTGGCAAGTGATAAAGAGGCACCCATAGCCACCACAACCATTATCAGAACCCACAACCAGCACCACCACGCCCACCATTATCAGATTAACACCATTGTTTTTGTGAGGAATCCATGCCAAAGGTCTAGATCAGACTGTGATGCCTTCGTTCTTACTTCATGGGTTTCATTTTTAACTATGCCACTACTCTCTCTCTTATGGTTTTGCTTGATTTGATTTGTATTAGTTTTCTGGTGTATGTTCTTCATGTTTGTGAATTGTGAGAAACCAATACCATATTTTTATTTATTTTTTTTCTTCTTGTTTTGGGAGGAGAGAGACATAAAATGGATGTAAAAAGACTTATTTACTCATCTTTTTTAACAGAGGTGGGTAATAGAGACTAAACAGAAGTAACCTCAGGTGGGTAAAGTGTCAAAAATGAAACTACGGGTGGGTAAGTTAAATTCGGGCTAAACCACAAGTGGGTAATTTGTAATTCCTCCTATATATTTTCTTTCCAATTTGAGACCAAACTCTATTCTTAAATTTAATACCTAACAATGTGTACGTGCTTATATATAAGATTGTGCTACATTAATACCGCTTGAAAGTTAGAAGAATGCAAATGTTACAGACCTTAAGCTTAGCACCTAACTTCTTGTAATCACTTGTGTGCATCCCTTTGCAGTCAATTTTCACTAGAGGGCTTCCTTCAAAAGCATTCCTAACATCTTTCACCAAGTTTATGTATACTCCATTTTTTGCTGCAATGTGAAAGAAGGAAATAAATAGTTTGAATTGACCACCAAAAATAATAAAACTTGAGTCTTGATGATGCTTATAGATAATAGACTTTGTCCCATAAATAGTGCAACTAGAATCTCTGACATGAAAGCAAGCCTGTAATACAGGAGCAACTTGCAGCATACACATTCAAATCCATAGACACTTCAGATGATTTAGTATATACAAAGTATGTACAGTGTGACATGGTCATATTGAATCAAGGCATTCTAAGCCCATATTGAAACTGAGGTTGGCTGTTTGCCTGAGCAAAACATCAACAGATCTGCAACTCAGGTGTTGGGACTGGCTAGAACAATTGGCATGAAAGTATTTATACCATGACCCTTTTAGAATAGGGAGACATACAGTTCAGGGTTCAGCAATTTCTGGTTATCCAAAGTATTGCTTCACATCCTATGGCTCTAGTTACAGAGAACAGATAAAAAAGACAATGTGAATTAAATATAAAACAAACTTTATGACAAAGTAGTTATTTATAAGAACAAGTGATGGTCCTGGTGAATTTACCTAATTTACAAATTGGCAAAAGTTTTTCTCCCCGCTTCCGAAATTCATCAGCTTCAGCTTTTGTTAATCCTTCTGGAGCTTCTTGGATAAGTTTTGGGTAAACCGGAGCAGCTGGTTTCCAGAGCATTACTGGGTACTGTGGACGGGTGCGATAATTGTAGTTTCTGCCACGGAAAAGATAAACTACACCACCAACACGATGAATGATCTTTCCCCCAGTTTTATCCTGACATTATAAGAAACTTGAGCATGATGCAAGCATGAGCTTTCTTTACTAAATCAAAGAGGACATAAAATTTGAATTCAGCCTGATAATGAACTTAATTGGTGCATAATTAACTTAGGAGGCTTAAACTTCTTAGGAGAATAAAATTTGATTTATTTGATGTACATTTTCATAAGTCGAAAAACTAGCCTTTAAATTAGAAATAGAGGCAACTAAGGTGATTTATGCGCATACACACTTCCACAAATGGCACTATTTATTGCAATTGAAGGGAAATCTTAAAACAGAATACATGAAAATCCAGTAGTAGCATCTATGGTTAGTGCAATGTGCCATTGTTCAGTTAAAACAAAATGTTGGCATGGGCCTCACGGCTGCTTCTATATCTCACACCCAATATCCCATTCCATCTCTTAACAAAGTGATGGTAATTGAAGGAATGCTATTCCAACTTTTTTCTCTGCCAAATTACAATAAGATTTTATAGAATGAGATTTTTATCTTCACATCCCATTCCTTGCAAAATAAATGGGAGCTTGAAAAGAAACTTTGCCCACAAAATGGCACCTTTAGCAAAACATCTCTATCACATGCTTGATAAGCAACAGCTTAGATAAATGAAACTGAGGAATACAAGAAAAATGGAGAGACAAATACCTCAAGGTGGCGGCAAATGTTATCCATATCCACAGTGGGAACCCCTTTACATCGAACTTTACAAACCTTCTGCCCCCGCCAATGCGAATGTATCAACTCCAACATATTATGCGTCAACCCATCCCTCCCTATACACACCCAAATTTAACCAAACAAACATGAATATCCACGACAAAATACCTCCTCCAACCCATACATGACAGGATAATTAAATCATCTAAAGAAATCACATAAAACATGGATTAGGATCCTTTAACATTCTTAAGGTTACTCCATAATCAAGCTCATAAATACTATTAATCTATTTTGAAATAAGGGGACTGAATTCAACAATGCATCATTTTTATTGTATACCAATCAACAAGTTATAAAATTTGTTGTTATTGATACTTAGACAAACTTTAACAATCACCATTTTGATTTCTATTTAAATTATTGATGACATGCCAAGAGACTTGTAGCTCAACTGACACCTCATTTCCAGGTTCAAATCCCTCATCCCAATTGCAACTAATGAATTATCAAAATTAAATTAAAAAAAAATCATTAGCAACGTGCCAAAATCCAGTCTATTCGTCTTAAAATGAATGAATATGATTTTAGGAATTAAGAACTACATTGTAAACTTATCCGCTAATCACATTTAACATAACAATATCTTAAGTCTCTAGTCGCCACCTAATGAGTTAGAGAGTCCTTAAAACTGTGGGTTTGAATGAAAATTCAGCTACCATTTCCGAGCAAAAGAAAGGAAAACGAAAAATCTCACCAAGATTAACCTGGCGATTATCTGCCAAGCGAGGTTCGACAAGCATTTTGATCTCCCATTTCTTCAAACGCTCACCGAGTATTTCCTCTCTCGTCCTCTTCTCCTCCACAAACTTCCCCAACGGAAACGGCCTCGCCATCTCCACGCGCTTCACTCCGTCGTCACCGGCCGGAGGCGAATTCAGCGACTCCAGCAGCCGAATCTTCCTATCCTTATCCCTCTTCTTCTTCAGCGGCGCCTTCCCGGTCCACGGCCGCGGCATGGTCGGCGGAGCGAAGGGCAAGAAAGCCGGCTCGCGAATCGCGAGCGGCTTGACATTGGGAGTCTCGGAGTAACTGTACTGGAACTCGAAGGGAGCGCCGGGGAGGAGGTAGGAGACGCCGGAGTCGCCGATGACGACGGAGCGGCCGGCGTCGGAGGCGATGACGCCGTCCTTGACGGGCTTGTAGTAGTTGGAGCGGCGGTGAGGGGTTTTGAAGGCGGGGTTGGTTTGGGAATTGGGAGGTTTGGGAGGGGTAGTTTGGGGTTTTGAGGATTTTTTGAGAGGTGGAGGGTATTTGGGAATGGGAATAGGAGGAGGAGGTGAAGGAGGGGTGGAGTTTTTTGTAAATTTGGGGTCGTTTGGGGGCGGTGTTGAAGGGAGTGAAGAGAAGAGATTGAAGCCTGGTAGTGATGCTACAATGGCCATTTTTAACACTAAGTGTTAGCTTTTTTCGGATGAGTTAGAGAGATGAGCGATGATGAGTGTGAATGTGCGATAGTGATAAGAGTTTTCTGGTTTTTCCGTTGTGTTTTGTAGAGGGAAGAGTGTGAGAAAGAGAATATGATTTTTTTTGAGCTTTGTCGCATGATACGACGCCGTTCTTAACTTTTTTTTTTTTTTTTTTTTGGGGTTTTGTATGCGAACATACGACGCCGTTCTTACCAAGTATACTGTGATTTGTTAATTTAATCAAGTGTGCAAATGCTCTTGTTAAATATGGGTGCATTTTTAATTGGGTTTTTATCTTTTCATGATGCTCCCTTTATCATGATGTTTTTATTTTTTTAAGGAAGAAAGGAAAAGATATGTTGAATTTGAAATAAGACTAAGACACAAGCATTTCTTAGTATTTTTTATAGAAATATTCATAATTCAAATAAAAGGTTAGATGCCATAGAACTCCAAGCTAATTGGCACATTTTTTTTAACTGGATAAATAGGATGAAGGGGATTGGTGAGACTTAAAACACATTGTCCAATTAGCACAAAAGGTGTTGAAATTATTTGATTTTCACTCAAACTGAAATTAACATAAAATTTTGATATGTACTAGTACTATTTAAAATAGATTTTTGAATGAAACATTTAAAAATATCCTTAGATTTCATTATTTGTCAATGAAAAGAAGAAGAAGAAGATTGTAACAATAATAAGGTTTGCCACTACTCGAATCCATAATCTCAGACTCTCAAAATGATGAGTCACGAGAACTTCCTACTATTAAACCACTTTTACAAATGATAAACGGTACTATTACTTATAACTTCTCTCGAAAAACATAAGAAAATACTATTTGTAAGTTGTTAAACAACATATAACACAAAAAATCATCCCCTGCATATGTCCCTAACAACAAGACCACCCATCACATACATGAAAGAGTAAGATAAAACGGCAGCCGTTTTGCATCACCCTACATTAATACGAACAAAAAACGCAGCGTTTCACACGACCCCCAACATACCACTCATGCACCCTCACCGCACCCAATCAAAACCCCACAAACCCTAGCAGACCCATCCACCATATATAAACCCCTCTTCATTTCCAGAATCCCTTCTCATCTTTTATTTGAGACTCTTTTCACAGAGACCCTTTTGAAGCGGCTGGTTGCTGCGAATCGCAGAACCAACCAACCATGCAGATCTTCGTGAAGACCCTAACGGGCAAGACCATCACCCTCGAGGTCGAGTCCTCAGACACCATCGACAATGTGAAGGCCAAGATCCAAGACAAGGAAGGAATCCCGCCGGACCAGCAGCGCCTCATCTTCGCCGGAAAGCAGCTCGAGGACGGCCGAACCCTAGCGGACTACAACATCCAGAAGGAGTCGACCCTCCACCTCGTGCTCCGCCTCCGCGGCGGCGCCAAGAAGCGCAAGAAGAAGACCTACACCAAGCCCAAGAAGATCAAGCACAAGCACAAGAAGGTGAAGCTCGCGATCCTTCAGTTCTACAAGGTGGACGATTCCGGAAAGGTCCAGAGGCTTCGTAAGGAGTGCCCTAACTCTGAGTGCGGCGCCGGAACTTTCATGGCCAACCACTTTGACCGTCACTACTGTGGCAAGTGTGGCTTGACCTATGTGTACCAGAAGGCTGGTGGTGATTAGGTTTTATGTTTTGTTTTTTTGATTTTATAATATGTTTTAATTTTGAAATAGCGGATGATATGGATCTGAACTACTAGGTTGTGTTGTTTTTTTTTTTTTCCTGAATTTTCTGGATGATTATCGTACTATTATTCGACTTAAAAGTTTTGTTGGGATTTTGCTTGATTATCTGTTTGGTTGTGTTTTTAATTTCTCTGTTATTTTAATTTCCTATTGATTTTGCTATCTTAAATTGAATTTATAGGATTGTGTTGTTGTAGTAAAAAAAGAAAAAGAAAAAAAAAAGAACAACAACAATAACAACAACAACATAGGAAAATGAAAAATTTGATGCAATATGTGTCTTTGTGGGATATTGATTCAAATAGTCTCGTACCTCAATTTAGACATCCAGGGTTTTAGTCTCCCTATTCCTAATTATCGAATTATCAGATATTTACTACTTTGTAAATGGAGAGTGAGTTTATGTATTGTTATTCTATGTGAAATTTGTGTATAAGATGAAAATGCTATCCGTTATTAACCTAATGGAGGATGTGAATTTGTGTTTTTGCATATTGTGGATTGATGATGTACTTTTTTTCTTGTGAATTTATCATTTTCATAGCTTTGTAAAACACTTATTTGCATTATTAACTGTGTAGTGTATGAAATAGTTTTGTTAGATCTCGCTTTGATATGAGCTTGTCCCATTGGTCTAGTCACTTGGTGTAAATGGCTAGTTTGTACTCAGCTAGTATTCTTTTTCTAGACATATGGAAGTAGTAAGATGACTAATTTAAAGTTATTAAGTAGGGTGTTTGATATGGCCCGTATGGGCAATGTTCTTGGTAAATCTGTCTAGTCCCTTCTATGTTAGGGCATATGTGTTGCTCAGGGGCTATTCTAGATTTTATAGCGCCTCATGACTTCGAAATTAAGGATGTGTTGAAGGGCCCTACTTGTTGTTTTGCTCTACTTCACTTGAATTATAATTTAGGATCTTACTCATTAGGTAGAAGATTACAAAGATGAATCCTTTGAATTTTGTAGCAGAAGTGGTTAACTTGAATTGGAGTTTGGTGACTTGTCTGGTTTTTTGATACTTCGGCATTTCTTTAGCCATAGGCCCATAAGCTTGTCTTGCTAGAGGTTGGTAATTTGCTGATGATTTGAGTTGGATGGTATTAGTTGGATAAGAAACTGGTGAATGTGATTGTTAAAGCAAGAGGGTGAGTGGAGTTGTATTTTGTGATTGGTATGATGAATTATTTAATAGTGGAGACGACCTATTTTCGTTCAGGAACATTTCAAAATAAATGAATTTCGATTGATGAATTTCTATCAAAATAAATGAATGAATTTCTATCTCCATTTGAAATCAGCAAGAATCGACCTGATGTGCTAATTCGATTGAAGGAAAGTGAATTCAGGCCATAAACACTGTAATCCGATTTGGGTGTCCCTAATTTTTTCTTCAGTTTCTCATTGTACTTCTTTTACCATATTGTTATTTGTCTTTTTAGCGTGATATGATGTGGCATTCCATGTGTTTGCCTATGTGGCAGAGAAATAATATTTAACACGTCAATAATGTCCAACTTTGGACAACAGGATTAAATTGACACGCACAATTGACACAATTGGAAGGCACTAAATTGGCACAATGTGTAAAGGCTAGGAACTATTTATACAATTTACCCTATTTTGTTTTAGTAGTTTCTACTCAAATTAGAATGTTTTTATTATTATTTTAAATTACTTATACTAGGGAGTCCTTGTCTTTCAAAAAATGAAAAGGATTGATAATAACATTTATAACAACCTTTAGAGCATAAGTGTTTGTATAAAAGTAACACACTTTAGCCAACCAAATTCAAAATTCACTAACATCAATTGTTGGTTACAAATCTGGTTGTAGCCATTAGTTACAACTTTCACTAAAAACAATTAATATGACTACATTTTTTAAAAATTTAACTGTTGGATTGTATGTTTTATATGTTCTTAATTCGCATGTAAAATTTTGTGTCTATTAGATGTTATTTACTATTTAATTCATAAACTTATTTTTTATGCATAATTTTAGGTTACAAAAATTTGAAATTTAAATATTTGATTAATAACATAGCCATTGATTTTGGATTTTCTGAAAAAATTTGCAAGCATAAAAGATATAAGAAAGAAATGTAATCCAATGATGAATTTGTTAAAATTCACATCAGATATTAATAGTTGTAGTTATGGGCTATAACAAAATTTGTTGCCAAACTTTATCAAAAAATAAATGAAGAATTAATATTATATTGAAATTGTAGGTAGAATAGATAATATGATGTAAGTGTTTTTAAAAAGTAGTTGTGTAAAATAAAAAATGTAGTTTCTTATGCTCAAATACTTGACTTTTTGCATGAACTAATGTGAATGCTCTTAGCATGCATATACCACATCCAACTCTCTTAGTGTTATACCAATTACTAATTTGAGCAAATATGCCTACCTACATCTTGCAATTCTCAAGACTAAAGTAGATGTAATATAACATAAGACCTAAATTTTGTCCATCTAATCCCAAAAATCAGTCATATAAGTTTATATTTGCATTTTACTATTGTACTTGTGCAAAGGCTTTGCAAAAGCATTGTTATTGTGCATTTCAATTATTTATTTATTTATTATATTTCTTGAAGTTTTAAGAAAAGAGTGAATAGTGATTGTTGTGGGTAAGTAAAGATAAACAATTTTAAAATTAAAGAAAAAAATTGATATCCTAAAGAAATAGGGTTTAGACTAAATAATATAATGTGTGCATACTGAAAAGTGGTTTGATAAATATACATATATATATATATATATATATATATATATATATATATACTTAAAAAAAAAACATGCATGACCTAATATGAATTCTCATGATTAAATATTTTTCTAGTGATGCTGTGTCGGGCAAGACAGACGAACTATCCTACAGCTACAAGGCTACAAATGTTCTATTTTTTTTTTTTTTTTTTTGAGAGAGTTTTAACCTATGATGTTTGCTTCTGATGATAGTTCTTTATCATCAGACCAAGATAATAATCAATTTTTGGTGTAGGCAGGGATTGAACTCTAAATCTCTTATTCAACCATCAGAGACTTTATCAGTTGTACTAACTGAAATCCACACAAATGCTATATTAATTGTGTTAAAACGTGGGTTTATTTTATTTTATTTTTTAAAATTTTAAAAGCGGGTCAATAGGTATGGAACAAGGTATGAACTCGTTTATGTTGTTGTTTGTCTTAAATTTTGCCTAGGGCCATTCCAAAATATAGTTCTCTTTAAAAAGTTAATAAATAAATTAACTAATTTAATCACTATTATTCTTTCACAAGATTTTAGAGTTTAAATTAATAAGAATAGTTTTAAAAGTTTGTACATTTATAGGTAAAAGACAAAGCATTAAATACTAAAGTCAAAATTTTATTTGGAGGAACTTTCCTCCCGTGCTCTTTGTGATGCACTTTGTGATGTTTGAAAAAACGATTAATGTATAATTTTAGTTACATAACATTTTTAATTAATCACATGGCTTGTTTATATAATACACAAATAAAGAGTAATTCTTAGGTACTCCTAGAGTATAGCGAATGATACTCCATCCTCTCACATTTGTGGTGGGGTCTGCTCATTAAATTTATGGTGGGATCTACCATGCATGTGAGAGGAGAGAGTACCATTTCTCTATGATTCAGGAGTACCTAAGAATTTTCCCACAAATGATAATTTTATTAATTGTCACGTAATGGGTTGAAAGAGATTTCCCCTAACAAGTTTGAAGGTAAATTTATTTCAAACCAATTTTAAGAAATCTATTGGAACTCATTACATTATAAATAATAAGATTATCCACATGTATCATGTAAACCGGTTACAAGACTCATTAAAAAGGTTATATGATTAAAAGTACACGTAAATTATCGTTTTAATCATTATGTAGTGAGATTGAGAAAGTTATTTATACTACTATTTAAAGGGCTTCCCCTGTTTGAGATCCTCATTTTTTGGGTTCAAAAATGTCTCTACACTCATATGTTTAAATAGAGACAAAATTAAAAGACAATTTGGTAAAAATATAACTCTAACTTTCATTAAAACATTGCCTAAAAGATAGGGTCACTCTCCTGTTGATTTTCAAATTATTTTATCCACTTATATATTAGATTCTCAAAATAAAAATTATATATATAAAATAAAAATACAAGTTTTTTTTTTTGGTTTGTTTTTAAAAAACCTCATCGCACGTGCAAAGCATGTGTGATGAGTCTAGTTTCCTATTACATGATGTTTGTTATAAAATTTGAAAATTTTAAAAGGGTTCTGTTAACAGGTACCCTTAGGACAATTGTCATTTAGAAAAGTTTTAACATTACTTTTATAGGAAAAGTAAAAAACAGTCAATACAATTACTCTTTTTTTTTTTTTTTTTTTCTTTTTTTATATATATTTTTTTTAAAAAATATCATAAACCAATGCCCTTAGACATCAATTAAGTTTTCCCATTTTAAAATGAACAAAAAAGATGGGCATGATGACCTCCTTTTTTTTTTTTTGGTATATAAATTATAAACATTCTAAATTATTTGTAATGATTTCAACTATATATTTTTCTCAAAAAAAAAAAAAAAAAAAGAAAGAAATGAACAAAGTTTAGTTCCATGTATATTTTTGGAGCCTATCTTTTTCCATTTAAAACTACTTTAAATATCTAATGCAAAATCTTGCCAAATGATAGGAATTATCTAAATACACTTTATCTATTTATAGCATTTATTCTCTCTCTCTCTCTCCAAAAAAAAAAAAAAAATATAGCATTTATTAATCTTTTATTGCTTTGGGAAAGAAATTATATACCTCCATTGTTCTCCCTTGCTTGCCGATGAATATTCTATTGAAATGTTAAAAGAGAACCCTTAAATCTTATACTCAAATAATGTCTGTGGAAGTCATGAGAGTCTGTGTCGGGGGGGGGGGGGGGGAAGAGTAATTCTTAAGTATTTCCGGAGCACGAAATGATGTTCTCTCCTCTCACATCTAATAAATTCATGGTGGGGTCCACCATAAATGCGAGAGGAGTACAATTTCACTATATTCTAGGAGTTTCTAAGAATTTTCTAAAAAAAGAAAACTACTAGACCAAGAGAAAAGAAACATAGTACAATGCCGCACTTGCTCCTTCATAGTCACAAATCCCCTCTTTTGGTTCAGCGCTACACTTCTCCAACGCGGAATGCTTCAAGCAATTGAATATGAGAAGGTCCATAAAATTAAGTAGCTCATGAATAAATTTGAACATAAGAAAATGAGTCAAGTTTGAACATAAAATTTTGTTATGTGATAAGTTCGAGCTAAGCTTGTGTTTGAAAAAAATTTAACTAAATAAGCTTAAACTTTTAATACCCGACTTATTTATAGTCCTTTTTTATTATTATTAAAAATAAGAGAAAGAAAGATGGGGAAATACTTTATTTAAAAAAAAAACACTAAAATAGCTAATTAAAATTGAAATGAAATAAGTTAGTTAACAATAAAAATTAACACTAAAATTTTAGTTGCTTGCTCCACAAGCTTAGTTATAGCCTTTTTTTTTTTTTTTTTTTTTTTTTTTTTTTTTTTTTTAAGGATTAGAGAAAGAATTTATTTAAAAATAACACTAAAATAGCTGATTAAAATTGAAATAACAATTAATTAACAATAAAACAGTTATAAAAAAAAAAAAACTGAAATAAAACAAGTTAATTAACACTAAAATAATAGTTTCTTGCTCCACACGCTTTATTTCCCACTTTGTACTATTTCTCACACTCACCCATACCCACGTTCGCACCCAAGAACTTCCTTCGGGTCTTTCTCACTCAGAACCGAAAAAATCTCTCTCACTTAGATTCTATTGGATTCTTTTAATTGGTTTTGTTTTGAGAAATGGTTTAATGGGTTTGTATTTGTCAGGGGAACAACAATAGTCTTGGGAGTTTTTTGATGCCGTGTGTAAGGACTTCAACTTGGCTATAGGGAAATATTAGAAATACTCCAAGGCTAAAAGGATTTTATGCCAAAATCGGAGAGCTTTTGCTATTATATTGCGAAGCCATCTACGTCCCACATCAAGAATGCATTTGTTGAGAATGCGGATTGCATGGACTAATTTCATTATCAAACCAGCTAGAGATAGTATGGTGAATGCAAGGGCTTTGTTTCAAGGATGGAGCCAAGACTTGGAGTTAAGGGGGGTGACTCTTCTGCTAGCTGTGTGCGGTGGCTTCGGCCTTTGAGTCTACTGTTTTATTACTAAATATTTTTGTTTGAAATTTTTTAAATAGCCAAGTTGTTTGTTCTGGGTAAAATAGATTGATTGGGCTTAATTTTTTTAGTTTTATTATTGGTAATTTTTGTTGTTGGGCTAATTTTTTTGGGTTTGTATATTTTGTTTTAGATAATTTTTTATGTCCTTTAAAAGGTGAAACCTGCCAAAACTACAAAAATTTTACAAATTGCTAATATGGTGAGTGGTTATTGATAAGTAAACAGTAATGTAAGTATACGAATCAATAAGAATTTGCTACCCTAATAGTTTGTATAAACATTGTAAAAATGTTTGTGGCTATAACATTACTCTCAAAAGAATTGATGTCATTATTAAGGAGGAAAAAGTGTAAATTTATTGAACAAAATTGCTAAAATGAGTACCTATTAATATAGTAATATTTAAAAAAAAAAAAATTAGGGGGGACCATTGCCCCCCCTAGTCCAATAACAACTACATTCATGCTTCGTTTGTAAGATTAGTGCAAAGACTTTTTTAGAGTGCTTTGACTTTTCAACATTGTTATAATAATGGCAATGAGATATTCATCGACATTTTCCCTCCAAGCCAGTTTTCAGTTTTAGAGGTGGTGCATTGCTTTTTTCCATTTTAGAACACTGTTGCTTTGGTTTGTTCAAGTTTGCATGCTCCTTTCATCCACATGAGAGCTAGTGAGATGCATATGCCAATTCACCTATTTTTTAATGAAAGATAGGCTCTGCTAGTTGGTCTCAGGATAAAATTTTCCCTCATTAAACTTTTGTTTGGATTTTCTTTTCCTGGGCATTTGTCAATAGTGTGTAATTTTGAATTATCTTCTCATTCCAGTACTCTACTTTATTGCTTATTTAGTTTGCCACTTTGGATTGGTGGGTTGTTTTTTATTTTGGATTTTGTTTTGTTTTGTTGTGTTTTAGGGGATACCAAAATTCTACATTATAACAGCCTATTGTCATATACTTTATCACAATAGTGGGCAACAAATTTTTTTTCGTTGCAATAGAGGTTTATTGCAACAATTTGAAGTTTATTGCAACAAAAACCCCTAAATGCAATATTAAGAAATTTTGATGATTATATTATGGATGATGCGGGTCATGTGGTTGCTAACATGATGATAATGTTGTTTATAATGATCAATTGTACTGTTACGGTAACCTAAAGCAACAAAAATTTTATTGCAACAAATTGTAGCAATGGTATTTTTTGTTGCAATAAATTATTTTTAATAATTATAAAAATATTTTATTGCAACAAAAATTTTGTTGTAACAGTCTATTGCCAACAGTCTTTATCACAATATTGGGCAACATAATTTTTTTTGTTGCAATAGAGGTTTATTGCAACAATTTGAAGTTAATTGCGACAAAAAATTTCGTTGCAATAAGGATTTTTTCTTGTAGTGATTTGTAATTTGGTACTTTATTAGTAATTTCACTAATTTGTATCAAAAATTACTTTTTTTTTTTAAAAAATTATGTTTCTTTAATATATATTATGAATTATAATTATGTGTATTTTTTAGTATTTTTTTTAATCGGAAAGTAGGATCTTACTATCCTTGTATTGATCCTATACAATATCTCTCATACTCACCACATGCTTTATTTCCCGCTTTGTACTATTTCTCACACTCACCCACACCCATGTCCAAACCCAAGAACTTCCTTTGGGTCTCTCTCACTTAGAACTGAAAAAAATCTCTCTCACACCCATTTCAGAGACCACTCAAAATCTCTCATACTCACCACACCACCATGTATGTGATGGAAATTCTATCGAATTTGCCTTGGATTCTTCAAGCTTGGAGAATTGTTGTTGGAGATGATAAGTTTTTTGATCATTCCTTCCTTACTTTCTTTCTTTCTTTTTTCTTTTTGAAGTTTTTTTCTCTCTTTCTTTTTGTACTAAAATTATTATTATTATTATTTTATATGCTGGTGTTGTTTCAGTGATTCCCGCTAATACATCTCGTCAGGAACTAGACGAATATGCGGCTAGTATGGGTGCTTTCATGGGTAATTAAGTTATATTGGGTTAGATTCTATTGGATTCTTTTAATTGGTTTTGTTTTGAGAAATGGTTTAATGGGTATGTATTTGTTAGGGGAACAACAATGGTCTCGGGAGTTTTTTGATGCCATGTGTAAGGACTTCAACTTGGCCATAGGGAAATATCAGATATACTCCAAGGCTAAGAGGATTTTTCGCCAAAATCGAAGAGCTTTTGCTAATATATTGTGAAGCCATCTGAGTCCTACTTCAAGAACACATTTGTTGAGAATGTGGATTGCATGGAGTAATTTCATTTTTAGACCGGCCAGAGAGAGGATGGTGAGTGCAAGGGCTTCGTTTGCAAGGTCAGTGCAAAGAATTTTTTAGAGTGTTATGGCTTTTTAACACTGTTATAATAATGGCGATGAGATATTCATCGACATTTTCCCTTCGAGCCAGTTTTCAGCTTTAGAGGTGGTGCATCACTTATTTCCATTTCAGAACACTGTTGCTTGAAGTGTGCATAACATCCTATGGAATTTGCCATGGATCATTGAAGCTTGGAGGGTTGCTGTTGGAAATGATAATTTTTTTTTAATCTTTCCCTCCTTTTTTTCATTATTTTTGAAATTTCTTTCTCTATCTTTCTTTTCCCACTAAAATTGAAATTTTGTTTGTTCTTGTTTTTGTCACAAGGGTTGCTGCTGATACATCTCGTGTGGAACTTCAATAATTTTTGCTATTAGTTTCCTCCAATATTTTATTAATTTTCCTTACAAAAAATTGTAATCTTCCATGTTCTATATTACAGACAAAATAGAAAGACAATTTGAGTGGTGAAGTGATCTAATCATACTATATGTATTTTATAATTTAAAAATTGCATGATATATTGGCTGATACAGATAGTCAAGTTTCATGCCTACTTAAGAATGTAAATATCATTTCCAAAAAAAAGGTAAAAATCCTTCATTTATTTTCTTTATATTCTTGATTGTGTGTTAATATATATATATATATATATATATATTCTATGTTGGACTTGTTCCAACTATTGCAAAGTAAATAAATTTGAGTAAGAATACCATATTTCAATAATTGTTTTCCATATAAATCTTATAAAAATGACAATAAAATTTCATTATATATAAAGAATCAATGCACTTCCTAATATAAATAATTTAACAAAATAAATGTAGTTATCCTATTAACAATCTCAAATAAAAATAGTTTCTTATATAAAATTCATAAAAAATAATCATATAAATTCCTCTAATATAAATAATGAATGCACAACTATAGATAATTAATATATACATTTACTGTATTGGCTAATACAATGAAATAATACTTTGATATAAATACAAAATTTGATGAGTTGAAAGTCTAAATAAAGAAAATTTCAAAAAAAAAAAAAAATGCAAACTTTGTTGAGGTGAAAGTCTAAACAAAGAAAATTTCAAAAAATGCACCACATGGCTATAAATTATTATTTCGTTGGATTAGCCAATAGAGTAAATGCATATATTAATTATTTATATTTGTGCATTAATTATTTATATTAGAGGAATTGGATTCGATCAATATGAGAGAGAGATCCAATGAGACCACTATTCCAATTTTTGTCTAACTTCGCTTACAACATGATTGGAATAACTTAACTAGAAGTACAACCTATAGATAACATTTTAATACCATGTATGAAGTATAAATTTCTGAATACAAGGTTCTTTAAGGGTTTGTTTGGGATCCGCTTATTTTGCTGAAACTGAAATTTTTTTACTGAAAGTACTGTAGATAAAGGTAAAAGTTAGCTGAAAGAGTACAGTGAGACCCATGAATAGTACCAAAAAGTGCAATGAGACCTATAAATAGTAGCAAAAATAAGTTGAATAGTAAAATAAGCTGGCAAAAAATAAGCTATCCAAACAGACACTAAGAGGGTGTTTGTGTTTGGATAGGATTCATTGGAAAAAGAAGAGAATGGAAAGGAAGGAAAGCAGTGAGTTATTTCTAATTCAGAGTATTGGGCATGCAATGGACAAGGATATTAAGGAAATGACATGTTGGACAGTTACATCTTATTGTAATAATCTTTCAATGCCTCTCATGTCAAGGGGATTGAGAAGAAAAAAGAAATTTTGTAATGAAATTGGTAGAATGCACTTGGTACAGTCTACTAACCACACAATTCAGCATATGAATCCCATGCCTATGCCAAGCTATATACTATTGCCCATTAATTTATTTTAACTGAAATAGAGCAGCAGCACATGGAAACAAGGTTGAACAGAACACAAAATTGTGACTTGGCTAGAAGATGCATGTCATGAAGAATACTAGAATGTGAAAGGCCATCTTTCTAAACTTGTAAGCAAAAATCTCAATGGCACAATCAATTTCACAAAAACTAGCAATCATTGAGGTTCAAACAACGCATCCGGGTGCTTTCAGAACTAAATGAAATGCCAAGGAGCACAAAACCTATAATAAGGTTAGATTATAGCCTCTTGAAACATTCTCTATTAAATTCGTCTTCCTACACTGACCATGTTTTCCATTAAAGTATAAGAAATTTAATTTGTCATATTACCAAGCAGTAGGGGGTAATACTTAGGTAGTTCTAGGGCAGTGCTTCGGGCTCTCACAAAGTGGGTGGGACCCACATGTCAAAGGATACAATTACCTCAGTATACTTACGATTTCCATTGTCACCAGTGACAGAGGAACCATACCAATGATGAACTCCATTTAAGAAAGCAAAATTACAATAATCTAGCAATGTGATGTTTGAACGATCAATAGCAGCAGAGTTCATTATTTGCCTCCAGAAACCAGTATAGGTTGTAAACATGAACAACATTGCAGCTTTGTGTGATTCCCGCATATGTCCCCTATAATTGACAATTCTAATCACTTTATAGATATTAGAATTGTGGTCATGACCAAATCCATATCTGACAGTAGGGTTGCATGGAGAAGGTTTTATTGCAACATGGGCAGGACACTTAGGGACTCTGAGATAACGAAAAACCTTAGATTCTCTGATAGTCGGATTCTACAAGAAAAAGCCAGAGAAGCCACTATAAAAGGTATTGCCAACCAAATTATGCCGTTGATGCAAGCAAACAATTCTATCTATGGAGGTTGGCCACCTTCCTGTCCACAATCTCCTTCGTGCCAGCAATGCGTACTCCTTGAGAATCAACATTTTCAGGATGAGGATGCACGGACAGTCCGTAAGGTGCATCAGGTCGCAGCTCGCGACGACAAGATCTGCATTTGTTTGAAAACGGTGGCGCTGCTGTTTGGCAATGAAACTTGGGTTTCGGAAGAAAGTAGCAGTGGACCATGAATTTTTAATGCACTTGAAACGTGTTAGAGATTTCACTGGAAGCCATGAGAGGATCTCTTCCAACAAGTCTTCTGTTAAATGGGGCGTCAACCTGGATCTGAACTTGGAGCCTGGATCTGAACCTTGACTCCTCCGTTCGACCGTTCCATGTTTGATTATAGATATTGACCCGTATTTCGCTCTAACAATTGCTCTAGCCTCTCGCTTAAATGTGAAGTTTTTGTTTTTGTTTTAAGAACTGCTTAAATAGTTAAATGTGAAATGAAAACCCTAATGTAAAGTACAAGTTTGGTCTCTAACATTTATATTGTTTTTTTAATTTGGTTTCTATTAGTTTTTTTTTGATGGAAAGAAAATTTTTATTGAACAGAGCAACCAAAAAACAAACAACGCTAGCTTAGTCTTTCCTTCCTGACTACAGAAGCAAAACAAGGGAGACAGCTACCCCAATCAAAAGAGTCAAAAAAATTACAAGCTAGAAACCAAAGCATCCTGACAAATCTTAGAGTCTGTTTCAACAATAACCTTCTCTGCCTCCAACTTTGCAGCCAAAGATATAGCCCATCTCACAGCTTCAACCTCTGCTTGGAGAGGGAAGGTGGTTTTTGCCTTTTGAGAGCAAGTAAAAACCAAATCCCCTCTCCAATCTCTAGCCACCAAGGCTAAGGATGAATGATTTGGACCAATAGCTGCATCAACATTAATTTTAATAGATAGACGCCTTGGAGGGGACCAAGGCTGCAAAGGATGATAGGTAATTACAGATGTAGGAGCAACCGGTCTAGTGCTTTTGAATTCCATAAATAACTTCCAAACTCTAGCTATTAATTCATCACATCTCAAGGAAGGTTTTCAAAATGCACTTGATTTCTCAGCTTCCAAATTCCATCACAAAGAATGGCTAAGCTGGTTGGGAAATAGGGGTGAACACAAAAATTGAATGAGATCCATTTCGGAAGAGAAACCAAAAGAATCCATTCTCAGCCCCCATTTACTACTAAACCACACTGCCTTAGCTACTGGACAAAGAGCAAAAAGATGAAGGGAGGTTTCAATTTCTAACCTACAGTGGGGACAATAAACATCACCAATATCAACAAACCTGCTTAGCTTATCTTTAGTAGGCAAGCAACCTGCTGTAATCCTCCAAATCATCGTTTTATGCCTCTCATGGAGTTTGGCTTTCCAAATACAATTCCAAAAGGGGGCAAAATTATGATGCATAGATTCCTTGCTGCTCCAATAAGCCAACTTAACTGACAGTTCCTTAGAGTTTGTGTAAATCCATGCCCACTGATCTTTGTTACTGGTTGGAAAAATAGGAATTTTCAAAATAAGATCAGCTGTGGAGTTTTCAAACCACCAATATAATTTATGGACATCCCAACCAGAAAAATCAGAATTAAAAAGCAGAGAAACTAAAATAATACCATTCGGGTCGACACCATTCTTTGGAGTAGGAATGAACCCTTGAAGATCTGGCACCCATGGATCCTCCCAAATTTTTATGGAATTACCATCCCCCACCAACATGCATGCTGCCTTAGATATGAGAGGCTTAACACCTGACAAACTTTTCCAGACCGGAGATGCTAAACCCAAGAAGCAGTGATTTAACCAATTGTGTCTCACCTTATATTTTGCCTTTAAAACATTAACACACTGACAGTTCTTACCCGACAAAAGCCACCAAGCTAACTTGGAAAGAATGGCTTGATTGAAATCCCAAAAGTTTCTAAAACCCAAACCACTTGCCTTCTGAGATCTACAAAGAATAGACCAAGCAATAGGAGTCCAGAAATGACTTGACTCCGTTTTGGGGTTCCACCAAAATTTACGAACTGCCGAATCTAATTGATCGCATAACTTCTTGGGGAATTGCAAGACAGCCATAGTGTATGTCGAAATAGATTGCGCCATAGGTTTAATTAAAGTTGCTCTCCCTGCCCAAGAAAGGTTCCTGCCCTTCCAGCTACTTAACTTGCTCTCAATTCTTTCTTTCACCAACTTGAGATCATTAGACCTGTTCTTGGATAAAAACAGGGGAACTCCGAGATAAGTGGTACTTTGCGGAAGGGAATTAAGACCCTAGCGGCATTTTACTTGACGCAAAAAATTAATACTGACTCCTTTTGATGGGAAAACACCAGACTTTTCTATGCTTATAAGCTGGCCAGACCAAGAACAAAACTTTTCCAAACATTTTTTTAGGCTAACTAGTTCAGAATGCTCTGCTTTACAGAAAAAGATCATATCATCAGCATAACAAAGTCTAGAAATGGATGGAGCTGTGCTGGCCACTTTAAAAGCTGAGATGTTTTTCCGATCAACTTCTCTGTTAATAAGTCTTATAAGAACGTTGCTTCCAAGAATGAAAAGATAAGGCGATAGTGGATCACCTTGCCTTAGGCCACAGCTAGGATTAAAGCTTTGACATATTCCTCCATTTAGTAAAAGAGTGTATTGAACTGTGGAGATGCACTGAAAAATGAGGCTGGAGAATTTTTCATTGAATCCCAAAGCCTTGAGAACCTTCATGATAAAGCTCCATTCCATTCTATCATATGCCTTTTGAAAATCTAGCTTCACCCCTAAAAAGCCCTTCCTTTTTCTAGTCTGCTTGAAGCTATGAACAATCTCTTGAGCAAGCACCACATTTTCAGTAATACTTCTATTAGGAACAAAAGCTACTTGAGCAGGATCCACTAGCTTATTTAACAGAGGTCTTATCCTATTCACCAAAAGTTTGGATATTACCTTATAGCAAACATTACAAAGGCCTATAGGACGAAAATGATTGAAATTGCAAGCTCCTAGTTTTTTTTTGGAATAAGTGAAATCAATGTCTGATTAAGATTCCTTAAAAGCCAGCCATCTCCAAAAAAACTTTGAACTGCAAGCACTACTTGATCACCTACAATATCCCAGTAGTGCTTATAAAACAAAGCCAGGAAACCATCTGGACCAGGAGCCTTTAAAGGTTTCAAACCAAAAACCACCTTTCTAATTTCTTCCCTAGAAGGAATACTGCAAAGCTCTTGATTTTCTTCCTCAGATATGCAAGGGTCAATTAAATTCTCCAGGTCTCTGGGAACTTGAGGATCGCTTGATCGATACAAAGACTTAAAATTTTCCTCAAAATAACTCTGAATGTCAGATCTACTATTTATCCAGGATCCATCCTCTAATTTGATTTCCTCAATGCGATTCCTTCTCCTCCGAACAAGAGTGGAAAGATGAAAGAATCTCGAGTTTCGATCACCTTTTTTCAACCATAATTCTCTAGACTTCTGCTTCAACCTCAGCTCATCCCGTAACAACCAATCTTCCAGCTCAAGACTAAGAGCAGCTTCCAACTCTAAATTTTCTTTTGTGGGGGGTTTTAGTTGAATTTCAGCAATGTTAGCTTGAAGTGACTTAATTCTCTCCCTGACAATGCCAAAAGCCTCCCTATTCCATTTCTTTAAATCCTTCTCCGTCCTTTCCAGCTTATTTGCAAGACGGAAACCATGAGATCCCTCTACTTCAAATGGCCAAGCATTATCAACTACAGCTTTACTACTTTCTTCCTTCGTCCACATTGCTTTGAATCTGAAAGGGCGATTTAAAGTTTCAGATTGAAAATGAGTATCCAGCAGAATAGGGTTATGATCAGAGTTAGAATTACACAAGTGCTTGACTCCGGCTTTGGGGAAAAGTAATTGCCATTCTTGATTACAAAGACACTGATCAAGCCTCTCCTTAATATTTGCCAACCCCTTACGTCTGTTAGACCAAGTGAAAGAAGGTCCAGTAAAGCCAAGATCAATAGCACCAGTGTTGGTCATGAAGTCTTTAAGGCAATTATCAGAGCTACCAGAGAAAGAACGACCCCCCTTTTTCTCATCTATTCTTTTTATACATTTTAAGTCCCCAATGATTACCCAAGGCCCAGAGAAGGAGAGCACCATATTCTCTATCATCCTCCAAAAATTCCTTTTTTTATTCCCCTTGCAAGGCCCATAAACAGCAAATAATAACCAAGGAGTATTAGGAGGATCAGAATAAATAAACGTAGCAATCAGATTTATGTCTGAATAAACCACTTCTAAATCAACACTTAGCCTCCAAAACAAGGCTAAACCACCAGAACGCCCACTAGGCTCCACACAATGGAAATCAACAAATTTCAAATTAGAACTTATCTTACCTATTCTTGGAGTGTTTGATTTAGTTTCCAACAGGAAGACTACCTCCGAATTAGACACACGGATCAGCTCCCTGATGGCTCTAATTGTCGGGGCTCTACCAGCACCGCGACAGTTCCATGCAATGGTCCTTATGGCGACCTTGGGGGCAGGATAAGGCCCACCTCCTCGGCCATTTGAAGAGAGTTGACAGTGTTATCTTCATCCTTCCGTACTGAAGAACAATTGAGATTTTCAGAGCTGCTTCCTTTACCGTGCTTGAGCTTAGCATGAGAAATTGCTTTGGCTCTAGCTTGATCTTTTAGAGTCGTCCTTTTAGGAGATCGTCGGCTTGGGTTGCTTGTTGGGATGGAAATGGAGGTGGCATGTGCAGATGGATTTGTGAAATATGGTTGAGGGTAAAATAAGGTTGTGATTGGAGTGGGTATGAGAGTATTCGAGAGCTTAGTTTTTTTGTTTACAGAACTTGGGGAATTGGGTGGGCTTAATGAATTAAATTTCCTTTTAGAACTTTCTGAAACTTTGTGGGAATGGGTTTGGTCTGGAGTTTGTGGGTCAGTTGACATGGTGTTGGTGATGGGCTTTATATGGTCAGGGTTTTGGGCTGGGTTGTAGGATGTGTTATGGGTTGTGGTAGATTCCAGACTTACTAGAGAGACCAAATTCCATGACGTAAAGGAAGTGGGCCCATCTGGTTGATGAGTATTGGGAGTGGGCCCATCTAGTTGGTGATTAACTGAACTAGCGCGGGAATCGAGATTAGCCAACCCCTCGGACAAACGAATCGTGGTATCTTGGATACTTGTCCCGTCAACCTGCACTGGTTCTGCCGCTTCTACACAATGTTCCAGATTTTCCTGGATTTGACTGGAAGCATTTCTAGTGTTTGAAACATTGACCCTACTGCTCTCTTCATTCTCCCCTTCAATTTGGCTACCAAGTTTCCTTCTAGGCTGAAATTCATCATTGTCAGCTCGAAGCCATCTACCAAAGAAGCCAGTTACGCCTTCCTTTATGAGCAATTGAGCACCCTTATCTTGGCAATCTCTCTGATCGTGTCCTAAAGGGCCACAGCTAAAACAAAAATTTCCAAGTTTTTCATATTTGAAAGGAACCCATAACTCAGGGAGATGATCTCTTTCCAAAGGAAAACCAGGAGCAAGCAGACAATTTATATCAACTTCTACTCTAACTTGAATATATCTCCTCCAAACTCCTTCATTAGAACCAATAAAATCTGTTTCCATTGCACGGCCGGCTATACTCCCTATTTTAAGGAGATTCTCCTTGCTTTGTCTATCAAGAGGAAGATTATGGACTTGAATCCAGAACTTTGTTGTCGAAAAATCTACATCCTCAACACTCTAATCTGGACTGAAATGTTTAAGAACTAGATGTTCCCCTTTTATTAGCCAAGGTCTTCGATCCCAACCACGTCTGACATCTGCCTCATGGTTAAAACTAAACATAAAAACATACTTGTCCACTAGAGCAACATTAAAATCGGTTATAATGTTCCATGCTTTAACCAGAATTTCTTTAACCAGAGCCTTAGGAAAGGATTTTTTTTGACAAGATTTTACCAATAAGGAGCCATTTAGATGATTCTTTGGATGAGGAAACCAGCTCTAAATTAACTTTACCTTTTAACCACCTAAATTTTTTGGCTTGATTTGTGAGGGTTTCAACATCGATCTCATCCATGGCCACAACCACAGATAGCAAAAAGACCCAAAACCAAGAGCCAAATACCCTATAGTATGAGAAGGATAAGATAATACGAAAGAACTCACCAGTGAAAGGGAAAGATGAGAGAGGTCCAGATTCACCTGATTGTGACACAAGAAAGAGGAAAAGGAGAAAGGCAGCGAGACCCACTTTCAACTCCACAAGGAAGATACTAGTCTCACTAGGAGAGAAAAAGCTTCACACGGAAGACTCAAAAGGCATAAAGCCCAAATTTTTAATTTGGTTTCTATTATTTCAAATGTATTAATTTAGTTTTTATCATTATCGTGTCAAAATAGTCACAGCCATTAAGTACTGAATGGAAAAACTTGACATAACTAATGGTGATATTAAAATATTATTTTTTATGTCATAGAAGCTGTCACGTTAGATGCCACAAGTCCTTAATTTATAAAATAAAATATTTTGAATTAGTTTGTTTTCATATTTGAAAATTTTTCTTTTCTTTTTCTTCGATTTATTGGTAACCAAACACAATTACACATTATAAACTTAGAAAAATAGAGGAAGCCCAATTAAGCAGGACCCATTCCCAGTCATCAAAAACTCACCAAGAGGATTGACTTCACCATGAACTCCCTTGGCACGTCTTCCGAGCCCTAATAATATGCAAGTAATTCAAGTTGCCTAATGATGCCAACCATGATCCATCACGTGCCAAGCAAATCAACTAAACATCATCGCCACATACACCATTAGTGATGTAACCCCCTAAATCTACTCTTGAGGAAATTTGCTATTTAGCATTATTTTTGGAACAAATTTAGTTAATTGTCAAGTTTGCAAAACTATTTTGCAAACTAACATCTCGAGAGTCTAAAACTCATAAATTTTTTTAGAATTGCTTAAATAGTTAAATGTGAAATGAAAACCCAAATGATTCCTCTTTTTTATTTTTTTTTTTATTTTTTTTATTTTAACTCATGAATTTTTTATTATATAGAATTAAAACCTAACTCATGTTTCTAAAAAGTAACTAGTAGCTTTTTTCGTTTGGAGAATAAACTAACTCATATCTTACATTGGTGCATAATAAAACTAAAACTGTACTAGTAGTTCACTTCTTATGTTGTGGCACATAAGTTTTAGGGTCCATTAAGTTTGGAGATAGAGAAAAGTAAAATTATGAAAAATATTTTAGTTTTCTTCGTTTATGTTTGGTTGAGTGATGGAAAAGTGGAGGATGAAAGATTTTCTTGTTTAGTTGAGAAGAAAAGTGAGAAGATGGAAAATGTAATTCAAACAAATTAACTTGATGAGGTACAATATCAGTAAGTTGTATGCTCCAAACACAATGGTGAATCAACAATTTGAAAAGAGAGGAAAAGACTATCAGAGTGCACCGGTGTGATGTTGGCCAAGGACCTTGAATAATCAAGTCAGTATTTCTCTCAATGACTCAAAAATAGGAAGTGGATGAATAGTTGTGCATGCCTTTGCTTAGGGAGGTCTAGTCCTTTATATAGAGAACTTGGAGTGGGTCTACTTATTAGGTGCCACTACCATTGTTGGAGAGGTGTGCATGGTTTTGAAACTTGGACCATTCATCGAACCTTAAAAGGAAGAGGTTTACAGTTTTTGAGGTTTGACTGAGGTTGAACCGTGATGATGTCATAATTAATTTAATAATTATTTAAAATATAAATTAATATATTAAATTAGTATAAATATAAAATTTGACTAAAATAAACCAAATAAATATAAAGACCATCTTTCAAATGTATTTTTCATATCACAACTTCTATTAAAGTGTTCAAAATTCAATGCAGTATTGTCAATTGTTAAATAATAATAATAATAATAATAATAATAATAATAAAGAAAAAGAAAAATTATTTATTTACAATATACTTTCAAGTTAAGATTCAAATTATAGATTAAATAAATGCTTACAACATTATACACTTTTATGCAAATATGTATAATATTGTACACTCATTATTAAATATATGGCCTTTTTTAATCTACAATTACATTGATAGTACAAAAGCAATAAATAAATTTAATATACGAAATTACAAATCGGTGGGAATTGGAGGAGAAATTATAATGTCATCATGGTGGATTATGTCATTTTTAACTAGTAGTTCACCATTCTACTAAAAGACTCCTACATGTTTAAAAATTTTTTTGACTCATTTTATGATAAAATTTGAAGTAAAAGATAAAAATATTAAATGCTACCTGTTAAAAAAAAAAAAAAAAAAAATTTAAAGAGAGTGCAAGGGTGAAACAAAATTTCTAAAGAGAGATACCGTTTAATTTCACAAGAGATCAAATTGAAATCTCTTCTCCCTCTTGATGATATTAATTCTGTAGCATCATCTTCTCCCTTAATCGGTAAGGTCCAGTTTTCCTATATGAACTTTCAGCCAACTCTATTTTTATTTTTATTTTTTTATCTAACAGATTTTGCATATTCATTTGGTTTTGATTTTGGATTTTATTTTATTTTATTTATTTTTTTTAATTTACGTTGAATCTTAGGTTTTCAGAAAGAGGTTTCCAGCTGATTTTTCTTGTTATTAGAAAGAATAGCTTGGTTTTCATTCCTTCGGTTTTAAATGGGTATATTTTTCAAAGTTCTTATAGATGTAATAAATTTTTATTATTTTAAAGAAAATTAGACCAGAAATTTAATTAGGGAAGAAGCTGTTTGTAGTTATATGGGATGTTTTTCCTTAAATTTTTGTATATACCCTTTTGATTGAGTTTATGAACCACTCTTGTTCCTTTCAAATCCACTAGTGATTAGTGTTTCTTTAAAGTTTGGTTAAATTCATGAGGCTTTGAGTGTTTTTGCTGCGATTCAAACGAATTCTTTGTTGTTGGCCATTCAAATCTCTAGAGGCCAAAAAGGCTGTAAAATTTTCTATTAAAATCAATAGAAAGATCATATTAGATTCCAAAACTTTCATAATCAATAGAAAGAGATCAAAGAAAAATGGCCAAGAAAAAGCCGTATACTAAGAGACGCTTTTTTAGCTAATTTAATTTTATCGTCTTTCTTCTTTGCACAATTACTGATATTTCTCTCAATTTCTTTTATAGATGCTGGCCCATATAATGGGCCCAGCCCAATTTTGCCATGTCTAACAAGTATGTTGCGAACTTGTAGTATTTCTTTCTCTCTTTTTCTTCTTCTTTTCTTTGTGGGAAAAATTAATGGATTCTCTATAAAGGTATTAGTTTATAAAATATTTTTAGAATTTTTCATGGAAAATGGAAAAAATATTAAGCTTGATAATTAATGTAAATGGGGAATGACCTAGTTTTAAAGTGACTATCAAGAGTCTTATAGCTTAATTGATACTCCCCCATGCACAAAGTACTTAGGGGGGGTCTAAGGAAAGTGAAATAATTCAAGTTGCAAGATTAGCAGTATATTGTAATTATTTTAGAAAAAAAAAAAATTGCCTTATTCCAACTTTGATTGTCCTTTGTGAGACTTCTAGGTTGAGTTGGAGGATTGCAAAATTTCATAAGGGAGATATTTACGATAGAAACCATGATAGAAGGGTATCCTACCAAAGTTCATGGGCTCACACTTTTGTAATAAATAAAAAAAGGATAAATTCCTTTAAGCTACCTTGTGGTTTGGGGTAATACTAATCAAGTTCAAAACATTTCAAAACAGACCAACTTGGTCCTTAAAAACAACTTATCCCTAGACGGACCAAACACTGTTACTAATTCTCTCTTCTCTCTTGCGCGCCCCCCCCCCCCCCCCTTCTCTCTCCTTCATCCCTCTTTCTCCCTCTAACCTAACACTGGCTATTGATACACCTAGAAAAATCTACAAGAACCCTTAAATAATCCTAAAGTACCCAAAAAAAAAAAAAACACAACAATAACCCAAAAATACCAACCCTCTTTGAATCCATAAAAACAGTACCAAAATCTCACTTAAGGTGCCCTAAAAAGGCTAAAATAGAGCACATAAAAATCTCATTCAAAACCCATAAATACCTTTGTAAATCTCAGTTGAAATCTCCTGAAAAAATCTAACAGAAACTCCAAAAAACCAACAAAAATCCCAGCCAAACAACATATAGAAAATCAACATAAATAGCACTCAAGACCATTGAGTGACTGAGAAACTAGAGAAGAAAAAAAAAAAAAAAAAACACACCATGAGTTCGGCATCAACATCCTATGAAGAACACTGTCCAAATTTGAGATCCAAAGCCCATGTCACGATCCATAACGTTGCCACAAAGATGAGGAGAGAGTTTGTTGATGGCAAGATCCAGATTGAAGCACCACCATGTGGGTTCCGAGGTGGGATAGAGAGAGGGATGAGAGTCCATTGATAGCATTGATGGCATCAAATTTGTATTGGGAATTGGGATTGTCCTAGTGTGGTGGTGTTGCTGATGCCAATTTCATTGGTGACCGGGGCTTGTTTAGAGAGAAAGGGAGAAGAGAGAGAGAAGAGAGATATTGTGAGAGAGGGAGAAGGACATGAGATAGAAGAAGAAGAAGAGAGAAAGAGCAAATATAAATAACGGTATTCGGTCCGTTTAGGGACCAAGTTGTCTTTAGAGACTAATTTGGTTAGTTTTGAAATATTTTGGATCTGATTGAAATTAGCCTAAATATCAGAGTAGCTTAATGAAATTTATCCTAAAATAAGTGAAGAACAAGAATTTTGTTTCATCAAATTTGAGTGAATGGACATAATACACATTTACAAACAAGCAACCATACTTAAAAGAAAACCAATATGCAACAATGCAAGCATTCATCATGTATTCTTAAATAAAAAAAAGAGTATAAATTTGCATATTAGATAAACAAGTAGGACATCCCGAGTATCAGCTTCGAAGTTTTCCACACGCAAGCCAAATTTAGAGCTTTTTTCACCTGTGATATTATCGGATTCAAGTAAAGCGAAGCCATGCTTAAATACCTTCAAACATATCCTACTATATGTGAAAAATCAAGAAATACAACTAGTTTTGTTATCATGGACTGGGAATATTCATAGGTACGTGTGTCTCTACCAGATTCTGCTTCTTTTTCTCGTTATCTTTTATCTCACCATAAAAGTATGAAACAAACCCCCACAGAGAAAGTGCAAGAGCAACTCCTTTTTCTGCTTGAAATTTTTCTCTGTAGAAAATAACAGCTAGGATCTCTATCACTGGGAGATGAACCGCAATAACAATTCCAGATAGCAAAGACGAAGCACAAAAGATGATTCCCGCTGCTCCCATGAAGAAACACTGCCAAAGAATTGCACTAAACACTATCACCACGTAGTACTTTGTTTCCCCGAGCTCAAATGCCCTCGCTTCTCTTGGGATTGCCTACAGAATAATAGAATTCACATCGCATGAAATATTCGTAGCTACAATATTATGAAATTAACTCGTTAAAATTTCACTTGGGTTGGATTTAAACTACATGTTGTGGTATACCATCGCTGTTTCTTTTCATAACATACAAGCCACAACTCTAGATAGTGTTTTATTAGGAGAATCTATTATGTTTCCAGCATCCAAATTTTCAAGAATGTGATGTTTGAGAATGTAATTATGTTCACGTTTAGCTTAATTAGGAATTTAATCCAGTTGAGCAGCCACCACTAACTACCTCCGTACACAACTATAGATCCATTATTCATACATGAAGCAACTTCACGACCTTCACATTGAACTGCCTTGCACTCATGAACACTGATCATAATTGATCAATCACCATTGAAATTTTTAGGTACATATCTCTATATATTTGAGTTATTCCTAAGAATTCTAAAGGAATTATTTATTCTTCTAAGAATATTTTTAGGCTTATAAACCTCTCTTCTTTTTCTTTTTTCTTTTTTTTTTTTTGAAAAAGCATATAGACACTCGTGGAAAAAAAGTTTTTAGTGGAAGACATAATGGTGTTTTCTAATTAAATATCAATATAAAAAGCCCACCATAGTAAAGCCCTTTTTAGAATCTTATAGTATTGATGACATAGTGATTTTTTTTTACAAGTAGTAGGGCCACCCATTCACCTGTGATAATCAAAGCATATTGGGCTGACCTTTATGAGTTTTCTCTCTGTAATAACCTAGTACGTGTGGGACAGGGAGGTTACTTATACCTGAGTGAATAGTCAGATAGTCGAAGAGGTTTGAACACCTTCGTTTGTAAAAAAAAAAAAAAATGATAAAAAGCACATTGATTGCCTAACGCTCTCTCTCTCTCTGAGAGAGAGAGAGAGAGAGAGAGAGAGGTGGTCATAATAAAAAAAAAAAAAAAAACAAAAAACAAAATGAGTAAATGGGTTACCCAATATACTTCACGTAGTTTGCTTAATAAACAATTGTATTGGTTTGACACAAACATGATTCATTTCAATTTGTTTAATAAATTTTTGTATTTTGTTTACACATACAAAACTCATTTCAATCCATTTTAATAATAAGACCTAAAATTATTAACATATTTTTATATTTTGTAAGCACATAAATTACAATTATTAACAAATAAATTCTATTTTGTAATAACATTAATTAATAGAAGTACAAGCATCATTCAATCTAAAAGGTTTTGTTTTAACCTAACAAAATTCCACCCAAATTTACAAATACACAATTTGAAGAAAAATAAAATGAAATAAGCTTTTTTTTTTCTTTGTTTTCAATAAAGAGGTGTGGGGCCACAAAGAGTTGGCAACCCCGGCCCACTTTGAATCAGGCCCAAAGGCCCATGCCGAGGACCACCTGGGATCCGAGGACGTGTCCAAGGTTCAAGGACAAAGCGTGAAGGCTTAGTGGTCCAAGAGGCCATGCCGAGGATGATCGCATCCTCGGAACTCTGAAGTCAGGAAATAGGCGAGCAGCAGTCCCTCAAGGAGAATCTCCCAGAGTATCCAAGGAGCATATAGTAGGTGCCAGGCACCGGACATGGAAGCATGGTGGAGGAGCAAGTCCCAGACGAACTGTCACCTCCACATTAAATGCCCTCAACTAATGTCCTGGCCGCATTAATGAGGATAGGACCTCTGAACAGGGCCATCTTGGGCGCCGCAACCCACAGAGGGATGGGAATGCGGCTGATGGGACAGACACTCAAGTGGAGACCGGATTGATCAACAAATGTAGGGCTAAGATCAGCTGAGAGAGGGATATATAATGTAAGTTTTCCCTCTTGAGAGGGGGACGGATGGGAAGGAAAGAGAACCAAAGAGAAATATATGCTGTAACCGTGTGCTTCCTTTGAGCCATTTTTTTGTAAACTTGCTTGAGTGAAATAAGAACAACTACAATCTCTGTAATCCGTCCGAGAAGCCCTGTTGTGCCCCCTTAACCCATATTTGGATTATCATAGCCCACGAACAACCATGCATGGCCGTTGCATTCTTTACTAGGGCCTAGCTCTTGAGCCCATACTCTACAAATTTATTGTCGGGGGTGCCCTTCTAAAAATGGAGCCCCTACAAGAGATTAGAATTTTTATACTTTCAATGATTAATTTTTCAATATTACCAATAAATTATTTTAATTACTTAATTCCATATATAAAATTAAAATTTTATTGAATAAAAATGACATTTATTTACATAAATTATGAGAAATTACATTTTACTCCACTAAACTAACTACTTTTTAAGCTTATACCCCTAAACTATGAGAATGCACACTTTACTTCATAAACTATTACTTAGGTAACAGTTGCCCCCTAATCTATTACTTGTGTAACATTTTACACCCCATTCCATGGGTAATAGTTTTGTGAAATAAGTGTGCATCCTCATAGTATAAAGGGTGTAGAAGGGAGTATACTTTAGGAGGTAAAGTGCATTCTCATAATTTATAAGGATATGTGTAAAATGGGTCATAATATAGGGGGCTAAAGTGTAATTTCTCCAATAAATTAAATAGGTTCGTTTCAAAACCGGTCAACCCAATAATGATCTGAGTTATTTTAGGGTGTAGGAAATACAAAATTAACCCATTTTTTAATCAATTTGCATTGAGTCAACCCACTTTGACATAAATTTATTTAGACTAAAGATTAAATAGCAAAAATAAAAAATGTCATATTTATATTAGTGGATTAAGTTAAATATTGTCACCTTTACGAAGAAATTTGATGAAGAAATTTAAATATGAAATGATTTTTTTCCCTTTTTTTTAATGGCGACAATCAACTAATTGCACATATTGAGAATAGTTCTAGTATCCTAACAAAACTTACAATTTTGTAATAACTTGCCCAAATGATAAGTTGTGAATAGTGGAGTTGTAAAACAATTATTTTTACTCCACTACTCATAATAGTCTTTTTAAGGCTTCGGTCAATGTATACCATAAAGGTATTCATTAATAATTTATTTTAAGAAAATTTTCATAAAAAATTGAAAAAAGTAACAAAAAAAACAATAACTCTTTCATAAAAGTTTTTTAAAATAGTTTAGTAATAAATGGCTAAGAGCATATATTAGTAAAATCTTTTTTTTAATCATAGGATAGTAAATTGAAATTGTGGGGGCTCCGTTTTTGGAAGGGCATCCCCGACAATAAATTTGTAGAGAGTGGGACGAAGGGTTTGGCTCCGGCCGACCTCTCGCCAGTCTTCCTTGAGCTTTTCCTTAGTTCTTCTTCATCTGGGGTTACTCCTCGGCGGGCGTCCGAGGAGGCCCCCCCTTCACGAGGGGGCTCTTTGCCTTATATACGCCCTTTGGCTTGATCCTGGCCTTACAGCTGTTGGCCATCCAGGCTACTGCTCTAGAGCTTGTCCCATCAGACAGGTTCTTCACCATACTGTGGGTCGCGGCCTCCAAGGTTGCACTGTTCAGGGGTCTTGTCATCATTAATGTAGCCTGGAGGGTCAGGCAAACACATTAAGTGTGGATGTGACCACCTATTCTGGGTTTGCCCCCTACCCAGGATTAGACTAGGTATGCCGAGGAAGGGTGTGTCCTCGGCATGGGTCCGAAAAGGGCTAAAAACCCTTTGGATGACTATTTGGGACAATTATCCTCCTCGGCTTGGGCCTTGGGCCGGCCTAAAGGTGGGCTGGGGATTCCGGGCCCACGGGCCCCACAATAGCCCCTCAAAACCCTGCTGCACGTTTCCTCGGACGGGGAGGAGGGTTTTGAAAACCTCGGCCCTTATGTTCCGGAAGGCCTTCCGCTGGCTGGTTCTTCCTCGAGTGGCTGGATCGACACTCAGACTCTTCAGTAGGTAGTCAGTTTCTCCACAGGACTAGGTCTTTGGACCATGCAGCACCTTGGCACCGTCGTAAATGGCTAGCTCCCCATAGGCTTGGGTCCGAGGACCATGCAAGACCTAGGTACAATTGCTGCCCTCAATGGTAAGTGGCTAGCTCCTCGTAGGCTTGGGTCCGAGGACCATGCAAGGCCTAGGTACAATTGCTGCCTTCAGAGTGAGTGGCTAGCTCCCCGTAGGCTTGGGTCCGAGGACCATGCAAGACCTAGGTACAATTGCTGCCCTCAATGGTAAGTGGCTAGCTACCCATAGGCTTGAGTCCGTAGACCATGCAAGACCTAGGTACAGTTGCTGCCTTCAATGGTAAGTGGCTAGCTCCCCGTAGGCTTGAGTCCGTAGACCATGCAAGACCTAGGTACAATTGCTGCCCTCAATGGTAAGTGGCTAGCTCTCCATAGGCTTGAGTCCGTAGACCATGCAAGACCTAGGTACAGTTACTGCCTTCAAAGTGAGTGGCTAGCTCCCCGTAGGCTTGGGTCCGAGGACCATGCAAGACCTAGGTACAATTGCTGCCCTCAATGGTAAGTGGCTAGCTCCCCATAGGCTTGAGTCCGTAGACCATGCAAGACCTAGGTACAGTTGTTGCCTTCAAAGTGAGTGGCTAGCTCCCCGTAGGCTTGGGTCCGAGGACCATGCAAGACCTAGGTACAATTGCTGCCCTCAATGGTAAGTAGCTAGCTCCCCATAGGCTTGAGTCCATAGACCATGCAAGACCTAGGTACAGTTGCTGCCTTCAAAGTGAGTGGCTAGCTCCCCGTAGGCTTGGGTCTGAGGACCATGCAAGACCTAGGTACAATTGCTGCCTTCAAAGTGAATGGCTAGCTCCCCGTAGGCTTGGGTCCAAGGACCATGCAAGACCTAGGTACAATTGCTGCCTTCACGGTTTCGCCTTCGTCCTCGAGTGTGAGGACACAGTGTTCACCTCTTTGGGCAACTCAGTTTTCACATCGGATAGAAGTCCCTTCCACGAACTCCTTATAAGCTTCTGGAGCAAGAGTTAGTGTACCACCACTACACAGTTGCCTTCAATAGGAGTTCGTCCTCGGATCCGAGAGCTTTGCTTTTAGTGTGAAGATGTCCACGGGTCGTTTTCTGGGAGCTATTTTCCCTCAGGTCGGATTGTGACCTCATTCGTGAAGTTGATCTCGCCTCTAGCTCGTGTTTCCCATCTTTTTGGTTTACGAGGCGTCGCTTGGCCTTCCGCGCTCCGTGTTTGACGCTTCGGTGCCCGTAACGCGCCTTCATTAATGCCCTCGTGAATTAACACGAATCAGGCAGTTCGTAATCCCCTTGGAATTGGGTGGGAATTAATTTCCTTTGACAATCCTCCCTTTGAATTCTGCGTGGCCCAACTCCCACCAGTTTTCGCCTTCCATAAAAGGCGTTCTGGGGAGAATGTTTCTCCTCATTCCATGAATCTTCCACTACAACCAGAAACATATACTTTCACCTCCCTGAGCCCCTTTGACACCACCGCCAGGATTGTGACCAAAGTTAGGAGATATGGAGTTAAGGGCCGCCATGGTCGCAGCCCCCACTGGGCTGCCGGCGCGGCAGAGTTTGGGCGTAACACCGGCAGGGTCTTGTACGGTGGCCAGGAGGGACGTCGTTGAAGTACCTAACGTCTCTCCCCAGAGCGCACCTCCGACGAAGGAGACACGCGAACTCTCGTCATGGCTGGTGCCCGAGTATTGCCGTCTCCGACGGCCAATGCTCGTGCAGTTTGGAGAGGGTCAAGGAAGCATCACGGGGGAGGGTGTTTTGGGGTCCCCGCGTAGGCTCCTCGCTTTATTGAAGCTTCGGCTTCGAGGCGAGCCAGCCCCCAGCCCCCCTTCCCGTGCTTTTACTGTCCAGTTCTCCCATTCTCTGGATGCCGATAAAAGCACGGGTTGACACTTTCCTCATTCCTGATATTAATTCTTTGCGAGCCTCTTGCCAAGCTAGTTCTAGGATCGGTCCGCCTGGGCCTCTGATTGTAGGATTAGTTTGTAAGATTTTTTGTAAAACACGCCTGTCTGAGCCTCTGATTGTATTTGTAATTTTCTTTTCTGAAATAATAAAGAATTTCTTTTATTTGCTGTTGAATCTTCTTTTCGTACTGCAATTCTTCTCTTCTTCTTTTTTTTTTTTTTTTTTTTTTTGATACGCCGCCAACTTTTGCGTAGTGATTACTCTAGAACGACCGTTGGCTGCACCGGCCAGCGCACTAACCCTTCCTACAGACGGCGCCAATTGTGGGGGCTCCGTTTTTGGAAGGGCATCCCCGACAATAAATTTGTAGAGAGTGGGACGAAGAGTTTGGCTCCGGCCGGCCTCTCGCCAGTCTTCCTTGAGGTTTTCCTTAGTTTTTCTTCATCTGGGGTTGCTCCTCGGTGGGCGTCCGAGGAGGCCCCCCTTTCACGAAGGGGCTCTTTGCCTTATATACGCCCTTTGGCTTGATCCTGGCCTTACAGCTGTTGGCCATCCAGGCTACTGCTCCAGAGCTTGTCCCATCAGACAGGTTCTTCACCATACTGTGGGTCGCGGCTTCTAAGGTTGCACTGTTCAGGGGTCTTGTCATCATTAATGTAGCCTGGAGGGTCAGGCAAACACATTAAGTGTGGATGTGACCACCTATTCTGGGTTTGCCCCCTACTCAGGATTAGACTAGGTATGCCGAGGAAGGGTGTGTCCTCGGCATGGGTTCGAAAAGGGCTAAAAACCCTTTGGATGACTATCTGGGACAATTATCCTCCTCGGCTTGGGCCTTGGGCCGGCCTAAAGGTGGGCCGGGGATTCCGGGCCCACGGGCCCCACAGAAATATTATTGTCATTTTAAAAAATTAAATTTTTGAAGCCACGACAATTGTATAAGACAATTTTTGCTAAAAAAAAAGTATAAGACAATTTCTATTATTATATATATATATATATATATATAAAACCGAAACTTCTAAAACTCCCATAATTTTCCACGTCACCACTATTTTATTTTTCTTTTTATTTTAGGTTTTATATCTTATATATTTATTATTATTTTGTTTTTGAGAAACTATTTATTATTATTTTAAACAAAAACTACTCTCTATAAAACCCTACTGTAAGACCATACACAGTAAAACCCGACTACAAGACCATACGCAAGAAACCTAAAAATTGAAAACCCTAGACCATTTGTGGTTCAGTTTCTTCCTTCTCTACTCTGGTCTCTATCTATACACTTTGCTTTTGTAGTCAATACCATTTGAGACTCGGCTTTAAGTTGCAAATTGTTTGTGTTTGCGTCTAAATTGTGGTTTGTTAAGGCTTGAGTTTAACTTGATCTAATATGTCTTTCATCTTTGAAATTTCAGAATATATCAAAAAATCCAGAAGGGAATCTGACCAGAGTGGGAATTATCTTAGAAAGCCATGTAAGGAAGAGGAAGTCAGTGAGAAGGAAAGGTAAGGCATGGGGCTTCTTTGGGAAGTTTGTTTACTCTATTAAGATTACAAATAAGCCAAAGGCAAACAAACACGTAAAGTTGTACATTGAGGTCTATACAAATAAGCCAAAGGCAAACGACCACGTTAATTAACATCAATCACTCACACATGAATCATTCTTCTTTTTTCCTTGCCGTACCCTCTTTTTCTATTTGCTGAGAGTGCATGTGATGGCTTTTGAAACCCTTCATACTCACTCAAATTTTGACATCATTATTATTATTTATTAATTTTTTTACTTTAATGTATTTCCTACTTCATTTTAGACTCTATAAAATAATAAATTTGAATTATTCCTCCATGGCACTAACTCCTTTTATTTGACTTATAATCCTACGTTTAGAAAGAGAAAAACAAAACTCTAAACCGAAAAAGCTAAAAATATTTCAGCAATTTAATTTGAGATTTTTTGATTTGTAGGTGGTTGCAAACCATTATGGAGTGAGCCAAGCTTCTTCAAGAGCAACCTTATTGCAAGGCTGAAGGTGATAAAAATTTTTGAACCTTTTGTTTTTTTTTAATACGTGTTAGCTTTTGTTGGGTGTGAATTATGAAAGGTGTCTGGGCAGAATTTTTTTAAATTGGTTTTCCCTACTCTCTTGCATATTGGGGTTTATTGCATTGATTAGTAATGTTGATGATTTTTTTAAGGGAATGCCTCAATGAAGATATAGAGAGAGAGAGATTAAAGATTGGGGAGCTGTAGTTTTATTTTTCCCTTCACCACTAATTTGAAAAGGAAAGAAAATCTTTTGAATATTTTTTTTGTTATTTTATTTGTTTTTCATGATTTCAAATCCTGATGAGAATCACTTTTGCTATGGAATACTAGACATGTTTCACCATTAATCTGTTACGAATATATTTGTATTTTAGCATTCATATACAATGATGATAGGTATAATCAAGAAACAATAATAATTTATAATAAAAAAAAACTAACGCATAGAACAATTGTAAACTTTGATTTATAACTTTGTTTTATTTTTTTTTATTGTTGGTATGTAAAGAAAAGGTCGGCTAAGAGTCATGAAATACATCTTTATAGATTTGAATTTGAATCTAAATGATGAAATTTGTTATTAGTAGCTCATCTTCAGCTTGAATTTAATGCCTCGCCCTTTTTTTTTTTTTTTTCAAATATATGAGCAATTTATATTTTTACTTGATTAATGCTCTTTTTTGCCATTCAATTGGTACCTTTTCTTCTTTTTTACATTCATATATTTCAAAGTCTATTCTTTCCAAATTTCTCCCATTTGTGTGTGTGACGAGATTTGTTTTGTTTATTGACTTACAAGTGTCCAAAGGAATTTTTTAAAAAATAGTTCTACTATTTAAGCCAGATGACTAAAGCAATCTTTACTCAAAATTTGGTACATTTATTTGTCTTTGCTCCCTAACAATGTCATTTTATTCATCTGAATGTTGAGACTATACAACATTATTGGTGTTAGAGTTTCACTTTTGGTCTTAGTATTTTATTTTTCCTCTTAAGTTGTAACTTTTATAAGTGAAAATTTACAACTTTTGTTCAACTCTTTTGTGCAATTTATTTCAGCAACTGTGTCAATTGGCATTATGTTTCCTTTTCAATCCCATTGAGGTCTAGCATCTTTGCTTACTGGCAATGTTAGAATTTAGATACATCTTGAATATCAAGAATGATTAATGTAATTTATGAAAGATATTTGATTGAATGAGTCTAGAATTAACTATATTTGCGTAATTAATTGTATTGGAGTTCTGATATTAGTTATATATTTTCTAAATATTATCTCAAGCTCTTGGTTATCAAGATATTTCATTGTATGTGATAGATTTTATTACTTTGTAAGTGATAGATTTTATTGGTTTGGTATATAATTTATATCATGATCTTGATATTTTTTTTTTTCATATTGGGGAAGTTATCAATAGCTTCCCGTGCATCGCACGAGTTAGTGACTAGTTATTATTATTATTATTGTTATTTCTTCGATGGATGTGTGTATATATATATATATATATATTAACATGGGATGAATACTTAATTATTTATTTATTTATTTATTTTTTGCTGAAGTGCAATGAATACTTAATTATTATGCCAAAGAAATTTCTGACATAATCCAAAGTTAAAAATATAGAAAATTAACTTGTCCTATACTTTAATAAAAGAAGAAGAAAAAAACACCCTTGTCCTATTCTCAAAAAATATTGGTCAATGAAAATAATTAGGCCAGCGAAGGAATAGAGAGGCCAAAGATGTAAAATCGCCTATAATACTATTATAAATTATGGATTATTCTAAAATTTTAAACTATTAAAAAAATAATAAATTCAATTATTTAACTATAATTGTATCACATACCTCGAAGTCTTTGTTAATCAGCATCCCTATTGTGCAGAAAATAGTCGCAAATAAACTCATCACCATCTGAATCTCCATCACCAATGAATAAGTAATGGCCTGCTTGGCCTTCTTGTAGGTCAATTCCACCAACGGCAACACAAACCCGTATAGTGCTGCAGCACCTACTGTCATGAAGAACCCAGCAAAGTACTCCTTGTTTGATTCACCGTTAGGACGATCATTGCTCGTATGTAAAGCCAAAACACCAGCTCCAATGGTGAGCAAAACTACTGCGTTGATGGAATAGGAAGTGAACTTTTGCTTCACTAAAAGGAAAGCAAAGGCAGCAGTGAAACCAAGCTGTGAGGCAATGATTAAAGCAGTTGTTGAGACGGGAAGGCGAGCCACGCCATAGGCGTAGAGATAGTCATCAAGGCCTGTGATGATTCCTATAACTGCGGAGGCAATGAACAACGGTGGTTTCATGAAGAATAGCTTGGAGCTTGAGCCTTGTTTGGCTCGGCGGTGAAAGTATGTGATTATGAGAAGGAAGAGAATAATAGGCCAGCCACCAGTTTCAAGCCAACTTGAGAGCCAAACTCTTTTTCCGCCATGGATGAAGTAAAGTCGCATTATTAGTGGGCCGCCACAATTGCCTATAAATAATAGGATGCAGTTTAGTATGAGAAGAACTATGTTCATGGTGGGGTTTCCTTAAGCTTCTAGTTCCATGATTGTAGAACTCTCTTTCTCGCTCTCCGTGTTTGTGTCTCTAATCTCTTGTACAATAATAAATAATAGAGTAGGGGTGAAAAAGGAGACAAAAGACAGGTCAATAATCAAGATATTTATTGAGGAGGTACGAATTTTGAAGGGGACTATATATTTGGATATTTGTGTATATATTTTTGAGACCGACAATTGGCTAAGTTCATCTATTAATAGAATATTTTAATGAAGTTTTGATTTTATATTTATTGAAAATATAAAAAAAACTGTTAAAAATTAATTATATTTTTGTTTTTACATAAAAAGTTAAAAAAATATATATATTAAACTAATTCCTTTAAAGCATTCATTAATTTTTTTTCCTTTATTTTTACATGTGATTATAAAACATTCATTAATTTTTTCCTCTATTTTCACTTGTGATTATTAAAAAAATGCATGTGACCATCTTCAACCACAATTTGAACAAGTCGGTTTTGTTCATCGTAACAATATATATGTTCAGCTAAAAAGAGTGACTATATATCAAGCAATAACTTTAGAGATATTGCCAATTTCATAACATGTTAAAGTGATTGACTAGTGACTAGCCAACATTTTCGTTCCCTATATTTAATGGGACTTGTCCTTCTTCTTCTTCTTCTTCTTCTTCTTCTTCTTCTTCTTTTTTTTTTTTTTTTTTTTTTTTTTTTTTTTTTTTTTTTTTTTCAATTGAAAACATTGAGCACTACAAGAGAAAAGCCTTATATTGGGCTCGGGTCCATGTAGCAAAATTGACCAGGAGAGTTAGCAGCTCTAGTAGCTAGATTGAGCACATGTGATATAACAAATCTAGGAACAAAAATAACATATATATAATCAGTCTTTGTTGCTGCAACTGGTAAAGGTCTGATAGGAGGGCTTGATCCTGCCATGAAGGTTTGCTGGTCTAGTTACATATCTGCACTAGCTTCCTGTCTTTTTTTTTTTGGTAGAAGCTTCCTGTCTTTTCTATTACTTATAATGAATCATTTCAATGTGAAATTAGGGATGTCTACTTTCTCAAAAAAAATTTAGGTATGTCTATAGTATTATTGATATATCCAACATGATTAGGATTTGAAGAGTTATCCACTGACTTAGGTACAAAAAAGAAACGGCTACGATGTGTGGCTAACAACCATTCAAGATTCCCTTGGGGCTTCTTTCTGTTAGGATTTGAAGAATTACTGATATATCTAACATGATTAGGATTTGAAGAGTTATCCACGACTTCGGTACGAAAAAGAAACGGCTATCATGTGTGGCTAACAACAATTCAAGATTCCTTGGGGCTTCTGTCTGTTAGGTGATTACTAGTCATCCAACTAAAGCAATATTGCGGTCGATTCTTGGGATATTATCGGTTGTTTGTGTTAGGAAAAAATCCTAATCCGCTCTATGTCTATGTGTGAATTAAAATATATATAATTAACAAGCAATAGTAATAATGTGGAAACAAAAATTTCGGCAAGCACCACATAAACACAACCACATGAGAAAACTAAATCTTACGTAGAAAATCCTTCGGTATAGAAGAAAAAACCACGGGACAGATCCGAAAAATATCCACTATGAAATAGAGATTACAACTATTAAGTTTGTGCTAAACTTAAGTCTGCAATAAATTGGATATATAACAAATAAATCTCAAGGAGTAAATAAAATCTCACCACAAAGCCAGTAGCAAAATTTTCCTCTGAATACTCCAACTCCATGGTTGTAGCACTAAAAAACTCAATGAGAACTTCACCAATTTATCTTCTTTGTGGGTAACTTGAACAAAGAAAAATATCTCATTTTTCTTTTCCACTGTCTCATACTTTCACTTTATTTCTCTCTACCTCTTCATTCGGATTGCACCTCTCAAGCTGAATCTCTCTTTCTCTGTGTCTTGCTTTCTCTAGAACTCACACAAAATGGCCAAAATTGACTCTATGTTTGCTTCAGCTTTCCACAAGGCCGAATGGCCTTTGCTTCTTTCCTTTCTTTTTGTTCAGCGTGTCCAATATGCTTTGGATCACTTCTCATTAAGAGAAGTTAGACTTCTCACAAGTCTACTCTCGGTCATTTCTCAATAAATGAGAGAGTTAGCTTTGAAGACTTTTGAAACAATCTCATAAATGAGCTTTGACAAATATGTGTGATGGAATGCAAGGGTGTCACATGCACCCAAGAGTTTGTGCTAGCTAGAAAAGCTTTCAGAAAGTTAAAATAATAATCATAATGCTTGTCTCTATCTTTATTTGGGAACATTTAGTTTTTTATGATCTTCTCATTTCTTTTTGTGTGTATATTAAAAATACTTCGTATTTAAAAAAAAAAAAGTTTTGATTTTTTAATTTATCTGTAACATTACCTTCCTACTGTATCGATATATATTAACGTTCATTCTTTTTAAAATTGATATGGATTTGGAAATTATAGAATGTAGACTGGTGTGAGTATATTTTGAGTTGATAGGGAAAATTTACACAATTATTGTTTGCAACATTCAAAATTTCTCTTTATTTGGAATGAAAAAATTTCAGAATTTAGGCGAAACCGAGGATGATTTTCATTCAAGCAGATGGATATGGTTTAATTTTTATTGTCAAATAATTTTTGATATTTTTATGAAATTTTGCTAATTATAGAAGTTTTTTTTATTTTTTTATTTATTTTTTATTTTTATCTCCTTATTTGTAGGTGTTTTTAGTACTTTCTTAATCTAATTATAGTTTTTTTTTTTGAATTTTTTTTTTTTATTTTATGGTATTGAATCAATTAGAATATGTTTTTAAGAGTATTTTTACTTGGAAAATAAGTTTCTAAAACTTTTGAAGAGGCTTGCAATCTATACAATAAAAATAGAAGTTAAGAATATAGTATGTAGATGTTAACAATATTTTTTTGTCTATTTCTCTTTGATTGTACATTAGGATTCCAGTCTCAAAATTTTCTATCCTTGATATGAAACATTAAATTATGCAATAAAAAATATAAATCAAACTTAATTAAAATTAAAATTATGATTCCAATCCTTAACACCCTCAATTATCCAAGAAATATATGAAACACAAATTTAAAGAACTACTTAATTAATATTTGAAATAAATTGAAAGACAACTTTAAAGTATTCTTTGTATTCTCTTCCTTTGTTGCTTCGTAGTAGTCACTGAATAACTCCTTTTGATTTCCTTGATTACAGATGTTTGTGTGAGTTATACATTACTTTCAACATCAACTTTTTGAAACTTTGTAGAATCACCATCTTGTTCACTTGATAAGTTGCTGTCATATTCATTTGAAGTATCACTGACGTAAGCATGTCAATAGAATAGGTTGAGAAATGTATTACAACATATTGAAGTATATACTTCTATCATTTTATCAAACTGAATTTCTTTGTTAGCTTCTACAACAAAGTCAAAAACTTTCTTGACAGTGTAGAATTCTCATCCATACTTGAGATTATAGTGCAATCAAGTAAAGTTTAGTAAATATTAAGCACTAATTTGATCTTCCATATTCTCAGCTCTAAACATTTTTTTCAAAATGCCTTTTGCTGATATGTTGAGTAATTTTTCATCTCAACCATACTTGGCAATGTGCAAGATTCCTAAACTGTGTCCAATTCTTTTTCTTCCCAAGTTACCCTTCATTTGCCATATATATGTATATATATACATATACATATACATACATACATACATACATACATATATATATATATATATATATATAATTTTATTTACCAAAGGGAGAATAGTTCACCCGACCCTACAACTCTAATTGCAAATGACTTAGAAATTTGATGACACAACACGCGTAAGGATTGGTAGAGACAGATAAACACATTGCATACAACAAAAGCACTCAGAACATGAAAATCATCCAAGTCAAAATTGGGAATGGCCAAACACTTCCTATCAAGCACATAGGTAATACCTCCCTTCATACCAAATACAATTGAGGGTTGCTACTAAGTTTGTGAGCTAAAGTAAAAAGTTCAATCCAACACATAAAGGAGAGTCCTACAATGTTAATAGCATCATGCCCGTGCGATTTGTGGCTTAATCAAAATTCATATGTAAATTTTGTGAAACAGTGCAAATTGGTTGTAAAAAAGTGTAAAACAGTGTAGATATTTTATGCAGAAAAATAGTGCAGAACAATAACATTTTAAAGAAGAAATCTTAATTTTATTCACTGAGAAATTTAAACAAAAACAAAGATAATCAAAACCTTCAAACCCACATTGCTCCTCTTATAGAGCTTGACATACGAAATAAGGGAATTCTTGTTATAAAAAAAAAATTTAAAAAAAGATTTATTTAGATTCGAATGCATGTTAGAAAAAAAAAAAAAAAAAATCCCAAAGCCAAAGCCTATGAGTAAAATCACATACCAACCAATACAATAGGAAAAAAAAATAAATCTTGATGAATGAAACAAATAAAGAGAGGAAACGATGGAGAGGCAGAGAAGGAGAAGCATCGGTTGGAGGATCTGAGTTTTTTGGGAAGGAGAGAAGGAGGATTTGAGTTTTGTTTTTGAGAGAAATGAAAGGATTTGCATTTGATCTATTCTTTTTTTTTTTTTTTTTCAAGTATGTTTGAGAGATATGAAAGGATCTGCATGATTCTGATATGAGTTTTGGGGGGGAATAGTGGAGAAGAGAAATAGTTTGGGGGGAGAAACAAAGAGAAATATTTTGGGGAGAAGTTTTTTGTGTTGAGATATGAGTTTTAGGGAGGTATCGGGTTTTGTGGTTTTGTTTTTGCGTTTGAGTGAATTTATTTTTATTTTTTTATTTATTTTTAATATGGCTGACGTGAAATAATGTGAGAGCTCCAAATTGGCAAGCTCTAAAGAAGTCAATAAAAAATAAAATATTGGTAAGAGGCTTTTGTTTTATAGTATACTAGTATTATATTTGTGCGATGCATGACTTAATAAAAAAAATTATATATAGATTTTTTTTAAATTGATAATATAATTACATTTAAGATATGGAATATGAGCCCAACAAGCCCAATACAATGAATTTGTAGAGAGTAGGTGAAAGAGCTGGGCTGATTGTGAATTAAACAACGTTTAATTAAGGTTTAAATGATGAACAAATGCAAAAAAAAAACTTGAAACTTGAATAAATTGATGTCTGAGGAGAAAAACTTTTGTTTTAAAAGCTAGTACAATTCTTAGAGTTACAGTAAATCTTCCTTCTTTCTTTTTTCCGATCCCCCCCTCATGAGAGTTCTTTTACATTTATATAGTTTTCTTTCCGACTATCTTGATTGTCCACTTGTTCTTTATCTAAGCATTCACTTGAGTATCTGTTCCATCGGGTGCATTCTTTAGTTCTTCATGAGTGGTGGCAGTTGAGACTGCACTGTTTAGGGGTCTTCTCCACATAAATGCATCCAGAAAAGTTGTTGCAGTGCATTTAATGCAGTGGTGGCAGCTTTTCTTTTAGATATTTCTCTCTTCTTATCATCTTTATAGGTGTTTGAAGTTCATCCTTATCATTGAAACTACCAGAAAGGTCACCTAAACCGTCCAGGTATTTGTTTGATTGGTATTCCTTATATCTGAGGAGGACACCTTCCCTGGACTATATTCTTCTATCATTTACTTGCGTGGTTCTCCAATCCGAGACCTTTCCCAATCATTTACTCCTCCTTGGATGCACCTACATCTTCAAATAGGGCCCAAAGCCCAATATATGAATTTGGGCTTTTATCCCTACAATAGCCCCTCAAAATTTCAATTTTTCCCTTGCATTCCAGGAGAAAAAATGGGATTTTGATCTACCACAGAAATAAAGGCTAAAAAGGTAAAAATCACTTGAGTTTACACGTGTGAGAGCATAGATTTAGGCGCTTCATCATTGCTGTTGACGTTTCGGTATTTATGAAGTGTTATTAATTGCTCTAGGCGGTGCTATGTCTTTGGCATCCAATGGTGACCCATTGATCCAACGAACGACATTTTTCCTTAAGATTTAGGCGGGATAACTCCCACCCATTTTCTGGCCCCTATATAAAACCTCAAAGGAGATCGTTTCTTCTTTACTTCACAATTTCTCAGACTCTCCAGCGAACTTCAAGTATTCAAACTCATAAAACTCACCTTCCAACTCGAGCAATTTCTCAGTCTTATTTCTTGACGAATCCTTGAGAATCCTTTAGAGGATTTCTAGGATTACTATTTAGCTCAGTTCGTGTAAGTTTTAACATCTTCGAACTCTTCTTTCTCTCCTCAGCCAGGTTTCTTGGCCTTCAAACTTTCATTTACTAGTCGTCATTTTTAGTTTCTTCTTTTTTGCTTATTCGAAATGGGTGGATTTAAGTATCTAGTTGATAGTCCCGCCTTGATAGAAACATTTAAGGAAATGTATGACATACCGTAGGAAGTAAACCTGATGTATTGTCCTCCAAAAGGAATAAACACCAACCGAGAAGTGGGAGAGGTCATAATCCCTATGATAGCCTTTATAGAGGGGGGAATGACTCTCCCTATGGGTAGCATTACCAGAGACTACCTATGTAACCATAGATTCTGCCCCCACCAATGCGCGCCTAACCTCTTTAGGATCTTAGGAGCAATTGATGCTTTGAACCAACATTTGGGCTGGGGGCTCACCTGGCTAGATGTAGTTGATATGTATGAATGCCACAAACAAAAAGGTGTTGGATTTTACCTTAAATCTCGATCCAACATCGTCAGGCTCATTTCCTGTCTTTCCAAGTCTAACAAGGGGATGAAAGACGACTACCTGATTATCTCAAGAGCGTGGCATGACAGTCTTTATTGCCCAACCCAACTAGGAGAGCTAGGTGGGTTGTCTTAGATTTAGGTTCCCTAATAATAGATTTAGGATTTTCATCAGTAGTGTTGTTTTTTCTTCTCTTCCTATTAACGGTTTACTTTAAGTTTCTGAATATGCTTCTCTGTTGTGGTGTTAACAGATAGAAGGCATGTTGCTCCTCGCACTTACCTATCTACTAAGATCAGAGATCTTTGTAAGTGCAGACCGGCAACTTCGGGCCGTCCACCTTAGGGCCGTCCACCTTATTCTAGATTTCAAACCTCTCCCGGACGCGTTTCAACCGGTCGGCAATGCTATAACACAGGGAGACTATTGGATAAATCGAATAGACGTATCTCGGCCCAATTTTTTGTCTCTGTTCAATCTTCCCCCTGTACCACATCCAGTTTTGCAAGGTGTACCACTATTCATTCAGCCAGTTTAATAGATTCCCCTTAAAGCAGCCACAGTAGGGAAAAGAGCTGCTTCTTCGACCTCTTCACTTGAGGAGCAAATTGATAAGTTCCAGTTTGAAGAAGAGGCACCAAGAGAGGTTCAGGTGATTCCACTTTCGGACGCCGAGGAAGAGACTGACAGGCAGTCCAGCGTCTACGCTCCTATCTTAATAACTACCCTTCCAAATGATTCTTTGGAAGAAGAAGAAGGAATGGCTTTTAGCTTAAAAGATCTTATGAAGACAAGGAATAAAGCAGCTGTGTCCAAAGAAGCCACCAAGTCACAGCCTGCTGTTAAGCTTGCTTCATCCCCTCCTCAGCTCCCTTCTCACCTTGGCCTAAAGGCAATCCCTGAGCTGAAGAAGAAAAGGCCTAATACAGTTCTTGAGGAAGGTGATTTGGAGCCTTCAAAAGGAAATAAACAACAAAGAGTGGCTAAAGACCAAAGGGGTAAAAGGTCTTCGTCTGTTGATAGTCGAGAAGACACTCTTATTGTTGATGTGTGTTGAGGACAGCGCACCTGGTCCCCTAAGCTAGAGCTGGATGGTGTTCCCTTCCCTTGGGACACCACAGTCAGAAATTACCAAGGGGGGGTGAGCAGGTCTCATTGCTGAGGCCCTGGAGCAACCACTTCTCCTGCCAAAGGATATGGAAGCTTACAGGCACTTTAACCAACATGAAATCTTCTTATCCCTTACGAGGGACTTAGCTATGGTAAGTGAATTGATTGACTTCTCCAATTAAGATGTTGGTCATTTTTATTTGCCCATTTTCTTTATTTTATACTAAAATTTTCCATTTTGTTATGCAGATTACCCAGCAAATTTATGTGGCCAAGGAATGGAATAAAAACACACACAATGAAGCCTAGGCGGAGGCCTATTTTCGGTATGAGGTTGAAAAATCTTTGGGTAATCTGAAGGAAGATTATTCTAAGCTGCCCGAGTAGCTAAAAGAAATGACCAAAGAAAGAAATAGTCTTGATGCAGGCCTTAAGAATGTTGAAAAGCAGGTAGAAGATCAATGGAAGCAATTGCACATGACTGAGATTAATCTGGAGACAAAGAGAGAAATGATGAAAGGTCTTCGAGCTGAGCTTCAAAAAGTCAAGGACGTTGCCCAATTGGTCAAAGAGGCAGCTGAGGCTGAAAAGCAGGTAGCATACAAGCTTGGGGTGGAAGAGACTCAAGTCAAACTCAAAGAAGAGTTTTCTACAGTATGTAGGGATTATTGTGATATAACCTGGGGTAAAGCCCTCGATGCTGCTGGGGTCCCTACAGAATTTGACTTGAGGTGACCTGGGAGCGTCTACTATGATCCTAAAATTTGCGAACTCTCAGGTCCTGACTCCTCTCCCTTTAAATAACTCTCAGAGGCCTCGAAGCAGCCCTTGGTCGGCCAAGTCCCTCCTGCCCTTCCTGAAGCTCCCAAAAATTTTGGTCAAACTGGTGGTCAAGGAAAGCAAGCTAAGGAACCTCAAGATAAGAGTAAGGACTTAGGTAAGAAGAAAACTCCTCCTGAACCTAAGGACCAAGCCCCAGATGTTGCTGCCACCCAGTCCAGCCAAATGAAGGCTTAGATGTTTAGGACTTTTATTTCATACCTGTATTAGGTTTTTTTTTTTTTTTTTTTTTGCTAGCATTGTAAGGGACTGAAAGGTATTTTCTTTTTGATTAATGAAGTTCTTCTTCTTTTATTTTCTATATCTTCATTGCACATATTATAAGATTTATTGTTATTACAAATAACGCTGACCTGTAACTACTCTAATTTGAGCAGACTTAACAACAATATCCTGCTAATGATGTAAATAACTTATACAAGTACTGGAAAAAGTGGATTGTATAAGAATTGTTAATAAACATAGGAAGCAATGAATGGTATGAAGGTCTTATATATTTTCTAGTACTTAAGTAAATAATTAGATGCTTTATCTGAATTGGGTTTTGTATAACACTTACAAAAAATACTACTGAGCATTGATTTTGAACTAAGTACATGACCAAAGAGGCCTATTATAAGTTAGAGTCTATTTAAATAACTCCAAGGACTTTAGGCATTATTGAATTTAAGTTTAAACACCTGTAAGAATTGTAACAGAGTGTTAATTAACTCATATCATCTGGTCCGAGGACTTTAGGCATGATTGGATTTGAGTTTAAACATTTATAAGAATTGTGACGGAGTGTTAACTAACCCATATCATTTGGTCCGAGGACTTCAGGTATGATCGGATTTGAGTTTAAACACTTATGAGAATTGTAACGGAGTATTAACTAACCTATATCATCTGGTCTGAGGACTTTAGGCATGATTGGATTTAAGTTTAAACACTTTCCCCGAAGTCTTTATGTGATAAATAAACATATTGATCAAAGAAATGACTCAATTAATAATAATACATTTTAAGGTTGCTTACATTCCAAGGGCCTGGTATTATATGACCATCTAAGTCTTCCAAAAAATATGCCCCAATGCCAGCCCCTGAGGTAATACGATATGACCCTTCCTAATTGGGTCCTAATTTTCTCCAAGCTAGGTTTTTTTGCAGTGCCCACAACTTTCCTGAGCACTAGATCACCAGGTGTTAAAGGCCTTGGCTTTACATTGGCATCATAACCCTGTCTGAGTTTTTGTTGGTAATATACTAATTGGACCATTGCATTTTCCCTTCTTTCCTTAATTAGATCCAAATTCTTCTCTAGCTGCTCGTTATTGCTAATTAGACTGAATGAACTAATTCTTAACATTAGGAACCTAGTCTTTAGAGGGATAATAGCTTCAGCCCCATAAGTCATTGAAAATGGGGTTTTCCTAGTAGACCTACGAGGCGTAGTTCTATATGTCCAAAGTACATGTGGTAGTTCCTTCACCCATTTGCCCTTCGCATCATCTAGCCTCTTCTTCAGTTCGTTTACTATGATCTTATTAACAGCTTCTGTTTTCCCATTCCCCTGGGGATAGGCAGGGGTGGAGTATCTGTTCGTGATTCCCAATTCACAACAATAATTTCTGAATGCTTTGTTGTCAAACTGAAGGTCATTGTCCAAGATGAAGGTATGAGGAATCCCAAACTAAGTGACAATATTTTTCCAGAAAAATTTCTTTGTGTCAATGTCTCTGATGTTAGCTAAAGGTTCAACTTCAACCCATTTGGTGAAATGATCTGTGCCGACCAGAAGATACTTCTGATTTCCTACTACTTTAGGGAATGGACCCACGATATCTAAGCCCCATTGAGCAAATGGCCATGGGCTAAATAATGGATTAAGGATTCCACCTGGTTGATGTATGTTTGGTACAAATCGTTGACATTGATCGCACTTTTTAACATATTCATGGGCCTTCTTTTGCATATTTGGCCACCAATAGCCCTGGGTAATGACTCTGTGCCAAGGATCTACCTCCAGTATGGCTTCCATAGATTCCTTCATGTAACTCCTCGATGAGTGATTTAGCTATTTCAAGATGTTTGCACAACAAATATGGCCTTGAATAGGAGCGCTTGTACAATTTCTAGTTCTCAGATTGCTAGAACCAAGTAGCCTTCCTTCAAACTTTGTCAACTTCTAACCTTACTTCAGGTAAAGTATCCTCCTTCAGGAACTGAATTATAGGGTCCATCCAACTTGGCTCAGCTCTGATTTGATGAACTTAGATTGCCTCTTTTCTTATCTTTGTGGGTTTATGCAAGTCTTTAATGAGGATAACTTGAGGCAGATTCTGTGTCGAGGAAGTTGAGAGCTTGGCCAGAGAGTCAGCATGTTCATTACCATTTCTAGGGTTATGTAGCAAATTAAAAGATTCGAACTCTGACTGGAGACGTTTAACTTGGCTCAAGTACTCTTGCATTTTTTCATCTTTCGCTTCAAATTCTCCTTGTACTGGTCGACGACTAGCCTTGAGTCCGAGAATATTTCCACTGATTTTCCTCCCATTCTTTGAACCATTGCCATTCCCATCAGTAGAACTTCATATTTAGCCTCATTATTTGTAGCCGTGAAGCATAGTCTTAGCGACTTTCCAATAATGATCTTCTTTGAAGATATTAACACTAGCCCCGCTCTAGAACCTTTTTGATTTGCTGCACCGTCTACATACACCTCCTAGAATGAGGGGCCTTTTCGAAAGATTACGCCAACCGATTTTTTATCTACGTTCTGTGCTAGTTTCAATTCTTCTAACGAGGGCTCAGTGAACTCGGCTACTAGATCCGCGAGGACCTGTCCCTTTGTGGAGGTACGGAGCATATACTTGATGTCAAAAGCCCTTAGGACAGTGCCCCATTTAGCTATTCTCTCTGTGTAGTCAGCACTTCTAAGTATGATTTTAAGCGAGAGTTGGATAAGAACAACAACCATATGTGCTTGAAAATAATGAGGCAACTTCCTTGTACCAAGCATTACTACCAGCATGGCTTTCTCCCATGGTAGATAAAGAATCTTGGCCTCATGAAATGATTTACTCACATGCACACCTCGATCCACTCTTATTAACATCAAACTTACAGCATAAGGAGCCACAACAATGTAGGCAAACACGATTTCGTTTGGCTCAGGGCTGGACATGATCGGTGGCCAAGCTAGATAGTCTTTGAGTTGCTAGAAAGTTAAAACACATTCTTTGGTCCACTTAAATCCTTTCCACTTATTGATTAACAAGAAGAAAGGTCTACACCTATCTGCTAATTAAGAGATAAATCGGTTCAGAGCGGCAGCCATTCTAGTCAATTTTTGGACTTTTTTAGGATTCTGAGGAGGTTGTAAATTGTTGAGGCTTTATCTGATCCGAGTTGACCTCAATTCCCTTGTGAGTTACCATGTAACCTAAGAATTTGCTTGATCCTACACCAAATGAGCATTTGGATGTATTTAAACACAACTTGTATCTTCTGAGAATTTCAAAAATGTTTCCAAGATCTTTCACATGCTCAGAAATAATCTTGTTCTTCACCACCATGTCATCTATGTAAATCTCAATACTCTTACCTAGCTGTGGCCCAAACATCCTCATTATCATTTTTTGGTAGGTAGACCCTGCGTTTTTCAAACCAAATGACATCACTTTGTAATGGTAGTTCCCAATAAGGGTGACAAAAGCAGTCTTCTCTTGATCATCCTTGGCTAATGGTATTTGGTTATAACCTTGGAAAGCATCCAGGAAACTCATTTGAGGATGGCCAACAGTGGCATCCACTAGCTGATCTATTTTAGGCATAGGGAATGGATCCTTAGGGTAAGCCTTATTTAAGTCAGTGAAATCTATGCATACTCACCATTTTCCATTCTTCTTCTTCACCACCACAGTATTCACTAGTCACCCAGGATAAAAAACTTCTTTAATAGCTCTAGCTTGTTTGAGCTTTGTTATTTCCTCTCGCATTGCATCAGCGTGCTTTTTGGATGGGTGCTGAAGAGGCTGTTTCCTAGAGGTGATCAATGAGTTGACCTTCAGATGGTGACATATGAATTCTAGATCCACCCCCGGGGCTTCGTATGCATTCCAGACAAATACATTAATGTTTCTTTTAAGAAATTCTATCAACTCTTCCTTCTTCTAAAGAGGTAACTAAGATCCAACTTTAAAGAACTTCTTCGAATCGTCTTCGATAGTAACTTTTATCAAATCTTCACACCTCGCCCCCTCTGCTAAATCATCGATGGGCAATACCAGAGGTTTTAATTGCTATAAATCTTTTCCAGCATGGGCCGAGGATTTAGCTTTGGGCCTATGCTGAATGGCAACTACTAAGCATTGTCTAGCCATAGATTGATCTCCCAAAATTTTGTTAACTTGGCCTTCAGATGGATATTTAACCTTCTGATACAGAGTAGAGGAAATAGCCCTTAGTGTATAAAGCCAAGGTCTAGCCATGATTGCAGTATAGGGTGAATACGCGTCTATAACAATGAAATCCACCTCTGCTACCTCTGGACCAATCTGCACAGGTAGTCATATTTGGTCCTTCAGGATAACAACTCTTCCTTCAAAACTCACCGGGGGGGAACTATAAGGTGTAAGTCCTCAAGTTTTAAGTTCAACCTCTTATAGAGATTAGGATACATTATCTCAACTCTACTGCCCTGGTCCACCATTACCCTCTTCACATCATACCCCTCAATTCTGAGGGTGATTACCAAAATGTCGTCATGGGATTAGATGGTTCCAATTTTATCTTTGTGCGAGAAACCTAGAACTAGTGGAATATCCGTTTTATTCCTCTTTGGATCTTGATTAATGTCTCCTGTGGGCAGACAGGCTACGGACATTATCTTGGATGGGTAGGATCTTGTTCTCCCAGGTGCGGCGAAGATGACATTGATAGTTCCTAATGGAGGTCTTAAAGAAACATCTCTTTGAGATTCTAAGCTTGCTTGAATCCCCTAACCACTAGAATGATGCAGGAGTTGTTTTAACTTACCCTCGCGGACAAGCTGTTCCAAGTGATCCCAGAGACTCTTACAATCTTTTGTGGTATGCCCATGATCCTGGTAATACTGGTAGTAGAGGTTATGATTACGTCTTTCAGGATTTCCCACCATCTTGTTCAGTCGTTTGAAGAATGGTTCATTTTTAATCTTCTCCAAAACTTAATGCATTGGCTCTCGGAATACTGCATTGACTGCTTGAGGATTTGCCAATCCTGATTGTCCAACAAAATCTCTCCGTTGTTTATTGTTACTATAATGATCCGACTTGAAATCCCTCCTCTCTTGAAGGATAACCTTATCCTTCCCTTTTCCTTGCTGATGATCCTTTTCAACTCTTTTATACTTATCAATCCTGTCCATCAGTTGACGCACACTGGTGACATGCTTTCTAGTAAGATATTTCCTTAAACCATGGTCAGTAGGGAGGCCGAGTTTAAATGTATTAAGGGCCACTTCGTCAAAATCGCCTTCCATCTCATTAAACATCTCCTAGTACCTGTCTGAGTACGTTTTCAAGGTCTTACCTTCTTGCATGTTCAAGGATAGCAAGGAAGCTAAGGGCCGGGTGACTCTCCAACAGGTGACAAAATGGGAACCAAATTCTTGAGTGAGTTCTTTGAAGGAACTAATGGAATCTGCTTTTAGACTATCAAACCATCTTATCGCAACTGGTCCTAGACTAGAGGGGAAAATTTTGCACATCAGAGCTTCATCCTTAAAATGGATAGCCATCCTTTGGTTGAAATGGCTCACATGTTTCACAGGGTTTGTTCTACCATTATAGATAATGAATGTTGGCTGATTAAAATGACAAGAGAGTCTTGCCTCTTCAATCCTACGTGTGAAAGGCGATCTGGAGATTTGGTTCAAGACTTTGCTCATAGTGTCATTCCCTACACCTCCACGTGATGGGCTTTGAGGTTGCCGTTTACGATAATGTTCTTCTTCATAGGCAAAAGATTCACTAACACCACACTAACTGGTGTTCGAGACCTTCGTCTATAAGTAACGTCTTGTTTGTCATTAGAATTACCATAAGAGTTTAAAGAAGTATGCTTCCTCTTTGCATGACGCAACTCCCTTTTTAAATGATTAATCTGTAGTTGTATGTTCTTGTTATTCTCTGCATGAGACGTATGATTTTCACCTTGTGGTTGGTTTCGGTCAGTATGTGTGGTATGTACACTACCTTCACGGTCACATCTCTACTCTAGGTAGAGGAAAGGATCAACATGTTGGGATGCCCTAGATTTTGCTAGTTGTTGACATGGTTCAGCCATCGTCAACTGTTACTTTCACTCTTACTCAAGCTCTTCCCATAAATGGCGCCAATTGTAAGGTCAAGATTTATAGCCTAAACCTAAAAGATATGGAATATGAGCCTAACAAGCCCAATACAATGAATTTGTAGAGAGTGGGTGAAAGAGCTGGGTTGATTATGAATTAAACAATGTTTAATTAAGGTTTAAAAGATGAAAAAATGCAAAATCAAACTTGAAACTTGAATAAATTGATGTCCGAGGAGAAAAACTTTTGTTTTAAAAGTTAATACAATTCTTAGAGCTACAGTAAATCTTCTTTCTTTCTTCCTCTCTCTTTTTTCCGATCCCCCCCTCATGAGAGGTTTCTTACATTTATATAGTTTTCTTTTCGACTATCTTGATCGTCCACTTGTTCTTCATCTAAGCATTCACTTGAGTACTTGTCCCATCAGGTACCTTCTTTAGTTCTCTATGAGTGGTGGCAGCTAAGATTGCACTGTTCAGGGGTCTTCTCTACATAAATGCGGTCAGAAAAGTTGATGCTGTGCATTTAATGCGGTGGTAGTAGTTTTTCCTTTAGATATTTCTCTCTTCTTATCATCTTTATACGTGCCTGAAATTCATCATTATCATTGGAACTGCCAAGAAGGTCACCTAAACTACCCAGGTATTTTCTTGACCGGTATTCCTCATATCCGAGGAGGACACCTTCCTTGAACTATATTCCTCTATCATTTACTTGCGTGGTTCTCTAGTCCAAGGCCTTTCTCAATCATTTACTCCTCCTTGGATGCACCCACATCTTCAAATAGGGCCCAAGGCCCTATATATGAATTTGAGCTTTTATCCCTACAATAAGTATTTCGATTGCAATGTAATTGTAAAAGTTTACCTATAAATTACCAATCATAGCCGTTTTAATATTGCCATAACTGAGGAAATAATTAGTATAATCTATTAAGAATAGCAAATAATGAAATAATATCAATAATTAAGATGAATTGCATTATCCAAATTTTTTTATAAAAAAATCATAACATAGCAATAATTGAACTACGTTAGTGTCTAGACCTTCTAGGGTACCACACTCAAAATAATTTCAAAAATAGATAAATAAAGGTACATAAAGAGAAAAACAAATATTGCATTGCAATGTAAATGTAAAAGTTTAAATATGAATTACCCATGCCTAGCCATTTTGATATTTACATTTGTGTCTAGCCATTTTGATATTGCTATTAGTGAGGAAATAATTTGTACAATCAATTAAGAACACCAAATCAAAAAAAAAAAAAAAATCAATAATTAAGATGAACTACATTATCTAAAATATTTTTACATAATCGTAGAATTTAAGCAATAATTGCAGTGCATAAATAGAAAATAGAAACGCAATAAATTAAAAAATAAAAAGAAGATAGCTCTTCTCACATAAAGGTAATTCTTCTCACCGAAAAAGACAAATCCTTCCTTTTGTAGTTCTTCACTTAATTTTGATTTTTTTTATTGATTGATTTTAACATTCTTAAATAGCATAGTTGAGTTGTAGTAGAGTTTTAGTTCAACTCAATTTCTATAAATAAGGAAAATTTGAAGAGAGAGATGGACCGCAGCATGCATGTCTTGTATGTAGAATGAAAGTTGAAACGGATACTTCTTTCTTGCAATTTAATTTAAAAACTAGATCTAAATGAATACATTTCCTTCTTCCCAAAAAAGAAAAAAGAAAAAAAGAAGAAGACTATATTACCTTGTAGCAATGGAATTGAGTTATGTATCATGATGTCAATACTAGATAATTGATCTATTTTAAATAGTGCTCTATCCACATGTACTTGTAAGAGAAGTAGAGTTCCAGTTAAAATCTATTATATAAAATCCTATTTTAACTATATAAAATCCCATTAGGAATATGATATATATATATATATATATTTGATAAGAGGAATATGATATTTGATTAGAAGAAAGAGATAATGTAACTTTATAATATGTATTATTTCTATATATTCAGAAGATTCAGAAAGTTAGTTATGATTTTAGAAAATGTCAAAAATACTCCTAATCTAATTAGATTTTTTTTTTTTGAGAAACAAAAAACAAAATTAAATAATCCTTATTAGTAAAATAAAAATAAAAAATAAGGTTAAAATTGTAAGACTACTAGACAAACTTTTTTCCTAAAAATTAGCACACTCTTTATTTAAATATATTTTGCACATGTTTGATACATTTTTTTTCCTAAAAACTAGCACACATTAAATCCAGTACTTTACTCTATTTCAAATTCTAAATTTTAGTTTTTTTTAAAATCCCTTCTACAATAGATAAATTCAAAATTCAAAATTGCATTAAACTCAAAATAAAATAAAAAAAGAGCCTCATCACATGTGCAGAGCACCTGTGATGAGGCTAGTAGGTAGTTAAGCTGTATCAATTATTCCTATATAAAAAAAAGGTTGTATCATTTATCTAATGATTTTTTTTCTCTTTTTTAATTGTGAAACTTAACCTATAAAAAAGATGACCAAAAAAAAAAAAAAATGAAGAAATTGTGTAATACGTTAGAATTAAAAAAAAAAAAAAAAGTTTATATCACAAAATATTAAAAAGTAAAAGTGAAACCGTGTGGAAAAAAAGTTGATATTAACTAAGCTTTCCTGTTAATCCCCCCCCCCCCCCCCCCCAAAAAAAAAGAAAAAGAAAAAGAAGAGTGAAGGTAATTTAGTGTTTTATTAAAACACTAAAAGTAATTGAATAGAATTTTAAAACAGATCTTAGAACACAATCATATACTATGTTGCTGTTTTTCACGTTGCATTTTTTTTTTTTTTTTTTTGGATTTTAATCAAATTAAGATTTTATCAACTTAAAATTATGGGAGAAAAAGATAAGAAAAAAAAAATTATATATATATATATATATTTTTAAAATCTAAATAAAGAGTTTTAATTAAACTATTAATTCTTTTTCAAATTATACTTTTATTAAGACTAGCATTATGCCCGTGTGATACACGGCTTAATCAAAATTCATATGTAAATAGTTTTTCTTTTAATATTAATTTACTTAAAATTAGATAATAGAATAGATAATAAAAATAAATGAATATTTTACTTTTAAGTAATATAATGAATGCATATTGTGTAAAACTAAGGTATCATAAAATGCACACACACGCGCGCGCACACACACACACGCGCACATATATATAGTTTTAAAGATCAATCTATCACCAACGTATATTTAAATGGAAAAATGTTGAATTTAATAATTAAAAACTATCCAAAACAATAATTGAAATCATATTTAAGTGGAAATCTCAGTTCAATAATTAAGAACAAACTTGTAGGGACTCAATTTGGATTGGACCCAGAATATGAATGGGTTTTCAGCCCAACAAGCCCAAACAATAGATTTGTAGAGAATGGGTATTAGAACTGGTACTGTTAGACAGGAAAGGTTCTACTCATTAAGTAATAAAGGGTACTTTAGGTTGATTGAAGGAGAAAAAACTCTTTTCGGCATGGTTTTCAATGCGTCTCTCCTTCTCCCTATTTTCTGGTTCTCCAAAAGTCCCCTTTTCATCTCATTCGTTTCCAAGTTATATACACTACCCTCCCCTCAATTTCCATCGTACACGTGTAGTTCTTATCTAGAGAGCTCCTTTCTGTCTCATCTAGCACCTACCGGAACGTTCGCTTAGTGGCCATAAAGCTGCTTAGTCACTGTTCAGGTATCACCTCCACATTAATGCGGCCAGAGGGTTAGCTGGAAAGCATTTAATGTGGAGGTGATGGCCTTGGAAGATATTTGCTATCCTCCCCGACTCCTCCTTTGGTTTATACCCAACTTCCAGTGCAGATATAATTTTGCGGAGTTTTCGGAATAAAATGAAAGTTACATTCACCTCGGACTTTGGTGTCCTCGGACGTGCGTTATGCCGTCATATATAATATCCATTCCTTTCTCTTATATTATTCATTTAATAATAATAAAATTTTTAAGCTATTCTCGGATAACCAAGTGTCCTCGGATTAGGCCGTTGGGCCCTGAACCCACTTCTGATGATTCCTATATCTTTTTAACTAACAGGCCCCACAATAGCCCCTCAAAATCTCGCTTTTTGCCACCTCGGGAAAAAGGGAGATTTTGATGTCTAGCCCTCATTTATTTCATAGGTTTCCCCCGCTTTCTGAATGTCTTTTCGCTTGCCCAAGGCACGCTCCTGACGTTTCAGCGTCAGGAGCACGCCATTATTAAATGATGACTGCTTTGTTGTCCCACATATTCATCGACTTGATTCAAATCTAACGGTGGGGGATCCTTTGCATTTATGGGCGGGGTTTTTCTTGCTCCCACTTTTTGCGCCCTTATAGAGTGCCTTTCAAATCAGATCTTTCGTCAGTTACAAATTACTTCGTCTCAATACATATTCATTGAATCTGTCTCTCTCTCATTACTTCACGCTCTCATAAATACTAAGAGCCAGTCCAAGGAGCTTATTTTCTAAACCTGTAAGTTTCCTTAACCCTCCCTAGTTTTCCATCTTCTGTATCAGTTTTTCTTTAATACTGTTAGAAAATGGGTAGATTTAAGTATCTAGTTGATTCCGAGGAGCAAATAGAATCATTTAGGGTTAAGTATAGGATTCCCTCAACAGTGGGTATGAGATACGCTTTCCCTCAAACTTGGATGCATGATAGACAAACGGGGGAGGTAGTCATCCCCATGATAGCCTTCATCGAGGGAGGGATGACTATCCCAATGGGTAGTCTGATGAGAAGTTACCTTAGGTTCTTCAGATTATCTCCCACACAGTGCGCCTCGAATATGTTCAGGGTGCTTGGGAGCATAGAGGCTTTAAACGCCAAGTACAATTTAGGTTTGACTCATCATGATGTGAACTGGGTATATAACCTCAATCATTTGAAGGATCAGGGATATTACCTTAAGTCTAGGTACCCTGCAGTAAGATTGATCCAGTGCCTCCCTACCTCAAACAAGGGTTTAAAAGACGATTTCCTTATTTTCTCCGGGGAATGGCATGATGGTTTACCTTGTCCGACTGAAGAGGGACAACCAGGTGGGATTCCTAGGATGCATGCCCCTTATAAGTCAGATTAATTTTTTAATTGAAGCTATTTTTATTTCTAACAAAAATTTCATTTTATGTTTTAATTATTTTACAGACAAGCGCGCCACTAGACGTAATTTTAGGTTGGTCAATAGGGAGAGCCTGGATAGAATCCTACGATCCGAGGTGTATGTGAATCCCTCCGACGGTCAGTTAAGAGCAGCACACCTAATACTCAAGTACGATCCTGTTTCAAAAGCCTTTCAGGCTCCCAAGTACATAATAAAGGCAAAAGATCCTCGGCTCCACCGTATCAGTGTAGCCTTTGAGGGGTTCATTGTTCCTGAGGATACCCCCATTCCTGAAGGTGTGCCCTTCACTGAACCATCGTCTAAGGTCACTCATTCTGTTAGGGCTTCATCATCATGCTCCATTCCCCAAAAAGTGAGAGAGGGAGAAGAAGAAAAAGAAAAAAGGACCGAAGAAGAAGAAGAAGAAGAAGAGGAAGAAGAAGAAGAAGAAGAAGAAGGAAAAGACACCTCGGGCGGATTTGTAGAGTTGTCTGACTTCGCCGACGGATTCGAAGTTTTTAACCAAACCCAATCTCTTGAGGTGACTTCTAAGAAAATGGTTATCCAAAGGAGAAGCCAAAGGAGCCTGAAAGACGTAATCGAAGGCTAGCCCGGTTGGGTGGTGGAAAAGCAAGTTCAGGTCAATCCTCCACCTCTCCCTACTCTTCCTCCTCAGTCATCCTAACCAGCTGTGACCGAGCCCAGCGATCCAAAGAGGAGGAGAGAGTCGAAGGGTAAAGAAGTGTTAGATGCAGGGAAGACTCACCCTACCCATGAGGGTGAGGATCAAAGGGCTGCTAAGCAGCAGAAAACGAGTCATGGGTCACAGCGAGGGGTGGATAAGACAACCACTCAGTCCTCGGAACCTGAGGCCTGATTCCCAGCCCCTATGCTCGATGAGAAGCCTCTGAGGGAGGATGCTTCGATCAGGGACTTTAGTGGTGGACTTGGGTGCCGAGTTGCCTCAGCATTAGAGAAAACACTTCTTCTTCCACAGGACATGGCTGAGCTGAGAGCAATCAAGAGAGATGAAGTTTTTCAAAATACCAAAAGATATTTGGGCATGGTATGATGCTTTTACAGTTACATTTTTACTGTTGGTTTTTTTTTTTTTTTTTTTTTTTTTTTTTTTTTTTTTTTTTTTTGCGTGTTTTTAACTTCTTTTTCTCTAGGCCGTTCAAGCCACCTTCAGGCTGGAGGAGATAGCTGAATCCTACTACCAGCAAATAGACGAGGAGAGGAAGAAAAAGATAACAGCTGTGCGCACAATGAATGCTTTTGAGCAAAACATTGTGCAACTGAAGAAGAAGCTAGCAGTTGAGGAAAATGCTCCGAAGAGTGCCGATTCAGCCCTGGCGGGGTTCCAGAGACAGGCCGAGGACCAAGGGCGGCTTCTGTGTGATGCCAATGCCCAGCTAGTAATTTCTAAGGAACAGGTGCTGGCTCTGCAAAAACAACTGGAGGAAGTCCAGAAGCTTAGAGATTAGGCAGAGAGAGCCAAAGCTAAGGCTAAAAAAGAGAGAGATATTTCCGAGCAGAATGGTTACAATGTGGGCATTGCTGAGACAGAGGATGCTTTCCGAGCTGAGGTGCCCGTTGTGTGCCGGGAATACTGTGCCTTGACCTGGCAAGAGGCTCTCAACCGAGCTGGAGTTGAATCCTCATCAGAGTCAAGGAAACTTGAAAATATTTACTTCCCCCTAGCTATTCGGGCCTCCACCCCCTCTGCTCCACAAGGGGAAGCATCCTTTGTTACTGCTGAGCCACCTAAGGAAGTTCAGATTCAGGCTCCTCCCTTTTCCAATCAGCAAGAGTAGCCATCAATGCCTGAAAAATTAAAGGATCTATCCTCGGCTAAAAAAGTAGCAGGGCCCAAAGACGGAGCGGCCTCTCAGACTTTTGAACAGGCCTTAGCCTCGACCACCCTGTCTGTTGGAGAAGCTCCTATGGTGCAGGAAAAGGACGTTCCTCCTGAGGCAGCTGGCAAAGTCCCTCCACCCAAGCTCCAAATAAAGTTAACCAAATAGTTGCTGGTAGTTAAATTCCTCTTAGTGCACTTTTCATCTCATTTTTCCCTCTCTTTTTTTTTTTTTTTTTTAAAATCCTTTTAAGGATGTTCCTGGTTGCAACACACAGTTCTTTTTGGCAACTTATAAGAGATATTTGGGGTTTTGTTTATTACTTATATAATTTCATGTATGATTGCTCTTTATTACTTACGTTTGTTTATCGACTTTTCTAATGATCTCGGACTGTAAAAAGGGTGAAAGTTGATATGACAGGGAAGAATCATAACTTTATACACAACCATTGAGAATTCAGGACAGGCTACCATAGTGACATCCGCGGCCTTATAAAGGCTCCCTGTAGCATTCATTAGAAAAGTATACGTACCTAGGATAGCATTTTTACATTTCATCCAGAGGGGTATTGATCCCCTTGAAACGCTTTAAATGATGCTCCTAATACTTACTTCGATATGCACCTCTAGTCACACGAATCCCTTTCAGAAAACGTAAATTCCGACTAAGTTTGATGTCTAAATAGCTTGTTATAGCTTAGTTTCTATTTAGTACTTCCATTCATAATGTAATAATTTCCACTAAATTGTGGTCCGAGGACCTGACATGACTTAGTTTCTGTTTAATACTTCCATTCATAATGTAATAATTTCCACTAAGTTGTGGTCTGAGGACCTGACATGACTTAGCTTCTGTTTAATACTTCCATTCATAGTGTAATAATTTCCACTAAGTTGTGGTCCAAGGACCTGACATGACTTAACTTCTGTTTAATACTTCCATTAGTGTAATAATTTCCACTAAGTTGTGGTTCGAGGACCTGACATGACTTAGCTTCTGTTTAATACTTCCATTCATAGTGTAATAATTTCCACTAAGTTGTGGTCTAAGGACCTGACATGACTTAGCTTCTATTTAATACTTCCATTAGTGTAATAATTTCCACTAAGTTGTGGTCCGAGAACCTGACATGACTTAGCTTCTGTTTAATATTTCCATTAGTGTAATAATTTCCACTAAGTTGTGGTCCAAGGACCTGACATGACTTAGCTTCTGTTTAATACTTCCATTCATTTCAAAAACACATATTGCAGGAGCAAGATAAATCATAAAGGAAAGTAAAGAGCAACTCATTAATAATAATACCTTCTTAGGTTGCTTACATTCTAGGGATGGAGTATAGTTTTTTCATCTAAATCTTCTAGATAGTAAGCCCCTATCCCTGCTACAAATGTAATACTAGGGCTGTACACGGTGCGGTGCGGCCGGTTTTTGTGGCTGTTTCTGCACCGCACCGGAACATTCGGTTTCCTAAAAATTCGAGCCGCTGCTGCGCCTGAGGAACGGTTCTCCGCCAACATCGGTGGCGGTTCTAGTCGGTGCGGAGGTCGGTGTCCACCTATCTATCACACACAAAGAAAAAGAGAGATCTAAAATCAAAACAAAACCCAGAAAACTGAGTTCTGACTTCTGAGGCTGTGAGGCGAGAATGTGAAACGTGAGAGAGGAGCAACAGTTTAGAGAGTGAAGAGGATAAATGAGAGTAAAGAGGAGAAATCTGCGTTGGAAACAACTCAAAAGAAAAGGCATCTGTGGCTGAGATCAAAAGAAAAAAAAACATCTTGCACAGTAACTCTGTGATTGACTCAAACAGTGATAGGAATGACTTTTTTATTTTTTTAATATTTTTTTTTTTAAAAAACGCAAGTGGCAGGGAATGACTAACCATGCGGCATTTTTTTTTTAAATTTTTTTAAAAATTTTTTTCTCATAAAACGAAGTGGCATGACTGTAACTCGGCCAGCATTTTTTTAATATTTTTTTTTCAAAAAATGCAAGTAGAGTCTTACTTAGACAAGACCACTCAACAGTCTCAAACTTCCACCTGACACACGTTACCTATCTTCAGGCCTGTTGGATAAGAATTCAATTTTTTTTTTTTATAAGAACAACCCTATCCAAGGATGAACGTTAGGCCTGTTCTTCCTCTTTTTTTTTTTTTTTTTTTTTTTTTTTGCTGAAGCTCTTCTTCTTCTTAATACTTATACATATTTACATATATATAAACCATGCTCGGGTCGGTTCGGTCTTCGTCGGTGTGCACATCTCGGTGCCGATGGCCGCACCGGTTCGACGTCGGCACTGAAGATCTATTGCCGACCACCGTGCCGGTAACCTTCGGCAAAGCCCTGAGCGGGGCGGGGCGGTGCGGTCAGACCGGTTTTGTCGGTGCCGGTATTTCGTTGAACATGCCTATGTAATACGATATGGCCCTTCCCAATTGGGCCCCAACTTTCCCCAGGCTGGGTTCTTGGTATTCCCCACGACCTTCCTCAACACCAAGTCTCCCGGAGTTAACGGCCTTAGTTTGACGTTTGCATCATAGCCCTGCTTCAACTTATGCTGGTAGTACGCCAATTGAACCATAGCTTTCTCTCGTCGCTCGTCTATTAAGTCTAGACTTTTCCTCAACAGCTCATCATTTCCATCTGGGGTGAAATTACTAGTTTTTAGTGTTGGAAAGCCTATTTCAATAGGGATCACGGCCTCAGCTTCATACGTCATTGAGAATGGGGTTTCCCCTGTCAATCGTTGGGGTGTTGTTCTATACGCCCAAAGAACATGCGGAAGTTCCTCCACCCATCTTCCCTTTGCATCATTCAGCCTTTTCTTAAGTCCACCCACTATGACTTTGTTGACAGCCTCGGCCTGTCCATTCCCCTGCGGATAGGCTGGGGTGGAATACCTATTCTTTATCCCCAAGTCGGAACAATATCTTTTGAAAGCCTTGCTATCAAATTGCAGACCGTTGTCCGAGATGAGAGTTTGAGGAACCCCAAATCGAGTAATGATATTCCTTAACAGGAATCTTTTGATGTCGACATCCCTGATGTTAGCCAAGGGCTCAGCTTCAACCCACTTCGTGAAGTAATCCGTGCCAACCAACAGGTACTTCTTATTTCCTACTGCTCTAGGGAAAGGGCCAACGATATCCAATCCCCACTGAGCAAAAGGCCAAGGACTAGAAAGGGGATTGAGAACACCTCCAGGCTGATGAATATTTGGTGTGAACCTTTGGCATTGATCACATTTCCTTACATACTCCTGTGCTTCCTTTTGCATGCCTGGCCACCAGTACCCTTGGGTAATCGCCCTGTGAGACAAAGACCTTCCTCCAGTGTGACTACCACAAATTCCTTCATGTAGCTCTTCTAGTAGATCTTTCGACGCTTCAGGGCGTACACAGAGCAGATAGGGGCCAAAGTAAGAGCATTTATATAGCTTCTTATCCTCGGATAGCCAAAAACGGGGAGCCTTCCGTCGTATCTTTTCTGCCTCTGATTTGTCCTCGGGCAGTGTATCCTTTTCAAGGAATAGTATTATAGGATCCATCCAACTACGCGCTGACCTGATTTGGTTGACCTGTAGCTTTTCTGTTGTTCCTCGGGTAGGCGTGCCCAAGTCCTCGATCATGATCATCCGAGGTAAGTTTTGAGTCGAGGAAGTGGCAAGAGTAGCCAAAGAGTCTGCATGAGCATTTCCACTCCTAGGGACATGGGTTATTTTAAAGAATTCAAAATTGGCTTGTATACGCCTAACCTGGCTCAAGTACTTCTGCATTCTCATGTCCCGAGCCTCCAATTCCCCTCTAACCTGGCCCACTACAAGCCATGAGTCCGAGAAGATTTCCAAAGTTTTTCCACCCAGCTTACTGACCATTGTCATCCCTATTAATAAGGCTTCATATTCTGCCTCGTTATTAGTGGTTGAGAATCCCAGTCTAAGAGACTTCTCAATGATGACTTCCTCAGGAGATATCAACACAAGTCCCACTCCAGACCCCCGCTGATTTGCTGCCCCATCCACATACACCGTCTAGGGTGAAATAGGTTGCGCGGAAATAAGGCCAACCGATTTTTCATCCATGCCACCTGGGCTTGTCTCTATTTCTTCAGGACCTTTGGCAAACTCAGCCACTAGATCGGCGAGCACCTGACCCTTCACGGAAGTGCGGGGCATATACTTGACATCAAAAGCCCCTAAAATTGTACCCCACTTGGCTACTCTACCAGTATAGTCTGCACTCCGAAGTACTGTTTTGATCGGATATTGAGTCAGGACAACCACTGTATGCACCTGGAAATAATGGGGAAGTTTTCTGGTGGCGTGCACCACCGCTAAAATGGCCTTTTCCAATGGCAGGTAGTGTATTTCGGCCTCGTGAAGAGATTTACTCACATAATAGACTGGCCGCTATACTCTATTGTCCACTCGTATCAGAACAAAACTAATCGCATAAGTGGTGATTGCCAGGTAGGAAAAAAGAACCTCGTCCACCTCGGGGCTAGACATGATGGGTGGCCGAGATAAATACTCCTTCAGCTGCTGAAATGCTAAGGCACACTCCTCAGTCCATTCGTATCCTTTTCACTTGTGGAGCAATAAGAAAAAAGGCCTGCATCTATCCGCCGACCTGGATATGAATCTATTTAGTGTGGCGGTTATCCCGGTCAGCCTCTGGACCTCCTTGGGATTCCGAGGTGGCTGCAAGTTAGTTATGGCTCTAATCTGATTAGGGTTAACCTCAATTCCCCTATGGGTCACCATGTAACCCAGGAACTTACCTGAGTTTACTCCAAATGAGCATTTGGATGCGTTCAGCCGTAATTTATGCCTTCTTAAAATCCCAAAAGTGTGGTTAAGGTCCGTCACGTGTTCGGCCACTACCTTACTCTTTACGACCATATCATCAATATAAATCTCAATGTTTCTACCCAACTACTGCTCAAACATTTTCGTCATCATTCTTTGGTAGGTAGACCCCGCGTTTTTCAAACCAAAGGGCATTACCTTGTAGTGGTAATTTCCAGTGGGAGTGAGAAAAGCGGTCTTCTCCTGGTCGACCAACGCCAGTGGGATCTGATGGTAGCCTTGAAAGGCGTCCAGGAAACTCATCCGAGGATGGCCCACTGTTGCATCCACCAATTGATCTATACGGGGCATAGGGAAAGGGTCCTTTGGGCACGCTCTGTTAAGGTCCGTAAAATCAACACACACACGCCATTTTCCATTTTTCTTTTTCACTACGACTGTATTGGCCAACCACTGAGGGTAAAATACCTCCTTGATAGCCCCAGCTTGCTTTAACTTGGTCACCTCATCTTTAATAGCCTCGATGTGCACCCTGGACGGACGTCGAGGTGGTTGTTTCTTTGGAATACACGAGGGATTGACATTCAAATGATGACAAATGAACTCCGGATCCACTCCCGAGGCTTCATAGGCATTCCATGCAAACACATCAACATTTCTCCTAAGAACCTCGATCAACTGCTCTTTTTCTGACAAAGGCAACTGAGCTCCGACCTGAAAGTACTTCTTTGGATCATTACCAATGCTCACCATTTCCAAGTCTTCACACCTCATCTCCTCTGTGGACGCACCAAAATGGGCTCCTTGACTCCTTGATTGCTATAAATCAACCTCCGCTACAGCTGAAGTACCGGTCTCTGGCCGATGTTGAATGGCCATTATCATGCACTGTCTAGCCATGGTCTGATTTCCCAAAATTTTCGAAACTTCGCCTCCTGAGGGATACTTCACTTTCTGATGAAGAGTGGAAGAAACAGCCCCCCAAAGCATGCAACCAAGGTCTTCCCAAAATAGCCGTATATGGAGAAAAAGCATCCACCACAATAAAATCCACATCCACCGTATCTGAACCAGTCTGTACAAGTAATCTAACTATTCCCAACGGGGTGACCGATTTGCCCTCGAAGCCCACCAGCGGAGAACTATACGTCATCAGATCTTCAGGTTTCAGATTCAGCCCCCTGAATAAATCAGGATACATTACCTTGGCGGCACTTCCATCATCAACCATCACTCTCCTAACGTCATATCCTCCGATCCTAATCGTAACCACCAAAGCATCGTCACGTGGTTGTATGGTTCCTCTCTTATCCTCTTCTGAGAAGCCTAACACCAACGAGGTGCCCGGTCTGGCCTTCTTCGGCCTCGAACTTAAGCCCTTATCTGTGCATTGGGACACAGACATTACCCTGGAAGGGCAAGATCCAGTTCTCCCCGGGGCAGCAAATATAACGTTTATCGTACCCAAAGAAGGTCCCCTTGAAGCTTTCCCCTGAAACGCCGAGCCTTCGTGGCCTCCTCGGCCTCCAGAATGATGCAGAAATTGGGTCAACTTCCCTTTTTGCACCAACTACTCTAAATGGTCCCACAGATTGTTACAATCTTCGGTGATATGCCCATGGTCTTGATGGTACTGGCAATAAAGGTTCCGATTATGCTTCGCAGGGTCCCCTGCCATCTTATTAGGCCACCTAAAGAATGGCTTGTCCTTTATCTTCTCCAGAACTCGTTGCACTGGTTCTCGGAACACGGCGTTAACCACCTGGGAGTTGGCAGACCCTGACTGCCCTCCAAAATCCCTCCGAGGCCAGTTGTTATTATACCGGTCCAGCCTGAAATCCCTCTTCTCCTGAGTTACTGCCTTAGACTTTCCTCTACCCTGCATCTGATCCTCCTCTACTCTTCTATATTTGTCTATCCGATCCATAAGCTGACGTACACTAGTAACAGGCTTGCCAGTCAGAGACTTCCTCAGACCATGCTCGGTTGGAAGACCTTCCTTAAAAGTGTTCATAGCCACGTCATCGTGAGCCCCATCTACCTCGTTGAACATTTCCCAGTATCTGTCCGAGTAGGCTTTTAGGGTTTCCCCCTCCCGCATAGACATGGACAGCAGTGATCCCAAGGGTTGAACAACCCTCCTACATGTAATAAAACGGGCACCAAAGGCCTGGGTGAGCTTCTCAAAAGAGTCAATAGTATTAGTTCTCAAGCCATTAAACCATCTCATCGCCATCGGGCCCAGGCTCGAGGGGAAAACCTTGCACATTAAGGCCTCATCCCTTGCATGAATAGCCATTCTTTGGCTGTAGTGACTAACATGTTCTATTGGGTCTGTTCGACCATTATAAATGGTGAATGCAGGCTGTTGGAATCGCCGAGGAAGACTAGCGTCCTCAATATGTCGCGTGAAGGGCGACTTAGAGACCTGATTCAAAGCCTTGTTTAAGGCATCATTCCCCTGACCCTGGCGAGTTGGACTCTTATTTCTTCGCCCACGGTGGTACTCCTCCTCACACGAAAAAGATTCGTTGGGTGGAGTTCTCGACCTTCACCTGTAACTGGTGTCATCCGACTCCTCAGAGGAGTGCCTAGAGTTATGGGCCTTATGCCTTCGTCGCTCATATCGCAATTCCCTCTCCAACTTGTCAATCTTACGCTGCAAATTTCCTTCGCTCTTTACAGGGGAAGCATGGCCTTTCCCCCGAGAGCGGCTTCTATCTATATGGGTTGTTCGGGTACTCCCTTCATGATCCCCCTCGCGTTCGTGGTCTACCAACGGATTACTATGCTGAGAACCCCTAGACTTTGCCTGGTGCTGATTAGCATCCACCTGTTGCGAGCCCGTCAATGGTTGCTGCGATGCTCCTTCTTCCATCGTGAGTATCACACCTGCCTTTTCTTCTCAACAGATCAAGTTCTTCCCACAGACGGTGCCAATTGTAGGGACTCAATTTGAATTGGACCCAGAATATGAATGGGTTTTCAGCCTAACAAGCCTAAACAATAGATTTGTAGAGAATGGGTATTAGAACTGGTACTGTTAGACAGGAAAGGTTCTACTCATCAAGTAATAAAGGGTACTTTAGGTTGATTGAAGGAGAAAAAACTCTTCTCGGCATGGTTTTCAATGCGTCTCTCCTTCTCCCTATTTTCTGGTTCTCCAAAAGTCCCCTTTTCATCTCATTTATTTTCAAGTTATATACACCATCCTCCCCTCCATTTCCATCGTACACGTGTAGTTCTTATCTAGGGAGCTCCTTTTTGTCCCATCTAGCACCTACCGGAACATTCGCTTAGTGGCCATAAAGCTACTTAGTCACTGTTCAGGTATCACCTCCATATTAATGTGGCCAGAGGGTTAGCTGGAAAGCATTTAATGTGGAGGTGATGGCCTTGGAAGATATTTGCTATCCTCCCCGACTCCTCCTTTGGTTTATACCTAACTTCCAGTTCAGATATAATTTTGCGGAGTCCCCGGAATAAAATGAAAGTTACATTCATCTCGGACTTTGGTGTCCTCGGACGTGCGTTATACCGTCATATATAATATTCATTCATTTCTCTTATATTATTCATTTAATAATAATAAAATTTTTAAGCTATCCTCGGATAACCAAGTGTCCTCGGATTGGGCCGTTGGGCCCTGAACCCATTTCTGATGATTCCTATATCTTTTTAACTAACAGGCCCCACAAAACTAAATTACTAATTTTTTTAAATAATGACAAATTCAAATTCACGTAAGTTTGAAGCAAAGCTTACAAATTTTGTTTCATAATATTGGTAAAAAATAATATATGAAAAAAAAAAAAACAATTCATCTTATACGTTCTAAAAATAAACATATTTATTGCACTAATTTAATAAATTATTACTTTATATAAATATAAAGGTAAATATGTTTATATCATGAATAAGATTTTTTTTCTTATATATAATTATGAATTTTTTTTTTCACAATAATAAAAATGTTTAATTATCTTAACCCAACAAAAAAGTTATGTCTAAAAATCTATTTTAAAAAAAATCTAACAAAATTTCTACAATTTGGTAAAGCCATTTGGTGTAACCACAACGTTTAAGCCCAACTTTTTTTATATAGTATATGATTTTCGATAATAAGATTCTTCTCTAGCCGTGTATATATATAGTCCGTACAATACCAAAATATATAGTACTCACAACGCCAAAACCCTCTCTCCACTTATCTTTTGTTTCTACAAACTTTTTGTCCACAAGGTATGTGAATTCTCGTAGTTTTTTTTCTTTTGTTTTTCATTTTTTTTTTTCATATTTTTACTTTCATAGCTCATGTGTTTGTGCATGTTCTTTCTTTAATAGATTGTGTGTGAGTATGTTTCTTGGTATTTAAGTTATGCAAAAGTTGTAAAAATGCCTCCCTTTTGATGAAGGGTAGCTAATTTGTTCTCATAACTTCTGTGATTCTCAAAAATCCTGCCTTATTTTTTTTTCTCTATCATACGTTGATAAATTTTTTTTTATTGCTTAATTTTACACATTGGATTAATTTGCTGACAGACTTAGTCTTAAAGCCAATATCAACTAAAGTTTTGATCTTTCTTTGCTTTGCAGTTTTGATTATATTTAATAAGTCATACTAGATGGCACTGGCAAAGATAGTTCATCCTAGCTCTAAAATTACACGTAAATTCCATTCTCTAAATCTACCCAAAATCAAGTTTCTATCTTTTTATGATGTTATATTCTTTGCTAATATTTATTGTTGACAGACAAACAATTTCCCTCCGGATGGGTTAAACTGAATTGCCAGATGAAATTCTTGAGTTCATTCTATCACTATTGACGTTGAAAGAAATACAGAGGACTAGTGTCTTTTCTAGAAGGTGGAGAGATCTATGGACATTTGTGACTCATAACTTGGTTTTTGATCATCCAAATTTGCTATCTCTGCGGAAGAAAATGCCTAATTTGAATTTCATGATTAGAACTGAATCTGGTTGGGTTAAAATATTATCCTTTGGTAGAACTGACTCTAATTGGATTGATATAAAATCCTCTGAAATGTCTAGTTTTGTTAGTTGGGTGAATCAGGTATTGGAGTTGCATCAAGGCAATACTATAGATGAGTTTAGAGTTTCTTTTTACATGAATGCGAGTTTCACACAGGAAATTGACAAATAGATAAGCTTTTCACTGAAAAGAAGAGTTAGAAAGCTATCATTGGATTTCAGGCCCATTTGTTTTATTCACTATATTTCCTATACTCTTAGAAGTCAGTTTCTTCATAGTTACAGTCTTGATTCTTTAACAGACCTCTATTTGTCATTTGTGGATGTGAATGGGGAAATTCTGGATTATGTTTTATCTAATTGTCCATTCATTGAAAAATTGCATGTGGAGAGCTCAAAATCTCAAGTGAATTTAAAGACTCCTGTCCCTTTGCCCAAGCTAAAGCATTTAGAGATATTAAAATGCTCCAAACTCAGACATTTTCAGATTTCTGCTATAAATCTTTGTTTCTTTCAAATAGAAAATTCCTTCTAGGGGATGTGCCCAATTTTGTTGATCTGTCTGTGAATTTTGACTACGTTCACTATTTAGCTAAAAACAAATCTTCGATTTCACCTTGTCTCTCTCAGCTGGAGACATTTGGGCTATGCTTCCTAATCGAGGTTAGTCATAACTCATAAATAACTCCATTGTTTTCTCTTTTTTTTTTTTTTTTTTTTTTTTCGTAAAAAAATAGAAGTTTATGAATGTGGTCTAATTTCTTGGTTCAATTGTTTAGAGATCTCTTTCGTTCCCAGATTTCCAGAGTTAAGAAATCTTAGGGAATTGAAGTTGTATTTATATCCAGATGTCATGAATAGTCTCCGTATTTGCGCTTCCTTGCCAAGGGTATTCCCCGTTTTGCATAGACTGTGATCAAGGTAATGTTTATATAAAATTATAGAGTTGTGGTTTTATTGAGCATGCATTTTACTATCTATATTTTCACTTAAAACTGTTTTTTCCTTAATATCGACTACGTACGGTTCTTAGTATATATGCATATGTATTGTGTAACCACATATTTGCTTTAATCAAAAATAGATAATTCCCAGTGGTTTATTGTTGTTTTAAATGTTTTGAAAATATACAACAAAAGTTGTTGTGAAGTTTTATTTGATCAAACTTTGGAAACCATGTCATTTCTACTTTCCTTTTTTTAATCTGTCTATAGAGGTTATTGGGTTGGTTTAAATTACACCAAGTGTTAATCAATGTTACATCACTGCCTTTTTAATGAATGTGCTTCATTACAAATCCATCCCTACATAATATTATCTAATTATATCGTCCATGTTTGCAAACTATAAAATTTTGCATATAACATGGCAAAAGCCTTGTAATTGAACTAGTTCCTCTCATTGTTTGCAATGGAAAGGTTTAGGGTTCAAATCCCTAATTCTTTAAATATCGAATTATCATTATGCATGGAACATGTGTTTATGAATTTGATAATAAATAACATTCAATTAACATGGCATGCTCATTGGTAAAAAATTATATTTGGTGTAACTTCATCCTAATCATATGTGTATGTGCGTGCATGCTCATGTTTCACCCTAATTGTGTGTATTGTGACCCATGTGTAGTGTAAGTACAACTATCTCACTTTATTGTGTTTGTTGGATTTAGTCATGAATTTGGTGTGCAATTTTGAGGGCCTTGAGGCTCTCACTCAACCTGTTTGTTGTGCTTGATTATTTCTTTCCTTTCTTGAAAGCAAGTATCGTGTTTTAATGTTTTCGGCAAACTAAGTCATTCCCTAGTGAACTTGCTAGTTGTGGATCATTCTCTTGCAAGAATTACATTTTTTGTGTGTTTGCTGCATGCCAAAAAAAAAAAATCATTCATTCGATTTCTCAGCTGCTAGTCTTTTATTGATGAAATTGTTAATATATAGTTTACTTGTCTTTTAACTAGCACAACACTGTTACTTCTTCGCTTTGACAGTTTATTCGGCAAAAAGCTTCAATGAAAGGAAAAATACAGGTGCGAAGGAATAAATATCCACACCAATACCTGAAGATGGTTGAATTGATTGGTTTTGTTGCTCATGCTGTTAACATGGAGCTTGCTTTGAATTTTATCAATAAATAAGCTGATAGGTCAAAAACGTATTGACCCCTTGTGATAAATTAACCAATTAATTTAGCCAAATGAATTAATTAAGTTAATTAACATGCAAATACGTGGTAGCACAAACAAATCATCAATAAACTAATTATGCAGCGGAAAATAAATAATACGGTGATTTGTTTACAAATAAGGAAAACTTAACAGCAAAAACCCTACCAGGTGATTTTCAGGTTATCACTCCTGAAATTCCACTATTATCACAACAAATGGTTACAGGTAAAAGAATTCCAGTACCTTATACCAACTTATAGTTGAATCCTTACCCCAATATCCAATTGGACTTGTTCTGTAGTAATAATTTTCCCTTTTTGATGCACGGCTTCCAAGTACGTGACTAATCAATGCGCGGATTCCAGTACGTGACTTCAAAGACCAACTAGAGAGAGTTGTTGGCTATAAAGTTCTTCAGTCCATCCCAACGATGAAGATCAAGAAGATGCTTGGTCACTAAACTCAAAGGTGCACATACATAGCAACTTTTTCAAGAATGATGAATTAGGGCGAAACTTTGTCTTTGTTCACAAATTGCTTAAACAGGCTTTGCTCAATGCTTGTGCAACTTGTGTACTCTTTGACGGCCTTTAAAACAATCCTTTTATATGTCTAGGGTTAGAAGAAAAGAAGGCCTAAATACATAAACATGGATCCCAAGAAAATAGAATGGAAAAATATGTTTTTCTTAAACCTCGACAAATAGGGGTTAAGCAGTTATCAAGCAGGTGTCGAGCACACGGGGCTGAACAACTCTCTTAAGCTTGATAGATACAACTGTCGAGCCAATTGTCGAGTTTTAATGAACTTGTATTTTTAAGCTTGTTTCTTGGACAGACTTAATGACTTCAACACTTAATTTTGAAATCTTATTTCTTAAAGTATTAAAAACACCTAGAACTACCCAATTACAAGTAAAGTGCATTTTATCAAAGAATTAGTCAATTACATAAAAGAATGACATATATTCTTAACAAGTGAACCACATATGTTCTAACAATCTCCCTATTTGGCAATCCATGAAAAAATCACAATAAACAAATGAACATATGAGAGAAGTCATAAATTACTCAACTCATATACACTTGTTAAATATAATAAAATCTATCCTAACATAAACTCTTGAAAAACTTTGCAAGAAGAGAGTTTATGACAAGTAGACTTTGACAATCTATATTTCGGAAATACTTTAAACAAAAATCATCAAAGCATCTTAGTATGAAATAAAAATAATAGATTGCATACAAATATAAGAATCATGTGCATAAAGGAGAGAAAAGAAACAACACATGTAAGGGTTAGGTGAAAGAAAAACATACATCCACATATAAAGAAGATAAGTACAATGTATGTGTAAAAATGGCCACAAGACCCAATGTACAAGAACAATGTATCTATCAAAGAAAGAAAAGAAAAGATACATAATATCCTCACTACAACCCTCATATCAACAACACTCCCCCTAACAAAGTGGTCCTATACTAACTCTCCCCCTAAGAATAACTACTCTTATATTCCAAAACTACTTTCCCTTTTTGTCACGAGTGACAAAGGGTAAAGTGTCAAGTGGACATCTCATCGGTAGAGCTAGCATCTCCATCATCATCATCAGAAGCATCATCGTCATCACCATCATCATCATCATCCTCAGCATCAGAATCAGAAGCCACTAAAGAAGGTGGTGGAGGAGAAGCCTCAGAAGCAAAACCACCCATGGTCGCTTGCCGTCATGCAATACGATCAACACGAACATTCACCTGATACAACTCAGTAGAGAGTGTATCAAGGTGAGCATCCATGTGTTGTAGTTGCGCCATGATGTCTCCAAGTGACACATCACGCATGGAAGAAGAGAGGGCGAATATGGATGGAGCAGATCGAGATGAAGGAGTAGAATGAGAGGGAGGTGCTACTGACTCCTATCACGACTAAAACTATGCCTTACTACGTTTTATGGTAGCAGCATCTATGGCACACATGAAAGTGAAAGGGTCGGACATGGGAAAAATGGACGGAAAAATGGCATAAAATCCTCGTGATAGCGGAAGGAAAGATGAGCTTATCAGGGGATATCGAATCTAGATGAACATCTATAATAGAGAGAATGAAGTGAGAAAGGAAGTCTATAGTAAGATGCTCAAGTAGGGACAACAAAAATCGAGCACGAGGCTTTGTAATGGAGTTGTAATGAGAGAGAGGATGGAGTACAAAGGTCATCACCATGTTCAAGAATCTAGGACCTTTAGCAAAAGACTGACATGATGTAAATTGATGCTTACCCCACTCAGTAGGGTGCTCATAAAAAGAAAATATAAGCTCAGCCTTGGACACAATCCTTAGACGTTCACGACGAGGATAGTCAGGAAACTCTATCCTAGGAACCTGAAGTATATCCGCAACAAGTTGCGGTGTGACAGGAATGCACGTACCTCGAATGCAAGTGAAGAAAACAGGTACTGAACGATCAATCCTGTGCATATTAGAGTAAAACTTCTGGATAAGCACGAGAGGATAGGTGACCGGGACGTCACACAATGACTCCCATCCCTGACTATGAATGACATCGGGAAGGTCAGTGTCGGCGAAGTCCGCCAAAATGACTTGGTATTTCGAATGAACACCTCGTCTAGAAAAGTTCTCCGAGAACGCCTTGTAGGCATCATCATCACAAAACTGAAGAGAGAGAGAGAGAGGAGCAGAATCAGAAGATGAAGAAGCTCTAGAACAAAAAAGGTTCCGAGTCGGAGTAGATTTATGCTAAGGTTTCATAGAGACAACTAATGTAAACAAAAAGAGAGGGAAAGGGAGAGAAACAGTTAGAAAAGCTCCAACAACAATTCAAATATAACAAGTATATTGAATAGAGAGTACGTATGCATGGGGAATGCATGAACATGTGACATGCAAAATAAATTGCATCATAAGCTTAGCCTAATCCAAATCTATCAGCACACAAACAGATTGCACACATCTAAATGCATGATAATATTGTTATAATGCTAATGTGATGCAATGCATGAGATTTTAAACTCATTGAAATGAAAACCCATCCCAAAATTGCAACAACAACTCATCAATTTTGAAAAATCCCAAAATTTTTCAAAAGGCCCAAAACCTAGGTTTCAAAACATGTAATGTATGAAGAATGAAAGATTAGAAGCTTACCAAGTGATGAAAAAATTGAAAAAGCTTGAAGAAACCTCGAGGATCAAGATTGGAGTGAGATAAGAGTGTTTAGGAGAGAAAAAGAGAGAGCTTTCGAGAGAGAGATTAAGGAAAATGAGTTTCGGATCGCACGAGGAAGCATAAATAGAACCTTAATAAAGCTCGATATATAAAGGTGTAGAGACATCTGTTGAGGGAGGTGTCGAGGAAAATGGTCGTCGATAGATGCAAGTGTCGAGAAGGTATCGAGGAATAGAACACTAGAACTAAGAACAGAAGCTCGATCAATTGACCAAGTGTCAAGAAGCTGTCGAGATTGCGATAAGAAAAAGCTTAAAAAGCTCAAAAAGCTTGACAGATAGCTAGGTATCAAGGAGGTGTCAAGGAGGTGTCGAGCCAGCTTTTGAAAATAGTTTTTCGAGAAGTGAAAAACACAGATATGAATGCAATCCAACATGCAACTCAACCAATGATCCAATTAACATATTAAACTCTCAAAATTATCTTTCAACAGGAATTTTAAGCACGTGGATCTTAAAAACACACACACACACTAAACAAGTCTAATCAATTTTATATTTTAAAAACAAGTCGAGACAGTTTAGTGAGCATACATTAACATATGTAAAACCTTGTGATGACCAAATCACATTGTACCTGCACATGTATTAAGAGTAGCAAAGAATATTGCGTGTTGTGTGTGAAAAATATCGCAAAATTGCATAAGTGTATACATGTTATGACAATTTGAGATATGAGAAAATTACTTCAATTCACACACAATCATAACTGTTTGATGGGGACTATCACCTTCGAGGTACATCCTATAACTCCCACATCTCTTAGAATACACGCTTGCAATCATATTTAAAAGCATTTTTTTTTTATCTTTTTGCTTTTTATTTTTCTTTACATTTTTTTCTTTTATTTAGCATATCATGTATGGGCATAAGAGAGAGAAAAAAGAAATACCCATTGATATTTGACATTCCAATTTTGCTATGTCGAAGCACACAAATGTCATTAACACTGCACTTTTGCTATGCCGAAGCATACAGGTGTCATATTATGATTGGTGGATAACAGTGGTGAGATGGTTATCTATACCTTTCTTTTAGGATTTTCTAGTCATTCCCATAAAAAAGAGTGTTACAAGTGTTAAGTACAAGAGATAACTTAATCTTACTCATCACAAACAAGAGTCACAAAACTCACTTGCATAGTTGTGCATGGAGATGCTCATCTAAGTTACAAGAGATACAAAGTTTAGAAAACTTTGCTTTAATGGCCATCTAAGGTACACAAGTACCAATGTACCCAAAACACACACTGTTTTTGAATTTTTCTGATTTTTTAATTTTTTTTAATATTTTTATATGAAAAACAAAAATAAGAAAAACTGAAAATAAACAAACATAAACATGTTAAGTAAAACAAAGCATAAAACTAGATGCAAATACATGAGGAAGAAAGATGAGAGAAGGAGATCAATCTATGGAGATAACACCAATGTTTTGATGAAAGAATTCAAAACGTTTGCTGTCAAGAGGTTTAGTGAACAAGTCAGCCTTCTGATCATCAGTGTGATTAAACTCAAGGGTGAGAATACCATCTTTGACAAGCTCCCTAATGAAGTGATGTCGAATCTCTATGTGTTTGGTTCGAGAATGTTGAACCGGATTCTTAGAGATATTGATGACACTGGTATTGTCACAATAGATGATGAGATGCTCTTAACAAATACCATAATCATGGAGAAGCTTTTGCATCCATAAAAGTTGGGTGCAACAACTACCGGCAACAATGTACTTAGCTTTTGCAATGGATAAAAAGATGGAGTTCTACTTTTTTCTCATCCAAGAGACAAAATTGTTACCCACATAAAAACAACCCCCCGATGTACTTTTTCTATTATCAGCATTCCCAGCCCAATTCGCATCAGAATACCCAGCTAAGACATCATTTATGTCCTTGCTGTACCACACATCGAGCTCAACAGTGGTTTTGACATGCTTTATAATTCTTTTTAAAGCAGTCATATGAGATTCTTTGGGGTTAGCCTGATATCTATCACACACACCAACATTGTAACTAATGTTAGGTCTACTAGCAGTAAGGTAAAGAAGACTACCTATCATGCTTCTATAGAGAGATGAATCAACACTCTTGCCTAACAAGTCTATAAAGATTTTAACATTTGGGCTCATAGGGGTTCTAACAGAACTAGCAGATTCCAAACCAAACTTTTTCATAAGATTTTTAGCATATTTAGATTGAGATAGAAATATACCTGAATTTTGTTGATGAATCTGCAGTCCAAGGAAGTGAGTCAGCTCTCCAATCATGTTCATCTTGAACTCGGCTTGCATGAGTTTTGAGAAGCCATGAGCAAATTCATCCTTAGTTGACTCAAAGATGATATCATCAACATAGACTTGAGCAACTATCAACTCGCCGTCTTCCTTTTTGATGAAGAGAGTTTGATCAGTCTTTCCTCTTGTGAACCCATGTGACATCAGATATTGCGTGAGTTTATCATACCGAGCTCTAGGGGTTTGCTTCAACCTGTAAAGTGCCTTCTTGAGGTACAACACATGATTTGAAAAGTGTGAATTAATGAATCCTTTTGGTTGAGCCACACAGACATCCTCTTTAAGCAACCCATTCAAGAAAGCAGTCTTTATATCCATCTGATAAAGTTTGAACTTTAGATGACATGCTAGGGCAAGGAGAATTCTGATGGACTCCATACGGGCAACTGGGGAAAATGTTTTATCATAGTCTACTCCTTCCATTTGTAAGTATCCTTGAGCTACAAGCCAAGCTTTGTTGCGGATCACATTGCCTTCTTCATCAGTTTTATTGCAGAATATCCACTTTGTATCGATGATGTGCTCACCCTCTGGTTTAGGTACTAGAGTCTAGACATCATTCTTCTGAAATTGGAGCAATTCATCATCCATTGCTTCGACCTAACTTTCATCTTGTAGTACTTCCTCAACTTTTGTAGGTTCAACCTGTGACAAATAACAAGAATAAAACACAAAATTAGTAACACATTTATCTACTATACGTTTCCTTAATATGAGTTCATTCATGTTTTCCACAATAAATTTTGGAGGATGATTTAATTTAATCTTGGAGAAAGGTCCTTTCTCTTTATGAGATTCAGAATCTAGTGAAATGGGTATGTCTGCAGAGTCTTCCACAACACTGGGAGTACTGAGAGTACTTGGAGATGCAGGTTTTTGTTCAACAATGTCTTGAACTTCCTTAGGCTTATGAGGAAGAATTTCTTTGGGGAGTTCCTCAATGCCTTTTTCAGAACTGGAATCTGAAGACTCATCAATAACGACATTCACTGTCTCTATTACCTTTATAGTTCTTTTGTTGTATACCTGATAAACCTTGCTTGTGGAGGAGTAACCCAGAAATAGACCTTCATTGCTCCGGGAGTCAAACTTTCCCACATCCTCTTTATCCTTGAGGATGAAATAAGTACTTCCAAAGATTCTGAAATATTTCATATCTGGCTTCCTTCCTTTCCATAACTCATATGGAGTCTTTTTGGTACAGGGTCTGAAGTACACCCTATTAACCGTATGACATGCAATATTAACGGTTTCTCCCCACAAGTTTCTAGCCACATCTTTCTTATGCAGCATGGCTCTGGCCATTTCTGAATAACCATATTCTTTCTTTCTACCACACCATTCTGCTAAGGAGTAATAGGAGTAGAGAATTCTTGAGATATACCTGATCTTGTGCAAAAAGACTCCATATATGAGTTCTTGAATTCTTTACCATGGTCACTTTGAATTCGATCAATCTTTAGACTCTTTTCATTCTGCAGTCTTGTGCATAAAGGCTCAATATGCTCAGAAGCATCAGACTTGGATCGTAGGAAAATGACCTAAATGTACGTAGTGAAGTCGTCTACCACAACCATGATGTATCTCTTACCACCAAGAGATTCAGTTCTTGTTGGACCCATAAGATCCAAATGTAGAAGCTCCAATGGCCTAGATGTAACTAATGTCTGAGTGCCTGGATGCTTAGCTTTTATCTGTTTCCCAAGCTGACATGGCCCACACAACACATTGTTCATTCCACTAAGCTTTGGTAACCTTAAGATTGATTCATGCTTAGATACAATAGAAAAATGTTTGTAACTAGCATGTCCTATTCATTGATGCTATAGATCTTCATTAGGCAAACAAATACTATTGCACACAATATCAATATTAGGAACCAATCCATAACAGTTGTCTAAAATGCGAACACCACTAATGAGTTTTTTTCTAGACTCATCCATAACAAGACACTTTTCCTTTGATAATAGTACCATGAAGTCTTGATCACATATTTGACTTATGCTCAACAGGTTCACCCTTAAACCTTCTACGTAAAGAACATTTGCAATGTCCAGCAGTCCAAGTAGAGAGATGATTCATTTCCCTTTAATCTGTGACTTGCTCCCATCACCAAAAGTGACATTGCCACCTTTCTTTGACTCGAAAACTTTGAAGAGAGATTGGTCTCCAGTCATGTGTCTTGAGCAACTGCTGTCAAGGTACCACAAACATGTGTCCATAACTTTAAATGCGGACTTCATCATAAAACACACTTCGTACTTAGATGACAGATCAGTGGGAATGGTACTGTCTCTCATCTGCCTTTTACAAGCTAAGTTTTTAATTTTTACTCTTCTCAAACTAACTCTTTTGCACATTTTCATTTTGAGACAGTCTAGTTTCTTCTTGGTCAAACTGAGATCTTTTCTAATAGTCATTATAAGAGAATTCAAATAATTTTTAGACTTGTATTTTTTGAAACACTCAAACAAATAGAGATTAGAAAAACAAGATGTATTTGAAAGCAAAGATCTCCTCAAGCTGGTTACAGCCATGACAACAGGGGTTAATGAATTAACACAGCAAAGCTTAAACCTAATCAGAGTATGCCTACTCTGATACCACTTGATAGGCCAAAAACGTATTGACCCCTTGTAATAAATTAACCAATTAATTTAGCCAAATGAATTAATTAAGTTAATTAACTTGCAAACGCGTGGTAGCACAAATAAATCACCAATAAACTAATTATATAGCGGAAAATAAATAATACGGTGGTTTGTTTTCAAATGGAAAAAAACCTAACGGCAAAAATCTCATTAGGTGATTTTCAGGTCACCACTCCCGAAATTCCACTACTATCATAATAAGCAGTTATAAGTAAAGGAATCCTAGTACCTTATACTAACTTATAGTTGAACCCTTACCCTAATACCCAATTGAACTTGTTCTATAGTGACAATTTCTCCTTTTTGATGCATGGCTCCCAAGTACGTGACTAACCAATACACGAATCCCAGTACTTAACTTCAAACACCAACTAGAGAGAGTTGTTGGTTGCAAAATTCTTCAGTTTATCTTAACGATGAAGATCAAGAAGATGCTTGGTGCATATACACAACAACTTCTTCAAGAATGATGAACTAGGGCAAAACTTTGTCTCTAGTCACAAATTGCTTGAATAGACTTTGCTCAATACTTGTGCAATTTATGTACTCTTTGATGGCTCTTAAAACAATTCTTTTATATGTCTAGGGCTAGAAAAAAAGAAGACCCAAACACATAAACATAGATCCCAAGAAAATAGAACAGAAAATCTGTTTTTTTTAAACCTCGACAAATAGGAGGTGTCTAGCAGGTATCGAGCACACAGGGCTGAACAGCTCTCTTAAGCTCGATAGATACAACTGTTGAGCCAGCTGTTGCTTGTTTCTTGGACAGACTTGATGACTTTAACACTTGATATTGAAACCTTATTTCTTGAAGTATTAAAAACACCTAGAACTATCCATTTACAAGCAAAGTGCGTTTTGTCAAAGAATTAGCCAATTACATAAAAGAATGACATATGTTCTTAATAAGTGAACCGTATATGTCCTAACAGAATCTGTGTCGTTGGAGAAGATAAGTATTGATACACAAAGTAAATGTGTGGAAGAAACATTTCATGTTTCTAGTGATCTTGTTAATAAATCAGCAGCTATAAATTATGTGAAGCAATTGTAAACAAGATTAGCCCCAGGGGTGGAATTGGTGATACTATAAGGGGACGTTTATTTCACTGTAATATGGTGAACATTAAAACACTAGAATATAGAATTACAATGTTTGGTTCATTTATTTGTACCAATGCTCTGGATACTGTTCTGGTTTGTTCAATAGATCGGAATATTTCAATGCTAGCTTATTCAGCGTACCAATATTTGAGTTGGATTGTTCCTATTCTATTTTTCCTACGTGAAATATGTTTCTCTTTACAAAACGGAGTATAAATAATGGCTAAGATCAAATAAAGGGACCAGCTTTGACAGAAAAGAAAGCCTTAAGAATTTGGGTAAAAGTGCAAATGGATGAACAGGCAAGGCTTCTCAACATGGTTGTAAGGAAGGAGCCTGATTGGGATGGTCATGTAATAGAAAAGGAGAGAGAGACTGGGATACTCATTTATTGAGGATATCAAAACATTAATAAGTTTTAAAACATTAATGACATGGCAAATAGCTTATTTAACTGTTAGATACCCTTAGAGCATCCGTAGCAGACGTTGTAAAATTTATGCCATTTTACCACACCAAAAGCCTACTTTATTATTTTACCACATCGTTTTACAATATCCCATTTATCAGATGTTCTATATTTTTATCACTTCATTAAAATATTATTTCTTAATTCTTATTTTATTCTTTTTTTATTATTTGTTTAACGGTAACATTTTGCCCACAATCCAAATCTCATTTTCAAATCTCTTCAATTCTAACGGTAACATTTTCATCTTCTTTTTTTTTTTTTTTTTTTAGAAACCGGACTGCCTGGGCTTCATTTTCATCTTTTTTATTTTTATTTTTTTTTTATTATTTTTTTTTTTTTTTATCTAAGAAACCGGACTGCCTGGGCTTCATTTTTTTTTTTTTTTTTTTTTTAAAGAAACCGGACTGCCTGGGCTTCAATATACTCAATAGAGTCAATAAAAACAAGCTTGTTCATAGTTTCATACACACCATCTGCCTGGGCTCTAAAACGGTAACATTTTCATCTTTTTTTTTTTTTTTTTTTAGAAACTGACCGCTTGGGCTTCAATATACTCAATAGAGTAAAAAAAAAACAAGCTTGTTCATAGTTTCATACACACACATGACACACCTAATCTGAACTTCTATAATTATGTTTTCATGGGCATCAAACATTCCCCAAAAAAATAGACATCGGCTTCATCATTCATTGGGTAAAACTCAGCTAAGAATAGACATCGGCTTCATCATTTCATACATCCAGAAACCCAAAAAAAAAAAAAAAAAAAAGCTAACAATTTATAAATAAAGCAAACAAACAAACAAAAAAACAGGGAAATTAAATCAATATAACCTAAAAACCTAATTGGCAGACGGATAACCAAACAAATCACTTCATCATTCAAAACCCACAATTTTTTCAGATTCATTCAAACAAAAGCCCAGCAAATCTAGAGCAAAAATAGAGAGCATGCTTCAGTTTTTCCAATTGAGAAGTAAAAAAATTGGGCTTACATTACTTCCTTTCCAGTGAATCGGCGATCTGAGAACAGCAATCGGCGACTCGGCGTCGCTGAGATAGAACAGAGGGAAATCGGTGACTCGGAGACCCAGGAAATCGGTGACTCAGCGTCGCTGAGATAGAACAGAGGGAAATCGGTGACTCGGAGACCCAGGAAATCGGCGTCAGTGCAATGAACAGAGGGAAATCGGCGACTCGGAGACCCAGGAAATCGGCGTTAGTGCAATGAACAGAGAGGATAGAGCAAATCGGCGGGGAAAGGGAAGAAGAAAGAGATATGTGACAGAGTGGAGACGGCGGCAGTGAGCTGAAGGAGAAGAAGAAGGAGATATGAAGAAAGAGATATGTGAGAGGGCACATGGAGGCGGTGAGCTGAAGGAGAAGAAGAAAGAAATATGAGAGAGAAAAGAGGAATAAAAAAGAATAAAATGCATATGCCACACGGATCCGTACAGTGGCAAATATATGATGGTACTGTAGAATGTTGTAAAAATTATAGGATATAGCTCGTCTGATAAATGAGGTTAAATGATGTTTGGTGTGCTAAATGTGCCAAATATTTAGCATTTGGCACATATAGCACACCTGATAAAGGTGCTCTTAGAATCAACGGAAAAAAAAAATGTATAACTCTTATGAAACTATATCTAGTGTAACTATAATTCCAAAATGATACACATAGAAATACACTCGTGCCTAAATATTCTATTTTAATAACCAAATGGTATTCAAAACTTCAATTGCTCCCAATCCCATTGCATTTGTCCATAAATTACGTTAATTCATCATGAAATACCTTGTCATGACAAGATTATCTAGTCAAAATATTTTAATGAGCTTCTATCCAAGAATATTGTTTAATTAATAAGCTCAAAACAACTTATGTGTTGATTCCTACCAACAATCCAAAGTTCCATTTTTCTCAGCTTTTCTTCCGGGGGCCCATCATAAATTCAACATCTGTCGAAATTACTCCTCCATGTTAAGAACTGGTCCCTCTACAAGTCTAGATATTAGGACAAAGCCTAGGATTTTTGCCTACTCTAGTTGTGTGAAAAAAATAAAGAGCAAATTTTTTGTTTTTTTTTGTTGCTAAGAGGGCATGCATCTAGCCTTCTCCGAAAAAAAAAAAGCTAGATGCATGCATTGGCTAATTAACCAATATATAAATGCTATCTTTTATGTACTTATTCTTAGAACAATGGCCTCATTATTTTAGGGATATATAAAATAAAAGTCCCTTAGGATCATGCATTTTAGGGGACTTGTTTATGAACCAAAGTAAAAAATCTCAACTTTGTTTCTCTATCTAATTTTTGACATTTTGATGTGTGGTATCCTTGAGCTACAACTCATGTGCAAGCACATGGGTGAAAGTCAAGAACACACAGTAAGGTGGTTGTGAATGACAATGATGAGTAGATATTGGCATTAAGAACCTAGCTAGAAGTGAAAAAGTAAAGAAAGATGGGAAATGACATAAACAAAGATAGCACAGAAAGTCCGGGCGATCCCTTCTCCATTGTCAATAATATTTGCTTTCTTTCAGGAAAGACAAATCCTAAGATGCCTCTTTTCCTTCTGCATTCACCCCATGGAAACTTCCCCTCACTCTTTTATGGTAAATGTCACTGCACTTTCACTGTCATGTGAGACACAAAAGAGAGTGCTTTAATCGAAGAGAAAAGAGGGCCAATAAAAGAGACAACAACACATGAAACAAACAAGCACTACTGTAATCAATTTTCCTACTGCCATGTATGGAACTTCCAACCTCTGCAACCTCGGAAGTAGTAGAAGTCACCCTCTGATAATTGCAAAGTGAAAAAAAGAAAGAAAGATATATATATATATATATATATTATTTCAACAGATCAGGGGTGTGAGTGTAATTTGTCTATTGACCCCCCCAAAAAAACATTCTGAATTGCTTTAACGTGTAATGTACTCCAGCTACTCATCAATGAAAGTACATTTCTTCTAGTAAATAAAAAGAAAACTGTACCAGAGTTGAGATAAGCATTCATCAAAAACCAATAAAATAGTTTCATTACAATCATCCCCTAACTCCTAAACATCTATAAATCTCACAGGTCCCCTCTCTCCCTCTCTCACATACAAAGAAAAACACGCACACGCACACACACCTTCGCATCCAGTCACACACGCGCACACCGAGACATACATAGAAGATGTCCACTCTCAGTCAACTCTTTGATCTTTCGGAACAAATATACTATGTACAATGTGGTTTCTGCACCACCATGTTACTGGTAATGGTGACTGCAAGTTCTCTAGTTTCTGCACTATATATATATATATATCTTCTTTTACCATATTTTTCTTCTGGTTTTTTGTTTTCATATCTGTCTAAAATGCAGGTAAGTGTGCCATGTAGCAGCTTGTCCATGGTGGTCACAGTCAGATGTGGCCACTGCACTGCCCTTTTTTCTGTCAACATGAACATGATGAATGCTTCTTTGGTACCTATCCAAAATCTTTGGAACTGTCTTAACCATAACGAGGTATATCATACTGATTGCTTAGGGACTTCACTCCTTATGAATGTTAACTTATCTCTATACCGTACACTTCAATGTCACCGTCCAGAGTCTTTGATGCTTGTTGTTAATCCCTGTTGATCTATAATAAGTTAGTGTTCACATGTGAACTGCTTTCACAGCCAATGCAACAAGATTGCCCAGATGCACAGAAGTTCTTGGACTGGCATAGTACATCCATGCTGGCCTCTTCTGACTATGAAGAAGATGGTATAATCTCTGTCAATCACATCGTTAACAAACGTAAGGAACTTTTAATTGTTGTTATAGTTTATTAAATTCGCTTCTGTGGTGCTAATCTGATTAAAATATTCGATTTGGATTGGATCCTCCATAGCCCCTGAGAAGAGACAACGAGCACCATCAGCTTATAACCAGTTCATTAAGTAAGATTTTCATTTCAAACATTATCTCTATTATTTAACTTGGGATGTTTTAAGTGAACATTAGTTTATATAACAGAGAAGAGATCAAGAGGCTTAAGACTGAGAATCCAATGATGGGTCACAAGGAAGCTTTCAGTGCAGCTGCAAAAAATGTATGCTTTCGAACCAAGTGCTGGGATTCATTGTACATTAGACAAACATGATAAAAAAAAGTAAAGAAAACTGAAAACATATGAAATTCAAGGGGAGCCTAGACTGAATCCTATAAATGTTTGACTATTTTCAGTGGGCTCATTTCCCAGCAATTCAGTACAAAGGAGATGGAGACTATAGCCAGAGTGAAGAAAATGTGACATTGGGCTCAGAAGTCACTGAGGTAAAGAGTTCAATAAAAGTTAAACATCTGAGCAGTTTCTTCCCACATTATATATGAGGCATTTCCAATATTGGTAAACATAAATTACTGTACGTTTTTCTCCTAAGCAAATTAGGGCTGATCCTATATTAGAGGGACAGATGCATGATCTCCATGTAAAACAGTCTAAAAGTAGAATGTGTACATGCATTGATGCATTTTGATCAAATCACACGAAGGCTAAAAACTTATACGTCATCTTAAATCGATTAACGTTCTGTATGTAAATTTTTTCAGGAGCATTTTTGCACATCTATTTAGTACAAAAACTATTGGAAAATGCTAAACTTATTACAATTTTTATGAGAAATAACTTACAATTTGAAGTGGAAAATAAATATGGTTGGTCCACATTAACAATAAAATAAATAACTTTCTTAAATACCATTTTGTTGTTTGTTTAAAAATTAGCATATCAATTTGTAAAACCTATCTTGTTAAATTTATAAAATTTATAGTATGCTATTACCACTAAAAATTATTAGTAATCATTTGGTAATGGTAATGAAATTCTTCATGGCAATCAGCTTAATATGAAATCCAGAGTTTGGATTTCTAATGGCACTGTGAGCTAGGCTAGCTATTGTAGTAATACTCAATTACTCTTTTCACTTTTTCAGAAAGCTGGTCACTTTCTTTTGCATTGACTGCTATATGTCAAATTTATTACTAGATTACCTTTAAAAGAATTTTGACACAATGGCAAGATTCCAAGGAACCTACTGTGTTTGTAGTAATTTGATCCACTGAAAATGAGTGCATGACTTTCTGTAATAAAAATTTTCAGGTCCATGAAGCTGGCAAAGGTTTTCGTGAAGGAAAAGCCCTCAAGAGATCCCACATGGGCTACGACACACTCGTTTGAACAAGTCTACAGAGATTTCTATAAAAAGAAAGCAGTTTCTATTTCAGGGTTAGTGTTAGGATTAACTCATATGCCGTAGACTAGTAGAGGTATAAATGCTCTTGGGAATGAGGCTTTCACTGCAAGTTGTAGAAGACTCGTTGTCATTCATTAGAAAACAACCTTTAGCTTACAAATTAAGGGTGCTTAACTATTGAAATATTAAGTCTAAAAGACAAATTTTCTCTTAAGGCTGTGTTTGTTTTGTGTAAAATGTTTTCCGGAAAATATGTATTTTTCGGAAATGCTATTTTCCGAAAAAGGAAAATATTTTTAAGTGTTTGGGTGAATTATGAAAATTATTGTGGAAAATATTTTCATGTGTTTGGATGTGTTAGGAAAATGCTATTTTCCGGAAAATTTTTCACATTTTCCGGCAACAACAACAACACCAAGAACAACAACAACAAAAAAATTCCGGCAATAACAACAACAAATTCCGGCTCTGGCGACAACAACAACACCAACGACAACAATAACAAAAAATTTCGGCAATTACAACAACAAATTGGCTCCGGCGACAACAACAACACCAACAACAACAAAAAAATTCCGGCGATCGAAGGCGACAACAACAACAATCAAACTTTAAACAAACAAAAGTCTGGGTCTGGGTCGAACACTTTGGGCTTTGGGTTCGTGGGTCGCCGGCAGAGGCGAGCTCGAGCGGAGGCGAGATCGCGGGCAGAGGCGAGCTCAAGCGGAGGCGAGATCGAGCGAAGGCGACGCGGTGCTTGGTGTGGATCGGAGCTCGGTTCGAAGGCGATCGCCGGCGATCGAAGGCGAGATCGAGCGAAGGCGACGAGCTCGAGCGATGGCGACGCGGTGCTTGGTGTGGATCGGAGCTCGGATCGAAGGCGATCGCCGGCGAGATCGAGCGAAGGCGACGCGGTGCTTGGACCGGATCGGACGTCTGAACTTGCTGCTGAGCTTGGAGCTTTGGTCTGGACCGGATCGGAGTACTGCTGTGTGAGAGAGAGCTTGGAGAGTTGAGAGAGTTTTTTTCCGGAAATTGATTGAAGGTAAAATGGAAGGTGAAATGGATTTCCACCGGATGAGGGCTTATTTTCGGTCAAAGGGTAAATTGATTTCCGTTGACCCAATTTTCCTAGACAGCCAAACACATCAATTTTACGGAAATTGATTTCCGAAAGTAGTTTGAAGTTGAAACAAACACAGCCTAAAGCTCTACATTAGACCGAAAGAAATTAAGCTTAAGGATATGATTGTCGTTTGGGTTTGGGGCACATGCATTTGCATGGATTCTCTTTGCTTGTTGTCAAGGGCTAATTTCCAAAAGCTTTTTCTTTTTCTTTTTCCGAGATAGATTATGGAGGTGTAAATAATGAAGAATGACACTTCAGTACTCGTGTCAATAGACGTTTACCTGAGACTTTGTTAAACACATTTCAAACAATGATGTGGTTTGGCAGATTTGTTAGATAGTCTTTGTAATTTACTTGGCTAATGTTCCTTACTTTTTTGAATGATGTGGTTCAGCAAAACCAGAAAGTTTTGTAGAACCATACAGGAAAGTGACATTGACAACATAAGAGTGATGGTAGATTGATATTTTTAATTAATTACAACAAGAAAGTGACACCATGAAACCTAGTGTACATATAACTTCCCCTATACAATACCCTATCGAGAGCTTCCAAAATTATTTAAAAACATTAATTATTATCTATAACCTAGCATTCATTATCTTGAAACCCTAATACATTGCTAATTTTGAGTTTGTGATCTCTTCATATGATCTTCAGTAAAGTTTCCACGGTTTCCTTCTTGCTAATTTTGGTGCCCTTTGAATATATCTACCTGAAAAATAAAATATGAATAATGAATTCATGTAAATATACAATTAATATTTTAACCAAAAAGAAAATACAATCAATATATGATATCTTTTCACTGCACTACAATTTGATAGTATTTCTGAGCAAAAGTTTGGTGTTGCTACCAAGCAATATTCAATTAATGGAGTAAATAAAGATATAACAGGGATGAAAATCTGAATAATCATCTATCCTTTCATGCCACAGCCACAAATTTGTAGAACTAAGTTATTTATAAATAAAATAAAATGCTGAATATGCAACTTCTTAAAAGAAATGAAAAGGCCAAGTGTCTTACTCATTAAGGGTCTTGGAGAAAGAGAGTGAAAATACGATTGAAAGAAGTCTTTATTCTCTTTCTGTAGCTCTCTCCACACTGTAGGCCAAGCATGCATTAACTTCATCAGAACAGATGCATCATACACAGGCACAAGTAAGTACACGTGCACTTTGCACATACAAACATGTTCACTAAACACAGACATGGACACAGAGAGATAGAGAGCGAGAGAGAGAGAGACCTGTAAGTGTGATGAGTGGGCGAATGCTTGCATGCTCTGCAAGTGCCTTTATACATTGGTCTCTATTCATGTGAAGGAGCAAGCATCTTTCTATAAGATGTTGAACCTGTTTTTTACATGCAAAAAGCTTGGTGTCCATAAACTTCAATTAATCCATGACCCTTTTTTTATGATGAAACTTGATACTATTTCATATCAACAGAAATATTAATATAATAGGATGTCCAGACAAAGCAAAGATTCTAAACAAAAATATATCATCATGATTATTTTGTGCAACTTTGATGCTTTGCGGAGAGAAAAAAAGAAGAAAAAAAAAAAAAGAGATTCACTAACCATTCTTATGTAGCTGTGGGGGTGGCAATGCAAACAAGGATAGGAATGGTGGTTATGGTACATTTCTCTTGAGTAGAATTGGACAAAACGAGGAGACATAATTGAAACAAATAATAGAAGAAAGAAAAGTGAGAAAACAAACAAATGAAAAAGTGCAAAGGTAGAGAAGATATTTGGTGGTTTATATAGCTCAAAGAGAGCAAGTAATAAGAAAGAAATATTGTTATCCACTGATATCGAAGTGAAGGGCCAAAAAAGCACAAGAAATCCAAACGATAGCTCACCTCATCTTCAAGAGATAAGAGAAAAAAATGGGATTTTTTGGGGATTGAAATTTTTTATTTCGATTATGACAATTGAATTGAGTGGCCAAACTTATGGTCACCTAGAACAATCACCTCAGGCCCGGTGCACATATTTGCTACCCATTTGTGGGACCTACATTTTTCAAGTGCCATGAATGTGCTGGTGGTCCTTCGAAGGTACAATGATGCTCAGGGGCATCTTGATTTAGAGATGACAATTACACTGAATCCTGACCATTCAATTGTGGATATCCTTAGTGTACAAACATTTGCCACGTTGTGTACTTAGAAAAAAAAAATGATATTCTTCGTTAGAATTAGATTCATTTCTTGATTTATATTAAATATTACAAATCTAAAATTGAAAACAATGTCATCTCATTTAAAATTTTTTAAGATGTGAGTATCTAAATGAAATCTTAATTGTGAAATAGATAATCAATTTCCAAATGCAACTTAAGAGTAGCATAGGTCCTCCTATCAATGGAGCAGTGAAAGACCTATCCTCAATTACCAAAAACAGCTGCTTTAGCCGAATCATATTACCTGAGGACATATTACTAAGTATTTCTACTATGTTCAGGAGAAAAAAAGAAAGTATTTCTATTGTGAGGTTCTTTAAGTATTCATTTTACTTTTGCACCCAAAAAAAATGAGACTTACTTCTTTTTTTGTGGTAAATATGCAATATATCATTAAGAAATTAAGATTGTCAGATACAGACTGAAGACAGACATCATTAGAAATATCACAATCAACAACAATAAAAAAATAAAAATAAAAATTCAGGAGAAGTGTGTAAGTACAGTACAAAGTTCTCAGTTAGATTTCTCCAAGGACACCAAAAGATCCGCATATTGATTTGCTTCTCTAAATACACGGTTGATCTCCTTGAGTGGAAATTGTTGGAGGAGCCATCTACAATCTTGAACAAGGACTTTGAAAGTAGGGTTTATCTTCTCACCAATTTGTAAAAATGAAAAAATAATGAGTCCATCCACTTCTAATACAAGAGTAAACAATCCAATGTGTAAAGCAAGATGTATCTCATCTCTTAAAGCCTATAACTCTAGAATTCCTCATGTCTACACCAAAAATTGTAAAAAATTCCACTGCTTTTTGAAAACAAGATCGAATGGGATCAGTAGGTTGCCTATCCAGCTAGAACATGGCATGATTCCTATAAAGCCAAAGGGACCATTGGAGAAGAATTTCCAAGGTAAATGAAGTTTATGCGTTTAAGGTGAAGTACTGTGAACATATAGTTGAAACCAAGCCAATGTTTTTGAGGGAGATAAGATGAACTGATGCAAACAGCAAGTATAACCAGCTGTTCCAAAAAAGTCCATAAATGTTGATATTCCTGAAGATAGTGTACAATTTATTCCACATTGTGCTCGCACAATAGGCATGATAGCGCAATATTGAATTGTCTTGCAGCTAAAAGCTTATATATAGTTATATTGATTTCATATAAATGGAAAATGTTAAACTACGATACAACAAATTTTAACAAAAGCTCCTGCACCAAAGGCTTATAGAGGTAGCCCTGTGAATTTGTTAAACTCCCCATAATTTATAGGCGTATGTGTTTCATGCGCTTCTAAGAGTTATATAGCTCAATTGATGGTTCATGACATTTCCAATAATGATGTATGAGTTTCAAATCTTCTATCCCCTATTATAATTATTTATCCACCAAAAAAAAATATGTGCTTCCTTAGCCAAATAATGGTTAAAGGCAGTGTGGACCCTTTTTTTTTCTTTCTTTTTTCCTCACTAAGATAAGATAAAAGATATTTTCTTCTCATCAAGTTGGAGTTTGAAAGATTTATGGCCATGTTTTTAGATCTTTCACATGCAATTTGCTTCCCATAACATTGTCAATGGACCTTTTGTCTAATATTACGGGAAAATGTTTCATCTCCTCCATCATTTTGCCTGATTCCAAGAGTTAAATGGAATTATTTCTTCTTTGGAAAATACTAACGAGTATCCTTAGGGCACTAGTTAATAATCCATTTTAGAAAAATTTTGATACCATTTTTATGGAAAATGAAAAAAAAAAAAAACCGTCAAAATATTAATTACCTTTTCTTTTCATTTCTCATAAAAACTTATTTTAAATGGATTATTAACCAGTGCTCTAAGGGCACTCATTAGCATTTCCTTTCTTCTTTTACGTAATTTGTCTTTCTCTTCTTTTATTAACATTTAATCATAGATCTACGCAATGCATAGAAAAATTCGACAGTTATTTTTTAAGTGAAAAATAAAAATAGTATATGAAACTTATAAGTATTAATTTCATACCCTTCTTAAAATAATGTAATTATTTTCTAACAAAATATAAGTATAACAATATATAAGATTTTCTAAATTAAATTATCTATATTTGTTATTTGAAAGTGTTTTTTTTTTTTTTTTTTTTTTTCAATTAAGGAAACATATATATTACATTTTACATTAAATTATTATATAATGTGAGATATTTTGTAAATAATATAATGTGTGGTTGAAATTTTTTTTTTCTTCTAGTGCTTCTTATAAATGGCTCATCATCTATAACTATACGTCTTGAAGGGCCTGAAGTAACTTTTATTTTTACACAATCTTCTCCTCCCAAAGCATCATTGAAGTGAACCGAATTGACTAAATTGAACAAAACAGACAAAAATGGACCGGAGTGTATAAAAACGAACCAAATAGACTAAAGTGGATTGAATTTAACAAAAATGGATAGAATTGAACTGGTCGGAACACTATGTTGGTATGGTTCAACAGAAGTGTGGCAACAATAAATATTACACTGTAAATTTTAGATATTATATGGATATAAATAAGTAATATTCAAGGGGAAAAAAAAAGGCAAAAGAAAAGAACATGCAATTGTGTCAAATAATAATTTACGCCCTTAGGAACACCTTTGATGGAGACTTATAATATTTATGTAAGTTTATTAACATAATATAGTAAAATTTGTATATCCTTAGTATCACTCTATATATATCAACATAAACTCATGCACCAAAGGCTTAAAGAGGTGGGCACTGTGAATTTGTTAAATTCCCTATAATTAACTAATTCAAAAGGGCATTTCTTGGTATTTTTAATGGTAATGTGCTAATTTCAAATCCTCCATCCCGAACCTATTGTAATTATAAAATTTTCCCCAAAGAAAAAAAAAAGGTTAAGGAAGGTTAAGGGCACATGTGGACATTTTTTGTGAAGCCCCAATTTGATTGATTGTGTGATGTATGTGGGAGTGTGATGAGTCTCACATCGGATATTTACTAGGTAGATCTAGGCTTTACTAACAACTGTAAGGAACCTTAATTGTGACTAGTCTTTTTGAAATATAATGCAGATGTGGTTAGCGCTTTTCTTTGGGTTGTTACATATAGTATTAGAGCCGGCCTGATAATCCTGTGTGGGCTCAGAGACACTACCCCACAAAGCGGGCCTTAACGATTATTGGGTAGATCTAGGCTTTATTAATAACTACAATGAGCCTTAATTGTGACTAATCTTTTTAAAGTATAACGTAGATGTGACTAACATTTTTCCTTGGGTTGTTACATTTTTTAAATGGAAAACCATTGTTTTTTTCTTTTTCTTTTTCCTTCCATTAAGATAAGAGAAAGATATTTTCTTTTCATTGAAGTTGAAGTTTGAAAGATCTATGGCCATGTTTTTAGATCTTTCACACGCAATTTCGTTGCCCATGACATTGTCAAATGGGCCTTTTGTACAACCAAGAGTTAGACGAATTTATTTCCCCTTTTCTTTGGGTATGGTTAACCTTTGATGGACGCTTATCATAGACACGCTTGTGAGGTGACATTTTATTTACCATTCCACTCATGGATTATGAAATTTTCACAGGCTAACTAGCTCTTTTATGTTATGAGGAATTATTGTATACTTTTGTCAGAGTATTATAAATGTGTACTCTCTCCTCTCACATGAACTGTAGATTCCATTAATTAAATTCATGATGGGACCTACCATTTATGTGAGAGGAGGGAGTACACATTTATGGTACTTCGAGAATATCTAATAATTTTATTTATGTGATACATACACAGCACACTATAGTGTATGCCAAAAGATCTTGCTTCATGCTAAATCAAGCAATATCCAATCAATATTTCTAAAAAAAAAAAAAAAATCAATGTCCAATCTGAATCTTACACTAGCTTGGTTTACTGCAAAGCAAGGAAAAAATGAAAAAAAAAAAAAAAATTCTGTCTTTTTGTTAGTAAATAAAAAGGGGGAAAAATGATAGAGAGAAAATAAAATAATTATAAAAAAATCCTTAGAAATCCTCAAAAAAAAAATCCAGAAATATAATTGCAACAATAGAAGTTATTCAAAAGTATCTTTTCTCCTCTATCTTTTCTTAGGCTTTTCTACATAACCAAAAGAGATGTCATGTGTAATTGAAACTTCATATATACACACACACACACACACACACAATTCAAACTATACCACTTTGCGTGCAGTGTCTCTTTGTATATTCACCAAATATATGGAAAATTGGAATTCGACAAGTTTGTTATAAGATTTGACATTTATTTATTTTTATATATAATATATATATACCTACTTTACTTTAGCCAGACGCATCTTGATCTGAATAGACTTTGATTGTATTTTTGAATTAATGAGTCGGGTCATTGAGAAGAAAAGCCAAGAATAATACTAGTAGTAATTAAGGTACGCACAAAATGCCATTGACTTAAGAGTATGCCATCATTTTTGCTTTGTCCATTTAGCGACAAATCGGTAGTCTAATACAAGTAGTCCACCATTATTGAGTATTGACCAAAATTATCTTGATCTGAACTCCAACCCTTGATTTTGAAACACATGTGACATGGCTCCATATTCTTTCTACTCGATGGAACAGAACACGACTATTTGTTACTATTTGCTAATGAGACATGACATTTTCCTTTTTTTCTTTTTTGTAACAAGACATAACTGGTGACTAAACGAGTTCAAACTTCAAACTCTTCTTTTTATGCAGTTTTTATAGTTTCATATTCATATTCGTTAGTCAAATTTAAATTAGGTGGAATCCTCTTTGGTATTCAGCCACTATCCGGGAAATCAGACAATTTCGTCCCATGACGTGACATGACATGTTAAGAGGACTTCTTTTTTAGTAAAATAAAGTTAAAAAAAAAAAAAAAAATTTTCTTACAAATTAAGTGAAATAATATGTCAAACGAAAAGGTGAAAATGTGTTAATTGCTTCAAGGAATTATCATGACAGATTTGAGAGGACGCATTAGGTAAATATTTTATGAATTTGTTATCAAATATTACAAATTTCTTTCACCCATCTAAAGATGTGAGATGCCCATGATCCGAGATTTATTTCTGGAGCATGAAGCTGACTCCATACTGAGCATCCCATTAAGTACAGTACTACCAGCTGATAAACTGGTATGGATAGCAGCTGCAAATGGAAAGTTTAGTGTGAAGAGTGCATACCACTTAGCTAGAAATGGGAAGGGAAAGGACAAAGGAGAGAACTCAGATCCATCACTGATGAAATGTTTTTGGCAGAAGCTATGGAGAGCAAGAATTCCAGCTAAGATTAGAGCTTTTGGATGGAAAGCTTGTCAAAATATCCTACCCACCAAAATGAATTTATTTCATCGGAAAGTACTTGAAGACCCTATCTGTGATGAGTGCAGCTTAGAACCTGAAACTGTCCTCCATGTGTTGTGTCAGTGCTCAAAAGCCAAAAAGGTATGGAACCATTGTCATCTGCTAACTCTGATTGAGGGTAAGGGGGATTTTACTGATATACTATGGCAGTGCAGCATGGAGCTGAATAAGGAGTCTAACATGTTGGACATTTTGTTGATGATTGCATGGAGTATTTGGAGAAACAGAAATGAGGTAAGGCATGGAGGAAGAAAACTCTCAGCTGCTGCAATTTATGGATTAGCTACAAGACTGTTAGAGGAATACTCTGCAGTACAGGAAAATCCAATCCAACCTGAAGGTAACTCAGTTGGAAGTAACAAATGGACTCCTCCCCCAATAGGATGGTACAAGGTGAATACTGATGGTGCAGTTTTCTCTAAGCACAAATGGACTGGTATTGGAGTGATTGCAAGGGACGATCAAGGAGGGGTAGTTGCTGCAATGAGCAAGAAACTGATGCTGCCCTTGGGGGCGTTGGAAATTGAAGCAAAAGCACTTGAAGTGGCTGCTGTTTTTGCTAGAGACATTGCTATCCAAAAGGTGGTCTTTGAAAGTGACAATCTACTTGTCTGTTCTGCAATGCAGGGAGTCACTGAACCACCTTCAGCCATTGCCAACATTATCTCTGGCACCAACCAATATATGTCACAACTACACCAGTTTGAAGTCAAACACACTCGAAGAGAGGGCAATAAGGCAGCCCACGGTCTCGCACAATATGCTCAATTTGTAGATGACTATGTAACATGGCTGGAGGAAACTCCAACCATTATAGAATCTGTAGTTGCTTCAGATGTAAACCAATTGTTTCAAACTTGAATGGTTAATGAAGTACTAGTTTTCGTATCAAAAAAAAAAAAAGATGCCTATGCATAGTGCATGCTTTAAGCTTTATATTAAAGGGAGATATCATTTGATGAGCAAGATTGAGATTTCGATAGGGTTATCCATGAGTCGGTTTGAGTTAAGTTTATACCCAACTTACAATTGACTAGGCCAAATTGAGTAAAAAAATTTTAGACCCACCATAAACCGGTGAGGAAGTTGGATTGAATTGGTTAAATTACGTGTCAGGTGCAATCAGTTTCAATCAAAACCAGAAATGACAAAGCAACAAAAAAATTTGCCCTGATTGTGTGAAAATTCGCCAACAAAAATCTCATCAAATTTGATAAATATCCACTATTTTAAAGCCAAAAAACACTTGAAATTCTCCGGATTTGTTGGTTTTGACAGTCGGGTTGGGTGACTCGGGTTTTAGAGGAGTAAACCAGACAACTAACCTGCCAATGTCGGATTTTGAGGGTGGGGCCCCACCATCAACCGCTAGAGTAGTCCATTCCAGCAGTTCAGATCCAATCGGGTGTGACAGGTCAGTTGGTAATGGATCGGGGTACCAGGTGGCTTGGACACCCTAGATTTCATTAAAAACAAACCCCAAATACGGGTTACAACTTATGACACAGGAGATACCATTTGATACTACATAGTACATACGGTCAACATTCACACGGAAGGGTGGGAAACTAAGTGCCTTAATAGGATCCCAACAAATATGTGTGATAATTCACATAAATAACAAATTATTTCACAAGAAACATTACTGCTAAAGCAACAAACATATTTTAATTTAGTGGATAGGTTCATACACATTAAAATAATTCATAAAAGCAACAACAGAATTGTCTTGAGCATATCCCATAATATTTTCACTTGTGTCTGGCTACATCCTATTTGACCAGTACTTGCTCCAAACAAAATAAAAACAGTTAACCTAGATAAACATTCACATTTGGTAAAACAAACTTCTGCTCACTTGCAGCCCCCATTCATTAAGTGTTATCATTCCTCTCCAGAGCTGCAAAAAAGCGGATATGCGAGTGCCAATAGAGCCATAAGAATTCCCCTAAACTGAAATGTTAATAGAGAGAGAGAGAGAGAGAGAGAGAGAGAGAGAGGGGGAGGAGAGGAGAGAAGGATTACTATTGTAATTCAGAAGCTTCTCAATGAGGTCAACATGAGTCATAAGCATTCGCCTGCAGCAGTAACGGACCAACCCCAATCCATCAAGTGCATCTCTGCATACCACATAATTAAACATTAGTGCCACCAACCAATATCAACTGCAAATTCATGCTTATAATCAAAACTAATACCAGGTAATGCCGCCCACTACCTGTCAAGATCATGCTCCAAGAATTCAAAACTCAAGCAAATTTCTTAGCCGGTCAAATTGTATTTGTTAGTGTTTAATACTCAGAGAATACTCAGATATACATTCATAAGCACAGGTACAAATAACTTAAAAAATTCAGCCAATATTAATCAATACTGTCTATGGACCCAAACCAAATGCAAGTGCATACAAAATAAATAACCCCTTTCACATATGCTTTCAAATTCTCATAAATTTTGAGGCGCTTCTTCACTAACAAATTTTCTTAACAGTTTCAAGCATTAAGTTTCAAAATCACAATTATAACTTACAGTGTCGTAGACAAACTCGCACCATAATCACCCACAACTTCACTACCATACACTTAGAGATTCACATCACCAAATTTGTGTCAGTGATCAAAAAAGATTCACAACATGTAATCACCACCCTTATTTCCTTATAAAATTTAACAATAGTAATAGTCAGCACTCTTATTTTCTTGATAATTCATATTTTTCATGGCACTAAGAACACAGATTACAACTCAGAGCTATGCTGGCCTCATGGAAGCAGCACAAACCACACAACAGAACACAACACAAACAAGACAAAGGTGTACAGAGTACAGACTGCAGTTTCACAAACAACCAGAACAAAAGGTTGTTCTAACTTCACTAACAATACTCAAAGCTATCTAAAAATACCCCAATTTGCACAGAGGATCTTGCTTAGGATTGAGTTGTACACTTTGCCGCTGCCCGCTATCCTACCCCTTACATCCCTTTTGATACCCCTAAAAATTTGTTTCTCAGTCTGAATCTCATGCCCATAAATTATGTTATTTCTTTGAATCCACAGGTGGTAAACTGTTGCCCACCAAGCCAATTTGCAGAATAAAGGCGATGTTAGTGGTGAACCAAGGTGAAAGTGATGTTGCTCTAATCAAAACATGCTGTTTTAGCCGTTGTGGAAAAAATAGTGAACAATATGGTGTCATAGCATTTTTCTTATGAAAATATTAAAGCTGCTATAACTATTACTACAAAAGGCTTACAAATTGATATTGCTAAGTGTCTTTTTCTCTTAATATATAGACAGTGGAAAAACTTAACCAGATGAAGCCTAAACTTTTGCTCCATTGGAGCATCAAAAGGTGAAGACAAGGGTTTGTCAAGAAAATATGAGAATAAGGGCTGTCAAGAGTCAACCCCACTATAACAGTAGGGTTAACACTACCGTTGGGTTTAGTGAAATTTAACTTATGGCACTTTGTACTTGTTAGTTACAGACGATAGCTACTTATATTATTAAATCCTAAAGGAATCCATAGGGGTAAAGAAAAGAGTTGTAAGTGCCTAAAATTCAGTGGTGCTTTTTCTTTGGTATTTAGCACCCCAGCTTTGTTTGGGTTTTGATTCATAACCACCCAAGTCACAAAGATAAATGCTGAAACAAGCATCTACCATAGACACTGAAAATGAAACCATGCAAAAGATAGAGAGTATACCATAAAGAGAGAGACATACAGAAAGAATATGAGTTTTAAATGACCTAATCAGTTGAATGAGGACTGTCTATAACTCGTAATTTAGCCAGGAAAGAGCAAAGCAAACATCCAGACTGTCATTATTGTGAACGTTTCTTAAATCTCAACTCACAAGCAATGCAATATCTTAACATCTTATAGTAAATACATGATAAGTCCAAAATTTTCAAACCACAAATTAAAAGGATGAAAGTTTCTTGCCTACTCAAATCATATGTAACAGATATTTCAATTCAAATTACCACATGAAAACTATTTAACAATTCAATATAATGCAGATAACTCCAGTAATTGTCAGTATATCTAGTTTTGCAATATTTCATTTCACATCAAGACTGATAATCATCGAAAGCAGCCAAATTGTCTTAGTAATTTCAAGATTTGAATATGAATGCATAAGGTCACAAGATAATATTGCTTGAGATGCTTATCACATTCACTTGGCAAGAAATTAATAAGAATTTTTGAAATCCAAAATATGGGCTTAGTAAATTTCACGTTAGAAAACAATTCTTCTTTCTTTTTTAGTATCACAGAGGAATTTGTAGCAACACAAAAGCTTCTCCTACCAGGAATACCAACCCACTTCTAATGATTTAAAAATGAAGGAAAAGTATAGGCTAAACTGCCAAAAAAACTATTACCCAATAAACAAACCACTTCATTAATGAAAAGAAGGTCCAAGAATGTAACAACATGATAGTCAGCAATGCTAAGAAATATGACCTGCCAATTCTAAAAGTGCTTAAGGAGAAGCTTAAAACATCCTTGCTAGATACGTGCCTTAACAATCCAAGCACATGAATATATGCCAATACAATGTCCAACTAGACATATGCAATGTTTGGATATCTGAAAAATGTTCTCGCTCTTTAAATTATTTTAGTAAGTTAAGGAATATTAGTTTTGCAAAAAAGGAATTGGCTAGGAGAACCCACTGAAGCACAATAGAAAACAAAGGGAGAGAAGTGAGAATATTAATAAATATGAGAGGAAAGCATCACCAAAAAGTTAAATTGCACTGTCAAATAAAAACAACAATAGATGCCAACCATAACTAACAAAGTTATCGATGATCTACAAATGGGTTCTTCTAGGGACACAACAAAATGTCACAACATTTTCACAACAATCGATGTGTCAATTCACCATAGGTTAAAATAAAATGGAATATAATAAAATATTTATACCAGGACCCACCACAACTCAAAATTAAAAAAGATGCTGTAAAAATGTTGTGAATTGTTGTTGTTTTCAGCGACTATATATAATGGAATAGTATATATAACATTGCCAAAGCAGCATTATTGTAAAAATCACTGAGTTATCAATCACAAATTCCGTACATTTAGCAAAAAATACGGGGTAAAAAAAAAAAAAAAAGGGTTCCAAATAATACAACAAGATGTTATTTTAGTTTAACTTGTCATGAATTTATCTGCATAAATCAATTTCTGGTTACTATTACAGTTTGCAATCATATGAGCAAGCGCTTATAACAATAAGTCCCTAACAAAATAACCAAAGAGGTTCTCTCACCCTTCAGAGTAATCTGACTGTAGAAGGTCAAGATATGTGTCCCATTTGTTTCCAATTACCTATACAACACAAACGAAAAAACCAAAATTTGACATTAATAAATATCAAGGTTTAATTAGCAGCAAAGTTGTTTAACATTCACATCTGGTTTTTTATTTGTTCTCTAAATTGCTCTTCAAAAAAACAAATAAATAAATAAATAAAATAACTGACTTGGTGGAACATGAACAGGAAAACCTCCTTAACCAAATCAACAAAACCTCACTGTGAATAAATGCTATATTAAAAGATATAAACTTGGGTTTTACAATAAATAACAATATGAGAAAGCAAATACCTTGCCGCAGGTAAAGCAACGAACTGGAATGATCATCTTCGCGGTTGCCTTAGGTTGTTCCTCTTTCTCTTCTCTTCTGTTCTATGTGGTTTCCGTGGGTTCTAGAGGGTTCTAATTTCTGAGGAGGTTTATGGTACAGTGAGTGAGGGCGTCTTTGACTTGGTCATTTGTTTTAGGCCGGTTGGATTTTTTTTGATCTACCCGGCCCATTCATTTTATGATTCTTAAAAATGTTTTTTAATAAATGAAAAAGTTAACAGATTTTCAAATAAGTGCATGTTTTCAAATAATAATAATAATAATAATAATAATAAGTGCATTAGTTTAAGATTTTTTTTTGAAATTTTTTTTATAGAAAAATAAAAAAGTAACCTTTTTTTTTTCTTTCCTACAATTTATTTTTTTTTATTTTTTATATTTCTCCTAAAAGCTGAGTGATATTGAAATTTTCCTAAAATGACCCTTGAGTAAATATCCTAAGAAGATCCATTAATCGGGCCTTTTAATAAAGAAGAATTCTATGTCTACAAAATTTTCACAACAAATTCTAAATGGCAGGTTGTTATTCTGGGTGCAAAAAAATAATCTCAATGGTAGGTTCAAATTTGAACTAATAACAACTAAGCAACCATAATTTGTTGTGAAAATGTTGTAAACATAACAATTCTCTTCAGAACAAAGTTTAGCTACAAAATTGGTTGTAGCCTTAGGCTACAAACTCACTCAATAAAATAAATATTACTGCACATTTTGAAAATCTAACCGTTAAATTACATGTTCCTTACGCTCTTAATACACTTGTCAATTTTTGTGTCAATCATATATCATTTACTATATAATCTATAATCTTATATTTTATGCATAATTTTAAATTACAAAAACTTGTAATTTAAAAATTTATTGATGACATAGTTATTGATCTTTAATTTTCTTGAAATTTTGCAAACATGGAGGATACAAGAAGAAGATGCAATCCAATGGTGGATTTGTCAAAATTCACCTTCAATAAAAAGATATTGAGTGAGTTTGTAGTTTAAGGCTACAATCGATTTTGTAGCTAAACTTTGTCCTTCTCTTCAATAAACTACTAATTTTTTAAAAAATGCTACTATTAGGGCTTAGATCAAGTGCAATAGTTTAAGGCTACTAAACCATACAGTTGTGAGATAAAAAGTTAAAAATCAAGTCTTTTTAACTTTCAATGTTAGCCATCAAAAGTAATAGAGGCCGAGGACGTGATTCTCTCTCTCTTGGGTATGTGTGGGTGAACTTTGGTCTTTGGGTGTGAAGAGGAAAAATATGCACTTGACAGCTTATATGACGGATCCACTGAAATCACCTATACTGGACGGATCCCATACAGACGGGTTATACACTGACGGGTTGAACACCTATGCAGTGTCCGAATCAATTATCTACAAGAAGCCCAATTTAAAGGAACTCTTGCGGCCCATGCTTAGACATCTCAAAATCCTAGTATAAATGGAATTCTAAGGCGAAGAGGATTCTAGAAGGTATGTGCATTAATGGAGATCTTCTCCATAAGGAAAAGTCTTGTTCATCATGTTTGGGATTGTTAAAGGAGACTCCTATAAGGAAAAGACTTCTACTTCAAGGAAGAGAGGTCAATCTTTGACCAATATAAAAGCCCCAATACCCTCACAAATCGAGGTACGCATAATTAACCCTCTCTAGTACTCTGGAGTTGGAAAAGATTCTAACTTGACCTTCGGAGGGTATTTGGCCGGTACCATACCAGTGTTCTCTGTAGGTTTTCTCTTTCTTATTGTGTATGTGACTTTCTGAGCATGTAAGCGACGTATAATTCATTGGTGATTTTTCAGACTTCATCAGTTGGCGCCGTCTGTGGGAAGGAAGAAGTGATTGATCGTTACTTTATCCCTGAGACAGAAGGGTTGCATGGTGCTCACTTGCTCGATGGCAACTACCAATGACATCCAAGGAGAGGAACCACCCACAACCGCCCTCGAGAGACAGGTTCGAACTTTCACTGCGGACGTGGAGCGTCTCACTAAACAAAACCATGACCTAGAAGAACAGTTGCGTCAGAAAGACGCAGCACCCAACAACCAGAGGGAAGACCAGAAAGGTACCAATGCCATGCGAAGAGATCGAGAAGGGCCTGAAGGCAGCAATGCCCCAAGCAGACAAGAATGACAAAACATGAGCCTCTCATCCCTTATGGATACGGCTCCACCTCCTATTTTCGCAGCGATGTAAGCGATGAAGGAACAGATGGATGTCATGATGAACGCCCTCAAGGGACGAGTGTCCAGCGATCTTAACGACCTAGTCAACCGGACCAACTCTCCATTCACTGCCCTCGTCAATTCCTTTCCCCTACCACATAAGTTTTGAATGCCGCAGATAGAGAGTTACAATGGAGTCAAGGATCCTCTAGATCACCTGGAGACCTTCAAGAACTTGATGCATCTTCAAGGGGTACCGGACGAAATCATGTGCAGGGCCTTCCCTACAATGCTGAAGGGTCCTGCGAGGATATGGTTCAGTCAGTTGACACCAAACTCCATCAGCGTTTTCAAAGAGTTAAGCGCTTAGTTCACCTCACATTTCATAGGGGGACACATGTACAAGAAATCCACGACATGCTTCATGAGCATCAGGCAGAGAGAAGACAAGATGTTGAGATCCTATATAACCCACTTCAATAAGGAAGCGCTTTCGATCGATGAAGCCGACGACAAGATACTGGTAGCAACCTTCACAAACGGGTTGCGAAAGGGTAAGTTTTTGTTCTCATTATACAAAAACGACCCTAAGAGGTACTCTACAGGGCCACTAAGTACATGAACGTAGAAGATGCGCTACTGGCCTGGGAGGAAAAACCCAGGAAAAGAGAGCGACAAGGAGATGCATGGCAGGATCAAGGGCAAAAGAGACCAAGGACAGGAGACAGAAGGGACGAAAGGCGCCCTAAACCCCAAGGAGGAAGGTTCATAAGCTTCGCACCACTGAACACCCCAATTGACCAAGCTTGATGCAGATCAAAGATGAGAGGGCATTAACGTTTCCAGGGAAGCTAAAGAGCGATCCAAACAAACGCCCTAGAGACAAGTATTGCCGCTTCCACTGAGACATGGTCATGACACGGCCAATTGCTATGACTTAAAGCAGCAGATTGAGGCCCTCATTAGACAAGAGAAGTTGCAGAAATTCGTCAACAAAGAGAAAATGGATCCCAATCACCAAGAACAGGTCCCCTGATGGGATAATGAGCATCCTAAACCCCCCATCGGAGACATAAGGATGATTGTAGGGGGAACCGTGACTACTGGCTCCTCTAAAAAAGCTCGAAAGACATACCTTAAGATGATCCAGAACGTCCAGCTAATAGGCTCTGTACCTAAGATAGTACAGAGGGAAAACCCTATCATTGGGTTCTCTGAGGAAGATGCGAGAAGCCTCCACCATACACATGACGACGTGCTAGTTGTTAGCGTATGTATGGGGGACTATAATGTTCACCGAGTATTGGTCAACAACGGCAACTCGGCTGATATCCTATACTATCCAGCGTTCCAGCAAATAGGGATTAACAGAACGCAATTGATACCAACGAACACTTCGCTGGTCGGTTTTGGAGGAACAAGGGTATTCCCGTTAGGCTTGATCACACTCTCGATAACGGTGGGCGATTATCCACGAAAGATCACAAAGGACATAACATTCCCTATGGTGGACTGCTCGTCTACTTACAATGGTATTCTCTGACGAACCACACTTAACTCGTGGAAAGCGGCAACATCGACGTACCACCTAATGATCAAGTTCCCTACGGATTATGGGATTGGGGAGTTGCGAGGAAACCAGGTGGCCGCCCGGGAATGCTACATTGCCATACTAGAAATGGAAGATCACCAACAAACCATTTGTATAGAAGAATAACGGACCGTAGCAAAACTGGTTGAAGAATTGGAAGAGATAGCACTCGATGAATCAAAGCCTGAGCGAACGACTAGGATAGGGACATTAGCTAGCCAACCAGTATGTCAAAACCTCACAGCATTCCTCAGGAGGAACCAAGATGTTTTCACGTGGAGCCACGAGGATATGCCCGAGATTGATCCCTCGGGCATGGTTCACAAGCTTAACGTGAACCCTGCATCCTCACTTATGGGCAGAAAAAGTGAGTTTTTGCTCAGGAATGAGACAGAGCGATAGTAGAAGAGGTCAGGAAACTACTTGAGACGGATTTCATTTGGGAAGTATATTACCCAGAATGGTTGACAAATGTAGTCATGGTCAAAAAGGCTAACGGGAAGTGGTGAATGTGCGTCGATTTCACGGACCTTAACAAGGCGTGCTCGAAGGACAGTTACCCCCTCTCACAGATAGATGCTCTGGTCAACTCACCGGCCAGACACTAGCTCCTAAGCTTCATGGATGCCTTTTCGGGCTACAATCAAATTAAGATGAAGGAAGCTAATCAAGAGAAAACGTCTTTTGTCACCAACCAAGGACTTTTTTACTACAAGGTGATGCCATTCGGACTCAAGAACACGGGGGTGACATACTAGAGACTAATGAACAAAATGTTCGGGCACCAGATTGGGAGGAACGTACAAGTCTACGTATGTTGGTCAAGAGCCTGCACAAAAATGACCACCTAAATGACCTCCAGGAGACGTTCGACACCCTTTGGTCATACAACATGAAGCTGAATCCAAGCAAGTGCGTGTTTGGAGTAACAGGGAGAAAATTCTTGGGATTCATGGTATCCCAAAGAGGTATAGAGGTTAACCCAGAAAAGATATGGGCTATCATGAAGCTAGAACCACCAAGGACGGTGAAAGAGGTGCAAAGCTTGAATGGCAAAATTGCATCCTTGAACAAGTTTGTCTTTAAAGTAACGGATAAATGTCTACCATTCTTCCACACCTTGAGGAAATCATTCGAGTGGATAGACGAGTGTCAGAAGGCATTTGAAGACCTAAAAAAATACCTCGCCTCTCCACCATTACTCAGCCCATCTAAACCAGGGGAAGAACTCTACTTGTACCTAGCAGTTTCGCAAGTAGTGGTAAGTGCGGCCTTAGTAAGAGAAGAGGAAGGAACTCAGCGACCCGTCTATTTCATAAGCAGGGGTTTCTGGGGGGCAGAAGAAAGGTACCCCCAGATGGAGAAGTTGGCCTTCGCACTGGTAACTGCAGCCCGAAAACTCAAACTGTATTTCCAGGCCCATACCATCATAGTCTTGATGGATTAGCCCCTGAAAAGAGCAATGAGCAGCCCTAAAGCTACCAGATGAATGGCTTTGCGGGCAATAGAGCTGAGCAAGTTTGATATATAGTACCGCTCGCAAACTTCAATAAAGGGGCAAGCAGTGGCATACTTCATCGCCGAATACACTCAATTAGAAGGCAAGGGGGTAGACGCTCTTAGACAATGGAGCATCTACACAGACGGATCTTCAAACAGGCAAGCTAGAGGTTCCGGTGTGGTAATTCAAACCCCTGATAGAGATAAAATCGAATGCATGATTCGGCTGGACTTCCCAACGACCAACAATGAGGTCGAGTATGAAGCGTTGGTGGCAAGATTAGATCTCACAAAGGTAGCAGGTGACGAGAACATGGTCGTACATTGCAATTCTTAGGTAATAACCAGTCAGATTAGCGGCGTCTACGAATGTAGAAATGAAAGGATGAAGAAGTACCTGGAAGAAGTCAAGAATCGGATCGGCAGCCTCAAAGTCACATTCGTCCAAATCCCAAGGGAAGAGAATGAATGTGCCGACCGTCTGGCAAAAGTAGCCTCTACAGATTTTATGATAGTCCCTGATCAGGTATTGTCGTTTGTCCAAAATTCCTCAATTATTGACGACGGAACAAAAATGCAGGTGGTGAATTCTGAAAACAATTGGACTATGCCATTAATAGCATACCTGAAGATGGGCACACTACCAGATGGAAGAGACGCAGTCAGGAAACTAAAAGTCCAAGCCTTGTGATTTGTACTGATTAATGATGTCTTATACAAAAGGGGATTCTCACGACCATACCTAAGGTGTTTGGGCCACGAGGAAGCAGACTACGTAATGAGAGAAGTCCACAAGGGTATCTGTGGAAATCACTTAGGGGCACGATCCTTAGCACACAAATTGATCCGAGCAGGGTACTATTGGCTTGTAATGTAAAAGGATGCATAAGCCTATGTCAAGACTTGTAACAAATGTCAGAGGTTCAGCAATCTGATCAGGCAACCAACCGATGAGTTGACACCCATGATGACCCCTTGGCCATTTGCTTAATGGGGACTAGAAATCATGGGCCCTTTTCCGACGGCAGCAAGGCAGCTAAAATTTCTGGTAGTTAGGATCGACTACTTCACTAAGTGGTTGGAGGTAGAAGCCCTAGCCACTATCACGAAGAGGAACATCCGAAGTTTTGTATGGAAGAATATCATATGCAGGTTCGGGATACCTAGAGTGCTCGTCTCCGACAACGGAAAGCAGTTCAACAACAGTGCGTTTAAAGACTTCTGTTCGGAATTGGGTATTAGGAATCACTACTCGTCACTTGCACACCTATAGGCCAAGGGGCAAGTCGAAGTCAAAAACCGATCCTTGCTCAAAATCATCAAGACCTGGCTCGAGGGGGCTAAGGGCATCTGGCCTGACGAGTTACCAAGCATCTTATGGGCATATCGTACTACGGCAAGAACACCCACTAGAGAAACTCCATTTAGACTAGCATACGAAAGTGAGGCTGTCATTCCAGCAGAGGTAAGGCTTACGAGCTATCCGGTGGAGAACTACAACGAGGATAAGAATGAAGAGGCCTTGTGGCTTCAGCTAAACCTGGTAGACGAGGTCCGAGCTATAGCAAAGCAGAGGTTGGCATGATACCAAAACCTCATGGCAAAATACTACAACTCCAATGTCAAACATAGAGACTTTCAGATCGGAGATCTTGTGCTACGAAGGGTAATGGGAGCTGCTAGAGATCCATCACAGGAAAAACTCGGCCGAACTAGGAAGGACCATACAGGGTCCCATCATGGTGAAGGAAAGGGACCTACCACCTTGAATCTTACGATGGACGGATGTTGCGGCACCCATGGAATACAGAGCACTTACGAAGATACTACCAGTAGAGATGACATGAAAAGATTCAACACTTCCCAGTTTTCAGTTTATTATTAAGTTGTATTAGTTCAGAAAATGGACGGATAAAAATAAAGTCCACAAGATGGACAGATCATTCGAAGAGGATGAAAATCCTTATGTCCAGAAAATGGACGGACATAAACCAAATCCACGAGATGGACGGATCGTCCCACAAGGACAAAAATTCCTAAATGCTAAAAATGAACGGATAGACAAGGTTCGGGAGGAGGAAGGATCCTCTTAAAAAGACAAAAATTCCTAAGTCTAGATGTGGATGGATAAGGTTTACATATGCAAAATGGACGGATCGTCCAAATAGTCCGCAAACCTTAAATGGACGGATATTAGCCAGACGCCTACAACCTGAACGTATTAACTAAATGAGAACTACAGAATGGACGGAGTCTGTCAAAATGTTGATAGAGTCCAATCTGCGAAAAGTAAAACATATTCGACGAGGCATTCCATAGCAAAATATCAAAATACACCCATGGGCCAAACCAGTTCAGTAGATAAAAAAAAAAAAAAAAAAAAAAAAAAAAAAAAAAAAAACACCACCAAAGGGAAATATGTTCAAAAGCCCTAAAAAATGTCGGGGAAACAAAAATTGTTCTACACTTTTTTCATTAAAAAAGAAAAAGAAAAAAAAGATATATAAATAAACTCTAGCTTGTGGGAAGGGCAACGATCTCCTCAACTTGATGGATCTGTTCACTATCAACAACCGTCGGGTCCACAGGGATATTTCTGATGGGGGCATCATCTCCAAAGAGCTCATTGGTGTCCTCAGATTGGACAGGCTGGACGGAGGTTTGTTCAGGAATGTTGATGTTGACGGATGATAGGTCAAGCTTTGGGTACAAGTTCTTTACTTGACGGAGCGCGTCATCGAACCCGTCATTATAAGAGACCCCCAACTCTGACAGAAGTGTCTCGGAATCACGATACTCTTTTATCGCCGTCTTCTTGGCCTGACGAAGCTCTTTTTCTTTGTCCTCTAGAACTTTCTTCAGATCCTCCGTCATTTGATAGTACTCATCGCGGGCCTCTTTTGTCTTCCTGAATTTTTGCTCCACCGTCACCTTTTAGCTCTTTAACTCAAGTAGCTCGTTCTCTATCAGCCTGGCCTTATCACAAACACGACCCAGAGTTGTCTTGTGGTTAAGACACCATCCGATTAACCCCTTCATCATAAGCGTTGCCTGAAGGAAGACAAATTAATAAAGGAGGATGGATGCAAAAGGAAAAAAATGATGATGACGATGGATGAGTTACCTGAGCAACGCTAAAGAGGCCCGTCTCTCCCATAGCCTCCGTCAAGTGGTTGCCTAAGTCCTCATAATCCTTAGAGGTTATGATGGACGAGAGCCTCTCTAGGGTGTATTTAGAGTGCTCACGGAGCAGGATAGGGGGCTTCTTTTGGCTCCTTAACGAACCAATCATGAGGCCCTTGCTGGCCCCATGTTTTGCTGGGGTGACCGTCTTTGCATTTCCAGCCATTAACCCAACAACAGGCTCCAAAGGAACCTTGGGTTTCTTGGGTGCGCGATCCCCCTTGGACGGTTGCTTCCTTTTGGTCGACGGCTTGCTTGAGCCCGCCCCTATAGGGTCTGCACCGGCTTCTTTGTTTTTGGCTGCCTGCAATCTGATTGCTGCCCGTCGTTTAGCGTCATCCATCTCTGAAAAGGTAGACGAGTAAGGAAAAGATGATAGCATAATCTACTTAAAAATAAGGACTGACAAACTCACGTTGATGGATTCGCGCCTTGTATTTTAATTACTGCTGGGGTTGGCTCAGGACCGTCGCAGTACTAGTGGATGGTATTGAGGTTGATGAGCTTTGCCCAAGTTTGTTCCTCTGGCTTGGACTTGAAGAAAATCTTTTCAAGAAATGTAAACTCCTCGAGGTCTACCTGAGGGTGCCATCGAACTGCAAAAAAGGGGACGTAAATTATAATAATAAAAAACGAAAAAAAAAAAACCTAAAAAACTGACGGACAAATACCGGACAGATTAATTATCCCCCAAGTAGTGTTGACGGGTATGTGATCCGTCTCCCCAGGATGGCACATCCAATAGTCACCTTCTACAAAGAAGTAACGACTCTTCCAGTCCCTGTTGGAATCTAGGGTCTCATAAATCACCTTCAAGACGGGACTCCTAGGAACAAAACTATACATCCCCCTTGACTTGTCTATCTCATCTGGACGGTAGCAATGGAGGAATTCTCAAATCGTCAACCTTTGAGCACCATTTGACATGGCTCCGTATAGGACCTCCATGGCTATAAAAACCTTCCAGGCATTAGGGGTTATCTGGCTGATGGATAACCCCAGGTACTTAAGAAGTTCACGGTGTAGGGAACTCAGAGGAAACCTAAGGCCCGGCTTGAGCACCTGTTCGTACACTCTAACTCCGTCTACCCTTCTATAGTAACACTTTTCCAACTTATAGGGTAGACGGATGTGGATGTAATCTGGGATTTTGTAGTGGGCTCTAAATGTATTGAAATGAGGCTCTTTGATAGTAGAAATAAACGCATGCACCGTCCACTCTGGTAGCATGATGAACTCCCTAAGTCCATCAGCACCTACAACGGACATAAACCTTTGATCCCCATTGTCATCAGAACCGTCCTCTAGCTCGATCATCTCCATGTCCTCATTTGTTGAGGACGGGGAAGATGCAGATGGACTCCTCTCTTTGCTCAGATCATCTCGGTCTTTATGACTTGACGGATAAATCTCTTCGTAGTCTGCCCCCTCACGGACAACTTACTAGTTACTCGACGCATTAGACATTACCTATATGTAATGACAAAACCTAAGACTCTGACATGGTCTAAAAAAAGGGTGACGAGGACATAAAATCCAAGGAAAGACTACCAAAAGTTGAAAGGAATGAAATACCGACGGAGAGAAGTGACTTACCAATTTGTTAAAGTGGACGGATGTAGGCGTGTAGCACGGTTGTAGTAACTGAACGGTCTATTCTCTGACAGATATGACGGTCTAGCTCTGACAAGGTGTTTCTTTGTAAAGTATAAAAATGAGAGGGGTAGGAGGTGATATTTATAAGAGGGAGTGCACGGAAGTTGAAGCGTCATTTTGATCCGAGACAAAAGCCAATAGAAGAGCAACACGTGTTAATGGGTAATAAATATTTCTTATAAACTTGTCGGAGTGCAAGTACAACTCATGAATTTTTAACTATCATCCCAATCTTGAACCGTCACCCCACGGGCCCTTGTGCTCAGAGATGACGAACCCATGGGGGTGAAGGGGGCAACTGAAGAGGAAAAATATGCACTTGATGGCTTATATGACGGATCCATTGAAATCACCTATACTAGACGGATCCCATACGGACGAGTTCTACACCGATGGGTTGAACACCCATGCAGTGTCCGAATCAATTATCTACAAGAAGCACAAGTTAAAGGAACTCTTGCGGCCCATGCTTGGACATCTCAAAATCAAAGTATAAATGGAATTCTAAGGCGAAGAGGATTCTAGAAGGTATGTGCATTAATGGAGATCTTCTCCATAAGGAAAAGTCTTGTTCATCACGTTTGGGATTGTTAAAGGAGACTCCTATAAGGAAAAGACTTTTGCTTCAAGGAAGAGAGGTCAATCTTCGACCACTATAAAAGCCCCAATACCCTCACAAAACGAGGTACGCATAATTAACCCTCTCTAGCACTCTGGAGTTGGAAAAGATTCTAACTTGACATGTGGAGGGTATTTGGCCAGTACCACACCAATGCTCTCTATAGGTTTTCTCTTTCTTGCTGCGTAGGTGACTTTCTGAGCGTGTGAGCGACGTGTAATTCATTGGTGATTTTTCAGACTTCATCAGGGTGTAAATAAGAAAATAAAACCTCTTTGCAATTAAAGTAAACTTGAAAATTGATACTAGTCTCACTCTGCCTCTCACTCTAAATTGTCTTATAAATTAGGAAAGGAAAGAAGCATGTGTCTTTGGCGTGAAAATGTAATCAACAAGAAGGATGAGTATGTTTACTGGGTTTTAAACTTTTAAGAGCTAAATGACAAATATATCCTTATGATGAACTTGTGGGTGCCAAATGCCAATTGCCTTTGAAAATTGAAACAAAGGAGGTCCTGGTCTTGGATTTAGGAGTGGGGAGGTGTTTTTGGGTAATACATAATTTATGCATAGCGATTAGACCACGGGGTGTCAAACAACTTTACCAATTTGTAGATCAATAATCACTTTCTTTGTTCAATCTTGCTTTAAAATTTTTCTAAGTCTTATAAAATAAATAAATAATAAATGTGTTGAACGTTAGATTTTAAACTTTATTCGGACTTCAGTTGAGAATAAATGATAATCAGGGACAAACAAGTGTTGGGAAAAATCAATTCCATGTCACCTCTTTGTCTCTCCGTTTGAGTACACATTTAAATTCTTCGGCTTTAATTTCGTCATTACTGACTTCTCTTTTTGATAAATACATTGTTGATTCTTTTTCTCTAACAACTTATTAAGGAATTAGATTATCAAAAAAAAAAAACTTATTAAGGTATTAGTTCATCAAAACTTATTAAGGAATTATTGCATTGAGAAAATTATATGCTTCAATTATCCGTATTGTTTTTTTTTTAAGGGTGACTTACTCACAATTTTGTTGGATTGTATGTGTTGAGCAGAAAATCAGATATGAAGGCTATGCTACAAGTCGTTTATATTTTCAACTACTGCAGTTTAGTTCTTCTTTGTAATAAGTGACAGACACATGCTTGACATGTGCTGTTACAGTTAGTGGAATTTGTTAATACTGTTAGGAGTTTGTTAGTTAGTTAATTCGTATGGTTAAGTTTATAAATATACTCATTACACATCAATGAAGATCAATCAAGCATTTTCCTTTCATTGCTCAATCCCTAAATTCAATATGGTATCAGAGCCGAGTTAGCATAATTTCCCTGTTTTCCTGACTTGTTTTCACATCAATCTCTCCATTGATGAATCCTTGATTTCATCTTTGATTAGGTTTTCTCCTTTTCTTTTCTTCGAGATTTGGTTCTTGATTTTGGGTTTCTTTTTGTCTTCTTAAAAACCCATTTTTTCCATGGCTTCTGTTTCTGCAATTCCTAGTTCAACAAAGGCTTCCACTCAAGCTTTTGTGCCTCATTGGGAAAAGTTTTCAAGCCCTTACTTTTGGCATAATGAAGATAACCTTGGTTCAGTCTTGGTGACTCAGGCCCTATTTGGATTGCTCATAACTTATATCTTAAAACTCATATCTCAAAACTCATCACTCAAAATTCATAACTCAAAATTCATTCTCATATCTCATATCTCATATCTAATTTCCTATTTTTTCTTAACTCACTCCATGGCTATGTTTGGCATCAATACTCTCCTCAGTTTTCAGTTTGACAAAAGCAATTTAACTCAAATTTGTGGAGCCCCACTATACTACTAGTTCTCTCTTAACCAAACTTGAATCAGCACCTCACCTCCCTTGACAAACCCACCATACCACCAGCAAGTTCCCATGGCAGACCCATTGCCAGTAACACTACAGACAGAGTGACCATAAACCCATCTTCCTTTTCTTTGATTTAACTCATTCTTTAGATTTTTTTATTTCTCAACAACACACAGAACACCACGAACCCACAATCACAACCCTCAAAAACACAAATTACAACCTACAAAGATCTCAACAACACAAATTGGAACCCACAAATACACAACTCACAGATAGTCGCGGCAAAAATTTTGTTTTCAATTCTTCCTCTCCACTACCAAAATGCTTCTTCTTGGATCAGTCTCACAGATAATCGGTCACGCGAAGAGGCAAATTAGTCTCACGACAAGTGAAGATTTAGAGAAAGAAAGAAACAGAAAAGAAATAAAGAAGAAGAAGCTGAGGGAAGAACTAAGCCTGGAAGAAGAAGAAGGAAAAAAAAAAAAAAGGACCTGTTAGTTTGACTTGTTGATTAGACCATTCATGAGGGTGGGTCCTACTTATTTGCTTGTTTTTACAATAATACAATAATACCCTTGTAACTCATTTCTCATAATTTGAAAACACATAAAAGTTGTTTTTAGTTTTAATCAATCTAACTCAAATTTTTGAGTAATGAGTGATGCAAATTGAGAATAAAAACTAAACCAAACAAGCTGTCTTGGAGTGGGGCCAATGAAATTTGAGAATTGAGTTATGAAAAGTGAGAATTGAGTGATGAAAACAAGCTAACCAAACATGGCCTCAGCCTCTCACTAAGGACAATTATGCCCCTTGGAGCAGTTCAATTCTTTATGCCCTTGATTCCAAGAACAAAACAGAGTTCATGGATGGTAAAATTACAGCACTTGCCAGAACTTTAGATCCTTTGTTCCTAATTTGGAAACACTACAACTAAACGGTCTTCCCATGTCCAAGGATTTGCTTTCAAGTGTCATATACTTGAACACTGCTTGAGAAATCTAGATTGACTTAAAGTATAGGTTCTCTCAAGGAAATGGTCCAAGGGTGTTTGAGCTAAGGAGAATGGCGAGCAATCTTTCTCAAGAAAATCTCACTGTAAGTAGCTACTATACAAAGTTCAAGATTATCTGGGATGAGTTAGTCAATTACAAGTCTATTCCATCTTGTTCATGTGGTGTTTGCACCTGTGGTTCTATGGCTGCACATGTTGATTACTTAGAAGAGGAATGCACAATGAATTTCTTGATGGGTCTTAATGAATCCTTTGCCTTCATTGACCAAGGTTTTCTCTCTTGTTACTCAAAAAGAGAAACAAAGAAAGATTGGTTTTAGTTCCAATGTAACTAAATCTACAGCTTTATTCTCTAGAGGTTCCAATTCCTATGGAAAGAATGGTAATGCTAGTAGGTTTGGTGGAAAGAAAGAGATGCCTGTTTGTTCACATTGTGGCTTGCTGGGACAGGTGGTGGATAAATGCTAAAGATCCATTGCTATCCACCAAGTTACAAGAACAAAGGAAACGGTCATTATGCTAATCAAGTATCTTCATCCACTAATTCTGGTATGGATGGTGAAGAGATTTTAGTGTTGTATCTCTTACTCCTTCAAAGTGCCAGCAACTTAATGCAATGCTTCATTCTCATGCTTTGGGTTCATCTAGCAGTCAGTCCACATCAGAGTTCTCTCTTGGGTCACCTCAAGTAGCCCCTACCATTGCTAATTCTGTATAACCTATTCAGCCAATTTTGCCCAATATTGCAGGTATTGATTCACTCACACATTTGTGTCTTGCTTCCTCCATTAGCCTAGACCATTCAGTTTTCTCTTCCAATATTGTTCCTCCATCAAATCTTAAATGGTTTTAAACCCCTTAAACCAACTGAATGGATTATTAATAGTGGTGCAACAGACCATATGGTTCATTCCATTTCACTTCTAACCAAAATTACTTCAGTTGCTCATGTTTCTATCAATCTTGAACGGTTTTAGACCCCTTAAACCAACCATATTAATCTAGTTAATTAGTCAAATGATTAACTTAGTCAATTTATGCAATTCTAGGTTATCACAAACACACAATCATATCAAGAATATAAAGCAGTGGAAAAGTAAATAACATAATGATATGATGACCTAGGAAACCACACGGTAAAAACTTGGAGAGAATTTGACCTAGCTATCCTTAAGGTAAACCTGAATCCACTATATGAAAGAATCGAAGTTCATACAAAAGGACTTACAAGCTCCCCGCTTGACTTCTTAATACTACCCACCAGTAGAACTTACTAACACGACCATGTGCAACCTTCGAATCTACGGACTTCTTCTTTTTTGGATTCTCCACAAGATACAAGCACCCACGCTTGTTATTCTTTAAGCTCCAATGGCAACAACTGAGTTGATCATCAAGGTATTGATAATATCTCTACCTAGAAAACCCTAAATTTATGTAAAGGAAAGCTCCTCAATGATCTCACATGAGATTCACACAAACCACAAAGTATGAGCAACAATACAACCAGAGCAACTCACAAAAACATGGCTAGGGTTTTGTTTTTATACCTAGGGCAAAAACAAAAAACTCAAAATGTTTAATGAGATAGGACTAAGTTGGAAATTCTGCTAAAAAACATTCTGGCCGACTTTAGATCGATCAAGCCAGGCCAAAATGCACCAATGCATCTGCAGCCTCTCGATTCTAACTTTACATAAATTAAACAAATTTGAGCAAGCCTAAACAAGACTAAACATTTTGTTTTGATCATGGTCCGCCAACATTACACATTAGAGTTCTAAATACATCAAATCCTAAGTCTTTAGAACCTAACAAACTCTCCATTTGGCAATTCGTGACAAAACATAACTTAAAAGCTCAAAGTTTACAAATAAAAGCCCTTTACTAAAATAATGCTCATAAACACAAATTCAATCCTAACTACTATCTATCAGTTGCAAGTGTAGACAGCAGCTCAATTGAATCAACCTATATATTCCTGAAACACTCAATAAACGCATAAATGCATGTGTGATAGAAAACAGTAAATAAACAGGTAAGACATTCTTGTATGATTCACACAACACATAATAAAGACATATATCAATGAATAACTCATAAATATAAATCAATAAGCAGTGAACACAAGAAACAAGAGTCATGTATATCAAAAATAATGTAACTCCCCTTATCATGAATAGCCCAAAAAAAGTGATATATAAAGTGAAGCACCTAGATATAATTTAACATAACTCCTCCTAACAGCGAAAACTCCTTTACAGTGTCAAAACTCTACTCCCCCTTTTTGTGATGGAATGCCAAAAGGACAATCACATGCCATCATCAAAAGGAGGTGGTGAGGGTGAACGAAGATGCGCTAAGTCGGCTTGCAAAGCACATATCTCATCAAACAAGTCCACCAAAATCTAACTATGAGCCGCTTGAACGGTCATGACAGTCTTCAAGGTACGACAAATATCAAAGTCATCTGAAGGAGGTGGAAGAACATCAGCAGTAGCAGCATCACCAACAGGATCAGGAACATCCTCACCAATAGGACCTGTAGAAGAAGAATGAGGAGGTGCGCTACCAGAAGGCTCAGATCTAGGGTGTTTAGAGCCAAACCGAAGATGAGCAGCCTTCTGTCTAAGAAAAGACGCACCTATGGGAGCAATAACATGTATGGGCTTAGAAGAAGGGAAACTAGTAAGATCAAGATATAACAAAATCCTATGAATAAAAATAGGATGGACAAAAGCATGAGAGGAAGATGAACTCCTATAAACTTTATTCAAATAACGAAGGAATAAATGAGGAAAACTAATAGGAACATTAGTAACAGGAGCATTAGTAACAAGAGCATACAAAAAGACACACCGCTCGAGAGGAATGGTGTGAAGATGAGAAATGGGCCAAAAAGAGTGAAAAACTATCCTAAAGAAGAGATAGAGCAACTCAGATAGCTCAGCAGTGGTGATCCAAGGATCAGAACCCCACTGGATAGAAGACCCAGTGATATAAGACATGACATCACTCAAAGAAGGAGACTCATCATAAGGGTAAACAGGGTGTTGGACCAAAGGTACCCTTAGAGCATCAGCCACTATTGTAGGAGTAATGGTGTATTCTACACTTCGTATCCAACTATTTACCAAAGTGTTAGAATCATAGATGTGGATAGAGATGTTCGAAAAGAACTCTCTAATCAGGGTAGTTGGAGAAGGAGGATCAGAAATATCCAACAGAGGTAACTAGCCCCAATGCTCAAAATTTGCCCTAATGGCAGGATCAAGCTTATCTAAAAGAACAGAACGCTCAGCCCATATCTTCCTCTTAAGGTTTAGTTTCTCAAAAATCTCTTGGTTTTTCTCACTCGGAAACCTCTCACAGTCAAAAGAAGGTGGAGGAGAAGAAGGTGAAGGAACAGACCTACGAGCCCTAGTTTTCTTAGGCATAATGCTAAGGAAAGGACAAAGACACAAAGAGAGAACCAAAAGAACCAAAAAAAAAAAAAAAAAACACAAACCAAGGGTAGACTACAAGTTAGCACAAAAAAATATAGAACAAAAATCTATATGATGCATGAACAATTACAATGTCATGATGCATGTTCTAATGCAGTATACTAAGTTCAATTTCACAAAATTGGCTTTAGCATAGAGTTTCTAACAAACACCCCAAAATTGAAACCACTTGTTAAGATTTTGAAAAAATTTGACTAATTGATCATCACACAGGCTAGAAAACAGATTAGAATGATCAATTATATCAAAACAACAAGCCAATTTCATCAAATTTAACCTAATTGAACAAAATCCCCAATTCAGATCAATTTCACACCCTAGATTTTCAATTTTTCACAAATCACAAAATTGATCAAATTAAACCATCAACATCAAGTTATATCATGTCTCGACAAAAACCCAATGAGCAATTTCACTTAAGAAGGCTTGAATCATGAAAAACGCCAAAGAGCATAGGTCCGAAAATCTCAATGAATAATGCATGAAACAAGAAAATAAAAGACAAAGGAGGGGTATAATGGACATACCAGCCTTAGAAGGCAAAAACTTTGCAAAAGATTTGGAGAAAAACAACAAAAAATAGAAGCTTTAGCCTTGCCGAGTCGAAGAGAGAAGAAAAAGGTTTGAAAACGTTTTGAAAAGTGTTTTGAAAAAGTCAAGAATAGTGTTTTAAAAAAAAAAAAACTGATTCACGATATTCGATTGATCAAAAATTACATTCGATAGATCAAATCAACTCAATACTTTGAAAAGGATTTTAAACACATTTTCGATCGATTGAAAAACAAAATTGATCGATTGAATCAGGCAGAGGCTCAAAATTTTTTTTAAACAAAAACACAGTTTTGAAAAAGAATAAACACATTTTTGACACAAACTTTTCATAGCAATAAAATTGATGAACAAAAATACATGAGTATGAAATGAAATGCTTTTTCAAAAACCCAAGTTTTAAGACTAGTTTTTCATAGAAAATTTCATCCATTCTCCCTTTAAATTCTCAAGCAACAAAGCAATTGAGCATAAATCTCAGGGTATTTTTCAAACTTGGTTGGTCAGACCAAAAACACACACTATAACATGTACAGTGTTTAGCAAAGAGTAACTTGTGTAGTATGTGCAACTAGCAAAAGCTTGAGATACAAGTAAGGTGATATGTGAATAGCAATCAATCACAAAGTCTACAAAATCCATCACATAGGATTCAAAAGAGACTATCACCTAAAGAGTTACATCATATAACTCTCACATCTCCTAGAACATAAGCTTGCAATCATGTAAGTTTCTTGAATTTTGCCTCATAATGTACACACAAATTTTAGTTATGTGATTTGGCATCAAGCCTAATAGTACACACCAGTTTTAATTAGGTGAAATGGCATCAAGCCTAATAGTACACACCAATTTTAAGCATTAAGCAATTAAATCGAGGCTACACCTTATGTTCTTTTTGTGCATGTGCTATACTTTCTCGAGCACAAAATCTTATGATATGCACTAAGGTGTTCATGATTGGCTAGTGAACAGTGGTAAAATGGTTATTTATGCATTTCTCAAAAAGATCAAGTCCGACAGTCAAATAACATGTGACTTCAAGATTAAGACAAAGTGATAAACACGATAAACATCTTTCCCACACAACATGCACTACAAAGTTTCAACTAGTAAAGTGCAATAAATAAGCTCATAAAAAATTAAACAAGGTACACAAGACAAGTTATAAGTAAATAGATTGACCAACCTGATTTTCAAAAACCAAGAAAAATAATGCCAAACACAATTTGCTTTCCTAATTTTTTTTTTAAAAGAGAAAAAACTAAATCCTAGAATGAAATGCAATGCAAATCCTAGAAGCAAAAAAAGCATACAAACCAAAGAAAAAATGGTCACAAAAGAAATAGAGCAATGAAGCATAAGGACCATGTCAGAAAGACTCAATTAGAACGAGTCTTTCGCATCCAAAACCTTTTAGATGCACCATGAGCATTGGAGTTCCTATTCACATTCGAGTGATTTCCAACTCTAGGATTGAAATAAAGGTTTAAAGCCTTTACCAATTCTCCAATGAGTGCCATAGGATCTTGTGCTTGAGGCATAGACACTTTTGGTTTGTTTGCTCTCTTAGCAGCTTGAAGCTTGTAACAGTTAGAACGAATGTGTCCAAACTTTTCACAAAAATGACAAACCCAAGCAGGTTTACCATGCATCTTGTCCTTAGAAAGGGTAGACTTTTTAGGTTTAGACTCTCCCAGATCAACCATAATCTTCTTAGGAGGTGAAACTTCTATAAGTTTGACAATCTCACTCATAGGGGGTTTGACAGTTTCACTCACAACCTCACTCACAGAAGGTTCAGAAGAAGATGAAGGAACAAAGTTCGTGAAATTAGGAGTAGACACAGAGATGCTTTCAACATAACCTAAACTAGATTTGTCAGAAGGATACTTTTGAACATTCAGCATTTGATCAAGTTTAGAACTAGCAGATCTAGTAACAGATAAATCATGTTCCAAAGTTTTAATTTTATCAAGCAAGAGCATATTCTTAGATTTCACATGGTTCAAAAGATCATTAGCATTAAATAATTTAACAAGCAAATTCTTCTTCTTAAGCTCAAGAGATTCAATTTTCTTTAGGCCAAGTTCAACATTCATAGCATCCTTTGTAGCAACTTTGCAAAGTTTATTATAGGCCTCTTAAAAATCTGCATCCTCAGAGAGTTCTTTATCAGAAGGGTTCTCTTCAACAGACACTCTTTCATTCACTACTGCAGTAGTAGTGAAGGCAATGAAGTTTCCATCCTTGTCACATCTAGACTCATCATTAGAAATCTCGTTATCACTAAGAGTTACAGTCATAGCTTTACCATTAAACTTCAAATAAGTAGGACATTCAGACTTAACATGACCATACCCTTGACACCCAAAACACCAGCACCCAAAGAATTGGTTGAAGATTGACCAACTTTTTCTCTAGGTTTTTCAAAGTTATTAACCTTAGTGGGTTCATTCTTTCTAAAGTTTCTAGGTTCAGTAGTGTTTGTATTTCTTGCCTTTCTGTTGTTATTTCTAAGAAAATTTTTAAAATTCTTGGCAAGGTAAGCAATCTCTGTAGCAGAGAATTCATCATCAAATCCACCAACTTCAACATCATCAATTGACTTAAGAGCCATTGATTTGGATTTGTTAGCTTTGGGTAGGTTTAACTTATAGGACTGAAGAGATCCTACAAGCTCATCAATAGGGATGGAGTCCACATCCTTGCTCTCAGTAATGGCAGCCATTTTAGGTCTAAAGTTTTCAGTTAAAGATCTACGAATCTTCCTAACAATTTTAGGTTGATCATAAATTTCACCTAGATTAAAAGCAAAATTAACAATATCATTTAGTTTAGCATAGAATTTATCAAAAGATTCATCATCAGACATTCTAATGCTTTCAAATCTAGAAGATAATTGTTGCAATTTATTGATCTTAACTGCCTTTGTGCCTTCATGCACAGTCTGGAGGATTTTCCAAGTAGTGTAAGCAACCTAAATATTTAAGATTCTTTTAAATTCCTCCAAAGAAACAGCATTAAAGATGGCATTCATAGCTTTGCTATTGAACCCAGCTACTTCTTTTTGAGAAGTTTGCCACTCACTCACAGGAGTAGTGGGCTTCTCCCATCCGTACTCAACGGAATTCCAAATCCTCTCATCAATAGATTTCAGGAATGCTTTCATCCTTACTTTCCAATAAGCATAGTTATTCCCATCAAAGTGAAGAGGAACAACGAGAGAGTGTCCATGTTCCATGACAACAGGGGTCAAGGATTAGCTCAAAGATCAAAAGATCTACAATAAGAGAGCAACCTTCTCTGATACCACTTGAATGGTTTTAGACCCCTTAAACCAACCAGATTAACCTAGTTAATTAGTCAAGTGATTAACTTAGTCAATTTATGCAATTTTAGGTTATCACAAACACACAATTATATCAAAAATATAAAGCAGTGGAAAAGTAAATAACATAATGATATGATGACCCAAGAAATCACACGGTAAAAACCTGGGGAGGATTTGACCTAGCTACCCACAAGGTAAACCTGAATCCACTATATAAAAGAATTGAAGTTCATACAAAAGGACTTACAAGCTCTCCGCTTGACTTCCTAATGCTACCCACCAGTAGAATTTACTGACACAACCACGTGTAAGCTTCGAATCCACGAAATGCTACCCATGCTTGTTATTTTTTAAGCTCCAATGGCAGCAACTGAGTTGATCATCAAGGTATTGATAATATCTCTACCTAGAAAACCATAAGTTTATGTGAAAGAAAGCTTCTCAATGATCTCACAAGAGATTCACACAAACCGTAAAGTATGAGCAACAATACAACCAGAGCAACTCACAAAAACGTGGCTAGGGTTTTGTTTTTATACATAGGGCAAAAACAGAAAACCCAAAACGTATAATGAGATAGGGCTGAGTTGGAAATTCTGCAAAAAAAAATTCTGGCCGACTTTCAATCAATCGAGTTTAACTTTCGATCGATCGAGCCAGGCCGAAATGCACCAATGCATCTGCAGCCTCTCGATTCCAACTTTACATAAATTAAAAAATTTTGAGCAAGCCTAAACAGGACTAAACATATTATTTTGATCATGTTTTGTCAACATTACACATTAGAGTTCTAAATACATCAAATCCTAAGTCTTTAGAACCTAACAAATCTTCCTAATGGAGAGTCTGTCTTACTTACACATGTTGGTCAAGTTCAATTGTTTTGTGATTTGGTTCTTGATAATCTTTTATGTGTCCCCTCATTTTCTTTTAATCTTATTTCCATAGGCAAATTAACACATCATTTGATGTTGTTGCATTTTCTTGTCTTATTTCTATTTTCTTCAGGACCTACTCCAATGAAAGACAATTGGATCACGTAAAAAGCAAGGTGGTTTGTACATTCTATAACAATCCAATACACAACTTTCAATTCCAATTCAGCTTTCTTCTTTCCTGCCATCTAGTTTGTCCTTTCTTGGTGCTGCCTTTAGCAACTCCAGTTCAGCTTCCAAAATTGTTTCAGTCTGTAACAATGTTTGTATGGTTTCAAAATTTGTTCTATGGCACAATAGGCTAGGTCATCCTTCATCATCTAGATTACAATTGCTTAGTTTTGTAGTGCCTGATGTATCTTTTTCTAATTTTGATCTACCTTTGTGTACAGTTTGTCCACTTGCAAAGCAAAAGAGGCTACCTTTTCTTAATGAAAACAATCTTGTTAATTCATTTTTGATCTAATTCATTGTGATATTAGGGGACCCTTTTTTGTTCCTACTATAGATGGTTTTAGATATTTTCTAACCATTGTTGATGATTGTAGTAGATGTACTTGGGTTTTCTTAATGAAACTTAAATCTGACACATAAAACATTCTTCAATCTTTTTTCACATATGTTGAAACTCAAATTCACCTTAAAATCAAATCTTTTCAATCAGATAATGATCTTGAATTTTTAACGTCTACTTTTTTTTCATCCAAGGGTGTTGTTCAGTAGTCGAGAGGAAACACCAGCATATTCTTAGTATTGCTAATGCACTTAAGTTTCAGTCCAATTTAACTTTGAAGTTCTGGGGAGATTGTGTTCTTACTGCTGTCTATTTGATCTATAGACTTCCTAGTCCATTGTTACAACACAAAACACCTTATGAAGTTCTTTTACATAAAGTGCCCCTACTCTCACCTTAGGGTTCTTGGTTGTCTTTACTTTGATTTAACTCTCTCTAGAAACAAGACTTAATTTGATCAAAGGGCCAAAACTTGTGATTTCCTTGGGTACCCTAGAGATGTTAAGGGATACAAATCGTTAGACATAGACTCTAGCTTTCTTATCTAGGGATGTTGTCTTTCATGAAAATATATTCCCATTCTAGTCAATGAATTTTAATATTTCTCCTGCTTTTCCCACTGGTTCCCTTTTTACTACCCCACCTCCTCTTGTTTTAGATAGTGATCCACCTTTTATCACTACTACACAGATCTCACCTATCCAAGAACTTGTTTCTACACCTAATCTTCTTGTTGCTCCACCTAATAATCTTCCACCATTTCCTATTAGATATTTTACAAGACTGCATAAAGCCGCTACCTACCTTAAAGATTTCACTGCAAAATGGCTACAGCTTCTCCCTTATCCTCTTCTGACTCTGTCTTTCCCATTAAATCTATCATCTCATACAATCATATCTCTTTTGGTCATAAAGCTTTAACTCTTGCCATTTCCTCTGCTACTTGACCTTCTTACTATGCTAAGGTTTTCCAAGATCCTTAATGGCAGGCTACTATGGCTGCTGAAATAGAAGCACTTGAAGCTATTCATACTTGGGTTCTCACTATTTTGCCTTCTAGTAAGGTTCCAATTGGATGTAAATGGGTCTTCAAGATTATAAGGCCAGGTTGGTAGCCAAAGGCTATACACAACAATAGGGTTTGGATTACTATGAAACCTTTAGTCCAATTGTCAAGTTTGTTACTATTAGGACACTCCTTGTTGTTGCAGCTACTTTTGGGTGGCATTTGGCTCAGTTAGATGTGAATAATGCCTTTCTCTATGGTGAATTGGAGGAAGAGGTGTATATGCTACCTCCACCTAGGTTTGGTAGCAAGGGGGGAATAATATGGTTTGCAAGTTGACAAAATCATTGTATAGCCTTAAATAGGCTAGTAGGCAGTGGTTCTCAAAGTTGTCAACTACCATTCTTGCTCATGGCTTTGCTCAGTCCAAGTCTGACTACTCTATGTTTACTAGAGTTCATAATGGCATTATTATCATCATTTTGAATTATGTGGATGATATACTAGTGGCCAATAATGATGTACAAGCCGTGATAGATTTCAAGAATTTTCTAGATGTCAAGTTTAAATTGAAAGACCTTGGATGCTTGAAATACTTTCTAGGTTTGGAAGTGGCAAGATCTTCTAAGGGTATTAGCTTATGCAAAAGGAAGTATGTCCTAGAGTTTCTTGTAGAAGCTGGTGAACTAGAAGCTAAGCTATTCAAATCACCTATGGAACAACATGCCAAGTTGTCCAATTATCATGGGGAACTAGTGTCAAATCCTTCATAGAATAGGAGACTGATTGGGAAATTGCTGTATTTGACATTGACAAGACTAGATATAGCTTTCAATGTGCATTAGCTTAGCCAGTTTCTCTCTTGAACAAGGCAACCACATCTCTAAGCAGCTCATAGGGTGCTTAAGTACCTGAAAGGAACACCAGGAGAACAATAACAAGATTTTGTGTATTTTAGGGGTAGTTTCTCATCTCTTGGAAGTCTAAGAAACACCAAACATTGTCTAGGTCATTTGTAGAGTCAGAATACAAATCCATGGCAACTCTTGGTAGTGAGTTTGTTTGGTTGTTTGGTTAATCACTCACAACCGGCTCTCCTTTATTATGATAGCCAAGTTGCATTACATATTGTAGCCATAGTTGTCAGTATTATACAATACGCGATACGTATCGTATCATGTGTAAAAAGTTTCGAATCGTATATGTGTATTATATAAATCATATCATATCATAAAATCGTACGTATCATACAATACATAGACCAATGCTTTAAAATGAGATTTTTTTTGTTAAAATTTGTACTTTTATTTGAATCTAAAAAGTTGTTAGACTTATTTTTAACACAAAATTACTAGTTTACTCAATTTAGCCTACTAAAATAACATATTCATAAGTTTTTTTTTCCTCTTTCTCCTACAATTGGACTACATAGTATGCACTTATCCTTCACTTTAATATTTACAAATTTATTTTATATACTATGAACAAAATATTTATTGACAATATAAATTTTTTATTTTTATCATTATTGTTATAAGTCCAAGAAACTAGAATGCCAAAAAAAAAAAAAAAATTATAAAAAAATATTAAAATAAAAAGAATAAGAAGAGATAGTAAATGTTAATTACGAATGATGATGAAGAAAATTTTAATGAAGAAATAAGTTGGCAAAATTATAAACACGATGATAGCATTGACTTAGGTGAGGTTGATTAGGCAATATAACGGAAACAAAATTATTATTTTTGGGTCATTTGTAATATATTATCACTTTCGAATTTAAGTAATTTGATTGTGTATGTTATAAACACATACTAGTTTGATTTTTTTAGTTGGCTTGTTAAATATTATTACATAAGTGATGAATAAATTAGTCATTAGTTGAATATATTCAAAATTTATAATGAATATACCCTTTATATATGTATATTTATAATTTTTTTTTTTTATAAATTTTATTAAGTGTTTGTGTATCTTACGATACACGATGCAGAAAAATTAAAAATTGATTCACGATACGATTCATGTTTTGACAACTATAATTGCAGCTAATCCCATGTACCATGAAAGGACAAAACATATAGAGTTGGATTGCCATTTTGTGAGGGAGGAGATACAAGAGAAGGTGATCAAGACCTTTCATGTATCAACCAAGCATCAATTGGCAGATTTGCTCACCAAGCCTTTGGTACATCAGCAATTTCACAACCTTCTCAGCAAGATGGGCATAAACAATATTTATGCTCACCTTGAGGGGGAGTGTTGAGAAGAAAATCAGATATGAAGGCTATGCTATAAGTCGTTTATATTTTCAGCTACTGCAGTTTAGTTCTTCTTTGTAATAAGTGACAGACACGTGGTTGACATGTGTTGTTGCAGTTAGTGGAATTTGTTAATACTGTTAGGAGTTTGTTAGTTAGTTTATTCTTATGGTTTAGTGTATTACTACACTCATTACACATCAATGAAGATCATTCAAGCGTTTTCCTTTCATTGCTCAATCCCTAAATTCAATAGTATGAAGGTCAAATTGTATGAGTTTGGGTGAGAGACACTAATATATGATTTCAAGGCCAATTTGAAGCGGTTGTTATTTAGGCAGTGATTGTTATAAACCTGCTTTTTAAAAACCAAGGCTCCTACCTACATTTATAATATACATGAAATGAATAGATTCTCATAAAAAACAATGTCTACACAATATGTTTCTTTTGGTTGTTATAAACCTGCTTTGTAAAACAAAGACTACCCTTATTTATTAATACTTGTAATACACGTGGTTCTCCTCCTCTCGCAATTCCCTCCAAATTCTCAAAATTGATGTAATTAAAAATGAGGGGTTTGACTGCCCCCGCGCCGGGGGGGGGGGGGGGGGGGGTGTGGTAAGATACCCCTCCAAATTCCCCTAAACCCCTCACCCTCCTTTAAATAACTTCTAAACAAGGTCCATTAAAATCTTCCTCTTTCTCCTTCCCACTTCATCCAAACACACCATTCATGAATAAGAGCTACAAAGTTCTACCCTTGTTTGCATCTTCATCATCCCAAAACACCATAATCATCATTGAATTGCTTTCGAATCCATATTCTTCACAATTAACTCCACTACAAGCCTTTCTAGGAAGCTTGGTAGTCATCATCGTAAAGGGATCAGATATATGCATCCAACCAAATGACACAACTACTCCACAACCATCAATATGAAAACTAATTTGCATATAGTTATAAACTCTAATTTATTTTTTATGAACTCTAATTTCTTAGTAATTATGCGAAGAGTCTTGTTGCTCAATGTTAAGGTTCAAAATGTAATAAGGAGCCAAGCCCTTAAAAAATGGGAGAAGCCCAGCCCATGAAAATAGGGAAAAAGGAAGAAAGGTTTGCTCTATAGAAATGAAGAAGGGAGAAGCCCAACCCATAGAGGGAAAAAAAAAGTTTTAGGCCTTAGAAAGAAAGGAGGTGCAAAGGGAAGCATGGGCCAAAGGTTTATGCAAGAGGTGACATCTAAGGGAGCCCAAAAGGGAGGCAGGCAAGAGTTAGGCTAGAATGGCACAGGATTTGCCAGCCCCAAGGAGGAATCCTCGAGGAAAGACTGGCATAAGGGATCCTAAACGTGGACAACTCAGAATGGCATGCTCATGATAAAAGGTGGGTGTGAAAGACAAAGGGTGTCCTGTCGAAATCAGATGCCCACAACCAAGGAAAGAATCATGGGGACAGCTGGTGATTTCGGGACTAGCACTTGATGAAGAAACTTAGGACCTTGGGAAAAGAAGAGAATGAGAACCAAGAAGGAAGGTGGTCAGGAGCCTTTCCAGCTACATTATCATCAAGAAGGGACCCGCCCCATTTTGAGAAAAGAAACAAGTCATGAGAGCTCAACATTGGAGAAGCATTTGGACTTACTCAAAAGAGATCTCCCATAAAAGGAAGTTAGCAAGGGATCTTTAGATTGTCAAAACCCAGAAAAATGAAAAAAGAATATAAAACGTAAGGGATCAGCCACCAATGCTTTCAAATATGACATTGGTTCTGGTACCCAGCACAATAAAGAGAATGATGGTTGATGTTAAGGAGCATCCAAGTAGCACTATAAAAGGGGAAAAGCACCAGCCAAGAAGGGCATTTAGAAAGAAGCACTCAGCATACTAGAAAAGATACTAGAAAGAGAGTTATGAGCATAAAATAGAGTGAAGAGGGAGGTACTGTTAGGGATCCTAAGGTAAATACTTTAGGATACACTTAGATTCAAAGGGATTCAAAATTCACAAGTCTTAGAAGCCCAAAAGGAGTTATCTAAGTATGTGATTTTTGAATTTTATTGAGCCTTGTGATATATCCCAGCAAAGTATGACCCAATGTACTCAAATACTTAATATAATGAATCATAATCTCACTCTATTTTTTAGGATCCCCGACATTCTTTTTTACTTGCACTCGTTTAGTTCATTTGCTTTTCCTTAGTTATTCACTCAACCAATATGTGTGTGTGTGTGTGTGTGTGTTGTGGAGTTCATGTCTTATGCACAGATTGGCTCATAAAACTGCCTAACAAAACTGCAGTGATTCAAGCCTAGTCCACTACCCATTAACACCATCCTTTGGACACCTAGGATCCCCTAGAACATTAGGTCTGGGCACTGTCCAAAGCAGTAACCCACATTAAAAGGCGACTTCGCTGAGGACTGGGAAAAGGGAAAGGAAGAAGCAGCCCCTTTGCAAGCATTGCTCCAAGACTAAGGAACAACAAAGGTATTAATTAGCCACCTGCGGCATTAGATCCCGTAGGAGAAAATGAAGTTGTTTCTAGGAAAATGAATGAGAGAGAAGAACCAGATCCCATGGTTCGAATGTTAAAAATAATGAAGGACCTCCAACAAGAGATCTATTAACTTAAAGAAGGAAGGACCTAGGAGATTAGAGACAATGTCCCTCCACTTATTAACGAGGAAAGGGCCCAACTAGAGGGAGAATCAATAGTGGGATGGGGAGCTAATCCCCAGTACCTTACCCTAGCAGATGTAAATGCTCTCCTTGAGAAGGAAAGGGAGAAGCACTCTAAAATCCCCAAGCAATTCTCCAAGGATCCCTTTTTTCCAGCAGAGCTCATTGGCAAGCCCTATCCCAAAGGGTATGAATCCCAAAAGTTCCACCATTTTTATGGGAGAAAGGAGAGTGCTGTGGAACATGTAAGTAGATTTGTCCACGTCATGGGTCCCTATGTTAGGTACAAGGAATTATGTCTAAGAGAATTTGCCAAGTCCTTGGTAGATCAAGCATACACATGGTACACCACTTTGAGGCTTGGATCCATTAGGATTTGGGATGACACGGTGGTGCGATTTTATGCAAAATACTATCCAGGTGAAGACAAAGTCACATTCTCAAACCTTCAGATGGTGAAGCAAAGGCCTGGAGAGGATCTTGTTCAGTTCATCAAAAGATTTAAGGATGTCCCCTTAGATTGTTATAGAGACCATAAAGAAAATAAGCTTATGGGGACCTGCATATCCAATATGCTCTTTGATTACAAGCTCAATTTGGAGGATCTGTGTATGACTCAGTTTGCTAATTTGTTGCAAAGAACTAGGAGATAGCCTTAACCATAAAGACAAATATAGTACCAATCTCTTAGGCCATGACAGCTTCAGTAGAAGAAAAAAGGAGGAGACCGGAGAGAAAGATGACCGAGGAACAAGTAATGATCCTATGTACCACAAAAGAGCTAAACCATGTCCTAGATAAATGGATAGGAGATGGGATTGTTAGACCATATCCTGTGTCCAGGCCATCAACAGAGGAAGAAAGAAAGAACCCATTGTCTTGTAAGATTCATAACTATTTTAAGCATGCCACTAAGGACTGTTAGACCCTTCAGACGCTCTTTTGCAAAAAGTTAAGAGAAAGGACTCTAGATTTCACTAAATGAGAACCTAAACTATAGAGGAACCCTTTGCACAATCACAAAGGGAAAAGAGTAGTGGCTGTAGTAATCCATGGAAGCCCAGCTAACTTAGAAGCAAAGGAATCAAAGGGATCCTTTCACCCAAACACTGTTAAGACTTTCCAGAGGAACCCCAAGTTCAAGTCCCTGTTCATTAGCTGGGATTTGAACCAAAGGCAAGGAGGATCACATCGGAATCCCTCATGAGCATAGCCGCAAATATGAGAGTAAAGTGCTTTACGGCAGAATCTCATGCAAGTAGAGCTTTCTTGGAGACTACCAATGCAATAACTTTCACAGACAAGGATATAGAAGTTGAGTACTTGGACCATCGAAGGCCTTTTTATTTAACAGCCACCATAAATGGCATCCAGATCAAAAGAGCATTGGTAGACACAAGAGCGTCACTCAACCTCATTGCCTTGAGTACTTTGGAAGTTGTAGGTATGTCTAGTAAGAGGATCTTGGGGGCTCTTATGGAAATAGCAAGATTTGGAGGAGCTGCAAAATCCACTAAATGGTACATGCAGCTGGCTATGAGAATGGGTCCCATAATGGCTTTGACTCGGTTTCATGTGATTAATTAAGAAGTTTCTTATCACATCCTGTTGGGATGACTGTGGCTTCACAAACATCGTTTACTCCCATCAACTTACCATCAGTGGGTGAAGGGAAGATTGAATGGGAGGCCCATAAGGATCTTTGCCAGACCTATCCCTTTTAGTAGGGGAGAAGTAAATTTTATGGAGACTATGTTCTACGACAAGCTAGCCTCTGATGATGAATGTCCTGCACTAGGGACCCTAGGAGCTCCTATTTTGGAAGAAGAAGAAGGAAGCAATACCCATGACTTGAGGGACCTCTTGCATAGAAAAAGGCAGAAGAAAGAAACCAGTTTGTGAGGATTTTCGGAGTGCGTGGTTGTCCGAGAACTTGAGGGAATGTTGATATATCGATTATGAAGGTACGCGAGACTTGAATGCACCTCGCAAAAGGGTCTCGGACCACCAGATTGTATAATGGGTCAAGAGGAGTTCCTAGAGAACGTGGAAAAGGAAGCATAAATCCTACCCAAAGAAGAGTTGAAAGAGGTAAACCTAGGGGTTGACCTAGGAAATCCTAAGCCCATTTTTATCGGCAACTAACTATCAACACAAGAAAGAGAGCAATTGGTGGAGCTATTGAAGAAATATGTGGACATATTTACATGAACTTATAAGATGCTTGGCCTGGATTCTAGATTGGTGGTCCATTCTCTTAATGTTGATCCAGGAACCAAACCAATAATCCAACCACCTAGGATCTTCCACACAAAAGTAGAAGCCTAAATCACTCAAGAGGTAAAGAAACTATTGGCAGTAGGGTTTATCAAGCCTATCTAGCATCCCTGATGGCTTTCTAATATAGTTCCTGTAAAGAGGAAGAATGGTCAAATTAGGTGCTGTATGGATTTTCGTAATTTGAACAAAGCATGTCCTAAAGACGAGTTCCCTTTGCCTAATATTGATCTCCTTGTAGATTCAGCTGTGGGGAGCATGTTTTCCTTTATGGATGGATATACTGGATACAATTAGATACAAACGACAGCTAAGTATGCAAAGAAAACAACATTCAAGACCCCAATTGAAAATTTCTATTGTATTATAGTGTTGTTTGGTCTTAAAAATGCAGGATCCATGTACCAACGTACTATGACAGCCATGGAAGACTGTGGATGATATTGAAGTAAAATCAAGAAGCAAGGAAGGACACTTTCAAGTCCCTGAACAAGTCTTTGAACGATGCAGAATATACAAGAAACACATAAACCCACTGAAATGTGCCTTTGGAGTGTCCGTTGGGAAGTTCCTTGGTTTTCTAGTACATCACAGAGGAATACCAAGGCCACTGCCATAACAACCATGAAGAGGCTAACCATAGTCAAGGAGCTCAAGAGCTTCTTGGGAAGAGTCTCCTATATTAGACAGCTTATACCAGGCTTAACCTCAGTCACCAATGGATTATCCAAATTGTTGAAAAAGGAAGTTGAGTTCACATGGGGAGCTAAGCAGCAAGATGCCTTCCAAAAACTTCAATAGACTATAAACCATCTGTCTACTTTGTAAGCAACAGTGCGTGGAAAGCCTCTGTTGTTGTATTTAGCATCTAGCTCGTAGGCATTTGGAGCACTGTTTGCTCAAGAACACGACAAAGGAAATGAGAAACCCATCCATTATGTAAGCAGAGCCTTAAAAGATGCAGAGACAAGGTATCCCAAGATAAAGAGGACATGCTTGGTGGTTTTCTATGCCTCTCAAAGATTGAAACATTATTTCTCAGCCCATCATATCCTCTTGGTAATGAGATCTCATCCTATAAAAGCTCTCATTCATTAGCGTTTGCAGATTGAAAGAGTGGCCTAATGGTTGGTGTTGCTTTCTCAATATGATATAGGCCTAAGGACCCTCAAGGTTGTTAGGAGTCAAGCCATAGAAAACTTGCTGACCCAGTTTTCAGGAGAAGAAGAATGCCCATTGAGCGAGGAGATCATAGGAGAAGTAGCAGTGGTGGAGCTCCCAGGCAAGAAGTGGACCATGAGGTTCGATGGATCAGCAACAGTAGCTTTGAATGACATAGGGATTGTGCTAAGTTGTGAGGATGGGGGAACCATACCATTCTCCTTCAAGATTGAGTACCCTTGCTTAAACAATGTTGCTGAGTATAAGGCAAATCTGACAGGGCTGGCCATAGCCCTTAGCATGGGAATCAAGCACATGAAAGTACTAGGAGATTCCAACCTTGTGGTTTCTCAAGTTAGGGAAGATTTTGCTTTAAGGGGGCTAAGCATAGCATCTTATCGTGCTTTGGCAAAAAAAGTAGAAAGAAGGTTCCAAACTTTAAGTTTGGAGTATGCTCAAAGTAGTGAGAATCAGTTTGCTAACGCACTAGCCACCCAGGGATCCTAGGTCCCTCTCGAGAAAGAAAGCACAATGATAAGAGTCAGCAAACAGCAAAGTTCCATCACAAAAACTCTTAAAAAGATGTTTCTAGAGGAGCCATATGAAGAAGATTGGAGGAGCTTGATAAAGGAGAAAGTAGAGAAGTTAGAGCATAGAGGAAGTGTCAAGGACCTAAAGGACTACACCATGACAGAAGGGGAACTATACAGGAGGTTGCCCGAAGGGATCTTATCAAGATGTGTTAGTGAGTAGGAAGGAAAGAAGAAGTTGGAGGAACTTCATAGCTAGACTTGTGGAATCATAGAAAAGATCAGCATATATCGAAGAATTTAGCGCATGGGATATTATTGGCCCAGCATGAGCAAGGATGTTGCCGTAGTACAAGAGAGGTTTTTAGGTTAAGATAGCTTGACCCCGGTTAATTAATTCGATTACCTAAGTTGATTAATTAAGTTAAATTACATGCAAATTGAGGAGGCACCAACAAATCACTTATTAAACTAAATGCAGTGGAAATTAAATTGACATGGTAATTTGTTGACAAATGGGGAAAACCTCTCGCAAGGCAAAAACCCTACAAGGTGATTTTAAGGTCACCACTCCTAAAAATCCACTAATCAACAATCAAGCAGTTATAAGTATAAGGAATCTTACAAACTACCTTGGCCTATCCCGAAATACCAACCTACAGTTGAACTTTGCTTCAATACCCAATTGGACTTGATGCACAAATCTCCAATCTATGACTAACCCTTTACATCGATCCCAGTACGTGACTAACTTCAGCAACTTTGAATGATGTTGTTGGCTGCAAAGTTCTTTACTTTATCAACAATGAAGATTAGGAAGCACTTGGTTATAAAACCGTATGGCGTACAAACGTAGTAGCTTCTCAAAGAGAAAATAAATCTCTAGGTCTTTGTATCCATATAAAACGGCTCTTTAAATAAGCCTTATATATGTTTAGGGTTGTGAGAAAAGAAACCCTAAACAAATACATAAGATTGGGTCGAATTTCAGATCTGGAAAACTGAAAATCGTAATTCTTGATAGATTGAGCTGTTATCGAGCTATCTATCAAGCTTCACATTAAGTTTTGATAGCAGGCATCTGTCAAGCTAATGGTGTGACTCTGGACGCGATCATCACATAGCTTCAGCACATGGATGCTCGCCTTAACACTCTCACTAATGAGTTGTGTCAGGTGAACACCTGTGTCGGCCGTATTGCCAGAAGGTAGGCTCGCTTTGGTGGCTTCGTAGAGTCTCCCTCTCCTCCTCCCGAGGCATTCAACGAAGACAAGGCATCCGAGGATGATGATGACTCTAACAATGATAAGGATGATGAGGATAGAGATGCTAGCTCACCCAGCAATGACGAGATGTCTACTTGATACTCGTACCTTTTGTCACTCATGACAAAAAGGGAGATTAGTTTTAGATATAAGAGTAGTCATACTCATAGGGAGAGGGTTAGTATAAGAGATTTTTGTTGGGGGGAGTGTTGATATTGAAGGATGTAGTGAGGGTTTTATGTATCTTTTATTTTCTCTTTCCCTTTTAAATACATTATTCTTGTATGTTGGTCTTGTGACCATTTTGACATACATTGTAGCTATATTTGCTTTATATATTGATTTATGTTTTTCACCTACCCCTTACATGTGTTTTTTCTTTTCTATCTTTATATTCTTATTAATTGTATGCAATCTATTATTTCTGTTTCATTATAAGATGCCTTGATGAGTTTTGTTTAAAGTATTTTAGAAATACAAGTTGTCAAAGTTTACTTACCATAAACTCTCTTCTTGCAAAGCTTTTCAAGAGTTTGCATTAGGATAGATTTTATTGTATTTAACAAGTGAATATGAGTTGAGTGATTTATGACGTCTTTCATATCTCATTTGTTTGTTATGGTTATGTCATGTATTGCCAAATGGGGAGATTGTTAGGGCATATGTGATCAATGTTAGGAACATATATCACTATTTTATATAATTGGCTAATCCTTTAATAAAACGCACTTTATTTGTAACTGAGTAGATCTAGAATGTATTTAAAACTTCAAGAAACCTTGATTCAAATTCAAGTGTTAAAGCTATGCAAGTCTGTCTAAGAATCAAGTCAGAAAGTGTTGTTCATTAAAGCTCGACAACTAGCATCTATCGAGATTTAAAGAGAGCTGTTTTAGCCTGAGGCTCGATAGCTTCTCGACAGATAGGTATCTGTTGAGGTTTATGAAGTTTAGTTTTTCAAGACTGTTTTTCATCCAATCCATAAGTATGTGTTTAGGCTTTCTTTTCTCACAAACCTAAACATATATAAGGATTATTTTAAGGGCCATCAAAGCTTACACAAGTTGCACGAGTGTGAAGAAAAGTCTTGTTGATGCAAATTATGACTGGAGATAAAATTTGCCCTAGTTCTTCTTTCTCTTGAAGAAGCTGCTATGTTTGTACACCGTAGGGTTTTGTGACAAAGCAACTTCATGATCTTCATCATCTGGATGAACTGAAGAACTTTGCAGCCAACATCCTTCTTAAGATGGTGATCAAGTCGCGTACTGAGATCCATGCAATTGGTTAGTCATATACAAGACACCGTGCATTGAAAAGAAGAGATTGTCACTACAAAACAAGTCCAATTGGGTATTGGGTTAAGGATTCAACTGTAGGTTGGTCAAAGGTATTGTGATTCCTTTACTTGTAACTGCTTGTTGTGATAATAGTGGATTCTTGGGAGTGGTGACCTTAAAATCACTTGGTGGACTTTTTGCCGTGTAGGTTTTCCCCATTTATAAACAAATCACTGTGTCAATTTAATTTTTGCTGCATACTTATTTATTTGGTGATTTTTTTGTGCTACCACAAGCTTTGCATGTTAATTTGATTAATTAATAAAATTTGCTAATTAATCACTTAATTCATCACCAGGAGTCAATACGTTTTTGGCCAATCAAAATAATTAAATTTCATTGTTAATCATTTGTTAGAATATGCAAATTAATCATCTGAAATTGTTTCATTATAGAAAGAAAATTAAGTAAAATATTTATGAAATTGGATTTTATTTCCAACCTTAAAGGTATAATCAACTTCAATAATAAGTGTTATACTTTTAAAAATAAAAGTGATTAAAATTTAGTTGCTACAGAAATCTATATTAAAAATACACAATATTTAGAGACACAAATTCGAATATATGGCATCCATTTTATGAGTTTTACATCTTATAGTCATCGAAGAGTATGAGAGCAAGTTAATTTCACATTAAAAACATGCATGCAGATGAATTGAATATTACCATACCATGAACACAAGCATGCATTTGGTGAAGAATAAAAAAAAAAAAAATACAAAGAATTCAGTAACAACTTTTCTTTTATTCCGAAATATCCCAGCTACAGTAACAGAACAAATACTATCTACAACAACACTCCAGATCATAGTAGCTTTTAGTAAAATGCTGAACTCAAACAAATCTAAAAATTACTATCCAACAATCCACAATTTCATTTACATAAAGAAAAAGGGAACATGATAGATTCAAGTAAATGAAATTCTACTTAGAATAGAACTCCTATAACCTATTTGCCAATAGTATTTCCTCATTTGGCATTAGTTACAATAGCTTGGGAGGCATTTTATTATTGTTTGTTGGTACAAGCACAAGGATTCTGCTTGCCCAAAACGGTGGACTTGACATTAACACAAGTGGAAGTAGCAAATCCTCCTGCTTCCTTGTATATGAGATCAATGTAAGCAACCACCACTTGTTAGCATGGTACACTATTACTGTAAATAAGCTTCACAGCTTCCTTTGTTGCAGAAGTGCCTCTAATGTTCTTAAAGCTAACATTGCTGACCTTAACTTTCAAGGGAGACTGAAAGCAAAACAAACAGACAAAAACCCACAAAAGAATTTGATATTAGTATCTATAATTTGTTTTTCCTTTCTTTAACTTTTAACATCAAAATGAGTGTATATATTTGTGATGTTTATAATAACCTTGTTTGAGCATTGATTGTTTGGGCAATAGCCTTGATCAATGAGGATAGAATTTGCAACATTGTTCATGATAATATTCTCAAAATGCATATCAGAAGCACTCCCAGGAGGGCTAGAAGGCCATGTTTTGATTCTAACACCATTCTTTGTACTGCTAAGGGTGCCACAAATTACTCTGATTCCTAAAACTAGTTGTTCATTCTGGTACCTTCCAAGACTTCCAACGCTGATATCATGGCCAAGTCCACAAGTTACTTGGTTAGCAGTAACATCTTGGGTTCCATCACCAATGGAGATGCAATCGTCACCTGTTCCAATTTTGGCATTGGTGATGGTGATCTTAGACGAACGTTCGATGCGGATTCCATTGGTGTTAGGGCTATCTCCGAGTGTAGTTATGGTAACATGTTGGATTTGCAAGTTCTTGCATCCCATAATGTTTATGTGGAAAAATTTACTGTCCTTCGATTGAATGTCACGGACTATTGAATTTGTGACGTAATCGAACCTTACATTTTGTTCATGTTTACAAGATAGATATATCAAAACACCAAATATGAACGCCATAGTTTCATTTAAATTTTCTCCTAAAAATATTTTCATTTAAATATATTATAGTAAAATGCTAATGCTTCTTCGAATTGCTATATTAAAAAAAATTACAAATATATATCAATGAATGTGGTTGGTACTTTATTAACAATATTATATATAAATTGGGTGCAAGAACACTACCTTGATGACTGTAGAGAAAAAAGATGAATCTAAGGTGTTTGAAGGTGTTGGAGAGAGAAATTAGAGAGAGGAGAGTGAGAATCTAGCTAAAAAAACTGCCTAAATTCCTTTTTTTTTTTTTCTTTTTTTTTTTTTTGCAAAATGATGGGTCTAGAAACCTTTATATCTGAAAAGTGACTCTGCTACTTCCAACATGCCTTATAAGGCCGCCGGCCACCCCATTGACATTAGTTGTTTCGGCCTTTTGCTTTGTCTAGCTTCCAATGCATATTTGAAGGCCTTTCCAGACTTAGATTGAGCTGATCTTGGTGTCCTTGGAAAGCGCTAGATGTCTAGTTTCCAGAACACTAATGAAATTAAAAGTCAACGATCGGATAAAAAATTATGGCCTTAGGAAGTGTGCTAATGTGTTTTTCAAAGTTTTATAGATATTTCAATCGTTTTAACTCTGATTTTGACCCATGAATAGTCGTTGGAAAGGGAATTTGATAATCTTCATAATGGTACTGGTCCAAACCCGTTCTAATAATTGAATCAAAATTAGGATTTCTAGTGTCCTTGGGATTCAACCTCGGGTCAAACTTTGTCAAAGTTGAGAAAATCACTGAGTAGCTCAAATTCGATGTAGAAATATGAAAAATGTTTTTTTGGGATGACTTTGACCGACTTTGTCTTTCGGTTAACCCAGGGTTGACTAGGGGCATTTTGGTGAATTTGACCGACCAAGGCACTTTGAGTGCTCCGATGCCCAAACGGGCTGTGCCACGTTAATCTAGATTCTTTTGCTGCCCTATGAAGAAAAAATAATATTTTTGGAAATTTTGAGGTCTAGCACACAAATCGAGGGCGGACAAAATATGGTGTCTACATCATTGAGCTACAAAATTATTGATAAAAGACAATAGTTAATACAACAAACAATTTAGGTACTTGAAATCATTTAATTTCGTTGTTATTCATTTGTTAGAATATGCAGATTAATCATCCAAAATTGCTTCATTTTAGAAAGAAAATTAAGTAAATTTACTAAAATATTTATGTAATTGGTTTTTATTTCCTATCTTAATTTTTGCGTTGGTGGTTTAATCAACTTCAATAATAAGTGTTATATTTTTAAAAATAAAAGTGATTAAAATTTAGTTACTACAGAAATCTATATTAAAAATATACAATATTAAGAGACACAAATTTGAATATATGGCATCCGTTTTATGAGTTTTACATCTGAACGGTTTTAGACCCCTTAAAACACAACCAGATTGGTTAGCCTAGATTAATTAGCCAAGTTGTTAATTAGTCAAATTATGCAATTCTAGGTTAAAGCAATCAAATAATCATATCAAAATAATAAAGCAGCAGAATAATAAAAGACACAATGATATGATCACCTAGGAAACCACACGGTAAAAACCTGAGGAGGATTTGACCTAGCTATTCTCAAGGTAAACTTGAATCCACTATGCGAAAGAATCGAAGTTCATATAGAAGGACTACAAGCTCCCCGCTTGACTTCCTAATGCTACCCACCAGTAGAACTTACTGACACGACCACGTGCAAGCTCCGAATCCACGGACTCCTTCTTTCTTGGACTCCTCAATCAAGTACAAGCACTCACGCTTGATATTCTTTAAGTTTCAATTGTAGCAACCAAGTTGATCATGAAGATTTTGATACTATTTCTAACTTGAAAACCCTAAGCTTTGTGTAAAGGAAAGTTCCTCTAGATCTCACAAGAGATTTACACAAAACAGCAATTGTATGAGTAATAATTCAACTGGAGCAACTCCAAAAACGTGGCTAGAGTTTTACCTTATATACCTAGGGTAAAAACATAAAACCTGTTAGGACATATATGTTTTAACTTGTTTAAGAACATATGTCACTTAATTATGTAAATTGGCTAATCCTTTGACAAAACGCACTCTGCTTGTAATTGGGTAGTTTTAGGTGTTTTTAATACTTCAAGAAACAATGTTTCAAGGTCAAGTGTTGAAGTCATCAAGTCTATCCAAGAGAAAGCAAGTTGAAGTGTAGAATTTTTAAAGCTCGACACCTCTCGATAGCTACCTCGACACCTGTTATCTGTCGAGATTTAAAAAGTCAGATTTCCAATCTGATTTTCTTGGGATCCGTGAATATGTTTTTGGGCTTTCTTTTCTTCTAACCCTAAACATATAAAAAGATTATTCTACGAGCCGTTTTGGGTGACACAAGTTGCATATTCATTAAGCAATCTCTGTTTAAGCAAATTGTGATCAACAGACGAAGTTCTTGACCTACTTCATCTTCCATCAAGAAGTTGCTGTGTATTTGCACCATAGGGTTTTGTAACCAAGCATCTTCCTGCTATTCATCAGAAAGGATGATCTGAAGAACTTTGCAGCCAACCATTCTTCCTCAGTTGGTGTTCTGAAGTCGCGTACTTGGATCCGCGCAATTGGTTAGTCACGTACTTGGGAGTCGTGCATCAAAGGTGGAGACTGTCACTACAGATCAAGTCCAATTGGGTATTGGGGTAAGGGTTCAACTGTAGGTTGGTAAGGTACTTGGGATTCCTTTACTTGTAACTGCTTGATTTGATAATAGTAGAGTTTCGGGAGTGGTGACCTGAAAATCACCCGGTGGGATTTTTGCCATTAGGGTTTTCCCCATTCGTAAACAAATCACCATGTTATTTATTTTCCGCTGCTTATTTAGTTGATTGGTGATTTGTTTGTGCTTCCATAAAATTGCATGATTAATTAATTACTTGGCTAAATTAATTAATTAGGGTTAATCACAAGGGGTCATTCAGATTGTGACCTATCAAGTGGTATCAGAGTAGGCATACTCTGATTAGGTTTTAATCTTTGCTGTGTTTGATCCATAGACCCCTGTTTGTCATGGATAGAGGACAATCTTTGATTATACCTCCTTTATTTGATGGCACTAACTATGCGTACTGGAAAGTACGCATGAGAGCTTTCTTGCAGTCTTTAGATGAAAAGGTGTGGCAAGCTGTAGAGATTGGCTGGACTAAGCCAACAGAAGATCCGGCCGATTGGGATGATTCTAAGATCAAGGCGGCTAACTTCAACAGCAGAGCGTTAAATGCCCTATTTAGCGCAGTCACAAATGAGGAGTTCAAAAAGATATCCTCAACTGAAACTGCCAAGGAAGTTTGGACCATCCTCCAAACTACCTATGAAGGCACAAAGGCTATCAAAGACTCAAAGCTTCAGAGGCTCACTACAAGCTTTGAAGAAATTAAGATGGAGGAGGATGAGTCATTTGATGAGTTCTATGCCAAGCTCAAGGACATAGTGAACTCAGCCTTCAATCTTGGGGAAACCATTCCTAAACCCAAGATTGTAAGGAAGGTGCTCAAATCCCTACCTGAGAGATTCCATGCCAAGATTACAGCGATAGAAGAATCAAAGGACATTGACAAGATTCCTTTGACTGAGCTAGTAGGAAACTTGCAAACCTATGAGATAGGACTATCTAGGATTGGTAAGTCGAGTAAAGGTAAAAGCATGGCCTTGAAGGCAAAGAACAGTGATATAGATGAGTCTTCCGATGATGAAGATTCTAAGATGAAGTCCTACATCACTTAGCAGTTCAAGAAGTTTATGAAAAATGCCAATGGAAGGAGCTTCGACAAGGACCGAAGGCAGTTCAGTTCTTCACAGTCTAAAAGCCAAGACAAAGGGAAGAAGGATGCTAAGGATGGAAGTCAGTACACTGTTCCTGCAGGACCAAAATGCTTTGGATGTCATGGGTTTGGACACATGAAACATGAGTGTCCTATGTATCTCAAGAGCATTGGGAAAAGCAAGGCACTTGCTGCAACTTTAAGTGACACTGAGCCTGAAGAGGATTTCGACAATGAGGATGACAGAATCTTAAATGCTTTTACCACCACAGTCAATCCTACTGAAGGGATTGTTGAAGAAGTGGATGAAGAAGAAGAACTGGTGGAATCAAAATTTGAGAAAATAGATGATCAAGATGATACCCATTCAGCCTATGAGAAGCATTATAAGCTCTCTGAAAAGCATGAGAAATTATACAGGCTGGCCACTAAGAAGCTCAGTGATGTGGAACTTGATCGTGAAGAGTTGTCCACAAAGTTTGATGAGGCGAATCAAACTATTGGAGCACTGAGATTTGAAAACACCTTTTTGGCAGAGAAGACCAAGAAGCTTGAAGCAGAGTTGTTTCAAGTCAGAGCTCAACTAGAGAGGACTTCAAGTGCAAAGCTTGATGAGATGCTGAGCAATCAGAAATCTGCTTCGGATCGAACTGGTTTGGGGTATGGTATCTCTTTCTCAAACACTGCTTCTACTAGCAATACTGTTTTTGTTCCTCTTGCTAATAATATTGAAATTGAGAATATTGATGTCAAAACTGAATTAGCTAGTGAGAACTTAGACAAGGGTAAATCTATCTTAGGAGCCCCCCCTAAGCAAGATAAGAAAGATGATAAAAACCATAGGGCTAAGAAGGCAAACTCTCAAAAGCCTAAACAAAAGAAGCAGCGTCTCTGTCATCATTGTGGAGCTGCCGGTCATACTAGACCAAATTGGTATAAGTGGTTAGCCACTCAACAGAGCAATGGCATGATAGCATCTAGAATTCATAATCAGCTTCAATCCTCTCTTGCTCCTCTTGGAGATCTTCTGAAAGCCCTCATGTTCCTTTCAAACTTGAACGGGTTACATTCTTCCCCCTCACCGCCGGTTCAAGGATTTAATCAAAGGAAAGGCTCTTCCAAGGTGTGGAAGAAAAAGGATTTTAAGTGATTTCATCACTCTCTTCTTTCTTTTTATTTTTCTGTGTTTTGCATTCCTTATGTGTTTTGTATTTCTGCTGAGCCAGTCTAGTTTTTGCATTATTTTGTTTAACATGTTTTGTGTGTTTACTTTCAATTTGTTTATTTTTTGATTGAAAAAAAAATTTTGAAAAATCAGAAAAAAAAATACAAAAACAGTGTGTGTTATGTGTACTTTGGTACTTGTGTACCTTGGATGGCCAATGAATCAAAGTTTTCTAAACTTTGTATCACTTGTAACTTAGATGAGTATCTCTATGCACAACCAAGCAAGTGAGCTTTGTGGCTCTTGTTTGTGATGAGTAAGATTAGGTTATATCTTAAAACTTAACACTCATATCACTCTTTTTGACGGGTAGGACTAGAAAATCCTAAGAGAAAGGCATAAATAACCATCTCACCACTGGTGCCCGCCAATCATAATATGACACCTGTATGCTTCGGCATAGCAAAAGTGCAGTGTCAAAGACATTCGTATGCTTCGGCATAGCAAAAGTGCGATGTCAAATGCTTAACATCTTGGGTATTTCTTTTCTCTCTTTTATATACCCATGTATGATATGCCAAAATAAAAGAAAACATGCAAAGAAAAATAAAAAGCAAAAAGATTAAAAATGCTTTATATATGGTTGCAAGTGTGTATTCTAGGAGATGTGGGAGTTATAGAATGTACTTCGAAGGTGATAGTCCCCATCAAACAGTTATGATTGTGTGTGAGTTGAAAGTTATTTTCTCATATCTCAGATCGTCATAACATCTATACACATATGCAATCTTGCGATGTTTTTCACACACAACACGCAATATTCTTTGCTACTTTTGATACATGTGCAGGTACAATGTGATTTGGCCATCACAAAGGTTTTACATGTGCTAATGTATGCTCACTAAACTGTCATAACTTGTTTTTGAAATATAAAATTGGTTAGACTTGTTTAGTGTGTGTGTGTGTTTTGCATGATCCTTGGGCATATTTTCTTGTTGAGAGATGTTTTGAGAGGCTTATCACTTAAGTGGATCTTTGGTTGAAATGTGTGTTAGATTGCATTCATGTCTGTGTTTTTCCCTTCTCGAGAAACTGCATTTTTTCTGACGGCTCGACACCCCCTCGATACCTGGTCATCTGTCGAGCTTCTCATGTTGTTTCTTATCGCAATCTCGATACCTCTTCGACACCTGATGGATCGATCGAGCAAGTCTCTGTCCACTCGATAGATGCTCGACACCTGTTAGATCGATCGAGATTCACTTGTGATGTTTTGAGTCTTCTTTCTCGACACCTGTCTTGACACCTTGTGGATCGATCGAGATTTCTTCTATCCTCTCGACAGCTTCTTGATACCTTGTCAATCGATCGAGCTTCATGTATCTGCAATTGGCCTTGTTCCTCGATACCTCTCGATACCTGCATCTGTCGAAGGCACATTTCCTTGATACCTTCCTTGACAGATTCCTCGATACCTCTCTACACCTCAGCTGTCGAGAATTACTGAGGTGCCTATTTAAACGCTGTTCGTGATTTTTTTCACTCATTCTCTCAATCTCACTCTATCTGTCCGAGGTGTTTCAACTTCCCAATTGGTTTTTCTCACTCAATCTTCAACCCCACTTGGATCTTGCTCATTCCTTGCTTCAATCTCTTGGTAAGATCACTTTTCCCTTTCATTTTCATGCATTTCATGTTTGAAAACCTAGTTTTTTGGAGTTTTCATAAAAATTTGGGGTTTTTCAAAATTGTTGAGTTTTTCTTCAAATTTTGGGTTGGGTTTGCACTTAAATGATTTCAAAATGTCATACATTGCATTTCATTTGCATTATAATGATATTTACATGCATTTAGATGTGTGCCTTATGTTTGTGTGCTGCTAGGATTGGATTAGGCTGAACCCATGATGTTTTTCTCTTTACATGACACATGTCCATGCATTCCCATGCATACGTACTTGTTGTTCAACATATTTGATATATTTGAACTATGTTTAGGACTTTTCTGATTGTTTCCCCCTCTATCTTTTTCTCATTCTTTTACGTTAGTCGTGTCTATGGCACCCAAATGTAAATCTACTCCTGCTCGGAACCTTCTGCGTTCTGGAGCTTCTTCCTCTTCAGATAATACTCCTTTTAACATCCGGTTCCGTGATGGAGATGCTCATAAGGCATTTTCGGAGAACTTTTCTAAACGAGGTGTTCATTCGGAACGCCACGTTATACTGGCGGACTTCGCCGATACTGACCTTCCCACTGTCATTAACAGTAGGGGATGGGGGTCACTGTGTGACATCCCGGTCACTTGCCCTCTCGTGCTGATACAGGAGTTCTACTCCAACATGCACGGGATTGATCTTTCAGTACCTCATTTTGTCACTTGCATTCGAGGTATGCGCATTCTTGTCACACCGCAACTTGTTGCGGATGTGCTTAGGGTACCTAGGATAGAGTTTCCTGATTACCCCTCTTGTGAGCATCTGAGGACTGTGTCCAAAGATGAGCTCATCTCTGCTTTTTGTGAGCGCCCTGCTGATTGGGGTGAGCATCAGTTCACATCATGTAGGCCTTTTGCTAAAGGTTCTAGATTCATTAACATGGTGATGACCTTTGTTCTCCATCCTCTTTCTCATTATAACTCTATCACTGAGCCTTGTGCTCGATTTTTGCTTTCCCTGCTTGAGCATCTTACTATAGACTTCCCTTCTCACTTCATCCGCTCTATCATAGAGGTCTATCTTGACTCGGCGTCCCGTGATAAGCTCATCTTTCCTTCTGCTATCACACAGATTCTACGCCATTTTTCTGTTCCCTTTCCTGTGTCCGACCACTTCACACACATATCTGCCATAGACGCCGCTACCATAAAATGTAGTGAGGCACAGTTCAGGTCGAGACAGCCAGGTGCCACTCCTCCCTCCCGTTCGGCGCCTTCCAGATCTGCTCCATCTACATCTGCTCATTCTTCCTCTTCGAGCGATGTATCCCTTGGTAATATTATGGTGCAGCTGCAGCGCATGGACACTCGCCTTGATACACTCTCTGCTGAGTTGTATCAGCTGAATGTTTGTGTGGGTCGTATTACACGACGGCAGGTGATTATGGGTGGATTTGCTCCAGAGGCTACTCCTTCACCATCTACTCCAGCAGCGTCAGATTCTGAGGATGATGAGGATGATGAGGATGATGATGATGATGATGATGATGATGATGAGGATGCTAGCTCTGCCGATAAGATGTCTACATGACACTCTACCATTTGTCACTCGTGACAAAAAGGGGGAGTAGTTTTGGGCTATGAGAGTAGTCATCTTAGGGGGAGAGTTAGTATAGGACATTTTTGATAGGGGGAGTGTTGTTATACTTGAGGGATGTAGTGAGGCTATATGTATTTTTTTTTCTTATCTTTTAGATACGTTGGTCTTGTATATGAGGTCCTTTGACCATTTTTACATACATTGTACTTATCTTATCTTTTATATATGTTGATGTATATTTCTTTCATCTCTATCTTCATGTGTTGTTTCTTTTCTATCTTTATACACATGTTCTTTATATTTGTACGCAATCTATTTATTTTTGTTTCACACAAGATGCCTTGATGAGTTTTGTTTAAAGTGTTTCAGAAATACAGGCTGTCAAAGTCTACTTATCATAAGCTCTCTTCTTGCAATGTTTTTCAAGAGTTTGTGTTAGGATAGATTTTATTGTATTCAACAAGTGAATATGAGTTAAGTTATTTATGACTTCTCTCATATGCTCATTTGTTTGTTGTGGTTTTGTCACGGATTGCCAAAGGGGGAGATTGTTAGGACATATATGTTTTAACTTGTTTAAGAACATATGTCACTTAATTATGTAAATTGGTTAATCCTTTGACAAAACGCACTCTGCTTGTAATTGGGTAGTTTTAGGTGTTTTTAATACTTCAAGAAACAATGTTTCAAGGTCAAGTGTTGAAGTCATCAAGTCTGTCCAAGAGAAAGCAAGTTGAAGTGTAGAATTTTTAAAGCTCGACACCTCTCGATAGCTACCTCAACACTTGCTATCTGTTGAGATTTAAAAAGTCAGATTTCCAATCTGATTTTCTTGGGATCCGTGAATATGTTTTTGGGCTTTCTTTTCTTCTAACCCTAAACATATAAAAGGATTATTTTAAGAGCCGTTTTGGGTGACACAAGTTGCATATTCATTAAGCAATCTCTGTTTAAGCAAATTGTGATCAATAGACGAAGTTCTTGACCTACTTCATCTTCCATCAAGAAGTTGCTGTGTATTTGCACCATAGGGTTTTGTAACCAAGCATCTTCCTGCTATTCATCAAAAAGGATGATCTGAAGAACTTTGCAGCCAACCATTCTTCCTCAGTTAGTGTTCTGAAGTCGCGTACTTGGATCCGCGCAATTGGTTAGTCACGTACTTGGGAGCCGTGCATCAAAGGTTGAGATTGTCACTACAGATCAAGTCCAATTGGGTATTGGGGTAAGGGTTCAACTATAGGTTGGTAAGGTACTTGGGATTCCTTTACTTGTAACCGCTTGATTTGATAATAATGGAGTTTCAGGAGTGGTGACCTGAAAAATACCCGGTGGGGTTTTTGTCATTAGGGTTTTCCCTATTCGTAAACAAATCACCGTGTTATTTATTTTCCGCTGCTTATTTAGTTGATTGATGATTTGTTTGTGCTTCCATAAAATTGCATGATTAATTGATTAATTAATTACTTGGCTAAATTAATTAATTAGGGTTAATCACAAGGGGTCATTCAGATTGTGACCTATCAAAACCCTAAACGTTTAATGAGTTAGGGCTGAGTTGGAAATTCTGCAGAAAACGCAATCTGGTCGATTTTCGATCGATTGAATCTATTCTTCGATCGATCGAGTCAGACCGAAATGCCCCAATGCATCTGCAGTCTCTCGATTCCAACTTTATAATAATTAAACAACTGTGAGCACACTATAACAAGACTAAACATATTGTTTTGATCATGGTTTGCCAATATTACATATTAGAGTTCTAAATACATAAATTCCTAAACTTTTAGAACCTAACAAACTCCCTCTTTGGCAATCCGTGACAAAACCCTAATTAAAAGCTCAAAGTTTTACAAGTAAAAAGCCCTTTACAAAGAAATGCTCATAAACTTCAAATTCAACCCTAACTACTATCCATTGGTTGCAAGTGTAGACAGCAGCTTAGTTGAATCAACCTGTATATTCCTGAAGTACTCAACAAACGCATAAACGCATGTGTGACAGAAAAGAGTAAAACAACAGGTATAACATTCTTGTAAGATTCACACAACACAAAATAAAGACATTTATGAATGAACAACTCATAAATATAAATCAATAAGCAGTGAATCACAAAGTAACAAGAATCAATGAAAAACAACATGTATATCAATCAAAGTTACTCCCCCTAACTTGAATATCCCCAAAAAAATGATATACAAAGTGAAGCACCTAGATACAATCTAAAAACTTCACAAGCTCCTCTCAAAAGGTAGCAAAAACAATCTCCCCCTAACAACAAAACTCCTCTACAAGACAAAACTCCACTCCCCATTTTTGTGACGGAATGCCAAAGGGCAATCATAGGTCGCCATCAAAAAGAGGTGGTGAGGGTGAATGAAGTCGCGCTAAGTCAGCTCGAAGAGCATGAATCTCATCTAGTAAGTCCACCAAAATTTGACCATAAGCCGCCTGAACGGTCATGACAGTCTCCAGAGTACGACGAACATCAAAGTCAGTCGAAGGAGGTGGAGGAACATCAGCAGCAGCAACATCATCACCAACTAGATCAGGAACATCCTCACCAGCAAGACCTGTAGAAGAAGAAGGAGGAGGTGCGCTACTAGACGGCTCAGACCTAGGGTGTTTAGAACTAGCTTGAAGATGAGCGGCCCTCTGTCTAAGAAAAGACACACCTATGGGAGCTATCACATGAACGGGCTCAGAGGAAGGGAAGTCACTAAGGTCAAGATAGAGCAAAATCTTATGAATAAAAATAGGATGAACAAGAGCATGAGAGGTAGATGAACTCCTATAAACATCGTTCAACGAACGAAGAAAGAAATGACGAAAACTAATAGGAGCATCAGTAACCAGAGCGTACAAAAATACACACCTCTCAAGAGGAATGGTGTGAACATGAGAAATGAGCCAGATGGAATGACACGCTATCCTAAAGAACAGATAGTGCAACCCGGAGAGCTCAGCAGAAGTGATCCTAGGATCAGAACCCCACTGGACAGAAGTCTCAGTGATGTAAGACAAAACGTCGCTCAGCTCGGGAGACTCGTCATAAGGATAGATAGGATTCCTAACCAACGGTACCCCCAGAGCATCAGCCACTACCTGAGGAGTAATGGTGTACTCTACGCCTTGTATCCAACTCTTTACTAAAGTGTTGGAATCATAGATGCAGATAGAGATGTTCGAAAAGAACTCTCTAATCAAGGCAGAAGGTGGAGGAGGATCAGAAATATCCAACAAGAGTAACCAGCCCCGACGCTCAAAGTTTGCCCTAATGGCAGGATCAAGTTCATCTAACAGAACAAAATGCTCAGCCCAAATCTTTCTCTTAAGATTAAGTTTCTCAAAAAACTCTTGATTTTTCTCACTCGAAAACCTCTCACGATCAAAGGAAGGAGGAGATGGAGAAGAAGAGGGAATAGTCCTACGGGCTCTAGTCTTCCTAGGCATGATGCTAAGGAAAGGACAGAGACACAAAGAGAAAACTAAAAGAACACAAGAAAACAAAACCAAGGACAGACTGCAAGTTAGCACAAAAAAAAAAAAAAAAAACAGTAGAATGAAAATCTATATGATGCATGAACAGATACAATGCCATGATGCATGTACTAATGCAGTAAGCAATTAAGTTCAATTGAGATTAAATTGACAAAATTGGCTTGAGCAGGGAATTTCTTATCAAAAGCCCCAAAAATTGAAAACCACTTGTTGAAATTTTTAAACAAATTGATGAATTGAGCATTACAAAACTTAGCACATAGATTATAATGCTTAATTTCATCAATACAACAAGCCAATTTCATCAAATTCTACCCAATTTAACAAAAGCCCCAAATCGGATCAAGAACAAACCCTAGAATTTTCAATTTTTCACCAAACTCAAAATTGATCAAATTAATAAGCAAGAATCATGTTTATGATATGTCCCCACAAAAACCCAATGATCAATTGCACAAAATAGAGCTTGAATCAATCAAAAAATCCCAATATGCAAAGTCCGAAAATCTCCCTTAAATGCATGGATTTATGTATGAAAACATGAAAATAAAATCGAAAGGAAGGGCAAAAGAGTCTTACCGGCTTGAGGAAAGAGAAACTTTGCAAAAACTTCGGAGGAAAACGACAAAAATCTGAACTATTTAGCTTGCCACGTTGGAGAGAGAAAGAAAAAGTTTGAAAAAGATTTGAAAAGTGTTTGAAAAAGTCAGATCTGATCTTTTTAAAAAAAGCTTCTCCACGATTTTCGATCAATCGAAAATTACATTCGATCGATCGAATGAGCCAGTCATTTTGAAACAAAATAGAGCACTTTTTCGATTGATCGAAAAACAGATTGGTTCGATCGAGATGGGCAGAGGCCTACCAAATTTTGAGAAAAAATCCAGTTTTGAAAAACACAAACCTAATTTTGACAAACAACTCCTCAAAGCATTAAGCAAAGAAAGCAAAATGCATGAGTATGAGATGGAATGCTTTTTCAAAAACCCAAATTTTGTCAAAAACAAGTTTCAATCATTCTCCCATTGAATTTTCTCAAGCAACAAAAATGTTGTGCACAAATCTCAAGATATTTTCAAACTTGGGTTGGTCAGACCAATAACACACACACTAGCATGTACAGTGTTTAACAAAGAGTAACTTGTGTAGTGTGTGATACTAGCAAAAACTTGAGATACATGTGAGGTAATATGTGAATAGCAATCAAACACAAAGTCTACACAATTCATCATATAGAATTTAAAAGAGACTATCACCTAAAGAGTTACATCCTATAACTCCCACATCTCCTAGAACAAAAGCTTGCAATCATTTAAGTTTCTTGCATTTTTGCCTCTTATTTGTATGAAATGGCATTCAGCATAATAGTACACACCGGTTTGAATTAAGTGAATTGGCATCAAGCCTAATAGTACACACCAGTTTTAATTTAATTTGAGGCTACACCTTATGTTCTTTTTGTGCATGTGCTACACTTTTTCAAGCACACAATCTTATGATATGCACTAAGGTGTTCATGATTGGCTAGTGAACAGTGGTGAGATGGTTATTTATGCCTTTCTCAAAAGAATCAAGTCCGACAGTCAAATAACATATGACTTCATGATTAAGACAAAGTGATTAAGAACCATACACATATTTCCCACACAATATGTACAACAAAGTTTCAACTAGTCAAGTGCAATGAATAAGTTCATCAAAGTTAAACAAAGTACACAAGATATGACATGTGTAAAAAGATAGACTAACCTTGTTTTTCAAAAATCAAGAAAAATAGTGTCAAACATAATTTTTGCTTTCTTCTTTTCTCCTTTTTATTTTTTTTTTATTTTTTTTTATTTAAGAGAAAAAAAATAAATCCTAGAATGAAATGCATGAATGTAATGCAATGCAAATCCTAGAAACAAAACAAAAAAAAAAAAAAAAAACACAAAAACACAAAAACCAAAGAACTATGGTCATAAAGGAATAAGCAATGAAGCACAAAGACCATGTCAGAAAGACTCAATTAGGTCGAGTCTTTTGCATCCAAAACCTTTTAGATGCATCACGAGCATTGGAGTTCTTATTCACATTCGAGTGATTTTCAACTCCAGGATTGGAATAAAGGTTCAAAACTTTTACCAATTCACCAATAAGTGCCATAGGATCTAGTGCTTGAGACACAGGCAATTTTGGTTTGTTTGCTCTCTTAGCAGCTTGAAGCTTGTAACAGTTAGGACAAATGTGTCCAGACTTACCACAAAAATGACAAACCCAAGCAGGTTTACCATGCATCTTGTCCTTAGAAAGGGTAGGTTTAGTTTCTCTCAAATCAACCCTAATCTTCTTAGGAGGTGAAACTTCTACGAGTTTGACAACCTCACTCACAGGTGGTTTGACAGTTTCACTCACAACCTCACTCACCAAAGGTTTAGAAGAAGAAGAAGGAACAAAATTCGTGGAATGCGGTGCAGAGTCAAAGATGCTTTCAACATAACATAACCCAGATTTATCAGAAGGATACTTTTGAATATTCAGCATATGATCAAGTTTAGAACAAGCAGATCTAGCAACAGATAAATCATGTTCCAAAATTTTAACTTTATCAAGTAAAAGCATGTTCTCAGATTTAACATTGTTCAAAAGATCATTAGCATCAAACAGTTTAACAAGCAAATTTTTCTTTTCAAGCTCAAGAGAATCAATTTTCTTCAGGCCAAGTTCTACATTCATAGCATCTCTAGCAGCAATTTTGCAGAGTTTATTGTAGGCCTCTTGAAGATCTGCATCCTTAGAGAGTTCTCCATCAGAAGGGTTCTCTTCAACAGATATGCTTTCATTGACTACAGCAGTAGCAGTGAAAGCAATGAAGTTTCCATCCTCATCACATCCAGACTCATCATCAGAAACCTCATTATCGCTAAGGGTTACAGCCATAGCTTTACCCTTAGTCCTTAAGTATGTAGGACATTCAAATTTCACATGACCATACCCTTGACAACCAAAATACTAAGGACCTAAAGAATTATTTGAAGATTGACCAACTTTTTCTTCAGGTTTTTCAAGGTTATTGACCTTAGTGGGATCATTCTTCCTAAAATTTCTAGGTTTAGCAGTGTATGTACCTCTTGCCTTTCTGTTGGTATTTATAAGAAAGTTTTGAAGTTTTTGGCAAGATAGGCAATCTTTGTAGCAGAGAGCTCATCATCAAATTCACCACCATCAACATCATCAACTGACTTAAGAGCCATTGATTTGGATTTGTTCACTTTAGGTAGGTCAGACTTATAGGACTGAAGAGATCCTACAAGCTCATCAACAGGGATGGAGTCCACATCCTTACTTTCAGTGATGACAGTCACTTTGGGTCTAAAGTCTTTAGTTAAAGATCTAAGTATCTTCCTAACAATTTTAGGTTGATCATAGACTTCACCCAAATTAAAAGCAGAATTGACAATATCATTTAATTTAGCATAGAATTCATCAAAAGATTCATCATCAGACATTCTAATGCTTTCAAATCTAGAAGTCAATTATTGCAATTTATTGATCTTAACCGCCTTTGTGCCTTCATGCACAGTTTGGAAGATTTTCCAAGCAATATGAGCAACCTCAACATTAGAGATCCTCTTAAATTCCTCCATGGAAACAGCGTTGAAGATGGCATTCATAGCTTTGCTATTGAAGCTAGCTGCTTCTTTTTCAGAGGTTTGCCACTTACTCATAAGAGTAGTGGGCTTCTCCCATCCGTACTCAACGGAATTCCAGACTCTCTCATCAATGGATTTCAGGAATGCTTTCATCCTTACTTTTCAATAAGCATAGTTGTTCCCATCAAAGTGAGGAGGAACAAACAGAGAGTGTCCATGCTCCATGACAACAGGGGTCAAGGATCAGCTCAGAGATCAAGAAATATCCAACAAAAGAGCTACTTGCTCTGATACCACTTGAATGGTTTTAGACCCCTTAAAACACAACCAGATTGGTTAGCCTAGATTAATTAGCCAAGTTGTTACTTAGTCAAATTATGAAATTCTAGGTTAAAGTAATCAAATAATCATATCAAAATAATAAAGCAGCGGAATAATAAAAGACACAATGATATGATCACCCAGGAAATCACACGGTAAAAACTTGGGGAGGATTTGACCTAGCTATCCTCAAGGTAAGCCTGAATCCACTATGCGAAAGAATCGAAGTTCATACAGAAGGACTATAAGCTCCCCACTTGACTTCCTAATGCTACCCACCAGTAGAACTTACTGACACGACCACGTGCAAGCTCCGAATCCACGGACTCCTTCTTTCTTGGACTCTTCAATCAAGTACAAGCACCCATGCTTGATATTCTTTAAGTTTCAATGGTAGCAACTAAGTTGATCATCAAGATGTTGATACTATCTCTAACTTGAAAACCCTAAGCTTTGTGTAAAGGAAAGATCCTCTAGATCTCACAAGAGATTTACACAAAATAGCAATTGTATGAAGCTTTGTGTAAAGGAAAGCTCATCTAGATCTCACAAGAGATTTACACAAAACAGCAATTGTATGAGCAACAATTCAACTGGAGCAACTCCAAAAACGTGGCTAGGGTTTTACCTAATATACCTAGGGTAAAAATATAAAACCCTAAACGTTTAATGAGTTAGGGCTGAGTTGGAAATTCTGCAAAAAACGCAATCTGGTCGATTTTCGATCGATCGAATCTATTCTTCAATCAATCGAGTCAGACCGAAATGCCCCAATGCATCTGCAGTCTCTCGATTCCAACTTTACAATAATTGAACAACTTTGAGCACACTATAACAAGACTAAACATATTGTTTTGATCATGGTTTGCCAATATTACACATTAGAGTTCTAAATACATAAATTCCTAAACCTTTAGAACCTAACAACATCTTATTGTTGTCGAAGAGTATGAGAGCAAGTTAATTTTGCATTAAAAACATGCATGCAGATGAATTGGATATTACCATATCATGAACACAAGCATGTATTTGGTGAAGAATTAAAAAAAAAAATTACAAAGAGTTTAATAACAACTTTTGTTTTATTCCGAAATATCCCAGCTATAGTAACAGAACAAATACTATCTACAACAATACTCCAGATTATAGCAGCTTTTAGTAAAAGGCTGAACTCAAACAAATCTAAAAATTACTATCCAACGTTCCACAATTTCATTTAAATAAAGAAAAAGGGAACATGATAGACTGAAGTAAATGAAATTCTACTTAGAATAGAACTCCTATAACCTATTTGCAAATAGTATTTCCTCATTCCGCATTAGTTACAATAGCTTGGGAGGCATTTTATTATTGTTTGTTGGTACAGGCACGAGGATTCTGCTTGCCCAAAATGGTGGGCTTGACATTAACACAAGTGGAAGTAGCAGATCCTCCTGCTCCCTTGTATACGAGATCAATTTCTGCGACCACCACTTGTTGGCATGGTACACTGTTACTGCAAATAAGCTTCACAGCTTCCTTTGTTGCAGAAGTTCCTCTAATGTTCTTGAAGCTAACATTGCTAATCTTAACTTTTGAGGGAGACTGAAAGCAAAACAAACAGACAAAATCCCACACAAGAATTTGATATTAATATCTATAATTTGTTTTTCCTTTTTTTAACTTTTAACATCAAAATGAGTGTATATATTTGTGATGTTTATAATAACCTTGTTTGAGCATTGATTGTTTGGGCAGTAGCCTTGATCAATGAGGATAGGATTGGCAACATTGTTCATGATAATATTCTCGAAATGCATATCAGATGCACTCCCAGGAGGGCTAGAAGGCCATGTTTTGATTCTAACACCATTCTTTGTACTGCTAAGGGTGCTACCAATTACTCTAATTCCTGAAACTGGTTGCTCATTCTAGTACCTTCCAAGACTTCCAACGCTGATACCATGGCCAGGTCCACAAGTTACTTGGTTAGCAGTAACATCTTGGGTTCCATCACCAATGGAGATGCAATCGTCACCTGTTCCAATTTTGGCATTCGTGATGGTGATCTTAGATGAACGTCCGATGTGGATTCCATCAGTGTTAGGGCTATCTACAGGTGCAGTTATGGTAACATGTTGGATTTGCAAGTTCTTGCATCCCATAATGTTTATGTGGAAAAATTTGCTGTCCTTTGATTGAATGTCATGGACTATTGAATTTGTGACGTAATCGAACCTTATATTCTGTTCATGTTTACAAGTTAGATATATCGAAACACCAAATATGAACGCCATAGTTTCATTTAAATATTCTCCTAAAAATATTTTCATTTAAATATATTATAGTAAAATGCTAACGCATCTTCGAATTGCTATATTAAAAAAAATTACAAATATATATCAATGAATGTCGTTGGTACTACATTAACAATATTATATATGAAAAAAAAAATTAAAAAAAAAATATTTTTGGACCAAACAATTTGTCACAGCTTGATGTTATATGGGAGTATGATTGGTGAACCATCGCTTTCACCTTTAACCACCACTTTTTCTCCATTGCACACAATTGCACAAGTTAGGGTCGTGGCACACAAGTTGTGTCCAAATTCTGTATTTGGACTTTCTCATATACGAATTTGGAATTCTCTTTTTTGGTGAGTTGTGACACCTCACTATGTAAAGCTTACATCAAATTATCAATAATATGATAATATCCTTAACATCAATAAACGAATAAGTGCTTGAATTAGTATTTCGTGATGGTTAAAGTTATTAAAGTTGTAGTGTTTGTATATATCTACATAAATATAATGAAAATTGAAATGCAAATTATTAAGATTGAAATCTTACGATAGGAAGTGTTTTGCAGTTGTACTGTTTGGCACAATTATTTTTTTGCCATGCCGTTTGTCCTTTGCCATCAAAAACTCCACCACCTGACACAGTGAGACTGTTGATACGTTGAAAAGAAACCCAAAGGTCTTTACCATTGAAGGAGGAAAGGTCTGATGGGGCCTATAGGGTGCCCTGAAGGTGAAACTCAATAGCACCTTTGCATGGACCTAATAAAGTCACTACACCTAGTTTGTATGTCCCTACTGAAATCACAACTTTACTTCCTGCTACTGCACATGCAGCTTTCTAAGCTTTTGTCAAAGCCTGATAAACACGTTATGAAAAATCAAAATTAGTATATTACAATCATTTTTCATGTTAATGTTTTATCATCTGGTCAAGACACCAAAGACTTTTTAGTGTGAGTAGAGTTTGAACCCGAGTACTTTTATTTGACATTAAAAGACTTTACTAGTTAAGTTAACTAGAACTCACTTCTCATGCTAATTAGGTATAGTTAATTGTGCTACACATGTTCATACCTGGGCGATATCGGCATTAGGTTGTCCTCCATATGATTTAACGTCAAAGACTTGCCCGACACTGGTGGATGCCAACAACAATAGTAAGGAAATGGTTACAATGCTCAAATTCTTTCCCATTTTATTGTTCTTTATTTCCTTGCTATTGCCAATTTGTTGTACAGTATGATGGTTTCCCTATTCGGTTTGAAGCAATTTATACTACAGTACCTGAGCTCATCACCATTAAAGCTATCCAACGGATATTAACTAATTTTATGCCTGGTTGCTAAGAACTCTCCTGTTTACACTTCAACTTCTATACTATTATTAGCTTTCGTGCTTCCTCCTTCACTAATTAATTAATAGTTTATCGTTATAATCAAACCGTTGATGACCAGTTAAGATTAAATCAATTTCATTGACTATGGAAGGATAAATTATTAACAACTTTATGATTGAATTATGCGAATAACTCTAAAGGATTATAACATGTCTTTTTTTTTTTTTGGTTCATTATTCTATAAGATAAGATTATTACTACTATATATCACCCTAACTTCTTAGCCTTAAATGGCAAGCTCTTGGCCACCTAAAATTTGTTATTTTCTCCTTGAAGCGAGTTGAATACTTCCCGTTAGAGGGGGGGGGGGAAAAAGTCTAGAAAAATAATCACTTCTGAAAACTATCTGAAGTTAGTATAGGCAGCATGCCCGTCTATAGTGTAAAATAGAAAATAAAGAAAATACTATATAGGAGGGGTTGAACTCACCTTCTCAATTATTATATTTTTCATTATTGTCATAATTAGTTTACAGTTGTTTGTCAATTGTTAAATACTAGCCGGTAACCAGGGAAATGCTCGAGAAAGTTAGACGTAATCTTTTTTGTCTAAATAAGAAATCTGATAATTATGATAACCCACGAACATTTATTATAATCGTAATGCCAAGAATATTGTAGTTTTGTCACCTTTTGAGTATTTTTAAATAAAATATTTAGGGTTTAAATTCTCTCTTCTCTATTACAACTATCAAATTACAAACAAACGAAATCAACAAATACTTTCATTGGTCTTTCTTAGAATTTAGAAGTTTGAAATTGGAAATTTTTCTTGGTTCTTAAAAGTAGAGACTAAGAGACTAATGTTGCCTATCTATGAGTTTTTAGTATGTAGAATACAGAAGCTTCGCCGACTTCCCCTCCTTTATTCTCCAACCATGAAACTTGTTCGCTTTGTCCCCCTAGACTGTGACATATTACCACCATCAACCTCCACAAAATTGTGTTGTGTAAAGACAAATTTGTGATAAAGAAATCAGGTTGTGAATAATAAAGAGAAAGAGAATGTAGAAATAATGAAATTCGTATGAAATTCAAATTTTGACCGGGCCAAAAAGTAGGGGTTTTAATTAAAAGTAGCCAAATTCACACACTCTTTTGGGCTAAAGAGTTCTAAGTCCAAAAACATCATCTCCATATTTATAATGGTAGTTGTTCTTTGGGTTGTTGATGATTTGTACATAGTGCTTTCTGAACTCCTGAGGTGTCAATGTGTAAACTAGATTGAATATGAGTGATTGAACAAGTAATTTAATTGACATGTTATAGGAGAGATTGAGCATTCAATATAATCTAAGATCATAACAAGTCAAAGAGTTGAAGCATTCAATATATATATATATATATATATTTCATATTAAATCTGAAGAACTTGTTGACATGCAATGATTCCAAATAGTACACTAATCTCAAAATTCAATCATCAATCTATAGAAAGCACATAGATAATCTCAAGAACACATGTTAAAAATATGAGGTGAATGGCATAGGGATTGTGCTAAGTTGTGAGGATGGGGGGAACCATACCATTCTCCTTCAAGATTGAGTACCCTTGCTTAAACAATGCTGCTGAGTATGAGGCAAATCTAACAGGTCTAGCCATAGCCCTTAGCATGGGAATCAAGCACATGAAAGTATTAGGAGATTTTGCTTTAAGGGGGCTAAGCATAGCATCTTATTGTGCTTAGGCACAAAAAGTAGAAAGAAGGTTCCAAACTTTAAGTTTGGAGTATGCTTAAAGCAGTGAGAATCAGTTTGCTAATGCACTAGCCACCCAAGGATCCTAGGTCCCTTTCAAGAAAGAAAGCACAATGATAAGAGTCAGCAAACAGCAAAGTTCCATCACAGAAACTCTTAAAAAGACGTTTCTAGAGGAGCCATATGAAGAAGATTGGAGGAGCTTGATAAAGGAGAAAGTAGAGAAGTTAGAGCATAAAGGAAGTGTCAAGGACCTAAAGGACTACACCATGACAGAAGGGGAACTATACAGGAGGTTGCCCGAAGGGATCCTGTCAAGATGTGTTAGTGAGTAGAAAGGAAAGAAGAAGCTGGAGGGACTTCATAGCTAGACTTGTGGAATCATAGAAAAGATCAGCCTATATCGAAGAATTTAGCGCATGGGATATTATTGGCCCAGCATGAGCAAGGATGTTGCCGTAGTACAAGAGAGGTTTTTGGGTTAAGATAGCTTGACCTCGGTTAATTAATTCAATTACTTAAGTTGATTAATTAGGTTAAATTACATGCAAATTGTGGAGGCAACAACAAATGACTTATTAAACTAAATGCAGTGGAAATTAAATTGACATAGTAATTTGTTGACAAATGGGGAAAACCTCTCGCAAGGCAAAAAGCCTATTGGGTGATTTTAAGGTCACCACTCCAAAAAATCCACTAATCAACAATCAAGCAGTTATAAGTATAAGGAATCTCACAAACTACCTTGGCCTATCCCGAAATACCAACCTACAGTTGAACTTTGCTTCAATACCCAGTTGGACTTGGTGCACAAATCTCCAATCTATGACGAACTGTTTGCATCGATCCCAGTACGTGACTAACTTTAGCAACTTTGAATGATGTTGTTGGCTGTAAAGTTCTTTACTTTATCAACAATGAAGATTAGGAAGCACTTGGTTATAAAACCGTATGGCGTACAAACGTAGTAGCTTCTCAAAGAGAAAATAAATCTCTAGGTCTTTGTATCCATATAAAACGGCTCTTAAAATAAGCCTTATATATGTTTAGGGTTGTGAGAAAAGAAACCCTAAACAAATACATAAGATTGGGTCGAATTTCAGATTTGGAAAATTGAAAATCGTAATTCTTGATAGATTGAGTTGTTATCGAGCTTCACTTTATGTTTCGATAGCAGGCATCTGTCGAGCTATTTGTCAAGACTTGATAAACAGCTTTTCTTTACTTATTTCTTGGACTAATCTTCATGTCTTTTAATACGAACAGTTGATTTGCTTGAACAACATATTTTTTGATATATTTAACACATTTTAGATCTATTCAATTACAAGTAAAGTGCATTTTGTCAAAGGACTAGCCAATTACATAAAATATAACCTTAACAATCTCCCCCTTTGGCAATTCGTGACAAAACCACAAGCATAATTATGAGAGAAGTATAAAACAACAATCTCCATAACTATTACATTAAAAGTACATAAGTCTAACTGTTAGGATATGTGCCCTTTAAATCCTATCGTATGATGCTATGTATAACATTATGTATGACTTAATGTTGTAATTAATAAAGTTGTTTTATTATTATCTAAAATAATGGTAACATTAATATTTGGACATTATTATATAGTTCATGAGATGCATAGTATATGATTTAGTCACAGAAGATATAAATCACAAGTTCTTTGTAAACTCAAAATTTTAGTTTGTAGTTTGTGATGAAATTGGGCATTTCATTTGCGAACACTATAACATATCAACTAAGATGATTTGTCATGATCATGGAAGTTGAGACTTTTAGTTGATATGTTTTAAGAGTTAAGACATATTGAATTGGACCGTTGTGAGATTTATTATTCTCCTAATGACTGTCAAATAAATAATAAATCTCACGACTTCTATTTACATGAACTCTTAATCCTAAGAGAATAATGAACTTGATCATGAAGTGTAGGTTGCTTTGATATATTAGGAGTGAGATCTAAAGTCACAATCAAAACCTTAGTATGTTGGGCAGTCACATTTAGTGTTGATGGAACATATATTCTCAAGATAAAATTCATAATTTTTTAACGAAGATATAAAATATTCCCTTAAGATAAGTTTAATGGGTTTGGTTATTCAGAATGTTAGGCCTAACTACTTTAGTAAGGGGTTACTAAAGTATATATTTATGAAATTGGATTTCATAAATATATGATGAATAACTTATACGATTAAACCGGGTACTCAAGGATTAAGATGTAGTAATCTTCAAAGTGGCAGTTTACATTCATGACTTTGTATTACTACGAATATTTTATGAAGAGGTTGCATGTACAATAAAGTTTTGGAATATAATTTATTAATAAGGCCTAGAGTGTAATTATATTTATATAGTGGTATTAAATATAATTAATGGTAGCTTTGGACTTGTCAAGAGTTGACAGAAAAGCCCAAGACTCATTGGAGCTAGAGTCTTATTTGTTCCATTTTGGTCCCACTCCAAGCTACATACAAAAACCCAATTGGAATGGCTCAAAAGGCTAGCCCAATTAGATAATCAATTATAAGGAGAGAAACATGCGTAATTTCATATGAGAATCAAGTGGTGTGTGTGTGAGTGTTAGCCACTCTCTTATTCTTTCATTGGAAATTGATTGAGAGACTACACTTCTTGGGCACAAGTGGAATTGGAGTGAAAATTAAAAGTGTTCCGAAGTACTTCTAATCTTTGGTTTTGAATTTCATTGTACCAAGGTACGCTTACTTGTTCTAGAGTTCTAAATTTTGCATAGCACATGTTATCAACTGCGAATGAAGTAGATCTGTTAATTTTTTCTGTTATGTATGTGTTGTATGAGACACAAACAATGTTTTTCCAACATTAACAACTACAATGAGCTTTTGTAAAAAAAGAGATCATGACATGATAGACTTGCAACTTGTCTTATCTAAAACACTTGAACAACATTCATCAAAGCATCAAGTGTGAAACATAGACAAGTTGTATAAAAGAAAAAATATGTGCATAAAGAGAGAAAAGAAACAACACATGTGAGACAAAGGTGACGAAATATACATCATCATCATCATTATATATATATATATATATATATATATCAAAAAAATACAATGTATGCAAAAGTGGTCACAAGACCGTGGTACATGTAATGAGAAAGTGGTCACAAGACCGTGGTCACAAGTACGCATGTGCACACATGTGCTGAAGCTGGCAGCAAAGGATACCTCTAGTCCTAAAGAAGAAATGGAGTAGAAGATGAAGACAGACGGGAGGTAAGGGCAACATTATCCTTCACATGTGGCCACTTGGTCGCTAGCTATGCGTTGCTCCTCCTAATAGATTCCTTTACTAATGGCACCCATGGTGTAAAAGAGAGGAGGAATGGTGACGTGCAAGTGTGTGAGAATGCGTGTGATAACTAAAGGGAAGATGAGCTTATCACGTGTAACAGTGTCTCGATAGATATCTGTCATAGATACTATCATATATGAAGGAAAATCTATAAAAAGATCTTCCAAAAGAGAAAAAAGGAAATGAGCATGAGGCTCAGCGATGGTGTTATATTGTGACCATGGTGTAAGAATAAAGGTCATCACCTTATTAAGGATCCTTAGCCCCTTAGCAAACTTAGTTATGGAGAAATTAAGAGTATCTCCTCGCACTATAGCCTTCTCACAGAAGAGTGAGGCCAATTTGTCACAAGGTATGTTACGTAGACGAGGGTGACTAGGATAGTCTGGATGAGCTACCCTAAAAACATGTAGTACCTCAGAAATAAAATCCAGATTAACTATGATACATATTCCTCTGAATACTGTAGTAAACTGAGGAACAAAGGTATCGATGGCATGCATGTTGGAGTAGAACTCTTGTATGAACACACCAAGATAACTCATGGGTTTCTCACAAAGAGATTCCCAACCCCGAGAGCTAAATGCACTGGGAAGAGTAGTGTCTGGAAAATCAATCTGAATGACCTAGCAATCCGAATGAATTTCCTTATCATGAAAGTTCTCAACGAAATCCTTTTGGGAATCCGCATCACAGAATCGGACTCTATCAGCAGGAGGAGGAGAAGGAGAAGAAGAAGAAGAAGAGGAAGAAGAAAAAGAAGAAGAACAACAACAACAAGTGATCGGGTTCTTGGACGGAACAAACTTTTTAAGTGCCATAAAAAGGTAACGAAATTGAAAGAGAAGGAAAGAAACAGAGAAACACAGTAGGAAAAAAGGCACATGAAAAAAAAGAAAAGAATGAAGTACAATGCATGATAATGCATAAGCATGTTATGTGCAAAAGAAATTGCATCATGGGCAAAAAAACCCAATCCAAACTACAACACTCACATTGGTTAATCAAGCACACAACCTAGAATGCATGAAAACATGATTATATTGCTAAAGAATGCAATGCATGAGCATGTGGGAACAAATCATCAACACCTAACCCAAAAATTTCACCAAAAAAAAAAAAAAAAACTCAAAAACCTAAAAATTTCCCAAAAGCTTGAAAACCTAGGTCTAAATGCATGAAAATGATGAGAAAAGAGAAAAAGAAGGGATTTAGACTACTTACTAGAGGATTGAAGCTTGATAGAAGTTAAAGAAGGGATTGGAAGAAGGATTTTGGTGAAAAAGAAAGATTTGGATCAAGAGAGAAGAGAGAGGTATCGAGATAATTGGATTTGAAATGATTCAGGTTGAACCTCAAATATATATATATATATATAGAAAATCCAACTCGATAGATCGAGAATGTATCGAAACAAAATCTTGATAGATTGAGAGGTATTGAGGCGACATCGACGACAAAAAGATCTCAATAGATCGAGGAGGTATTGAGTATCTATCAAGTAGATAGAGACTCCAAAGAATTGGCTCGATGGATCAAGCTATCTATCGAGAGGTATCAAAAACAAACCCAGAAATCTTAATAGAAAAGGCATGTATCAAGGTGCTATCGAGCTTCTATCGAGGAGGTATCGAGCATCTATCGAGAAGCCTAAACCAAGGTTTTTCAAAGAGGAGAAACAACACATGATGAATGCAATCAAGATAAACACCATAACAAGTAACCACGAAGCATGTTAAGCACTCAAACACATTAACAACTCTAAATCAAAAACACATTAAACAAGTCTAGATGCAAAACATTCCTAGATCAAAAACGCACTAAACAAGTCTAACCAATTTTATTTAAAAAACAAGTTTAGACAGTTTAGAGAGCATATATTATCACATGTATTTCTTGTAATGGCCAAAACACATTGTATTTGTACCATAGTATTAAGAGTAGCAAAGAGTATGCGTTCTATGTGTGAAACTTTTGCAATAGAGCATAAATAAATCATTATATGAAGAGTAATGATATAAGAAGATTGAATACATCCACACACAATCATAACTGTTTGATGGAGACTATCACTTTCACGGTACTTCATATAACTCTCACATCTCCTAGAAACACGCTTGCAACCATATTTGAAAGCATTTTGATTCTTTTTGCTTTACATATTCTTTGCATGTTTTTCCTTTTAAAAATAAAGTGACATAACATGCACGGGTAACTTAGAGAGAAAATAATTACCCAATTATGAAAGCCAAACATCTTGTTTTTGCTGTGCAAGTGCTATACCTTACCGAGCATGGCTTTTATGAATTGTACACAAATGTTGTATGATTGACGAGTTTTAGTGGTGAGATGATTGTTTATGAATTTTTCTTCAAATTTTTTTAGTCCTTCCTGTCAAAAAGGGTGATTAAGATGTGAATGATAAAAGATCAACCAAATCATACAAACCACATAAATGAGCCACAAAGCTTAAATTGCTTAGTTGTGCATGAAAATGCTCATCTAAGCTACAAATGATATGAAGTTGAGAAACTTTGTTTCAAAGGCCATCCAAAGTTACATACATACCAGTATGCACAAACACACTGTTTTTGTATTTTTCAAAAATTCATTTTTTTTATTAAAAAAAAAAAAACTTAAAAACAAAGCATAAAAACAAACAAACAAAAAAACAAACAAAGCATTAAAAACTAGACTGACACAAACCATAACACCAACCACGCATAAGATTAAGAAAGTGAAGGAATTACTTGAAATCTTTTTCCTTCCAGATGGGAGACCTGGATGGAGAACCTTTCTTTTGCATGAACTTTTGTTCAAATGGATAAGGAGGAGAGTTGAATCCATTGAAATTAGAAAGTAGCATCACAACCTTAAAAATTTCTCCAAGAGTAGCTAAAGAAATTTGAAGTTGATTTTGGCTCTCAAAAGATGACACACTATTGCTTTGTTGAGTGGCTAACCACTTATAGCAATTTGGACAAGTGTGCCCAGATGCTCCATAGTAAGGGCAGAAGTGAGGCTTCTTTGGTTGAGACTTCTTGTTGGTGGAGTGATGATTATTCTTCTTAGTCCCTTTCTTACCAACCTTAGGGGGTGCTCCTAGAATGGATTTTCCCTTATCATTTTTATCCTCACTCACATTTTCAGTCTTAGGTTCAGTTACCTCACAGTTATCATTATTAGCAAGGGGAATAAAGATGACTCTATTTAAAGCATTAGAAGATGTACTACAAAAAGAGAGAGAATGATCATACTCGAGACTTGTTTTGTCAGATGCAGAATTCTGGAAGTTGAGCATTTCATCCTATTTGGCACTTGAAATCCTTTCCAATTGTGCTCTTTCCTAAAACAATTTGGCATCCAGTTTTTTGGTCTTTTCAGTAAGAAAGTTGTTTTCAAACCTTAGTGTTCCGATGGTTTGATTAGCCTTATCAACCTTGGTGGAGAGTTCTTCTCATTTCAACTCCAATTCACTAACTTGTAAAGCTTACTTGTAAAGATTTCTCGTAGCTAACCTGTAAAGCTTCTCATGCTTCTTGGAGACCTTGTACAACTTAGAAAAGGTAGTGTGGATGTCATCTTGTTCATCCATCTTCTCAAAATTTGATTCCATTAGCTCTTCTTCCTCATCAATCAGTTCTATTGCTTCTTTAGGGGATTCAACGATAGCTGGGAAAGCACTATCCCTTCTTGATCAATATCAGTAGAATCTACTTCTGGTTTTGTATTACTTAAAATGGCAGCAAGGCTTTGCTCTTGCCAATGGATTTGAGGTATGTGGAACATTCTTGCCTCATTTGTGCAAATCCTTGACATCCGTAGCACTTTGACCCAGCTAGAACATTGTTGCTTTGACAAGCCTCCTTGAATCCTCTCTTGCCCTTGTCTTGGGACTAGAACTGAGAGCATCCAGACTGTTTGCGATCATTGTCAGTTATTTTGATGATCACATTCTTGATGAACTTCTTGAATTGTCTGGTGATATATGATTTGAACTTAATATCCTTATCTTTAGATGACTCATTGTTATCATCATTCTTAACCTTCAAAGCCATGTTCTTGCTTTTGCTACCCTTGCCAACCCTTGCTAAACCTAGTTCATAAGTTTGCAAATTCCTAATCAGTTCTGTCAAAGGAATAGAGTCAAGATCATTTGATTATTCTATAGCAGTGACCTTGGCATGGAATCTTTTCGAAAGAGATCTGAGAATCTTTCTGACAATCTTGGGCTCTAGAATCAGTTCTCTAAGATTGAAGGCTGAATTTACTATGTCCTCTAGCTTGGCTAGAATTCATCAAATGACTCATCCTCATCCTCATCCATCTTTATTTCCTTAAAGCTGGTAGTGAGCCTTTGGAACTTGGAGTTTTTAATAGCTTTTGTGCCCTTATAGGTATTCTGAAGAATAGTCCATGCTTCCTTTGCATTGTTAGTGGAAGAGATCTTCTTGAATTCTTCATTGGTCACAGCGCTAAATAGAGCATTTAGTGCTCTACCGTTAAAATTTGCAGCTTTGATCTTAGTACCATCCCACGATGCTAGTGGCTCTTTAGGTTTCTTTTAACCTGCTTCAACTGCAAGCCATACTTTTTCATCTAAAGACTACAAAAAGGCTCTTATGCGCACTTTCTAGTATGCATAGTTAGTACCATCAAATGAAGGAGAAATAATCAGGGATTGCCCATGAGCCATAACAATAGGGGTCAATGGATCACACAACAACAACTAAAACCTAATCAAAGTGTGCTTGCTCTAATACCACGTGTTAGGTTAAGATAGCTTGACTTCGTTTAATTAATTCAATTACCCAAGTTGATTAATTAGGTTAAATTACATGCAAATTGTGGAAGCACCAAAAAATCACCAAATAAACTAAATGTAGTAGAAATTAAATTGACACGATGATTTGTTGACAAATGGAGAAAACCTCTCACAAGGCAAAAACCCTACCAAGTGATTTTAAGGTCACCACTCCCAAGAATCCATTAATCAACAATCAAGCAGTTACAAGTATAAAGAATCTTACCACTACCCTGACCTATCCCAAAATACCAACCTATAAACCTTTGTTTTAATACCCAATTGAACTTGATCTTATAGTGGCCTTCTTTCACTTGATGCACAAATCTCAAATCTGTGACTAACCCTTCACATGGATGCTAGTACGTGACTAACTCTAGTAACTTGAATGATGTTATTGGCTACAAAGTTCTTTACTTCATTAATAGTGAAGATCAGGAAGCACTTGGTTACAAAACCTATGGCGTACAAACGTAATAGCTTCTCACAAAGAAAATAAATCTCTGGGTCTTTGTATCCATGTGAGACAGCTTTTAAATAAGCCTTATATACGTCTAGGGTTGGGAGAAAAGAAACCCTAGACAAACACAAGATTTTTGGCCGAATTTTAAACCTGGAAATTTTGAAATCGTAATTCTTGATAGATCAAGTTGGTGTCAAGCCATCTATCGACTTCACATTAAGTCCCGATAGTAGGCATCTATCGAGCTATCTATTGAGACTTAATAAACCGCTTTTCTTTACTTGTTTCTTGGACCAATCTTCATGTCTTTTAATACGAACACTTGACATGCTTTAACAACATATTTCTTGATGTATTAAACTCATCTTAGATCTACCCAATTACAAGTAAAGTGCATTTTGTTAAAGGATTAGCCAATAACATAAAATATGACCCTAACACATGATATAATAACAATAATAGACTTCAATATTATGTAAATAGTACGTAAGTAGTACTTTCTTTTTTGGATATCAAAATAATATTATTTAAAACGTAATGGGTGTACAAGAGATTATACCAATAGGGATTCATCATATTTAAAATATATTTCTTATTTTCCAATTTTATTTAAGTAAAATTTATGCATATGCATAATCCTAGATTGAATAGTTATGATTAATTTGTACTCAGTTAACTTTTACCAATAAAAAAAAAAAAAAAAAAAAAAACCAAAAATGTAAATATTTTTCATTTTGAATGAAAATTTTTTAATTTAGGTTCTTAAAAAAGTTGTAGTTTTATTTTTATTATTTCATAGTTAATATTAGGAGGATTTGAACCGTGATTCTCTTAATAAATGACAGCATGTTATGTCATTGAGCTACAAAATAATTGATAAAGGACAATAGTTAATGCAACAAACCATTTTGGTACTTGAAATCTGTTAGGACATATGTGATCAATGTGAGGAACATATGTCACTATTTTATGTAATTGGCTAATCCTTTGACAAAACGCACTTTACTTGTAATTGGGTAGATCTAAGATGTGTTTAATACTTCAAGAAACCTTGTTTCAAGTTCAAGTGTTAAAGCCATGCAAGTCTATCCAAGAATCAAGTTAGAAAGTTTTGTTTATTAAAGCTCAACAGCTAGCATCTATCGAGATTTAAAGAGAGTTGTTTCAGCCCGAGGCTCTACAACTTCTCGATAGATAGGGTATCTATTGAGGTTTATGAAGTTAAGTTTTCCAGGATTGTTTTTCATCCAATCCATGAGTATATGTTTAGGCTTTCTTTTCTCATAACCCTAAACATATTTAAGGATTATTTTAAGGGCCGTCAAGGGTTACACAAGTTGCGCGAGTGTGAAGAAAAGTCTTGTTGATGCAAATTGTGACTGAAGATAGAATTTACCCTAGTTCTTCTTTCTCTTGAAGAAGCTGTTATGTTTGTACACCGTAGGGTTTTATGACAAAGCAACTTCATCATCTTCATCATCTGGATGAATTGAAGAACTTTGCAACCAACATCTTTCTTAAATTGGTGATCAAGTCGTATATTGGAATCCGTGCAATTAGTTAGCCACGTACTGGGAGCCGTGTATTGAAAATGAGAGATTGTCACTACAAAACAACTCCAATTGGGTATTGGGATAAGGGTTCAACTGTAAGTTGGTATAAGGTACTGGAATTCCTTTACTTGTAATTGCTTGTTGTGATAATAGTGGATTCTTGAGAGTGATGACCTTAAAATCACATGGTGGGGTTTTTGCCGTATAGGTTTTCTCCATTTGTAAACAAATCACTGTGTCAATTTAATTTCCGCTGCATACTTAGTTATTTGGTTATTTGTTTGTGCTACCATGCGTTTTGCATGTTAATTTGATTAATTAATAAACTCGACTAATTAATCAATTAATTCATCGCAAAGGGTCAATATGTTTTTGGCCTATCAAATGGTATTAGAGTAGGCACACTCTAATTAAAGTTAATCTTTGTTGTGTGATCCATTGACCCTTGCTTGTCATGGATAAAGGATAGTCTCTTATTATACCTATTTTATTTTATGGCACTAACTATGCATACTGAAAAGTATGCATGAAAGCTGTGAGAAAGTGTGGCAAGATGTGGAGATAGGCTAGACCAAACCTACAGAAGCAATGGCCAACTGGGATGATGCTAAGATCAAGGCAGCTAACTTCAACAGTAGGGCATTAAATGCTCTATTCAGTGCAGTCATTAAGAAAGCATGGACCATCCTCTAGAAAACCTATGAATGAACCAAGGCTGTTAAGGACTCAAAGCTTTAGAGGCTTACTACTAGCTTTGAAGAGATCAAGATGGAGAAGGATGAGTCATTTGATGAGTTCTATGTCAAGCTCAAGGACATAGTAAACTCAGCATTTAATCTTGGGGAAACCATTCCTGAACCCAAGATTGTGAGAAAGGTGCTCAGATCTTTGCTCGAAAGATTCCATGCCAAGATCACCGCGATTGAGAATCAAAGGATATTAACAAAATCCTTTGACAGAGTTAATTAGCAATCTACAGACCTATGAGTTGGGTTTGACAAGGATTGGAAAATCGAGTAAGAGCAAGATCATGGCATTAAAGGCCAAGAGCAGTGATACTGATGAGTTTTCTGATGATGAAGATTCTAAGATGAAGTCCTACATCACCAGGCAATTCAATAAGTTTACAAAGAATGCAAATGCAAAGGGCTTCGACAAGGACTGTAGGCAATCTAGTTCCTCTCAATTCAAGAGCCAAGACAAGGGGAAGAAGGATGCTGGGGATGGCGTCAATACACTGTTCCCTCAGGAACAAAGTACTTTGGGTGCCAAGGTTTCAGTCATATGAAACAAGAATGCCCTACATATCTCAAGACCATTGGGAAGAGCAAGGCACTTGTAGCTTCATTGAGTGACACTAAGTCGAAGGATGACTCTGATAATGAGGATGTTAGAATCCTAAATGCCTTCACTGCCACTACAAATCCTATTGAAAGGATTGTTGAAGATGTGGATGAAGAAGAGGAATTGGTGGAGTCCAAGTTTGAGAAGATGGATAAACATGATGACATCCACACAGCCTACGCAAAGTTATACAAGGTCTCAATAAAGCATGAGAAGTTGTATAGGTTGACCACCAAGAAGCTTAGTAATGTGGAGCTTGAACGAGAAAAACTCTTCACAAAGTTTGATGAAGCCAATCAAACTATTGAAGCATTGAGGTTTGAAAACAATTTGCTGAGAGAACCAAGAAGCTTGAAGAGGAGCTATTCCAAGTTAGAGCTCAGTTGGAGAGGACTTCAAGTGCAAAGCTTGATGAAATGCTCAGTCTTTAGAAATTTGCTTTCGATTAAACCTGTAAGGTTGAATTTTATCAACCATTTAATTGGCTTTATTCCGTGATCAATTTGCTTGTAATTTAGCACTTAGCAACCCCGTATTTAGGTGGGAAAATTTTAAGGGTAGTGTGTGAGAAGATGTGAAGAAAAGCTCAAGAGTGTGCAAGAAAAACAGAGTCTCGCGGCTTGGACTCGCGGGTGGGTCGCGACTGGCAAGCCGCGAAAGGCAGGCACGTGAAAGGCACACTGGGAAGTTGAAGGGTCATGCCAGCTGTCACGCTACAGGACAAAAGTTCCAATCTGGCCAGGCCGTTACGTCGCGACTTGATTTCACGACTTGGCCAAGCCGCGAGGTCAAGTCGCCAACTTGCCCTGTTTGGCAAAAACTGACGTTTTACATTTCCTTCTCACCCTACTATATATACACCCTTATACCCATCATATTGAGAAAGCTTCCAGAGAGAATTTTGTGAGAGAAAACCCTAGAGAAAAACAAGATTGATTCATCCCCAATCTTCATCTAAAGAACCTCTACAAATTCCTTTACTCTCTTCCTCTCCATTGTCATACCCTTGAGAGGTCATTTACCAAACCCTTATCACACCACACCCACGTCTATGAAAAGGTCTATTTGGTGCTTTGGGAAGCAGTTTGGAAAGGAACCAATATACATTGGTTGATGCTATGGTCAAGTAGCGGAATCCGGGAAGCTAAAGAAGAAATAGGTTCGGCGTAACCTTATTGGAGCAAGAAGCTTGGAGGGCTTAGGTACTTGGGTAGATTAGGCTTGGAGGGTCTCCTGCTGTTCATGTATCCCAACTATATTCTTTAGTGGATTATTTGACCGCTTGGAGGCGACGGAGAGGTTTTACGTCGAGGACTTCGGTTTCCTCTTCGATAACACATCGTGTGTTGTCCGTGTGTTTGCATCTCTCTTTTCTTTATCTTTGCCTTATATTTACTGTTGTGGATGTGTTTATATTTGGCATAGATTGCTTTATCAATTCCATTAAGCTTGTAATCATATTCTGCACATTAATTGTTTGATAGAAAGCTTGAATTGGTATTTTTGTTTCTAGGGGTCTAAACGTTCAAGGGTGTTTCATACCCATATTGAACTTTCAATTGGTATCAGAGCGGTTACACTTGTTGTGGTGTTAATACCTAAGTGTGATCCTTGACCCCTTGTTGAGATGGATAGGTCTCAATCTCTCACTGCTCCACCATTTTTTGATGGTAATAACTATGCCTTTTGGAAAGTTCGAATGAGGGCGTTTTTGTGTTCTATGGATGAAGCTATGTGGGATGCAGTTGACATAGGTTGGACAAAGCCAATGGATGCTAAATCCACTTGGGACAAGGCAACTCTTGCGGTAGCTAATGCAAACAGTAAAGCATTGAATGCCATTTTTTGTGGTATCTCTTTAGAAGAATTTCACAGGATTTCTCATATTAATGTTGCTAAAGAAGCATGGGAGATTCTGGAGATGACATATGAAGGAACCAAGAAGGTGAAAGACACCAAACTTCAAATGCTGACCACTCGCTTTGAGCAGCTAAAGATGGATAAGGATGAGTCCTTTGACTCTTTTTATAGTAAACTATACGAGGTGGTCATTGGAAAATTTAATTTGGGGGAAAAGACGGAGGAGTCTAAAGTTGTAAGGAAGATCCTTCGGTCACTACCAGAAAGTTTTCGTGCTAAAGTTACAGCTATTGAAGAGAGCAAAGATCTTGATAAAATCAAGGTTCAAGAGCTGGTCGGTTCTTTACAGACATATGAGTTGTCTCTTCCTTTAGCGAAGAAGAGCAAATCCTTTGCTTTTAAGACAATTGATGAGAGGATAGGGTCTCATGAATCTTCGGAAGAGGATACAATCGATAAAGATGTGGCGTATCTTGTAAAGAACTTCCAGAAATTCCTAAAGCTCAAGAATAGTGGAAAATTTGGTGACAAAAGAAAATTCCAGAGTGCCGAAAAAGAGAAGAAAGACTTCCGAAGAAAAGATGGTAAAGATTCCCAATCCTCACAAGGAATTACATGTTTTGAATGTAATGGGCATGGGCATTTTAAAAAGGAATGTCCAAACTACTTGAAGTCGAAGGGAAAGGTGTATGCCACTACTTTAAGTGATTCGGACTCATCAAATTCTGATTCTGACGAGAGCTGTGATGGAGAAGGAAATTTCTTCGCATTCATGACCATTGCTCATGTGGAATCCTTAGATGACTTGGATACACTTGTGAAGGAGCTTGGTGAACATTCTGATTTGGAATCTATTAGAGTTGTAGAGGAATCTAAAGCTGAAGAGGATGAAGTTACTTTGAGTATTCAAGAGAATTACACTTTACTTCTTGAGAGATCAGGTGAGTATGCAAGGGTTGCAAAGATGACGGTAAAGAAGATGAAAAGGGCTGAAGAGGACTACAAAAGTCTACTGGCTAGATATAAAGAGGCTAAATGCAAGATTGAGACACTAAATGGAGAGCTATCGGAAGCTTACACCAAAGTAAGATTCCTTGAGCAAGAAATGGTGCAAGCACAAGCCAAGATTGAAAGGGTTTCCTCCAGAAAGCTGGAAGATGTTATCTCGTCTCAAAAACATTTTTCAGATAAGTCCAGAGTGGGGTATACCGGAGGAAGTAGCTCATCAGCCAAAGCTATCAAAGAAGTGAAATTTGTGAAGGCCAAAGAGCCTACTGTAGAAGAAACCATCCCTGAGAATGTTAAGGCTGAGAAGAAGAATGTGAGTGAGCAACGAATGGTGAATAAGCCCCGAAATCAATCTATGGGCAGACACGAAACCAGAGCAAGATCTCTCTCGAGACCACAATGAGGTCCTAGAACTGAGTATATGTGTCACTATTGCGAACTACGAGGGCATACTAGACCCAACTGTCAAAAGCTGAAAGCAGACAACAATGCAAGCATACCTCGGTCACGAGGAAGAAGGAATGACAAGAGGTCTTGGGGTAGTGAGAAACCAAGAAGTCAAAACAATGATCCAGGAATGATGGACATGATGAAGATGATCAGTGCCTTCACCACCTGCTTGGAGAGCTTCAACAGGAGGTTTGAAAGTCCTAACTCTCGTACCCGATCCATCAAGGATATCACCCCAAACGCACGTGACGTGTGGGTGAAGGGTACTCATGCATAAGTATTATAACATGTCCATGCATCAATTCTTCCTATGCTTTGTGGATATGTTTGGTTATTTGCTTTGTGTTTTGAGTATATGTTTACTTTGTGGTTTGTTTGTGTTCAAAATATTTTCTCATTTTCTTGTTTTTTATCATTCTTTTACTGCTTTTGTGTCAAAAATCGAAAAACACATAAAAAGTTGAAAATCCAAAAAGTTTGATCACTTTGTTGAGTTTTGTCTCAAAGCATGTTTTTGCCCTGTACTTTTGTACCAATGGCTTTGTGCATTTAACGAGCTCAGCTTGTCTCTCATGCACTGATATCATTGTGGAAGAAATTCTGAAATCTATGTGATTGTTGTAAATAGATGTTCAACCTTGTCATAAATGATTAGTGAATGATTTTGTTGATCTTGAGACATGCATAGACTCATGCCTACATATCTTCCCACTCTTTATTTTTATGCTTTTAAAGAGCTCTCTAAATGTAAATCTCAAAATGAAAAGAGATATAAAGCTGCAAAAGCCTATCGCACATACTAGTATTTGACTAGGAAAAAGGGAAAGCGACCAAAATAAAATGTATGAAAAATGCCCAAAAGCCAAAGGCTAACTCATTAATTGAAATATCAAAAATTTCAAGCATCTATATCTCAATGAGAGTTTCTTTGCTCAAAATTGGCAAATGATATGTGTATATAGAGCCAAATGAAAAGCTTCAAAGAGTTGTTATCAAGTTCTTGTGGGAGATCATATATGCATGCTTCTATAATTGAGATAGGTCTCATAATCTAGTGCTAGTTGTGTATGCCTTGATTGAATTGATCATTGAAGCTTCACATTGGACTAAGAACTATCTCATTTTTGATATACATACACATCACACAAGTCTATGTTCAACGAATGCCATATTCATTTGTGTGATTGTACTTGTTTAAATGTGTTTTCACATGCTCAATCTTTGTGGGTCAAACACAAAAAGATTTTTGAGTGTTTTGTTTTGTTTTTGGAAAGTACTTTGCTTTTACAAAATTGTGAAATTTTCTCAAAAACAGTGTTGCCCTGTTTTGGCGACTAAGACGCGGGTCAACACAGTCGCAAGCCCCAGTCGTGAGCTCAATCAGAGATTTTCACAACTTACTGGCGAGTCAGTACTCTAGTCGTGAAAAAGACTTAGAAAAGTTTTGAAAATTTTGAGTTTTTGCTTTATTCGCGGCTCATTTTGGCGGCTTGTTCGCGGGTGGAAGGTTCAATCGCGAGGATTACTCAGAGATTTTCGCGGCTCAGTTTGTGACTCCTTCGCGACTAAACCTTCCAGTCGCGAAAAACACTTAGAAGATTTTTCTAGAATCTTACCTTCACAGTGTTTCGCGGCTTGATCTGGCGACTTGGATAAGTCGCGAAAAACGCGTGTTTTGCATTTTTGAAGACAGTTTTAAAAATTGTTTTTCAATTTTCCCTCGATTTTCAGTGACTGTTCATTGCCTTCGTCACTCTCTCTCTCAAAGCTTTCGAATATCACTGAAAAATCCTTCATTTCTGCATCATCTCTGCATAAATCTTCAAGGAAAAGGTATGGGCTTTCTTGTTCTTTACTCCATTTTCATGTTTTATGTAAAATAATCTTGAATCTCTGTGTTTTACTGTTCGGATTGCTATGTGGGTATTCTGACCTTTTATGCTTAAAATTGGTGTTTTGATGGTGTGGTTTGTTCTCTCTTGGTAATGCCTAGCTTCTTGGGTTTACTCTATTATAGTATTTCATGTTTTTCATCTTCTCACTCATGGTCTTTCATGTTTGACATTTGATTTTTTTTGGGTATATCCTTTGGGTATACGGTTTGTTGGATTCTATGTGATGTTTTCCCAAATGTAATGTGTGCTTGCCATGTGTGTGACCTTGTTTATGTGGTTCAATCTATTCTGTGTGTGTATTTACACATCTTGAGTATGATCTTGCTTCTAGGGATTAACTTGCACATTCCATGTTCTGTTGGTTAAATCTCAGTGATAGCTGTTTTCATCTGTCTGTATGAAAATTTCATCTTTACAGACTGAACTTGGTTAATCTGTGATTACTATGTTATGTCTTGTTTCTCTGTTATCATCTATCCTTGGTTTGTGTTGTTGCTCAATACTCTGTTCTTCCTGATAATTACATGGTTACTAATTTGAGTATATTTCCACATATTGTCTTGTGCCCTTGTTGTGAACTTTTCTGAGTGTTTATAGATGGCTTCCACATCCTCTAAGAAGAAGACTCCTACTAAGAAGGCTGATAAGAGATTAAAAATGGATAGCAACCTGTTTAGATCAGTCAAACATTTTGAGAGATTGTGGATTTGCATGACTTGAGGGATACATTCATTCCACAATGCTTTAAAGGAAGAGGCTGGGAGAAACTTCTGGGTGACTTACCTTTAGTGTGTGAACCTCTTATCAGAGAATTCTATGCCAATGCTGTGATAAGGGAGGAAGAGTTGAGTTGTTGGGTGAGAAAAAAGGAGTTTACCTTAAATGCTCATGACATTGATAAGGTTTTGGGACTGGAGGGTTTAGAAGATTATGAATTTACAAACTACAAGGACAGAATGGTCTCTCTAGAAACTGTTCAGAAAAAGATTGGTGGAGTTTTAGAAAGGAGATGTCTCAACACTTCTGACTTTCCCAAAGACATGAGGTGTTTAACAACAATTATGATGTACAATCTGTACCCTATAAGGAAGATGACTACATTGACGAATGCTAGAGCCATCTTTCTTATGGATCTTAAGGAAAACACTTTTATTGACATCAGTTCCCACATTTTTGACACTATAGTGGATGAAACCAAAACCACCTCGAGGCCCAAGCTAGTGTTTCCAAGCCTTCTCATGAGAATTTTCAAAGAAAAGGGGGTGGTAATCCCACAAGATATCAGTCCCATGCCTCCTCTATCAGCCATCAACAAATTTACTCTAGTACGGATCCAGAGTCGTCTTTCAGGTGAAGAAGAAGAGGGTGTCCATGAAGAAGGAGACCCTATGGAGACTGAAGCAGAAGGGGCAGGACCAGTTTCCACACCTAGAGTAAGAGTCAAAAGGAGCAGACCCTCTACCTCATCATCTGTTCCTCCTGATACCCTTGAGATCATTCTGGAGAGACTTGATACTATCCGTGATGTTCAGAATCAACAGACAGAGAGGATGACAGCAATGCAGGACCAGCTTGATGTACTCTTTGCAAAGTTTGATAGCATTCATACCAGCTAGGATCACTGACCCTTTGGCCATTCCGGTCAAAAAGAGGGAGAACTTTGGGGCTGCTCTTGAGGGGGAGTGCTCTTTTTGAGAGGGAGTTTAATTATGTTATGTGTCTTCTTTAAGTGTGATACACTAGTTTTTAGTTTGTTTTAAATATCTGTGCTTTAAGTTTGATACACTTGTGAATCTTTGGTGTTTACTTATATAGTATGATGTTATTCAGCTTTAAGCATTGTTTGTTTATGGTTTGTACCCATTGATACTTTTGTAAGCTTTGAGGGTTAATTACTTGTTCTTATGCACTGATTGTAGGCTTGTATGGTTTGTGCCATGTATTTGCAAAAACTTTGCATATGCAGCCTTTGTGCTTTGTGTTTTGGTACTTGTTAATGCTTTGCATTATCTTTAGTACAACACTCTTGTGCCCTTGTAGGATTGTTCCTAGATGCATATATGTTTGTATTCATTGGTTGAGTGTTGGACTTACAAATGATATTCTTCAATTGAGTTTCTCATTTTTGCATGTCCGAATGTTCATTCCTTGTGTGAATGAACATAGTAATCACTTTTGCTTAGTGACTACTGGTTTTGATCTTGCCATGAATTATTGCTTTTATGCCTATGTTCATTTTTGCTTGATCATGCTTTTGTTGCTCCATATGCATATTAAGTTTTCTGCATACAATGATATTGCTATGTTATTGTGTTTCAGGAGTTACTTATTCATATGGTCAAGAGCTTTACAGAATCTAGAGTTAAGTGTGAGTGAGTTTTCTAATTGTTCCCAACTCACGTTTAAGTCTAGAGTCTGTTGTAGGGTTGTCACGGAATAGGCAAAGGGGGAGATTGTAAGGTTAAATTTTATCAACCATTTAATTGGCTTTATTCCATGACCAATTTTCTTGTAATTTAGCACTTAGCAACCCTGTATTTAGTTGGGAAAATTGTAAGGGTAGTGTGTGAGAAGATGTGAAGAAAAGCTCAAGAGTGTGCAAGAAAAACAGAGTCTCACGGCTAGGACTCGCGAGTGGGTCGCAACTGGCAAGCCGCGAAAGGCAGGCATGTGAGAGGCACACTGGGAAGCTGAAGGGTTGCGCCAGCTGTCACGCTACAGGACAAAAGTTCCAGTCTGGCCAGGCCATTACATCGCAACTTGATTTTGCGACTTGTCCAAGCCGTTAGGTCAAGTCGCCAACTTGCCCTGTTTGGCAAAAACTGACGTTTTGCATTTCTTTCTCACCCTACTATATATACACCCTTATACCCATCATATTGAAAGAGCTTCCAGAGAGAATTTTGAGAGAGCAAACCCTAGAGAAAAACAAGATTGATTCATCCCCAATCTTCATCTAAAGAACCTCTACAAATTCCTCTATTCTTTTCCTCTCCATTGTCATACCCTTGAGAGGTCATTTACCAAACCCTTATCACACCACACCCACGTCTGTGAGAAGGTCCATTTGGTGCTTTGGGAAGCAGTTTGGAAAGGAATCAATATACATTGGTTGATGCTATGGTCAAGTAGTGGAATCCGGGAAGTTAAAGAAGAAATAGGTTCGGCGTAACCTCATTGGAACAAGAAGCTTGGAGAGCTTAGGTACTTGGGTAGATTAGGCTTAGAGGGTCTTCTGCTGTTCATGTATCCTAACTATATTCTTTAGTGGATTATTTGACCGCTTGGAGGGCGGCGGAGAGGTTTTACGCCGAGGACTTCGGTTTCCTCTTCGATAACACATCGTGTGTTGTCCGTGTGCTTGCATCTCTCTTTCCTTTATCTTTGCCTTATATTTACTGTTGTGGATATGTTTATATTTGGCATAGATTGCTTTATCAATTCCATTAAGCTTGTTATCATATTCCGCACATTAATTGTTTGATAGAAAGCTTGAATTGGTATTTTTGTTTCTGGGGGTCTAAACGTTCAAGGGTGTTTCATACCCATATTGAACTTTCAAAACCGATTTAGAGTATGATTTCTCATCTCCTAGTATTGCTTCTACTAGTGCTACTATTTTTGTTTCTCCTGCTAATAATGTTGAAATTGAGAATAATGAAGTTAAAAATGAATTAGCTAGTGAGAACATAGATAAGGGTAAGTCTATCTTAGGAGCATCCACTGAAATTGCTAAGAATGAGACTAAAAACCGTAGGGCTAAAAAGGGAAACTCTCAAAAGCCAAAATAGAAAAAGTAGCATTTTTGTCATCACTGTGGCGTAGCTGGACATACTTGATGTAATTGCTACAAGCGGCCAGCCAATTAAAAGAGTAACAACATGATCGTCGGATTAAGGGTTTGCTGGACGGAAAGGTTCTTCCAAGGTGTGGAAGGAAAATGGCTTCAAGTGATTCTGTCACTTGTTATCTCTCTATCCCTTTTTTGTTTGTTTGTTTGTTTTTTTTTTTTTTTTTTTTTTTTTTTTTTTTTTTTGCATTACTTGTGTGTTTTGCTTTATTGTTTTGAGTCAGTATAGTTTTATGCATTGCTTTGTTTAATTTGTTTTTATTTTTTTTTTCTTTTTCGTTTTTGTTTATTTTGTTTTTCATATAAAAATTTAAAAAAAAAATAAAAAATTGAAAAATACAAAAATAGTGTGTATTTCTGTACATTGGTACTTATGTACCTTGGATGGCCATTGAAATAAAGGTAGTGTTTGGGCTCAGCGTTCACGTTTTGCACTGCGCGTTTTCCCTTTTTTTTTTTTTTTTTTTTTTCCCGCGTGAACAGTAAAATCACTGTGCAGGGGACAGAAATTACTGTTCACGCATTATTTTTTACTGTTCACGTAATAAAAAATATTAAAAATGGGTCCCACGGTACTATTTACACATTTAAAAATTATTTTGCTACAGTGTTTTCAGTTTTCAGTTTTCAGTTTTCAGTTTCAGCAACAATAAGTTCAATCCAAACACACCCAAAGTTTTCTAAACTTTGTATCTCTTGTAGCTTAGATGAGCATCTCTATGCACAACTAAGCAAGTGAGCTTTGTGACTCTTATTTGTGATGAGTAAGATTAAGTAATCTCTTGTACTTAACACTTCTATCACTCTTTTTGACGAGAATGACTAGAAAATCCTAAGAGAAAGGCATAAATAATCATCTCACCATTGTTGCTTGCCAATCATGAAATGGCATCTGCATGCTTCGGCATAGCAAAAGTGCAATGTCAAATGCTTAACATCATTGGGTATTTCTTTCCTCTCTCTTATATGCCTATACATGATTTGCTTAAATATATATATATATATATATATGCAAAGAAAAATAAAAAGCAAAAAAATAAATAAATATGCTTTATATAAGATTACAAGCGTGTATTCAAGGAGATGTGGGAGTTATAGGATGTACCTCGAAGGTGATAGTCCCCATCAAATAGTTATGATTGTGTGTGAGTTAAAGTTATTTTCTCATTTCTCAAATTGTCATAACATGTATACATTTATGCAATCTTGCGATGTTTTCACACACAACACACAATATTCTTTACTACTCTTGATACATGTGCAGGTACAATGTGATTTGGCCATCACAAGAAATACTTGTGTTTATGTATGCTCACTAAACTATCTTAACTTATTTTTAAAATATAAAATTGGTTAGACTTGTTTAGTGTGTGTGTGTGTGTGTGTGTGTTTTGGGATCATTGTGCTTAACATTCTTTTAGTGAGAGATGATTTTGAGAGTTCAAAATGTTGTTTAGATCCTTTGTTAAGTTGCATGTTTGATTGCATTCGTGTTTGTATTTTTCTCCTCTTGAAAAACAGTTTTAAATGCAATCTCGACAGCCCCTCGACACCTGGCTTATCTATCAAGCTCTTTAGCTTCTTTTTATCAAAATCTCGACACCTCTTGATAGCTAGGTCTATTGATTGAGAAACTTTAGGTCCTCTCGATAGCTCCTCAACAAATCCTCTATCCATCGAGCTTCTTTTTGCCTTTGGACACCTTCTTGATAGTTGCATTTGTCGAACCCCTTAAAGCTCAACACCTCTCGACATCTCCCAATTGGTCAAGAATTACTGAGCTTGTATATAAAGGGTTCTCGTGATCTCAAACTCATTTCACCTGATCTCTCTTGACTCTTCACCTCCTTAAACATCTCTCACTCACTCCAAACCTCTTCCTCAAGGATTTTTCGGCCTTAATCAAGTTTTTCTTCACTTGGTAAGTGTCCTAATCCTTCTTTTTCATGCATTTCATCTTTTACGACCTAACTTTTGGGGTTTGATGAAAAATTTGGGGTTTTTCAAAATCAAAGAGGTTTTTGCAAAAGTTTTGGGATGGATTTTGTGTTTTTGATCTTAAAACTTCATGCATTGCATCTCATTTGTATTATAACACTATTTCATGCATTCTTAGATGTGTGTTTACTTTGTTGCACACTCGTGTGCTGGTAGGATTAGATTGGGCTGAGCCTATGATGCAATTACCTTTGCATGTCACATGGTCATGCATTCCCATGCATACGTACTTTCTATTCAATATATTTTGATATATTTTTGCTGCTTGGGACTTTTTTTATTGTCTCTTTCTCCCTCCCTCTCTCTCTCTCTCTCTCTCTCTCTCTCTCTCTCTCTCTCTCTCTCTCTCTCCTGTTTGCGTTAGTCTGCTTCTATAGCACTTAAACGCAAATCTACTTTGTCTCAGAACCCTCTTCGTTCCAGGGTATCCACTTCATCTGATCCTACCCTTCTTCTGTTCGGTTCCGTGATGAGTAGTCCCGAAAGGACGTCTTGGAGAACTTTTCTCGATGAGGTGTTCATTCGGAACGCCAAGTTATTTTGTCGGACTTCTTCAACGTTGACCTACCACTGTCATCTACAGTAGGGGTTGGGAGTCACTGTGTGACGTCTCGGTCACTTGTCCATCCGTGCTGATCCAGGAGTTTTACTTCAACATGCATGGATTTGATTATTCAGTACCTCTTTTTGTTACTCGCGTTCAAGGTACGCACATTGTGGTCACACTAGATATTGTATTCGATATGCTTCGTGTCTCGAGGGTAGAGTATCCTAGCTACCCCAGTTGTGAGAGTCTAAAAACTGTGTCCAAAGATGGGCTTATGTCCACTTTTTATAAGAGTCCCTCTGATTGCGGCAAGTGTCAGTTTACTTCATGTTCGACCTTTGCTAAATTGTTCTACATCCTCTTTCTCACTATAACTCTATCACCGAGTCCCGTGCTCGATTTTTTGCTTTCTCTTTTAGAGTATCCCACTATAGATTTTCCCTTTCATTTTATTCTTTTTATCATAGATGTTTATAGGGATACGACGACCTGTGATAAGCTCGTCTTCCCTTCTACTATCCCGAGGCTTTTATGCCATTTTTATGTCCCCTTTCTTACTTCCGACCACTTTTCCGTTATGAATGCGTAGATGCCACTATTGTTAAACGGAGCGAGGCGCAACTACATTCGAGGTGGTCAAGTACGACAGCTCCTTTTACTCCTTCAGCCCTATCCACGTCTGCTCCTTCTTCTTCTACGAGTGGTGTGACTTTGGACGCAATCATCGCACAGCTTCAGCACATGAATGCTCACCTTGACACTCTCACTAATGAGTTGTGTCAGGTGAACACCTGTGTCGGTCGTATTGCCAGAAGGTAGGCTTGCCTTGGTGGCTTCGTAGAGTCTCCCTCTCCTCCTCCCAAGGCATCCAACAAAGACAAGGCATCCGAGGACGATGACGACTCTGACAATGATAAGGATGATGAGGATAGAGATGCTAACTCACCCAGCAATGACGAGATGTCTACTTGATACTCTTACCCTTTGTCACTCATGACAAAAAAGGAGATTAGTTTTAGATATAAAAGTAGTCATACTCATAGGGGGAGGGTTAGTATAAGAGATTTTTGTTGGGGAGAGTGTTAATATTGAAGGATGTAGTGAGGGTTTTATGTATCTTTTATCTTCTCTTTCTCTTTTAAATACATTATTCTTGTATGTTGGTCTTGTGACCATTTTGACATACATTGTAGCTATATTTGCTTTATATATTGATTTATGTTTTTCACCTACCCCTTACATGTGTTGTTTCTTTTCTATCTTTATATTCTTATTAATTGTATGCAATCTATTATTTCTGTTTCATTATAAGATGCCTTGATGAGTTTTGTTTAAAGTATTTTAGAAATACAGGTTGTCAAAGTTTACTTACCATAAACTCTCTTCTTGCAAAGTTTTTCAAGAGTTTGTGTTAGGATAGATTTTATTGTATTTAACAAGTGAATATGAGTTGAGTGATTTATGACGTCTTTCATATCTCATTTGTTTGTTATGGTTATGTCATGTATTGCCAAATGGGGAGATTGTTAGGAACATATATCACTATTTTATGTAATTGGCTAATCCTTTGACAAAACGCACTTTATTTGTAACTGAGTAGATCTAGGATGTATTTAAAACTTCAAGAAACCTTGATTCAAATTCAAGTGTTAAAGTTATGCAAGTCTGTCTAAGAATCAAGTCAGAAAGTGTTGTTCATTAAAGCTCGACAACTAGCATCTATCGAGATTTAAAGAGAGCTGTTTCAGCCTGAGGCTCGATAGCTTCTCGACAGATAGGGTATCTGTTGAGGTTTATGAAGTTCATTTTTTCAAGACTGTTTTTCATCCAATCCATAAGTATGTGTTTAGGCTTTCTTTTCTCACAACCTAAACATATATAAGGATTATCTTAAGGGCCATCAAAGCTTACACAAGTTGCACGAGTGTGAAGAAAAGTCTTGTTGATGCAAATTATGACTGGAGATAGAATTTGCCCTAGTTCTTCTTTCTCTTGAAGAAGCTGCTGTGTGTGTACACCGTAGGGTTTTGTGACAAAGCAACTTCATGATCTTCATCGTCTGGATGAACTGAAGAACTTTGCAGCCAACATCTTTCTTAAGATGGTGATCAAGTCGCGTACTGAGATCTGCGTAATTGGTTAGTCACGTACTAGACGCCGTGCATTGAAAAGAAGAGATTGTCACTACAAAACAAGTCCAATTGGGTATTGGGTTAAGGATTCAACTATAGGTTGATCAAAGGTATTGTGATTCCTTTACTTGTAACCGCTTGTTGTGATAATAGTGGATTCTTGGGAGTGGTGACCTTAAAATCACTTGGTGGACTTTTTACCGTGTAGGTTTTTCCCATTTATAAACAACTCACCATGTCAATTTAATTTTCGCTGCATACTTATTTATTTGGAGATTTGTTTGTGCTACGACAAGCTTTGCATGTTAATTTGATTAATTAATAAACTTTGCTAATTAATCAATTAATTCATCACCAGGAGTCAATACGTTTTTGGCTAATCAAAACAATTAAATTTCATTGTTAATCATTTGTTAGAATATGCAAATTAATCATTCGAAATTGTTTCATTATAGTAAGAAAATTAAGTAAATTCACTAAAATATTTATGAAATTGGATTTTATTTCCAACCTTAAAGGTATAATCAACTTCAATAATAAGTGTAATATTTTTAAAAATAAAAGTGATTAAAATTTAGTTGCTACAGAAATCTATATTAAAAATATACAATATTTAGAGACACAAATTCGAATATATGGCATCCATTTTATGAGTTTTACATCTTATAGTCATCGAAGAGTATGAGAGCAAGTTAATTTCACATTAAAAACATGCATGCAGAAGAATTGAATACTACCATACCATGAACACAAGCGTGCATTTGGTGAAGAATAAAAAAAAAATTACAAAGAATTCAGTAACAACTTTTCTTTTATTCTGAAATATCCCAGCTACAGTAACAGAACAAATACTATCTACAACAACACTCCAGATCATAGCAGCTTTTAGTAAAATGCTGAACTCAAACAAATCTAAAAATTACTATCCAACAATCCACAATTTCATTTACATAAAGAAAAAGGGAACATGATAGATTGAAGTAAATGAAATTCTACTTAGAATAGAACTCCTATAACCTATTTGCCAATAGTATTTCCCCATTCGGCATTAGTTATAATAGCTTGGGAGGCATTTTGTTATTGTTTGTTGGTACAAGCATAAGGATTCTACTTGCCCAAAATGGTGGGCTTGACATTAACACAAGTGGAAGTAGCAGATCCTACTGCTTCCTTGTATACGAGATCAATGTAAGCAACCACCAATTGTTGGCATGGTACACTGTTACTGCAAATAAGCTTCACAGCTTCCTTTGTTGCAGAAGTGCCTCAAATGTTCTTAAAGCTAACATTGCTGATCTTAACTTTCGAGGGAGACTGAAAGCAAAACAAACAGACAAAAACCCACACAAGAATTTGATATTAGTATCTATAATTTGTTTTTCCTTTTTTTTTTAACTTTTAACATCAAAATGAGTGTATATATTTGTGATGTTTATAATAACCTTGTTTGAGTATTGATTATTTGAGCAATAGCCTTGATCAATGAGGATAGGATTTGTAACATTGTTCATGATAATATTCTCAAAATGCATATCAGAAGCACTCCCAGGAAGGCTAGAAGGCCATGTTTTGATTCTAACACCATTCTTTGTACTGCTAAGGGTGCCACCAATTACTCTGATTCCTAAAACTAGTTGTTCATTCTGGTACCTTCCAAGACTTCCAACGCTAATATCATGGCCAGGTCCACAAGTTACTTGGTTAGCAGTAACATCTTAGGTTCCATCACCAATGGAGATGCAATCATCACCTGTTCCAATTTTGCATTGGTGATGGTGATCTTAGACGAACGTCCGATGCGGTTTCCATCGGTGTTAGGGCTATCTTCGAGTGCAGTTATGGTAACATGTTGGATTTGCAAGTTCTTGCGTCCCATAACATTTATGTGGAAAAATTTGCTATCCTTCGATTGAATATCATAGACTATTGAATTTGTGACGTAATCGAACCTTACATTCTATTCATGTTTACAAGTTAGAAATATCAAAACACCAAATATGAACGCCATAGTTTCATTTAAATATTCTCCAAAAAATATTTTCATTTAAATATATTATAGTAAAATGCTAACGCTTCTTCGAATTGCTATATTAAAAAAAATTACAAATATATATCAATGAATATGGTTGGTACTACATTAACAATATTATATATAAATTAGGTGCAAGAACACTACCTTGATGATTGTAGAGAAAAAAGATGAATCTAAGGTGTTTGAAGGTGTTGGAGAGAGAAATTAGAGAGAGGAGAGTGAGAATCTAGCTAAAAAAACTGCCTAAATTCTTTTTCTTTTTTTTTTCTTTTTTTTTTGCAAAATGATGGGTCTAGAAACCTTTATAGCTGAAAAGTGACTCTGCGGCTTCCGACATGCCTTGTAGGGCCGCCGACCACCCCGTTGACATCAGTTGTTTCGGCCTTTTGCTTTGTCTAGCTTCCAATGCATATTTGAAGGCCTTTCCAGACTCAGATTGAGCTGATCTTGGTGTCTCTGGAAAGCGCTAGATGTCTAGTTTCCAGAACACTAATGAAATTAAAAATCAATGATCGGATAAAAAATTATGGCATTGGGAAGTGTGCCAATGTGTTTTTCACAGTTTTATAGATATTTCAATCATTTTAACTCTGATTTTGACCCATGAATAGTCGTTGGAAAGGGAATTTGATAATCTTCATAATGGTGTTGGTCTAATCTCGTTCTAATAATTGAATCCAAATTAGGATTTCTAGTGCCCTTGGGATTCAACCTCGGGTCAAACTTGGTCAAAGTTGAGAAAATCACCGAGTAGCTCAAATTTGATGTAGAAACATGAAAAATGTTTTTTTGGGATGACTTTGACCGACTTTGTCTTTCAGTCAACCCAAGGTTCACTAGGGGCATTTTGGTGAATTTGACCGAACAAGGTACTTTGAGTGCTCCAATGCCCAAACTAGTTATGTCACGTTAATTTAGATTCTTCTGCTGCCCTATGAAGAAAAAATAATATTTTTGGAAATTTTGAGGTCTAGCACACAAATCGAGGTCGGACAAAATACGGTGTCTACATCATTGAGCTACAAAATTATTGATAAAAGACAATAGTTAATACAACAAACCATTTAGGTACTTGAAATCATTTAATTTTGTTGTTATTCATTTGTTAGAATATGCAGATTAATCATCCAAAATTGCATCATTTTAGAAAGAAAATTAAGTAAATTTACTAAAATATTTATGTAATTGGTTTTTATTTCCTATCTTAATTTTTGCGTTGGTGGTTTAATCAACTTCAATAATAAGTGTTATATTTTTAAAAATAAAAGTGATTAAAATTTAGTTGCTGCAGAAATCTATATTAAAAATATACAATATTTAGAGACACAAATTTGAATACATGGCATCCGTTTTATAAGTTTTACATCTTATTGTCATCGAAGAGTATGATAGCAAGTTAATTTCGCATTAAAAACATGCATGCAGATGAATTGAATATTACCATATCATGAACACAAGCATGTATTTGGTGAAGAATTAAAAAAAAAAAAATATTACAAAGAGTTTAATAATAACTTTTGTTTTATTATGAAATATCCCAGCTACAGTAACAGAACAAATACTATCTACAACAATACTCCAGATCATAGCAGCTTTTAGTAAAAGGCTGAACTCAAACAAATCTAAAAATTACTATCCAACGTTCCACAATTTCATTTAAATAAAGAAAAAGGGAACATGATAGATTGAAGTAAATGAAATTCTACTTAGAATAGAACTCCTATAACCTATTTGCAAACAGTATTTCCACATTCCGCATTAGTTACAATAGCTTGGGAGGCATTTTATTATTATTTGTTGGTACAAGCACGAGGATTTTGCTTGCCCAAAATGGTGGGCTTGACATTAACACAAGTGGAAGTAGCAGATCCTCCTGCTCCCTTGTATACGAGATCAATGTCTGCAACCACCACTTGTTGGCATGGTACACTGTTACTGCAAATAAGCTTCACAGCTTCCTTTGTTGCAGAAGTTCCTCTAATGTTCTTGAAGCTAACATTGCTGATCTTAACTTTCGAGGGAGACTGAAAGCAAAACAAACAGACAAAATCCCACACAAGAATTTGATATTAATATCTATAATTTGTTTTTCCTTTTTTTAACTTTTAACATCAAAATGAGTGTATATATTTGTGATGTTTATAATAACCTTGTTTGAGCATTGACTGTTCGGGCAGTAGCCTTGATCTATGAGGATAGGATTGGCAACATTGTTCATGATAATATTCTCGAAATGCATATCAGACGCATTCCCAGGAGGGCTAGAAGGCCATGTTTTGATTCTAACACCATTCTTTGTACTGCTAAGGGTGCTACCAATTACTCTAATTCCTGAAACTGGTTGTTCATTCTGGTACTTTCCAAGACTTCCAACGCTGATACCGTGGCCAGGTCCACAAGTTACTTGGTTAGCAGTAACATCTTGGGTTCCATCACCAATGGAAATGCAATCGTCACCTGTTCCAATTTTGGCATTGGTGATGGTGATCTTAGACGAACGTCCGATGTGGATTCCATCAGTGTTAGGGCTATCTCCAGGTGCAGTTATGGTAACATGTTGGATTTGCAAGTTCTTGCATCCCATAACGTTTATGTGGAAAAATTTGCTGTCCTTCGATTGAATGTCATGGACTATTGAATTTGTGACGTAATCGAACCTTATATTCTGTTCATGTTTACAAGTTAGATATATCGAAACACCAAATATGAACGCCATAGTTTCATTTAAATATTCTCCTAAAAATATTTTCATTTAAATATATTATAGTAAAATGCTAACGCTTCTTCGAATTGCTATATTAAAAAAAATTACAAATATATATCAATGAATGTGGTTGGTACTACATTAACAATATTATATATAAAAAATATTAAAAAAAAAAATCTTTTTGGACCAAACAATTTGTCACAACTTGATGTTATATGTGAGTATGATTGGTGAACCATCGCTTTCACCTTTAACCACCACTTTCACCTTTAACCACCACTTTTTCTCCATTGCACACAATTGCACAAGTTAGGGTCATGGCACACAAGTTGTGTCCATATTCTGTATTTGGACTTTCTCATATACGAATTTGGACATTCTGTATTTGGACTTTCTCATATACGAATTTGGACATTCTGTATTTGGACTTTCTCATATAAAGCTTACATCAAATTATTAATAATATGACAATATCCTTAACATCAATAAACGAATAAGTGCTTGAATTAGTATTTCATGATGGTCAAATTTCTTAAAGTTGTAGTGTCTGTATATATCAACATAAATATAATGAAAGTTGAAATGCAAATTATTAAGATTGAAATCTTACGATAGGAAGTGTTTTGCAGTTGTACTGTTTGGCACAATTATTTTTTTGCCATGCCGTTTGTCCTTTGCCATCAAAAACTCCACCACCTGACACAGTGAGACTGTTGATACGTCGAAAAGAAACCCAAAAGCCTTTACCGCTGAAGGAGGAAAGGTCTGATGGGGCCTGTAGGGTGCCCTAAAGGTGAAACTCAATAGCACCTTTGCATGGACCTAATAAAGTCACTACACCTAGTTTGTATGTCCCTGCTGAAATCACAACTTTACTTCCTGCTACTGCACATGCAGCTTCCCAAGCTTTTGTCAAAGCCTGATAAACACGTTATGAAAAATCAAAATTAGTATATTAAAATCATTTTTCATGTTAATGTTTTATCATCTGGTCAAGACACCAAAGAGTTTTTAGTGTGAGTAGAGTTTGAACCCGAGTACTTTTATTTGACATTAAAAGACTTTACTAGTTAAGTTAACTAGAACCCACTTCTCATGCTAATTAGGTATAGTTAATTGTGCTACACATGTTCATACCTGGGTGATATCGGCATTAGGTTTTCCTCCATATGATTTAACGTCAAAGACTTGCCCAGCACTGGTGGATGCCAACAACAATAGTAAGGAAATGGTTACAATGCTCAAATTCTTTCCCATTTTATTGTTCTTTATTTCCTTGCTATTGCCAATTTGTTGTACGGTATGATGGTTTCCCTATTCGGTTTGAAGCTATTTATACTACAGTACTTGAGCTCATCACCATTAAGGCTATCCAACTGATATTAACTAATTTTATGCATGGTTGCTAAGAACTCTCCTGTTTCCACTTCAACTTCTATACTATTATTAGCTTTCGTGCTTCCTCCTTCACTAATTAATTAATAGTTTATCGTTATAATCAAACCGTTGATGACCAGTTAAGATTAAATCAATTTCATTGACCATGGAAGGATAAATTATTAACAACTTTATGATTGAATTATGCGAATAACTCTAAAGGATTATAACATGTCTTTTTTTTGGTTCATTATTCTATAAGATAAGATTATTACTACTATATATCACCCTAACTTCCTAGCCTTAAATGGCAAGCTCTTAGCCACCTGAAATCTGTTATTTTCTCCTTGAAGTGAGTTGAATACTTCCCGTTAGAGAGGGGGGAAAAAGTCTAGAAAAATAATCACCTCTGAAAACTATCCGAAGTTAGTATAAGCTTAGTATAGGCAGCATGTCTGTGTATAGTGTAAAATAGAAAATAAAGAAAATACTATATAGGAGGGGTTGAACTCACCTTCTCAATTATTATATTTTTCATTATTGTCATAATTAGTTTACAGTTGTTTGTCAATTGTTAAATACTAGCCGGTAACCAGGGAAATGCTCGAGAAAGTTAGACGTAATCTTTTTTGTCTAAATAAGAAATCTGATAATTATGATAACCCACAAACATTTATTATAATCGTAATGCCAAGAATATTGTAGTTTTGTCACCTTTTGAGTATTTTTAAATAAAATATTTAGGGTTTAAATTCTCTCTTCTCTATTGTAACTATCAAATTACAAACAAACGAAATCAACAAATACTTTCATTGGTCTTTCTTAGAATTTAGAAGTTTGAAATTGGAAATGTTTCTTGGTTCTTAAAAGTAGAGACTAAGAGACTGATGTTGCCTATCTATGAGTTTTTAGTATGTAGAATACAGAAGCTCAGCCGACTTCTCCTCCTTTATTCTCCAACCATGAAACTTGTTCGCTTTGTCCCCCTAGACTGTGACATATTACCACCATCAACCTCCACAAAATTGTGTTGTTTAAAGACAAATTTGTGATAAAGAAATCAGGTTGTGAATAATAAAGAGAAATAGAATGTAGAAATAATGAAATTCGTATGAAATTCAAATTTTGACCGGGCCTAAAAGTAGGGGTTTTAATTAACTAGCAGATGGAGATGATGATTTTGGCCTTAAAACTTATCAACCCAAAGGAGAGTGGGAATTCTCCTTTTTCATCAGGTTGTGAAACACGACACTTTTCTACTACTATTTTTGGTAGGTGAACTTCCACGCAACTTTTGAAGTGTTTAATACTAATACCGATTATTAGCAATGACGAGCCATAAAATATATCATTGTTCATGTTCCAACCCAGGATTATTCTTACTTTGGTTGAATATGACTTTGATGTTGGTTGAACTTCAACAAATAGGAATTTTGAACAATAGTATGTTTCACATCAAATGAGAGGAAAACATTTCTTTTCTTTTTCTTTTTCTTTTAATAATTGATAATATATGCCAATATTGATGTCAATGAGACTAACATTTAAGCTAGGTTACAAATTACATGTTAAGCTTCCTTCATCAAATCATCTGTTTTATTTATTATGATATGCAAACTTTTCATCACCTTCATATTTATTTTTCCCTAATCATGCTGCTTCACATTCTCTTGATATTTTATTTAATAAAAGTTGAATCCATCCTTATGTAACGTCCACATCCAATTAGCTCGACCATAATCCAATTGATGATTACGGTTTGCCCTAAACACTTCAAAAGCAACGTTGAAGTTCTCATACCAAAACTAGCTATAGAAAAGTGTAGTTTCTAATATTTTGATGTAAAAGAGAATTCACACACTCTTTTGGGCTAAAGAGTTTTAAGTCCAAAAACATCATCTCCATATTTATAATGGTAGTTGTTCTTTGGGTTGTTGATGATTTGTACATAGTGCTTTCTGAACTCCTGAGGTGTCAATGTGTAAACTAGATTGAATATGAGTGATTGAACAAGTAATTTAATTGACATGTTATGGGAGAGATTGAGCATTCAATATACTCTAAGATCATAACAAGTCAAAGAGTTGAAGCATTCGATATATATATATATATATATATTTCATAATAAATCTGAAGAACTTGTTGACATGTAATGATTCCAAATAGTACACTAATCTCAAAATTCAATCATCAATCTATAGAAAGCACATAGATAGTCCCAAGAACATGTGTTAAAAATATGAGGTCACCTCTAACCCTAGCTAGAGATTTAGCCACACATAGTTAGGCAAAAGAAATAAATAAAAGCTCTCATTCATTAGCGTTTGTTGATTGGAAGAGTGGCTAATGGTTGGTGCTGCTTTCTCAATATGATATAGGCCTAAGGACCCTCAAGGTTTTTAGGAGTCAAGCCATAGCAGACTTGCTGACCCAGTTTTCAAGAGAAGAAGAATGCCATTGAGCGAGGAGATCATAGGAGAAGTAGCAGTGGCGGAGCTTCCAGGCAAGAAGTGGACCATGAGGTTCGATGGATCAACAACAGCAGCTTTGAATGGCATAGGGATTATGCTAAGTTGTGAGGATGGGGGAACCATACCATTCTCCTTCAAGATTGAGTACCCTTGCTTAAACAATGCTGCTGAGTATGAGGCAAATCTGACAGGGCTGGCCATAGCCCTTAGCATGGGAATCAAGCACATGAAAGTACTAGGAGATTTTGCTTTAAGGGGGCTAAGCATAGCATCTTATCGTGCTTAGGCACAAAAAGTAGAAAGAAGGTTCCAAACTTTAAGTTTGGAGTATGCTTAAAGCAATGGGAATCAGTTTGCTAATGCACTAGCCACCCCGGGATCCTAGGTCCCTTTCGAGAAAGAAAGCACAATGATAATAGTCAGCAAACAGCAAAGTTCCATCACAGAAACTCTTAAAAAGATGTTTCTAGAGGAGCCATATGAAGAAGATTGGAGGAGCTTGATAAAGGAGAAAGTAGAGAAGTTAGAGCATAGAGGAAGTGTCAAGGACCTAAAGGACTACACCATGACAGAAGGGGAACTATACAGGAGGTTGCCCAGAGGGATCCTGTCAAGATGTGTTAGTGAGTAGGAAGGAAAGAAGAAGCTGGAGGAACTTCATAGCTAGACTTGTGGAATCATAGAAAATATCAGCCTATATCAAAGAATTTAGCGCATGGGATATTATTGGCCCAGCATGAGCAAGGATGTTGTTGTAGTACAAGAGAGGTTTTTGGGTTAAGATAGCTTGACCCTGGTTAATTAATTCAATTACTTAAGTTGAATTATGGAGGCACCAACAAATCACTTATTAAACTAAATGCAGTGGAAATTAAATTGACATGGTGATTTTTTGACAAATGGGGAAAACCTCTCGCAAGGCAAAAAGCCTATCGGGTGATTTTAAGGTCATCACTCCAAAAAATCCACTAATCAACAATCAAGCAGTTACAAGTATAAGGAATCTTACAAACTGCCTTGGCCTATCCCGAAATACCAACCTACAGTTGAACTTTGCTTCAATACCCAGTTGGACTTGATGCACAAATCTCCAATCTGTGATTAACCCTTTGCATCGATCCCAGTACGTGACTAACTTCAGCAACTTTGAATGATGTTGTTGGCTGCAAAGTTCATTACTTTATCAACAATGAAGATTATGAAGCACTTGGTTATAAAATCGTATGGTGTACAAACGTAGTAGCTTCTCAAAGTGAAAATAAATTTCTAGGTCTTTGTATCCATATAAAACGGCTCTTAAAATAAGCCTTATATATGTTTAGGGTTGTGAGAAACGAAACCCTAAACAAATACATAAGATTGGGTCGAATTTCAGATCTAGAAAACTGAAATCGTAATTCTTGATAGATTAAGCTGTTATCGAGCTATCTATCGAGCTTCACATTAAGTTTCAATAGCAGGCATTTGTCAAACTATTTGTCGAGACTTGATAAACAGCTTTTCTTTACTTATTTCTTGGACTAATATTCATGTCTTTTAATACGAATAGTTGATTTGCTTGAGCAAAATATTTTTTGATATATTTAACTCATTTTAGATCTATTCAATTACAAGTAAAGTGCATTTTGTCAAAGGACTAGCCAATTACATAAAATATAACCTTAACAATCTCCCCCTTTGGCAATTCATGACAAAACCACAAGCATAATTATAAGAGAAGTATAAAACAACAATCTCCATAACTATTACATTAAAAGTACATAAGTCTAACTGTTAGGATATGTGCCCTTTAAATCCTATTGTATGATGCTATGTATAACATTATGTATGACTTAATGTTGTAATTAATAAAGTTGTTTTATTATTATCTAAAATAATGGTAACATTAATATTTGGACATTATTATATAGTTCATGAGATGCATAGTATGTGATTTAGTCACAGAAGATATAAATCACAAGTTCTTTGTAAACTCAAAATTTTAGTTTGTAGTTTGTGATGAAGTTGGGCATTTCATTTGCGAACACTATAACATATCAACTAAAATGATTTGTCATGATCATGGAAGTTGAGACTTTTAGTTGATATGTTTTAAGAGTTAAGACATATTGAAATTGGATTTCATAAATATATGATGAATAACTTATACGATTAAACCGGATACTCAAGGATTAAGATATAGTAATCTTCAAAGTGGCAGTTTACATTTATGACTTTGTATTACCACGAATATTTTATGAAGAGGTTGCATGTATAATAAAGTTTTGGAATATAATTTATTAATAAGGCCTAAAGTGCAATTATATTTATATAGTGGTATTAAATATAATTAATGGTAACTTTGGACTTATCAAGAGTTGACAGAAAAGCCCAAGACCCATTGGAGCTAGAGTCTTATTTGTTCCATTTTGGTCCCACTCCAAGCTACATACTAAAACCCAATTGGAATGGCTCAAAAGGCTAGCCCAATTAGATAATCAATTATAAGGAGAGAAACATGCATAATTTCATATGAGAATCAAGTGGTGTGTGTGTGAGTGTTAGCCACTCTCTTATTCTTTCTTTGGAAATTGATTGAGAGACCACACTTCTTGGGCACATGTGGAATTGGAGTGAAAATTAAAAGTGTTCCCAAGTACTTTTAATCTTTGGTTTTGAATTTCATTGTACCAGGGTACGCTTACTTGTTCTTGAGTTCTAAAATTTGCATAGCACATGTTATCAATTGCGATTGAAGTAGATCCGTTAATTTTTTCCGTTATGTATGTTTTGTATGAGACACAAACAATGTTTTTCCAACATTAACAACTACAATGAGCTTTTGAAAAACTTTGTAAAAAAAGAGATCATGGCATGATAGACTTGCAACTTGTCTTATCTAAAACACTTGAACAAAATTCATCAAGGCATCAAGTGTGAAACATAGACAAGTTGTATAAAAGAAAAAATATGTGTACAAAGAGAGAAAATAAACAACACATGTGAGACAAAGGTGACGAAATATACATCATCATCATCATATATATATATATATATATATCAAAAGAATACAATGTATGCAAAAGTGGTCACAAGACCATGGTACATGTAATGAGAAAGATACATCAAAACCTCACTATATATCTCAATATACTCTCCCCCTAACTTGTCTATTTCTATGCGAGCTCTCCCCCTAACAACAAAACTACTCTCATATACAAAACTACTCCCCATTTTTATCACAAGTGATAAAGGGTGAATCACTGAGAAGCAGTCCTCTCATCATCATACCCAGAGCCAGAAGCATCCTCAACATCATCACTTCCACCATCCAAAGAAGAATCCTCATCAGGATCAAGAGAAGGTGAAGGAGCAAAGCTGCCAAGACGAGACTATCAACGAGCTATGCAATTGATCCTGTGTTCATATGACACATCTCATCAAAAATATGGTTAAAACTACTACCGAAATCAGCACACATGTGCTGAAGCTGGTCCATAATGGCAGTAAAGGATACCTCTAGTCCTAAAGAAGAAATGGAGTAGAAGATGAAGACAGACGGGGGGTAAGGGTAGCATTATCCTTCACACGTGGCCACTTGGTCGCTAGCTGTGCATTGCTCCTCCTAATAGATTCCTTTACTAATGGCACCCATGGTGTAAAAGAGAGGAGGAATGGTGACGTGCAAGTGTATGAGAATGCGTGTGATAGCTAAAGGGAAGATGAGCTTATCACGTGTAACAGTGTCTCGATAGATATCTATCATAGATACTATAATATGTGAAGGAAAATCTATAGAAAGATCTTCCAGAAGAGAAAAAAGGAAATGATCACGAGGCTCAGTGATGGTGTTATATTGTGACCATGGTGTAAGAATAAAGGTCATCACCTTATTAAGGATCCTTAGCCCTTTAGCAAACTTAGTTATGGAGAAATTAAGAGTATCTCCTCGCACTTTGGCCTTCTCACAAAAGAGTGAGGCCAATTCGTCACAAGGTATGTTACGTAGACGAGGGTGACTAGGATAGTCTGGATGAGCTACCCTGAAAACATGTAGTACCTCAGAAATAAAATCTGGATTATCTATGATACATATTCCTCTGAATACTGTAGTAAACTGAGGAACAAAGGTATCGATGGCATGCATGTTGGAGTAGAACTCCTATATGAACACACCAAGACAACTCATGGGTTTCTCACAAAGAGATTCCCAACCCCGAGAGCTAAATGCACTAGGAAGAGAGGTGTCTGGAAAATCAATTTGAATGACCTGGCAATCCGAATGAATTTCCTTATCATGAAAGTTCTCAACGAAATCCTTTTAGGAATCCGCATCACAGAACCGGACTCTATCAGCAGGAGGAGGAGAACGAGAAGACGAAGAAGAAGAGGAAGAAGAAAAAGAAGAAGAAGAACCACAACAAGTGATCGGGTTCTTGGACGGAACAAACTTTTTAGGTGCCATAAAAAGGTAACAAAACTGAAAGAGAAGGAAAGAAACAGAGAAACACAGCAGAAAATAAGGCACATGAAAAAAAAAGAAAAGAATGAAGTACAATGCATGATAATGCATAAGCATGTTATGTGCAAAAGAAATTGCATCATGGGCAAAAAAACCCAATCCAAACTACAACACTCACATTGGTTAATCAAGCACAAAACCTAGAATGCATGAAAACATGATTATATTGCTAAAGAATGCAATGCATGAGCATGTGGGAACAAATCATCAACACCTAACCCAAAAATTTCACCAAAAAAAAAAAAAAACTCAAAAACCCAAAAATTTCCCAAAAGCTTGAAAACCTAGGTCTAAATGCATGAAAAGGATGAGAAAAGAGAAAAAGAAGGGATTTAAACTACTTACTAGAGGATTGAAGCTTGATAGAAGTTAAAGAAGGGATTGGAAGAAGGATTTTGTTGAAAAAGAAAGATTTGGATCGAGAGAGAAGAGAGAGGTATCGAGATAATTGGATTTGAAATGATTCAGGTTGAACCTCAGATATATATATATATATATATATATAGAAAATCCAACTCGATAGATCGAGAATGTATCGAAAACAAAATCTTGATAGATTGAGAGCTATCGAGGCGACATCGACGACAAAAAGATCTCGATAGATCGAGGAGGTATCGAGTATCTATCAAGCAGATAGAGACTCCAAAGAATTGGCTCGATGGATCAAGCTATCTATCGAGAGGTATCAAAAACAAACCCAGAAATCTCAATAGAAAAGGCATGTATCGAGGTGCTATCGAGCTTCTATCGAGGAGGTATCCAGCATCTATTGAGAAGCCTAAACCAAGGTCTTTCAAAGAGGAGAAACAACACATGATGAATGCAATCAAGATAGACACCATAACAAGTAACCACGAAGCATGTTAAGCACTCAAACACATTAAAACCTCTAAATCAAAAACACATTAAACAAGTCTAGATGCAAAACATTCCTAGATCAAAAACACACTAAACAAGTCTAACCAATTTTATTTAAAAAACAAGTTTAGACAGTTTAGAGAGCATATACTATCACATGTATTTCTTGTGATGGCCAAAACACATTGTATTTGTACCATAGTATTAAGAGTAGCAAAGAGTATGCGTTCTATGTGTGAAACTTTTGCAATAGAGCATAAGTAAATCATTATATGAAGAGTAATGATATAAGAAGATTGAATACATCCACACACAATCATAACTGTTTGATGGAGACTATCAACTTCACCGTACTTCATATAACTCTCACATCTCCTAGAAACACGCTTGCAACCATATTTGAAAGCATTTTGATTCTTTTTGCTTTACATATTCTTTGCATATTTTTCCTTTTAAAAATAAAGTGACATAACATGCATGGGTAACTTAGAGAGAAAAGAATTACCCAATTATGAAAGCCAAACATCTTGTTTTTGCTGTGCAAGTGCTATACCTTACCGAGCATGGCTTTTATGAATTGTACACAAATGTTGTATGATTGACGAGTTTTAGCGGTGAGATGATTATTTATGCATTTTTCTTAAAATTTTTTTAGTCCTTCATGTCAAAAAGAGTGATTAAGATATGAATGATAAAAGATCAACCAAATCATACAAACCACATAAATAAGCCACAAAGCTTAAATTGCTTAGTTGTGCATGAAAGTGCTCATCTAAGCTACAAGTGATATGAAGTTGAGAAACTTTGTTTCAAAGGCCATCCAAAGTTACATACATACCAATATGCACAAACACACACTATTTTTGTATTTTTCAAAAATTCATTTTTTTATTAAAAAAAAAACTTAAAAACAAAGCATAAAAACAAACAAACAAAAAAACAAACAAAGCATTAAAAACTAGACTGACGCAAACCATAACACCAACCACGCATAAGATTAAGAAAGTGAAGGAATTACTTGAAATCTTTTTCCTTCTAGATGGGAGACCTGGATGGAGAACCTTTCTTTTGCATGAACTTTTGTTCAAATGGATAAGGAGGAGAGTTGAATCCATTGAAATTAGAAAGTAGCGTGACAGCCTTAAGAAGTTCTCCAAGAGTAGCTAAAGAAAGTTGAAGTTGACTTTGGCTCTCAAAAGATGACACACTGTTGCTTTGTTGAGTGGCTAACCACTTATAGCAATTTGGACAAGTGTGCCCAGATGCTCCACAGTAAGGGCAGAAGTGAGGCTTCTTTGGTTGAGACTTCTTGTTGGTGGAGTGATGATTATTCTTCTTAGTCCCTTTCTTACCAACCTTACGGGGTGCTCCTAGAATGGATTTTCCCTTATCATTTTTATCCTCACTCACATTTTCAGTCTTAGGTTCAGTTACCTCACAGTTATCATTATTAGCAAGGGGAATAAAGAAGACTCTATTTAAAGCATTAGAAGAGGTACTACAAAAAGAGAGAGAATGATCATACCCGAGACTTGTTTTGTCAGATGCAGAATTCTGGAAGTTGAGCATTTCATCCTATTTGGCACTTGAAATCCTTTCCAATTGTGCTCTATCCTAAAACAATTTGGCATCCAGTTTTTTGGTCTTTTTAGTAAGAAAGTTGTTTTCAAACCATAGTGTTCTGATGGTTTGATTAGCCTTATCAACCTTGGTGGAGAGTTCTTCTCATTTCAACTCCAATTCACTAACCTGTAAAGCTTACTTGTAAAGATTTCTTGTAACTAACCTGTAAAGCATCTCATGCTTCCTAGAGACCTTGTACAACTTAGACAAGGTAGTGTGGATGTCATCTTGTTCATCCATCTTCTCAAAATTTGATTCCATTAGCTCTTCTTTCTCATCAATTAGTTCTATTGCTTCTTTAGGGGATTCAACGATAGCTGGGAAAGCACTATCCCTTCTTGATCAATATTAGTAGAATCTACTTCTAGTTTTGTATTACTTAAAATGGCAGCAAGGCTTTGCTCTTGCCAATGGATTTGAGGTATGTGGGACATTCTAGCTTGATGTGTGCAAATCCTTGACATCCGTAGCACTTTGGCCCAGCTAGAACATTGTTGCTTTGACAAGCATCCTTGAATCCTTTCTTGCCCTTGTCTTGGGACTAGAACTGAGAGCATCTAGACTGTTTGCGATCATTGTCACTTATTTTGACGGTCACATTCTTAATGAACTTCTTGAATTGTCTGGTGATATATGATTTGAACTTAATATCCTTATCTTCGGATGACTCATTGTTATCATCATTCTTAACCTCCAAAGCCATGTTCTTGCTTTTGCTACCTTTGCCAACCCTTGCTAAACCTAGTGCATAAGTTTGCAAATTCCTAATTAGTTCTGTCAAAAGAATAGAGTCAAGATCATTTGATTATTCTATAGCAGTGATCTTGGCATGGAATCTTTTCGAAAGAGATTTGAGAATCTTTTGGACAATCTTGGGCTCTAGAATCAGTTCTCCAAGATTGAAGGCTGAATTTACTATGTTCTCTAGCTTGGCATAGAATTCATCGAATGACTCATCCTCATCCTCATCCATCTTTATTTCCTTAAAGCTGGTAGTGAGCCTTTGGAACTTGGAGTTTTTAATAGCTTTTGTGCCCTTGTAGGTATTCTGAAGAATAGTCCATGCTTCCTTTGCATTGCTAGTGGAAGAGATCTTCCTGAATTCTTCATTGGTCACAGCGCTAAATAGAGCATTTAGTGCTCTACCGTTAAAATTTGCAGCTTTGATCTTAGTATCATCCCACGATGCTAGTGGCTCTTTAGGTTTCTTTTAACCTGCTTCAACTGCAAGCCATAATTTTTCATATAAAGACTACAAAAAGGCTCTTATGCGCACTTTCTAGTATGCATAGTTAGTACCATCAAATGAAGGAGGAATAATCAGGGATTGCTCATGAGCCATAACAATAGGGGTCAATGGATCACACAGCAACAATTAAAACCTAATCAAAGTGTGCCTGCTCTAATACCACGTGTTAGGTTAAGATAGCCTGACTCCGTTTAATTAATTCGATGACCCAAGTTGATTAATTAGGTTAAATTACATGCAAATTGTGGAAGCACCAAAAAATCACCAAATAAACTAACTGTAGTAGAAATTAAATTGACACGATGATTTTTTGACAAATGGGGAAAACCTCTCACAAGGCAAAAACCCTACCAAGTGATTTTAAGGTCACCACTCCCAAGAATCCACTAATCAATAATCAAGCAGTTACAAGTATAAAGAATCTTACCACTACCCTGACCTATCCCAAAATACCAACCTATAAACCTTCGTTTCAATACCCAATTAAACTTGATCTTATAGTGACCTTCTTTCACTTGATGCGCAAATCTCAAATCTGTGACTAACCTTACACATGGATGCTAGTATGTGACTACAGTAACTTGAATGATGTTATTGGCTACAAAGTTCTTTACTTCATTAATAGTGAAGATCAGGAAGCACTTGGTTACAAAACCTATGGCGTACAAACGTAATAGCTTCTCACAAAGAAAATAAATCTCTGGGTCTTTGTATCCATGTGAGACAGCTTTTAAATAAGCCTTATATACGTCTAGGGTTGGGAGAAAAGAAACCCTAGACAAACACAAGATTTTTGGCCGAATTTTAAACCTGGAAATTTTGAAATCGTAATTCTTGATAGATCAAGTTGGTGTCAAGCCATCTATCGACTTCACATTAAGTCCCGATAGTAGGCATCTGTCGAGCTATCTGTTGAGACTTAATAAACCGCTTTTCTTTACTTGTTTCTTGGACCAATCTTCATGTCTTTTAATACGAACACTTGACATGCTTTAACAACATATTTCTTGATGTATTAAACTCATCTTAGATCTACCCAATTACAAGTAAAGTGCATTTTGTTAAAGGATTAGCTAATAACATAAAATATAACCCTAACACATGATATAATAACAATAATAGACTTCAATATTATGTAAATAGTATGTAAGTAGTAATTTCTTTTTTGGATATCAAAATAATACTATTTAAAACGTAATGGGTGTACAAAAGATTATACCAATAGGGATACATCATATTTAAAATATATTTCTTATTTTCCAATTTTATTTAATTAAAATTTATGCATATGCACAATCCTAGATTGAATAGTTATGATTAATTTGTACTCAGTTAACTTTTACCAATGAAAAAAAAAACAAAACAAAAAACAAAACAAAACAGAAAATGTAAATATTTTTCATTTTGAATGAAATTTTTTTAATTTAGGTTCTTAAAAATGTAGTAGTTTTATTTTTATTATTTGATAGTTAATATTAGGAGGATTTAAACCGTGATTCTCTTAATAAATGACAGCATGTTATGTCATTGAGCTACAAAATAATTGATAAAGGACAATAGTTAATGCAACAAACCATTTTGGTACTTGAAATCTATTAAGACATATGTGATCAATGTTAGGAACATATGTCACTATTTTATGTAATTGGCTAATCCTTTGACAAAACGCACTTTACTTGTAATTGGGTAGATCTAAGATGTGTTTAATACTTCAAGAAACCTTGTTTCAAGTTCAAGTGTTAAAGTCATGCAAGTCTGTCCAAGAATCAAGTTAGCAAGTTTTGTTCATTAAAGCTCGACAGCTAGCATCTATCGAGACTTAAAGTGAGTTGTTTCAGCCCAAAGCTCTACAACTTCTCGAATAGATAGGGTATCTATCGAGGTTTATGAAGTTAAGTTTTCCAGGACTGTTTTTCATCCAATCCATGAGTATTTGTTTAGGCTTTCTTTTCTCACAACCCTAAACATATTTAAGGATTATTTTAAGGGCCATCAAGGGTTACACAAGTTGCGCGAGTGTGAAGAAAAGTCTTGTTGATGCAAATTGTGACTGAAGATAGAATTTACCCTAATTCTTCTTTCTCTTGAAGAAGCTATTATGTTTGTACACCGTAGGGTTTTATGACAAAGCAACTTCATCATCTTCATCATCTAGATGAATTGAAGAACTTTGCAACCAACATCTTTCTTAAATTGGTGATCAAGTCGTATACTTGGATCCGCGCAATTAGTTAGTCACGTACTGGGAGCTGTGTATTGAAAATGAGAGATTGTCACTACGAAACAAGTCTAATTGGGTATTAGGGTAAGGGTTCAACTGTAGGTTGGTATAAGGTACTAGGGTTCCTTTACTTGTAATTGCTTGTTGTGATAATAGTAGATTCTCGAGAGTGGTGACCTTAAAATCACATGGTGGGGTTTTTGCCGTATAGGTTTTCTCCATTTGTAAACAAATCACTGTGTCAATTTAATTTCCGCTACATACTTAGTTATTTGGTGATTTTTTTGTGCTACCATGTGTTTTGCATGTTAATTTGATTAATTAATAAACTTGACTAATTAATCAATTAATTCATCACAAAGGGTCAATATGTTTTCGGCCTATCAAATGGTATTAGAGTAGGCACACTCTAATTAGGGTTAATTTTTGTTGTGTGATCCATTGACCCCTATTTGTCATGGATAAAGGATAGTCTCTTATTATACCTATTTTATTTTATGGCACTAACTATGCATACTGGAAAGTATGCATGAAAGCTGTGAGAAAGTGCGGCAAGATGTGGAGATAGGCTAGACCAAGCCTACAGAAGCGATGGCCAACTGGGATGATGCTAAGATCAAGGCAGCTAACTTAACAGCAGGGCATTAAATGCTCTATTCAGTGCAGTCACTAAGAAAGCATGGACCATCCTCTAGAAAACCAATGAATGAACGAAGGCTGTTAAGGACTCAAAGTTTTAGAGGCTTACTACTAGCTTTGAGGAGATCAAGATGGAGAAGGATGAGTCATTTCATGAGTTCTATGCCAAGCTCAAGGACATAGTAAAACTTAGCATTTAATCTTGGGGAAACCATTCCTGAACCCAAGATTGTGAGAAAGGTGCTCAGATCTCTGCCCGAAAGATTCTATGTCAAGATCACTGCGATTGAGGAATCAAAGGATATTGACAAAATCCTTTGACAGAGTTAATTAGCAATCTACAGACCTGTGAGTTAAGTTTGACAAGGATTTGAAAATCGAGTAAGAGCAAGATTATGGCATTAAAGGCCAAAAGCAGTGATACTGATGAGTTTTCTGATGATGAAGATTCTAAGGTGAAGTCCTACATCACCAAAAAATTCAATAAGTTTATGAAGAATGCAAATGCAAAGGGCTTCGACAAGGACCGTAGGCAATCTAGTTCCTCTCAATTCAAGAGTCAAGACAAGGGGAGGAAGGATGCTGGGGATGGCGTCAATATACTATTCCCTCAAGACCAAAGTGCTTTGGGTGCCAAGGTTTCAGTCATATGAAACAAGAATGCCCTACATATTTCAAGACCATTGGGAAGAGCAAGGCACTTCAGCTACGTTGAGTGACACTAAGTCGAAGAATGACTCCAATAATGAGGATGTTAGAATCCTAAATGCCTTCACTGCCACTACAAATCCTATTGAAGGGATTGTTGAAGATGTGGATGAAGAAGAGGAATTGGTGGAGTCCAAGTTTGAGAAGATGGATGAACAAGATGACATCCACACAGCCTACGCAAAGTTATACAAGGTCTCAATAAAGCATGAGAAGTTGTATAGGTTGACCACCACGAAGCTTAGTAATGTGGAGCTTGAACGAGAAGAACTCTTCACAAAGTTTGATGAAGCCAATCAAACTATTGAAGCATTGAGGTTTGAAAACAATTTCATAGCTGAGAGGACCAAGAAGCTTGAAGAGGAGCTATTCCAAGTTAGAGCTCAGTTGGAGAGGACTTCAAGTGCAAAGCTTGATAAGATGCTCAGTCTTTAGAAATCTGCTTCTGATCAAATTGATTTAGGGTATGATTTCTCATCTCCTAGTATTGCTTCTACTAGTGCTACTGTTTTTGTTTCTCCTGCTAATATTGAGAATAATGAAGTTAAAAATGAATTAGCTAGTGAGAACATAGATAAGGGTAAGTTTGTCTTAGGAGCATCCACTGAAATTACTAAGAATGAGACTAAAAACTCTAGGGCTAAAAAGGGAAACTCTTAAAAGCCAAAATAGAAAAAGTAGCATTTTTGTCATCACTGTGGCGCAGCTGGACATACTTGATGTAATTGCTACAAGTGGCTAGCCAATTAAAAGAGTAACAACATAATCGCGTCGGGAGATCAAAATTAGCTTACATCCTCTCTTGCTCCTCTTGGAGATCTTCTCAAAGCCCTCATGTTTCTTTCAAATTTAAACAGTTTTAACTCTTCCCCCTCACCGCCGGATTAAGGGTTTGCTAGATGGAAAAGTTCTTCCAAGGTGTGGAAGGAAAACGACTCAAAGTGATTCTGTCACTTGTTATCTCTCTATCCCTTTTTTGTTTGTTTGTTTTTTTTTTTTTTTTTTTTTGCATTACTTGTGTGTTTTGCTTTATTGTTTTGAGTCAGTATAGTTTTATGCATCGCTTTGTTTAATTTGTTTTTATTTGTTTTTCTTTTTAGTTTTGGTTTATTTTGTTTTTGATATAAAAATTTAAAAAAAATTAAAAAATTGAAAAATACAAAAATAGTGTGTGTTTCTATACATTGGTACTTGTGTACCTTGGATGGCCATTGAAATAAAGTTTTCTAAACTTTGTATCTCTTATAGCTTAGATGAGCATCTCTATGCACAACTAAGCAAGTGAGCTTTGGGGCTCTTGTTTATGATGAGTAAGATTAAGTAATCTCTTGTACTTAACACTTCTATCACTCTTTTTGAAGGGAATGACTAGAAAATCTCAAAAGAAAGGCATAAATAATCATCTCACCATTGTTGCCCGCCAATCATGAAATGACATCTGCATGCTTCGGCATAGCAAAAGTGCAATGTCAAATGCTTAACATCAATGAGTATTTCTTTCCTCTCTCTTATATGCCCATACATGATTTGCTTAAAAACATATATATATATATATATATATGCAAAGAAAAATAAAAAGCAAAAAAATAAATAAATATGCTTTATATAAGATTACAAGCGTGTATTCAAGAAGATGTGGGAGTTATAGGATGTACCACAAAGGTGATAGTTCCCATCAAATAGTTATGATTGTGTGTGAGTTAAAGTTATTTTCTCATTTCTCAAATTGTCATAACATGTATACATTTATGCAATCTTGCGATGTTTTCACACACAACACGCAATATTCTTTACTACTCTTGATACATGTGCAGGTACAATGTGATTTGACCATCACAAGGAATACTTGTGTTTATGTATGCTCACTAAACTATCTTAACTTATTTTTAAAATATAAAATTGGTTAGACTTGTTTAGTGTGTGTGTGTGTGTGTGTTTTGGGATCATTGTGCTTAACATTCTTTTAGTGAGAGATGAGTTTCAGAGTTCGAAATGTTGTTTGGATCCTTGGTTAAGTTACATGTTTGATTGCATTCGTGTCTGTATTTTTCTCCTCTTGAAAAACAGTTTTAAAAGCAATCTCGATAGCTCCTCGACACCTGGCTTATCTATCAAGCTCTTTAGCTTCTTTTTATCGAAATCTCGACACCTCTTGATAGCTAGGTCTATTGATTGAGAAACTTTATGTCCTTTCGATTGCTCCTCAACAAATCCTCGATCCATCGAGCTTTTTTTTGCCTTGGACACCTTCTTGATAGTTGCATTTGTCGTACCCCTTAAAGCTCGACACCTCTCGACATCTCCCAATTGGTCAAGAATTACTAAGCTTGTATATAAAGGGTTCTCGTGATCTCAAACTCATTTCACTTGATCTCTCTTGACTCTTCACCTCCCTAAACATCTCTCACTCACTCCAAACCTCTTCCTCAAGGATTTTTCGGCCTTAATCAAGTTTTTCTTCACTTGGTAAGTGTCCTAATCCTTCTTTTTCATGCATTTCATCTTTTATGACCTAACTTTTGGGGTTTGATGAAAAATTTAGGATTTTTCAAAATCAAAGAGGTTTTTGCAAAATTTTTGGGATGGATTTTGTGTTTTTTATCTTAAAACTTCATGCATTGCATCTCATTTGCATTTTAACACTGTTTCATGCATTCTTAGATGTGTGTTTACTTTGTTGCACACTCGTGTGCTGGTAGGATTAGATTGGGGTAAGCCCATGATGCAATTACCTTTGCACATCACTTGGTCATGCATTCCCATGCATACGTACTTTCTATTCAATATATTTTGATATATTTTTACTGCTTGAGACTTTTTTTATTGTCTCTTTCTCCCTCTTTCTCTCTCTCTCTCTCTCTCTCTCTCTCTCTCTCTCTCTCTCCTGTTTGCGTTAGTCTGCTTCTATGGCACTCAAACGCAAATCTACTCCGTCTCAGAACCCTCTTCGTTCTAGGGCATCCACTTCATCTGATCTTACCCTTCTTCTGTTTGGCTCCGTGATGAGTAGTTCCGAAAGGACTTCTCGGAGAACTTTTCTCGATGAGGTGTTCATTCGGAACACCAAGTTATTTTGTCAGACTTCTTCGACACTGACCTACCACTGTCATCTACAGTAGGGGTTGGGAGTCACTGTGTGACGTCTCGGTCACTTGTCCATCCATGCTGATCAAAGAGTTTTACTTCAACATGCATGGATTTTATTATTCAATACCTCTTTTTGTTACTTGCACTCAAGGTATGCACATTGTGGTCACACTAGATATTGTATTCGATATGCTCCGTGTCTCAAGGGCAGAGCATCCTGGCTACCCCAGTTGTGAGCGTCTAAAAACTGTGTCCAAAGATGGGCTTATGTCCACTTTTTATAAGAGTCCTTCTGATTGCGGCGAGTGTCAGTTTACTTCATGTTCGACCTTTGCTAAATTGTTCTACATCCTCTTTCTCACTATAACTCTATCACCGAGTCCCGTGATCGATTTTTTGCTTTCTCTTTTAGAGTATCCCACTATAGATTTTCCCTCTCATTTTATTCTTTCAATCATAGATGTTTATAGGGATACGGCGACCGGTGATAAGCTCATCTTCCATTCTACTATCCCGAGGCTTTTATGCCATTTTTATGTTCCCTTTCTTACTTCCGACCACTTTTCCGTTATGAATGCATAGATGCCACCATTGTTAAACGGAGCGAGGCGTAACTACATTCGAGGTGGTCAAGTACGACAGCTCCTTCTACTCCTTCAGCTCTATCCACGTCTGCTCCTTCTTCTTCTACGAGTGGTGTGACTCTGGACGCGATCATTGCACAGCTTCAGCACATGGATGCTCGCCTTGACACTCTCACTAATGAGTTGTGTCAGGTGAACACCTGTGTCGGTCGTATTGCCAGAAGGTAGGCTCGCCTTGGTGGCTTCATAGAGTCTCCCTCTCCTCCTCCCGAGGCATCCAACGAAGACAAGGCATCCGAGGACAATGACGACTCTGACAATGATAAGGATGATGAGGATAGAGATGCTAGCTCACCCAGCAATGACGAGATGTCTACTTGATACTCCTACCCTTTGTCACTCATGACAAAAACGGAGATTAGTTTTAGATATAGGAGTATTCATACTCACAGGGGGAGGGTTAGTATAAGAGATTTTTGTTAGGGGGAGTGTTGATATTGAAGGATGTAGTGAGGGTTTTATGTATCTTTTATCTTCTCTTTCTCTTTTAAATACATTATTCTTGTATGTTGGTCTTGTGACCATTTTGACATACATTGTAGCTATATTTGCTTTATATATTGATTTATGTTTTTCACCTACCCCTTACATGTGTTGTTTCTTTTCTATCTTTATATTCTTATTAATTGTATACAATCTATTATTTCTGTTTCATTATAAGATGCCTTAATGAGTTTTGTTTAAAGTATTTTAGAAATACAGGTTATCAAAGTTTACCTACCATAAACTCTCTTCTTGCAAAGTTTTTCAAGAGTTTGTGTTAGGATAGATTTTATTGTATTTAACATGTGAATATGAGTTGAGTGATTTATGACGTCTCTCATATCTCATTTGTTTGTTATGGTTATGTCATGTATTGCCAAATGGGGAGATTGTTAGGACATATGTGATCAATGTTAGGAACATATATCACTATTTTATGTAATTAGCTAATCCTTTGACAAAACGCATTTTATTTGTAATTAAGTAGATCTCGGATGTATTTAAAACTTCAAGAAACCTTGTTTCAAATTCAAGTGTTAAGGCTTTGCAAGTCTGTCTAAGAATCAAGTCAAAAAGTGTTGTTCATTAAAGCTCGACAACTAACATCTATCGAGATTTAAAGAGAGCTGTTTCAGCCTGAGGCTCGATAGCTTCTCGACAGATAGGGTATCTGTCGAGGTTTATGAAGTTTAGTTTTTCAAGACTGTTTTTCATCCAATCCATAAGTATGTGGTTAGGCTTTCTTTTCTCTCAAACCTAAACATGTATAAGGATTATTTTAAGGGCCATCAAAGCTTACACAAGTTGCACGAGTGTGAAGAAAAGTCTTGTTGATGCAAATTATGACTAGAGATAGAATTTGCCCTAGTTCTTCTTTCTCTTGAAGAAGCTACTGTGTTTGTACACCGTAGGATTTTGTGACAAAGCAACTTCATGATCTTCATCTTCTGGATGAACTGAAGAACTTTGCAGCCAACATCCTTCTTAAGATGGTGATCAAGTCGCGTACTGAAATCTGCGCAATTAGTTAGTCACGTACTAGACGCTGTGCATTGAAAAGAAGAGATTGTCACTACAAAATAAGTCCAATTGGGTATTGGGTTAAGGATTCAACTGTAGGTTGGTCAAAGGTATTGTGATTCCTTTACTTGTAACCGCTTGTTGTGATAATAGTGGATTCTTGAGAGTGGTGACCTTAAAATCACTTGGTGGACCTTTTGCCGTGTAGGTTTTCCCCATTTATAAACAAATCACCGTGTCAATTTAATTTCCACTGCATACTTATTTATTTGGCGATTTGTTTGTGCTACCACGAGTTTTGCATGCTAATTTGATTAATTAATAAACTTTGCTAATTAATCAATTAATTCATCACCAGGAGTCAATACGTTTTTGGCTAATCAAAATAATTAAATTTCATTGTTAATCATTTGTTAGAATATGCAAATTAATCATCCGAAATTGTTTCATTATAGTAAGAAAATTAAGTAAATTCACTAAAATATTTATGAAATTGGATTTTATTTCCAACCTTAAAGGTATAATCATCTTCAATAATAAGTGTTATATTTTTAAAAATACAAGTGATTAAAATTTAGTTGCTACAGAAATCTATATTAAAAATATACAATATTTAGAGACACAAATTTGAATATATGGCATCCATTTTATGAGTTTTACATCTTATAGTCATCGAAGAGTATGAGAGCAAGTTAATTTCGCATTAAAAACATGCATGCAGATGAATTGAATATTAACATACCATGAACACAATCATGCATTTTGTGAAGAATAAAAAAAAATTTACAAAGAGCTTAATAACAACTTTTTTTTTATTATGAAATATCCCAGCTATAGTAACAGAACAAATACTATCTACAACAATACTCCAGATCATAGCAGCTTTTAGTAAAAGGCTGAACTCAAACAAATCTAAAAATTACTATCCAACATTCCACAATTTCATTTCAATAAAGAAAAAGGGAACATGATAGACTGAAGTAAATGAAATTCTACTTAGAATAGAACTCTTATAACCTATTTGCAAACAGTATTTCCTCATTTCGCATTAGTTACAATAGCTTGGGAGGCATTTTATTATTGTTTGTTGGTACAAGCACGAGGATTCTGCTTGCCCAAAATGGTGGGCTTGACATTAACACAAGTGGAAGTAGCAGATCCTCCTGCTCCCTTGTATACGAGATCAATGTCTGCAACCACCACTTGTTGGCACGGTACATTGTTACTGCAAATAAGCTTCACAGCTTCCTTTGTTGCAGAAGTTCCTCTAATGTTCTTGAAGCTAACATTGCTGATCTTAACTTTCGAGGGAGACTGAAAGCAAAACAAACAGACAAAATCCCACACAAGAATTTGATATTAATATCTATAATTTTTTTTTCCTTTTTTTAACTTTTAACATCAAAATGAGTGTATATATTTGTGATGTTTATAATAACCTTGTTTGAGCATTGATTGTTTGGGCAATAGCCTTGATCAATGAGGATAGGATTGGCAACATTGTTCATGATAATATTCTCGAAATGCATATCAGACGCACTCCCAGGAGGGCTAGAAGGCCATGTTTTGATTCTAACACCATTCTTTGTACTGCTAAGGGTGCTACCAATTACTCTGATTCCTGAAACTGGTTGTTCATTCTGGTACCTTCCAAGACTTCCAACGCTGATACCATGGCTAGGTCCACAAGTTACTTGGTTAGCAGTAACATCTTGGGTTCCATCACCAATGGAAATGCAATCGTCACCTGTTCCAATTTTGGCATTGGTGATGGTGATCTTAGACGAACGTCCGATGTGGATTCCATCCGTGTTAGGGCTATCTCCAGGTGCAGTTATGGTAACATGTTAGATTTGCAAGTTCTTGCATCCCATAACGTTTATGTGGAAAAATTTGCTGTCCTTCGATTGAATGTCATGGACTATTGAATTTGTGACGTAATCAAACCTTATATTCTGTTCATGTTTACAAGTTAGATATATCGAAACACCAAATATGAACGCCATAGTTTCGTTTAAATATTCTCCTAAAAATATTTTCATTTAAATATATTATAGTAATATGCTAACGCTTCTTCGAATTGCTATATTAAAAAAAATTACAAATATATATATCAATGAATGTGGTCGGTACTACATTAACAATATTATATACAAAAAAAAAAATAATAAAAATCTTTTTGGACCAAACAATTTGTCACAGCTTGATGTTATATGTAAGTATGATTGGTGAACCATCGCTTTCACCTTTAACCACCACTTTTTCTCCATTGCACACAGTTGCACAAGTTAGGGTCATGGCACACAAGTTGTGTCCATATTCTGTATTTGGACTTTCTCATATACGAATTTGGAATTCTCTTTTTTGATGAGTTGTGACACCTCACTATATAAAGCTTACATCAAATTATTAATAATATGATAATATCCTTAACATCAATAAACGAATAAGTGCTTGAATTAGTATTTCGTGATGGTTAAATTTCTTAAAGTTGTAGTGTCTGTATATATCTACATAAATATAATGAAAATTGAAATGCAAATTATTAAGATTGAAATCTTACGATAGGAAGTGTTTTGCAGCTGTACTGTTTGGCACAATTATTTTTTTGCCATGCTGTTTGTCCTTTGCCATCAAAAACTCCACCACCTGACACAGTGAGACTATTGATACGTTGAAAAGAAACCCAAAAGTCTTTACCGTTGAAGGAGGAAATGTCTGATGGGGCCTGTAGGGTGCCCTGAAGGTGAAACTCAATAGCACCTTTGCATGGACCTAATAAAGTCACTACACCTAGTTTGTATGTCCCTGCTGAAATCACAACTTTACTTCCTGCTACTGCACATGCAGCTTTCCAAGCTTTTGTCAAAGCCTGATAAACACGTTATGAAAAATCAAAATTAGTATATTACAATCATTTTTCATGTTATTGTTTTATCATCTGGTCAAGACACCAAAGAGTTTTTAGTTTGAGTAGAGTTTGAACCCGAGTACTTTTATTTGACATTAAAAGACTTTACTAGTTAAGTTAACTAGAGCCCACTTCTCATGCTAATTAGGTATAGTTAATTGTGCTACACATGTTCATACCTGGGTGATATCGGCATTAGGTTGTCCTCCATATGATTTAACGTCAAAGACTTGCCCGGCACTGGTGGATGCCAACAACAATAGTAAGGAAATGGTTACAATGCTCAAATTCTTTCCCATTTTATTGTTCTTTATTTCCTTGCTATTGCCAATTTGTTGTATGGTATGATGGTTTCCCTATTCAGTTTGAAGCTATTTATACTACAGTACCTGAGCTCATCACCATTAAAGCTATCCAACTAATATTAACTAATTTTATGCATGGTTGCTAAGAACTCTCCTGTTTACACTTCAACTTCTATACTATTATTAGCTTTCGTGCTTCCTCCTTCACTAATTAATTAATAGTTTATCGTTATAATCAAACCGTTGATGACCAGTTAAGATTAAATCAATTTCATTGACCATGGAAGGATAAATTATTAACAACTTTATGATTGAATTATGCGAATAACTCTAAAGGATTATAACATGTCTTTTTTTTGGTTCATTATTCTATAAGATTAGATTATTACTACTATATATCACCCTAACTTCTTAGCCTTAAATGGCAAGCTCTTAACCACCTGAAATTTGTTATTTTCTCCTTGAAGCAAGTTGAATACTTCCCGTTAGAGAGGGGGGAAAAAGTCTAGAAAAATAGTCACCTCTGAAAACTATCCGAAGTTAGTATAGGCAACATGCCCGTCTATAGTGTAAGATAGAAAATAAAGAAAATACTATATAGGAGGGGTTGAACTCACCTTCTCAATTATTATATTTATCATTACTGTCATAATTAGTTTACAGTTGTTTGTCAATTGTTGAATACTAGCCGGTAACCAGGGAAATGCTCGAGAAAGTTAGACGTAATCTTTTTTGCCTAAATAAGAAATCTGATAATTATGATAACCAACGAACATTTATTATAATCGTAATGCCAAGAATATTGTAGTTTTGTCACCTTTTGAGTATTTTTAAATAAAATATTTAGGGTTTAAATTCTCTCTTCTCTATTGCAACTATCAAATTACAAACAAACGAAATCAACAAATACTTTCATTGGTCTTTCTTAGAATTTAGAAGTTTGAAATTGGAAATGTTTCTTGGTTCTTAAAAGTAGAGACTAAGAGACTGATGTTGCCTATCTATAAGTTTTTAGTTTGTAGAATACAAAAGCTCCGCCGACTTACCCTCCTTTATTCTCCAACCGTGAAACTTGTTCGCTTTGTCCCCCTAGACTGTGACATATTACCACCATCAACCTCCACAAAATTGTTCTGTTTAAAGACAAATTTGTGATAAAGAAATCAGGTTGTGAATAATAAAGAGAAAGAGAATGTAGAAATAATGAAATTCATATGAAATTCAAATTTTGACCGGGCCTTAAAGTAGGGGTTTTAATTAACTAGCATATGGAGTTGATGATTTTGGCCTTAAAACTCATCAACCCAAAGGAGAGTGGGAATTCTCCTTTTTCATCAGGTTGTGAAACACGACACTTTTCTACTACTATTTTTGGTAGGTGAACTTCCAGGCAACTTCTGAAGTGTTTAATACTAATACCGATTATCAACAATGACGAGCCATAAAATATATCATTGGTCATGTTCCAACCCACGATTATTCTTACTTTGGTTGAATATGACTTTGATGTTGGTTGAACTTCAACAAATAGTAATTTTGAACAATAGTATGTTTCACATCAAATGAGAGGAAAACATTTCTTTTTTTTTTTTTTTAATAATTGATAATATATGCCAATATTGATGTCAATGAGACTAATATTTAAGCTAGGTTACAAATTACATGTTAACCTTCCTTCATCAAATCATCTGTTTTATTTATTATGATATGCAAACTTTTCATCACCTTCATATTTATTTTTCCCCAATCATGCTGCTTCACATTCTCTTGGTATTTTATTTAATAAAAGTTGAATCCATCCTTATGTAACGTCCACATCCAATTAGCTCAACCATAATCCAATTGATGATTACGGTTTGCCCTAAACACTTCAAAAGCAACGTTGAAGTTCTCGTACCAAAACTAGCTGTAGAAAAATGTAGTTTCTAATATTTTGATGTAAAAGAGAATTCACACACTCTTTTGGACTAAAGAGTTTTAAGTCCAAAAACATCATCTCCATATTTATAATGGTAGTTGTTCTTTGGGTTGTTAATGATTTGTACATAGTGCTTTCTGAACTCCTGAGGTGTCAATGTGTAAACTAGATTGAATATGAGTGATTGAACAAGTAATTTAATTGACATGTTATAGGAGAGATTGAGCATTCAATATACTCTAAGATCATAACAAGTCAAAGAGTTGAAGCATTCGATATATATATATATATATATATATATATTTCATATTAAATCTGCAGAACTTGTTGACATGCAATGATTCCAAATGGTACACTAATCTCAAAATTCAATCATCAATCTATAGAAAGCACATAGATAATCCCAAGAACACATGTTAAAAATATTAGGTCACCTCTAACCCTAGCTAGAGATTTAGCCACACATAGTTAGGCAAAAGAAATCAATAAAAACAATGCTGAACGTAAAATTTTTGTGATATTGCCTACTGAAACTAAAATAGTAGTGTAATTTTAAGCAATCAGCTGGGACCTGTGTAAGTATTGTTGCTTATTAAACCTCCAACTCTTTCAGTTGCATTCGTGGGTATTTTAGACTTCTTTAAGGCCATTGATTTGGGTAGCTTGGAGACATGAAGATTTCTAGGATGGAATCCCACCAAGCATTCTTAACATTTGTACAAAAAAATAGTTCATAAGCGATAAATAACACTGTCACGAAACAGTGTACCAAATGATCAATTTATATTAATTGACATGGAAGTGAGTATAGTTATCTATATAACTCTTTAAAATTATAGAATAAAATATACTCATTTGATTCGATCTCTAAGAAGCTTTACGATCCCAAGAGCTATGAATCTTGATCCTAAATCGTGCGTTATTGTCTCCAAGTTTAATGAGTAGTTGAACGTATGTACTTGATTTGATGTGAGGGACGTTGGATTAATCTCATACCAAATCAATGGAACATGATGAAAAATTCTTACTTTGATTTGAAGAAGTAGGATTGAGCCTTGATTTTGAGGGAGCAGTGCTAATCTTTTTTGACTTAGAGATGACTCTTTATTTTGACAGAGTGTCAATAGGGTTTTTCTTTCTAAGTGTCTTTCTTTTCTTTTTTTTTTCCTCATACGAGAAGCCTATATTTATAGGCGATTCAATGGTCATTGATTTGGAATTTTCACTCAGTATTTATTCAGATTTAATTACAAATTTTGAATTTGAATTTAATTTTGATCGTGTATTTAATAAGAACATTCCAAGTGCATCTTTTATTCAGACATTGCACATGGCTTTCATATTTCACACAGCCCCGTGGCTTGGACACATGTCATTTCTTGTCCATCGTAGTAACCCTTGGGCTTGCCTATGGGTTGATTTCGTTTGTTGATTGTCCGCTATTGACACATCATCAAATGGAAATTAATTGGATCACAAATATTTGATCATGATAGATCTGACGAATGCGAATACATCATAAAATTTTGATGTTTACAGCAGCATCAACAATAGCTAGCTGAAGCGATGGGTTAAGGTTCCTAAACCGGCTACCATTATGGGAACGTCGTATGAGTATATAATGTATTGTACCATCCTTTAATGGTAGACTTATTGAGTTGGGCTTAGTCCCGTTGTGTTTTGTACAGTTTGGGTTTTTTCCCTATAAAGTCTCTGCGTGGGTGTGTGTATTCTTCACTATATTAAAAATGTTTGTCCATGAACAATGTCAAACTTGAATCTTGATTGCTTAACTATCCAGTTAATATTTAATTAAATTGATTAAAATTATTTTTAAGCGGTTGTAAGGATCTAGCCTCGTTTCTTAATATTGTATTAAAACTGTCCCATTGGTTGCTATTGCATTTTGCAAATTAAAGCTTTATTATTTTCAGTCACAATCATTAGTAGTAGCTGAAAAAATAGTAATGTTTGCCTTGGAATGACGAAACACTCATATTTATGATACATGATATAGTAATAATAGACTTCAATAATATGTAAATAGTACATAAGCAGTATTGTTTGTTTCTTTGTTTTTTTTTTTTTTTTTTGGGATATATTATTTAAAACGTAAAGGGTGTGCAAGAGACTATATCAATGGGGATACCATCATATTTAAAATCTATTTCTTATTTTCCAATTTTATTTAAGTATACTTTATGCATATGCACAGGCCTAGATTGAATAGTTATGATTAATTCGTACTTAGTTATCTTTTACCAACGTGAAACAAAAAAATAAAATAAAACCCAAAATGTAAATATTTGTGATTTTGAATGAAAAATTTTTAATTTAGGTTTTTAAAAAAGTAGTCGTTTTATTTTTATAATTTTATAGTTAATATTATGAGGATTTGAACCCTGATTCTCTTAATAAATGATAGCGTGTTATGTCACTTGGTGACGCCTTATGGCTGCTCGACCACTAGTCGCAACGACGCTCGTGATCCTCTCATCTCATCTTGGCCTCGGTGCAAGAGATAATATATGGAGGTGTGTCATGCCTCAGGGGCGTGACTGGAATATGAGTCGATTTTATGGAAATTACTAAGGGTAAGTGAAGTCACCACCAATCATTAGGTTTTTCTAAGGTGTGATTGGTCAGCTGACTCTATTTGATTTTATTACTGATCCTAGATTAAGAAAAAATCATTTTTCCTAATCTAATGTGAATGGGTGAAAAATCTTGATTCCTAAGTTTGGAAGTCTGGTTACGTGTGGAGAAGGTGTTAGGCACCCCACAATGCCTATCCAAAGATAGCCCTTTGTTTTGGTAAAATCGTAATTTTTAGACATTAGCAATTGAAAACAAGCTATTGGCATTAGCTTACAAGGGTTTGAACGTGTTGGGCTTTGAGGTTTGATTTTGGAATGGGTCTGGTCTCGATCGATGCTTTCTAAGTGTGTTTTAAGTCGTTGCCAAATTTTCACAACGAAAATCCAGTAGCATTTCGCCCTATTTTCGTGGCAGAAATCCGGCGGCGCTTCGCCTCAAATGCGTCATAGCACATAAGATGCTATTCTCACCAAGGTTTTGATGTGAGAATATGGCAATGAGGATGCCCCACTTTCACGTTTGGTGTGCTATGGCACAACGACAGGGTTTCGCATTTGTGTATACGGCGCGTATCGACATGCTTGTACTATAACGAGTGAAAGCCCTTTAAAACATTAAGCATGTTGATGCATGTCGCATACATGGGGTAACCAATGTCACTTGGTGACATGGATCAAGACAATCACACCGCAATGATTGTGCACACAAAATAGTATGAATATGCACCTACGACAATCGCCTTAAGCACATATCCACACTACAAGGTCAAGAGCTTTCATGACTATAGAGGTTCACTCACGTAGCCACGAGAGTCCATCATACAAAGTGCACAATCTCTTATATACAAGCAGTTATAGATATACATACATCATGCATAATGCAACCACACAAAGCGGAAAAGTAAATTAGACATTGCCAACATTCCAAGGATAAGGCCCCGCAAGGTATAGGAAATGTAAAACAAACATTGTCATACCTAGGGAATGCGGCCTAAGCAAGGAGTAGGAAAATAGAGGGGCATACATGGAAGGGGACCCTAATACATGCTCTAGAGAACCCCCTAATCTATTGAACATTACCCTTTGGTGGGCTTGCATCTTTGCCCTTTTTGCTTGTGCTTGGGAGGTTGTGCCCTCACTCTAAGCGTCCTAACTCCATGCATGTACATGCAACAAACAAGGAAACAAGCCAACAGACAAGCAAAGAAAAGAATAGAAGGAAAGCATGCTAAAAGACAAGGTAGGAAAAGGTGTCAAACGAGGGCAAACAAGCATGTGAAGCACATGTAGAGGCAAACAAACATGTTATCAAACAAAATGGGGTGTCCTAGGAGGAAAAATGTAGGTTTGGATCCATTGGATTGGAGTATGGATGACACACAGACATGCATGAACATATAGGCAAGCATGCAAAGAGAAAGCATAGAAGCAAGGAAAGCCAAACGGGTAGCACAAAGCAAGCAAGGCAAGCATATCAACGTCATGTGAAGCAGAGAAAGGTATGTATCAAGCACACCAACACCACAAGAGTGTATCTCACAAATGGTCACACCCAATTAGTCGCTAGGAGGGATGGATGCGACCACACAAGCACAAGCCCGTGAAGGGTGCAAAGCCTAAATCTAGAGAGGCTAACATGGAGATAAAGCGTAGGAGCAAGTAAGCAAACATAAACATGAAAAGGAAATGATCCAAACCCTTTAATATAGGACTAGGTGTATGGATGTAGGCCTAGACCATAGGATCTAGATCTACACCCGACCAATAAGGGCCAAAACACAAGAAAGAGAGATATCAAGAGGTAGAAGGGCTTTAGAAGCACATGGCATAGCAATCAATATATAAATCTAGACATATGAACAAGTCATAGAGCACTCAAAGATATAGATAAGCATAGACAAGGAAAAGAGCACAAAAGCATGTAGATCTAAGCATAAACATGGCAAAGAACACATAAGCATGTAGCTATAAGCGTAAACATGACAATAACTTTGTATCACTTCTAAACTTTGTATCACTTGTAACTTAGATGAGTATCTCTATGCACAACTAAGCAAGTGAGCTTTGTGGCTCTTGTTTGTGATGAGTAAGATTAGGTTATATCTTAAAACTTAACACTCATATCACTCTTTTTGACTGGTAGGACTAGAAAATCCTAAGAGAAAGGCATAAATAACCATCTCACCACTGGTGCCTGCCAATCATAATATGACACCTGTATGCTTCGGCATAGCAAAAGTGCAGTGTCAAAGACATTCGTATGCTTCGGCATAGCAAAAGTGCGATGTCAAATGCTTAACATCTTGGGTATTTCTTTTCTCTCTTTTATATACCCATGTATGATATGCCAAAATAAAAGAAAACATGCAAAGAAAAATAAAAAGCAAAAAGATTAAAAATGCTTTACATATGGTTGCAAGTGTGTATTCTAGGAGATGTGAGAGTTATAGAATGTACTTCGAAGGTGATAGTCCCCATCAAACAGTTATGATTGTGTGTGAGTTGAAAGTTATTTTCTCATATCTCAGATCGTCATAACATCTATACACATATGCAATCTTGCAATGTTTTTCACACACAACACGCAATATTCTTTGCTACTTTTGATACATGTGCAGGTACAATGTGATTTGGCCATCACAAAGGTTTTACATGTGCTAATGTATGCTCACTAAACTGTCATAACTTGTTTTTGAAATATAAAATTGGTTAGACTTGTTTAGTGTGTGTGTGTGTTTTGCATGATCCTTGGGCATATTTTCTTGTTGAGAGATGTTTTGAGAGGCTTATCACTTAAGTGGATCTTTGGTTGAAATGTGTGTTAGATTGCATTCATGTCTGTGTTTTTCCTTTCTCGAGAAACTGCATTTTTCTGACAGCTCGACACCTCCTCGATACCTGGTCATCTGTCGAGCTTCTCATGTTGTTTCTTATCGCAATCTCGATACCTCTTCGACACCTGATGGATCGATCGAGCAAGTCTCTGTCCCCTCGATAGATGCTCGACACCTGTTAGATCGATCAAGATTCACTTGTGATGTTTTGAGTCTTCTTTCTCGACACCTGTCTTGACACCTTGTGGATCGATCGAGATTTCTTCTATCCTCTCGACAGCTTCTCGATACCTTGTCAATCGATCGAGCTTCATGTATCTGCAATTGGCCTTGTTCCTCGATACCTCTCGATACCTGCATCTGTCGAAGGCACATTTCCTCGATACCTTCCTTAACAGCTTCCTCGATACCTCTCTACACCTCAGCTGTCGAGAATTACTGAGGTGCCTATTTAAACGCTGTTCGTGATTTTTTCACTCATTCTCTCAATCTCACTCGATTTGTCCGAGGCGTTTCAACTTCCCAATTGGTTTTTCTCACTCAATCTTCAACCCCACTTGGATCTTGCTCATTCCTTGCTTCAATCTCTTGGTAAGATCACTTTTCCCTTTCATTTTCATGCATTTCATGTTTGAAAACCTAGTTTTTGGGAGTTTTCATAAAAATTTGGGGTTTTTCAAAATTGTTGAGTTTTTCTTCAAATTTTGGGTTGGGTTTACACTTAAATGATTTCAAAATGTCATACATTGCATTTCATTTGCATTATAATGATATTTACATGCATTTAGATGTGTGCCTTATGTTTGTGTGCTGCTAGGATTGGATTGGGCTGAGCCCATGATGTTTTTCTCTTTACATGACACATGTCCATGCATTCCCATGCATACGTACTTGTTGTTCAACATATTTGATATATTTGAACTATGTTTAGGACTTTTCTGATTGTTTCCCCCTCTATCTTTTTCTCATTCTTTTACGTTAGTCGTGTCTATGGCACCCAAATGTAAATCTACTCCTGCTCGGAACCTTCTGCGTTCTGGAGCTTCTTCCTCTTCAGATAATACTCCTTTTAACATCCGGTTCCGTGATGGAGATGCTCATAAGGCATTTTCGGAGAACTTTTCTAAACAAGGTGTTCATTCGGAACGCCACGTTATACTGGCGGACTTCGCCGATACTGACCTTCCCATTGTCATTAACAGTAGGGGATGGGGGTCACTGTGTGACATCCCGGTCACTTGCCCTCTCGTGCTGATACAGGAGTTCTACTCCAACATGCACGGGATTGATCTTTCAGTACCTCATTTTGTCACTTGCATTCGAGGTATGCGCATTCTTGTCACACCGCAACTTGTTGCGGATGTGCTTAGGGTACCTAGGATAGAGTTTCCTGATTACCCCTCTTGTGAGCGTCTGAGGACTGTGTCCAAAGATGAGCTCATCTCTGCTTTTTGTGAGCGCCCTGCTGATTGGGGTGAGCATCAGTTCACATCATGTAGGCCTTTTGCTAAAAGTTCTAGATTCATTAACATGGTGATGACCTTTGTTCTCCATCCTCTTTCTCATTATAACTCTATCACTGAGCCTCGTGCTCGATTTTTTCTTTCCCTGCTTGAGCATCTTACTATAGACTTCCCTTCTCACTTCATCCGCTCTATCATAGAGGTCTATCTTGACTCGGCGTCCTGTGATAAGCTCATCTTTCCTTCTGCTATCACACAGATTCTACGCCATTTTTCTGTTCCCTTTCCTGTGTCCGACCACTTCATACACATATCTGCCATAGACGCCGCTACCGTAAAACGTAGTGAGGCACAGTTCAGGTCGAGACAGCCAGGTGCCACTCCTCCCTCCCGTTCGGCGCCTTCCAGATCCGCTCCATCTACATCTGCTCATTCTTCCTCTTCGAGCGATGTATCCCTTAGTAATATTATGGTGCAGCTGCAGCGCATGGACACTCGCCTTGATACACTCTCTGCTGAGTTGTATCAGGTGAATGTTTGTGTGGGTCGTATTGCACGACGGCAGGCGATTATGGGTGGATTTGCTCCAGAGGCTACTCCTTCACCATCTACTCCAGCAGCGTCAGATTCTGAGGATGATGAGGATGATGAGGATGATGATGATGATGATGATGATAGGGATGCTAGCTCTGCCAATAAGATGTCTACATGACACTCTACCATTTGTCACTCGTGACAAAAAGGGGGAGTAGTTTTGGGCTATGAGAGTAGTCATCTTAGGGGGAGAGTTAGTATAGGACATTTTTGATAGGGGGAGTGTTGTTATACTTGAGGGATGTAGTGAGGCTATATGTATTTTTTTTCTTATCTTTTAGATACGTTGGTCTTGTATATGAGGTCCTTTGACCATTTTTACATACATTGTACTTATCTTATCTTTTATATATGTTGATGTATATTTCTTTCATCTCTATCTTCATGTGTTGTTTCTTTTCTATCTTTATACACATGTTCTTTATATTTGTACGCAATCTATTTATTTCTGTTTCACACAAGATGCCTTGATGAGTTTTGTTTAAAGTGTTTCAGAAATACAGGCTGTCAAAGTCTACTTATCATAAGCTCTCTTCTTGCAAAGTTTTTCAAGAGTTTGTGTTAGGATAGATTTTATTGTATTCAACAAGTGAATATGAGTTAAGTTATTTATGACTTCTCTCATATGCTCATTTGTTTGTTGTGGTTTTGTCACGGATTGCCAAAGGGGGAGATTGTTAGGACATATATGTTTTAGCTTGTTTAAGAACATATGTCACTTAATTATGTAAATTGGTTAATCCTTTGACAAAACACACTCTGCTTGTAATTGGGTAGTTTTAAGTGTTTTTAATACTTCAAGAAACAATGTTTCAAGGTCAAGTGTTGAAGTCATCAAGTCTGTCCATGAGAAAGCAAGTTGAAGTGTAAAATTTTTAAAGCTCGACACCTCTCGATAGCTACCTCAACACTTGCTATCTGTCGAGATTTAAAAAGTCAGATTTCCAATCTGATTTTCTTGGGATCCGTGAATATGTTTTTGGGCTTTCTTTTCTTCTAACCCTAAACATATAAAAGGATTATTTTAAGAGCCGTTTTGGGTGACACAAGTTGCATATTCATTAAGCAATCTCTGTTTAAGCAAATTGTGATCAACAGACGAAGTTCTTGACCTACTTCATCTTCCATCAAGAAGTTGCTGTGTATTTGCACCATAGGGTTTTGTAACCAAGCATCTTCCTGCTATTCATCAGAAAGGATGATCTGAAGAACTTTGCAGCCAACCATTCTTCCTCAGTTGGTGTTCTGAAGTCGCGTACTTGGATCCGCGCAATTGGTTAGTCACGTACTTGGGAGCCGTGCATCAAAGGTGGAGACTGTCACTACAGATCAAGTCCAATTGGGTATTGGGGTAAGGGTTCAACTGTAGGTTGGTAAGGTACTTGGGATTCCTTTACTTGTAACCACTTGATTTGATAATAATGGAGTTTCAGGAGTGGTGACCTGAAAAATACCTGGTGGGGTTTTTGCCATTAGGGTTTTCCCCATTCGTAAACAAATCACCGTGTTATTTATTTTCCGCTACTTATTTAGTTGATTGATGATTTGTTTGTGCTTTCATAAAATTGCATGATTAATTGATTAATTAATTACTTGGCTAAATTAATTAATTAGGGTTAATCACAAGGGGTCATTCAGATTGTGACCTATCAAAACCCTAAACGTTTAATGAGTTAGGACTGAACTGGAAATTCTGCAGAAAACGCAATCTGGTCGATTTTCAATCGATTGAATCTATTCTTCGATCGATCGAGTCAGACCGAAATGCCCCAATGCATCTGCAGTCTCTCGATTCCAACTTTATAATAATTAAACAACTTTGAGCACACTATAACAAGACTAAACATATTGTTTTGATCATGGTTTGCCAATATTACATATTAGAGTTCTAAATACATAAATTCCTAAACTTTTAGAACCTAACAAACTCCCCCTTTGGCAATCCGTGACAAAACCCTAATTAAAAGCTCAAAGTTTTACAAGTAAAAAGCCCTTTACAAAGAAATGCTTATAAACTTCAAATTCAACCCTAACTACTATCCATTGGTTGCAAGTGTAGACAGCAGCTTAGTTGAATCAACCTGTATATTCCTGAAATACTCAACAAACGCATAAACGCATGTGTGATAGAAAAGAGTAAAACAATAGGTATAACATTCTTGTAAGATTCACACAACACAAAATAAAGACATATATGAATGAAAAACTCATAAATATAAATCAATAAGCAGTGAATCACAAAGTAACAAGAATCAATGAAAAACAACATGTATATCAATTAAAGTTACTCCCCCTAACTTGAATATCCCCAAAAAAATGATATACAAAGTGAAGCACCTAGATACAATCTAAAAACTTCACAAGCTCCTCTCAAAAGGTAACAAAAAAAATCTCCCCCTAACAACAAAACTCCTCTACAAGACAAAACTCCACTCCCCATTTTTGTGACGGAATGCCAAAGGCCAATCATAGGTCGCCATCAAAAAGAGGTGGTGAGGGTGAATGAAGTCGCGCTAAGTCAGCTCGGAGAGCATGAATCTCATCTAGTAAGTCCACCAAAATCTGACCATAAGCCGCCTGAACGGTCATGACAGTCTCCAGAGTACGACGAACAGCAAAGTCAGTCAAAGGAGGTGGAGGAACATCAGCAGCAGCAACATCATCACCAACTAGATCAGGAACATCCTCACCAGCAAGACCTGTAGAAGAAGAAGGTGGAGGTGCGCTACTAGACGGCTCAGACCTAGGGTGTTTAGAACTAGCTTGAAGATGAGCGGCCCTCTGTCTAAGAAAAGACGCACCTATGGGAGCTATCACATGAACGGGCTCAGAGGAAGGGAAGTCACTAAGGTCAAGATAGAGCAAAATCCTATGAATAAAAATAGGATGAACAAGAGCATGAGAGGTAGATGAACTCCTATAAACATCGTTCAACGAACAAAGAAAGAAATGACGAAAACTAATAGGAGTATCAGTAACCAGAGCATACAAAAATACACACCTCTCAAGAGGAATGGTGTGAACATGAGAAATGAGTCAGATGGAATGACATGCTATCCTAAAGAACAGATAGTGCAACCCGGAGAGCTCAGCAGAAGTGATCCTAGGATCAGAACCCCACTGGACAGAAGTCTCAGTGATGTAAGACAAAACGTCGCTCAGCTCGAGAGACTCGTCATAAGGATAGACAGGATTCCTAACCAACGGTACCCCCAGAGCATCAGCCACTACCTGAGGAGTAATGGTGTACTCTACGCCTTGTATCCAACTCTTTACTAAAGTGTTGGAATCATAGATGCAGATAGAGATGTTCGAAAAGAACTCTCTAATCAAGGCAGAAGGTGGAGGAGGATCACAAATATCCAACAAGAGTAACCAGCCCCGACGCTCAAAGTTTGCCCTAATGGCAGGATCAAGTTCATCTAACAGAACAAAATGCTCAGCCCAAATCTTTCTCTTAAGGTTAAGTTTCTCAAAAAACTCTTGATTTTTCTCACTCGAAAACCTCTCACGATCAAAGGAAGGAGGAGATGGAGAAGAAGAGGGAATAGTCCTACGGGCTCTAGTCTTCCTAGGCATGATGCTAAGGAAAGGACAGAGACACAAAGAGAAAACTAAAAGAACACAAGAAAACAAAACTAAGGACAGACTGCAAGTTAGTACAAAAAAAAAAAAAAAACAGTAGAATGAAAATCTATATGATGCATGAACAGATACAATGCCATGATGCATGTACTAATGCAGTAAGCAATTAAGTTCAATTGAGATTAAATTGACAAAATTGGCTTGAGCAGGGAATTTCTTATCAAAAACCCCAAAAATTGAAAACCACTTGTTGAAATTTTTAAACAAATTGATGAATTGAGCATTACAAAACTCAGCACATAGATTATAATGCTTAATTTCATCAATACAACAAGCCAATTTCATCAAATTCTACCCAATTTAACAAAAGCCCCAAATCGGATCAAGAACAAACCCTAGAATTTTCAATTTTTCACCAAACTCAAAATTGATCAAATTAACAAGCAAGAATCATGTTTATGATATGTCCCCACAAAAACCCAATGATCAATTGCACAAAATAGAGCTTGAATCAATCAAAAAATCCCAATATGCAAAGTCCGAAAATCTCCCTTAAATGCATGGATTTATGTATGAAAACATGAAAATAAAATCGAAAGGAAGGGCAAAAGAGTCTTACCGGCTTGAGGAAAGAGAAACTTTGCAAAAACTTCGGAGGAAAACGACAAAAATCTGAACTATTTAGCTTGCCTCGTTGGAGAGAGAAAGAAAAAGTTTGAAAAAGATTTGAAAAGTGTTTGAAAAAGTCAGATCTGATCTTTTTAAAAAAAGCTTCTCCACGATTTTCGATCAATCGAAAATTACATTCGATCGATCGAATGAGCCAGTCATTTTCAAACAAAATAGAGCACTTTTTCGATTGATCGAAAAACAGACTGGTTCGATCGAGATGGGCAGAGGCTTACCAAATTTTGAGAAAAAATCCAGTTTTGAAAAACACAAACCTAATTTTGACAAACAACTCCTCAAAGCATTAAGCAAAGAAAGCAAAATGCATGAGTATGAGATGGAATGCTTTTTCAAAAACCCAAATTTTGTCAAAAACAAGTTTCAATCATTCTCCCATTGAATTTTCTCAAGCAACAAAAATGTTGTGCACAAATCTCAAGATATTTTCAAACTTGGGTTGGTCAGACCAATAACACACACACTAGCATGTACAGTGTTTAACAAAGAGTAACTTGTGTAGTGTGTGATACTAGCAAAAACTTGAGATACATGTGAGGTAATATGTGAATAGCAATCAAACACAAAGTCTACACAATTCATCATATAGAATTTAAAAGAGACTATCACCTAAAGAGTTACATCCTATAACTCTCACATCTCCTAGAACAAAAGCTTGCAATCATGTAAGTTTCTTGCATTTTTGCCTCTTATTTGTATGAAATGGCATTCAGCATAATAGTACACACCGGTTTGAATTAAGTGAATTGGCATCAAGCCTAATAGTACACACCAGTTTTAATTTAATTTGAGGCTACACCTTATGTTCTTTTTGTGCATGTGCTACACTTTTTCAAGCACACAATCTTATGATATGCACTAAGCTGTTCATGATTGGCTAGTGAACAGTGGTGAGATGGTTATTTATGCCTTTCTCAAAAGAATCAAGTCCGACAGTCAAATAACATATGACTTCATGATTAAGACAAAGTGATTAAGAACCATACACATATTTCCCACACAATATGTACTACAAAGTTTCAACTAGTCAAGTGCAATGAATAAGTTCATCAAAGTTAAACAAAGTACACAAGATATGACATGTGTAAAAAGATAGACCAACTTTGTTTTTCAAAAATCAAGAAAAATAGTGTCAAACATAATTTTTGCTTTCTTCTTTTCTCCTTTTTATTTTTTTTTTTATTTTTTTTATTTAAGAGAAAAAAAATAAATCCTAGAATGAAATGCATGAATGTAACGCAATGCAAATCCTAGAAACAAAACAAAAAAAAAAAAAACACAAAAACACAAAAACATAAAAACCAAAGAACTATGGTCATAAAGGAATAAGCAATGAAGCACAAAGACCATGTCAAAAAGACTCAATTAGGTCGAGTCTTTTGCATCCAAAACCTTTTAGATGCATCACGAGCATTGGAGTTCTTATTCACATTCGAGTGATTTTCAACTCCAGGATTGGAATAAAGGTTCAAAACTTTTACCAATTCACCAATAAGTGCCATAGGATCTAGTGCTTGAGACATAGGCACTTTTGGTTTGTTTGCTCTCTTAGCAGCTTGAAGCTTGTAACAGTTAGGACAAATGTGTCCAGACTTACCACAAAAATGACAAACCCAAGCAGGTTTACCATGCATCTTGTCCTTAGAAAGGGTAGGTTTAGTTTCTCTCAAATCAACCCTAATCTTCTTAGGAGGTGAAACTTCTACGAGTTTGACAACCTCACTCACAGGTGGTTTGACAGTTTCACTCACAACCTCACTCACCGAAGGTTTAGAAGAAGAAGAAGGAACAAAATTCGTGGAATGCGGTGCAGAGTCAAAGATGCTTTCAACATAACATAACCCAGATTTATCAGAAGGATACTTTTGAATATTCAGCATATGATCAAGCTTAGAACAAGCAGATCTAACAACAGATAAATCATGTTCCAAAATTTTAACTTTATCAAGTAAAAGCATGTTCTCAGATTTAACATTGTTCAAAAGATCATTAGCATCAAACAGTTTAACAAGCAAATTTTTCTTTTCAAGCTCAAGAGAATCAATTTTCTTCAGGCCAAGTTCTACATTCATAGCATCCCTAGCAGCAATTTTGCAGAGTTTATTGTAGGCCTCTTGAAGATCTGCATCCTTAGAGAGTTCCCCATCAGAAGGGTTCTCTTCAACAGATATGCTTTCATTGACTACAGCAGTAGCAGTGAAAGCAATGAAGTTTCCATCCTCATCACATCCAGACTCATCATCAGAAACCTCATTATCGCTAAGGGTTACAGCCATAGCTTTACCCTTAGTCCTTAAGAATGTAGGACATTCAGATTTCACATGACCATACCCTTGACAACCAAAACACTAAGGACCTAAAGAATTATTTGAAGATTGACCAACTTTTTCTTTAGGTTTTTCAAGGTTATTAACCTTAGTGGGATCATTCTTCCTAAAATTTCTAGGTTTAGCAGTGTATGTACCTCTTGCCTTTCTGTTGGTATTTATAAGAAAGTTTTTGAAGCTTTTGGCAAGATAGGCAATCTTTGTAGCAGAGAGCTCATCATCAAATTCACCACCATCAACATCATCAACTGACTTAAGAGCCATTGATTTGGATTTGTTCACTTTAGGTAGGCCAGACTCATAGGACTGAAGAGATCCTACAAGCTCATCAACAGGGATGGAGTCCACATCCTTACTTTCAGTGATGGCAGTCACTTTGGGTCTAAAGTCTTTAGTTAAAGATCTAAGTATCTTCCTAACAATTTTAGGTTGATCATAGACTTCACCCAAATTAAAAGCAGAATTGACAATATCATTTAATTTAGCATAGAATTCATCAAAAGATTCATCATCAGACATTCTAATGCTTTCAAATCTAGAAGTCAATTATTGCAATTTATTGATCTTAACTGCCTTTGTGCCTTCATGCACAGTTTGGAGGATTTTCCAAGCAATATGAGCAACCTCAACATTAGAGATCCTCTTAAATTCCTCCATGGAAACAGCGTTGAAGATGGCATTCATAGCTTTGCTATTGAAGCCAGCTGCTTCTTTTTTAGAAGTTTGCCACTCACTCATAAGAGTAGTGGGCTTCTCCCATCCGTACTCAACGGAATTCCAGACTCTCTCATCAATGGATTTCAGGAATGCTTTCATCCTTACTTTTCAATAAGCATAGTTGTTCCCATCAAAGTGAGGAGGAACAAACAGAGAGTGTCCATGCTCCATGACAACAGGGGTCAAGGATCAGCTCAGAGATCAAGAAATATCCAACAAAAGAGCTACTTGCTCTGATACCACTTGAATGGTTTTAGACCCCTTAAAACACAACCAGATTGGTTAGCCTAGATTAATTAGCCAAGTTGTTACTTAGTCAAATTATGAAATTCTAGGTTAAAGTAATCAAATAATCATATCAAAATAATAAAGCAGCGGAATAATAAAAGACACAATGATATGATCACCCAGGAAATCACACGGTAAAAACTTGGGGAGGATTTGACCTAGCTATCCTCAAGGTAAGCCTGAATCCACTATGCGAAAGAATCGAAGTTCATACAGAAGGACTATAAGCTCCCCGCTTGACTTCCTAATGCAACCCACCAGTAGAACTTACTGACACGACCACGTGCAAGCTCCGAATCCACGGACTCCTTCTTTCTTGGACTCTTCAATCAAGTACAAGCACCCACGCTTGATATTCTTTAAGTTTCAATGGTAGCAACTAAGTTGATCATCAAGATGTTGATACTATCTCTAACTTGAAAACCCTAAGCTTTGTGCAAAGGAAAGATCCTTTAGATCTCACAAGAGATTTACACAAAACAGCAATTGTATGAGGCTTTGTGTAAAGGAAAGCTCATCTAGATCTCACAAGAGATTTACACAAAACAGCAATTGTATAAGCAACAATTCAACTGGAGCAACTCCAAAAACATGGCTAGGGTTTTACCTAATATAGCTAGGGTAAAAATATAAAACCCTAAACGTTTAATGAGTTAGGGCTGAGTTGGAAATTCTGCAAAAAATGCAATCTGGTCGATTTTTAATCGATCGAATCTATTCTTCAATCAATCGAGTCAGACCGAAATGCCCCAATGCATCTGCAGTCTCTCGATTCCAACTTTACAATAATTGAACAACTTTGAGCACACTATAACAAGACTAAACATATTGTTTTGATCATGGTTTGCCAATATTACACATTAGAGTTCTAAATACATAAATTCCTAAACCTTTAGAACCTAACAACATCTTATTGTTGTCGAAGAGTATGAGAGCAAGTTAATTTTGCATTAAAAACATGCATGCAGATGAATTGGATATTACCATATCATGAACACAAGCATGTATTTGGTGAAGAATTAAAAAAAAAAATTACAAAGAGTTTAATAACAACTTTTGTTTTATTCTGAAATATCCCAGCTATAGTAACAGAACAAATACTATCTACAACAATACTCCAGATTATAGCAGCTTTTAGTAAAAGGCTGAACTCAAACAAATCTAAAAATTACTATCCAACGTTCCACAATTTCATTTAAATAAAGAAAAAGGGAACATGATAGACTGAAGTAAATGAAATTCTACTTAGAATAGAACTCCTATAACCTATTTGCAAATAGTATTTCCTCATTCCGCATTAGTTACAATAGCTTGGGAGGCATTTTATTATTGTTTGTTGGTACAGGCACGAGGATTCTGCTTGCCCAAAATGGTGGGCTTGACATTAACACAAGTGGAAGTAGCTGATCCTCCTGCTCCCTTGTATACGAGATCAATTTCTGCAACCACCACTTGTTGGCATGGTACACTGTTACTGCAAATAAGCTTCACAGCTTCCTTTGTTGCAGAAGTTCCTCTAATGTTCTTGAAGCTAACATTGCTGATCTTAACTTTTGAGGGAGACTGAAAGCAAAACAAACAGACAAAATCCCACACAAGAATTTGATATTAATATCTATAATTTGTTTTTCCTTTTTTTAACTTTTAACATCAAAATGAGTGTACATATTTGTGATGTTTATAATAACCTTGTTTGAGCATTGATTGTTTGGGCAATAGCCTTGATCAATGAGGATAGGATTGGCAACATTGTTCATGATAATATTCTCGAAATGCATATCAGATGCACTCCCAGGAGGGCTAGAAGGCCATGTTTTGATTCTAACACCATTCTTTGTACTGCTAAGGGTGCTACCAATTACTCTAATTGCTGAAACTGGTTGCTCATTCTAGTACCTTCCAAGACTTCCAACGCTGATACCATGGCCAGGTCCACAAGTTACTTGGTTAGCAGTAACATCTTGGGTTCCATCACCAATGGAGATGCAATCGTCACCTGTTCCAATTTTGGCATTGGTGATGGTGATCTTAGACGAACGTCCGATGTGGATTCCATCAGTGTTAGGGCTATCTACAGGTGCAGTTATGGTAACATGTTGGATTTGCAAGTTCTTGCATCCCATAATGTTTATGTGGAAAAATTTGCTGTCCTTTGATTGAATGTCATGGACTATTGAATTTGTGACGTAATCGAACCTTATATTCTGTTCATGTTTACAAGTTAGATATATCGAAACACCAAATATGAACGCCATAGTTTCATTTAAATATTCTCCTAAAAATATTTTCATTTAAATATATTATAGTAAAATGCTAACGCATCTTCGAATTGCTATATTAAAAAAAATTACAAATATATATCAATGAATGTCGTTGGTACTACATTAACAATATTATATATGAAAAAAAAAATTAAAAAAAAAAAATCTTTTTGGACCAAACAATTTGTCACAGCTTGATGTTATATGGGAGTATGATTGGTGAACCATCGCTTTCACCATTAACCACCACTTTTTCTCCATTGCACACAATTGCACAAGTTAGGGTCGTGGCACACAAGTTGTGTCCAAATTCTGTATTTGGACTTTCTCATATACGAATTTGGAATTCTCTTTTTTGGTGAGTTGTGACACCTCACTATGTAAAGCTTACATCAAATTATCAATAATATGATAATATCCTTAACATCAATAAACGAATAAGTGCTTGAATTAGTATTTCGTGATGGTTAAATTTATTAAAGTTGTAGTGTTTGTATATATCTACATAAATATAATGAAAATTGAAATGCAAATTATTAAGATTGAAATCTTACGATAGGAAGTGTTTTGCAGTTGTACTGTTTGGCACAATTATTTTTTTGCCATGCCGTTTGTCCTTTGCCATCAAAAACTCCACCACCTGACACAGTGAGACTGTTGATACGTTGAAAAGAAACCCAAAAGTCTTTACCGTTGAAGGAGGAAAGGTCTGATGGGGCCTATAGGGTGCCCTGAAGGTGAAACTCAATAGCACCTTTGCATGGACCTAATAAAGTCACTACACCTAGTTTGTATGTCCCTGCTGAAATCACAACTTTACTTCCTGCTACTGCACATGCAGCTTTCTAAGCTTTTGTCAAAGCCTGATAAACACGTTATGAAAAATCAAAATTAGTATATTACAATCATTTTTCATGTTAATGTTTTATCATCTGGTCAAGACACCAAAGAGTTTTTAGTGTGAATAGAGTTTGAACCCGAGTACTTTTATTTGACATTAAAAGACTTTACTAGTTAAGTTAACTAGAACTCACTTCTCATGCTAATTAGGTATAGTTAATTGTGCTACACATGTTCATACCTGGGCGATATCGGCATTAGGTTGTCCTCCATATGATTTAACGTCAAAGACTTGCCCGGCACTGGTGGATGCCAACAACAATAGTAAGGAAATGGTTACAATGCTCAAATTCTTTCCCATTTTATTGTTCTTTATTTCCTTGCTATTGCCAATTTGTTGTACAGTATGATGGTTTCCCTATTCGGTTTGAAGCAATTTATACTACAGTACCTGAGCTCATCACCATTAAAGCTATCCAACGGATATTAACTAATTTTATGCCTGGTTGTTAAGAACTCTCCTGTTTACACTTCAACTTCTATACTATTATTAGCTTTCGTGCTTCCTCCTTCACTAATTAATTAATAGTTTATCGTTATAATCAAACCGTTGATGACCAGTTAAGATTAAATCAATTTCATTGACTATGGAAGGATAAATTATTAACAACTTTATGATTGAATTATGCGAATAACTCTAAAGGATTATAACATGTCTTTTTTTTTTTTTTTGGTTCATTATTCTATAAGATAAGATTATTACTACTATATATCACCCTAACTTCTTAGCCTTAAATGGCAAGCTCTTGGCCACCTAAAATTTGTTATTTTCTCCTTGAAGCGAGTTGAATACTTCCCGTTAGAGAGGGGGGAAAAAGTCTAGAAAAATAATCACCTCTGAAAACTATCTGAAGTTAGTATAGGCAGCATGCCCGTCTATAGTGTAAAATAGAAAATAAAGAAAATACTATATAGGAGGGGTTGAACTCACCTTCTCAATTATTATATTTTTCATTATTTTCATAATTAGTTTACAGTTGTTTGTCAATTGTTAAATACTAGCCGGTAACCAAGGAAATGCTCGAGAAAGTTAGACGTAATCTTTTTTGTCTAAATAAGAAATCTGAAAATTATGATAACCCACGAACATTTATTATAATCGTAATGCCAAGAATATTGTAGTTTTGTCACCTTTTGAGTATTTTTAAATAAAATATTTAGGGTTTAAATTCTCTCTTCTCTATTACAACTATCAAATTACAAACAAACGAAATCAACAAATACTTTCATTGGTCTTTCTTAGAATTTAGAAGTTTGAAATTGGAAATTTTTCTTGGTTCTTAAAAGTAGAGACTAAGAGACTAATGTTGCCTATCTATGAGTTTTTAGTATGTAGAATACAGAAGCTTCGCCGACTTCCCCTCCTTTATTCTCCAACCATGAAACTTGTTCGCTTTGTCCCCCTAGACTGTGAGATATTACCACCATCAACCTCCATAAAATTGTGTTGTGTAAAGACAAATTTGTGATAAAGAAATCAGGTTGTGAATAATAAAGAGAAAGAGAATGTAGAAATAATGAAATTCGTATGAAATTCAAATTTTGACCGGGCCTAAAAGTAGGGGTTTTAATTAAAAGTAGCCAAATTCACACACTCTTTTGGGCTAAAGAGTTTTAAGTCCAAAAACATCATCTCCATATTTATAATGGTAGTTGTTCTTTGGGTTGTTGATGATTTGTACATAGTGCTTTATGAACTCCTGAGGTGTCAATGTGTAAACTAGATTGAATATGAGTGATTGAACAAGTAATTTAATTGACATGTTATAGGAGAGATTGAGCATTCAATATAATCTAAGATCATAACAAGTCAAAGAGTTGAAGCATTCAATATATATATATATATATATTTCATATTAAATCTGAAGAACTTGTTGACATGCAATGATTCCAAATAGTACACTAATCTCAAAATTCAATCATCAATCTATAGAAAGCACATAGATAATCTCAAGAACACATGTTAAAAATATGAGGTGAATGGCATAGGGATTGTGCTAAGTTGTGAGGATGGGGGGAACCATACCATTCTCCTTCAAGATTGAGTATCCTTGCTTAAACAATGCTGCTGAGTATGAGGCAAATCTAACAGGGCTAGCCATAGCCCTTAGCATGGGAATCAAGCACATGAAAGTATTAGGAGATTTTGCTTTAAGGGGGCTAAGCATAGCATCTTATTGTGCTTAGGCACAAAAAAGTAGAAAGAAGGTTCCAAACTTTAAGTTTGGAGTATGCTTAAAGCAGTGAGAATCAGTTTGCTAATGCACTAGCCACCCAGGGATCCTAGGTCCCTTTCAAGAAAGAAAGCACAATGATAAGAGTCAGCAAACAGCAAAGTTCCATCACAGAAACTCTTAAAAAGACGTTTCTAGAGGAGCCATATGAAGAAGATTGGAGGAGCTTGATAAAGGAGAAAGTAGAGAAGTTAGTGCATAAAGGAAGTGTCAAGGACCTAAAGGACTACACCATGACAGAAGGGGAACTATACAGGAGGTTGCCCGAAGGTATCCTGTCAAGATGTGTTAGTGAGTAGGAAGGAAAGAAGAAGCTGGAGGGACTTTATAGCTAGACTTGTGGAATCATAGAAAAGATCAGCCTATATCGAAGAATTTAGCGCATGGGATATTATTGGCCCAGCATGAGCAAGGATGTTGCCGTAGTACAAGAGAGGTTTTTGGGTTAAGATAGCTTGACCCCGATTAATTAATTCAATTACTTAAGTTGATTAATTAGGTTAAATTACATGCAAATTGTGGAGGCAACAACAAATGACTTATTAAACTAAATGCAGTGGAAATTAAATTGACATAGTAATTTGTTGACAAATGGGGAAAACCTCTCGCAAGGCAAAAAGCCTATTGGGTGATTTTAAGGTCACCACTCCAAAAAATCCACTAATCAACAATCAAGCAGTTATAAGTATAAGGAATCTCACAAACTACCTTGGCCTATCCCGAAATACCAACCTACAGTTGAACTTTGCTTCAATACCCAGTTGGACTTGGTGCACAAATCTCCAATCTGTGACGAACTGTTTGCATCGATCCCAGTACGTGACTAACTTTAGCAACTTTGAATGATGTTGTTGGCTGTAAAGTTCTTTGCTTTATCAACAATGAAGATTAGGAAGCACTTGGTTATAAAACCGTATGGCGTACAAACGTAGTAGCTTCTCAAAGAGAAAATAAATCTCTAGGTCTTTGTATCCATATAAAACGGCTCTTAAAATAAGCCTTATATATGTTTAGGGTTGTGAGAAAAGAAACCCTAAACAAATACATAAGATTGGGTCGAATTTAAGATCTGGAAAATTGAAAATCGTAATTCTTGATAGATTGAGCTATTATCGAGCTTCACTTTATGTTTCGATAGCAAGCATCTGTCGAGCTATTTGTCAAGACTTGATAAACAGCTTTTCTTTACTTATTTCTTGGACTAATCTTCATGTCTTTTAATACGAACAGTTGATTTGCTTGAACAACATATTTTTTGATATATTTAACACATTTTAGATCTATTCAATTACAAGTAAAGTGCATTTTGTCAAAGGACTAGCCAATTACATAAAATATAACCTTAACAATCTCCCCCTTTGGCAATTCGTGACAAAACCACAAGCATAATTATGAGAGAAGTATAAAACAACAATCTCCATAACTATTACATTAAAAGTACATAAGTCTAACTGTTAGGATATGTGCCCTTTAAATCCTATCGTATGATGCTATGTATAACATTATGTATGACTTAAGTAATTAATAAAGTTGTTTTATTATTATCTAAAATAATGGTAACATTAATATTTGGACATTATTATATAGTTCATGAGATGCATAGTATATGATTTAGTCACAGAAGATATAAATCACAAGTTCTTTGTAAACTCAAAATTTTAGTTTGCAGTTTGTGATGAAATTGGGCATTTCATTTGCGAACACTATAACATATCAACTAAGATGATTTGTCATGATCATGGAAGTTGAGACTTTTAGTTGATATGTTTTAAGAGTTAAGACATATTGAATTGGACCGTTGTGAGATTTATTATTCTCCTAATGACTGTCAAATAAATAATAAATCTCACGACTTCTATTTACATGAACTCTTAATCCTAAGAGAATAATGAACTTGATCATGAAGTGTAGGTTGCTTTGATATATTAGGAGTGAGATCTAAAGTCACAATCAAAACCTTAGTATGTTGGGCAGTCACATTTAGTGTTGATGGAACATATATTCTCAAGATAAAATTCATAATTTTTTAACGAAGATATAAAATATTCCCTTAAGATAAGTTTAATGGGTTTGGTTATTCAGAATGTTAGGCCTAACTACTTTAGTAAGGAGTTACTAAAGTATATATTTATGAAATTGGATTTCATAAATATATGATGAATAACTTATACGATTAAACCGGGTACTCAAGGATTAAGATGTAGTAATCTTCAAAGTGGCAGTTTACATTCATGACTTTGTATTACTACGAATATTTTATGAAGAGGTTGCATGTATAATAAAGTTTTGGAATATAATTTATTAATAAGGCCTAGAGTGTAATTATATTTATATAGTGGTATTAAATATAATTAATGGTAACTTTGGACTTGTCAAGAGTTGACAGAAAAGCCCAAGACTCATTGGAGCTAGAGTCTTATTTGTTCCATTTTGGTCCCACTCCAAGCTACATACTAAAACCCAATTGGAATGGCTCAAAAGGCTAGCCCAATTAGATAATCAATTATAAGGAGAGAAACATGCGTAATTTCATATGAGAATCAAGTGGTGTGTGTGTGAGTGTTAGCCACTCTCTTATTCTTTCATTGGAAATTGATTGAGAGACTACACTTCTTGGGCACAAGTGGAATTGGAGTGAAAATTAAAAGTGTTCCCAAGTACTTCTAATCTTTGGTTTTGAATTTCATTGTACCAAGGTACGCTTACTTGTTCTAGAGTTCTAAATTTTGCATAGCACATGTTATCAACTGCGAATGAAGTAGATCTGTTAATTTTTTCCGTTATGTATGTGTTGTATGAGACACAAACAATGTTTTTCCAACATTAACAACTACAATGAGCTTTTGTAAAAAAAGAGATCATGACATGATAGACTTGCAACTTGTCTTATCTAAAACACTTGAACAACATTCATCGAGGCATCAAGTGTGAAACATAGACAAGTTGTATAAAAGAAAAAATATGTGTATAAAGAGAGAAAAGAAACAACACATATGAGACAAAGGTGACGAAATATACATCATCATCATCATTATATATATATATATATATATATATATCAAAAGAATACAATGTATGCAAAAGTGGTCACAAGACCGTGGTCATAAGCACGCATGTGCACACATGTGCTGAAGCTGGCAGCAAAGGATACCTCTAGTCCTAAAGAAGAAATGGAGTAGAAGATGAAGACAGACGGGAGGTAAAGGCAACATTATCCTTCACATGTGGCCACTTGGTCGCTAGCTATGCGTTGCTCCTCCTAATAGATTCCTTTACTAATGGCACCCATGGTGTAAAAGAGAGGAGGAATGATGACGTGCAAGTGTGTGAGAATGCGTGTGATAACTAAAGGGAAGATGAGCTTATCACGTGTAACAGTGTCTCGATAGATATCTATCATAGATACTATCATATATGAAGGAAAATCTATAAAAAGATCTTCCAAAAGAGAAAAAAGGAAATGAGCATGAGGCTCAGCGATGGTGTTATATTGTGACCATGGTGTAAGAATAAAGGTCATCACCTTATTAAGGATCCTTAGCCCCTTAGCAAACTTAGTTATGGAGAAATTAAGAGTATCTCCTCGCACTATAGCCTTCTCACAGAAGAGTGAGGCCAATTCGTCACAAGGTATGTTACGTAGACGAGGGTGACTAGGATAGTCTGGATGAGCTACCCTAAAAACATGTAGTACCTCAGAAATAAAATCCAGATTAACTATGATACATATTCCTCTGAATACTGTAGTAAACTGAGGAACAAAGGTATCGATGGCATGCATGTTGGAGTAGAACTCCTGTATGAACACACCAAGATAACTCATGGGTTTCTCACAAAGAGATTCCCAACCCCGAGAGCTAAATGCACTGGGAAGAGTAGTGTCTGGAAAATCAATCTGAATGACCTAGCAATCCGAATGAATTTCCTTATCATGAAAGTTCTCAACGAAATCCTTTTGAGAATCCGCATCACAGAACCGGACTCTATCAACAGGAGGAGGAGAAGGAGAAGAAGAAGAAAAAGAGGAAGAAGAAAAAGAAGAAGAAGAACAACAACAAGTGATCGGGTTCTTGGACAGAACAAACTTTTTAAGTGCCATAAAAAGGTAACGAAATTGAAAGAGAAGGAAAGAAACAGAGAAACACAGTAGAAAATAAGGCACATGAAAAAAAAAGAAAAGAATGAAGTACAATGCATGATAATGCATAAGCATGTTATGTGCAAAAGAAATTGCATCATGGGCAAAAAAACCCAATCCAAACTACAACACTCACATTGGTTAATCAAGCACACAACCTAGAATGCATGAAAACATGATTATATTGCTAAAGAATGCAATGCATGAGCATGTGGGAACAAATCATCAACACCTAACCCAAAAATATCACCAAAAAAAAAAAAAAAAAACTCAAAAACCTAAAAATTTCCCAAAAGCTTGAAAACCTAGGTCTAAATGCATGAAAATGATGAGAAAAGAGAAAAAGAAGGGATTTAGACTACTTACTAAAGGATTGAAGCTTGATAGAAGTTGAAGAAGGGATTGGAAGAAGGATTTTGGTGAAAAAGAAAGATTTGGATCAAGAGAGAAGAGAGAGGTATCGAGATAATTGGATTTGAAATGATTCAGGTTGAACCTCAAATATATATATATATATATATATATAGAAAATCCAACTCGATAGATCGAGAATGTATCGAAACAAAATCTTGATAGATTGAGAGGTATTGAGGCGACATCGACGACAAAAAGATCTCAATAGATCGAGGAGGTATTGAGTATCTATCAAGTAGATAGAGACTCCAAAGAATTGGCTCGATGGATTAAGCTATCTATCGAGAGGTATCAAAAACAAACCCAGAAATCTTAATAGAAAAGGCATGTATCAAGGTGCTATCGAGCTTCTATCGAGGAGGTATCGAGCATCTATCGAGAAGCCTAAACCAAGGTTTTTCAAAGAGGAGAAACAACACATGATGAATGCAATCAAGATAAACACCATAACAAGTAACCACGAAGCATGTTAAGCACTCAAACACAGTAACAACTCTAAATCAAAAACACATTAAACAAGTCTAGATGCAAAACATTCCTAGATCAAAAACGCACTAAACAAGTCTAACCAATTTTATTTAAAAAACAAGTTTAGACAGTTTAGAGAGCATATACTATCACATGTATTTCTTGTGATGGCCAAAACACATTGTATTTGTACCATAGTATTAAGAGTAGCAAAGAGTATGCGTTCTATGTGTGAAACTTTTGCAATAGAGCATAACTAAATCATTATATGAAGAGTAATGATATAAGAAGATTGAATACATCCACACACAATCATAACTGTTTGATGGAGACTATCACTTTCACGGTACTTCATATAACTCTCACATCTCCTAGAAACACGCTTGCAACCATATTTGAAAGCATTTTGATTCTTTTTGCTTTACATATTCTTTGCATGTTTTTCCTTTTAAAAATAAAGTGACATAACATGCACGGGTAACTTAGAGAGAAAATAATTACCCAATTATGAAAGCCAAACATCTTGTTTTTGCTGTGCAAGTGCTATACCTTACCGAGCATGGCTTTTATGAATTGTAAACAAATGTTGTATGATTGACGAGTTTTAGTGGTGAGATGATTGTTTATGAATTTTTCTTCAAATTTTTTTAGTCCTTCCTGTCAAAAAGGGTGATTAAGATGTGAATGATAAAAGATCAACCAAATCATACAAACCGCATAAATGAGCCACAAAGCTTAAATTGCTTAGTTGTGCATGAAAATGCTCATCTAAGCTACAAATGATATGAAGTTGAGAAACTTTGTTTCAAAGGCCATCCAAAGTTACATACATACCAGTATGCACAAACACACTGTTTTTGTATTTTTCAAAAATTCATTTTTTTTATTAAAAAAAAAAAAAAAACTTAAAAACAAAGCATAAAAACAAACAAACAAAAAAACAAACAAAGCATTAAAAACTAGACTGACACAAACCATAACACCAACCACGCATAAGATTAAGAAAGTGAAGGAATTACTTGAAATCTTTTTCCTTCCAGATGGGAAACCTGGATGGAGAACCTTTCTTTTGCATGAACTTTTGTTCAAATGGATAAGGAGGAGAGTTGAATCCATTGAAATTAGAAAGTAGCATCACAGCCTTAAAAATTTCTCCAAGAGTAGCTAAAGAAATTTGAAGTTGATTTTGGCTCTCAAAAGATGACACACTATTGCTTTGTTGAGTGGCTAACCACTTATAGCAATTTGGACAAGTGTGCCCAGATGCTCCATAGTAAGGGCAGAAGTGAGGCTTCTTTGGTTGAGACTTCTTGTTGGTGGAGTGATGATTATTCTTCTTAGTCCCTTTCTTATCAACCTTAGGGGGTGCTCCTAGAATGGATTTTCCCTTATCATTTTTATCCTCACTCACATTTTCAGTCTTAGGTTCAGTTACCTCACAGTTATCATTATTAGCAAGGGGAATAAAGATGACTCTATTTAAAGCATTAGAAGATGTACTACAAAAAGAGAGAGAATGATCATACTCGAGACTTGTTTTGTCAGATGCAGAATTCTGGAAGTTGAGCATTTCATCCTATTTGGCACTTGAAATCCTTTCCAATTGTGCTCTTTCCTAAAACAATTTGGCATCCAGTTTTTTGGTCTTTTCAGTAAGAAAGTTGTTTTCAAACCTTAGTGTTCCGATGGTTTGATTAGCCTTATCAACCTTGGTGGAGAGTTCTTCTCATTTCAACTCCAATTCACTAACTTGTAAAGCTTACTTGTAAAGATTTCTCGTAGCTAACCTGTAAAGCTTCTCATGCTTCTTGGAGACCTTGTACAACTTAGAAAAGGTAGTGTGGATGTCATCTTGTTCATCCATCTTCTCAAAATTTGATTCCATTAGCTCTTCTTCCTCATCAATCAGTTCTATTGCTTCTTCAGGGGATTCAACGATAGCTGGGAAAGCACTATTTCTTCTTGATCAATATTAGTAGAATCTACTTCTGGTTTTGTATTACTTAAAATGGCAGCAAGGCTTTGCTCTTGCCAATGGATTTGAGGTATGTGGAACATTCTTGCTTTATGTGTGCAAATCCTTGACATCCGTAGCACTTTGACCCAGCTAGAACATTGTTGCTTTGACAAGCCTCCTTGAATCCTCTCTTGCCCTTGTCTTGGGACTAGAACTGAGAGCATCCAGACTGTTTGCGATCATTGTCACTTATTTTGATGATCACATTCTTGATGAACTTCTTGAATTGTCTGGTGATATATGATTTGAACTTAATATCCTTATCTTTAGATGACTCATTGTTATCATCATTCTTAACCTTCAAAGCCATGTTCTTGCTTTTGCTACCCTTGCCAACCCTTGCTAAACCTAGTTCATAAGTTTGCAAATTCCTAATCAGTTTTGTCAATGGAATAGAGTCAAGATCATTTGATTATTCTATAGCAATGACCTTGGCATGGAATCTTTTTGAAAGAGATCTGAGAATCTTTCTGACAATCTTGGGCTCTAGAATCAGTTCTCTAAGATTGAAGGCTGAATTTACTATGTCCTCTAGCTTGGCATAGAATTCATCAAATGACTCATCCTCATCCTCATCCATCTTTATTTCCTTAAAGCTGGTAGTGAGCCTTTGGAACTTGGAGTTTTTAATAGCTTTTGTGCCCTTATAGGTATTCTGAAGAATAGTCCATGCTTCCTTTGCATTGTTAGTGGAAGAGATCTTCTTGAATTCTTCATTGGTCACAGCGCTAAATAGAGCATTTAGTGCTCTACCGTTAAAATTTGCAGCTTTGATCTTAGTACCATCCCACGATGCTAGTGGCTCTTTAGGTTTCTTTTAACCTGCTTCAACTGCAAGCCATACTTTTTCATCTAAAGACTACAAAAAGGCTCTTATGCGCACTTTCTAGTATGCATAGTTAGTACCATCAAGTGAAGGAGGAATAATCAGGGATTGCCCATGAGCCATAACAATAGGGGTCAATGGATCACACAACAACAACTAAAACCTAATCAAAGTGTGCCTGCTCTAATACCACGTGTTAGGTTAAGATAGCTTGACTTCGTTTAATTAATTCAATTACCCAAGTTGATTAATTAGGTTAAATTACATGCAAATTGTGGAAGCACCAAAAAATCACCAAATAAACTAAATGTAGTAGAAATTAAATTGACACGATGATTTGTTGACAAATGGAGAAAACCTCTCACAAGGCAAAAACCCTACCAAGTGATTTTAAGGTCATCACTCCCAAGAATCCATTAATCAACAATTAAGCAGTTACAAGTATAAAGAATCTTACCACTACCCTGACCTATCCCAAAATACCAACCTATAAACCTTCGTTTTAATACCCAATTGAACTTGATCTTATAGTGGCCTTCTTTCACTTGATGCACAAATCTCAAATCTGTGACTAACCCTTCACATGGATGCTAGTACGTGACTAACTCTAGTAACTTGAATGATGTTATTGGCTACAAAGTTCTTTACTTCATTAATAGTGAAGATCAGGAAGCACTTGGTTACAAAACCTATGGCGTACAAACGTAATAGCTTCTCACAAAGAAAATAAATCTCTGGGTCTTTGTATCCATGTGAGACAGCTTTTAAATAAGCCTTATATACGTCTAGGGTTGGGAGAAAAGAAACCCTAGACAAACACAAGATTTTTGGCCGAATTTTAAACCTGGAAATATTGAAATCGTAATTCTTGATAGATCAAGTTGGTGTCAAGCCATCTATCGACTTCACATTAAGTCCCGATAGTAGGCATCTATCGAGCTATCTATTGAGACTTAATAAACCGCTTTTCTTTACTTGTTTCTTGGACCAATCTTCATGTCTTTTAATACGAACACTTGACATGCTTTAACAACATTTTTCTTGATGTATTAAACTCATCTTAGATCTACCCAATTACAAGTAAAGTGCATTTTGTTAAAGGATTAGCCAATAACATAAAATATGACCCTAACACATGATATAATAACAATAATAGACTTCAATATTATGTAAATAGTATGTAAGTAGTACTTTCTTTTTTGGATATCAAAATAATATTATTTAAAACGTAATGGGTGTACAAGAGATTATACCAATAGGGATACATCATATTTAAAATATATTTCTTAGTTTCCAATTTTATTTAAGTAAAATTTATGCATATGCATAATCCTAGATTGAATAGTTATGATTAATTTGTACTCAGTTAACTTTTACCAATGAAAAAAAAAAACAAAAAAAAAAAAAACCAAAAATGTAAATATTTTTCATTTTGAATGAAATTTTTTAATTTAGGTTCTTAAAAAAGTTGTAGTTTTATTTTTATTATTTGATAGTTAATATTAGGAGGATTTGAACCGTGATTCTCTTAATAAATGACAGCATGTTATGTCATTGAGCTACAAAATAATTGATAAAGGACAATAGTTAATGCAACAAACCATTTTGGTACTTGAAATCTGTTAGGACATATGTGATCAATGTGAGGAACATATGTCACTATTTTATGTAATTGACTAATCCTTTGACAAAACGCACTTTACTTGTAATTGGGTAGATCTAAGATGTGTTCAATACTTCAAGAAACCTTGTTTCAAGTTCAAGTGTTAAAGCCATGCAAGTCTATCCAAGAATCAAGTTAGAAAGTTTTGTTCATTAAAGCTCAACAGCTAGCATCTATCGAGATTTAAAGAGAGTTGTTTCAGCCCGAGGCTCTACAACTTCTCGATAGATAGGGTATCTATTGAGGTTTATGAAATTCAGTTTTCCAGGATTGTTTTTCATCCAATCCATGAGTATATGTTTAGGCTTTCTTTTCTCATAACCCTAAACATATTTAAGGATTATTTTAAGGGCCGTCAAGGGTTACACAAGTTGCGCGAGTGTGAAGAAAAGTCTTGTTGATGCAAATTGTGACTGAAGATAGAATTTACCCTAGTTCTTCTTTCTCTTGAAGAAGCTGTTATGTTTGTACACCGTAGGGTTTTATGACAAAGCAACTTCATCATCTTCATCATCTGGATGAATTGAAGAACTTTGCAACCAACATCTTTCTTAAATTGGTGATCAAGTCGTATACTGGAATCTGTGCAATTAGTTAGCCACGTATTGGGAGCCGTGTATTGAAAATGAGAGATTGTCACTACAAAACAAGTCCAATTGGGTATTGGGATAAGGGTTCAACTGTAGGTTGGTATAAGGTACTGGAATTCCTTTACTTGTAATTGCTTGTTGTGATAATAGTGGATTCTTGAGAGTGATGACCTTAAAATCACATGGTGGGGTTTTTGCCGTATAGGTTTTCTCCATTTGTAAACAAATCACTGTGTCAATTTAATTTCTGCTGCATACTTAGTTATTTGGTTATTTGTTTGTGCTACCATGCGTTTTGCATGTTAATTTGATTAATTAATAAACTTGACTAATTAATCAATTAATTCATCGCAAAGGGTCAATATGTTTTTGGCCTATCAAATGGTATTAGAGTAGGCACACTCTAATTAAAGTTAATCTTTGTTGTGTGATCCATTGACCCCTGCTTGTCATGGATAAAGGATAGTCTCTTATTATACCTATTTTATTTTATGGCACTAACTATGCATACTGAAAAGTATGCATGAAAGCTGTGAGAAAGTGTGGCAAGATATGGAGATAGGCTAGACCAAGCCTACAGAAGCAATGGCCAACTGGGATGATGCTAAGATCAAGGCAGCTAACTTCAACAGTAGGGCATTAAATGCTCTATTCAGTGCAGTCATTAAGAAAGCATGGACCATCCTCTAGAAAACCTATGAATGAACCAAGGCTGTTAAGGACTCAAAGCTTTAGAGGCTTACTACTAGCTTTGAAGAGATCAAGATGGAGAAGGATGAGTCATTTGATGAGTTCTATGTCAAGCTCAAAGACATAGTAAACTCAGCATTTAATCTTGGGGAAACCATTCCTGAACCCAAGATTGTGAGAAAGGTGCTCAGATCTTTGCTCGAAAGATTCCATGCCAAGATCACCACGATTGAGAATCAAAGGATATTGACAAAATCCTTTGACAGAGTTAATTAGCAATCTACAGACCTATGAGTTGGGTTTGACAAGGATTGGAAAATCGAGTAAGAGCAAGATCATGGCATTAAAGGCCAAGAGCAGTGATACTGATGAGTTTTCTGATGATGAAGATTCTAAGATGAAGTCCTACATCACCAGGCAATTCAATAAGTTTACAAAGAATGCAAATGCAAAGGGCTTCGACAAGGACTGTAGGCAATCTAGTTCCTCTCAATTCAAGAGCCAAGACAAGGGGAAGAAGGATGCTGGGGATGGCGTCAATACACTGTTCCCTCAGGAACAAAGTACCTTGGGTGCCAAGGTTTCAGTCATATGAAACAAGAATGCCCTACATATCTCAAGACCATTGGGAAGAGCAAGGCACTTGTAGCTTCATTGAGTGACACTAAGTCGAAGGATGACTCTGATAATGAGGATGTTAGAATCCTAAATGCCTTCACTGCCACTACAAATCCTATTGAAAGGATTGTTGAAGATGTGGATGAAAAAGAGGAATTGGTGGAGTCCAAGTTTGAGAAGATGGATAAACATGATGACATCCACACAGCCTACGCAAAGTTATACAAGGTCTCAATAAAGCATGAGAAGTTGTATAGGTTGACCACCAAGAAGCTTAGTAATGTGGAGCTTGAACGAGAAGAACTCTTCACAAAGTTTGATGAAGCCAATCAAACTATTGAAGCATTGAGGTTTGAAAACAATTTCGTGGCTGAGAGAACCAAGAAGCTTGAAGAGGAGCTATTCCAAGTTAGAGCTCAGTTGGAGAGGACTTCAAGTGCAAAGCTTGATGAAATGCTCAGTCTTTAGAAATTTGCTTTCGATTAAACCTGTAAGGTTGAATTTTATCAACCATTTAATTGGCTTTATTCCGTGATCAATTTACTTGTAATTTAGCACTTAGCAACCCCGTATTTAGGTGGGAAAATTGTAAGGGTAGTGTGTGAGAAGATGTGAAGAAAGCCTCAAGAGTGTGCAAGAAAAATAGAGTCTCGCGGCTTGGACTCGCGGGTGGGTCGCGACTGGTAAGCCACGAAAGGCAGGCACGTGAAAGGCACACTGGGAAGTTAAAGGGTCATGCCAGCTGTCACGCTACAGGACAAAAGTTCCAATCTGGCCAGGCCGTTACGTCGCGACTTGATTTCACGACTTGGCCAAGCCGCGAGGTCAAGTCGCCAACTTGCCCTGTTCGGCAAAAACTGACGTTTTACATTTCCTTCTCACCCTACTATATATGCACCCTTATACCCATCATATTGAGAAAGCTTCCAGAGAGAATTTTGTGAGAGAAAACCCTAGAGAAAACAAGATTGATTCATCCCCAATCTTCATCTAAAGAACCTCTACAAATTCCTCTATTCTTTTCCTCTCCATTGTCATACCCTTGAGAGGTCATTTACCAAACCCTTATCACACCACACCCACGTCTGTGAGAAGGTCCATTTGGTGCTTTGGGAAGCAGTTTGGAAAGGAACCAATATACATTGGTTGATGCTATGGTCAAGTAGTGGAATCCGGGAAGCTAAAGAAGAAATAGGTTCGGCGTAACCTCATTGGAGCAAGAAGCTTGGAGGGCTTAGGTACTTGGGTAGATTAGGCTTGGAGGGTCTCCTGCTGTTCATGTATCCCAACTATATTCTTTAGTGGATTATTTGACCGCTTGGAGGGCGACGGAGAGGTTTTACGCCGAGGACTTCGGTTTCCTCTTCGATAACACATCGTGTGTTGTCCGTGTGTTTGCATCTCTCTTTTCTTTATCTTTGCCTTATATTTACTGTTGTGGATGTGTTTATATTTGGCATAGATTGCTTTATCAATTCCATTAAGCTTGTTATCATATTCTGCACATTAATTGTTTGATAGAAAGCTTGAATTGGTATTTTTGTTTCTAGGTGTCTAAACGTTCAAGGGTGTTTCATACCCATATTGAACTTTCAATTGGTATCAGAGCGGTTACACTTGTTGTGGTGTTAATATCTAAGTGTGATCCTTAACCCCTTGTTGAGATGGATAGGTCTCAATCTCTCACTGCTCCACCATTTTTTGATGGTAATAACTATGCCTTTTGGAAAGTTCGAATGAGGGCGTTTTTGTGTTCTATGGATGAAGCTATGTGGGATGCAGTTGACATAGGTTGGACAAAGCCAATGGATGCTAAATCCACTTGGGACAAGGCAACTCTTGCGGCAGCTAATGCAAACAGTAAAGCATTGAATGCCATTTTCTGTGGTATCTCTCCAGAAGAATTTCACAGGATTTCTCATATTAATGTTGCTAAAGAAGCATGGGAGATTCTGGAGATGACATATGAAGGAACCAAGAAGGTGAAAGACACCAAACTTCAAATGCTGACCACTCGCTTTGAGCAGCTAAAGATGGATAAGGATGAGTCCTTTGACTCTTTTTATAGTAAACTATACGAGGTGGTCATTGGAAAATTTAATTTGGGGGAAAAGACGAAGGAGTCTAAAGTTGTAAGGAAGATCCTTCAGTCACTACCAGAAAGTTTTCGTGCTAAAGTTACAGCTATTGAAGAGAGCAAAGATCTTGATGAAATCAAGGTTCAAGAGCTGGTCGGTTCTTTACAGACATATGAGTTGTCTCTTCCTTCAGCGAAGAAAAGCAAATCCTTTGCTTTTAAGACAATTGATGAGAGGATAGGGTCTCATGAATCTTCGGAAGAGGATACAATCGATAAAGATGTGGCGTATCTTGTAAAGAACTTCCAGAAATTCCTAAAGCTCAAGAATAGTGGAAAATTTGGTGACAAAAGAAAATTCCAGAGTGCCGAAAAAGAGAAGAAAGACTTCCGAAGAAAAGATGGTAAAGATTCTCAATCCTCACAAGGAATTACATGTTTTGAATGTAATGGGCATGGGCATTTTAAAAAGGAATGTCCAAACTACTTGAAGTCGAAGGGAAAGGTGTATGCCACTACTTTAAGTGATTCGGACTCATCAAATTCTGATTCTGACGAGAGCTTTGATGGAGAAGGAAATTTCTTCGCATTCATGACCATTGCTCATGTGGAATCCTTAGATAACTTGGATACACTTGTGAAGGAGCTTGGTGAAATTCTGATTTGGAATCTATTAGAGTTGTAGAGGAATCTAAAGCTGAAGAGGATGAAGTTACTTTGAGTATTCAAGAGAATTACACTTTACTTCTTGAAAGATCAGGTGAGTATGTAAGGGTTGCAAAGACGACGGTAAAGAAGATGAAAAGGGCTGAAGAGGACTACAAAAGTCTACTGGCTAGATATAAAGAGGCTAAATGCAAGATTGAGACACTAAATGGAGAGCTATCGGAAGCTTACACCAAAGTAAGATTCCTTGAGCAAGAAATGGTGCAAGCACAAGCCAAGATTGAAAGGGTCTCCTCCAGAAAGCTGGAAGATGTTATCTCGTCTCAAAAACATTTTTCAGATAAGTCCAGAGTGGGGTGTACCGGAGGAAGTAGCTCATCAGCCAAAGCTATCAAAGAAGTGAAATTTGTGAAGGCCAAAGAGCCTACTGTAGAAGAAACCATCCCTGAGAATGTTAAGGCTGAGAAGAAGAATGTGAGTGAGCAACAGATGGTGAATAAGCCCCGAAATCAATCTATGGGCAGACACGAAACCAGAGCAAGATCTCTCTCGAGACCACAATGAGGTCCTAGAACTGAGTATATGTGTCACTATTGCGAACTACGAGGGCATACTAGACCCAACTGTCAAAAGCTGAAAGCAGACAACAATGCAAGCACACCTCGGTCACGAGGAAGAAGGAATGACAAGAGGTCTTGGGGTAGTGAGAAACCAAGAAGTCAAAACAATGATCCAGGAATGATGGACATGATGAAGATGATCAGTGCCTTCACCACCTGCTTGGAGAGCTTCAACAGGAGGTTTGAAAGTCCTAACTCTCGTACCCGATCCATCAAGGATATCACCCCAAACGCACGTGACGTGTGGGTGACAAAGGGTACTCATGCATAGGTATTATAACATGTCCATGCATCAATTCTTCCTATGCTTTGTGAATATGTTTGGTTATTTGCTTTGTGTTTTGAGTATATGTTTACTTTGTGGTTTGTTTGTGTTCAAAATATTTTCTCATTTTCTTGTTTTTTATCATTCTTCTACTGCTTTTGTGTCAAAAATCCAAAAACACATAAAAAGTTGAAAATCCAAAAAGTTTGATCACTTTGTTGAGTTTTGTCTCAAAGCATGTTTTTGCCCTGTACTTTTGTACCAATGGCTTTGTGCATTTAACGAGCTCAGCTTGTCTCTCATGCACTGATATCATCGTGGAAGAAATTCTGAAATCTATGTGATTGTTGTAAATAGATCTTCAACCTTGTCATGAATGATTAGTGAATGATTTTGTTGATCTTGAGACATGCATAGACTCATGCCTACATATCTTCACACTCTTTATTTTTATGCTTTTAAAGAGCTCTCTAAATGTAAATCTCAAAATGAAAAGAGATATAAAACTGCAAAAGCCTATCGCACATATTAGTATTTGACTAGGAAAAAGGGAAAGCGACCAAAATAAAATGTATGAAAAATGCCCAAAAGCCAAAGGCTAACTCATTAATTGAAATATCAAAAATTTCAAGCATCTATCTCTCAATGAGAGTTTCTTTGCTCAAAATTGGCAAATGATATGTGTATATAGAGCCAAATGAAAAGCTTCAAAGAGTTGTTATCAAGTTCTTGTGGGAGATCATATATGCATGCTTCTATAATTGAGATAGGTCTCATAATCTAGTGCTAGTTGTGTATGCCTTGATTGAATTGATCATTGAAGCTTCACATTGGACTAAGAACTATCTCATTTTTGATATACACACACATCACACAAGTCTATGTTCAACGAATGCCATATTCATTTGTGTGATTGTACTTGTTTAAATGTGTTTTCACATGCTCAATCTTTGTGGGTCAAACACAAAAAGATTTTTGAGTGTTTCTTTTTTGTTTTTGGAAAGTACTTTGCTTTTACAAAATTGTGAAATTTTCTCAAAAACAGTGTTGCCCTGTTTTGGCGACTAAGTCGCGGGTCAACACAGTCGCAAGCCCCAGTCGTGAGCTCAATCAGAGATTTTCACAACTTACCGGCGAGTCAGTACTCTAGTCATGAAAAAGACTTAGAAAAAGTTTTGAAAATTTTGAGTTTTTGCTCTATTCGCGGCTCATTTTGGCGGCTTGTTCGCGGGTGGAAGGTTCAATCGCGAGGATTACTCAGAGATTTTCACGGCTCAGTTCGTGACTCCTTCGCGACTAAACCTTCCAGTCGCGAAAAACACTTAGAAGATTTTTCTAGAATCTTACCTTCACAGTGTTTCGCGGCTTGATCTGACGACTTGGATAAGTCGCGAAAAACGCGTGTTTTGCATTTTTGAAGACAGTTTTAAATTTTTTTTTTTTAATTTTCCCTCGATTTTCAGTGACTGTTCATTGCCTTCGTCACTCTCTCTCTCAAAGCTTTCGAATATCACTGAAAAATCCTTCATTTCTGCATCATCTTTGCATAAATCTTCAAGGAAAAGGTATGGGCTTTCTTGTTCTTTACTCCATTTTCATGTTTTATGTAAAATAATCTTGAATCTCTGTGTTTTACTGTTCGGATTGCTATGTGGGTATTCTGACCTTTTATGCTTAAAATTGGTGTTTTGATGGTGTGGTTTGTTCTCTCTTGGTAATGCCTAGCTTCTTGGGTTTACTCTATTATAGTATTTCATGTTTTTCATCTTCTCACTCATGGTCTTTCATGTTTGACATTTGATTTTTTTTGGGTATATCCTTTGGGTATACGGTTTGTTGGATTCTATGTGATGTTTTCCCAAATGTAATGTGTGCTTGCCATGTGTGTGACCTTGTTTATGTGGTTCAATCTATTCTGTGTGTGTATTTACACATCTTGAGTATGATCTTGCTTCTAGGGATTAACTTGCACATTCCATGTTCTGTTGGTTAAATCTCAGTGATAGCTGTTTTCATCTGTCTGTATGAAAATTTCATCTTTACAGACTGAACTTGGTTAATCTGTGATTACTATGTTATGTCTTGTTTCTCTGTTATCATCTATCCTTGGTTTGTGTTGTTGCTCAATACTCTGTTCTTCCTGATAATTACATGGTTACTAATTTGAGTATATTTCCACATATTGTCTTGTGCCCTTGTTGTGAACTTTTCTGACTGTTTATAGATGGCTTCCACATCCTCTAAGAAGAAGACTCCTACTAAGAAGGCTGATAAGAGATTAAAAATGGATAGCAACCTGTTTAGATTAGTCAAACATTTTGAGAGATACAGAGATTCCTTCGTAAAAGGAACAATTATCCAGGAGAGATTTGTGGATTTGCATGACTTGAGGGATACATTCATTCCACAATGCTTTAAAGGAAGAGGCTGGGAGAAACTTCTGGGTGACTTACCTTTAGTGTGTGAACCTCTTATCAGAGAATTCTATGCCAATGCTGTGATAAGGGAGGAAGAGTTGAGTTGTTGGGTGAGAAAAAAGGAGTTTACCTTAAATGCTCATGACATTGATAAGGTTTTGGGACTGGAGGGTTTAGAAGATTATGAATTTACAAACTACAAGGACAGAATGGTCTCTCTAGAAACTGTTCAGAAAAAGATTGGTGGAGTTTTAGAAAGGAGATGTCTCAACACTTCTGACTTTCCCAAAGACATGAGGTGTTTAACAACAATTATGATGTACAATCTGTACCCTATAAGGAAGATGACTACATTGACGAATGCTAGAGCCATCTTTCTTATGGATCTTAAGGAAAACACTTTTATTGACATCAGTTCCCACATTTTTGACACTATAGTGGATGAAACCAAAACCACCTCGAGGCCCAAGCTAGTGTTTCCAAGCCTTCTCATGAGAATTTTCAAAGAAAAGGGGGTGGTAATCCCACAAGATATTAGTCCCATGCCTCCTCTATCAGCCATCAACAAATTTACTCTAGTACGGATCCAGAGTCGTCTTTCAGGTGAAGAAGAAGAGGGTGTCCATGAAGAAGGAGACCCTATGGAGACTGAAGCAGAAGGGGCAGGACCAGTTTCCACACCTAGAGTAAGAGTCAAAAGGAGCAGACCCTCTACCTCATCATCTGTTCCTCCTGATACCCTTGAGATCATTCTGGAGAGACTTGATACTATCCGTGATGTTCAGAATCAACAGACAGAGAGGATGACAGCAATGCAGGACCAGCTTGATGTACTCTTTGCAAAGTTTGATAGCATTCATACCAGCTAGGATCACTGACCCTTTGGCCATTCCGGTCAAAAAGAGGGAGAACTTTGGGGCAGCTCTTGAGGGGGAGTGCTCTTTTTGAGGGGGAGTTTAATTATGTTATGTGTCTTCTTTAAGTGTGATACACTAGTTTTTAGTTTGTTTTAAATACACTAGTTTTTAGTTTGTTTTAAATACCTGTGCTTTAAGTTTGATACACTTGTGAATCTTTGGTGTTTACTTATATAGTATGATGTTATTCAGCTTTAAGCATTGTTTGTTTATGGTTTGTACCCATTGATACTTTTGTAAGCTTTGAGGGTTGATTACTTGTTCTTATGCACTGATTGTAGGCTTGTATGGTTTGTGCCATGTATTTGCAAAAACTTTGCATATGCAGCCTTTGTGCTTTGTGTTTTGGTACTTGTTAATGCTTTGCATTATCTTTAGTACAACACTCTTGTGCCCTTGTAGGATTGTTCCTAGATGCATATATGTTTGTATTCATTGGTTGAGTGTTGGACTTACAAATGATACTCTTCAATTGAGTTTCTCATTTTTGCATGTCTGAATGTTCATTCCTTGTGTGAATGAACATAGTAATCACTTTTGCTTAGTGACTACTGGTTTTGATCTTGCCATGAATTATTGCTTTTATGCCTATGTTCATTTTTGCTTGATCATGCTTTTGTTGCTCCATATGCATATTAAGTTTTCTGCATACAATGATATTGCTATGTTATTGTGTTTCAGGAGTTACTTATTCATATGTTCAAGAGCTTTACAGAATCTAGAGTTAAGTGTGAGTGAGTTTTCTAATTGGTCCCAACTCACGTTTAAGTCTAGAGTCTGTTGTAGGGTTTTGTCACGGAATAGGCAAAGGGGGAGATTGTAAGGTTGAATTTTATCAACCATTTAATTGGCTTTATTCCATGACCAATTTTCTTGTAATTTAGCACTTAGCAACCCTGTATTTAGTTGGGAAAATTGTAAGGGTAGTGTGTGAGAAGATGTGAAGAAAAGCTCAAGAGTGTGCAAGAAAAACAGAGTCTCACGGCTAGGACTCGCGGGTGGGTCGCAACTGGCAAGCCGTGAAAGGCAGGCATGTGAGAGGCACACTGGGAAGCTGAAGGGTTGCGCCAGCTGTCACGCTACAGGACAAAAGTTCCAGTCTGGCCAGGCCATTACATCGCAACTTGATTTTGCGACTTGTCCAAGCCGTGAGGTCAAGTCGCCAACTTGCCCTGTTTGGCAAAAACTGACGTTTTACATTTCTTTCTCACCCTACTATATATACACCCTTATACCCATCATATTGAAAGAGCTTCCAGAGAGAATTTTGAGAGAGCAAACCCTAGAGAAAAACAAGATTGATTCATCCCCAATCTTCATCTAAAGAACCTCTACAAATTCCTCTATTCTTTTCCTCTCCATTGTCATACCCTTGAGAGGTCATTTACCAAACCCTTATCACACCACACCCACGTCTGTGAGAAGGTCCATTTGGTGCTTTGGGAAGCAGTTTGGAAAGGAATCAATATACATTGGTTGATGCTATGGTCAAGTAGCGGAATCCGGGAAGTTAAAGAAGAAATAGGTTCGGCGTAACCTCATTGGAACAAGAAGCTTGGAGAGCTTAGGTACTTGGGTAGATTAGGCTTAGAGGGTCTTCTGCTGTTCATGTATCCTAACTATATTCTTTAGTGGATTATTTGACCGCTTGGAGGGCGGCGGAGAGGTTTTACGCCGAGGACTTCGGTTTCCTCTTCGATAACACATCGTGTGTTGTTCGTGTGCTTGCATCTCTCTTTCCTTTATCTTTGCCTTATATTTACTGTTGTGGATGTGTTTATATTTGGCATAGATTGCTTTATCAATTCCATTAAGCTTGTTATCATATTCCGCACATTAATTGTTTGATAGAAAGCTTGAATTGGTATTTTTGTTTCTGGGGGTCTAAACGTTTAAGGGTGTTTCATACCTATATTGAACTTTCAAAGCCGATTTAGGGTATGATTTCTCATCTCCTAGTATTGCTTCTACTAGTGCTACTATTTTTGTTTCTCCTGCTAATAATGTTGAAATTGAGAATAATGAAGTTAAAAATGAATTACCTAGTGAGAACATAGATAAGGGTAAGTCTATCTTAGGAGCATCCACTGAAATTGCTAAGAATGAGACTAAAAACCGTAGGGCTAAAAAGGGAAACTCTCAAAAGGCAAAATAGAAAAAGTAGCATTTTTGTCATCACTGTGGCGTAGCTGGACATACTTGATGTAATTGCTACAAGCGGCCAGCCAATTAAAAGAGTAACAACATGATCATCGGATTAAGGGTTTGCTGGACGGAAAGGTTCTTCCAAGGTGTGGAAGGAAAACGGCTTCAAGTGATTCTGTCACTTGTTATCTCTCTATCCCTTTTTTGTTTGTTTGTTTGTTTGTTTCTTTTTTTTTTTTTTTTTTTTTTTTTGCATTACTTGTGTGTTTTGCTTTATTGTTTTGAGTCAGTATAGTTTTATGCATTGCTTTGTTTAATTTGTTTTTATTTTTTTTTTCTTTTTCGTTTTGGTTTATTTTGTTTTTCATATAAAAATTTAAAAAAAAATAAAAAATTTAAAAATACAAAAATAGTGTGTATTTCTGTACATTGGTACTTATGTACCTTGGATGGCCATTGAAATAAAGTTTTCTAAACTTTGTATCTCTTGTAGCTTAGATGAGCATCTCTATGCACAACTAAGCAAGTGAGCTTTGTGACTCTTATTTGTGATGAGTAAGATTAAGTAATCTCTTGTACTTAACACTTCTATCACTCTTTTTGACGAGAATGACTAGAAAATCTTAAGAGAAAGGCATAAATAATCATCTCACCATTGTTGCCTGCCAATCATGAAATGGCATCTGCATGCTTCGGCATAGCAAAAGTGCAATGTCAAATGCTTAACATCATTGGGTATTTCTTTCCTCTCTCTTATATGCCTATACATGATTTGCTTAAATATATATATATATATATGCAAAGAAAAATAAAAAGCAAAAAAATAAATAAATATGCTTTATATAAGATTACAAGCGTGTATTCAAGGAGATGTGGGAGTTATAGGATGTACCTCGAAGGTGATAGTCCCCATCAAATAGTTATGATTGTGTGTGAGTTAAAGTTATTTTCTCATTTCTCAAATTGTCATAACATGTATACATTTATGCAATCTTGCGATGTTTTCACACACAACACACAATATTCTTTACTACTCTTGATACATGTGCAGGTACAATGTGATTTGGCCATCACAAGAAATACTTGTGTTTATGTATGCTCACTAAACTATCTTAACTTATTTTTAAAATATAAAATTGGTTAGACTTGTTTAGTGTGTGTGTGTGTGTGTGTGTGTGTGTGTGTGTGTTTCGGGATCATTGTGCTTAACATTCTTTTAGTGAGAGATGATTTTGAGAGTTCAAAATGTTGTTTAGATCCTTTGTTAAGTTGCATGTTTGATTGCATTCGTGTTTGTATTTTTCTCCTCTTGAAAAATAGTTTTAAATGCAATCTCGACAGCCCCTCGACACCTGGCTTATCTATCAAGCTCTTTAGCTTCTTTTTATCAAAATCTCGACACCTCTTGATAGCTAGGTCTATTGATTGAGAAACTTTAGGTCCTCTCGATAGCTCCTCAACAAATCCTCTATCCATCGAGCTTCTTTTTGCCTTTGGACACCTTCTTGATAGTTGCATTTGTCGAACCCCTTAAAGCTCAACACCTCTCGACATCTCCCAATTGGTCAAGAATTACTGAGCTTGTATATAAAGGGTTCTCGTGATCTCAAACTCATTTCACCTGATCTCTCTTGACTCTTCACCTCCTTAAACATCTCTCACTCACTCCAAACCTCTTCCTCAAGGATTTTTCGGCCTTAATCAAGTTTTTCTTCACTTGGTAAGTGTCCTAATCCTTCTTTTTCATGCATTTCATCTTTTACGACCTAACTTTTGGGGTTTGATGAAAAATTTGGGGTTTTTCAAAATCAAAGAGGTTTTTGCAAAAGTTTTGGGATGGATTTTGTGTTTTTGATCTTAAAACTTCATGCATTGCATCTCATTTGTATTATAACACTATTTCATGCATTCTTAGATGTGTGTTTACTTTGTTGCACACTCGTGTGCTGGTAGGATTAGATTGGGCTGAGCCTATGATGCAATTACCTTTGCATGTCACATGGTCATGCATTCCCATGCATACGTACTTTCTATTCAATATATTTTGATATATTTTTGCTGCTTGGGACTTTTTTTATTGTCTCTTTCTCCCTCCCTCTCTCTCTCTCTCTCTCTCTCTCTCTCTCTCTCTCTCCTGTTTGCGTTAGTCTGCTTCAATAGCACTTAAACGCAAATCTACTTTGTCTCAGAACCCTCTTCGTTCCAGGGCATCCACTTCATCTGATCCTACCCTTCTTCTGTTCGGTTCCGTGATGAGTAGTCCCGAAAGGACGTCTTGGAGAACTTTTCTCGATGAGGTGTTCATTCGAAACGCCAAGTTATTTTGTCGGACTTCTTCAACGTTGACCTACCACTGTCATCTACAGTAGGGGTTGGGAGTCACTGTGTGACGTCTCGGTCACTTGTCCATCCGTGCTGATCCAGGAGTTTTACTTCAACATGCATGGATTTGATTATTCAGTACCTCTTTTTGTTACTCGCGTTCAAGGTACGCACATTGTGGTCACACTAGATATTGTATTCGATATGCTTCGTGTCTCGAGGGTAGAGTATCCTAGCTACCCCAGTTGTGAGAGTCTAAAAACTGTGTCCAAAGATGGGCTTTTGTCCACTTTTTATAAGAGTCCCTCTGATTGCGGCAAGTGTCAGTTTACTTCATGTTCGACCTTTGCTAAATTGTTCTACATCCTCTTTCTCACTATAACTCTATCACTGAGTCCCGTGCTCGATTTTTTGCTTTCTCTTTTAGAGTATCCCACTATAGATTTTCCCTTTCATTTTATTCTTTTTATCATAGATGTTTATAGGGATACGACGACCTGTGATAAGCTCGTCTTCCCTTCTACTATCCCGAGGCTTTTATGCCATTTTTATGTCCCCTTTCTTACTTCTGACCACTTTTCCGTTATGAATGCGTAGATGCCACTATTGTTAAACGGAGCGAGGCGCAACTACATTCGAGGTGGTCAAGTACGACAGCTCCTTTTACTCCTTCAGCCCTATCCACGTCTGCTCCTTCTTCTTCTACGAGTGGTGTGACTTTGGACGCAATCATCGCACAGCTTCAGCACATGAATGCTCACCTTGACACTCTCACTAATGAGTTGTGTCAGGTGAACACCTGTGTCGGTCGTATTGCCAGAAGGTAGGCTTGCCTTGGTGGCTTCGTAGAGTCTCCCTCTCCTCCTCCCAAGGCATCCAACAAAGACAAGGCATCCGAGGACGATGACGACTCTGACAATGATAAGGATGATGAGGATAGAGATGCTAACTCACCCAGCAATGACGAGATGTCTACTTGATACTCTTACCCTTTGTCACTCATGACAAAAAAGGAGATTAGTTTTAGATATAAAAGTAGTCATACTCATAGGGGGAGGGTTAGTATAAGAGATTTTTGTTGGGGAGAGTGTTAATATTGAAGGATGTAGTGAGGGTTTTATGTATCTTTTATCTTCTCTTTCTCTTTTAAATACATTATTCTTGTATGTTGGTCTTGTGACCATTTTGACATACATTGTAGCTATATTTGCTTTATATATTGATTTATGTTTTTCACCTACCCCTTACATGTGTTGTTTCTTTTCTATCTTTATATTCTTATTAATTGTATGCAATCTATTATTTCTGTTTCATTATAAGATGCCTTGATGAGTTTTGTTTAAAGTATTTTAGAAATACAGGTTGTCAAAGTTTACTTACCATAAACTCTCTTCTTGCAAAGTTTTTCAAGAGTTTGTGTTAGGATAGATTTTATTGTATTTAACAAGTGAATATGAGTTGAGTGATTTATGACGTCTTTCATATCTCATTTGTTTGTTATGGTTATGTCATGTATTGCCAAATGGGGAGATTGTTAGGAACATATATCACTATTTTATGTAATTGGCTAATCCTTTGACAAAACGCACTTTATTTGTAACTGAGTAGATCTAGGATGTATTTAAAACTTCAAGAAACCTTGATTCAAATTCAAGTGTTAAAGTTATGCAAGTCTGTCTAAGAATCAAGTCAGAAAGTGTTGTTCATTAAAGCTCGACAACTAGCATCTATCGAGATTTAAAGAGAGCTGTTTCAGCCTGAGGCTTGATAGCTTCTCGACAGATAGGGTATCTGTTGAGGTTTATGAAGTTCATTTTTTCAAGACTGTTTTTCATCCAATCCACAAGTATGTGTTTAGGCTTTCTTTTCTCACAACCTAAACATATATAAGGATTATCTTAAGGGCCATCAAAGCTTACACAAGTTGCACGAGTGTGAAGAAAAGTCTTGTTGATGCAAATTATGACTAGAGATAGAATTTGCCCTAGTTCTTCTTTCTCTTGAAGAAGCTGCTGTGTGTGTACACCGTAGGGTTTTGTGACAAAGCAACTTCATGATCTTCATCGTCTGGATGAACTGGAGAACTTTGCAGCCAACATCTTTCTTAAGATGGTGATCAAGTCGCGTACTAAGATCTGCGCAATTGGTTAGTCACGTACTAGACGCCGTGCATTGAAAAGAAGAGATTGTCACTACAAAACAAGTCCAATTGGGTATTGGGTTAAGGATTCAACTATAGGTTGATCAAAGGTATTGTGATTCCTTTACTTGTAACCGCTTGTTGTGATAATAGTGGATTCTTGGGAGTGGTGACCTTAAAATCACTTGGTGGACTTTTTGCCGTGTAGGTTTTTCCCATTTATAAACAACTCACCATGTCAATTTAATTTTCGCTGCATACTTATTTATTTGGAGATTTGTTTGTGCTACGACAAGCTTTGCATGTTAATTTGATTAATTAATAAACTTTGCTAATTAATCAATTAATTCATCACCAGGAGTCAATACGTTTTTGGCTAATCAAAATAATTAAATTTCATTGTTAATCATTTGTTAGAATATGCAAATTAATCATTCGAAATTGTTTCATTATAGTAAGAAAATTAAGTAAATTCACTAAAATATTTATGAAATTGGATTTTATTTCCAACCTTAAAGGTATAATCAACTTCAATAATAAGTGTAATATTTTTAAAAATAAAAGTGATTAAAATTTAGTTGCTACAGAAATCTATATTAAAAATATACAATATTTAGAGACACAAATTCGAATATATGGCATCCATTTTATGAGTTTTACATCTTATAGTCATCGAAGAGTATGAGAGCAAGTTAATTTCACATTAAAAACATGCATGCAGATGAATTGAATACTACCATACCATGAACACAAGCGTGCATTTGGTGAAGAATAAAAAAAAAAATTACAAAGAATTCAGTAACAACTTTTCTTTTATTCTGAAATATCCCAGCTACAGTAACAGAACAAATACAATCTACAACAACACTCCAGATCATAGCAGCTTTTAGTAAAATGCTGAACTCAAACAAATCTAAAAATTACTATCCAACAATCCACAATTTCATTTACATAAAGAAAAAGGGAACATGATCGATTGAAGTAAATGAAATTCTACTTAGAATAGAACTCCTATAACCTATTTGCCAATAGTATTTCCCCATTCGGCATTAGTTATAATAGCTTGGGAGGCATTTTGTTATTGTTTGTTGGTACAAGCATAAGGATTCTACTTGCCCAAAATGGTGGGCTTGACATTAACACAAGTGGAAGTAGCAGATCCTACTGCTTCCTTGTATACGAGATCAATGTAAGCAACCACCAATTGTTGGCATGGTACACTGTTACTGCAAATAAGCTTCACAGCTTCCTTTGTTGCAGAAGTGCCTCAAATGTTCTTAAAGCTAACATTGCTGATCTTAACTTTCGAGGGAGACTGAAAGCAAAACAAACAGACAAAAACCCACACAAGAATTTGATATTAGTATCTATAATTTGTTTTTCCTTTTTTTTTTTAACTTTTAACATCAAAATGAGTGTATATAATTGTGATGTTTATAATAACCTTGTTTGAGTATTGATTATTTGAGCAATAGCCTTGATCAATGAGGATAGGATTTGTAACATTGTTCATGATAATATTCTCAAAATGCATATCAGAAGCACTCCCAGGAAGGCTAGAAGGCCATGTTTTGATTCTAACACCATTCTTTGTACTGCTAAGGGTGCCACCAATTACTCTGATTCCTAAAACTAGTTGTTCATTCTGGTACCTTCCAAGACTTCCAACGCTAATATCATGGCCAGGTCCACAAGTTACTTGGTTAGCAGTAACATCTTAGGTTCCATCACCAATGGAGATGCAATCATCACCTGTTCCAATTTTGCATTGGTGATGGTGATCTTAGACGAACGTCCGATGCGGTTTCCATCGGTGTTAGGGCTATCTCTGAGTGCAGTTATGGTAACATGTTGGATTTGCAAGTTCTTGCGTCCCATAACGTTTATGTGGAAAAATTTGCTATCCTTCGATTGAATATCATAGACTATTGAATTTGTGACGTAATCGAACCTTACATTCTATTCATGTTTACAAGTTAGAAATATCAAAACACCAAATATGAACGCCATAGTTTCATTTAAATATTCTCCTAAAAATATTTTCATTTAAATATATTATAGTAAAATGCTAACGCTTCTTCGAATTGCTATATTAAAAAAAATTACAAATATATATCAATGAATGTGGTTGGTACTACATTAACAATATTATATATAAATTAGGTGCAAGAACACTACCTTGATGACTGTAGAGAAAAAAGATGAATCTAAGGTGTTTGAAGGTGTTGGAGAGAGAAATTAGAGAGAGGAGAGTGAGAATCTAGCTAAAAAAACTGCCTAAATTCTTTTTCTTTTTTTTTTTTCTTTTTTGCAAAATGATGGGTCTAGAAACCTTTATAGCTGAAAAGTGACTCTGCGGCTTCCGACATGCCTTGTAGGGCCGTCGACCACCCCGTTGACATCAGTTGTTTCGGCCTTTTGCTTTGTCTAGCTTCCAATGCATATTTGAAGGCCTTTCCAGACTCAGATTGAGCTGATCTTGGTGTCTCTGGAAAGCGCTAGATGTCTAGTTTCCAGAACACTAATGAAATTAAAAATCAATGATCGGATAAAAAATTATGGCATTGGGAAGTGTGCTAATGTGTTTTTCACAGTTTTATAGATATTTCAATCATTTTAACTCTGATTTTGACCCATGAATAGTTGTTGGAAAGGGAATTTGATAATCTTCATAATGGCGTTGGTCCAATCTCGTTCTAATAATTGAATCCAAATTAGGATTTCTAGTGCCCTTGGGATTCAACCTCGGGTCAAACTTGGTCAAAGTTGAGAAAATCACCGAGTAGCTCAAATTTGATGTAGAAACATGAAAAATGTTTTTTTGGGATGACTTTGACCGACTTTGTCTTTTGGTCAACCCAAGGTTCACTAGGGGCATTTTGGTGAATTTGACCGAACAAGGTACTTTGAGTGCTCCAATGCCCAAACTAGTTATGTCACGTTAATTTAGATTCTTCTGCTGCCCTATGAAGAAAAAATAATATTTTTGGAAATTTTGAGGTCTAGCACACAAATCGAGGTCGGACAAAATACGGTGTCTACATCATTGAGCTACAAAATTATTGATAAAAGACAATAGTTAATACAACAAACCATTTAGGTACTTGAAATCATTTAATTTTGTTGTTATTCATTTGTTAGAATATGCAGATTAATCATCCAAAATTGCATCATTTTAGAAAGAAAATTAAGTAAATTTACTAAAATATTTATGTAATTGGTTTTTATTTCCTATCTTAATTTTTGCGTTGGTGGTTTAATCAACTTCAATAATAAGTGTTATATTTTTAAAAATAAAAGTGATTAAAATTTAGTTGCTGCAGAAATCTATATTAAAAATATACAATATTTAGAGACACAAATTTGAATACATGGCATCCGTTTTATAAGTTTTACATCTTATTGTCATCGAAGAGTATGATAGCAAGTTAATTTCGCATTAAAAACATGCATGCAGATGAATTGAATATTACCATATCATGAACACAAGCATGTATTTGGTGAAGAATTAAAAAAAAAAAAAATTACAAAGAGTTTAATAATAACTTTTGTTTTATTACGAAATATCCCAGCTACAGTAACAGAACAAATACTATCTACAACAATACTCCAGATCATAGCAGCTTTTAGTAAAAGGCTGAACTCAAACAAATCTAAAAATTACTATCCAACGTTCCACAATTTCATTTAAATAAAGAAAAAGGGAACATGATAGACTGAAGTAAATGAAATTCTACTTAGAATAGAACTCCTATAACCTATTTGCAAACAGTATTTCCACATTCCGCATTAGTTACAATAGCTTGGGAGGCATTTTATTATTATTTGTTGGTACAAGCACGAGGATTTTGCTTGCCCAAAATGGTGGGCTTGACATTAACACAAGTGGAAGTAGCAGATCCTCCTGCTCCCTTGTATACGAGATCAATGTCTGCAACCACCACTTGTTGGCATGGTACACTGTTACTGCAAATAAGCTTCACAGCTTCCTTTGTTGCAGAAGTTCCTCTAATGTTCTTGAAGCTAACATTGCTGATCTTAACTTTCGAGGGAGACTGAAAGCAAAACAAACAGACAAAATCCCACACAAGAATTTGATATTAATATCTATAATTTGTTTTTCCTTTTTTTAACTTTTAACATCAAAATGAGTGTATATATTTGTGATGTTTATAATAACCTTGTTTGAGCATTGACTGTTCGGGCAGTAGCCTTGATCTATGAGGATAGGATTGGCAACATTGTTCATGATAATATTCTCGAAATGCATATCAGACGCACTCCCAGGAGGGCTAGAAGGCCATGTTTTGATTCTAACACCATTCTTTGTACTGCTAAGGGTGCTACCAATTACTCTAATTCCTGAAACTGGTTGTTCATTCTGGTACTTTCCAAGACTTCCAACGCTGATACCATGGCCAGGTCCACAAGTTACTTGGTTAGCAGTAACATCTTGGGTTCCATCACCAATGGAAATGCAATCGTCACCTGTTCCAATTTTGGCATTGGTGATGGTGATCTTAGACGAACGTCCGATGTGGATTCCATCAGTGTTAGGGCTATCTCCAGGTGCAGTTATGGTAACATGTTGGATTTGCAAGTTCTTGCATCCCATAACGTTTATGTGGAAAAATTTGCTGTCCTTCGATTGAATGTCATGGACTATTGAATTTGTGACGTAATCGAACCTTATATTCTGTTCATGTTTACAAGTTAGATATATCGAAACACCAAATATGAACGCCATAGTTTCATTTAAATATTCTCCTAAAAATATTTTCATTTAAATATATTATAGTAAAATGCTAACGCTTCTTCGAATTGCTATATTAAAAAAAATTACAAATATATATCAATGAATGTGGTTGGTACTACATTAACAATATTATATATAAAAAATATTAAAAGAAAAAATCTTTTTGGACCAAACAATTTGTCACAACTTGATGTTATATGTGAGTATGATTGGTGAACCATCGCTTTCACCTTTAACCACCACTTTCACCTTTAACCACCACTTTTTCTCCATTGCACACAATTGCACAAGTTAGGGTCATGGCACACAAGTTGTGTCCATATTCTGTATTTGGACTTTCTCATATACGAATTTGGACATTCTGTATTTGGACTTTCTCATATAAAGCTTACATCAAATTATTAATAATATGATAATATCCTTAACATCAATAAACGAATAAGTGCTTGAATTAGTATTTCATGATGGTCAAATTTCTTAAAGTTGTAGTGTCTGTATATATCTACATAAATATAATGAAAGTTGAAATGCAAATTATTAAGATTGAAATCTTACGATAGGAAGTGTTTTGCAGTTGTACTGTTTGGCACAATTATTTTTTTGCCATGCCGTTTGTCCTTTGCCATCAAAAACTCCACCACCTGACACAGTGAGACTGTTGATACGTCGAAAAGAAACCCAAAAGCCTTTACCACTGAAGGAGGAAAGGTCTGATGGGGCCTGTAGGGTGCCCTGAAGGTGAAACTCAATAGCACCTTTGCATGGACCTAATAAAGTCACTACACCTAGTTTGTATGTCCCTGCTGAAATCACAACTTTACTTCCTGCTACTGCACATGCAGCTTCCCAAGCTTTTGTCAAAGCCTGATAAACACGTTATGAAAAATCAAAATTAGTATATTAAAATCATTTTTCATGTTAATGTTTTATCATCTGGTCAAGACACCAAAGAGTTTTTAGTGTGAGTAGAGTTTGAACCCGAGTACTTTTATTTGACATTAAAAGACTTTACTAGTTAAGTTAACTAGAACCCACTTCTCATGCTAATTAGGTATAGTTAATTGTGCTACACATGTTCATACCTGGGTGATATCGGCATTAGGTTTTCCTCCATATGATTTAACGTCAAAGACTTGCCCAGCACTGGTGGATGCCAACAACAATAGTAAGGAAATGGTTACAATGCTCAAATTCTTTCCCATTTTATTGTTCTTTATTTCCTTGCTATTGCCAATTTGTTGTACGGTATGATGGTTTCCCTATTTGGTTTGAAGCTATTTATACTACAGTACTTGAGCTCATCACCATTAAGGCTATCCAACTGATATTAACTAATTTTATGCATGGTTGCTAAGAACTCTCCTGTTTCCACTTCAACTTCTATACTATTATTAGCTTTCGTGCTTCCTCCTTCACTAATTAATTAATAGTTTATCGTTATAATCAAACCGTTGATGACCAGTTAAGATTAAATCAATTTCATTGACCATGGAAGGATAAATTATTAACAACTTTATGATTGAATTATGCGAATAACTCTAAAGGATTATAACATGTCTTTTTTTTGGTTCATTATTCTATAAGATAAGATTATTACTACTATATATCACCCTAACTTCCTAGCCTTAAATGGCAAGCTCTTAGCCACCTGAAATCTGTTATTTTCTCCTTGAAGTGAGTTGAATACTTCCCGTTAGAGAGGGGGGAAAAAGTCTAGAAAAATAATCACCTCTGAAAACTATCCGAAGTTAGTATAAGCTTAGTATAGGCAGCATGTCTGTGTATAGTGTAAAATAGAAAATAAAGAAAATACTATATAGGAGGGGTTGAACTCACCTTCTCAATTATTATATTTTTCATTATTGTCATAATTAGTTTACAGTTGTTTGTCAATTGTTAAATACTAGCCGGTAACCAGGGAAATGCTCGAGAAAGTTAGACGTAATCTTTTTTGTCTAAATAAGAAATCTGATAATTATGATAACCCACAAACATTTATTATAATCGTAATGCCAAGAATATTGTAGTTTTGTCACCTTTTGAGTATTTTTAAATAAAATATTTAGGGTTTAAATTCTCTCTTCTCTATTGTAACTATCAAATTACAAACAAACGAAATCAACAAATACTTTCATTGGTCTTTCTTAGAATTTAGAAGTTTGAAATTGGAAATGTTTCTTGGTTCTTAAAAGTAGAGACTAAGAGACTGATGTTGCCTATCTATGAGTTTTTAGTATGTAGAATACAGAAGCTCAGCCGACTTCTCCTCCTTTATTCTCCAACCATGAAACTTGTTCGCTTTGTCCCCCTAGACTGTGACATATTACCACCATCAACCTCCACAAAATTGTGTTGTTTAAAGACAAATTTGTGATAAAGAAATCAGGTTGTGAATAATAAAGAGAAATAGAATGTAGAAATAATGAAATTCGTATGAAATTCAAATTTTGACCGGGCCTAAAAGTAGGGGTTTTAATTAACTAGCAGATGGAGTTGATGATTTTGGCCTTAAAACTTATCAACCCAAAGGAGAGTGGGAATTCTCCTTTTTCATCAGGTTGTGAAACACGACACTTTTCTACTACTATTTTTGGTAGGTGAACTTCCACGCAACTTTTGAAGTGTTTAATACTAATACCGATTATTAGCAATGACGAGCCATAAAATATATCATTGTTCATGTTCCAACCCAGGATTATTCTTACTTTGGTTGAATATGACTTTGATGTTGGTTGAACTTCAACAAATAGGAATTTTGAACAATAGTATGTTTCACATCAAATGAGAGGAAAACATTTCTTTTCTTTTTCTTTTTCTTTTAATAATTGATAATATATGCCAATATTGATGTCAATGAGACTAACATTTAAGCTAGGTTACAAATTACATGTTAAGCTTCCTTCATCAAATCATCTGTTTTATTTATTATGATATGCAAACTTTTCATCACCTTCATATTTATTTTTCCCTAATCATGCTGCTTCACATTCTCTTGATATTTTATTTAATAAAAGTTGAATCCATCCTTATGTAACGTCCACATCCAATTAGCTCGACCATAATCCAATTGATGATTACGGTTTGCCCTAAACACTTCAAAAGCAACGTTGAAGTTCTCATACCAAAACTAGCTATAGAAAAGTGTAGTTTCTAATATTTTGATGTAAAAGAGAATTCACACACTCTTTTGGGCTAAAGAGTTTTAAGTCCAAAAACATCATCTCCATATTTATAATGGTAGTTGTTCTTTGGGTTGTTGATGATTTGTACATAGTGCTTTCTGAACTCCTGAGGTGTCAATGTGTAAACTAGATTGAATATGAGTGATTGAACAAGTAATTTAATTGACATGTTATGGGAGAGATTGAGCATTCAATATACTCTAAGATCATAACAAGTCAAAGAGTTGAAGCATTCGATATATATATATATATATATATTTCATAATAAATCTGAAGAACTTGTTGACATGTAATGATTCCAAATAGTACACTAATCTCAAAATTCAATCATCAATCTATAGAAAGCACATAGATAGTCCTAAGAACACGTGTTAAAAATATGAGGTCACCTCTAACCCTAGCTAGAGATTTAGCCACACATAGTTAGGCAAAAGAAATAAATAAAAGCTCTCATTCATTAGCGTTTGTTGATTGGAAGAGTGGCTAATGGTTGGTGCTGCTTTCTCAATATGATATAGGCCTAAGGACCCTCAAGGTTTTTAGGAGTCAAGCCATAGCAGACTTGCTGACCCAGTTTTCAAGAGAAGAAGAATGCCATTGAGCGAGGAGATCATAGGAGAAGTAGCAGTGGCGGAGCTTCCAGGCAAGAAGTGGACCATGAGGTTCGATGGATCAACAACAGCAGCTTTGAATGGCATAGGGATTATGCTAAGTTGTGAGGATGGGGGAACCATACCATTCTCCTTCAAGATTGAGTACCCTTGCTTAAACAATGCTGCTGAGTATGAGGCAAATCTAACAGGGCTGGCCATAGCCCTTAGCATGGGAATCAAGCACATGAAAGTACTAGGAGATTTTGCTTTAAGGGGGCTAAGCATAGCATCTTATCGTGCATAGGCACAAAAAGTAGAAAGAAGGTTCCAAACTTTAAGTTTGGAGTATGCTTAAAGCAATGGGAATCAGTTTGCTAATGCACTAGCCACCTCGGGATCCTAGGTCCCTTTCGAGAAAGAAAGCACAATGATAATAGTCAGCAAACAGCAAAGTTCCATCACAGAAACTCTTAAAAAGATGTTTCTAGAGGAGCCATATGAAGAAGATTGGAGGAGCTTGATAAAGGAGAAAGTAGAGAAGTTAGAGCATAGAGGAAGTGTCAAGGACCTAAAGGACTACACCATGACAGAAGGGGAACTATACAGAAGGTTGCCCAGAGGGATCCTGTCAAGATGTGTTAGTGAGTAGGAAGGAAAGAAGAAGCTGGAGGAACTTCATAGCTAGACTTGTGGAATCATAGAAAAGATCAGCCTATATCAAAGAATTTAGCGCATGGGATATTATTGGCCCAGCATGAGCAAGGATGTTGTTGTAGTACAAGAGTGGTTTTTGGGTTAAGATAGCTTGACCCTGGTTAATTAATTCAATTACTTAAGTTGAATTGTGGAGGCACCAACAAATCACTTATTAAACTAAATGCAGTGGAAATTAAATTGACATGGTGATTTTTTGACAAATGGGGAAAACCTCTCGCAAGGCAAAAAGCCTATCGGGTGATTTTAAGGTCATCACTCCAAAAAATCCACTAATCAACAATCAAGCAGTTATAAGTATAAGGAATCTTACAAACTGCCTTGGCCTATCCCGAAATACCAACCTACAGTTGAACTTTGCTTCAATACCCAGTTGGACTTGATGCACAAATCTTCAATCTGTGATTAACCCTTTGCATCGATCCCAGTACGTGACTAACTTCAACAACTTTGAATGATGTTGTTGGCTGCAAAGTTCATTACTTTATCAACAATGAAGATTATGAAGCACTTGGTTATAAAACCGTATGGCGTACAAACGTAGTAGCTTCTCAAAGTGAAAATAAATTTCTAGGTCTTTGTATCCATATAAAACGGCTCTTAAAATAAGCCTTATATATGTTTAGGGTTGTGAGAAACGAAACCCTAAACAAATACATAAGATTGGGTCGAATTTCAGATCTAGAAAACTGAAATCGTAATTCTTGATAGATTAAGCTGTTATCGAGCTATCTATCGAGCTTCACATTAAGTTTCAATAGCAGGCATTTGTCAAACTATTTGTCGAGACTTGATAAACAGCTTTTCTTTACTTATTTCTTGGACTAATATTCATGTCTTTTAATACGAATAGTTGATTTGCTTGAACAAAATATTTTTTGATATATTTAACTCATTTTAGATCTATTCAATTACAAGTAAAGTGCATTTTGTCAAAGGACTAGCCAATTACATAAAATATAACCTTAACAATCTCCCCCTTTGGCAATTCGTGACAAAACCACAAGCATAATTATGAGAGAAGTATAAAACAACAATCTCCATAACTATTACATTAAAAGTACATAAGTCTAACTGTTAGGATATGTGCCCTTTAAATCCTATTGTATGATGCTATGTATAACATTATGTATGACTTAATGTTGTAATTAATAAAGTTGTTTTATTATTATCTAAAATAATGGTAACATTAATATTTGGACATTATTATATAGTTCATGAGATGCATAGTATGTGATTTAGTCACAGAAGATATAAATCACAAGTTCTTTGTAAACTCAAAATTTTAGTTTGTAGTTTGTGATGAAGTTGGGCATTTCATTTGCGAACACTATAACATATCAACTAAAATGATTTGTCATGATCATGGAAGTTGAGACTTTTAGTTGATATGTTTTAAGAGTTAAGACATATTGAAATTGGATTTCATAAATATATGATGAATAACTTATACGATTAAACCGGATACTCAAGGATTAAGATGTAGTAATCTTCAAAGTGGCAGTTTACATTTATGACTTTGTATTACCACGAATATTTTATGAAGTGGTTGCATGTATAATAAAGTTTTGGAATATAATTTATTAATAAGGCCTAAAGTGCAATTATATTTATATAGTGGTATTAAATATAATTAATGGTAACTTTGGACTTATCAAGAGTTGACAGAAAAGCCCAAGACCCATTGGAGCTAGAGTCTTATTTGTTCCATTTTGGTCCCACTCCAAGCTACATACTAAAACCCAATTGGAATGGCTCAAAAGGCTAGCCCAATTAGATAATCAATTATAAGGAGAGAAACATGCATAATTTCATATGAGAATCAAGTGGTGTGTGTGTGAGTGTTAGCCACTCTCTTATTCTTTCATTGGAAATTGATTGAGAGACCACACTTCTTGGGCACATGTGGAATTGGAGTGAAAATTAAAAGTGTTCCTAAGTACTTTTAATCTTTGGTTTTGAATTTCATTGTACCAGGGTACGCTTACTTGTTCTTGAGTTCTAAAATTTGCATAGCACATGTTATCAATTGCGATTGAAGTAGATCCGTTAATTTTTTCCGTTATGTATGTTTTGTATGAGACACAAACAATGTTTTTCCAACATTAACAACTACAATGAGCTTTTGAAAAACTTTGTAAAAAAAGAGATCATGGCATGATAGACTTGCAACTTGTCTTATCTAAAACACTTGAACAAAATTCATCAAGGCATCAAGTGTGAAACATAGACAAGTTGTATAAAAGAAAAAATATGTGTACAAAGAGAGAAAATAAACAACACATGTGAGACAAAGGTGACGAAATATAAATCATCATCATCATATATATATATATATATCAAAAGAATACAATGTATGCAAAAGTGGTCACAAGACCATGGTACATGTAATGAGAAAGATACATCAAAACCTCACTATATATCTCAATATACTCTCCCCCTAACTTGTCTATTTCTATGCGAGCTCTCCCCCTAACAACAAAACTACTCTCATATACAAAACTACTCCCCATTTTTATCACAAGTGATAAAGGGTGAATCACTGAGAAGCAGTCCTCTCATCATCATACCCAGAGCCAGAAGCATCCTCAACATCATCACTTCCACCATCCAAAGAAGAATCCTCAGCAGGATCGAGAGAAGGTGAAGGAGCAAAGCTACCAAGACGAGACTATCAACGAGCTATGCAATTGATCCTGTGTTCATATGACACATCTCATCAAAAATATGGTTAAAACTACTACCGAAATCAGCACACATGTGCTGAAGCTGGTCCATAATGGCAGTAAAGGATACCTCTAGTCCTGAAGAAGAAATGGAGTAGAAAATGAAGACAGACGGGGGGTAAGGGTAGCATTATCCTTCACATGTGGCCACTTGGTCGCTAGCTGTGCATTGCTCCTCCTAATAGATTCCTTTACTAATGGCACCCATGGTGTAAAAGAGAGGAGGAATGGTGACGTGCAAGTGTGTGAGAATGCGTGTGATAGCTAAAGGGAAGATGAGCTTATCACGTGTAACAGTGTCTCGATAGATATCTATCATAGATACTATAATATGTGAAGGAAAATCTATAGAAAGATCTTCCAGAAGAGAAAAAAGGAAATGATCACGAGGCTCAGTGATGGTGTTATATTGTGACCATGGTGTAAGAATAAAGGTCATCACCTTATTAAGGATCCTTAGCCCTTTAGCAAACTTAGTTATGGAGAAATTAAGAGTATCTCCTCGCACTTTGGCCTTCTCACAAAAGAGTGAGGCCAATTTGTCACAAGGTATGTTACGTAGACGAGGGTGACTAGGATAGTCTGGATGAGCTACCCTGAAAACATGTAGTACCTCAGAAATAAAATCTGGATTATCTATGATACATATTCCTCTAAATACTGTAGTAAACTGAGGAACAAAGGTATCGATGGCATGCATGTTGGAGTAGAACTCCTATATGAACACACCAAGACAACTCATGGGTTTCTCACAAAGAGATTCCCAACCCCGAGAGCTAAATGCACTAGGAAGAGAGGTGTCTGGAAAATCAATCTGAATGACCTGGCAATCGGAATGAATTTCCTTATCATGAAAGTTCTCAACGAAATCCTTTTAGGAATCTGCATCACAGAACCGAACTCTATCAGCAGGAGGAGGAGAACGAGAAGACGAAGAAGAAGAGGAAGAAGAAAAAGAAGAAGAAGAACCACAACAAGTGATCGGGTTCTTGGACGGAACAAACTTTTTAGGTGCCATAAAAAGGTAACAAAACTGAAAGAGAAGGAAAGAAACAGAGAAACACAGCAGAAAATAAGGCACATGAAAAAAAAAGAAAAGAATGAAGTACAATGCATGATAATGCATAAGCATGTTATGTGCAAAAGAAATTGCATCATGGGCAAAAAAACCCAATCCAAACTACAACACTCACATTGGTTAATCAAGCACAAAACCTAGAATGCATGAAAACATGATTATATTGCTAAAGAATGCAATGCATGAGCATGTGGGAACAAATCATCAACACCTAACCCAAAAATTTCACCAAAAAAAAAAAAAAAAACTCAAAAACCCAAAAATTTCCCAAAAGCTTGAAAACCTAGGTCTAAATGCATGAAAAGGATGAGAAAAGAGAAAAAGAAGGGATTTAAACTACTTACTAGAGGATTGAAGCTTGATAGAAGTTGAAGAAGGGATTGGAAGAAGGATTTTGTTGAAAAAGACAGATTTGGATCGAGAGAGAAGAGAGAGGTATCGAGATAATTGGATTTGAAATGATTCAGGTTGAACCTCAGATATATATATATATATATAGAAAATCCAACTCGATAGATCGAGAATGTATCGAAAACAAAATCTTGATAGATTGAGAGGTATCGAGGCGACATCGACGACAAAAAGATCTCGATAGATTGAGGAGGTATCGGGTATCTATCAAGCAGATAGAGACTCCAAAGAATTGGCTCGATGGATCAAGCTATCTATCGAGAGGTATCAAAAACAAACCCAGAAATCTCAATAGAAAAGGCATGTATCGAGGTGCTATCGAGCTTCTATCGAGGAGGTATCCAGCATCTATTGAGAAGCCTAAACCAAGGTCTTTGAAAGAGGAGAAACAACACATGATGAATGCAATCAAGATAGACACCATAACAAGTAACCACGAAGCATGTTAAGCACTCAAACACATTAAAACCTCTAAATCAAAAACACATTAAACAAGTCTAGATGCAAAACATTCCTAGATCAAAAACACACTAAACAAGTCTAACCAATTTTATTTAAAAAACAAGTTTAGACAGTTTAGAGAGCATATACTATCACATGTATTTCTTGTGATGGCCAAAACACATTGTATTTGTACCATAGTATTAAGAGTAGCAAAGAGTATGCGTTCTATGTGTGAAACTTTTGCAATAGAGCATAAGTAAATCATTATATGAAGAGTAATGATATAAGAAGATTGAATACATCCACACACAATCATAACTGTTTGATGGAGACTATCAACTTCACCGTACTTCATATAACTCTCACATCTCCTAGAAACACGCTTGCAACCATATTTGAAAGCATTTTGATTCTTTTTGCTTTACATATTCTTTGCATATTTTTCCTTTTAAAAATAAAGTGACATAACATGCACGGGTAACTTAGAGAGAAAAGAATTACCTAATTATGAAAGCCAAACATCTTGTTTTTGCTGTGCAAGTGCTATACCTTACCGAGCATGGCTTTTATGAATTGTACACAAATGTTGTATGATTGACGAGTTTTAGCGGTGAGATGATTATTTATGCATTTTTCTTCAAATTTTTTTAGTCCTTCATGTCAAAAAGAGTGATTAAGATATGAATGATAAAAGATCAACCAAATCATACAAACCACATAAATGAGCCACAAAGCTTAAATTGCTTAGTTGTGCATGAAAGTGCTCATCTAAGCTACAAGTGATATGAAGTTGAGAAACTTTGTTTCAAAGGCCATCCAAAGTTACATACATACCAATATGCACAAACACACACTATTTTTGTATTTTTCAAAAATTCATTTTTTTATTAAAAAAAAAAACTTAAAAACAAAGCATAAAAACAAACAAACAAAAAAACAAACAAAGCATTAAAAACTAGACTGACGCAAACCATAACACCAACCACGCATAAGATTAAGAAAGTGAAGGAATTACTTGAAATCTTTTTCCTTCTAGATGGGAGACCTGGATGGAGAACCTTTCTTTTGCATGAACTTTTGTTCAAATGGATAAGGAGGAGAGTTGAATCCATTGAAATTAGAAAGTAGCGTGACAGCCTTAAGAAGTTCTCCAAGAGTAGCTAAAGAAAGTTGAAGTTGACTTTGGCTCTCAAAAGATGACACACTGTTACTTTGTTGAGTGGCTAACCACTTATAGCAATTTGGACAAGTGTGCCCAGATGCTCCACAGTAAGGGCAGAAGTGAGGCTTCTTTGGTTGAGACTTCTTGTTGGTGGAGTGATGATTATTCTTCTTAGTCCCTTTCTTACCAACCTTACGGGGTGCTCCTAGAATGGATTTTCCCTTATCATTTTTATCCTCACTCACATTTTCAGTCTTAGGTTCAGTTACCTCACAGTTATCATTATTAGCAAGGGGAATAAAGAAGACTCTATTTAAAGCATTAGAAGAGGTACTACAAAAAGAGAGAGAATGATCATACCCGAGACTTGTTTTGTCAGATGCAGAATTCTGGAAGTTGAGCATTTCATCCTATTTGGCACTTGAAATCCTTTCCAATTGTGCTCTATCCTAAAACAATTTGGCATCCAGTTTTTTGGTCTTTTCAGTAAGAAAGTTGTTTTCAAACCTTAGTGTTCTGATGGTTTGATTAGCCTTATCAACCTTGGTGGAGAGTTCTTCTCATTTCAACTCCAATTCACTAACCTGTAAAGCTTACTTGTAAAGATTTCTCGTAACTAACCTGTAAAGCATCTCATGCTTCCCAGAGACCTTGTACAACTTAGACAAGGTAGTGTGGATGTCATCTTGTTCATCCATCTTCTCAAAATTTGATTCCATTAGCTCTTCTTTCTCATCAATTAGTTCTATTGCTTCTTTAGGGGATTCAACGATAGCTGGGAAAGCACTATCCCTTCTTGATCAATATCAGTAGAATCTACTTCTAGTTTTGTATTACTTAAAATGGCAGCAAGGCTTTGCTCTTGCCAATGGATTTGAGGTATGTGGGACATTCTAGCTTGATGTGTGCAAATCCTTGACATCCGTAGCACTTTGGCCCAGCTAGAACATTGTTGCTTTGACAAGCATCCTTGAATCCTTTCTTGCCCTTGTCTTGGGACTAGAACTGAGAGCATCTAGACTGTTTGCGATCATTGTCACTTATTTTGACGGTCACATTCTTGATGAACTTCTTGAATTGTCTGGTGATATATGATTTGAACTTAATATCCTTATCTTCGGATGACTCATTGTTATCATCATTCTTAACCTCCAAAGCCATGTTCTTGCTTTTGCTACCTTTGCCAACCCTTGCTAAACCTAGTGCATAAGTTTGCAAATTCCTAATTAGTTCTGTCAAAAGAATAGAGTCAAGATCATTTGATTATTCTATAGCAGTGATCTTGGCATGGAATCTTTTCGAAAGAGATTTGAGAATCTTTCGGACAATCTTGGGCTCTAGAATCAGTTCTCCAAGATTGAAGGCTGAATTTACTATGTTCTCTAGCTTGGCATAGAATTCATCGAATGAATCATCCTCATCCTCATCCATCTTTATTTCCTTAAAGCTGGTAGTGAGCCTTTGGAACTTGGAGTTTTTAATAGCTTTTGTGCCCTTGTAGGTATTCTGAAGAATAGTCCATGCTTCCTTTGCATTGCTAGTGGAAGAGATCTTCTTGAATTCTTCATTGGTCACAGCGCTAAATAGAGCATTTAGTGCTCTACCGTTAAAATTTGCAGCTTTGATCTTAGTATCATCCCACGATGCTAGTGGCTCTTTAGGTTTCTTTTAACCTACTTCAACTGCAAGCCATAATTTTTCATATAAAGACTACAAAAAGGCTCTTATGCGCACTTTCTAGTATGCATAGTTAGTACCATCAAATGAAGGAGGAATAATCAGGGATTGCTCATGAGCCATAACAATAGGGGTCAATGGATCACACAGCAACAATTAAAACCTAATCAAAGTGTGCCTGCTCTAATACCACGTGTTAGGTTAAGATAGCCTGACTCCGTTTAATTAATTCGATGACCCAAGTTGATTAATTAGGTTAAATTACATGCAAATTGTGGAAGCACCAAAAAATCACCAAATAAACTAACTGTAGTAGAAATTAAATTGACACGATGATTTTTTGACAAATGGGGAAAACCTCTCACAAGGCAAAAACCCTACCAAGTGATTTTAAGGTCACCACTCCCAAGAATCCACTAATCAATAATCAAGCTGTTACAAGTATAAAGAATCTTACCACTACCCTGACCTATCCCAAAATACCAACCTATAAACCTTCGTTTCAATACCCAATTAAACTTGATCTTATAGTGGCCTTCTTTCACTTGATGCGCAAATCTCAAATCTGTGACTAACCCTACACATGGATGCTAGTATGTGACTACAGTAACTTGAATGATGTTATTGGCTACAAAGTTCTTTACTTCATTAATAGTGAAGATCAGGAAGCACTTGGTTACAAAACCTATGGCGTACAAACGTAATAGCTTCTCACAAAGAAAATAAATCTCTAGGTCTTTGTATCCATGTGAGACAGCTTTTAAATAAGCCTTATATACGTCTAGGGTTGGGAGAAAAGAAACCCTAGACAAACACAAGATTTTTGGCCGAATTTTAAACCTGGAAATTTTGAAATCGTAATTCTTGATAGATCAAGTTGGTGTCAAGCCATCTATCGACTTCACATTAAGTCCCGATAGTAGGCATCTGTCGAGCTATCTGTTGAGACTTAATAAACCGCTTTTCTTTACTTGTTTCTTGGACCAATCTTCATGTCTTTTAATACGAACACTTGACATGCTTTAACAACATATTTCTTGATGTATTAAACTCATCTTAGATCTACCCAATTACAAGTAAAGTGCATTTTGTTAAAGGATTAGCTAATAACATAAAATATAACCCTAACACATGATATAATAACAATAATAGACTTCAATATTATGTAAATAGTATGTAAGTAGTAATTTCTTTTTTGGATATCAAAATAATACTATTTAAAACGTAATGGGTGTACAAAAGATTATACCAATAGGGATACATCATATTTAAAATATATTTCTTATTTTCCAATTTTATTTAATTAAAATTTATGCATATGCACAATCCTAGATTGAATAGTTATGATTAATTTGTACTCAGTTAACTTTTACCAATGAAAAAAAAAACAAAACAAAAAACAAAACAAAACAGAAAATGTAAATATTTTTCATTTTGAATGAAATTTTTTTAATTTAGGTTCTTAAAAATGTAGTAGTTTTATTTTTATTATTTGATAGTTAATATTAGGAGGATTTAAACCGTGATTCTCTTAATAAATGACAGCATGTTATGTCATTGAGCTACAAAATAATTGATAAAGGACAATAGTTAATGCAACAAACCATTTTGGTACTTGAAATCTATTAAGACATATGTGATCAATGTTAGGAACATATGTCACTATTTTATGTAATTGGCTAATCCTTTGACAAAACGCACTTTATTTGTAATTGGGTAGATCTAAGATGTGTTTAATACTTCAAGAAACCTTGTTTCAAGTTCAAGTGTTAAAGTCATGCAAGTCTGTCCAAGAATCAAGTTAGAAAGTTTTGTTCATTAAAGCTCGACAGCTAGCATCTATCGAGACTTAAAGTGAGTTGTTTCAGCCCAAGGCTCTACAACTTCTCGAATAGATAGGGTATCTATCGAGGTTTATGAAGTTAAGTTTTCCAGGACTGTTTTTCATCCAATCCATGAGTATTTGTTTAGGCTTTCTTTTCTCACAACCCTAAACATATTTAAGGATTATTTTAAGGGCCATCAAGGGTTACACAAGTTGCGCGAGTGTGAAGAAAAGTCTTGTTGATGCAAATTGTGACTGAAGATAGAATTTACCCTAATTCTTCTTTCTCTTGAAGAAGCTATTATGTTTGTACACCGTAGGGTTTTATGACAAAGCAACTTCATCATCTTCATCATCTAGATGAATTGAAGAACTTTGCAACCAACATCTTTCTTAAATTGGTGATCAAGTCGTATACTAGGATCCGCGCAATTAGTTAGTCACGTACTGGGAGCTGTGTATTGAAAATGAGAGATTGTCACTACGAAACAAGTCTATATGGGTATTAGGGTAAGGGTTCAACTGTAGGTTGGTATAAGGTACTGGGATTCCTTTACTTGTAATTGCTTGTTGTGATAATAGTGGATTCTCGAGAGTGGTGACCTTAAAATCACATGGTGGGGTTTTTGCCGTATAGGTTTTCTCCATTTGTAAACAAATCACTGTGTCAATTTAATTTCCACTACATACTTAGTTATTTGGTGATTTGTTTGTGCTACCATGTGTTTTGCATGTTAATTTGATTAATTAATAAACTTGACTAATTAATCAATTAATTCATCACAAAGGGTCAATATGTTTTCGGCCTATCAAATGGTATTAGAGTAGGCACACTCTAATTAGGGTTAATTTTTGTTGTGTGATCCATTGACCCCTATTTGTCATGGATAAAGGATAGTCACTTATTATACCTATTTTATTTTATGGCACTAACTATGCATACTGGAAAGTATGCATGAAAGCTGTGAGAAAGTGTGGCAAGATGTGGAGATAGGCTAGACCAAGCCTACAGAAGCGATGGCCAACTGGGATGATGCTAAGATCAAGGCAGCTAACTTCAACAGCAGGGCATTAAATGCTCTATTCAGTGCAGTCACTAAGAAAGCATGGACCATCCTCTAGAAAACCAATGAATGAACGAAGGCTGTTAAGGACTCAAAGTTTTAGAGGCTTACTACTAGCTTTGAAGAGATCAAGATGGAGAAGGATGAGTCATTTCATGAGTTCTATGCCAAGCTCAAGGACATAGTAAACTTAGCATTTAATCTTGGGGAAACCATTCCTGAACCCAAGATTGTGAGAAAGGTGCTCAGATCTCTGCCCGAAAGATTCTATGTCAAGATCACTGCGATTGAGGAATCAAAGGATATTGACAAAATCCTTTGACAGAGTTAATTAGCAATCTACAGACCTGTGAGTTAAGTTTGACAAGGATTTGAAAATCGAGTAAGAGCAAGATTATGGCATTAAAGGCCAAAAGCAGTGATACTGATGAGTTTTCTGATGATGAAGATTCTAAGGTGAAGTCCTACATCACCAAAAAATTCAATAAGTTTATGAAGAATGCAAATGCAAAGGGCTTCGACAAGGACCGTAGGCAATCTAGTTCCTCTCAATTCAAGAGTCAAGACAAGGGGAGGAAGGATGCTGGGGATGGCGTCAATATACTATTCCCTCAAGACCAAAGTGCTTTGGGTGCCAAGGTTTCAGTCATATGAAACAAGAATGCCCTACATATTTCAAGACCATTGGGAAGAGCAAGGCACTTCAGCTACGTTGAGTGACACTAAGTCAAAGAATGACTCCAATAATGAGGATGTTAGAATCCTAAATGCCTTCACTGCCACTACAAATCCTATTGAAGGGATTGTTGAAGATGTGGATGAAGAAGAGGAATTGGTGGAGTCCAAGTTTGAGAAGATGGATGAACAAGATGACATCCACACAGCCTACGCAAAGTTATACAAGGTCTCAATAAAGCATGAGAAGTTGTATAGGTTGACCACCACGAAGCTTAGTAATGTGGAGCTTGAACGAGAAGAACTCTTCACAAAGTTTGATGAAGCCAATCAAACTATTGAAGCATTGAGGTTTGAAAACAATTTCATAACTGAGAGGACCAAGAAGCTTGAAGAGGAGCTATTCCAAGTTAGAGCTCAGTTGGAGAGGACTTCAAGTGCAAAGCTTGATAAGATGCTCAGTCTTTAGAAATCTGCTTCTGATCAAATTGATTTAGGGTATGATTTCTCATCTCCTAGTATTGCTTCTACTAGTGCTACTGTTTTTGTTTCTCCTGCTAATATTGAGAATAATGAAGTTAAAAATGAATTAGCTAGTGAGAACATAGATAAGGGTAAGTTTCTCTTAGGAGCATCCACTGAAATTACTAAGAATGAGACTAAAAACTCTAGGGCTAAAAAGGGAAACTCTCAAAAGCCAAAATAGAAAAAGTAGCATTTTTGTCATCACTGTGGCGCAGCTGGACATACTTGATGTAATTGCTACAAGTGGCTAGCCAATTAAAAGAGTAACAACATGTTCGCGTCGGGAGATCAAAATCAGCTTACATCCTCTCTTGCTCCTCTTGGAGATCTTCTCAAAGCCCTCATGTTTCTTTCAAATTTAAACAGTTTTAACTCTTCCCCCTCACCGCCGGATTAAGGGTTTGCTAGATGGAAAAGTTCTTCCAAGGTGTGGAAGGAAAATGGCTCAAAGTGATTCTGTCACTTGTTATCTCTCTATCCCTTTTTTGTTTGTTTGTTTGTTTTTTTTTTTTTTTTTTTTTGCATTACTTGTGTGTTTTGCTTTATTGTTTTGAGTCAGTATAGTTTTATGCATCGCTTTGTTTAATTTGTTTTTATTTGTTTTTCTTTTTAGTTTTGGTTTATTTTGTTTTTGATATAAAAATTTAAAAAAAATTAAAAAATTGAAAAATACAAAAATAGTGTGTGTTTCTATACATTGGTACTTGTGTACCTTGGATGGCCATTGAAATAAAGTTTTCTAAACTTTGTATCTCTTATAGCTTAGATGAGTATCTCTATGCACAACTAAGCAAATGAGCTTTGGGGCTCTTGTTTATGATGAGTAAGATTAAGTAATCTCTTATACTTAACACTTCTATCACTCTTTTTGAAGGGAATGACTAGAAAATCTCAAAAGAAAGGCATAAATAATCATCTCACCATTGTTGCCCGCCAATCATGAAATGACATCTGCATGCTTCGGCATAGCAAAAGTGCAATGTCAAATGCTTAACATCAATGAGTATTTCTTTCCTCTCTCTTATATGCCCATACATGATTTGCTTAAAAACATATATATATATATATATATATATATATATATGCAAAGAAAAATAAAAAGCAAAAAAATAAATAAATATGCTTTATATAAGATTACAAGCGTGTATTCAAGAAGATGTGGGAGTTATAGGATGTACCTCAAAGGTGATAGTTCCCATCAAATAGTTATGATTGTGTGTGAGTTAAAGTTATTTTCTCATTTCTCAAATTGTCATAACATGTATACATTTATGCAATCTTGCGATGTTTTCACACACAACACGCAATATTCTTTACTACTCTTGATACATGTGCAGGTACAATGTGATTTGGCCATCACAAGGAATACTTGTGTTTATGTATGCTCACTAAACTATCTTAATTTATTTTTAAAATATAAAATTGGTTAGACTTGTTTAGTGTGTGTGTGTGTGTGTGTTTTGGGATCATTGTGCTTAATATTCTTTTAGTGAGAGATGAGTTTCAGAGTTCGAAATGTTGTTTGGATCCTTGGTTAAGTTACATGTTTGATTGCATTCGTGTCTGTATTTTTCTCCTCTTGAAAAACAGTTTTAAAAGCAATCTCGACAGCTCCTCGACACCTGGCTTATCTATCAAGCTCTTTAGCTTCTTTTTATCGAAATCTCGACACCTCTTGATAGCTAGGTCTATTGATTGAGAAACTTTATGTCCTTTCAATAGCTCCTCAACAAATCCTCGATCCATCGAGCTTTTTTTTGCCTTGGACACCTTCTTGATAGTTGCATTTGTCATACCCCTTAAAGCTCGACACCTCTCGACATCTCCCAATTGGTCAAGAATTACTAAGCTTGTATATAAAGGGTTCTCGTGATCTCAAACTCATTTCACTTGATCTCTCTTGACTCTTCACCTCCCTAAACATCTCTCACTCACTCCAAACCTCTTCCTCAAGGATTTTTCGGCCTTAATCAAGTTTTTCTTCACTTGGTAAGTGTCCTAATCCTTCTTTTTCATGCATTTCATCTTTTATGACCTAACTTTTGGGGTTTGATGAAAAATTTAGGGTTTTTCAAAATCAAAGAGGTTTTTGCAAAATTTTTGGGATGGATTTTGTGTTTTTTATCTTAAAACTTCGTGCATTGCATCTCATTTGCATTATAACACTGTTTCATGCATTCTTAGATGTGTGTTTACTTTGTTGCACACTCGTGTGCTGGTAGGATTAGATTGGGGTAAGCCCATGATGCAATTACCTTTGCACGTCACTTGGTCATGCATTCCCATGCATACGTACTTTCTATTCAATATATTTTGATATATTTTTACTGCTTGAGACTTTTTTTATTGTCTCTTTCTCCCTCTTTCTCTCTCTCTCTCTCTCTCTCTTTCTCTCTCTCTCTCTCTCTCTCTCTCTCTCTCTCTCCTGTTTGCGTTAGTCTGCTTCTATGGCACTCAAACGCAAATCTACTCCATCTCAGAACCCTCTTCGTTCTAGGGCATCCACTTCATCTGATCTTACCCTTCTTCTGTTTGGCTCCGTGATGAGTAGTTTCGAAAGGACTTCTCAGAGAACTTTTCTCGATGAGGTGTTCATTCGGAACACCAAGTTATTTTGTCAGACTTCTTCGACACTGACCTACCACTATCATCTACAGTAGGGGTTGGGAGTCACTGTGTGACGTCTCGGTCACTTGTCCATCCATGCTGATCAAAGAGTTTTACTTCAACATGCATGGATTTTATTATTCAATACCTCTTTTTGTTACTTGCACTCAAGGTATGCCCATTGTGGTCACACTAGATATTGTATTCGATATGCTCCGTGTCTCAAGGGCAGAGCATCCTGGCTACCCCAGTTGTGAGCGTCTAAAAACTGTGTCCAAAGATGGGCTTATGTCCACTTTTTATAAGAGTCCCTCTGATTGCGGCGAGTGTCAGTTTACTTCATGTTCGACCTTTGCTAAATTGTTCTACATCCTCTATCTCACTATAACTCTATCACCGAGTCCCGTGATCGATTTTTTGCTTTCTCTTTTAGAGTATCCCACTATAGATTTTCCCTCTCATTTTATTCTTTCAATCATAGATGTTTATAGGGATACGGCGACCTGTGATAAGCTCATCTTCCATTCTACTATCCCGAGGCTTTTATGCCATTTTTATGTTCCCTTTCTTACTTCCGACCACTTTTCCGTTATGAATGCATAGATGCCACCATTGTTAAACGGAGCGAGGCGTAACTACATTCGAGGTGGTCAAGTACGACAGCTCCTTCTACTCCTTCAACTCTATCCACATCTGCTCCTTCTTCTTCTACGAGTGGTGTGACTCTTGACGCGATCATTGCACAGCTTCAGCACATGGATGCTCGCCTTGACACTCTCACTAATGAGTTGTGTCAGGTGAACACCTGTGTCGGTCGTATTGCCAAAAGGTAGGCTCGCCTTGGTGGCTTCATAGAGTCTCCCTCTCCTCCTCCCGAGGCATCCAACGAAGACAAGGCATCCGAGGACAATGACGACTCTGACAATGATAAGGATGATGAGGATAGAGATGCTAGCTCACCCAGCAATGACGAGATGTCTACTTGATACTCCTACCCTTTGTCACTCATGACAAAAACGGAGATTAGTTTTAGATATAGGAGTAGTCATACTCACAGGGGGAGGGTTAGTATAAGAGATTTTTGTTAGGGGGAGTGTTGATATTGAAGGATGTAGTGAGGGTTTTATGTATCTTTTATCTTCTCTTTCTCTTTTAAAAACATTATTCTTGTATGTTGGTCTTGTGACCATTTTGACATACATTGTAGCTATATTTGCTTTATATATTGATTTATGTTTTTCACCTACCCCTTACATGTGTTGTTTCTTTTCTATCTTTATATTCTTATTAATTGTATACAATCTATTATTTCTGTTTCATTATAAGATGCCTTAATGAGTTTTGTTTAAAGTATTTTAGAAATACAGGTTGTCAAAGTTTACCTACCATAAACTCTCTTCTTGCAAAGTTTTTCAAGAGTTTGTGTTAGGATAGATTTTATTGTATTTAACAAGTGAATATGAGTTGAGTGATTTATGACGTCTCTCATATCTCATTTGTTTGTTATGGTTATGTCATGTATTGCCAAATGGGGAGATTGTTAGGACATATGTGATCAATGTTAGGAACATATATCACTATTTTATGTAATTAGCTAATCCTTTGACAAAACGCATTTTATTTGTAATTGAGTAGATCTCAGATGTATTTAAAACTTCAAGAAACCTTGTTTCAAATTCAAGTGTTAAGGCTTTGCAAGTCTGTCTAAGAATCAAGTCAGAAAGTGTTGTTCATTAAAGCTCGACAACTAACATCTATCGAGATTTAAAGAGAGCTGTTTCAGCCTGAGGCTCGATAGCTTCTCGACAGATAGGGTATCTGTCGAGGTTTATGAAGTTTAGTTTTTCAAGACTGTTTTTCATCCAATCCATAAGTATGTGGTTAGGCTTTCTTTTCTCTCAAACCTAAACATGTATAAGGATTATTTTAAGGGCCATCAAAGCTTACACAAGTTGCACGAGTGTGAAGAAAAGTCTTGTTGATGCAAATTATGACTAGAGATAGAATTTGCCCTAGTTCTTCTTTCTCTTGAAGAAGCTACTGTGTTTGTACACCGTAGGATTTTGTGACAAAGCAACTTCATGATCTTCATCTTCTGGATGAACTGAAGAACTTTGCAGCCAACATCCTTCTTAAGATGGTGATCAAGTCGCGTACTGAAATCTGCGCAATTAGTTAGTCACGTACTAGACGCTGTGCATTGAAAAGAAGAGATTGTCACTACAAAATAAGTCCAATTGGGTATTGGGTTAAGGATTCAACTGTAGGTTGGTCAAAGGTATTGTGATTCCTTTACTTGTAACCGCTTGTTGTGATAATAGTGGATTCTTGGGAGTGGTGACCTTAAAATCACTTGGTGGACCTTTTGCCGTGTAGGTTTTCCCCATTTATAAACAAATCACTGTGTCAATTTAATTTCCACTGCATACTTATTTATTTGGCGATTTGTTTGTGCTACCACGAGCTTTGCATGCTAATTTGATTAATTAATAAACTTTGCTAATTAATCAATTAATTCATCACCAGGAGTCAATACGTTTTTGGCTAATCAAAATAATTAAATTTCATTGTTAATCATTTGTTAGAATATGCAAATTAATCATCCGAAATTGTTTCATTATAGTAAGAAAATTAAGTAAATTCACTAAAATATTTATGAAATTGGATTTTATTTCCAACCTTAAAGGTATAATCATCTTCAACAATAAGTGTTATATTTTTAAAAATACAAGTGATTAAAATTTAGTTGCTACAGAAATCTATATTAAAAATATACAATATTTAGAGACACAAATTTGAATATATGGCATCCATTTTATGAGTTTGACATCTTATAGTCATCGAAGAGTATGAGAGCAAGTTAATTTCGCATTAAAAACATGCATGCAGATGAATTGAATATTAACATACCATGAACACAATCATGCATTTTGTGAAGAATAAAAAAAAAATTACAAAGAGCTTAATAACAACTTTTGTTTTATTATGAAATATCCCAGCTACAGTAACAGAACAAATACTATCTACAACAATACTCCAGATCATAGCAGCTTTTAGTAAAAGGCTGAACTCAAACAAATCTAAAAATTACTATCCAACATTCCACAATTTCATTTAAATAAAGAAAAAGGGAACATGATAGACTGAAGTAAATGAAATTCTACTTAGAATAGAACTCTTATAACCTATTTGCAAACAGTATTTCCTCATTTCGCATTAGTTACAATAGCTTGGGAGGCATTTTATTATTGTTTATTGGTACAAGCACGAGGATTCTGCTTGCCCAAAATGGTGGGCTTGACATTAACACAAGTGGAAGTAGCAGATCCTCCTGCTCCCTTGTATAAGAGATCAATGTCTGCAACCACCACTTGTTGGCATGGTACATTGTTACTACAAATAAGCTTCACAGCTTCCTTTGTTGCAGAAGTTCCTCTAATGTTCTTGAAGCTAACATTGCTGATCTTAACTTTCGAGGGAGACTGAAAGCAAAACAAACAGACAAAATCCCACACAAGAATTTGATATTAATATCTATAATTTTTTTTCCTTTTTTTAACTTTTAACATCAAAATGAGTGTATATATTTGTGATGTTTATAATAACCTTGTTTGAGCATTGATTGTTTGGGCAATAGCCTTGATCAATGAGGATAGGATTGGCAACATTGTTCATGATAATATTCTCGAAATGCATATCAGACGCACTCCCAGGAGGGCTAGAAGGCCATGTTTTGATTCTAACACCATTCTTTGTACTGCTAAGGGTGCTACCAATTACTCTGATTCCTGAAACTGGTTGTTCATTCTGGTACCTTCCAAGACTTCCAACGCTGATACCATGGCTAGGTCCACAAGTTACTTGGTTAGCAGTAACATCTTGATTTCCATCACCAATGGAAATGCAATCGTCACCTGTTCCAATTTTGGCATTGGTGATGGTGATCTTAGACAAACGTCCGATGTGGATTCCATCCGTGTTAGGGCTATCTCCAGGTGCAGTTATGGTAACATGTTAGATTTGCAAGTTCTTGCATCCCATAACGTTTATGTGGAAAAATTTGCTGTCCTTCGATTGAATGTCATGGACTATTGAATTTGTGACGTAATCAAACCTTATATTCTGTTCATGTTTACAAGTTAGATATATCGAAACACCAAATATGAACGCCATAGTTTCGTTTAAATATTCTCCTAAAAATATTTTCATTTAAATATATTATAGTAATATGCTAACGCTTCTTCGAATTGCTATATTAAAAAAAATTACAAATATATATATCAATGAATGTGGTCGGTACTACATTAACAATATTATATACAAAAAAAAATAATAATAAAAATCTTTTTGGACCAAACAATTTGTCACAGCTTGATGTTATATGTAAGTATGATTGGTGAACCATCGCTTTCACCTTTAACCACCACTTTTTCTCCATTGCACATAGTTGCACAAGTTAGGGTCATGGCACACAAGTTGTGTCCATATTCTGTATTTGGACTTTCTCATATACGAATTTGGAATTCTCTTTTTTGATGAGTTGTGACACCTCACTATATAAAGCTTACATCAAATTATTAATAATATGATAATATCCTTAACATCAATAAACGAATAAGTGCTTGAATTAGTATTTCGTGATGGTTAAATTTCTTAAAGTTGTAGTGTCTGTATATATCTACATAAATATAATGAAAATTGAAATGCAAATTATTAAGATTGAAATCTTACGATAGGAAGTGTTTTGCAGCTGTACTGTTTGGCACAATTATTTTTTTGCCATGCTGTTTGTCCTTTGCCATCAAAAACTCCACCACCTGACACAGTGAGACTATTGATACGTTGAAAAGAAACCCAAAAGTCTTTACCGTTGAAGGAGGAAATGTCTGATGGGGCCTGTAGGGTGCCCTGAAGGTGAAACTCAATAGCACCTTTGCATGGACCTAATAAAGTCACTACACCTAGTTTGTATGTCCCTGCTGAAATCACAACTTTACTTCCTGCTACTGCACATGCAGCTTTCCAAGCTTTTGTCAAAGCCTGATAAACACGTTATGAAAAATCAAAATTAGTATATTACAATCATTTTTCATGTTATTGTTTTATCATCTGGTCAAGACACCAAAGAGTTTTTAGTGTGAGTAGAGTTTGAACCCGAGTACTTTTATTTGACATTAAAAGACTTTACTAGTTAAGTTAACTAGAGCCCACTTCTCATGCTAATTAGGTATAGTTAATTGTGCTACACATGTTCATACCTGGGTGATATCGGCATTAGGTTGTCCTCCATATGATTTAACGTCAAAGACTTGCCCGACACTGGTGGATGCCAACAACAATAGTAAGGAAATGGTTACAATGCTCAAATTCTTTCCCATTTTATTGTTCTTTATTTCCTTGCTATTGCCAATTTGTTGTATGGTATGATGGTTTCCCTATTCGGTTTGAAGCTATTTATACTACAGTACCTGAGCTCATCACCATTAAAGCTATCCAACTAATATTAACTAATTTTATGCGTGGTTGCTAAGAACTCTCCTGTTTACACTTCAACTTCTATACTATTATTAGCTTTCGTGCTTCCTCCTTCACTAATTAATTAATAGTTTATCGTTATAATCAAACCGTTGATGACCAGTTACGATTAAATCAATTTCATTGACCATGGAAGGATAAATTATTAACAACTTTATGATTGAATTATGCGAATAACTCTAAAGGATTATAACATGTCTTTTTTTTGGTTCATTATTCTATAAGATTAGATTATTACTACTATATATCACCCTAACTTCTTAGCCTTAAATGGCAAGCTCTTAACCACCTGAAATTTGTTATTTTCTCCTTGAAGCAAGTTGAATACTTCCCGTTAGAGAGGGGGGAAAAAGTCTAGAAAAATAGTCACCTCTGAAAACTATCCGAAGTTAGTATAGGCAACATGCCCGTCTATAGTGTAAGATAGAAAATAAAGAAAATACTATATAGGAGGGGTTGAACTCACCTTCTCAATTATTATATTTATCATTACTGTCATAATTAGTTTACAGTTGTTTGTCAATTGTTGAATACTAGCCGGTAACCAGGGAAATGCTCGAGAAAGTTAGACGTAATCTTTTTTGCCTAAATAAGAAATCTGATAATTATGATAACCAACGAACATTTATTATAATCGTAATGCCAAGAATATTGTAGTTTTGTCACCTTTTGAGTATTTTTAAATAAAATATTTAGGGTTTAAATTCTCTCTTCTCTATTGCAACTATCAAATTACAAACAAACGAAATCAACAAATACTTTCATTGGTCTTTCTTAGAATTTAGAAGTTTGAAATTGGAAATGTTTCTTGGTTCTTAAAAGTAGAGACTAAGAGACTGATGTTGCCTATCTATAAGTTTTTAGTTTGTAGAATACAAAAGCTCCGCCGACTTACCCTCCTTTATTCTCCAACCGTGAAACTTGTTCGCTTTGTCCCCCTAGACTGTGACATATTACCACCATCAACCTCCACAAAATTGTTCTGTTTAAAGACAAATTTGTGATAAAGAAATCAGGTTGTGAATAATAAAGAGAAAGAGAATGTAGAAATAATGAAATTCATATGAAATTCCAATTTTGACCGGGCCTTAAAGTAGGGGTTTTAATTAACTAGCATATGGAGTTGATGATTTTGGCCTTAAAACTCATCAACCCAAAGGAGAGTGGGAATTCTCCTTTTTCATCAGGTTGTGAAACACGACACTTTTCTACTACTATTTTTGGTAGGTGAACTTCCAGGCAACTTCTGAAGTGTTTAATACTAATACCGATTATCAACAATGACGAGCCATAAAATATATCATTGGTCATGTTCCAACCCACGATTATTCTTACTTTGGTTGAATATGACTTTGATGTTGGTTGAACTTCAACAAATAGTAATTTTGAACAATAGTATGTTTCACATCAAATGAGAGGAAAACATTTCTTTTTTTTTTTTTTTAATAATTGATAATATATGCCAATATTGATGTCAATGAGACTAATATTTAAGCTAGGTTACAAATTACATGTTAACCTTCCTTCATCAACTCATCTGTTTTATTTATTATGATATGCAAACTTTTCATCACCTTCATATTTATTTTTCCCCAATCATGCTGCTTCACATTCTCTTGGTATTTTATTTAATAAAAGTTGAATCCATCCTTATGTAACGTCCACATCCAATTAGCTCAACCATAATCCAATTGATGATTACGGTTTGCCCTAAACACTTCAAAAGCAACGTTGAAGTTCTCGTACCAAAACTAGCTGTAGAAAAATGTAGTTTCTAATATTTTGATGTAAAAGAGAATTCACACACTCTTTTGGACTAAAGAGTTTTAAGTCCAAAAACATCATCTCCATATTTATAATGGTAGTTGTTCTTTGGGTTGTTAATGATTTGTACATAGTGCTTTCTGAACTCCTGAGGTGTCAATGTGTAAACTAGATTGAATATGAGTGATTGAACAAGTAATTTAATTGACATGTTATAGGAGAGATTGAGCATTCAATATACTCTAAGATCATAACAAGTCAAAGAGTTGAAGCATTCGATATATATATATATATATATATATTTCATATTAAATCTGCAGAACTTGTTGACATGCAATGATTCCAAATGGTACACTAATCTCAAAATTCAATCATCAATCTATAGAAAGCACATAGATAATCCCAAGAACACATGTTAAAAATATTAGGTCACCTCTAACCCTAGCTAGAGATTTAGCCACACATAGTTAGGCAAAAGAAATCAATAAAAACAATGCTGAACGTAAAATTTTTGTGATATTGCCTACTGAAACTAAAATAGTAGTGTAATTTTAAGCAATCAGCTGGGACCTGTGTAAGTATTGTTGCTTATTAAACCTCCAACTCTTTCAGTTGCATTCGTGGGTATTTTAGACTTCTTTAAGGCCATTGATTTGGGTAGCTTGGAGACATGAAGATTTCTAGGATGGAATCCCACCAAGCATTCTTAACATTTGTACAAAAAAATAGTTCATAAGCGATAAATAACACTGTCACGAAACAGTGTACCAAATGATCAATTTATATTGATTGACATGGAAGTGAGTATAGTTATCTATATAACTCTTTAAAATTATAGAATAAAATATACTCATTTGATTCGATCTCTAAGAAGCTTTACGATCCCAAGAGCTATGAATCTTGATCCTAAATCGTGCGTTATTGTCTCCAAGTTTAATGAGTAGTTGAACGTATGTACTTGATTTGATGTGAGGGACGTTGGATTAATCTCATACCAAATCAATGGAACATGATGAAAAATTCTTACTTTGATTTGAAGAAGTAGGATTGAGCCTTGATTTTGAGGGAGCAGTGCTAATCTTTTTTGACTTAGAGATGACTCTTTATTTTGACAGAGTGTCAATAGGGTTTTTCTCTCTAAGTGTCTTTCTTTTCTTTTTTTTTTTCCTCATACGAGAAGCCTATATTTATAGGCGATTCAATGGTCATTGATTTGGAATTTTCACTCAGTATTTATTCATATTTAATTACAAATTTTGAATTTGAATTTAATTTTGATCGTGTATTTAATAAGAACATTCCAAGTGCATCTTTTATTCAGACATTGCACATGGCTTTCATATTTCACACAGCCCCGTGGCTTGGACACATGTCATTTCTTGTCCATCGTAGTAACCCTTGGGCTTGCCTATGGGTTGATTTCGTTTGTTGATTGTCCGCTATTGACACATCATCAAATGGAAATTAATTGGATCACAAATATTTGATCATGATAGATCTGACGAATGCGAATACATCATAAAATTTTGATGTTTACAGCAGCATCAACAATAGCTAGCTGAAGCGATGGGTTAAGGTTCCTAAACCGGCTACCATTATGGGAACGTCGTATGAGTATATAATGTATTGTACCATCCTTTAATGGTAGACTTATTGAGTTGGGCTTAGTCCCGTTGTGTTTTGTACAGTTTGGGTTTTTTCCCTATAAAGTCTCTGCGTGGGTGTGTGTATTCTTCACTATATTAAAAATGTTTGTCCATGAACAATGTCAAACTTGAATCTTGATTGCTTAACTATCCAGTTAATATTTAATTAAATTGATTAAAATTATTTTTAAGCGGTTGTAAGGATCTAGCCTCGTTTCTTAATATTGTATTAAAACTGTCCCATTGGTTGCTATTGCATTTTGCAAATTAAAGCTTTATTATTTTCAGTCACAATCATTAGTAGTAGCTGAAAAAATAGTAATGTTTGCCTTGGAATGACGAAACACTCATATTTATGATACATGATGTAGTAATAATAGACTTCAATAATATGTAAATAGTACATAAGCAGTATTGTTTGTTTCTCTGTTTTTTTTTTTTTTTTTTGGGATATATTATTTAAAACGTAAAGGGTGTGCAAGAGACTATATCAATGGGGATACCATCATATTTAAAATCTATTTCTTATTTTCCAATTTTATTTAAGTATACTTTATGCATATGCACAGGCATAGATTGAATAGTTATGATTAATTCGTACTTAGTTATCTTTTACCAACGTGAAACAAAAAAATAAAATAAAACCCAAAATGTAAATATTTGTGATTTTGAATGAAAAATTTTTAATTTAGGTTTTTAAAAAAGTAGTCGTTTTATTTTTATAATTTTATAGTTAATATTATGAGGATTTGAACCCTGATTCTCTTAATAAATGATAGCGTGTTATGTCACTTGGTGACGCCTTATGGCTGCTCGACCACTAGTCGCAACGACGCTCGTGATCCTCTCATCTCATCTTGGCCTCGGTGCAAGAGATAATATATGGAGGTGTGTCATGCCTCAGGGGTGTGACTGGAATATGAGTCGATTTTATGGAAATTACTAAGGGTAAGTGAAGTCACCACCAATCATTAGGTTTTTCTAAGGTGTGATTGGTCAGCTGACTCTATTTGATTTTATTACTGATCCTAGATTAAGAAAAAATCATTTTTCCTAATCTAATGTGAATGGGTGAAAAATCTTGATTCCTAAGTTTGGAAGTCTGGTTACATGTGGAGAAGGTGTTAGGCACCCCACAATGCCTATCCAAAGATAGCCCTTTGTTTTGGTAAAATCGTAATTTTTAGACATTAGCAATTGAAAACAAGCTATTGGCATTAGCTTACAAGGGTTTGAACGTGTTGGGCTTTGAGGTTTGATTTTGGAATGGGTCTGGTCTCGATCGATGCTTTCTAAGTGTGTTTTAAGTCGTTGCCAAATTTTCACAACGAAAATCCAGTAGCATTTCACCCTATTTTCGTGGCAGAAATCCGGCGGCGCTTCGCCTCAAATGCGTCATAGCACATAAAATGCTATTCTCACCAAGGTTTTGATGTGAGAATATGGCAATGGGGATGCCCCACTTTCACGTTTGGTGTGCTATGGCACAACGACAGGGTTTCGCATTTGTGTATACGGCGCGTATCGACATGCTTGTACTATAACGAGTGAAAGCCCTTTAAAACATTAAGCATGTTGATGCATGTCGCATACATGGGGTAACCAATGTCACTTGGTGACATGGATCAAGACAATCACACCGCAATGATTGTGCACACAAAATAGTATGAATATGCACCTACGGCAATCGCCTTAAGCACATATCCACACTACAAGGTCAAGAGCTCTCATGACTAGAGAGGTTCACTCACGTAGCCACGAGAGTCCATCATACAAAGTGCACAATCTCTTATATACAAGCAGTTATAGATATACATACATCATGCATAATGCAACCACACAAAGCGGAAAAGTAAATTAGACATTGCCAACATTCCAAGGATAAGGCCCCGCAAGGTATAGGAAATGTAAAACAAACATTGTCATACCTAGGGAATGCGGCCTAAGCAAGGAGTAGGAAAATAGAGGGGCATACATGGAAGGGGACCCTAATACATGCTCTAGAGAACCCCCTAATCTATTGAACATTACCCTTTGGTGGGCTTGCATCTTTGCCCTTTTTGCTTGTGCTTGGGAGGTTGTGCCCTCACTCTAAGCGTCCTAACTCCATGCATGTACATGCAACAAACAAGGAAACAAGCCAACAGACAAGCAAAGAAAAGAATAGAAGGAAAGCATGCTAAAAGACAAGGTAGGAAAAGGTGTCAAACGGGGGCAAACAAGCATGTGAAGCACATGTAGAGGCAAACAAACATGTTATCAAACAAAATGGGGTGTCCTAGGAGGAAAAATGTAGGTTTGGATCCATTGGATTGGAGTATGGATGACACACAGACATGCATGAACATGTAGGCAAGCATGCAAAGAGAAAGCATAGAAGCAAGGAAAGCCAAACGGGTAGCACAAAGCAAGCAAGGCAAGCATATCAACGTCATGTGAAGCAGAGAAAGGTATGTATCAAGCACACCAACACCACAAGAGTGTATCTCACAAATGGTCACACCTAATTAGTCGCTAGGAGGGATGGATGCGACCACACAAGCACAAGCCCGTGAAGGGTGCAAAGCCTAAATCTAGAGAGGCTAACATGGAGATAAAGCGTAGGAGCAAGTAAGCAAACATAAACATGAAAAGGAAATGATCCAAACCCTTTAATATAGGACTAGGTGTATGGATGTAGGCCTAGACCATAGGATCTAGATCTACACCCGACCAATAAGGGCCAAAACACAAGAAAGAGAGATATCAAGAGGTAGAAGGGCTTTAGAAGCACATGGCATAGCAATCAATATATAAATCTAGACATATGAACAAGTCATAGAGCACTCAAAGATATAGATAAGCATAGACAAGGAAAAGAGCACAAAAGCATGTAGATCTAAGCATAAACATGGCAAAGAACACATAAGCATGTAGCTATAAGCGTAAACATGACAATAACTTTGTATCACTTCTAAACTTTGTATCACTTGTAACTTAGATGAGTATCTCTATGCACAACTAAGCAAGTGAGCTTTGTGGCTCTTGTTTGTGATGAGTAAGATTAGGTTATATCTTAAAACTTAACACTCATATCACTCTTTTTGACGGGTAGGACTAGAAAATCCTAAGAGAAAGGCATAAATAACCATCTCACCACTGGTGCCCGCCAATCATAATATGACACCTGTATGCTTCGGCATAGCAAAAGTGCAGTGTCAAAGACATTCGTATGCTTCGGCATAGCAAAAGTGCGATGTCAAATGCTTAACATCTTGGGTATTTCTTTTCTCTCTTTTATATACCCATGTATGATATGCCAAAATAAAAGAAAACATGCAAAGAAAAATAAAAAGCAAAAAGATTAAAAATGCTTTATATATGGTTGCAAGTGTGTATTCTAGGAGATGTGGGAGTTATAGAATGTACTTCGAAGGTGATAGTCCCCATCAAACAGTTATGATTGTGTGTGAGTTGAAAGTTATTTTCTCATATCTCAGATCGTCATAACATCTATACACATATGCAATCTTGCGATGTTTTTCACACACAACACGCAATATTCTTTGCTACTTTTGATACATGTGCAGGTACAATGTGATTTGGCCATCACAAAGGTTTTACATGTGCTAATGTATGCTCACTAAACTGTCATAACTTGTTTTTGAAATATAAAATTGGTTAGACTTGTTTAGTGTGTGTGTGTGTTTTGCATGATCCTTGGGCATATTTTCTTGTTGAGAGATGTTTTGAGAGGCTTATCACTTAAGTGGATCTTTGGTTGAAATGTGTGTTAGATTGCATTCATGTCTGTGTTTTTCCTTTCTCGAGAAACTGCATTTTTCTGACAGCTCGACACCTCCTCGATACCTGGTCATCTGTCGAGCTTCTCATGTTGTTTCTTATCGCAATCTCGATACCTCTTCGACACCTGATGGATCGATCGAGCAAGTCTCTGTCCCCTCGATAGATGCTCGACACCTGTTAGATCGATCAAGATTCACTTGTGATGTTTTGAGTCTTCTTTCTCGACACCTGTCTTGACACCTTGTGGATCGATCGAGATTTCTTCTATCCTCTCGACAGCTTCTCGATACCTTGTCAATCGATCGAGCTTCATGTATCTGCAATTGGCCTTGTTCCTCGATACCTCTCGATACCTGCATCTGTCGAAGGCACATTTCCTTGATACCTTCCTTAACAGCTTCCTCGATACCTCTCTACACCTCAGCTGTCGAGAATTACTGAGGTGCCTATTTAAACGCTGTTCGTGATTTTTTCACTCATTCTCTCAATCTCACTCGATCTATCCGAGGCGTTTCAACTTCCCAATTGGTTTTTCTCACTCAATCTTCAACCCCACTTGGATCTTGCTCATTCCTTGCTTCAATCTCTTGGTAAGATCACTTTTCCCTTTCATTTTCATGCATTTCATGTTTGAAAACCTAGTTTTTGGGAGTTTTCATAAAAATTTGGGGTTTTTCAAAATTGTTGAGTTTTTCTTCAAATTTTGGGTTGGGTTTGCACTTAAATGATTTCAAAATGTCATACATTGCATTTCATTTGCATTATAATGATATTTACATGCATTTAGATGTGTGCCTTATGTTTGTGTGCTGCTAGGATTGGATTGGGCTGAGCCCATGATGTTTTTCTCTTTACATGACACATGTCCATGCATTCCCATGCATACGTACTTGTTGTTCAACATATTTGATATATTTGAACTATGTTTAGGACTTTTCTGATTGTTTCCCCCTCTATCTTTTTCTCATTCTTTTACGTTAGTCGTGTCTATGGCACCCAAATGTAAATCTACTCCTGCTCGGAACCTTCTGCGTTCTGGAGCTTCTTCCTCTTCAGATAATACTCCTTTTAACATCTGGTTCCGTGATGGAGATGCTCATAAGGCATTTTCAGAGAACTTTTCTAAACGAGGTGTTCATTCGGAACGCCACGTTATACTGGCGGACTTCGCCGATACTGACTTTCCCACTGTCATTAACAGTAGGGGATGGGGGTCACTGTGTGACATCCCGGTCACTTGCCCTCTCGTGCTGATACAGGAGTTCTACTCCAACATGCACGGGATTGATCTTTCAGTACCTCATTTTGTCACTTGCATTCGAGGTATGCGCATTCCTGTCACACCGCAACTTGTTGCGGATGTGCTTAGGGTACCTAGGATAGAGTTTCTTGATTACCCCTCTTGTGAGCGTCTGAGGACTGTGTCCAAAGATGAGCTCATCTCTGCTTTTTGTGAGCGCCCTGCTGATTGGGGTGAGCATCAGTTCACATCATGTAGGCCTTTTGCTAAAAGTTCTAGATTCATTAACATGGTGATGACCTTTGTTCTCCATCCTCTTTCTCATTATAACTCTATCACTGAGCCTCGTGCTCGATTTTTGCTTTCCCTGCTTGAGCATCTTACTATAGACTTCCCTTCTCACTTCATCCGCTCTATCATAGAGGTCTATCTTGACTCGGCGTCCCGTGATAAGCTCATCTTTCCTTCTGCTATCACACAGATTCTACGCCATTTTTCTGTTCCCTTTCCTATGTCCGACCACTTCATACACATATCTGCCATAGACGCCGCTACCGTAAAACGTAGTGAGGCACAGTTCAGGTCGAGACAGCCAGGTGCCACTCCTCCCTCCCGTTCGGCGCCTTCCAGATCCGCTCCATCTACATCTGCTCATTCTTCCTCTTCGAGCGATGTATCCCTTAGTAATATTATGGTGCAGCTGCAGCGCATGGACACTCGCCTTGATACACTCTCTGCTGAGTTGTATCAGGTGAATGTTTGTGTGGGTCGTATTGCACGACGGCAGGCGATTATGGGTGGATTTGCTCCAGAGGCTACTCCTTCACCATCTACTCCAGCAGCGTCAGATTCTGAGGATGATGAGGATGATGAGGATGATGAGGATGATGATGATGATGGGGATGCTAGCTCTGCCAATAAGATGTGTACATGACACTCTACCATTTGTCACTCGTGACAAAAAGAGGGAGTAGTTTTGGGCTATGAGAGTAGTCATCTTAGGGGGAGAGTTAGTATAGGACATTTTTGATAGGGGGAGTGTTGTTATACTTGAGGGATGTAGTGAGGCTATATGTATTTTTTTTCTTATCTTTTAGATACGTTGGTCTTGTATATGAGGTCCTTTGACCATTTTTACATACATTGTACTTATCTTATCTTTTATATATGTTGATGTATATTTCTTTCATCTCTATCTTCATGTGTTGTTTCTTTTCTATCTTTATACACATGTTCTTTATATTTGTACGCAATCTATTTATTTCTGTTTCACACAAGATGCCTTGATGAGTTTTGTTTAAAGTGTTTCAGAAATACAGGCTGTCAAAGTCTACTTATCATAAGCTCTCTTCTTGCAAAGTTTTTCAAGAGTTTGTGTTAGGATAGATTTTATTGTATTCAACAAGTGAATATGAGTTAAGTTATTTATGACTTCTCTCATATGCTCATTTGTTTGTTGTGGTTTTGTCACGGATTGCCAAAGGGGGAGATTGTTAGGACATATATGTTTTAGCTTGTTTAAGAACATATGTCACTTAATTATGTAAATTGGTTAATCCTTTGACAAAACGCACTCTGCTTGTAATTGGGTAGTTTTAAGTGTTTTTAATACTTCAAGAAACAATATTTCAAGGTCAAGTGCTGAAGTCATCAAGTTTGTCCAAGAGAAAGCAAGTTGAAGTGTAGAAGTTTTAAAGCTCGACACCTCTCGATAGCTACCTCAACACTTGCTATCTGTCGAGATTTAAAAAGTCAGATTTCCAATCTGATTTTCTTGGGATCCGTGAATATGTTTTTGGGCTTTCTTTTCTTCTAACCCTAAACATATAAAAGGATTATTTTAAGAGCCGTTTTGGGTGACACAAGTTGCATATTCATTAAGCAATCTCTGTTTAAGCAAATTGTGATCAACAGACGAAGTTCTTGACCTACTTCATCTTCCATCAAGAAGTTGTTGTGTATTTGCACCATAGGGTTTTGTAACCAAGCATCTTCCTGCTATTCATCAGAAAGGATGATCTGAAGAACTTTGCAGCCAACCATTCTTCCTCAGTTGGTGTTCTGAAGTCGCGTACTTGAATCCGCGCAATTGGTTAGTCACGTACTTGGGAGCCGTGCATCAAAGGTGGAGACTGTCACTACAGATCAAGTCCAATTGGGTATTGGGGTAAGGGTTCAACTGTAGGTTGGTAAGGTACTTGGGATTCCTTTACTTGTAACCACTTGATTTGATAATAATGGAGTTTCAGGAGTGGTGACCTGAAAAATATCCGGTGGGGTTTTTGCCATTAGGGTTTTCCCTATTCGTAAACAAATCACCGTGTTATTTATTTTCCGCTGCTTATTTAGTTGATTGATGATTTGTTTGTGCTTCCATAAAATTGCATGATTAATTGATTAATTAATTACTTGGCTAAATTAATTAATTAGGGTTAATCACAAGGGGTCATTCAGATTGTGACCTATCAAAACCCTAAACGTTTAATGAGTTAGGACTGAGTTGGAAATTCTGCAGAAAACGCAATCTGGTCGATTTTCGATCGATTGAATCTATTCTTCGATTGATCGAGTCAGACCGAAATGCCCCAATGCATCTGCAGTCTCTCGATTCCAACTTTATAATAATTAAACAACTTTGAGCACACTATAACAAGACTAAACATATTGTTTTGATCATGGTTTGCCAATATTACATATTAGAGTTCTAAATACATAAATTCCTAAACTTTTAGAACAAAATCCTATGAATAAAAATAGGATGAACAAGAGCATGAGAGGTAGATGAACTCCTATAAACATCGTTCAACGAACGAAGAAAGAAATGACGAAAACTAATAGGAGTATCAGTAACCAGAGCGTACAAAAATACACACCTCTCAAGAGGAATGGTGTGAACATGAGAAATGAGTCAAATGGAATGACACGCTATCCTAAAGAACAGATAGTGCAACCCGGAGAGCTCAGCATAAGTGATCCTAGGATCAGAACCCCACTGGACAGAAGTCTCAGTGATGTAAGACAAAACGTCGCTCAGCTCGGGAGACTCGTCATAAGGATAGACAGGATTCCTAACCAACGGTACCCCCAGAGCATCAGCCACTACCTGAGGAGTAATGGTGTACTCTACGCCTTGTATCCAACTCTTTACTAAAGTGTTGGAATCATAGATGCAGATAGAGATGTTCGAAAAGAACTCTCTAATCAAGGCAGAAGGTGGAGGAGGATCAGAAATATCCAACAAGAGTAACCAGCCCCGACGCTCAAAGTTTGCCCTAATGGCAGGATCAAGTTCATCTAACAGAACAAAATGCTCAGCCCAAATCTTTCTCTTAAGGTTAAGTTTCTCAAAAAACTCTTGATTTTTCTCACTCGAAAACCTCTCACGATCAAAGGAAGGAGGAGATGGAGAAGAAGAGGGAATAGTCCTACGGGCTCTAGTCTTCCTAGGCATGATGCTAAGGAAAGGACAGAGACACAAAGAGAAAACTAAAAGAACACAAGAAAACAAAACCAAGGACAGACTGCAAGTTAGCAAAAAAAAAAAAAACAGTAGAATGAAAATCTATATGATGCATGAACAGATACAATGCCATGATGCATGTACTAATGCAGTAAGCAATTAAGTTCAATTGAGATTAAATTGACAAAATTGGCTTGAGCAGGGAATTTCTTATCAAAAACCCCAAAAATTGAAAACCACTTGTTGAAATTTTTAAACAAATTGATGAATTGAGCATTACAAAACTCAGCACATAGATTATAATGCTTAATTTCATCAATACAACAAGCCAATTTCATCAAATTCTACCCAATTTAACAAAAGCCCCAAATCGGATCAAGAACAAACCCTAGAATTTTCAATTTTTCACCAAACTCAAAATTGATCAAATTAACAAGCAAGAATCATGTTTATGATATGTCCCCACAAAAACCCAATGATCAATTGCACAAAATAGAGCTTGAATCAATCAAAAAATCCCAATATGCAAAGTCCGAAAATCTCCCTTAAATGCATGGATTTATGTATGAAAACATGAAAATAAAATCGAAAGGAAGGGCAAAAGAGTCTTACCGGCTTGAGGAAAGAGAAACTTTGCAAAAACTTCAGAGGAAAACGACAAAAATTTGAACTATTTAGCTTGCCTCGTTGGAGAGAGAAAGAAAAAGTTTGAAAAAGATTTGAAAAGTGTTTGAAAAAGTCAGATCTGATCTTTTTAAAAAAAGCTTCTCCACGATTTTCGATCAATCGAAAATTACATTCGATCGATCGAATGAGCCAGTCATTTTGAAACAAAATAGAGCACTTTTTCGATTGATCGAAAAACAAACTGGTTCGATCGAGATGGGCAGAGGCTTACCAAATTTTGAGAAAAAATCCAGTTTTGAAAAACACAAACCTAATTTTGACAAACAACTCCTCAAAGCATTAAGCAAAGAAAGCAAAATGCATGAGTATGAGATGGAATGCTTTTTCAAAAACCCAAATTTTGTCAAAAACAAGTTTCAATCATTCTCCCATTGAATTTTCTCAAGCAACAAAAATGTTGTGCACAAATCTCAAGATATTTTCAAACTTGGGTTGGTCAGACCAATAACACACACACTAGTATGTACAGTGTTTAACAAAGAGTAACTTGTGTAGTGTGTGATACTAGCAAAAACTTGAGATACATGTGAGGTAATATGTGAATAGCAATCAAACACAAAGTCTACACAATTCATCATATAGAATTTAAAAGAGACTATCACCTAAAGAGTTACATCCTATAACTCCCACATCTCCTAGAACAAAAGCTTGCAATCATGTAAGTTTCTTGCATTTTTGCCTCTTATTTGTATGAAATGGCATTCAGCATAATAGTACATACCGGTTTGAATTAAGTGAATTGGCATCAAGCCTAATAGTACACACCAGTTTTAATTTAATTTGAGGCTACACCTTATGTTCTTTTTGTGCATGTGCTACACTTTTTCAAGCACACAATCTTATGATATGCACTAAGATGTTCATGATTGGCTAGTGAATAGTGGTGAGATGGTTATTTATGCCTTTCTCAAAAGAATCAAGTCCGACAGTCAAATAACATATGACTTCATGATTAAGACAAAGTGATTAAGAACCATACACATATTTCCCACACAATATGTACTACAAAGTTTCAACTAGTCAAGTGCAATGAATAAGTTCATCAAAGTTAAACAAAGTACACAAGATATGACATGTGTAAAAAGATAGACCAACTTTGTTTTTCAAAAATCAAGAAAAATAGTGTCAAACATAATTTTTGCTTTCTTCTTTTCTCCTTTTTATTTTTTTTTATTTTTTTTATTTAAGAGAAAAAAAAATAAATCCTAGAATGAAATGCATGAATGTAACGCAATGCAAATCCTAGAAACAAAACAAAAAAAAAAAAACACAAAAACACAAAAACCAAAGAACTATGGTCATAAAGGAATAAGCAATGAAGCACAAAGACCATGTCAGAAAGACTCAATTAGGTCGAATCTTTTGCATCCAAAACCTTTTAGATGCATCACGAGCATTGGAGTTCTTATTCACATTCGAGTGATTTTCAACTCCAGGATTGAAATAAAGGTTCAAAACTTTTACCAATTCACCAATAAGTGCCATAGGATCTAGTGCTTGAGACACAGGCACTTTTGGTTTGTTTGCTCTCTTAGCAGCTTGAAGCTTGTAACAGTTAGGACAAATGTGTCCAGACTTACCACAAAAATGACAAACCCAAGCAGGTTTACCATGCATCTTGTCCTTAGAAAGGGTAGGTTTAGTTTCTCTCAAATCAACCCTAATCTTCTTAGGAGGTGAAACTTCTACGAGTTTGACAACCTCACTCACAGGTGGTTTGACAGTTTCACTCATAACCTCACTCACTGAAGGTTTAGAAGAAGAAGAAGGAACAAAATTCGTGGAATGCGGTGCAGAGTCAAAGATGCTTTCAACATAACATAACCCAGATTTATCAGAAGGATACTTTTGAATATTCAGCATATGATCAAGCTTAGAACAAGCAGATCTAACAACAGATAAATCATGTTCCAAAATTTTAACTTTATCAAGTAAAAGCATGTTCTCAGATTTAATATTGTTCAAAAGATCATTAGCATTAAACAGTTTAACAAGCAAATTTTTCTTTTCAAGCTCAAGAGAATCAATTTTCTTCAGGCCAAGTTCTACATTCATAGCATCCCTAGCAGCAATTTTGCAGAGTTTATTGTAGGCCTCTTGAAGATCTGCATCCTTAAAGAGTTCCCCATCAGAAGGGTTCTCTTCAACAGATATGCTTTCATTGACTACAGCAGTAGCAGTGAAAGCAATGAAGTTTCCATCCTCATCACATCCAGACTCATCATCAGAAACCTCATTATCGCTAAGGGTTACAGCCATAGCTTTACCCTTAGTCCTTAAGAATGTAAGACATTCAGATTTCACATGACCATACCCTTGACAACCAAAACACTAAGGACCTAAAGAATTATTTGAAGATTGACCAACTTTTTCTTTAGGTTTTTCAAGGTTATTAACCTTAGTGGGATCATTCTTCCTAAAATTTCTAGGTTTAGCAGTGTATGTACCTCTTGCCTTTCTGTTGGTATTTATAAGAAAGTTTTTGAAGTTTTTGGCAAGATAGGCAATCTTTGTAGCAGAGAGCTCATCATCAAATTCACCACCATCAACATCATCAACTGACTTAAGAGCCATTGATTTGGATTTGTTCACTTTAGGTAGGTCAGACTCATAGGACTGAAGAGATCCTACAAGCTCATCAATAGGGATGGAGTCCACATCCTTACTTTCAGTGATGGCAGTCACTTTGGGTCTAAAGTCTTTAGTTAAAGATCTAAGTATCTTCCTAACAATTTTAGGTTGATCATAGACTTCACCCAAATTAAAAGCAGAATTGACAATATCATTTAATTTAGCATAGAATTCATCAAAAGATTCATCATCAGACATTCTAATGCTTTCAAATCTAGAAGTCAATTATTGCAATTTATTGATCTTAACTGCCTTTGTGCCTTCATGCACAGTTTGGAGGATTTTCCAAGCAATATGAGCAACCTCAACATTAGAGATCCTCTTAAATTCCTCCATGGAAACAGCGTTGAAGAAGGCATTCATAACTTTGCTATTGAAGCCAGCTGCTTCTTTTTCAGAAGTTTGCCACTCACTCATAAGAGTAGTGGGCTTCTCCCATCCGTACTCAACGGAATTCCAGACTCTCTCATCAATGGATTTCAGGAATGCTTTCATCCTTACTTTTCAATAAGCATAGTTGTTCCCATCAAAGTGAGGAGGAACAAACAGAGAGTGTCCATGCTCCATGACAACAGGGGTCAAGGATCAGCTCAGAGATCAAGAAATATCCAACAAAAGAGCTACTTGCTCTGATACCACTTGAATGGTTTTAGACCCCTTAAAACACAACCAAATTGGTTAGCCTAGATTAATTAGCCAAGTTGTTACTTAGTCAAATTATGAAATTCTAGGTTAAAGTAATCAAATAATCATATCAAAATAATAAAGCAGCGGAATAATAAAAGACACAATGATATGATCACCTAGGAAATCACACGGTAAAAACTTGGGGAGGATTTGACCTAGCTATCCTCAAAGTAAGCCTGAATCCACTATGCGAAAGAATCGAAGTTCATACAGAAGGACTATAAGCTCCCCGCTTGACTTCCTAAAGCTACCCACCAGTAGAACTTACTGACACGACCACGTGCAAGCTCCGAATCCACGGACTCCTTCTTTCTTGGACTCTTCAATCAAGTACAAGCACCCACGCTTGATATTCTTTAAGTTTCAATGGTAGCAACTAAGTTGATCATCAAGATGTTGATACTATCTCTAACTTGAAAACCCAAAGCTTTGTGTAAAGGAAAGATCCTCTAGATCTCACAAGAGATTTACACAAAACAGCAATTGTATGAAGCTTTGTGTAAAGGAAAGCTCATCTAGATCTCACAAGAGATTTACACAAAACAGCAATTGTATGAGCAACAATTCAACTGGAGCAACTCCAAAAACGTGGCTAGGGTTTTACCTGATATACCTAGGGTAAAAATATAAAACCCTAAACGTTTAATGAGTTAGGGCTGAGTTGGAAATTCTGCAAAAAATGCAATCTGGTCGATTTTCAATCGATCGAATCTATTCTTCAATCAATCGAGTCAGACCGAAATGCCCCAATGCATCTGCAGTCTCTCGATTCCAACTTTACAATAATTGAACAACTTTGAGCACACTATAACAAGACTAAACATATTGTTTTGATCATTGTTTGCCAATATTACACATTAGAGTTCTAAATACATAAATTCCTAAACCTTTAGAACCTAACAACATCTTATTGTTGTCGAAGAGTATGAGAGCAAGTTAATTTTGCATTTAAAACATGCATGCAGATGAATTGGATATTACCATATCATGAACACAAGCATGTATTTGGTGAAGAATTAAAAAAAAAATTACAAAGAGTTTAATAACAACTTTTGTTTTATTCCGAAATATCCCAGCTATAGTAACAGAACAAATACTATCTACAACAATACTCCAGATTATAGCAGCTTTTAGTAAAAGGCTGAACTCAAACAAATCTAAAAATTACTATCCAACGTTCCACAATTTCATTTAAATAAAGAAAAAGGGAACATGATAGACTGAAGTAAATGAAATTCTACTTAGAATAGAACTCCTATAACCTATTTGCAAATAGTATTTCCTCATTCCGCATTAGTTACAATAGCTTGGGAGGCATTTTATTATTGTTTGTTGGTACAGGCACGAGGATTCTGCTTGCCCAAAATGGTGGGCTTGACATTAACACAAGTGGAAGTAGCAGATCCTCCTGCTCCCTTGTATACGAGATCAATTTCTGCAACCACCACTTGTTGGCATGGTACACTGTTACTGCAAATAAGCTTCACAGCTTCCTTTGTTGCAGAAGTTCCTCTAATGTTCTTGAAGCTAACATTGCTGATCTTAACTTTTGAGGGAGACTGAAAGCAAAACAAACAGACAAAATCCCACACAAGAATTTGATATTAATATCTATAATTTGTTTTTCCTTTTTTTAACTTTTAACATCAAAATGAGTGTATATATTTGTGATGTTTATAATAACCTTGTTTGAGCATTGATTGTTTGGGCAGTAGCCTTGATCAATGAGGATAGGATTGGCAACATTGTTCATGATAATATTCTCGAAATGCATATCAGATGCACTCCCAGGAGGGCTAGAAGGCCATGTTTTGATTCTAACACCATTCTTTGTACTGCTAAGGGTGCTACCAATTACTCTAATTCCTGAAACTGGTTGCTCATTCTAGTACCTTCCAAGACTTCCAACGCTGATACCATGGCCAGGTCCACAAGTTACTTGGTTAGCAGTAACATCTTGGGTTCCATCACCAATGGAGATGCAATCGTCACCTGTTCCAATTTTGGCATTGGTGATGGTGATCTTAGACGAACGTCCGATGTGGATTCCATCAGTGTTAGGGCTATCTACAGGTGCAGTTATGGTAACATGTTGGATTTGCAAGTTCTTGCATCCCATAATGTTTATGTGGAAAAATTTGCTGTCCTTTGATTGAATGTCATGGACTATTGAATTTGTGACGTAATCGAACCTTATATTCTGTTCATGTTTACAAGTTGGATATATCGAAACACCAAATATGAACGCCATAGTTTCATTTAAATATTCTCCTAAAAATATTTTCATTTAAATATATTATAGTAAAATGCTAACGCATCTTCGAATTGCTATATTAAAAAAAATTACAAATATATATCAATGAATGTCGTTGGTACTACATTAACAATATTATATATGAAAAAAAAAATTAAAAAAAAAAATCTTTTTGGACCAAACAATTTGTCACAGCTTGATGTTATATGGGAGTATGATTGGTGAACCATCGCTTTCACCTTTAACCACCACTTTTTCTCCATTGCACACAATTGCACAAGTTAGGGTCGTGGCACACAAGTTGTGTCCAAATTCTGTATTTGGACTTTCTCATATACGAATTTGGAATTCTCTTTTTTGGTGAGTTGTGACACCTCACTATGTAAAGCTTACATTAAATTATCAATAATATGATAATATCCTTAACATCAATAAACGAATAAGTGCTTGAATTAGTATTTCGTGATGGTTAAATTTATTAAAGTTGTAGTGTTTGTATATATCTACATAAATATAATGAAAATTGAAATGCAAATTATTAAGATTGAAATCTTACGATAGGAAGTGTTTTGCAGTTGTACTGTTTGGCACAATTATTTTTTTGCCATGCCGTTTGTCCTTTGCCATCAAAAACTCCACCACTTGACACAGTGAGACTGTTGATACGTTGAAAAGAAACCCAAAAGTCTTTACCGTTGAAGGAGGAAAGGTCTGATAGGGCCTATAGGGTGCCCTGAAGGTGAAACTCAATAGCACCTTTGCATGGACCTAATAAAGTCACTACACCTAGTTTGTATGTCCCTGCTGAAATCACAACTTTACTTCCTGCTACTGCACATGCAGCTTTCTAAGCTTTTGTCAAAGCCTGATAAACACGTTATGAAAAATCAAAATTAGTATATTACAATCATTTTTCATGTTAATGTTTTATCATCTGGTCAAGACACCAAAGAGTTTTTAGTGTGAGTAGAGTTTGAACCCGAGTACTTTTATTTGACATTAAAAGACTTTACTAGTTAAGTTAACTAGAACTCACTTCTCATGCTAATTAGGTATAGTTAATTGTGCTACACATGTTCATACCTGGGCGATATCGGCATTAGGTTGTCCTCCATATGATTTAACGTCAAAGACTTGCCCGGCACTAGTGGATGCCAACAACAATAGTAAGGAAATGGTTACAATGCTCAAATTCTTTCCCATTTTATTGTTCTTTATTTCCTTGCTATTGCCAATTTGTTGTACAGTATGATGGTTTCCCTATTCGGTTTGAAGCAATTTATACTACAGTACCTGAGCTCATCACCATTAAAGCTATCCAACGGAAATTAACTAATTTTATGCCTGGTTGCTAAGAACTCTCCTGTTTACACTTCAACTTCTATACTATTATTAGCTTTCGTGCTTCCTCCTTCACTAATTAATTAATAGTTTATCGTTATAATCAAACCGTTGATGACCAGTTAAGATTAAATCAATTTCATTGACTATGGAAGGATAAATTATTAACAACTTTATGATTGAATTATGCGAATAACTCTAAAGGATTATAACATGTCTTTTTTTTTTTTTGGTTCATTATTCTATAAGATAAGATTATTACTACTATATATCACCCTAACTTCTTAGCCTTAAATGGCAAGCTCTTGGCCACCTAAAATTTGTTATTTTCTCCTTGAAGTGAGTTGAATACTTCCCGTTAGAGAGGGGGGAAAAAGTCTAGAAAAATAATCACCTCTGAAAACTATCTGAAGTTAGTATAGGCAGCATGCCCGTCTATAGTGTAAAATAGAAAATAAAGAAAATACTATATAGGAGGGGTTGAACTCACCTTCTCAATTATTATATTTTTCATTATTTTCATAATTAGTTTACAGTTGTTTGTCAATTGTTAAATACTAGCCGGTAACCAGGGAAATGCTCGAGAAAGTTAGACGTAATCTTTTTTGTCTAAATAAGAAATCTGAAAATTATGATAACCCACGAACATTTATTATAATCGTAATGCCAAGAATATTGTAGTTTTGTCACCTTTTGAGTATTTTTAAATAAAATATTTAGGGTTTAAATTCTCTCTTCTCTATTACAACTATCAAATTACAAACAAACGAAATCAACAAATACTTTCATTGGTCTTTCTTAGAATTTAGAAGTTTGAAATTGGAAATTTTTCTTGGTTCTTAAAAGTAGAGACTAAGAGACTAATGTTGCCTATCTATGAGTTTTTAGTATGTAGAATACAGAAGCTTCGCCGACTTCCCCTCCTTTATTCTCCAACCATGAAACTTGTTCGCTTTGTCCCCCTAGACTGTGACATATTACCACCATCAACCTCCATAAAATTGTGTTGTGTAAAGACAAATTTGTGATAAAGAAATCAGGTTGTGAATAATAAAGAGAAAGAGAATGTAGAAATAATGAAATTCGTATGAAATTCAAATTTTGACCGGGCCTAAAAGTAGGGGTTTTAATTAAAAGTAGCCAAATTCACACACTCTTTTGGGCTAAAGAGTTTTAAGTCCAAAAACATCATCTCCATATTTATAATTGTAGTTGTTCTTTGGGTTGTTGATGATTTGTACATAGTGCTTTATGAACTCCTGAGGTGTCAATGTGTAAACTAGATTGAATATGAGTGATTGAACAAGTAATTTAATTGACATGTTATAGGAGAGATTGAGCATTCAATATAATCTAAGATCATAACAGGTCAAAGAGTTGAAGCATTCAATATATATATATATATATATTTCATATTAAATCTGAAGAACTTGTTGACATGCAATGATTCCAAATAGTACACTAATCTCAAAATTCAATCATCAATCTATAGAAAGCACATAGATAATCTCAAGAACACATGTTAAAAATATGAGGTGAATGGCATAGGGATTGTGCTAAGTTGTGAGGATGGGGGGAACCATACCATTCTCCTTCAAGATTGAGTACCCTTGCTTAAACAATGCTGCTGAGTATGAGGCAAATCTAACAGGGCTAGCCATAGCCCTTAGCATGGGAATCAAGCACATGAAAGTATTAGGAGATTTTGCTTTAAGGGGGCTAAGCATAGCATCTTATTGTGCTTAGGCACAAAAAGTAGAAAGAAGGTTCCAAACTTTAAGTTTGGAGTATGCTTAAAGCAGTGAGAATCAGTTTGCTAATGCACTAGCCACCCAGGGATCCTAGGTCCCTTTCAAGAAAGAAAGCACAATGATAAGAGTCAGTAAACAGCAAAGTTCCATCACAGAAACTCTTAAAAAGACGTTTCTAGAGGAGCCATATGAAGAAGATTGGAGGAGCTTGATAAAGGAGAAAGTAGAGAAGTTAGAGCATAGAGGAAGTGTCAAGGACCTAAAGGACTACACCATGACAGAAAGGGAACTATACAGGAGGTTGCCCGAAGGTATCCTGTCAAGGTGTGTTAGTGAGTAGGAAGGAAAGAAGAAGCTGGAGGGACTTCATAGCTAGACTTGTGGAATCATAGAAAAGATCAGCCTATATCGAAAAATTTAGCGCATGGGATATTATTGGCCTAGCATGAGCAAGGATGTTGCCGTAGTACAAGAGAGGTTTTTGGGTTAAGATAGCTTGACCCCGATTAATTAATTCAATTACTTAAGTTGATTAATTAGGTTAAATTACATGCAAATTGTGGAGGCAACAACAAATGACTTATTAAACTAAATGCAGTGGAAATTAAATTGACATAGTAATTTGTTGACAAATGGGGAAAACCTCTCGCAAGGCAAAAAGCCTATTGGGTGATTTTAAGGTCACCACTCCAAAAAATCCACTAATCAACAATCAAGCAGTTATAAGTATAAGGAATCTCACAAACTACCTTGGCCTATCCCGAAATACCAACCTACAGTTGAACTTTGCTTCAATACCCAGTTAGACTTGGTGCACAAATCTCCAATCTGTGACGAACTGTTTGCATCGATCCCAGTACGTGACTAACTTTAGCAACTTTGAATGATGTTGTTGGCTGTAAAGTTCTTTACTTTATCAACAATGAAGATTAGGAAGCACTTGGTTATAAAACCGTATGGCGTACAAACGTAGTAGCTTCTCAAAGAGAAAATAAATCTCTAGGTCTTTGTATCCATATAAAACGGCTCTTAAAATAAGCCTTATATATGTTTAGGGTTGTGAGAAAAGAAACCCTAAACAAATACATAAGATTGGGTCGAATTTCAGATCTGGAAAATTGAAAATCGTAATTCTTGATAGATTGAGCTATTATCGAGCTTCACTTTATGTTTCGATAGCAAGCATCTGTCGAGCTATTTGTCAAGACTTGATAAACAGCTTTTCTTTACTTATTTCTTGGACTAATCTTCATGTCTTTTAATACGAACAGTTGATTTGCTTGAACAACATATTTTTTGATATATTTAACACATTTTAGATCTATTCAATTACAAGTAAAATGCATTTTGTCAAAGGACTAGCCAATTACATAAAATATAACCTTAACAATCTCCCCCTTTGGCAATTCGTGACAAAACCACAAGCATAATTATGAGAGAAGTATAAAACAACAATCTCCATAACTATTACATTAAAAGTACATAAGTCTAACTGTTAGGATATGTGCCCTTTAAATCCTATCGTATGATGCTATGTATAACATTATGTATGACTTAATGTTGTAATTAATAAAGTTGTTTTATTATTATCTAAAATAATGGTAACATTAATATTTGGACATTATTATATAGTTCATGAGATGCATAGTATATGATTTAGTCACAGAAGATATAAATCACAAGTTCTTTGTAAACTCAAAATTTTAGTTTGCAGTTTGTGATGAAATTGGGCATTTCATTTGCGAACACTATAACATATCAACTAAGATGATTTGTCATGATCATGGAAGTTGAGACTTTTAGTTGATATGTTTTAAGAGTTAAGACATATTGAATTGGACCGTTGTGAGATTTATTATTCTCCTAATGACTGTCAAATAAATAATAAATCTCACGACTTCTATTTACATGAACTCTTAATCCTAAGAGAATAATGAACTTGATCATGAAGTGTAGGTTGCTTTGATATATTAGGAGTGAGATCTAAAGTCACAATCAAAACCTTAGTATGTTGGGCAGTCACATTTAGTGTTGATGGAACATATATTCTCAAGATAAAATTCATAATTTTTTAACGAAGATATAAAATATTCCCTTAAGATAAGTTTAATGGGTTTGGTTATTCAGAATGTTAGGCCTAACTACTTTAGTAAGGAGTTACTAAAGTATATATTTATGAAATTGGATTTCATAAATATATGATGAATAACTTATACGATTAAACCGGGTACTCAAGGATTAAGATGTAGTAATCTTCAAAGTGGCAGTTTACATTCATGACTTTGTATTACTATGAATATTTTATGAAGAGGTTGCATGTATAATAAAGTTTTGGAATATAATTTATTAATAAGGCCTAGAGTGTAATTATATTTATATAGTGGTATTAAATATAATTAATGGTAACTTTGGACTTGTCAAGAGTTGACAGAAAAGCCCAAGACTCATTGGAGCTAGAGTCTTATTTGTTCCATTTTGGTCCCACTCCAAGCTACATACTAAAACCCAATTGGAATGGCTCAAAAGGCTAGCCCAATTAGATAATCAATTATAAGGAGAGAAATATGCGTAATTTCATATGAGAATCAAGTGGTGTGTGTGTGAGTGTTAGCCACTCTCTTATTCTTTCATTGGAAATTGATTGAGAGACTACACTTCTTGGGCATAAGTGGAATTGGAGTGAAAATTAAAAGTGTTCCCAAGTACTTCTAATCTTTGGTTTTGAATTTCATTGTACCAAGGTACGCTTACTTGTTCTAGAGTTCTAAATTTTGCATAGCACATGTTATCAACTGCGAATGAAGTAGATCTGTTAATTTTTTCCGTTATGTATGTGTTGTATGAGACACAAACAATGTTTTTCCAACATTAACAACTACAATGAGCTTTTGTAAAAAAAGAGATCATGACATGATAGACTTGCAACTTGTCTTATCTAAAACACTTGAACAACATTCATCAAGGCATCAAGTGTGAAACATAGACAAGTTGTATAAAAGAAAAAATATGTGTATAAAGAGAGAAAAGAAACAACACATGTGAGACAAAGGTGACGAAATATACATCATCATCATCATTATATATATATATATATATATATCAAAAGAATACAATGTATGCAAAAGTGGTCACAAGACCGTGGTCACAAGCACGCATGTGCACACATGTGCTGAAGCTGGTAGCAAAGGATACCTCTAGTCCTAAAGAAGAAATGGAGTAGAAGATGAAGACAGACGGGAGGTAAAGGCAACATTATCCTTCACATGTGGCCACTTGGTCGCTAGCTATGCGTTGCTCCTCCTAATAGATTCCTTTACTAATGGCACCCATGGTGTAAAAGAGAGGAGGAATGATGACGTGCAAGTGTGTGAGAATGCGTGTGATAACTAAAGGGAAGATGAGCTTATCACGTGTAACAGTGTCTCGATAGATATCTATCATAGATACTATCATATATGAAGGAAAATCTATAAAAAGATCTTCCAAAAGAGAAAAAAGGAAATGAGCATGAGGCTCAGCGATGGTGTTATATTGTGACCATGGTGTAAGAATAAAGGTCATCACCTTATTAAGGATCCTTAGCCCCTTAGCAAACTTAGTTATGGAGAAATTAAGAGTATCTCCTCGCACTATAGCCTTCTCACAGAAGAGTGAGGCCAATTCGTCACAAGGTATGTTACGTAGACGAGGGTGACTAGGATAGTCTGGATGAGCTACCCTAAAAACATGTAGTACCTCAGAAATAAAATCCAGATTAACTATGATACATATTCCTCTGAATACTGTAGTAAACTGAGGAACAAAGGTATCGATGGCATGCATGTTGGAGTAGAACTCCTATATGAACACACCAAGATAACTCATGGGTTTCTCACAAAGAGATTCCCAACCCCGAGAGCTAAATGCACTGGGAAGAGTAGTGTCTGGAAAATCAATCTGAATGACCTAGCAATCCGAATGAATTTCCTTATCATGAAAGTTCTCAACGAAATCCTTTTGGGAATCCGCATCACAGAACCGGACTCTATCAGCAGGAGGAGGAGAAGGAGAAGAAGAAGAAGAAGAGGAAGAAGAAAAAGAAGAACAACAACAACAACAAGTGATCGGGTTCTTGGACGGAACAAACTTTTTAAGTGCCATAAAAAGGTAACGAAATTGAAAGAGAAGGAAAGAAACAGAGAAACACAGTAGAAAATAAGGCACATGAAAAAAAAGAAAAGAATGAAGTACAATGCATGATAATGCATAAGCATGTTATGTGCAAAAGAAATTGCATCATGGGCAAAAAAACCCAATCCAAACTACAACACTCACATTGGTTAATCAAGCACACAACCTAGAATGCATGAAAACATGATTATATTGCTAAAGAATGCAATGCATGAGCATGTGGGAACAAATCATCAACACCTAACCCAAAAATATCACCAAAAAAAAAAAAAAAAAAAAACTCAAAAACCTAAAAATTTCCCAAAAGCTTGAAAACCTAGGTCTAAATGCATGAAAATGATGAGAAAAGAGAAAAAGAAGGGATTTAGACTACTTACTAGAGGATTAAAGCTTGATAGAAGTTGAAGAAGGGATTGGAAGAAGGATTTTGGTGAAAAAGAAAGATTTGGATCAAGAGAGAAGAGAGAGGTATCGAGATAATTGGATTTGAAATGATTCAGGTTGAACCTCAAATATATATATATATATATATATAGAAAATCCAACTCGATAGATCGAGAATGTATCGAAACAAAATCTTGATAGATTGAGAGGTATTGAGGCGACATCGACGACAAAAAGATCTCAATAGATCGAGGAGGTATTGAGTATCTATCAAGTAGATAGAGACTCCAAAGAATTGGCTCGATGGATCAAGCTATCTATCGAGAGGCATCAAAAACAAACCCAGAAATCTTAATAGAAAAGGCATGTATCAAGGTGCTATCGAGCTTCTATCGAGGAGGTATCGAGCATCTATCGAGAAGCCTAAACCAAGGTTTTTCAAAGAGGAGAAACAACACATGATGAATGCAATCAAGATAAACACCATAACAAGTAACCACGAAGCATGTTAAGCACTCAAACATAGTAACAACTCTAAATCAAAAACACATTAAACAAGTCTAGATGCAAAACATTCCTAGATCAAAAACGCACTAAACAAGTCTAACCAATTTTATTTAAAAAACAAGTTTAGACAATTTAGAGAGCATATACTATCACATGTATTTCTTGTGATGGCCAAAACACATTGTATTTGTACCATAGTATTAAGAGTAGCAAAGAGTATGCGTTCTATGTGTGAAACTTTTGCAATAGAGCATAACTAAATCATTATATGAAGAGTAATGATATAAGAAGATTGAATACATCCACACACAATCATAACTGTTTGATGGAGACTATCACTTTCACGGTACTTCATATAACTCTCACATCTCCTAGAAACACGCTTGCAACCATATTTGAAAGCATTTTGATTCTTTTTGCTTTACATATTCTTTGCATGTTTTTCCTTTTAAAAATAAAGTGACATAACATGCACGGGTAACTTAGAGAGAAAATAATTACCCAATTATGAAAGCCAAACATCTTGTTTTTGCTGTGCAAGTGCTATACCTTACCGAGCATGGCTTTTATGAATTGTAAACAAATGTTGTATGATTGACGAGTTTTAGTGGTGAGATGATTGTTTATGAATTTTTCTTCAAATTTTTTTAGTCCTTCCTGTCAAAAAGGGTGATTAAGATGTGAATGATAAAAGATCAACCAAATCATACAAACCGCATAAATGAGCCACAAAGCTTAAATTGCTTAGTTGTGCATGAAAATGCTCATCTAAGCTACAAATGATATGAAGTTGAGAAACTTTGTTTCAAAGGCCATCCAAAGTTACATACATACCAGTATGCACAAACACACTGTTTTTGTATTTTTCAAAAATTCATTTTTTTTATTAAAAAAAAAAAAACTTAAAAACAAAGCATAAAAACAAACAAACAAAAAAACAAACAAAGCATTAAAAACTAGACTGACACAAACCATAACACCAACCACGCATAAGATTAAGAAAGTGAAGGAATTACTTGAAATCTTTTTCCTTCCAAATGGGAAACCTGGATGGAGAACCTTTCTTTTGCATGAACTTTTGTTCAAATGGATAAGGAGGAGAGTTGAATCCATTGAAATTAGAAAGTAGCATCACAGCCTTAAAAATTTCTCCAAGAGTAGCTAAAGAAATTTGAAGTTGATTTTGGCTCTCAAAAGATGACACACTATTGCTTTGTTGAGTGGCTAACCACTTATAGCAATTTGGACAAGTGTGCTTAGATGCTCCATAGTAAGGGCAGAAGTGAGGCTTCTTTGGTTGAGACTTCTTGTTGGTGGAGTGATGATTATTCTTCTTAGTCCCTTTCTTATCAACCTTAGGGGGTGCTCCTAGAATGGATTTTCCCTTATCATTTTTATCCTCACTCACATTTTCAGTCTTAGGTTCAGTTACCTCACAGTTATCATTATTAGCAAGGGGAATAAAGATGACTCTATTTAAAGCATTAGAAGATGTACTACAAAAAGAGAGAGAATGATCATACTCGAGACTTGTTTTGTCAGATGCAGAATTCTGGAAGTTGAGCATTTCATCCTATTTGGCACTTGAAATCCTTTCCAATTGTGCTCTTTCCTAAAACAATTTGGCATCCAGTTTTTTGGTCTTTTCAGTAAGAAAGTTGTTTTCAAACCTTAGTGTTCCGATGGTTTGATTAGCCTTATCAACCTTGGTGGAGAGTTCTTCTCATTTCAACTCCAATTCACTAACTTGTAAAGCTTACTTGTAAAGATTTCTCGTAGCTAACCTGTAAAGCTTCTCATGCTTCTTGGAGACCTTGTACAACTTAGAAAAGGTAGTGTGGATGTCATCTTGTTCATCCATCTTCTCAAAATTTGATTCCATTAGCTCTTCTTCCTCATCAATCAGTTCTATTGCTTCTTCAGGGGATTCAACGATAGCTGGGAAAGCACTATTTCTTCTTGATCAATATCAGTAGAATCTACTTCTGGTTTTGTATTACTTAAAATGGCAGCAAGGCTTTGCTCTTGCCAATGGATTTGAGGTATGTGGAACATTCTTGCTTTATGTGTGCAAATCCTTGACATCCGTAGCACTTTGACCCAGCTAGAACATTGTTGCTTTGACAAGCCTCCTTGAATCCTCTCTTGCCCTTGTCTTGGGACTAGAACTGAGAGCATCCAGACTGTTTGCGATCATTGTCACTTATTTTGATGATCACATTCTTGATGAACTTCTTGAATTGTCTGGTAATATATGATTTGAACTTAATATCCTTATCTTTAGATGACTCATTGTTATCATCATTCTTAACCTTCAAAGCCATGTTCTTGCTTTTGCTACCCTTGCCAACCCTTGCTAAACCTAGTTCATAAGTTTGCAAATTCCTAATCAGTTTTGTCAAAGGAATAGAGTCAAGATCATTTGATTATTCTATAGCAGTGACCTTGGCATGGAATCTTTTCGAAAGAGATCTGAGAATCTTTCTGCCAATCTTGGGCTCTAGAATCAGTTCTCTAAGATTGAAGGCTGAATTTACTATGTCCTCTAGCTTGGCATAGAATTCATCAAATGACTCATCCTCATCCTCATCCATCTTTATTTCCTTAAAGCTGGTAGTGAGCCTTTGGAACTTGGAGTTTTTAATAGCTTTTGTGCCCTTATAGGTATTCTGAAGAATAGTCCATGCTTCCTTTGCATTGTTAGTGGAAGAGATCTTCTTGAATTCTTCATTGGTCACAGCGCTAAATAGAGCATTTAGTGCTCTACCGTTAAAATTTGCAGCTTTGATCTTAGTACCATCCCACGATGCTAGTGGCTCTTTAGGTTTCTTTTAACCTGCTTCAACTACAAGCCATACTTTTTCATCTAAAGACTACAAAAAGGCTCTTATGCGCACTTTCTAGTATGCATAGTTAGTACCATCAAATGAAGGAGGAATAATCAAGGATTGCCCATGAGCCATAACAATAAGGGTCAATGGATCACACAACAACAACTAAAACCTAATCAAAGTGTGCCTGCTCTAATACCACGTGTTAGGTTAAGATAGCTTGACTTCGTTTAATTAATTCAATTACCCAAGTTAATTAATTAGGTTAAATTACATGCAAATTGTGGAAGCACCAAAAAATCACCAAATAAACTAAATGTAGTAGAAATTAAATTGACACGATGATTTGTTGACAAATGGAGAAAACCTCTCACAAGGCAAAAACCCTACCAAGTGATTTTAAGGTCATCACTCCCAAGAATCCACTAATCAACAATCAAGCAGTTACAAGTATAAAGAATCTTACCACTACCCTGACCTATCCCAAAATACCAACCTATAAACCTTCGTTTTAATACCCAATTGAACTTGATCTTATAGTGGCCTTCTTTCACTTGATGCACAAATCTCAAATCTGTGACTAACCCTTCACATGGATGCTAGTACGTGACTAACTCTAGTAACTTGAATGATGTTATTGGCTACAAAGTTCTTTACTTCATTAATAGTGAAGATCAGGAAGCACTTGGTTACAAAACCTATGGCGTACAAACGTAATAGCTTCTCACAAAGAAAATAAATCTCTGGGTCTTTGTATCCATGTGAGACAGCTTTTAAATAAGCCTTATATACGTCTAGGGTTGGGAGAAAAGAAACCCTAGACAAACACAAGATTTTTGGCCGAATTTTAAACCTGGAAATTTTGAAATCGTAATTCTTGATAGATCAAGTTGGTGTCAAGCCATCTATCGACTTCACATTAAGTCCCGATAGTAGGCATCTATCGAGCTATCTATTGAGACTTAATAAACCGCTTTTCTTTACTTGTTTCTTGGACCAATCTTCATGTCTTTTAATACGAACACTTGACATGCTTTAACAACATTTTTCTTGATGTATTAAACTCATCTTAGATCTACCCAATTACAAGTAAAGTGCATTTTGTTAAAGGATTAGCCAATAACATAAAATATGACCCTAACACATGATATAATAACAATAATAGACTTCAATATTATGTAAATAGTATGTAAGTAGTACTTTCTTTTTTGGATATCAAAATAATATTATTTAAAACGTAATGGGTGTACAAGAGATTATACCAATAGGGATACATCATATTTAAAATATATTTCTTATTTTCCAATTTTATTTAAGTAAAATTTATGCATATGCATAATCCTAGATTGAATAGTTATGATTAATTTGTACTCAGTTAACTTTTACCAATGAAAAAAAAAACAAAAAAAAAAAAAAAAAAAAAACCAAAAATGTAAATATTTTTCATTTTGAATGAAAATTTTTTAATTTAGGTTCTTAAAAAAGTTGTAGTTTTATTTTTATTATTTGATAGTTAATATTAGGAGGATTTGAACCGTGATTCTCTTAATAAATGACAGCATGTTATGTCATTGAGCTACAAAATAATTGATAAAGGACAATCGTTAATGCAACAAACCATTTTGGTACTTGAAATCTGTTAGGACATATGTGATCAATGTGAGGAACATATGTCACTATTTTATGTAATTGGCTAATCTTTTGACAAAACGCACTTTACTTGTAATTGGGTAGATCTAAGATGTGTTCAATACTTCAAGAAACCTTGTTTCAAGTTCAAGTGTTAAAGCCATGCAAGTCTATCCAAGAATCAAGTTAGAAAGTTTTGTTCATTAAAGCTCAACAGCTAGCATCTATCGAGATTTAAAGAGAGTTGTTTCAGCCCGAGGCTCTACAACTTCTCGATAGATAGGGTATCTATTGAGGTTTATGAAATTCAGTTTTCCAGGATTGTTTTTCATCCAATCCATGAGTATATGTTTAGGCTTTCTTTTCTCATAACCCTAAACATATTTAAGGATTATTTTAAGGGCTGTCAAGGGTTACACAAGTTGCGCGAGTGTGAAGAAAAGTCATGTTGATGCAAATTGTGACTGAAGATAGAATTTACCCTAGTTCTTCTTTCTCTTGAAGAAGCTGTTATGTTTGTACACCGTAGGGTTTTATGACAAAGCAACTTCATCATCTTCATCATCTGGATGAATTGAAGAACTTTGCAACCAACATCTTTCTTAAATTGGTGATCAAGTCGTATACTGGAATCCGTGCAATTAGTTAGCCACGTATTGGGAGCCGTGTATTGAAAATGAGAGATTGTCACTACAAAACAAGTCCAATTGGGTATTGGGATAAGGGTTCAACTGTAGGTTGGTATAAGGTACTGGAATTCCTTTACTTGTAATTGCTTGTTGTGATAATAGTGGATTCTTGAGAGTGATGACCTTAAAATCACATGGTGGGGTTTTTGCCGTATAGGTTTTCTCCATTTGTAAACAAATCACTGTGTCAATTTAATTTCCGCTGCATACTTAGTTATTTGGTTATTTGTTTGTGCTACCATGCGTTTTGCATGTTAATTTGATTAATTAATAAACTTGACTAATTAATCAATTAATTCATCGCAAAGGGTCAATATGTTTTTGGCCTATCAAATGGTATTAGAGTAGGCACACTCTAATTAAAGTTAATCTTTGTTGTGTGATCCATTGACCCCTGCTTGTCATGGATAAAGGATAGTCTCTTATTATACCTATTTTATTTTATGGCACTAACTATGCATACTGAATAGTATGCATGAAAGCTGTGAGAAAGTGTGGCAAGATATGGAGATAGGCTAGACCAAGCCTACAGAAGCAATGGCCAACTGGGATGATGCTAAGATCAAGGCAGCTAACTTCAACAGTAGGGCATTAAATGCTCTATTCAGTGCAGTCATTAAGAAAGCATGGACCATCCTCTAGAAAACCTATGAATGAACCAAGGCTGTTAAGGACTCAAAGCTTTAGAGGCTTACTACTAGCTTTGAAGAGATCAAGATGGAGAAGGATGAGTCATTTGATGAGTTCTATGTCAAGCTCAAAGACATAGTAAACTCAGCATTTAATCTTGGGGAAACCATTCCTGAACCCAAGATTGTGAGAAAGGTGCTCAGATCTTTGCTCAAAAGATTCCATGCCAAGATCACCGCGATTGAGAATCAAAGGATATTGACAAAATCCTTTGACAGAGTTAATTAGCAATCTACAGACCTATGAGTTGGGTTTGACAAGGATTGGAAAATCGAGTAAGAGCAAGATCATGGCATTAAAGGCCAAGAGCAGTGATACTGATGAGTTTTCTGATGATGAAGATTCTAAGATGAAGTCCTACATCACCAGGCAATTCAATAAGTTTACAAAGAATGCAAATGCAAAGGGCTTCGACAAGGACTGTAGGCAATCTAGTTCCTCTCAATTCAAGAGCCAAGACAAGGGGAAGAAGGATGCTGGGGATGGCGTCAATACACTGTTCCCTCAGGAACAAAGTACCTTGGGTGCCAAGGTTTCAGTCATATGAAACAAGAATGCCCTACATATCTCAAGACCATTGGGAAGAGCAAGGCACTTGTAGCTTCATTGAGTGACACTAAGTCGAAGGATGACTCTGATAATGAGGATGTTAGAATCCTAAATGCCTTCACTGCCACTACAAATCCTATTGAAAGGATTGTTGAAGATGTGGATGAAGAAGAGGAATTGGTGGAGTCCAAGTTTGAGAAGATGGATAAACATGATGACATCCACACAGCCTACGCAAAGTTATACAAGGTCTCAATAAAGCATGAGAAGTTGTATAGGTTGACCACCAAGAAGCTTAGTAATGTGGAGCTTGAACGAGAAGAACTCTTCACAAAGTTTGATGAAGCCAATCAAACTATTGAAGCATTGAGGTTTGAAAACAATTTCGTGGCTGAGAGAACCAAGAAGCTTGAAGAGGAGCTATTCCAAGTTAGAGCTCAGTTGGAGAGGACTTCAAGTGCAAAGCTTGATGAAATGCTCAGTCTTTAGAAATTTGCTTTCGATTAAACCTGTAAGGTTGAATTTTATCAACCATTTAATTGGCTTTATTCCGTGATCAATTTGCTTGTAATTTAGCACTTAGCAACCCCGTATTTAGGTGGGAAAATTGTAAGGGTAGTGTGTGAGAAGATGTGAAGAAAAGCTCAAGAGTGTGCAAGAAAAACAGAGTCTCGCGGCTTGGACTCGCGGGTGGGTCGCGACTGGCAAGCCACGAAAGGCAGGCACGTGAAAGGCACACTGGGAAGTTGAAGGGTCATGCCAGCTGTCACGCTACAGGACAAAAGTTCCAATCTGGCTAGGCCGTTACGTCGCGACTTGATTTTACGACTTGGCCAAGCCGCGAGGTCAAGTCGCCAACTTGCCCTGTTCGGCAAAAACTGACGTTTTACATTTCCTTCTCACCCTACTATATATACACCCTTATACCCATCATATTGAGAAAGCTTCCAGAGAGAATTTTGTGAGAGAAAACCCTAGAGAAAACAAGATTGATTCATCCCCAATCTTCATCTAAAGAACCTCTACAAATTCCTCTATTCTTTTCCTCTCCATTGTCATACCCTTGAGAGGTCATTTACCAAACCCTTATCACACCACACCCACGTCTGTGAGAAGGTCCATTTGGTGCTTTGGGAAGCAGTTTGGAAAGGAACCAATATACATTGGTTGATGCTATGGTCAAGTAGTGGAATCCGGGAAGCTAAAGAAGAAATAGGTTCGGCGTAACCTCATTGGAGCAAGAAGTTTGGAGGGCTTAGGTACTTGGGTAGATTAGGCTTGGAGGGTCTCCTGCTGTTCATGTATCCCAACTATATTCTTTAGTGGATTATTTGACCGCTTGGAGGGCGACGGAGAGGTTTTACGCCGAGGACTTCGGTTTCCTCTTCGATAACACATCGTGTGTTGTCCGTGTGTTTGCATCTCTCTTTTCTTTATCTTTGCCTTATATTTACTGTTGTGGATGTGTTTATATTTGGCATAGATTGCTTTATCAATTCCATTAAGCTTGTTATCATATTCTGCACATTAATTGTTTGATAGAAAGCTTGAATTGGTATTTTTGTTTCTAGGGGTCTAAACGTTCAAGGGTGTTTCATACCCATATTGAACTTTCAATTGGTATCAGAGCGGTTACACTTGTTGTGGTGTTAATACCTAAGTGTGATCCTTAACCCCTTGTTGAGATGGATAGGTCTCAATCTCTCACTGCTCCACCATTTTTTGATGGTAATAACTATGCCTTTTGGAAAGTTCGAATGAGGGCGTTTTTGTGTTCTATGGATGAAGCTATGTGGGATGCAGTTGACATAGGTTGGACAAAGCCAATGGATGCTAAATCCACTTGGGACAAGGCAACTCTTGCGGCAGCTAATGCAAACAGTAAAGCATTGAATGCCATTTTCTGTGGTATCTCTCCAGAAGAATTTCACAGGATTTCTCATATTAATGTTGCTAAAGAAGCATGGGAGATTCTGGAGATGACATATGAAGGAACCAAGAAGGTGAAAGACACCAAACTTCAAATGCTGACCACTCGCTTTGAGCAGCTAAAGATGGATAAGGATGAGTCCTTTGACTCTTTTTATAGTAAACTATACGAGGTGGTCATTGGAAAATTTAATTTGGGGGAAAAGACGAAGGAGTCTAAAGTTGTAAGGAAGATCCTTCGGTCACTACCAGAAAGTTTTCGTGCTAAAGTTACAGCTATTGAAGAGAGCAAAGATCTTGATGAAATCAAGGTTCAAGAGCTGGTCGGTTCTTTACAGACATATGAGTTGTCTCTTCCTTCAGCGAAGAAGAGCAAATCCTTTGCTTTTAAGACAATTGATGAGAGGATAGGGTCTCATGAATCTTCGGAAGAGGATACAATCGATAAAGATGTGGCGTATCTTGTAAAGAACTTCCAGAAATTCCTAAAGCTCAAGAATAGTGGAAAATTTGGTGACAAAAGAAAATTCCAGAGTGCCGAAAAAGAGAAGAAAGACTTCCGAAGAAAAGATGGTAAAGATTCCCAATCCTCACAAGGAATTACATGTTTTGAATGTAATGGGCATGGGCATTTTAAAAAGGAATGTCCAAACTACTTGAAGTCGAAGGGAAAGGTGTATGCCACTACTTTAAGTGATTCGGACTCATCAAATTCTGATTCTGACGAGAGCTGTGATGGAGAAGGAAATTTCTTCGCATTCATGACCATTGCTCATGTGGAATCCTTAGATGACTTGGATACACTTGTGAAGGAGCTTGGTGAACATTCTGATTTGGAATCTATTAGAGTTGTAGAGGAATCTAAAGCTGAAGAGGATGAAGTTACTTTGAGTATTCAAGAGAATTACACTTTACTTCTTGAGAGATCAGGTGAGTATGCAAGGGTTGCAAAGACGACGGTAAAGAAGATGAAAAGGGCTGAAGAGGACTACAAAAGTCTACTGGCTAGATATAAAGAGGCTAAATGCAAGATTGAGACACTAAATGGAGAGCTATCGGAAGCTTACACCAAAGTAAGATTCCTTGAGCAAGAAATGGTGCAAGCACAAGCCAAGATTGAAAGGGTCTCCTCCAGAAAGCTGGAAGATGTTATCTCGTCTCAAAAACATTTTTCAGATAAGTCCAGAGTGGGGTGTACCGGAGGAAGTAGCTCATCAGTCAAAGCTATCAAAGAAGTGAAATTTGTGAAGGCCAAAGAGCCTACTGTAGAAGAAACCATCCCTGAGAATGTTAAGGCTGAGAAGAAGAATGTGAGTGAGCAACAGATGGTGAATAAGCCCCGAAATCAATCTATGGGCAGACACGAAACCAGAGCAAGATCTCTCTCGAGACCACAATGAGGTCCTAGAACTGAGTATATGTGTCACTATTGCGAACTACGAGGGCATACTAGACCCAACTGTCAAAAGCTGAAAGCAGACAACAATGCAAGCACACCTCGGTCACGAGGAAGAAGGAATGACAAGAGGTCTTGGGGTAGTGAGAAACCAAGAAGTCAAAACAATGATCCAGGAATGATGGACATGATGAAGATGATCAGTGCCTTCACCACCTGCTTGGAGAGCTTCAACAGGAGGTTTGAAAGTCCTAACTCTCGTACCCGATCCATCAAGGATATCACCCCAAACGCACGTGACGTGTGGGTGACAAAGGGTACTCATGCATAAGTATTATAACATGTCCATGCATCAATTCTTCCTATGCTTTGTGGATATGTTTGGTTATTTGCTTTGTGTTTTGAGTATATGTTTACTTTGTGGTTTGTTTGTGTTCAAAATATTTTCTCATTTTCTTGTTTTTTATCATTCTTCTACTGCTTTTGTGTCAAAAATCCAAAAACACATAAAAAGTTGAAAATCCAAAAAGTTTGATCACTTTGTTGAGTTTTGTCTCAAAGCATGTTTTTGCCCTGTACTTTTGTACCAATGGCTTTGTGCATTTAACGAGCTCAGCTTGTCTCTCATGCACTGATATCATTGTGGAAGAAATTCTGAAATCTATGTGATTGTTGTAAATAGATATTCAACCTTGTCATGAATGATTAGTGAATGATTTTGTTGATCTTGAGACATGCATAGACTCATGCCTACATATCTTCACACTCTTTATTTTTATGCTTTTAAAGAGCTCTCTAAATGTAAATCTCAAAATGAAAAGAGATATAAAACTGCAAAAGCCTATCGCACATATTAGTATTTGACTAGGAAAAAGGGAAAGCGACCAAAATAAAATGTATGAAAAATGCCCAAAAGCCAAAGGCTAACTCATTAATTGAAATATCAAAAATTTCAAGCATCTATCTCTCAATGAGAGTTTCTTTGCTCAAAATTGGCAAATGATATGTGTATATAGAGCCAAATGAAAAGCTTCAAAGAGTTGTTATCAAGTTCTTGTGGGAGATCATATATGCATGCTTCTATAATTGAGATAGGTCTCATAATCTAGTGCTAGTTGTGTATGCCTTGATTGAATTGATCATTGAAGCTTCACATTGGACTAAGAACTATCTCATTTTTGATATACACACACATCACACAAGTCTATGTTCAACGAATGCCATATTCATTTGTGTGATTGTACTTGTTTAAATGTGTTTTCACATGCTCAATCTTTGTGGGTCAAACACAAAAAGATTTTTGAGTGTTTTTTTTTGTTTTTGGAAAGTACTTTGCTTTTACAAAATTGTGAAATTTTCTCAAAAACAGTGTTGCCCTGTTTTGGCGACTAAGTCGCGGGTCAACACAGTCGCAAGCCCCAGTCGTGAGCTCAATCAGAGATTTTCACAACTTACCGGCGAGTCAGTACTCTAGTCGTAAAAAAGACTTAGAAAAAGTTTTGAAAATTTTGAGTTTTTGCTCTATTCGCGGCTCATTTTGGCGGCTTGTTCGCGGGTGGAAGGTTCAATCGCGAGGATTACTCAGAGATTTTCGCGGCTCAGTTCGTGACTCCTTCGCGACTAAACCTTCCAGTCGCGAAAAACACTTAGAAGATTTTTCTAGAATCTTACCTTCACAGTGTTTCGCGGCTTGATCTGACGACTTGGATAAGTCGCGAAAAACGCGTGTTTTGCATTTTTGAAGACAGTTTTAAAAATTGTTTTTTAATTTTCCCTCGATTTTCAGTGACTGTTCATTGCCTTCGTCACTCTCTCTCTCAAAGCTTTCGAATATCACTAAAAAATCCTTCATTTCTGCATCATCTTTGCATAAATCTTCAAGGAAAAGGTATGGGCTTTCTTGTTCTTTACTCCATTTCCATGTTTTATGTAAAATAATCTTGAATCTCTGTGTTTTACTGTTCGGATCGCTATTCGGGTATTCTGACCTTTTATGCTTAAAATTGGTGTTTTGATGGTGTGGTTTGTTCTCTCTTGGTAATGCCTAGCTTCTTGGGTTTACTCTATTATAGTATTTCATGTTTTTCATCTTCTCACTCATGGTCTTTCATGTTTGACATTTGATTTTTTTTGGGTATATCCTTTGGGTATACGGTTTGTTGGATTCTATGTGATGTTTTCCCAAATGTAATGTGTGCTTGCCATGTGTGTGACCTTGTTTATGTGGTTCAATCTATTCTGTGTGTGTATTTACACATCTTGAGTATGATCTTGCTTCTAGGGATTAACTTGCACATTCCATGTTCTGTTGGTTAAATCTCAGTGATAGCTGTTTTCATCTGTCTGTATGAAAATTTCATCTTTACAGACTGAACTTGGTTAATCTGTGATTACTATGTTATGTCTTGTTTCTCTGTTATCATCTATCCTTGGTTTGTGTTGTTGCTCAATACTCTGTTCTTCCTGATAATTACATGGTTACTAATTTGAGTATATTTCCACATATTGTCTTGTGCCCTTGTTGTGAACTTTTCTGAGTGTTTATAGATGGCTTCCACATCCTCTAAGAAGAAGACTCCTACTAAGAAGGCTGATAAGAGATTAAAAATGGATAGCAACCTGTTTAGATCAGTCAAACATTTTGAGAGATACAGAGATTCCTTCGTAAAAGGAACAATTATCCAGGAGAGATTTGTGGATTTGCATGACTTGAGGGATACATTCATTCCACAATGCTTTAAAGGAAGAGGCTGGGAGAAACTTCTGGGTGACTTACCTTTAGTGTGTGAACCTCTTATCAGAGAATTCTATGCCAATGCTGTGATAAGGGAGGAAGAGTTGAGTTGTTGGGTGAGAAAAAAGGAGTTTACCTTAAATGCTCATGACATTGATAAGGTTTTGAGACTGGAGGGTTTAGAAGATTATGAATTTACAAACTACAAGGACAGAATGGTCTCTCTAGAAACTGTTCAGAAAAAGATTGGTGGAGTTTTAGAAAGGAGATGTCTCAACACTTTTGACTTTCCCAAAGACATGAGGTGTTTAACAACAATTATGATGTACAATCTGTACCCTATAAGGAAGATGACTACATTGACGAATGCTAGAGCCATCTTTCTTATGGATCTTAAGGAAAACACTTTTATTGACATCAGTTCCCACATTTTTGACACTATAGTGGATGAAACCAAAACCACCTCGAGGCCCAAGCTAGTGTTTCCAAGCCTTCTCATGAGAATTTTCAAAGAAAAGGGGGTGGTAATCCCACAAGATATTAGTCCCATGCCTCCTCTATCAGCCATCAACAAATTTACTCTAGTACAGATCCAGAGTCGTCTTTCAGGTGAAGAAGAAGAGGGTGTCCATGAAGAAGGAGACCCTATGGAGACTGAAGCAGAAGGGGCAGGACCAGTTTCCACACCTAGAGTAAGACTCAAAAGGAGCAGACCCTCTACCTCATCATCTGTTCCTCCTGATACCCTTGAGATCATTCTGGAGAGACTTGATACTATCCGTGATGTTCAGAATCAACAGACAGAGAGGATGACAGCAATGCAGGACCAGCTTGATGTACTCTTTGCAAAGTTTGATAGCATTCATACCAGCTAGGATCACTGACCCTTTGGCCATTCCGGTCAAAAAGAGGGAGAACTTTGGGGCAGCGCTTGAGGGGGAGTGCTCTTTTTGAGGGGGAGTTTAATTATGTTATGTGTCTTCTTTAAGTGTGATACACTAGTTTTTAGTTTGTTTTAAATACACTAGTTTTTAGTTTGTTTTAAATACCTGTGCTTTAAGTTTGATACACTTGTGAATCTTTGGTGTTTACTTATATAGTATGATGTTATTCAGCTTTAAGCATTGTTTGTTTATGGTTTGTACCCATTGATACTTTTGTAAGCTTTGAGGGTTGATTACTTGTTCTTATGCACTGATTGTAGGCTTGTATGGTTTGTGCCATGTATTTGCAAAAACTTTGCATATGTAGCCTTTGTGCTTTGTGTTTTGGTACTTGTTAATGCTTTGCATTATCTTTAGTACAACACTCTTGTGCCCTTGTAGGATTGTTCCTAGATGCATATATGTTTGTATTCATTGGTTGAGTGTTGGACTTACAAATGATACTCTTCAATTGAGTTTCTCATTTTTGCATGTCTGAATGTTCATTCCTTGTGTGAATGAACATAGTAATCACTTTTGCTTAGTGACTACTGGTTTTGATCTTGCCATGAATTATTGCTTTTATGCCTATGTTCATTTTTGCTTGATCATGCTTTTGTTGCTCCATATGCATATTAAGTTTTCTGCATACAATGATATTGCTATGTTATTGTGTTTCAGGAGTTACTTATTCATATGTTCAAGAGCTTTACAGAATCTAGAGTTAAGTGTGAGTGAGTTTTCTAATTGGTCCCAACTCACGTTTAAGTCTAGAGTCTGTTGTAGGGTTTTGTCACGGAATAGGCAAAGGGGGAGATTGTAAGGTTGAATTTTATCAACCATTTAATTGGCTTTATTCCATGACCAATTTTCTTGTAATTTAGCACTTAGCAACCCTGTATTTAGTTGGGAAAATTGTAAGGGTAGTGTGTGAGAAGATGTGAAGAAAAGCTCAAGAGTGTGCAAGAAAAACAGAGTCTCACGGCTAGGACTCGCGGGTGGGTCGCAACTGGCAAGCCGTGAAAGGCAGGCATGTGAGAGGCACACTGGGAAGCTGAAGGGTTGCGCCAGCTGTCACGCTACAGGACAAAAGTTCCAGTCTGGCCAAGCCATTACATCGCAACTTGATTTCGCGACTTGTCCAAGCCGTGAGGTCAAGTCGCCAACTTGCCCTATTTGGCAAAAACTGACGTTTTACATTTCTTTCTCACCCTACTATATATACACCCTTATACCCATCATATTGAAAGAGCTTCCAGAGAGAATTTTGAGAGAGCAAACCCTAGAGAAAAACAAGATTGATTCATCCCCAATCTTCATCTAAAGAACCTCTACAAATTCCTCTATTCTTTTCCTCTCCATTGTCATACCCTTGAGAGGTCATTTACCAAACCCTTATCACACCACACCCACGTCTGTGAGAAGGTCCATTTGGTGCTTTGGGAAGCAGTTTGGAAAGGAATCAATATACATTGGTTGATGCTATGGTCAAGTAGCGGAATCCGGGAAGTTAAAGAAGAAATAGGTTCGGCATAACCTCATTGGAACAAGAAGCTTGGAGAGCTTAGGTACTTGGGTAGATTAGGCTTAGAGGGTCTTCTGCTGTTCATGTATCCTAACTATATTCTTTAGTGGATTATTTGACCGCTTGGAGGGCGGCGGAGAGGTTTTACGCCGAGGACTTCGGTTTCCTCTTCGATAACACATCGTGTGTTGTCCGTGTGCTTGCATCTCTCTTTCCTTTATCTTTGCCTTATATTTACTGTTGTGGATGTGTTTATATTTGGCATAGATTGCTTTATCAATTCCATTAAGCTTGTTATCATATTTCGCACATTAATTGTTTGATAGAAAGCTTGAATTGGTATTTTTGTTTCTGGGGGTCTAAACGTTTAAGGGTGTTTCATACCCATATTGAACTTTCAAAACCGATTTAGGGTATGATTTCTCATCTCCTAGTATTGCTTCTACTAGTGCTACTATTTTTGTTTCTCCTGCTAATAATGTTGAAATTGAGAATAATGAAGTTAAAAATGAATTAGCTAGTGAGAACATAGATAAGGGTAAGTCTATCTTAGGAGCATCCACTGAAATTGCTAAGAATGAGACTAAAAACAGTAGGGCTGAAAAGGGAAACTCTCAAAAGGCAAAATAGAAAAAGTAGCATTTTTGTCATCACTGTGGCGTAGCTGGACATACTTGATGTAATTGCTACAAGCGGCCAGCCAATTAAAAGAGTAACAACATGATCGTCGGATTAAGGGTTTGCTGGACGGAAAGGTTCTTCCAAGGTGTGGAAGGAAAACGGCTTCAAGTGATTCTGTCACTTGTTATCTCTCTATCCCTTTTTTGTTTGTTTGTTTGTTTCTTTCTTTTTTTTTTTTTTTTTTTTTTTTTTGCATTACTTGTGTGTTTTGCTTTATTGTTTTGAGTCAGTATAGTTTTATGCATTGCTTTGTTTAATTTGTTTTTATTTTTTTTTTCTTTTTCGTTTTGGTTTATTTTGTTTTTCATATAAAAATTTAAAAAAAAATAAAAAATTGAAAAATACAAAAATAGTGTGTATTTCTGTACATTGGTACTTATGTACCTTGGATGGCCATTGAAATAAAGTTTTCTAAACTTTGTATCTCTTGTAGCTTAGATGAGCATCTCTATGCACAACTAAGCAAGTGAGCTTTGTGACTCTTATTTGTGATGAGTAAGATTAAGTAATCTCTTGTACTTAACACTTCTATCACTCTTTTTGACGAGAATGACTAGAAAATCCTAAGAGAAAGGCATAAATAATCATCTCACCATTGTTGCCTGCCAATCATGAAATGGCATCTGCATGCTTCGGCATAGCAAAAGTGCAATGTCAAATGCTTAACATCATTGGGTATTTCTTTCCTCTCTCTTATATGCCTATACATGATTTGCTTAAATATATATATATATATGCAAAGAAAAATAAAAAGCAAAAAAATAAATAAATATGCTTTATATAAGATTACAAGCGTGTATTCAAGGAGATGTGGGAGTTATAGGATGTACCTCGAAGGTGATAGTCCCCATCAAATAGTTATGATTGTGTGTGAGTTAAAGTTATTTTCTCATTTCTCAAATTGTCATAACATGTATACATTTATGCAATCTTGCGATGTTTTCACACACAACACACAATATTCTTTACTACTCTTGATACATGTGCAGGTACAATGTGATTTGGCCATCACAAGAAATACTTGTGTTTATGTATGCTCACTAAACTATCTTAACTTATTTTTAAAATATAAAATTGGTTAGACTTGTTTAGCGTGTGTGTGTGTGTGTGTGTGTGTGTGTTTTGGGATCAATGTGCTTAACATTCTTTTAGTGAGAGATGATTTTGAGAGTTCAAAATGTTGTTTAGATCCTTTGTTAAGTTGCATGTTTGATTGCATTCGTGTTTGTATTTTTCTCCTCTTGAAAAATAGTTTTAAATGCAATCTCGACAGCCCCTCGACACCTGGCTTATCTATCAAGCTCTTTAGCTTCTTTTTATCAAAATCTCGACACCTCTTGATAGCTAGGTCTATTGATTGAGAAACTTTAGGTCCTCTCGATAGCTCCTCAACAAATCCTCTATCCATCGAGCTTCTTTTTGCCTTTGGACACCTTCTTGATAGTTGCATTTGTCGAACCCCTTAAAGCTCAACACCTCTCGACATCTCCCAATTGGTCAAGAATTACTGAGCTTGTATATAAAGGGTTCTCGTGATCTCAAACTCATTTCACCTGATCTCTCTTGACTCTTCACCTCCTTAAACATCTCTCACTCACTCCAAACCTCTTCCTCAAGGATTTTTCGGCCTTAATCAAGTTTTTCTTCACTTGGTAAGTGTCCTAATCCTTCTTTTTCATGCATTTCATCTTTTACGACCTAACTTTTGGGGTTTGATGAAAAATTTGGGGTTTTTCAAAATCAAAGAGGTTTTTGCAAAAGTTTTGGGATGGATTTTGTGTTTTTGATCTTAAAACTTCATGCATTGCATCTCATTTGTATTATAACACTATTTCATGCATTCTTAGATGTGTGTTTACTTTGTTGCACACTCGTGTGCTGGTAGGATTAGATTGGGCTGAGCTTATGATGCAATTACCTTTGCATGTCACATGGTCATGCATTCCCATGCATACGTACTTTCTATTCAATATATTTTGATATATTTTTGCTGCTTGGGACTTTTTTTATTGTCTCTTTCTCCCTCCCTCTCTCTCTCTCTCTCCTGTTTGCGTTAGTCTGCTTCAATAGCACTTAAACGCAAATCTACTTTGTCTCAGAACCCTCTTCGTTCCAGGGCATCCACTTCATCTGATCCTACCCTTCTTCTGTTCGGTTCCGTGATGAGTAGTCCCGAAAGGACGTCTTGGAGAACTTTTCTTGATGAGGTGTTCATTCGGAACGCCAAGTTATTTTGTCGGACTTCTTCAACGTTGACCTACCACTGTCATCTACAGTAGGGGTTGGGAGTCACTGTGTGACGTCTCGGTCACTTGTCCATCCGTGCTGATCCAGGAGTTTTACTTCAACATGCATGGATTTGATTATTCAGTACCTCTTTTTGTTACTCGCGTTCAAGGTACGCACATTGTGGTCACACTAGATATTGTATTCGATATGCTTCGTGTCTCGAGGGTAGAGTATCCTAGCTACCCCAGTTGTGAGAGTCTAAAAACTGAGTCCAAAGATGGGCTTATGTCCACTTTTTATAAGAGTCCCTCTGATTGCGGCAAGTGTCAGTTTACTTCATGTTCGACCTTTGCTAAATTGTTCTACATCCTCTTTCTCACTATAACTCTATCACTGAGTCCCGTGCTCGATTTTTTGCTTTCTCTTTTAGAGTATCCCACTATAGATTTTCCCTTTCATTTTATTCTTTTTATCATAGATGTTTATAGGGATACGACGACCTGTGATAAGCTCGTCTTCCCTTCTACTATCCCGAGGCTTTTATGCCATTTTTATGTCCCCTTTCTTACTTCCAACCACTTTTCCGTTATGAATGCGTAGATGCCACTATTGTTAAATGGAGCGAGGCGCAACTACATTCGAGGTGGTCAAGTACGACAGCTCCTTTTACTCCTTCAGCCCTATCCACGTCTGCTCCTTCTTCTTCTACAAGTGGTGTGACTTTGGACGCAATCATCACACAGCTTCAGCACATGAATGCTCACCTTGACACTCTCACTAATGAGTTGTGTCAGGTGAACACCTGTGTCGGTCGTATTGCCAGAAGGTAGGCTTGCCTTGGTGGCTTCGTAGAGTCTCCCTCTCCTCCTCCCAAGGCATCCAACAAAGACAAGGCATCCGAGGACGATGACGACTCTGACAATGATAAGGATGATGAGGATAGAGATGCTAACTCACCCAGCAATGACGAGATGTCTACTTGATACTCTTACCCTTTGTCACTCATGACAAAAAAGGAGATTAGTTTTAGATATAAAAGTAGTCATACTCATAGGGGGAGGGTTAGTATAAGAGATTTTTGTTGGGGAGAGTGTTAATATTGAAGGATGTAGTGAGGGTTTTATGTATCTTTTATCTTCTCTTTCTCTTTTAAATACATTATTCTTGTATGTTGGTCTTGTGACCATTTTGACATACATTGTAGCTATATTTGCTTTATATATTGATTTATGTTTTTCACCTACCCCTTACATGTGTTGTTTCTTTTCTATCTTTATATTCTTATTAATTGTATGCAATCTATTATTTCTGTTTCATTATAAGATGCCTTGATGAGTTTTGTTTAAAGTATTTTAGAAATACAGGTTGTCAAAGTTTACTTACCATAAACTCTCTTCTTGCAAAGTTTTTCAAGAGTTTGTGTTAGAATAGATTTTATTGTATTTAACAAGTGAATATGAGTTGAGTGATTTATGACGTCTTTCATATCTCATTTGTTTGTTATGGTTATGTCATGTATTGCCAAATGGGGAGATTGTTAGGAACATATATCACTATTTTATGTAATTGGCTAATCCTTTGACAAAACGCACTTTATTTGTAACTGAGTAGATCTAGGATGTATTTAAAACTTCAAGAAACCTTGATTCAAATTCAAGTGTTAAAGTTATGCAAGTCTGTCTAAGAATCAAGTCAGAAAGTGTTGTTCATTAAAGCTCGACAACTAGCATCTATCGAGATTTAAAGAGAGCTGTTTCAGCCTGAGGCTCGATAGCTTCTCGACAGATAGGGTATCTGTTGAGGTTTATGAAGTTCATTTTTTCAAGACTGTTTTTCATCCAATCCATAAGTATGTGTTTAGGCTTTCTTTTCTCACAACCTAAACATATATAAGGATTATCTTAAGGGCCATCAAAGCTTACACAAGTTGCACGAGTGTGAAGAAAAGTCTTGTTGATGCAAATTATGACTGGAGATAGAATTTGCCCTAGTTCTTCTTTCTCTTGAAGAAGCTGCTGTGTGTGTACACCGTAGGGTTTTGTGACAAAGCAACTTCATGATCTTCATCGTCTGGATGAACTGGAGAACTTTGCAGCCAACATCTTTCTTAAGATGGTGATCAAGTCGCGTACTGAGATCTGCGCAATTGGTTAGTCACGTACTAGACGCCGTGCATTGAAAAGAAGAGATTGTCACTACAAAACAAGTCCAATTGGGTATTGGGTTAAGGATTCAACTATAGGTTGATCAAAGGTATTGTGATTCCTTTACTTGTAACCGCTTGTTGTGATAATAGTGGATTCTTGGGAGTGGTGACCTTAAAATCACTTGGTGGACTTTTTGCCGTGTAGGTTTTTCCCATTTATAAACAACTCACCATGTCAATTTAATTTTCGCTGCATACTTATTTATTTGGAGATTTGTTTGTGCTACGACATGCTTTGCATGTTAATTTGATTAATTAATAAACTTTGCTAATTAATCAATTAATTCATCACCAGGAGTCAATACGTTTTTGGCTAATCAAAATAATTAAATTTCATTGTTAATCATTTGTTAGAATATGCAAATTAATCATTCGAAATTGTTTCATTATAGTAAGAAAATTAAGTAAATTCACTAAAATATTTATGAAATTGGATTTTATTTCCAACCTTAAAGGTATAATCAACTTCAATAATAAGTGTAATATTTTTAAAAATAAAAGTGATTAAAATTTAGTTGCTACAGAAATCTATATTAAAAATATACAATATTTAGAGACACAAATTCGAATATATGGCATCCATTTTATGAGTTTTACATCTTATAGTCATCGAAGAGTATGAGAGCAAGTTAATTTCACATTAAAAACATGCATGCAGATGAATTGAATACTACCATACCATGAACACAAGCGTGCATTTGGTGAAGAATAAAAAAAAAAATTACAAAGAATTCAGTAACAACTTTTCTTTTATTCTGAAATATCCCAGCTACAGTAACAGAGCAAATACTATCTACAACAACACACCAGATCATAGCAGCTTTTAGTAAAATGCTGAACTCAAACAAATCTAAAAATTACTATCCAACAATCCACAATTTCATTTACATAAAGAAAAAGGGAACATGATAGATTGAAGTAAATGAAATTCTACTTAGAATAGAACTCCTATAACCTATTTGCCAATAGTATTTCCCCATTCGGCATTAGTTATAATAGCTTGGGAGGCATTTTGTTATTGTTTGTTGGTACAAGCATAAGGATTCTACTTGCCCAAAATGGTGGGCTTGACATTAACACAAGTGGAAGTAGCAGATCCTACTGCTTCCTTGTATACGAGATCAATGTAAGCAACCACCAATTGTTGGCATGGTACACTGTTACTGCAAATAAGCTTCACAGCTTCCTTTGTTGCAGAAGTGCCTCAAATGTTCTTAAAGCTAACATTGCTGATCTTAACTTTCGAGGGAGACTGAAAGCAAAACAAACAGACAAAAACCCACACAAGAATTTGATATTAGTATCTATAATTTGTTTTTCCTTTTTTTTTAACTTTTAACATCAAAATGAGTGTATATATTTGTGATGTTTATAATAACCTTGTTTGAGTATTGATTATTTGAGCAATAGCCTTGATCAATGAGGATAGGATTTGTAACATTGTTCATGATAATATTCTCAAAATGCATATCAGAAGCACTCCCAGGAAGGCTAGAAGGCCATGTTTTGATTCTAACACCATTCTTTGTACTGCTAAGGGTGCCACCAATTACTCTGATTCCTAAAACTAGTTGTTCATTCTGGTACCTTCCAAGACTTCCAACGCTAATATCATGGCCAGGTCCACAAGTTACTTGGTTAGCAGTAACATCTTAGGTTCCATCACCAATGGAGATGCAATCATCACCTGTTCCAATTTTGCATTGGTGATGGTGATCTTAGACGAACGTCCGATGCGGTTTCCATCGGTGTTAGGGCTATCTCCGAGTGCAGTTATGGTAACATGTTGGATTTGCAAGTTCTTGCGTCCCATAACGTTTATGTGGAAAAATTTGCTATCCTTCGATTGAATATCATAGACTATTGAATTTGTGACGTAATCGAACCTTACATTCTATTCATGTTTACAAGTTAGAAATATCAAAACACCAAATATGAACGCCATAGTTTCATTTAAATATTCTCCAAAAAATATTTTCATTTAAATATATTATAGTAAAATGCTAACGCTTCTTCGAATTGCTATATTAAAAAAAATTACAAATATATATCAATGAATGTGGTTGGTACTACATTAACAATATTATATATAAATTAGGTGCAAGAACACTACCTTGATGACTGTAGAGAAAAAAGATGAATCTAAGGTGTTTGAAGGTGTTGGAGAGAGAAATTAGAGAGAGGAGAGTGAGAATCTAGCTAAAAAAACTGCCTAAATTCTTTTTCTTTTTTTTTTTTCTTTTTTTGCAAAATGATGGGTCTAGAAACCTTTATAGCTGAAAAGTGACTCTGCGGCTTCCGACATGCCTTGTAGGGCCGTCGACCACCCCGTTGACATCAGTTGTTTCGGCCTTTTGCTTTGTCTAGCTTCCAATGCATATTTGAAGGCCTTTCCAGACTCAGATTGAGCTGATCTTGGTGTCTCTGGAAAGCGCTAGATGTCTAGTTTCCAGAACACTAATGAAATTAAAAATCAATGATCGGATAAAAAATTATGGCATTGGGAAGTGTGCTAATGTGTTTTTCACAGTTTTATAGATATTTCAATCATTTTAACTCTGATTTTGACCCATGAATAGTCGTTGGAAAGGGAATTTGATAATCTTCATAATGGCGTTGGTCCAATCTCGTTCTAATAATTGAATCCAAATTAGGATTTCTAGTGCCCTTGGGATTCAACCTCGGGTCAAACTTGGTCAAAGTTGAGAAAATCACCGAGTAGCTCAAATTTGATGTAGAAACATGAAAAATGTTTTTTTGGGATGACTTTGACCGACTTTGTCTTTCGGTCAACCCAAGGTTCACTAGGGGCATTTTGGTGAATTTGACCGAACAAGGTACTTTGAGTGCTCCAATGCCCAAACTAGTTATGTCACGTTAATTTAGATTCTTCTGCTGCCCTATGAAGAAAAAATAATATTTTTGGAAATTTTGAGGTCTAGCACACAAATCGAGGTCGGACAAAATACGGTGTCTACATCATTGAGCTACAAAATTATTGATAAAAGACAATAGTTAATACAACAAACCATTTAGGTACTTGAAATCATTTAATTTTGTTGTTATTCATTTGTTAGAATATGCAGATTAATCATCCAAAATTGCATCATTTTAGAAAGAAAATTAAGTAAATTTACTAAAATATTTATGTAATTGGTTTTTATTTCCTATCTTAATTTTTGCGTTGGTGGTTTAATCAACTTCAATAATAAGTGTTATATTTTTAAAAATAAAAGTGATTAAAATTTAGTTGCTGCAGAAATCTATATTAAAAATATACAATATTTAGAGACACAAATTTGAATACATGGCATCCGTTTTATAAGTTCTACATCTTATTGTCATCGAAGAGTATGATAGCAAGTTAATTTCGCATTAAAAACATGCATGCAGATGAATTGAATATTACCATATGATGAACACAAGCATGTATTTGGTGAAGAATTAAAAAAAAAAAATTACAAAGAGTTTAATAATAACTTTTGTTTTATTACGAAATATCCCAGCTACAGTAACAGAACAAATACTATCTACAACAATACTCCAGATCATAGCAGCTTTTAGTAAAAGGCTGAACTCAAACAAATCTAAAAATTACTATCCAACGTTCCACAATTTCATTTAAATAAAGAAAAAGGGAACATGATAGACTGAAGTAAATGAAATTCTACTTAGAATAGAACTCCTATAACCTATTTGCAAACAGTATTTCCACATTCCACATTAGTTACAATAGCTTGGGAGGCATTTTATTATTATTTGTTGGTACAAGCACAAGGATTTTGCTTGCCCAAAATGGTGGGCTTGACATTAACACAAGTGGAAGTAGCAGATCCTCCTGCTCCCTTGTATACGAGATCAATGTCTGCAACCACCACTTGTTGGCATGGTACACTGTTACTGCAAATAAGCTTCACAGCTTCCTTTGTTGCAGAAGTTCCTCTAATGTTCTTGAAGCTAACATTGCTGATCTTAACTTTCGAGGGAGACTGAAAGCAAAACAAACAGACAAAATCCCACACAAGAATTTAATATTAATATCTATAATTTGTTTTTCCTTTTTTTAACTTTTAACATCAAAATGAGTGTATATATTTGTGATGTTTATAATAACCTTGTTTGAGCATTGACTGTTCGGGCAGTAGCCTTGATCTATGAGGATAGGATTGGCAACATTGTTCATGATAATATTCTCGAAATGCATATCAGACGCACTCCCAGGAGGGCTAGAAGGCCATGTTTTGATTCTAACACCATTCTTTGTACTGCTAAGGGTGCTACCAATTACTCTAATTCCTGAAACTGGTTGTTCATTCTGGTACTTTCCAAGACTTCCAACGCTGATACCATGGCCAGGTCCACAAGTTACTTGGTTAGCAGTAACATCTTGGGTTCCATCACCAATGGAAATGCAATCGTCACCTGTTCCAATTTTGGCATTGGTGATGGTGATCTTAGACGAACGTCCGATGTGGATTCCATCAGTGTTAGGGCTATCTCCAGGTGCAGTTATGGTAACATGTTGGATTTGCAAGTTCTTGCATCCCATAACGTTTATGTGGAAAAATTTGCTGTCCTTCGATTGAATGTCATGGACTATTGAATTTGTGACGTAATCGAACCTTATATTCTGTTCATGTTTACAAGTTAGATATATCGAAACACCAAATATGAACGCCATAGTTTCATTTAAATATTCTCCTAAAAATATTTTCATTTAAATATATTATAGTAAAATGCTAACGCTTCTTCGAATTGCTATATTAAAAAAAATTACAAATATATATCAATGAATGTGGTTGGTACTACATTAACAATATTATATATAAAAAATATTAAAAGAAAAAATCTTTTTGGACCAAACAATTTGTCACAACTTGATGTTATATGTGAGTATGATTGGTGAACCATCGCTTTCACCTTTAACCACCACTTTCACCTTTAACCACCACTTTTTCTCCATTGCACACAATTGCACAAGTTAGGGTCATGGCACACAAGTTGTGTCCATATTCTGTATTTGGACTTTCTCATATACGAATTTGGACATTCTGTATTTGGACTTTCTCATATAAAGCTTACATCAAATTATTAATAATATGATAATATCCTTAACATCAATAAACGAATAAGTGCTTGAATTAGTATTTCATGATGGTCAAATTTCTTCAAGTTGTAGTGTCTGTATATATCTACATAAATATAATGAAAGTTGAAATGCAAATTATTAAGATTGAAATCTTACGATAGGAAGTGTTTTGCAGTTGTACTGTTTGGCACAATTATTTTTTTGCCATGCCGTTTGTCCTTTGCCATCAAAAACTCCACCACCTGACACAGTGAGACTGTTGATACGTCGAAAAGAAACCCAAAAGCCTTTACCGCTGAAGGAGGAAAGGTCTGATGGGGCCTGTAGGGTGCCCTGAAGGTGAAACTCAATAGCACCTTTGCATGGACCTAATAAAGTCACTACACCTAGTTTGTATGTCCCTGCTGAAATCACAACTTTACTTCCTGCTACTGCACATGCAGCTTCCCAAGCTTTTGTCAAAGCCTGATAAACACGTTATGAAAAATCAAAATTAGTATATTAAAATCATTTTTCATGTTAATGTTTTATCATCTGGTCAAGACACCAAAGAGTTTTTAGTGTGAGTAGAGTTTGAACCCGAGTACTTTTATTTGACATTAAAAGACTTTACTAGTTAAGTTAACTAGAACCCACTTCTCATGCTAATTAGGTATAGTTAATTGTGCTACACATGTTCATACCTGGGTGATATCGGCATTAGGTTTTCCTCCATATGATTTAACGTCAAAGACTTGCCCAGCACTGGTGGATGCCAACAACAATAGTAAGGAAATGGTTACAATGCTCAAATTCTTTCCCATTTTATTGTTCTTTATTTCCTTGCTATTGCCAATTTGTTGTACGGTATGATGGTTTCCCTATTCAGTTTGAAGCTATTTATACTACAGTACTTGAGCTCATCACCATTAAGGCTATCCAACTGATATTAACTAATTTTATGCATGGTTGCTAAGAACTCTCCTGTTTCCACTTCAACTTCTATACTATTATTAGCTTTCGTGCTTCCTTCTTCACTAATTAATTAATAGTTTATCGTTATAATCAAACCGTTGATGACCAGTTAAGATTAAATCAATTTCATTGACCATGGAAGGATAAATTATTAACAACTTTATGATTGAATTATGCGAATAACTCTAAAGGATTATAACATGTCTTTTTTTTGGTTCATTATTCTATAAGATAAGATTATTACTACTATATATCACCCTAACTTCCTAGCCTTAAATGGCAAGCTCTTAGCCACCTGAAATCTGTTATTTTCTCCTTGAAGTGAGTTGAATACTTCCCGTTAGAGAGGGGGGAAAAAGTCTAGAAAAATAATCACCTCTGAAAACTATCCGAAGTTAGTATAAGCTTAGTATAGGCAGCATGTCTGTGTATAGTGTAAAATAGAAAATAAAGAAAATACTATATAGGAGGGGTTGAACTCACCTTCTCAATTATTATATTTTTCATTATTGTCATAATTAGTTTACAGTTGTTTGTCAATTGTTAAATACTAGCCGGTAACCAGGGAAATGCTCGAGAAAGTTAGACGTAATCTTTTTTGTCTAAATAAGAAATCTGATAATTATGATAACCCACAAACATTTATTATAATCGTAATGCCAAGAATATTGTAGTTTTGTCACCTTTTGAGTATTTTTAAATAAAATATTTAGGGTTTAAATTCTCTCTTCTCTATTGTAACTATCAAATTACAAACAAACGAAATCAACAAATACTTTCATTGGTCTTTCTTAGAATTTAGAAGTTTGAAATTGGAAATGTTTCTTGGTTCTTAAAAGTAGAGACTAAGAGACTGATGTTGCCTATCTATGAGTTTTTAGTATGTAGAATACAGAAGCTCAGCCGACTTCTCCTCCTTTATTCTCCAACCATGAAACTTGTTCGCTTTGTCCCCCTAGACTGTGACATATTACCACCATCAACCTCCACAAAATTGTGTTGTTTAAAGACAAATTTGTGATAAAGAAATCAGGTTGTGAATAATAAAGAGAAATAGAATGTAGAAATAATGAAATTCGTATGAAATTCAAATTTTGACCGGGCCTAAAAGTAGGGGTTTTAATTAACTAGCAGATGGAGTTGATGATTTTGGCCTTAAAACTTATCAACCCAAAGGAGAGTGGGAATTCTCCTTTTTCATCAGGTTGTGAAACACGACACTTTTCTACTACTATTTTTGGTAGGTGAACTTCCACGCAACTTTTGAAGTGTTTAATACTAATACCGATTATTAGCAATGACGAGCCATAAAATATATCATTGTTCATGTTCCAACCCAGGATTATTCTTACTTTGGTTGAATATGACTTTGATGTTGGTTGAACTTCAACAAATAGGAATTTTGAACAATAGTATGTTTCACATCAAATGAGAGGAAAACATTTCTTTTCTTTTTCTTTTTCTTTTAATAATTGATAATATATGCCAATATTGATGTCAATGAGACTAACATTTAAGCTAGGTTACAAATTACATGTTAAGCTTCCTTCATCAAATCATCTGTTTTATTTATTATGATATGCAAACTTTTCATCACCTTCATATTTATTTTTCCCTAATCATGCTGCTTCACATTCTCTTGATATTTTATTTAATAAAAGTTGAATCCATCCTTATGTAACGTCCACATCCAATTAGCTCGACCATAATCCAATTGATGATTACGGTTTGCCCTAAACACTTCAAAAGCAACGTTGAAGTTCTCATACCAAAACTAGCTATAGAAAAGTGTAGTTTCTAATATTTTGATGTAAAAGAGAATTCACACACTCTTTTGGGCTAAAGAGTTTTAAGTCCAAAAACATCATCTCCATATTTATAATGGTAGTTGTTCTTTGGGTTGTTGATGATTTGTACATAGTGCTTTCTGAACTCCTGAGGTGTCAATGTGTAAACTAGATTGAATATGAGTGATTGAACAAGTAATTTAATTGACATGTTATGGGAGAGATTGAGCATTCAATATACTCTAAGATCATAACAAGTCAAAGAGTTGAAGCATTCGATATATATATATATATATATATATATATATATATTTCATAATAAATCTGAAGAACTTGTTGACATGTAATGATTCCAAATAGTACACTAATCTCAAAATTCAATCATCAATCTATAGAAAGCACATAGATAGTCCCAAGAACACATGTTAAAAATATGAGGTCACCTCTAACCCTAGCTAGAGATTTAGCCACACATAGTTAGGCAAAAGAAATAAATAAAAGCTCTCATTCATTAGCGTTTGTTGATTGGAAGAGTGGCTAATGGTTGGTGCTGCTTTCTCAATATGATATAGGCCTAAGGACCCTCAAGGTTTTTAGGAGTCAAGCCATAGCAGACTTGCTGACCCAGTTTTCAAGAGAAGAAGAATGCCATTGAGCGAGGAGATCATAGGAGAAGTAGCAGTGGCGGAGCTTCCAGGCAAGAAGTGGACCATGAGGTTCGATGGATCAACAACAGCAGCTTTGAATGGCATAGGGATTATGCTAAGTTGTGAGGATGGGGGAACCATACCATTCTCCTTCAAGATTGAGTACCCTTGCTTAAACAATGTTGCTGAGTATGAGGCAAATCTGACAGGGCTGGCCATAGCCCTTAGCATGGGAATCAAGCACATGAAAGTACTAGGAGATTTTGCTTTAAGGGGGCTAAGCATAGCATCTTATCGTGCTTAGGCACAAAAAGTAGAAAGAAGGTTCCAAACTTTAAGTTTGGAGTATGCTTAAAGCAATGGGAATCAGTTTGCTAATGCACTAGCCACCCCGGGATCCTAGGTCCCTTTCAAGAAAGAAAGCACAATGATAATAGTCAGCAAACAGCAAAGTTCCATCACAGAAACTCTTAAAAAGATGTTTCTAGAGGAGCCATATGAAGAAGATTGGAGGAGCTTGATAAAGGAGAAAGTAGAGAAGTTAGAGCATAGAGGAAGTGTCAAGGACCTAAAGGACTACACCATGACAGAAGGGGAACTATACAGGAGGTTGCCCAGAGGGATCCTGTCAAGATGTGTTAGTGAGTAGGAAGGAAAGAAGAAGCTGGAGGAACTTCATAGCTAGACTTGTGGAATCATAGAAAAGATCAGCCTATATCAAAGAATTTAGCGCATGGGATATTATTGGCCCAGCATGAGCAAGGATGTTGTTGTAGTACAAGAGAGGTTTTTGGGTTAAGATAGCTTGACCCTGGTTAATTAATTCAATTACTTAAGTTGAATTGTGGAGGCACCAACAAATCACTTATTAAACTAAATGCAGTGGAAATTAAATTGACATGGTGATTTTTTGACAAATGGGGAAAACCTCTCGCAAGGCAAAAAGCCTATCGGGTGATTTTAAGGTCATCACTCCAAAAAATCCACTAATCAACAATCAAGCAGTTATAAGTATAAGGAATCTTACAAACTGCCTTGGCCTATCCCGAAATACCAACCTACAGTTGAACTTTGCTTCAATACCCAGTTGGACTTGATGCACAAATCTCCAATCTGTGATTAACCCTTTGCATCGATCCCAGTACGTGACTAACTTCAACAACTTTGAATGATGTTGTTGGCTGCAAAGTTCATTACTTTATCAACAATGAAGATTATGAAGCACTTGGTTATAAAACCGTATGGTGTACAAACGTAGTAGCTTCTCAAAGTGAAAATAAATTTCTAGGTCTTTGTATCCATATAAAACGGCTCTTAAAATAAGCCTTATATATGTTTAGGGTTGTGAGAAACGAAACCCTAAACAAATACATAAGATTGGGTCGAATTTCAGATCTAGAAAACTGAAATCGTAATTCTTGATAGATTAAGCTGTTATCGAGCTATCTATCGAGCTTCACATTAAGTTTCAATAGCAGGCATTTGTCAAACTATTTGTCGAGACTTGATAAACAGCTTTTCTTTACTTATTTCTTGGACTAATATTCATGTCTTTTAATACGAATAGTTGATTTGCTTGAACAAAATATTTTTTGATATGTTTAACTCATTTTAGATCTATTCAATTACAAGTAAAGTGCATTTTGTCAAAGGACTAGCCAATTACATAAAATATAACCTTAACAATCTCCCCCTTTGGGAATTCGTGACAAAACCACAAGCATAATTATGAGAGAAGTATAAAACAACAATCTCCATAACTATTACATTAAAAGTAAATAAGTCTAACTGTTAGGATATGTGCCCTTTAAATCCTATTGTATGATGCTATGTATAACATTATGTATGACTTAATGTTGTAATTAATAAAGTTGTTTTATTATTATCTAAAATAATGGTAACATTAATATTTGGACATTATTATATAGTTCATGAGATGCATAGTATGTGATTTAGTCACAGAAGATATAAATCACAAGTTCTTTGTAAACTCAAAATTTTAGTTTATAGTTTGTGATGAAGTTGGGCATTTCATTTGCGAACACTATAACATATCAACTAAAATGATTTGTCATGATCATGGAAGTTGAGACTTTTAGTTGATATGTTTTAAGAGTTAAGACATATTGAAATTGGATTTCATAAATATATGATGAATAACTTATATGATTAAACCGGATACTCAAGGATTAAGATGTAGTAATCTTCAAAGTGGCAGTTTACATTTATGACTTTGTATTACCACGAATATTTTATGAAGAGGTTGCATGTATAATAAAGTTTTGGAATATAATTTATTAATAAGGCCTAAAGTGCAATTATATTTATATAGTGGTATTAAATATAATTAATGGTAACTTTGGACTTATCAAGAGTTGACAGAAAAGCCCAAGACCCATTGGAGCTAGAGTCTTATTTGTTCCATTTTGGTCCCACTCCAAGCTACATACTAAAACCCAATTGGAATGGCTCAAAAGGCTAGCCCAATTAGATAATCAATTATAAGGAGAGAAACATGCATAATTTCATATGAGAATCAAGTGGTGTGTGTGTGAGTGTTAGCCACTCTCTTATTCTTTCATTGGAAATTGATTGAGAGACCACACTTCTTGGGCACATGTGGAATTGGAGTGAAAATTAAAAGTGTTCCCAAGTACTTTTAATCTTTGGTTTTGAATTTCATTGTACCAGGGTACGCTTACTTGTTCTTGAGTTCTAAAATTTGCATAGCACATGTTATCAATTGCGATTGAAGTAGATCCGTTAATTTTTTTCGTTATGTATGTTTTGTATGAGACACAAACAATGTTTTTCCAACATTAACAACTACAATGAGCTTTTGAAAAACTTTGTAAAAAAAGAGATCATGGCATGATAGACTTGCAACTTGTCTTATCTAAAACACTTGAACAAAATTCATCAAGGCATCAAGTGTGAAACATAGACAAGTTGTATAAAAGAAAAAATATGTGTACAAAGAGAGAAAATAAACAACACATGTGAGACAAAGGTGACGAAATATACATCATCATCATCATATATATATATATATATATATCAAAAGAATACAATGTATGCAAAAGTGGTCACAAGACCATGGTACATGTAATGAGAAAGATACATCAAAACCTCACTATATATCTCAATATACTCTCCCCCTAACTTGTCTATTTCTATGCGAGCTCTCCCCCTAACAACAAAACTACTCTCATATACAAAACTACTCCCCATTTTTATCACAAGTGATAAAGGGTGAATCACTGAGAAGCAGCCCTCTCATCATCATACCCAGAGCCAGAAGCATCCTCAACATCATCACTTCCACCATCCAAAGAAGAATCCTCAGCAGGATCGAGAGAAGGTGAAGGAGCAAAGCTACCAAGACGAGACTATCAACGAGCTATGCAATTGATCCTGTGTTCATATGACACATCTCATCAAAAATATGGTTAAAACTACTACCGAAATCAGCACACATGTGCTGAAGCTGGTCCATAATGGCAGTAAAGGATACCTCTAGTCCTAAAGAAGAAATGGAGTAGAAAATGAAGACAGACGGGGGGTAAGGGTAGCATTATCCTTCACACGTGGCCACTTGGTCGCTAGCTGTGCATTGCTCCTCCTAATAGATTCCTTTACTAATGGCACCCATGGTGTAAAAGAGAGGAGGAATGGTGACGTGCAAGTGTGTGAGAATGCATGTGATAGCTAAAGGGAAGATGAGCTTATCACGTGTAACAGTGTCTCGATAGATATCTATCATAGATACTATAATATGTGAAGGAAAATCTATAGAAAGATCTTCCAGAAGAGAAAAAAGGAAATGATCACGAGGCTCAGTGATGGTGTTATATTGTGACCATAGTGTAAGAATAAAGGTCATCACCTTATTAAGGATCCTTCGCCCTTTAGCAAACTTAGTTATGGAGAAATTAAGAGTATCTCCTCGCACTTTGGCCTTCTCACAAAAGAGTGAGGCCAATTTGTCACAAGGTATGTTACGTAGACGAGGGTGACTAGGATAGTCTGGATGAGCTACCCTGAAAACATGTAGTACCTCAGAAATAAAATCTGGATTATCTATGATACATATTCCTCTGAATACTGTAGTAAACTGAGGAACAAAGGTATCGATGGCATGCATGTTGGAGTAGAACTCCTATATGAACACACCAAGACAACTCATGGGTTTCTCACAAAGAGATTCCCAACCCCGAGAGCTAAATGCACTAGGAAGAGAGGTGTCTGGAAAATCAATCTGAATGACCTGGCAATCCGAATGAATTTCCTTATCATGAAAGTTCTCAACGAAATCCTTTTAGGAATCCGCATCACAGAACCAGACTCTATCAGCAGGAGGAGGAGAACGAGAAGACGAAGAAGAAGAGGAAGAAGAAAAAGAAGAAGAAGAACCACAACAAGTGATCGGGTTCTTGGACGGAACAAACTTTTTAGGTGCCATAAAAAGGTAACAAAACTGAAAGAGAAGGAAAGAAACAGAGAAACACAGCAGAAAATAAGGCACATGAAAAAAAAAAAGAAAAGAATGAAGTACAATGCATGATAATGCATAAGCATGTTATGTGCAAAAGAAATTGCATCATGGGCAAAAAAACCCAATCCAAACTACAACACTCACATTGGTTAATCAAGCACAAAACCTAGAATGCATGAAAACATGATTATATTGCTAAAGAATGCAATGCATGAGCATGTGGGAACAAATCATCAACACCTAACCCAAAAATTTCACCCAAAAAAAAAAAAAAAACTCAAAAACCCAAAAATTTCCCAAAAGCTTGAAAACCTAGGTCTAAATGCATGAAACGGATGAGAAAAGAGAAAAAGAAGGGATTTAAACTACTTACTAGAGGATTGAAGCTTGATAGAAGTTGAAGAAGGGATTGGAAGAAGGATTTTGTTGAAAAAGACAGATTTGGATCGAGAGAGAAGAGAGAGGTATCGAGATAATTGGATTTGAAATGATTCAGGTTGAACCTCAGATATATATATATATATATATAGAAAATCCAACTCGATAGATCGAGAATGTATCGAAAACAAAATCTTGATAGATTGAGAGGTATCGAAGCGACATCGACGACAAAAAGATCTCGATAGATTGAGGAGGTATCGAGTATCTATCAAGCAGATAGAGACTCCAAAGAATTGGCTCGATGGATCAAGCTATCTATCGAGAGGTATCAAAAACAAACCCAGAAATCTCAATAGAAAAGGCATGTATCGAGGTGCTATCGAGCTTCTATCGAGGAGGTATCCAGCATCTATTGAGAAGCCTAAACCAAGGTCTTTGAAAGAGGAGAAACAACACATGATGAATGCAATCAAGATAGACACCATAACAAGTAACCACGAAGCATGTTAAGCACTCAAACACATTAAAACCTCTAAATCAAAAACACATTAAACAAGTCTAGATGCAAAACATTCCTAGATCAAAAACACACTAAACAAGTCTAACCAATTTTATTTAAAAAACAAGTTTAGACAGTTTAGAGAGCATATACTATCACATGTATTTCTTGTGATGGCCAAAACACATTGTATTTGTACCATAGTATTAAGAGTAGCAAAGAGTATGCGTTCTATGTGTGAAACTTTTGCAATAGAGCATAAGTAAATCATTATATGAAGAGTAATGATATAAGAAGATTGAATACATCCACACACAATCATAACTGTTTGATGGAGACTATCAACTTCACCGTACTTCATATAACTCTCACATCTCCTAGAAACACGCTTGCAACCATATTTGAAAGCATTTTGATTCTTTTTGCTTTACATATTCTTTGCATATTTTTCCTTTTAAAAATAAAGTGACATAACATGCACGGGTAACTTAGAGAGAAAAGAATTACCTAATTATGAAAGCCAAACATCTTGTTTTTGCTGTGCAAGTGCTATACCTTACCGAGCATGGCTTTTATGAATTGTACACAAATGTTGTATGATTGACGAGTTTTAGCGGTGAGATGATTATTTATGCATTGTTCTTCAAATTTTTTTAGTCCTTCATGTCAAAAAGAGTGATTAAGATATGAATGATAAAAGATCAACCAAATCATACAAACCACATAAATGAGCCACAAAGCTTAAATTGCTTAGTTGTGCATGAAAGTGCTCATCTAAGCTACAAGTGATATGAAGTTGAGAAACGTTGTTTCAAAGGCCATCCAAAGTTACATACATACCAATATGCACAAACACACACTATTTTTGTATTTTTCAAAAATTCATTTTTTTATTAAAAAAAAAAAACTTAAAAACAAAGCATAAAAACAAACAAACAAAAAAACAAACAAAGCATTAAAAACTAGACTGACGCAAACCATAACACCAACCACGCATAAGATTAAGAAAGTGAAGGAATTACTTGAAATCTTTTTCCTTCTAGATGGGAGACCTGGATGGAGAACCTTTCTTTTGCATGAACTTTTGTTCAAATGGATAAGAAGGAGAGTTGAATCCATTGAAATTAGAAAGTAGCGTGACAGCCTTAAGAAGTTCTCCAAGAGTAGCTAAAGAAAGTTGAAGTTGACTTTGGCTCTCAAAAGATGACACACTGTTACTTTGTTGAGTGGCTAACCACTTATAGCAATTTGGACAAGTGTGCCCAGATGCTCCACAGTAAGGGCAGAAGTGAGGCTTCTTTGGTTGAGACTTCTTGTTGGTGGAGTGATGATTATTCTTCTTAGTCCCTTTCTTACCAACCTTACGGGGTGCTCCTAGAATGGATTTTCCCTTATCATTTTTATCCTCACTCACATTTTCAGTCTTAGGTTCAGTTACCTCACAGTTATCATTATTAGCAAGGGGAATAAAGAAGACTCTATTTAAAGCATTAGAAGAGGTACTACAAAAAGAGAGAGAATGATCATACCCGAGACTTGTTTTGTCAGATGCAGAATTCTGGAAGTTGAGCATTTCATCCTATTTGGCACTTGAAATCCTTTCCAATTGTGCTCTATCCTAAAACAATTTGGCATCCAGTTTTTTGGTCTTTTCAGTAAGAAAGTTGTTTTCAAACCTTAGTGTTCTGATGGTTTGATTAGCCTTATCAACCTTGGTGGAGAGTTCTTCTCATTTCAACTCCAATTCACTAACCTGTAAAGCTTACTTGTAAAGATTTCTCGTAACTAACCTGTAAAGCATCTCATGCTTCCCAGAGACCTTGTACAACTTAGACAAGGTAGTGTGGATGTCATCTTGTTCATCCATCTTCTCAAAATTTGATTCCATTAGCTCTTCTTTCTCATCAATTAGTTCTATTGCTTCTTTAGGGGATTCAACGATAGCTGGGAAAGCACTATCCCTTCTTGATCAATATCAGTAGAATCTACTTCTAGTATTGTATTACTTAAAATGGCAGCAAGGCTTTGCTCTTGCCAATGGATTTGAGGTATGTGGGACATTCTAGCTTGATGTGTGCAAATCCTTGACATCCGTAGCACTTTGGCCCAGCTAGAACATTGTTGCTTTGACAAGCATCCTTGAATCCTTTCTTGCCCTTGTCTTGGGACTAGAACTGAGAGCATCTAGACTGTTTGCGATCATTGTCACTTATTTTGACGGTCACATTCTTGATGAACTTCTTGAATTGTCTGGTGATATATGATTTGAACTTAATATCCTTATCTTCGGATGACTCATTGTTATCATCATTCTTAACCTCCAAAGCCATGTTCTTGCTTTTGCTACCTTTGCCAACCCTTGCTAAACCTAGTGCATAAGTTTGCAAATTCCTAATTAGTTCTGTCAAAAGAATAGAGTCAAGATCATTTGATTATTCTATAGCAGTGATCTTGGCATGGAATCTTTTCGAAAGAGATTTGAGAATCTTTCGGACAATCTTGGGCTCTAGAATCAGTTCTCCAAGATTGAAGGCTGAATTTACTATGTTCTCTAGCTTGGCATAGAATTCATCGAATGACTCATCCTCATCCTCATCCATCTTTATTTCCTTAAAGCTGGTAGTGAGCCTTTGGAACTTGGAGTTTTTAATAGCTTTTGTGCCCTTGTAGGTATTCTGAAGAATAGTCCATGCTTCCTTTGCATTGCTAGTGGAAGAGATCTTCTTGAATTCTTCATTGGTCACAGCGCTAAATAGAGCATTTTGTGCTCTACCGTTAAAATTTGCAGCTTTGATCTTAGTATCATCCCACGATGCTAGTGGCTCTTTAGGTTTCTTTTAACCTACTTCAACTGCAAGCCATAATTTTTCATATAAAGACTACAAAAAGGCTCTTATGCGCACTTTCTAGTATGCATAGTTAGTACCATCAAATGAAGGAGGAATAATCAGGGATTGCTCATGAGCCATAACAATAGGGGTCAATGGATCACACAGCAACAATTAAAACCTAATCAAAGTGTGCCTGCTCTAATACCACGTGTTAGGTTAAGATAGCCTGACTCCGTTTAATTAATTCGATGACCCAAGTTGATTAATTAGGTTAAATTACATGCAAATTGTGGAAGCACCAAAAAATCACCAAATAAACTAACTGTAGTAGAAATTAAATTGACACGATGATTTTTTGACAAATGGGGAAAACCTCTCACAAGGCAAAAACCCTACCAAGTGATTTTAAGGTCACCACTCCCAAGAATCCACTAATCAATAATCAAGCAGTTACAAGTATAAAAAATCTTACCACTACCCTGACCTATCCCAAAATACCAACCTATAAACCTTCGTTTCAATACCCAATTAAACTTGATCTTATAGTGGCCTTCTTTCACTTGATGCGCAAATCTCAAATCTGTGACTAACCCTACACATGGATGCTAGTATGTGACTACAGTAACTTGAATGATGTTATTGGCTACAAAGTTCTTTACTTCATTAATAGTGAAGATCAGGAAGCACTTGGTTACAAAACCTATGGCGTACAAACGTAATACCTTCTCACAAAGAAAATAAATCTCTAGGCCTTTGTATCCATGTGAGACAGCTTTTAAATAAGCCTTATATACGTCTAGGGTTGGGAGAAAAGAAACCCTAGACAAACACAAGATTTTTGGCCGAATTTTAAACCTGGAAATTTTGAAATCGTAATTCTTGATAGATCAAGTTGGTGTCAAGCCATCTATCGACTTCACATTAAGTCCCGATAGTAGGCATCTGTCGAGCTATCTGTTGAGACTTAATAAACCGCTTTTCTTTACTTGTTTCTTGGACCAATCTTCATGTCTTTTAATACGAACACTTGACATGCTTTAACAACATATTTCTTGATGTATTAAACTCATCTTAGATCTACCCAATTACAAGTAAAATGCATTTTGTTAAAGGATTAGCTAATAACATAAAATATAACCCTAACACATGATATAATAACAATAATAGACTTCAATATTATGTAAATAGTATGTAAGCAGTAATTTCTTTTTTGGATATCAAAATAATACTATTTAAAACGTAATGGGTGTACAAAAGATTATACCAATAGGGATACATCATATTTAAAATATATTTCTTATTTTCCAATTTTATTTAATTAAAATTTATGCATATGCACAATCCTAGATTGAATAGTTATGATTAATTTGTACTCAGTTAACTTTTACCAATGAAAAAAAAAAACAAAACAAAAAACAAAACAAAACAGAAAATGTAAATATTTTTCATTTTGAATGAAATTTTTTTAATTTAGGTTCTTAAAAATGTAGTAGTTTTATTTTTATTATTTGATAGTTAATATTAGGAGGATTTAAACCGTGATTCTCTTAATAAATGACAGCATGTTATGTCATTGAGCTACAAAATAATTGATAAAGGACAATAGTTAATGCAACAAACCATTTTGGTACTTGAAATCTATTAAGACATATGTGATCAATGTTAGGAACATATGTCACTATTTTATGTAATTGGCTAATCCTTTGACAAAACGCACTTTACTTGTAATTGGGTAGATCTAAGATGTGTTTAATACTTCAAGAAACCTTGTTTCAAGTTCAAGTGTTAAAGTCATGCAAGTCTGTCCAAGAATCAAGTTAGAAAGTTTTGTTCATTAAAGCTCGACAGCTAGCATCTATCGAGACTTAAAGTGAGTTGTTTCAGCCCAAGGCTCTACAACTTCTCGAATAGATAGGGTATCTATCGAGGTTTATGAAGTTAAGTTTTCCAGGACTGTTTTTCATCCAATCCATGAGTATTTGTTTAGGCTTTCTTTTCTCACAACCCTAAACATATTTAAGGATTATTTTAAGGGCCATCAAGGGTTACACAAGTTGCGCGAGTGTGAAGAAAAGTCTTGTTGATGCAAATTGTGACTGAAGATAGAATTTACCCTAATTCTTCTTTCTCTTGAAGAAGCTATTATGTTTGTACACCGTAGGGTTTTATGACAAAGCAACTTCATCATCTTCATCATCTAGATGAATTGAAGAACTTTGCAACCAACATCTTTCTTAAATTGGTGATCAAGTCGTATACTAGGATCCGCGCAATTAGTTAGTCACGTACTGGGAGCTGTGTATTGAAAATGAGAGATTGTCACTACGAAACAAGTCTAATTGGGTATTAGGGTAAGGGTTCAACTGTAGGTTGGTATAAGGTACTGGGATTCCTTTACTTGTAATTGCTTGTTGTGATAATAGTGGATTCTCGAGAGTGGTGACCTTAAAATCACATGGTGGGGTTTTTGCCGTATAGGTTTTCTCCATTTGTAAACAAATCACTGTGTCAATTTAATTTCCGCTACATACTTAGTTATTTGGTGATTTGTTTGTGCTACCATGTGTTTTGCATGTTAATTTGATTAATTAATAAACTTGACTAATTAATCAATTAATTTATCACAAAGGGTCAATATGTTTTCGGCCTATCAAATGGTATTAGAGTAGGCACACTCTAATTAGGGTTAATTTTTGTTGTGTGATCCATTGACCCCTATTTGTCATGGATAAAGGATAGTCACTTATTATACCTATTTTATTTTATGGCACTAACTATGCATACTGGAAAGTATGCATGAAAGCTGTGAGAAAGTGTGGCAAGATGTGGAGATAGGCTAGACCAAGCCTACAGAAGCGATGGCCAACTGGGATGATGCTAAGATCAAGGCAGCTAACTTCAACAGCAGGGCATTAAATGCTCTATTCAGTGCAGTCACTAAGAAAGCATGGACCATCCTCTAGAAAACCAATGAATGAACGAAGGCTGTTAAGGACTCAAAGTTTTAGAGGCTTACTACTAGCTTTGAAGAGATCAAGATGGAGAAGGATGAGTCATTTCATGAGTTCTATGCCAAGCTCAAGGACATAGTAAAACTTAGCATTTAATCTTGGGGAAACCATTCCTGAACCCAAGATTATGAGAAAGGTGCTCAGATCTCTGCCCGAAAGATTCTATGTCAAGATCACTGCGATTGAGGAATCAAAGGATATTGACAAAATCCTTTGACAGAGTTAATTAGCAATCTACAAACCTGTGAGTTAAGTTTGACAAGGATTTGAAAATCGAGTAAGAGCAAGATTATGGCATTAAAGGCCAAAAGCAGTGATACTGATGAGTTTTCTGATGATGAAGATTCTAAGGTGAAGTCCTACATCACCAAAAAATTCAATAAGTTTATGAAGAATGCAAATGCAAAGGGCTTCGACAAGGACTGTAGGCAATCTAGTTCCTCTCAATTCAAGAGTCAAGACAAGGGGAGGAAGGATGCTGGGGATGGCGTCAATATACTATTCCCTCAAGACCAAAGTGCTTTGGGTGCCAAGGTTTCAGTCATATGAAACAAGAATGCCCTACATATTTCAAGACCATTGGGAAGAGCAAGGCACTTCAGCTACGTTGAGTGACACTAAGTCGAAGAATGACTCCAATAATGAGGATGTTAGAATCCTAAATGCCTTCACTGCCACTACAAATCCTATTGAAGGGATTGTTGAAGATGTGGATGAAGAAGAGGAATTGGTGGAGTCCAAGTTTGAGAAGATGGATGAACAAGATGACATCCACACAGCCTACGCAAAGTTATACAAGGTCTCAATAAAGCATGAGAAGTTGTATAGGTTGACCACCACGAAACTTAGTAATGTGGAGCTTGAACGAGAAGAACTCTTCACAAAGTTTGATGAAGCCAATCAAACTATTGAAGCATTGAGGTTTGAAAACAATTTCATAGCTGAGAGGACCAAGAAGCTTGAAGAGGAGCTATTCCAAGTTAGAGCTCAGTTGGAGAGGACTTCAAGTGCAAAGCTTGATAAGATGCTCAGTCTTTAGAAATCTGCTTCTGATCAAATTGATTTAGGGTATGATTTCTCATCTCCTAGTATTGCTTCTACTAGTGCTACTGTTTTTGTTTCTCCTGCTAATATTGAGAATAATGAAGTTAAAAATGAATTAGCTAGTGAGAACATAGATAAGGGTAAGTTTGTCTTAGGAGCATCCACTGAAATTACTAAGAATGAGACTAAAAACTCTAGGGCTAAAAAGGGAAACTCTCAAAAGCCAAAATAGAAAAAGTAGCATTTTTGTCATCACTGTGGCGCAGCTGGACATACTTGATGTAATTGCTACAAGTGGCTAGCCAATTAAAAGAGTAACAACATGTTCGCGTCGAGAGATCAAAATCAGCTTACATCCTCTCTTGCTCCTCTTGGAGATCTTCTCAAAGCCCTCATGTTTCTTTCAAATTTAAACAGTTTTAACTCTTCCCCCTCACCGCCGGATTAAGGGTTTGCTAGATGGAAAAGTTCTTCCAAGGTGTGGAAGGAAAACGGCTCAAAGTGATTCTGTCACTTGTTATCTCTCTATCCCTTTTTTGTTTGTTTGTTTGTTTTTTTTTTTTTTTTTTTTTTTTTGCATTACTTGTGTGTTTTGCTTTATTGTTTTGAGTCAGTATAGTTTTATGCATCGCTTTGTTTAATTTGTTTTTATTTGTTTTTCTTTTTAGTTTTGGTTTATTTTGTTTTTGATATAAAAATTTAAAAAAAATTAAAAAATTGAAAAATACAAAAATAGTGTGTGTTTCTATACATTGGTACTTGTGTACCTTGGATGGCCATTGAAATAAAGTTTTCTAAACTTTGTATCTCTTATAGCTTAGATGAGTATCTCTATGCACAACTAAGCAAGTGAGCTTTGGGGCTCTTGTTTATGATGAGTAAGATTAAGTAATCTCTTATACTTAACACTTCTATCACTCTTTTTGAAGGGAATGACTAGAAAATCTCAAAAGAAAGGCATAAATAATCATTTCACCATTGTTGCCCGCCAATCATGAAATGACATCTGCATGCTTCGGCATAGCAAAAGTGCAATGTCAAATGCTTAACATCAATGAGTATTTCTTTCCTCTCTCTTATATGCCCATACATGATTTGCTTAAAAACATATATATATATATATATATATATATATATATGCAAAGAAAAATAAAAAGCAAAAAAATAAATAAATATGCTTTATATAAGATTACAAGCATGTATTCAAGAAGATGTGGGAGTTATAGGATGTACCTCAAAGGTGATAGTTCCCATCAAATAGTTATGATTGTGTGTGAGTTAAAGTTATTTTCTCATTTCTCAAATTGTCATAACATGTATACATTTATGCAATCTTGCGATGTTTTCACACACAACACGCAATATTCTTTACTACTCTTGATACATGTGCAGGTACAATGTGATTTAGCCATCACAAGGAATACTTGTGTTTATGTATGCTCACTAAACTATCTTAACTTATTTTTAAAATATAAAATTGGTTAGACTTGTTTAGTGTGTGTGTGTGTGTGTGTTTTGGGATCATTGTGCTTAATATTCTTTTAGTGAGAGATGAGTTTCAGAGTTCGAAATGTTGTTTGGATCCTTGGTTAAGTTACATGTTTGATTGCATTCGTGTCTGTATTTTTCTCCTCTTGAAAAACAGTTTTAAAAGCAATCTCGACAGCTCCTCGACACCTGGCTTATCTATCAAGCTCTTTAGCTTCTTTTTATCGAAATCTCGACACCTCTTGATAGCTAGGTTTATTGATTGAGAAACTTTATGTCCTTTCAATAGCTCCTCAACAAATCCTCGATCCATCGAGCTTTTTTTTGCCTTGGACACCTTCTTGATAGTTGCATTTTTCGTACCCCTTAAAGCTCGACACCTCTCGACATCTCCCAATTGGTCAAGAATTACTAAGCTTGTATATAAAGGGTTCTCGTGATCTCAAACTCATTTCACTTGATCTCTCTTGACTCTTCACCTCCCTAAACATCTCTCACTCACTCCAAACCTCTTCCTCAAGGATTTTTCGGCCTTAATCAAGTTTTTCTTCACTTGGTAAGTGTCCTAATCCTTCTTTTTCATGCATTTCATCTTTTATGACCTAACTTTTGGGGTTTGATGAAAAATTTAGGGTTTTTCAAAATCAAAGAGGTTTTTGCAAAATTTTTGGGATGGATTTTGTGTTTTTTATCTTAAAACTTCATGCATTGCATCTCATTTGCATTATAACACTGTTTCATGCATTCTTAGATGTGTGTTTACTTTGTTGCACACTCGTGTGCTGGCAGGATTAGATTGGGGTAAGCCCATGATGCAATTACCTTTGCACGTCACTTGGTCATGCATTCCCATGCATACGTACTTTCTATTCAATATATTTTGATATATTTTTACTGCTTGAGACTTTTTTATTGTCTCTTTCTCCCTCTCTCTCTCTCTCTCTCTCTCTCTATCTCTCTCTCTCCTGTTTGCGTTAGTCTGCTTCTATGGCACTCAAACGCAAATCTACTCCATCTCAGAACCCTCTTCGTTCTAGGGCATCCACTTCATCTGATCTTACCCTTCTTCTGTTTGGCTCCGTGATGAGTAGTTTCGAAAGGACTTCTCGGAGAACTTTTCTCGATGAGGTGTTCATTCGGAACACCAAGTTATTTTGTCAGACTTCTTCGACACTGACCTACCACTATCATCTACAGTAGGGGTTGGGAGTCACTGTGTGACGTCTCGGTCACTTGTCCATCCATGCTGATCAAAGAGTTTTACTTCAACATGCATGGATTTTATTATTCAATACCTCTTTTTGTTACTTGCACTCAAGGTATGCACACTGTGGTCACACTAGATATTGTATTCGGTATGCTCCGTGTCTCAAGGGCAGAGCATCCTGGCTACCCCAGTTGTGAGCGTCTAAAAACTGTGTCCAAAGATGGGCTTATGTCCACTTTTTATAAGAGTCCCTCTGATTGCGGCGAGTGTCAGTTTACTTCATGTTCGACCTTTGCTAAATTGTTCTACATCCTCTATCTCACTATAACTCTATCACCGAGTCCCGTGATCGATTTTTTGCTTTCTCTTTTAGAGTATCCCACTATAGATTTTCCCTCTCATTTTATTCTTTCAATCATAGATGTTTATAGGGATACGGCGACCTGTGATAAGCTCATCTTCCATTCTACTATCCCGAGGCTTTTATGCCATTTTTATGTTCCCTTTCTTACTTCCGACCACTTTTCCGTTATGAATGCATAGATGCCACCATTGTTAAACGGAGCGAGGCGTAACTACATTCGAGGTGGTCAAGTACGACAGCTCCTTCTACTCCTTCAGCTCTATCCACGTCTGCTCCTTCTTCTTCTACGAGTGGTGTGACTCTTGACGCGATCATTGCACAGCTTCAGCACATGGATGCTCGCCTTGACACTCTCACTAATGAGTTGTGTCAGGTGAACACCTGTGTCGGTCGTATTGCCAGAAGGTAGGCTCGCCTTAGTGGCTTCATAGAGTCTCCCTCTCCTCCTCCCGAGGCATCCAACGAAGACAAGGCATCCGAGGACAATGACGACTCTGACAATGATAAGGATGATGAGGATAGAGATGCTAGCTCACCCAGCAATGAGGAGATGTCTACTTGATACTCCTACCCTTTGTCACTCATAACAAAAACGGAGATTAGTTTTAGATATAGGAGTAGTCATACTCACAGGAGGAGGGTTAGTATAAGAGATTTTTGTTAGGGGGAGTGTTGATATTGAAGGATGTAATGAGGGTTTTATGTATCTTTTATCTTCTCTTTCTCTTTTAACTACATTATTCTTGTATGTTGGTCTTGTGACCATTTTGACATACATTGTAGCTATATTTGCTTTATATATTGATTTATGTTTTTCACCTACCCCTTACATGTGTTGTTTCTTTTCTATCTTTATATTCTTATTAATTGTATACAATCTATTATTTCTGTTTCATTATAAGATGCCTTAATGAGTTTTGTTTAAAGTATTTTAGAAATACAGGTTGTCAAAGTTTACCTACCATAAACTCTCTTCTTGCAAAGTTTTTCAAGAGTTTGTGTTAGGATAGATTTTATTGTATTTAACAAGTGAATATGAGTTGAGTGATTTATGACGTCTCTCATATCTCATTTGTTTGTTATGGTTATGTCATGTATTGCCAAATGGGGAGATTGTTAGGACATATGTGATCAATGTTAGGAACATATATCACTATTTTATGTAATTAGCTAATCCTTTGACAAAACGCATTTTATTTGTAATTGAGTAGATCTCGGATGTATTTAAAACTTCAAGAAACCTTGTTTCAAATTCAAGTGTTAAGGCTTTGCAAGTCTGTCTAAGAATCAAGTCAGAAAGTGTTGTTCATTAAAGCTCGACAACTAACATCTATCGAGATTTAAAGAGAGCTATTTCAACCTGAGGCTCGATAGCTTCTCGACAGATAGGGTATCTGTCGAGGTTTATGAAGTTTAGTTTTTCAAGACTGTTTTTCATCCAATCCATAAGTATGTGGTTAGGCTTTCTTTTCTCTCAAACCTAAACATGTATAAGGATTATTTTAAGGGCCATCAAAGCTTACACAAGTTGCACGAGTGTGAAGAAAAGTCTTGTTGATGCAAATTATGACTAGAGATAGAATTTGCCCTAGTTCTTCTTTCTCTTGAAGAAGCTACTGTGTTTGTACACCGTAGGATTTTGTGACAAAGCAACTTCATGATCTTCATCTTCTGGATGAACTGAAGAACTTTGCAGCCAACATCCTTCTTAAGATGGTGATCAAGTCGCGTACTGAAATCTGCGCAATTAGTTAGTCACGTACTAGACGCTGTGCATTGAAAAGAAGAGATTGTCACTACAAAATAAGTCCAATTGGGTATTGGGTTAAGGATTCAACTGTAGGTTGGTCAAAGGTATTGTGATTCCTTTACTTGTAACCGCTTGTTGTGATAATAGTGGATTCTTGGGAGTGGTGACCTTAAAATCACTTGGTGGACCTTTTGCCGTGTAGGTTTTCCCCATTTATAAACAAATCACCGTGTCAATTTAATTTCCACTGCATACTTATTTATTTGGCGATTTGTTTGTGCTACCACGAGCTTTGCATGCTAATTTGATTAATTAATAAACTTTGCTAATTAATCAATTAATTCATCACCAGGAGTCAATACGTTTTTGGCTAATCAAAATAATTAAATTTCATTGTTAATCATTTGTTAGAATATGCAAATTAATCATCCGAAATTGTTTCATTATAGTAAGAAAATTAAGTAAATTCACTAAAATATTTATGAAATTGGATTTTATTTCCAACCTTAAAGGTATAATCATCTTCAATAATAAGTGTTATATTTTTAAAAATACAAGTGATTAAAATTTAGTTGCTACAGAAATCTATATTAAAAATATACAATATTTAGAGACACAAATTTGAATATATGGCATCCATTTTATGAGTTTTACATCTTATAGTCATCGAAGAGTATGAGAGCAAGTTAATTTCGCATTAAAAACATGCATGCAGATGAATTGAATATTAACATACCATGAACACAATCATGCATTTTGTGAAGAATAAAAAAAAAATTACAAAGAGCTTAATAACAACTTTTGTTTTATTATGAAATATCCCAGCTATAGTAACAGAACAAATACTATCTACAACAATACTCCAGATCATAGCAGCTTTTAGTAAAAGGCTGAACTCAAACAAATCTAAAAATTACTATCCAACATTCCACAATTTCATTTAAATAAAGAAAAAGGGAACATGATAGACTGAAGTAAATGAAATTCTACTTAGAATAGAACTCTTATAACCTATTTGCAAACAGTATTTCCTCATTTCGCATTAGTTACAATAGCTTGGGAGGCATTTTATTATTGTTTGTTGGTACAAGCACGAGGATTCTGCTTGCCCAAAATGGTGGGCTCGACATTAACACAAGTGGAAGTAGCAGATCCTCCTGCTCCCTTGTATACGAGATCAATGTCTGCAACCACCACTTGTTGGCATGGTACATTGTTACTGCAAATAAGCTTCACAGCTTCCTTTGTTGCAGAAGTTCCTCTAATGTTCTTGAAGCTAACATTGCTGATCTTAACTTTCGAGGGAGACTGAAAGCAAAACAAACAGACAAAATCCCACACAAGAATTTGATATTAATATCTATAATTTTTTTTTCCTTTTTTTAACTTTTAACATCAAAATGAGTGTATATATTTGTGATGTTTATAATAACCTTGTTTGAGCATTGATTGTTTGGGCAATAGCCTTGATCAATGAGGATAGGATTGGCAACATTGTTCATGATAATATTCTCGAAATGCATATCAGACGCACTCCCAGGAGGGCTAGAAGGCCATGTTTTGATTCTAACACCATTCTTTGTACTGCTAAGGGTGCTACCAATTACTCTGATTCCTGAAACTGGTTGTTCATTCTGGTACCTTCCAAGACTTCCAACGCTGATACCATGGCTAGGTCCACAAGTTACTTGGTTAGCAGTAACATCTTGGGTTCCATCACCAATGGAAATGCAATCGTCACTTGTTCCAATTTTGGCATTGGTGATGGTGATCTTAGACGAACGTCCGATGTGGATTCCATCCGTGTTAGGGCTATCTCCAGGTGCAGTTATGGTAACATGTTAGATTTGCAAGTTCTTGCATCCCATAACGTTTATGTGGAAATATTTGCTGTCCTTCGATTGAATGTCATGGACTATTGAATTTGTGACGTAATCAAACCTTACATTCTGTTCATGTTTACAAGTTAGATATATCGAAACACCAAATATGAACGCCATAGTTTCGTTTAAATATTCTCCTAAAAATATTTTCATTTAAATATATTATAGTAATATGCTAACGCTTCTTCGAATTGCTATATTAAAAAAAATTACAAATATATATATCAATGAATGTGGTCGGTACTACATTAACAATATTATATACAAAAAAAAATAATAATAAAAATCTTTTTGGACCAAACAATTTGTCACAGCTTGATGTTATATGTAAGTATGATTGGTGAACCATCGCTTTCACCTTTAACCACCACTTTTTCTCCATTGCACATAGTTGCACAAGTTAGGGTCATGGCACACAAGTTGTGTCCATATTCTGTATTTGGACTTTCTCATATACGAATTTGGAATTCTCTTTTTTGATGAGTTGTGACACCTCACTATATAAAGCTTACATCAAATTATTAATAATATGATAATATCCTTAACATCAATAAACGAATAAGTGCTTGAATTAGTATTTCGTGATGGTTAAATTTCTTAAAGTTGTAGTGTCTGTATATATCTACATAAATATAATGAAAATTGAAATGCAAATTATTAAGATTGAAATCTTACGATAGGAAGTGTTTTGCAGCTGTACTGTTTGGCACAATTATTTTTTTGCCATGCTGTTTGTCCTTTGCCATCAAAAACTCCACCACCTGACACAGTGAGACTATTGATACGTTGAAAAGAAACCCAAAAGTCTTTACCGTTGAAGGAGGAAATGTCTGATGGGGCCTGTAGGGTGCCCTGAAGGTGAAACTCAATAGCACCTTTGCATGGACCTAATAAAGTCACTACACCTAGTTTGTATGTCCCTGCTGAAATCACAACTTTACTTCCTGCTACTGCACATGCAGCTTTCCAAGCTTTTGTCAAAGCCTGATAAACACGTTATGAAAAATCAAAATTAGTATATTACAATCATTTTTCATGTTATTGTTTTATCATCTGGTCAAGACACCAAAGAGTTTTTAGTGTGAGTAGAGTTTGAACCCGAGTACTTTTATTTGACATTAAAAGAGCCCACTTCTCATGCTAATTAGGTATAGTTAATTGTGCTACACATGTTCATACCTGGGTGATATCGGCATTAGGTTGTCCTCCATATGATTTAACGTCAAAGACTTGCCCGACACTGGTGGATGCCAACAACAATAGTAAGGAAATGGTTACAATGCTCAAATTCTTTCCCATTTTATTGTTCTTTATTTCCTTGCTATTGCCAATTTGTTGTATGGTATGATGGTTTCCCTATTCGGTTTGAAGCTATTTATACTACAGTACCTGAGCTCATCACCATTAAAGCTATCCAACTAATATTAACTAATTTTATGCGTGGTTGCTAAGAACTCTCCTGTTTACACTTCAACTTCTATACTATTATTAGCTTTCGTGCTTCCTCTTTCACTAATTAATTAATAGTTTATCGTTATAATCAAACCGTTGATGACCAGTTAAGATTAAATCAATTTCATTGACCATGGAAGGATAAATTATTAACAACTTTATGATTGAATTATGCGAATAACTCTAAAGGATTATAACATGTCTTTTTTTTGGTTCATTATTCTATAAGATTAGATTATTACTACTATATATCACCCTAACTTCTTAGCCTTAAATGGCAAGCTCTTAACCACCTGAAATTTGTTATTTTCTCCTTGAAGCAAGTTGAATACTTCCCGTTAGAGAGGGGGGAAAAAGTCTAGAAAAATAGTCACCTCTGAAAACTATCCGAAGTTAGTATAGGCAACATGCCCGTCTATAGTGTAAGATAGAAAATAAAGAAAATACTATATAGGAGGGGTTGAACTCACCTTCTCAATTATTATATTTATCATTACTGTCATAATTAGTTTACAGTTGTTTGTCAATTGTTGAATACTAGCCGGTAACCAGGGAAATGCTCGAGAAAGTTAGACGTAATCTTTTTTGCCTAAATAAGAAATCTGATAATTATGATAACCAACGAACATTTATTATAATCGTAATGCCAAGAATATTGTAGTTTTGTCACCTTTTGAGTATTTTTAAATAAAATATTTAGGGTTTAAATTCTCTCTTCTCTATTGCAACTATCAAATTACAAACAAACGAAATCAACAAATACTTTCATTGGTCTTTCTTAGAATTTAGAAGTTTGAAATTGGAAATGTTTCTTGGTTCTTAAAAGTAGAGACTAAGAGACTGATGTTGCCTATCTATAAGTTTTTAGTTTGTAGAATACAAAAGCTCCGCCGACTTACCCTCCTTTATTCTCCAACCGTGAAACTTGTTCGCTTTGTCCCCCTAGACTGTGACATATTACCACCATCAACCTCCACAAAATTGTTCTGTTTAAAGACAAATTTGTGATAAAGAAATCAGGTTGTGAATAATAAAGAGAAAGAGAATGTAGAAATAATGAAATTCATATGAAATTCAAATTTTGACCGGGCCTTAAAGTAGGGGTTTTAATTAACTAGCATATGGAGTTGATGATTTTGGCCTTAAAACTCATCAACCCAAAGGAGAGTGGGAATTCTCCTTTTTCATCAGGTTGTGAAACACGACACTTTTCTACTACTATTTTTGGTAGGTGAACTTCCAGGCAACTTCTGAAGTGTTTAATACTAATACCGATTATCAACAATGACGAGCCATAAAATATATCATTGGTCATGTTCCAACCCACGATTATTCTTACTTTGGTTGAATATGACTTTGATGTTGGTTGAACTTCAACAAATAGTAATTTTGAACAATAGTATGTTTCACATCAAATGAGAGGAAAACATTTCTTTTCTTTTTTTTTTTAATAATTGATAATATATGCCAATATTGATGTCAATGAGACTAATATTTAAGCTAGGTTACAAATTACATGTTAACCTTCCTTCATCAAATCATCTGTTTTATTTATTATGATATGCAAACTTTTCATCACCTTCATATTTATTTTTCCCCAATCATGCTGCTTCACATTCTCTTGGTATTTTATTTAATAAAAGTTGAATCCATCCTTATGTAACGTCCACATCCAATTAGCTCAACCATAATCCAATTGATGATTACGGTTTGCCCTAAACACTTCAAAAGCAACGTTGAAGTTCTCGTACCAAAACTAGCTGTAGAAAAATGTAGTTTCTAATATTTTGATGTAAAAGAGAATTCACACACTCTTTTGGACTAAAGAGTTTTAAGTCCAAAAACATCATCTCCATATTTATAATGGTAGTTGTTCTTTGGGTTGTTAATGATTTGTACATAGTGCTTTCTGAACTCCTGAGGTGTCAATGTGTAAACTAGATTGAATATGAGTGATTGAACAAGTAATTTAATTGACATGTTATAGGAGAGATTGAGCATTCAATATACTCTAAGATCATAACAAGTCAAAGAGTTGAAGCATTCGATATATATATATATATATATATTTCATATTAAATCTGCAGAACTTGTTGACATGCAATGATTCCAAATGGTACACTAATCTCAAAATTCAATCATCAATCTATAGAAAGCACATAGATAATCCCAAGAACACATGTTAAAAATATTAGGTCACCTCTAACCCTAGCTAGAGATTTAGCCACACATAGTTAGGCAAAAGAAATCAATAAAAACAATGCTGAACGTAAAATTTTTGTGATATTGCCTACTGAAACTAAAATAGTAGTGTAATTTTAAGCAATCAGCTGGGACCTGTGTAAGTATTGTTGCTTATTAAACCTCCAACTCTTTCAGTTGCATTCGTGGGTATTTTAGACTTCTTTAAGGCCATTGATTTGGGTAGCTTGGAGACATGAAGATTTCTAGGATGGAATCCCACCAAGCATTCTTAACATTTGTACAAAAAAATAGTTCATAAGCGATAAATAACACTGTCACGAAACAGTGTACCAAATGATCAATTTATATTGATTGACATGGAAGTGAGTATAGTTATCTATATAACTCTTTAAAATTATAGAATAAAATATACTCATTTGATTCGATCTCTAAGAAGCTTTACGATCCCAAGAGCTATGAATCTTGATCCTAAATCGTGCGTTATTGTCTCCAAGTTTAATGAGTAGTTGAACGTATGTACTTGATTTGATGTGAGGGACGTTGGATTAATCTCATACCAAATCAATGGAACATGATGAAAAATTCTTACTTTGATTTGAAGAAGTAGGATTGAGCCTTGATTTTGAGGGAGCAGTGCTAATCTTTTTTGACTTAGAGATGACTCTTTATTTTGACAGAGTGTCAATAGGGTTTTTCTCTCTAAGTGTCTTTCTTTTCTTTTTTTTTTTCCTCATACGAGAAGCCTATATTTATAGGCGATTCAATGGTCATTGATTTGGAATTTTCACTCAGTATTTATTCATATTTAATTACAAATTTTGAATTTGAATTTAATTTTGATCGTGTATTTAATAAGAACATTCCAAGTGCATCTTTTATTCAGACATTGCACATGGCTTTCATATTTCACACAGCCCCGTGGCTTGGACACATGTCATTTCTTGTCCATCGTAGTAACCCTTGGGCTTGCCTATGGGTTGATTTCGTTTGTTGATTGTCCGCTATTGACACATCATCAAATGGAAATTAATTGGATCACAAATATTTGATCATGATAGATCTGACGAATGCGAATACATCATAAAATTTTGATGTTTACAGCAGCATCAACAATAGCTAGCTGAAGCGATGGGTTAAGGTTCCTAAACCGGCTACCATTATGGGAACGTCGTATGAGTATATAATGTATTGTACCATCCTTTAATGGTAGACTTATTGAGTTGGGCTTAGTCCCGTTGTGTTTTGTACAGTTTGGGTTTTTTCCCTATAAAGTCTCTGCGTGGGTGTGTGTATTCTTCACTATATTAAAAATGTTTGTCCATGAACAATGTCAAACTTGAATCTTGATTGCTTAACTATCCAGTTAATATTTAATTAAATTGATTAAAATTATTTTTAAGCGGTTGTAAGGATCTAGCCTCGTTTCTTAATATTGTATTAAAACTGTCCCATTGGTTGCTATTGCATTTTGCAAATTAAAGCTTTATTATTTTCAATCACAATCATTAGTAGTAGCTGAAAAAATAGTAATGTTTGCCTTGGAATGACGAAACACTCATATTTATGATACATGATATAGTAATAATAGACTTCAATAATATGTAAATAGTACATAAGCAGTATTGTTTGTTTCTCTGTTTTTTTTTTTTTTTTTTTTGGGATATATTATTTAAAACGTAAAGGGTGTGCAAGAGACTATATCAATGGGGATACCATCATATTTAAAATCTATTTCTTATTTTCCAATTTTATTTAAGTATACTTTATGCATATGCACAGGCCTAGATTGAATAGTTATGATTAATTCGTACTTAGTTATCTTTTACCAACGTGAAACAAAAAAATAAAATAAAACCCAAAATGTAAATATTTGTGATTTTGAATGAAAAATTTTTAATTTAGGTTTTTAAAAAAGTAGTCGTTTTATTTTTATAATTTTATAGTTAATATTATGAGGATTTGAACCCTGATTCTCTTAATAAATGATAGCGTGTTATGTCACTTGGTGACGCCTTATGGCTGCTCGACCACTAGTCGCAACGACGCTCGTGATCCTCTCATCTCATCTTGGCCTCGGTGCAAGAGATAATATATGGAGGTGTGTCATGCCTCAGGGGTGTGACTGGAATATGAGTCGATTTTATGGAAATTACTAAGGGTAAGTGAAGTCACCACCAATCATTAGGTTTTTCTAAGGTGTGATTGGTCAGCTGACTCTATTTGATTTTATTACTGATCCTAGATTAAGAAAAAATCATTTTTCCTAATCTAATGTGAATGGGTGAAAAATCTTGATTCCTAAGTTTGGAAGTCTGATTACATGTGGAGAAGGTGTTAGGCACCCCACAATGCCTATCCAAAGATAGCCCTTTGTTTTGGTAAAATCGTAATTTTTAGACATTAGCAATTGAAAACAAGCTATTGGCATTAGCTTACAAGGGTTTGAACGTGTTGGGCTTTGAGGTTTGATTTTGGAATGGGTCTGGTCTCGATCGATGCTTTCTAAGTGTGTTTTAAGTCGTTGCCAAATTTTCACAACGAAAATCCAGTAGCATTTCGCCCTATTTTCGTGGCAGAAATCCGGCGGCGCTTCGCCTCAAATGCGTCATAGCACATAAAATGCTATTCTCACCAAGGTTTTGATGTGAGAATATGGCAATGGGGATGCCCCACTTTCACGTTTGGTGTGCTATGGCACAACGACAGGGTTTCGCATTTGTGTATACGGCGCGTGTCGACATGCTTGTACTATAACGAGTGAAAGCCCTTTAAAACATTAAGCATGTTGATGCATGTCGCATACATGGGGTAACCAATGTCACTTGGTGACATGGATCAAGACAATCACACCGCAATGATTGTGCACATAAAATAGTATGAATATGCACCTACGGCAATCGCCTTAAGCACATATCCACACTACAAGGTCAAGAGCTCTCATGACTAGAGAGGTTCACTCACGTAGCCACGAGAGTCCATCATACAAAGTGCACAATCTCTTATATACAAGCAGTTACAGATATACATACATCATGCATAATGCAACCACACAAAGCGGAAAAGTAAATTAGACATTGCCAACATTCCAAGGATAAGGCCCCGCAAGGTATAGGAAATGTAAAACAAACATTGTCATACCTAGGGAATGCGGCCTAAGCAAGGAGTAGGAAAATAGAGGGGCATACATGGAAGGGGACCCTAATACATGCTCTAGAGAACCCCCTAATCTATTGAACATTACCCTTTGGTGGGCTTGCATCTTTGCCCTTTTTGCTTGTGCTTGGGAGGTTGTGCCCTCACTCTAAGCGTCCTAACTCCATGCATGTACATGCAACAAACAAGGAAACAAGCCAACAGACAAGCAAAGAAAAGAATAGAAGGAAAGCATGCTAAAAGACAAGGTAGGAAAAGGTGTCAAACGGGGGCAAACAAGCATGTGAAGCACATGTAGAGGCAAACAAACATGTTATCAAACAAAATGGGGTGTCCTAGGAGGAAAAATGTAGGTTTGGATCCATTGGATTGGAGTATGGATGACACATAGACATGCATGAACATGTAGGCAAGCATGCAAAGAGAAAGCATAGAAGCAAGGAAAGCCAAACGGGTAGCACAAAGCAAGCAAGGCAAGCATATCAACGTCATGTGAAGCAGAGAAAGGTATGTATCAAGCACACCAACACCACAAGAGTGTATCTCACAAATGGTCACACCCAATTAGTCGCTAGGAGGGATGGATGCGACCACACAAGCACAAGCCCGTGAAGGGTGCAAAGCCTAAATCTAGAGAGGCTAACATGGAGATAAAGCGTAGGAGCAAGTAAGCAAACATAAACTTGAAAAGGAAATGATCCAAACCCTTTAATATAGGACTAGGTGTATGGATGTAGGCCTAGACCATAGGATCTAGATCTACACCCGACCAATAAGGGCCAAAACACAAGAAAGAGAGATATCAAGAGGTAGAAGGGCTTTAGAAGCACATGGCATAGCAATCAATATATAAATCTAGACATATGAACAAGTCATAGAGCACTCAAAGATATAGATAAGCATAGACAAGGAAAAGAGCACAAAAGCATGTAGATCTAAGCATAAACATGGCAAAGAACACATAAGCATGTAGCTATAAGCGTAAACATGACAAAGAACACATAGGCATGTGGATCTAAGCGTAAACATGGCAAGTAGCCTAAAAGCATGTAGATCTAAGCGTAAACACGGAAATGAGCCTAAAAGCATGTGGATCTAAGCACAAACATTAAATTTAGACATATCCTAGCCCAAAAAGGCTAGACCAACAATATCAAATCGATAAATCATGGCATAAGCAAGGAAACATGTTAGAAAAACTATAAAGACATGCTAGAAAGCAAGATTAAAGCTAGGAAAAGCAAAAAAGCATTTTATTAAGCAAGATAAAGCTAAGAAAAAGCTATAGAAAGAAAAGGATGTGGATTGTAGCTAAAAAGCTACATTCGCACCCCTAAACATCAAATCCAAGGTATAGAACCAAGGAGAGAAAGATTGGGTGCAAGAACACTACCTTGATGATTGTAGAGAAAAAAGATGAATCTAAAGTGTTTGAAGGTGTTGGGGAGAGAAATTAGAGAGAGGAGAGTAAGAATCTAGCTAGAAAAACTGCCTAAATACATTTCTTCTCTTTTCTTCTTTTTTTCTTTTTCTTTTTTTTTTTTGTTTTTTTTTGCAAAATGATGGGTTTGAAAACTTTTATAGCTGAAAAGTGACGCTAGGGCTTCCGACATGCCTTGTAGGGCCGCCAGCCACCCTGCTAACATCAGTTGTTTCGGCCTTTTGCTTTGCCTAGCTTCCAATGCATATTTGAAGGCCTTTCCAAACTCATATTAAGCTGATCTTGGTGTCCTTGGAAAGCGCTAAATGTCTAGTTTCCAGAACACTAATGAAATTAAAAATCGACGATCGGATAAAAAATTATGGCCTTGGGAAGTGTGCTAATGTGTTTTTCACAGTTTTCTAGATATTTCAATCGTTTTAACTCAGATTTTGACCCATGAATAGTCGTTGGAAAGGGAATTTGACAATCTTCTTAATGGTGCTAGTCCAAACCCGTTCTAATGGTTGAATCAAAATTAGGATTTCTAGTGCCTTTGGGAGTCAATCTCAGGTCAAACTTGGTCAAAGTTGAGAAAATCACCGAGTAGTTCAAATTCGATGTAGAAACATGAAAAATGTTTTTTTGGGATGACTTTGACCGACTTTGTCTTTCGGTCAACCTAGGGTTGACCAGGGGCATTTTGGTGAATTTGACTGAACAAGGCACTTTGAGTGCTCCGATGCCCAAACAGGTTGTGCCACGTTAATCTAGATTCTTCCGCAGCCTTGTGAAGAAAAAATAATATTTTTGGAATTTTCGAGGTCTAGCACACAAATCGAGGGCAGACAAAATACAGTGTCTACATCATTTAGCTACGAAATTATTGATAAAAGACAATAGTTAATACAACAAACCATTTAGGTACTTGAAATCATTTAATTTCGTTGTTATTCATTTGTTAGAATATGCAAATTAATCATCCAAAATTGCTTCATTTTAGAAAGAAAATTAAGTAAATTTACTAAAATATTTATGTAATTGGTTTTTATTTCCCATCTTAATTTTTGCGTTGGTGGTTTAATCAACTTCAATAATAAGTGTTATATTTTTAAAAATAAAAGTGATTAAAATTTAGTTGCTACAGAAATCTATATTAAAAATATACAATATTAAGAAACACAAAGTCGAATATATGGCATCCGTTTTATGAGTTTTACATCTTATTGTCGTCGAAGAGTATGAGAGAAAGTTAATTTCGCATTAAAAACATGCATGCAAATGAATTGAATATTACCATATCATGAACACAAGCATGTATTTGGTGAAGAATTTAAAAAAAAAAAAATTACAAAGAGTTTAATAACAACTTTTGTTTTATTCCGAAATATCCCAGCTATAGTAACAGAACAAATACTATCTACAACAATACTCCAGATCATAGCAGCTTTTAGTAAAAGGCTGAACTCAAACAAATCTAAAACTTACTATCCAATGTTCCACAATTTCATTTAAATAAAGAAAAAGGGAACATGATAGACTGAAGTAAACGAAATTCTACTTAGAATAGAACTCCTATAACCTATTTGCAAATAGTATTTCCTCATTCTGCATTAGTTACAATAGCTTGGGAGGCATTTTATTATTGTTTGTTGGTACAAGCACGAGGATTCTGCTTGCCCAAAATGGTGGGCTTGACATTAACACAAGTGGAAGTAGCAGATCCTCTTGCTCCCTTGTATACAAGATCAATGTCTGCAACCACCACTTGTTGGCATGGTACATTGTTACTGCAAATAAGCTTCACAGCTTCCTTTGTTGCAGAAGTGCCTCTAATGTTCTTGAAGCTAACATTGCTGATCTTAACTTTCGAGGGAGACTGAAAGCAAAACAAACAGACAAAATCCCACACAAGAATTTGATATTAATATCTATAATTTGTTTTTCCTTTTTTTAACTTTTAACATCAAAATGAGTGTATATATTTATGATGTTTATAATAACCTTGTTTGAGCATTGATTGTTTGGGCAGTAGCCTTGATCAATGAGGATAGGATTGGCAACATTGTTCATGATAATATTCTCGAAATGCATATCAGAAGCACTCCCAGGAGGGCTAGAAGGCCATGTTTTGATTCTAACACCATTCTTTGTATTGCTAAGGGTGCTACCAATTACTTTGATTCCTGAAACTGGTTGTTCATTCTGGTACCTTCCAAGACTTCCAACGCTGATACCATGGCCAGGTCCACAAGTTACTTGGTTAGCAGTAACATCTTGGGTTCCATCACCAATGGAAATGCAATCATCACCTGTTCCAATTTTGGCATTGGTGATGGTGATCTTAGACGAACGTCCGATGTGGATTCCATCAGTGTTAGGGCTATCTCCAGGTGCAGTTATGGTAACATGTTGGATTTGCAAGTTCTTGCATCCCATAACGTTTATGTGGAAAAATTTGCTGTCCTTCGATTGAATGTCATGGACTATTGAATTTGTGACGTAATCGAACCTTATATTCTGTTCATGTTTACAAGTTAGATATATCGAAACACCAAATATGAACTCCATAGTTTCATTTAAATATTCTCCTAAAAATATTTTCATTTAAATATATTATAGTAAAATGCTAACGCTTCTTCGAATTGCTATATTAAAAAAAATTACAAATATATATCAATGAATGTGGTTGGTACTACATTAACAATATTATATATAAAAAAATAAAAAAATAAAAATCTTTTTGGACCAAACAATTTGTCACAGCTTGATGTTATATGCGAGTATGATTGGTGAACCATCGCTTTCACCTTTAACCACCACTTTTTCTCCATTGCACACAGTTGCACAAGTTAGGGTCATGGCACACAAGTTGTGTCCATATTCTGTATTTGGACTTTCTCATATACGAATTTGGAATTCTCTTTTCTAGTGAGTTGTGACACCTCACTATATAAAGCTTACATCAAATTATTAATAATATGATAATATCCTCAACATCACTAAACGAATAAGTGCTTGAATTAGTATTTCGTGATGGTTAAATTTCTTAAAGTTGTAGTGTCTGTATTTATCTACGTAAATATAATGAAAATTGAAATGCAAATTATTAAGATTGAAATCTTACGATAGGAAGTGTTTTGCAGCTGTACTGTTTGGCACAATTATTTTTTTGCCATGCCGTTTGTCCTTTGCCATCAAAAACTCCACCACCTGACACAGTGAGACTATTGATACGTTGAAAAGAAACCCAAAAGTCTTTACCGTTGAAGGAGGAAAGGTCTGATGGGGCCTGTAGGGTGCCCTGAAGGTTAAACTCAATAGCACCTTTGCATGGACCTAATAAAGTCACTACACCTAGTTTGTATGTCCCTGCTGAAATCACAACTTTACTTCCTGCTACTGCACATGCAGCTTTCCAAGCTTTTGTCAAAGCCTGATAAACACATTATGAAAAATCAAAATCAGTATATTGCAATCATTTTTTATGTTAATGTTTTATCATTTGGTCAAGACACCAAAGAGTTTTTAGTGTGAGTAGAGTTTGAACCCGAGTACTTTTATTTGACATTAAAAGACTTTACTAGTTAAGTTAACTAGAACCCACTTCTCATGCTAATTAGGTATAGTTAATTGTGCTACACATATTCATACCTGGGTGATATCGGTATTAGGTTGTCCTCCATATGATTTAATGTCAAAGACTTGCCCAGCACTGGTGGATGCCAACAACAATAGTAAGGAAATGGTTACAATGCTCAAATTCTTTCCCATTTTATTGCTCTTTATTTCCTTTCTATTGCCAATTTGTTGTACGGTATGAAGGTTTCCCTATTTGGTTTGAAGCTATTTATACTACAGTACCTGAACTCATCACCATTAAAGCTATCCAATTGATATTAACTAATTTTATGCATGGTTGCTAAGAACTCTCATGTTTACACTTCAACTTCTATACTATTATTAGCTTTAGTGCTTCCTCCTTCACTAATTAATTAATAGTTTATCGTTATAATCAAACCGTTGATGACCAATTAAGATTAAATCAATTTCATTGACCATGGAAGGATAAATTATTAACAACTTTATGATTTAATTATGCGAATAACTCTAAAGGATTATAACATGTCTTTTTTTTGGTTCATTATTCTATAAGATAAGATTATTACTACTATATATCACCCTAACTTCTTAGCCTTAAATGGCAAGCTCTTAGCCACCTAAAATCTGTTATTTTCTCCTTGAAGTGAATTGAATACTTCCCGTTAGAGAGGGGGGGAAAAAGTCTAGAAAAATAATCACCTCTGAAAACCATCCAAAGTTAGTGTAGGTAGCATGCCCGTCTATAGTGTAAAATAGAAAATAATGAAAATACTATATAGGACGAGTTGAACTCACCTTCTCAATTATTATATTTACCATTATTGCCATAATTAGTTTACAGTTGTTTGTCAATTGTTAAATACTATCCGATAACCAGGGAAATGCTCGAGAAAGTTAGACGTAATCCTTTTTGTCTAAATAAGAAATCTGATAATTATGATAACCAACGAACATTTATTATAATCGTAATGCCAAGAATATTGTAGTTTTGTCGCCTTTTGAGTATTTTTAAATAAAATATTTAGGGTTTAAATTCTCTCTTCTCTATTGCAACTATCAAATTACAAACAAACGAAATCAACAAATACTTTCATTGGTCTTTCTTAGAATTTAGAAGTTTGAAATTGGAAATGTTTCTTGGTTCTTAAAAGTAGAGACTAAGAGACTGATGTTGCCTATCTATGAGTTTTTAGTATGTAGAATATAGAAGCTCCGCCGACTTACCCTCCTTTATTCTCCAACCATGAAACTTGTTCGCTTTGTCCCCCTAGACTGTGACATGTTACCACCATCAACCTCCACAAAATTGTGTTGTTTAAAGACAAATTTGTGAGAAAGAAATCAAGTTGCAAATAATCAAGAGAAAGAGAATGTAGAAATAATGAAATTCGTATGAAATTCAAATTTTGACCGGGCCTAAAAGTAGGGATTTTAATTAACTAGCAGATGGAGTTGATGATTTTGGCCTTAAATCTCATCAACCCAAAGGAGAGTGGGAATTCTCCTTTTTCTTCAGGTTGTGAAACACGATACTTTTCTACTACTATTTTTGGTAGGTGGACTTCCACAAAACTTTTGAAGTGTTTAATACTAATACTGATTTTCAACAATGACGAGCCATAAAATATATCATTGTTCATGTTCCAACCCACAATTATTCTTACTTTGGTTGAATATGACTTTGATGTAGGTTGAACTTCAACAAATAGTAATTTTGAACAATAGCATGTTTCACATCAAATGAGAGGAAAACATTTCATTTTATATATATATATATATATATATATATATATATATATAATTGATAATATATGCCAATATTGATGTCAATGAGACTAACATTTAAGCTAGGTTACGAATTACATGTTAAGCTTCCTTCTTCAAATCATTTGTCTTATTTATTATGATATGCAAACTTTTCATCACCTTCATATTTATTTTTGCCAATCATGCTGCTTCACATTCTCTTGATATTTTATTTGATAAAAGTTGAATCCATCCTCATGTAACGTCCAAATCCAATTGGCTCGACCATAATCCAATTGATGATCATGGTCTGCACTAAACACTTCAAAAGCAACGTTGAAGTTCTCGTACCAAAAATAGCTGCAGAAAAGTGTAGTTTCTAATATTTTGATGTAAAAGAGAATTCACACACTCTTTTGGGCTAAAGAGTTTTAAGTCCAAAAACATCTTCTCCATATTTATAATGGTAGTTGTTCTTTAGGTTGTTGATGATTTGTACATTGTGCTTTCTAAACTCCTGAGCTGTCAATGTGTAAACTAGATTGAATATGAGTGATTGAACAAGTAATTTAATTGACTTGTTATAGGAGAGATTAAGCATTCAATATACTCTAAGATCATAATGAGTCAAAGAGTTGAAGCATTCAATATATATATATATATATATATATATATATTTCATATTAAATCTGAAGAACTTGTCAACATGCGATGATTCCAAATAGTACATTAATCTCAAAATTCATTCATCAATATATGGAAAGCACATAGACAATCCCAAGAACACATGTTAAAAATATTAGGTTTCACCTATAACCCTAGCTAGAGATCTAGCCACACATAATTAGGCAAAAGAAATCAATAAAAACAATGCTAAACATAAATTTTTTGTGATATTGCCTATAGAAACTAAAGTAATAGTGTAATTTTAAGCAATCAACTAGGACCTGTGGAAGTATTGTTGCTTATTAAACCTCCTACTCTTTCAGTTGCATTGGTGGGTATCTTAGACTTCTTTAAGGCCATTGATCTGGGTAGATTGGAGGCATGAAGATATCTAGGATGGACTCCCAGCAAGCATTCTTGACATTTGTACAAAAATACATCATCTCCATATTTATAATGGTAGTTGTTTTTTAGGTTGTTGATGATTTGTACGTAGTGCTTTCTGAACTCCCGAGGTGTCAATGTGTAAACTAGATTGAATATGAGTGACTGAACGAGTAATTTAATGGACATGTTATAGGAGAGATTAAGCATTCAGTATTCTCTAAGATCATAACGAATCAAAGAGGTGAAGCATTCAATATATATATATATATATATATATCATATTAAATCTTAAGAACTTGTCAACATGCAATGATCCCAAATAGTGAATTTATCTCAAAATTCAATCATCAATCCATAGAAAGCACATGGTTAATCCCAAGAACACATGTTAAAAATATTAGGTTTCACCTCTAACCTTAGCTAGAGATTTAGCCACACATAGTTAGGCAAAAGAAATCAATAAAAACAATGTGAAACCTCTAAAAGAAAAAGAAAAATAAAAAAAGATTAAAAAAAGTTCTAGGACTTTTCCTCCTTTATTGTGTCAACCTCCTCCAAAAGATAAAGAGAAAATCCCACAAATTTAGGATGTAAAATCTGTGATTTTTGGAATTGTATTTGTTGTCAACTTCCATCGCACTTTTGGCCTCCAAAATGATTTTTTTTTTTTTTTAATTTGTGTTAAGCTAAAAATTTGAAGATTTTCTACTCTTGGACATTTGTGCAACGTGGCAAAAATACTAAAACAATGTAGAATGTATCCATATCAGGATTTTTCCAATTTTGGCTTAAATGAATATTTTTCTTCACATTTTAATTCCAGTACTTTTTTTTTTTTTTTTTACTTCTTTAATGCTGAAAGGCCATGCCCCAATTGATCTTGACCCTTGGATTCTCTCGGTTGCATGTCTGCTTGATTAGTTGACTAGTTTTAATCTCCCTTAAGGGAAAAATACACATTAAGAATATATATAAGAGATATCTTTTAAACTCATATATTTGCATGTAATTAAAAATAAAAATTTTGTGATATTGCCTACTAAAACTAAAATAATTGTGTAATTTTAAGCAATCACTTCAAAAGCAACATGGAAGTTCTCACACTAAAAATAGTTGTAGAAAGTGTAGTTTCTAATATTTTGATGTAAAAGAGAATTCACACTCTTTTGGGCTAAATATTTTTAAGTCCAAAAACATCATCTCCATATTTATAATGGTAGTTGTTCTTTAGGTTGTTGATGATTTGTACATAGTGCTTTCTCTACTCCCGAGGTGTTAATGGATGCAAATTGTGGAGACACCAACAGGTCACCCCTTAAACTAAATGCAACGGAAATTAAATTGACACGGTGATTTGTTGACAAATGAGGAAAACCTCTCGCAAGGTAAAATCCCCATTGAGTGATTTTAAGGTCACCACTCTCAAGAATCCACTAAACAACAATCAAGTAATTACAAATATAAGGAATCTTACCAACTACCCTGGCCTATCCTTGTGAGAGACAGTCAGGGTGCTCTCAAGAAAAAGAGATTCGGGTGCTTGTAAGGGCACCTCTCTTTTGGGTAGTGTGGTGTCGCCACTTATTTTTTTATACAAAAAATAAAAATAAAAACAAATTACATGATCAAAATACTTCATTGTCATTGACTAAATAAAGAAAAGTATAACTTTGATAGATTAACCTTGCAAGGCTTTGGGTCCTAGTTACAATCTATGCAAAGGAATACAAAACTTTGGTCCTAGTTACAATCTACCAAAATTAAAAAGACAAAATACTAGTCTACCTATCCAAAAATCCTAAGCTCAAGGGCTAGGTTATGAAATAGGAAGGTGTTAGGCACCCATTCCGCCCAAACAAAGTCTGGTCTTCTAGACTCTAAAGACAAATATACCCTTTTTTGCATGATGTTAAATGATATGTTGAGCATACACGACGCACACTTTACAAAAATTAACTTAAATATTTTTTGCCTTATGGATGTGTCCTCTTTTTCAAGAAAATTTATATTTTTTTTGCAAATAAAAAAATTGGATTTGTAAAAACAATAAGATTTGTTTTTATGTAAAAGAAAGAATAAGATTTTTGTTAAAAAGTATCAGATCTGTTTTGTGTAAAGTTAAAAAGGTGATTGTATCAAGAAAAATCAGATCTGTTTTTTATGTAAAAGAAAAAAAAAAAGACTTTTTGAAAAAGGAACTACATTCATGAGATAAATTTATTATACATGCATCACATTTAAAATTAAAAAAAAAAAAAACAAAAAAAAAAGGCAAGACTCCAACCCAACTTTCAATTCCTTCTTCTATATTTCAAACTCTGCAATTTTGTAACAAAGAAAAGTTTTTTTTTCAAATTAGATCTGTATTTAATGATAATACAGATCAGTTTTTGAGTTAAAAAAAAAAATCAGATTTAAATTCAATGAAAATACAGATTAGTTTTGCACTAAAAAAATCAGATCTAAAAAGTACAAATCATTTTTTGAACTAAAAAAATCAAATCTGAAAAATACAGATCAGTTTTTGAGCTAAAAAATCAAATTTGAAAAATATAGATTAGTTTTAGGTTTAAAAAAAAAATCAAATCTAAGAAGTATAGATAAGTTTTAGGTTTAAAAAAATCAAATCTGAAAATATAGATCAGTTTTGTGTTTAAAAAAAATTGTTAGCCATTGCAATTTTGAAGTCAAAGAGAAAGAATTGAAATGAAAAATAATCTAAAGCATCTAATCATGGCAATCATATATTAGACCAAGTTATAATAAAACATGCTAATCATGTTAGGACATATGTGATTCAATGTTAGGACATATGTGATTTAATGTTAGGAACATATGTCAATATAGAATTGGCTAATCTTTTGACAAAATGCACTTTATTTGTAATTAAGTAGATCTAGGATGTGTTTGTTGCTTCAAGGAGCAAGGTTTCAAGATCAAGTGTTAAAGATGTGCAAGTCTGTCCAAGAAAAAAGTGAAGAAGTGTTGGATTTTAAAACTCGACAGCTAGTATCTATCGAGGTTTAAAAGGCCGTTAAAGCCCGATGCTCAATAGCTAGCTCGACAAATAAGCTATCTATCAAGGTTTATGAAATTCAGTTTTTTAGAACTGATTTCACTCCAATCCATGAATAGATATTTAGGCTTTCTTTTCTCACAATTCTAAACGTATATAAGGATTGTTTTAAGGGCTGTCACAGTTGATGCAACTTAATGCAAAAGTTTTTCACAAGCATATTGTGAACCAGAGACATATGCCCTAGTTCATCTTCCTATTCAAGAAGATGCTGTGTTTGTACACTATAAGGTTTTGTAACCAAAGAGCTTCGTGATCTTCATCGTGTGATGAACTGAAAAACTTTACAACTAACATCTTTCTCAAGTTGGTGAGTAAGTCGTGTACTAGGATTGCGCATCGAATTGGTTATTCATGTACTGGGAGCCGTGCATTAAAAAGAGAGATTGTCACTACAAAACAAGTCCAATTGAGTATTGGAGTAAGAGTTCAATTGTAATTTGGTATAAGGTACTGGGATTCCTTTCCTTGTAACCGCTTATTATCATAATAGTGAATTCTCGGGAATGGTGACCTTAAAATCACCCGGTAGAGTTTTTACTGTATAGGTTTCCCTATTCGTAAACAAATCACTGTGTCAATTTAATTTCTGCTGCATTTAGTTATTTGGTGATTTATTTGTGCTACTATGCTTGTTGCATGCAAATTGAATGAATTAATTAACTTGGCTAATTAATTGGTTAATTCATCACAAGGGGTCAATACATTCTTAGCCTATCAAGTGGTATCAGAGAATGCACACTCTGATTAGGTTTTAATCTTTATTGTGTGTTCCATTGACCCCTGTTTGTCATGGATAAAGGACAGTCTTTTATTATACCTACTTTATTTGATGGTACTAACTATGCACACTAGAAAGTACGTATGAAAGCTTTCTTGCAGTCATTAGATGAAAAAGTGTGGCAAGCTGTGGAGATAGGCTAGACCAAGCCAAAGGAAGTGCCAGCCGATTAGGATGATGCTAAGATCAAGGCAGCTAACTTCAATAGTAGGGCATTGAATGCTTTATTTAGTGTGGTCATGAATGAGGAGTTCAAGAAGATATCCTCTTCTGAAATTGCGAAGGAAGCATGGACCATCCTCTAGACAACCTATGAAGGAACCAAGGCTATCAAAGATTCAAAGCTTCAAAGGCTTACCATGAGTTTTGAAGAGATTAAGATGGAGGAAGATAAGTCATTTAATGAGTTCTATGCCAAGCTCAAGGACAGAGTGAAATCAGCCTTTAATCTTGGGGAAACCATTCTCGAACCCAAGATTGTCAAAAAGGTGCTTAGATCTTTACGCAAGAGATTTCATGCCAAGATTACCACAATTAAGGAATCAAAGGATATTGACAAAATTCCTTTGACAGAGTTGGTTGGCATCTGCATACCTATAAGTTAGGTTTGACAAGGATAGGGAAATCTAGTAAAGGAAAGAGCATAACATTGAAGGCCAAGAGCAGTGACACAGATGAGTCCTCAGATGATGAAGCTTCTAAAATGAAATTCTATACCACGAGGCAATTCAAAAAGTTTATGAAGAATTCCAAAGCTAAAGGATAAAGACTGCAAGCAGTCCAGCTCGTCTCAGTTCAAGAACCAGGACAAATGAAAGATGGATGCTAGAGATAGCGGTCAGTACACTGTTCCCTCAGGACCAAAATGCTTTGGATGTTAAGGCTTTGGACACATGAAACAAGAGTGCCCTACATATCTCAAGACCATTGGAAAGAGCAAGGCACTTGCTACTACTTTGAGCGACATCGAGCCTGAAGATGACTCCGATAATGAGGATGATAGAATCCTTAATGCCTTCACTGCCACTGTAAATCCTACTGAAAGGATTGTTGAAGATGTGGATGAAGAAGAGGACTTGGTGGAGTCTAAATTTGAGAAGATGGATGAACAAGATGACATCCACACAGCCTATGCAAAATTAAACAAGGTCTCGGAATAATATGAGAAGTTGATAAGTTGGCCACCAAGAAACTCAGTGAAGTGGAGCTTAAATGAGAAGAAATTTTCACAAAGTTTGATGAAGCCAATCAGACCATTGGAGCACTGAGATTCGAGAATAATTTCTTAGTTGAGATGACCAAGAAGCTTGAGGCTAAATTGTTCCAAGTCAGAGCTCAGTTGGAAAGGACATCAAGTGCAAAGCTTGATGAGATACTTAGTCTTTAGAAATCTACTTCCGATCGAACCATTTTAGGGTATGATTTCTCTTCTCCTAGTATTGCTTCTGCTAGTACTACTGTTTTTGTTCCACCTAGTAATAATGTTGAATCTAAAAACAATGATGTACAAAATATTTTAGCTAGTGAGAACATAGACAAAGGTAAATCTATTTTAAGAGCTCCCTCTAAGCAAGATAAGAAAGATATCAAAAACCCTAAGGCTAAGAAGGGAAACACTTAAAAGCCTAAACAGAAGCATCTTTATCATCACTATGGAGCAGCTGGACATACTCGACCTAATTGCTACAAGTAGTTAGCTACTCAACAGAGCAACAGTATGATCTCATCGAGAAACCAAAATCAATTTCCATCCTCATTTACTCCTCTTAGAGATCTTCTCAAAGCCCTTATGTCCCTTTTGAACTTGAACGGTTTCAATTCTTCCCCCTCACTGTCGAATCAAGGATTTGCTAAACGGAAAGGTTCTTCCAAAGTGTGGAAGAAAAAAGGCTCCAAGTGATTTATTCACTTTTTCTCTCTCTCCCTTTCTTGTTTTTATTTTTGCATTACTTGTGTGTTTTGTTTTCTTGTTTTGAGTTAGTCTAGTTTTATGCATTGTTTTGTTTAACATGTTTTTGTTTGTTTATTTTTCATTTTTTTTTTTTTTTTTTTTTTTTTGCTTTTCATAAAAATTTTAAAAAAATTGAAAAAAAAAATACAAAAATAGGGTGTGTATGTGTACATTGGTACTTATGTACCTTGGATGGCCATTAAAACAATGTTTTCTAAACCTTGTATCTTTTGTAGCTTAAATGGGCATCTCTATGCATAACTAAGCAAATGAGCTTTGTGGCTCATGTTTGTGATAAGTAAGATTAAATAATCTCTTGTACTTAACACTCATATCACTCTTTTTTATGGGAAAGACTAGAAAATCCTAAGAGAAAGGCATAAATAACCATCTCACCACTGTTGCCCACCAATCATGAAATGACATTTGTATGCTTCAACAGAGTAAAAGTAAAATGTCAAAAGTTTAACATCATTGGGTATTTCTTTTCTATCTCTTATATACCCATGCATGATATGCTCAAAAAGAAAAATATACGAAGAAAAATAAAAGCAAAAAGAATCAAAATACTTTATATATGATTGCAAGCGTGTATTCTAGGAGATGTGGGAATTATAGGATGTTCCTCGAAGATGATAGTCCCTGTCAAATAGATATGATTGTATGTGAGTTAAAGTGATTTTTTCATATCTCAAATCGTCATAACATGTAGATACTTATGCAATCTTGTGATTTTTCACGCACAACACGCAATATTCTTTACTACTTTTGATACATGTTCAGGTACAATGTAATTTGATCATCACAAGGAATATATGTGTTAATGTATGCTCACTAAACTTTCTTAACTTGTTTTTGAAATATAAAATTGATTAAACTTTTTTGGTGTGTGTGTGTGTGTGTGTGTGTTTTGAATCTATGTGACTGACATTTTTCTTGTTGAGAGATGATTTTGAGAGCTTAAAATGTTGTTTGAACCTTTGGTTGTGTAGCATACTCGATTGCATTCATATATGTGTTTTTCTCTTCTTGAAAAACTATTTTTAAGCAATCTCGACAACTGCTGGACACCTCTCGACAGCTAGGCTATCTATCAAGCCCCTTTTAGCTTCTTTTTACCGCATTCTCGATAGTTGCTCAATAGCTATTCGATCAATCGAGAAACTTTCTACATGCTCAATAGCTTCTCGATCCATTGAGACCTTTTAGCTGTAGACACCTCTTGACAGATCTTCGATAGCTCTTCGATAGTTAATTGACGCGTTTTTATTCTTGATAGCTCTTGACACCTCCTAATCCATCGAGAAACTAGGATTTCTATATATAGGGTTCGAGTAACATTTCTCTCATTTCTCCTCAATCTCTCTCAATAGTTTGTCTTTTCACCTCCCAAACACTTCTCTCCCTCCAAACTTCATTCCCTTGTGATTTTTGGCCTAGATAAAGAGTTTCTTCTCTGGTAAGGGTCCTAAATGCTTTATTCTTTATGCATTTCACGCTTTAGACCTAAGTTTTTGGGTTTTTGAAGATATTTTGGGATTTTTCAAAATTGATGAAGTTTTAGTGAAATTTTTGGCATGGGTTTTGTTTAAATGATCTTAAATGTTCACACATTGCATCACATTTGCATTTTAACTATATTTTCATGCATTATAGATGTGTGCTATATATGTTGAATTGTTGTGTGCTATTAGGTTTGGATTGGGCTAAGCCCATGATGATTTTAAGTTTGCATGTCACATGTTCATGCATTTTCATGCATACGTACCAATTTTGTTTCTATCATTTGATACTAAACTATTTGGTGCTTTTCTACATGTCTCTCTCTCTCTCTCTGTCACTCTCTCTCTTCTTCTTGCGTTAGTCTGATTTATGGCACCTAAACGCAAATCTACTCCATCCCAGAACCCTCTTCATTCTAGGGCATCTTCCTCTGATCCTACCCCCTCTCATGTCAGGTTCTGTGATGAGAAGGCCAAGTTGAACTTCTTGGAGAACTTTTCACAACACGGCATTCATTCGGAATGCCAAGTCGTTCTATCAAATTTTTTTGATACTGACCTACCCATTGTCATCTACGGTCGGGGTTGGGAGTCACTATGTGGCATCCCGATCACTTGTCCCTCTGTGATCATACAGGAGTTTTACTCCAATATGCACGGATTCGATACTTTTGTACCTCATTTTATTACTCGCATTCGAGGTACGTGCATCGTAGTTACTACGAATATTGTATCCGAGGTACTACATGTTCTTAGGGTAGCGCATCCTAACTACCCTAACTACGATCATCTGAGGACTGTGTCCAAAGACAAACTCTCGTCTCTATTTTGTGAGACACCTTCATCTTGGGGTGACCCTCAAAACAACCCTTGCTCGGACTTTGCAAGAGGTCCAAGATTCCTTAACATGGTGATGACATTCGTTTTCCATCCTTTGTCTCACTATAACTCTATCACAAAGCCTCGTGCTCGATTCTTGTTATCCCTTCTTAAAGGACTTTCTATTGATTTTCCCTCTCACTTCATCCTATCCCTTATAGGTGTCTAAAAAGATACGATAACTCAAGATAAGCTCATTTTTCCTTCTACTATCACGAGAATTCTTTGCCATTTTTCTGTCTCTTATCCCATTCATCTATTGGTCATGAGTGCCATAAATGCGGCTACCGTTTGATGGAGTGAGGCCCAGCTTTGACCGAATCATCAACGGACAGAGACAGTAGCTCCTCCAGCTTCTCCCACTCCTTCCACATCTACACCTTCTTCATTGGTGGGTGGTGTGACCCTCAAGGCGATCATGGCACAGCTACAGCGCATGGATGCTCGCCTTGACACACTTAGTGATGAATTATGTCAGATGAACACTCATGCCGGCCATATTGCTAGATGGCAAGCCCACCTTGGTGGCTTCGTGGAGTCTCCGTCTCCTTCTCCAGAGGCATCTAAGGACGAGGACGATAATGGTGACTCCGACAACGATGATGATGATGAGGATGAGAATGCTAGCTCACCCAATGATGATGAGATGTCTTCTTAATTTACTTACCCTTTGTTACTCGTGACAAAAAGGGGGAATGGTTTTGATATGAGAGTAGTCATATACATAAGTGGAGAGTTAGTATAGGAGATTTTGTTAGGGGAATGTTTATATTTTTGAAGGATGTAGTGAGGACTTATGTATTTTTTTTTTTTTTTCTTCTTTTAGAGATACATTGTTCTTACATTGTGATAGCAAACCTTGTACTTATGTTGTTCTATATATATGATGAGGTTATTATTACAATTCTTTCACCTATCTTTACATGTATTGTTTCTTTTCTCTCTTTATACACATGATTCTTATATATTGTATGCAGTCTTTTATTTATGTTTCACACTAAGATGTCGTGATGAGTTTTATTTAAAGTGTTTTAGAAATACAAGTTGTCAAAATCTTCTTGCCATAAACTCTCTTTTTGCAAAGTTTTTCAAGAGTTTTTGTTAGGATAGGCTTTATTGTATTCAACAAGTGAGTATAAGTTGAGTGATTTATGACTTCTCTCATACGTTCATTTGTTTGTTGTGGTTTTGTCACGGATTGCCAAAGGGGGAGATTGTTAGGACATATGTGATTCAGTGTTAGGAACATATGTCAATATAATATTGGCTAATCTTTTGACAAAACTCACTTTACTTGTAATTGGGTAGATCTAAGATGTGTTTGATACTTCAAGGAATAAGGTTTCAAGATCAAGTGTTAAACCCATGCAAGTTTATCCAAGAAACAAGTGAAGAAGTACTAGATTTTAAATCTCGATAGCTAGTATCTATCAAGGTTTAAAAGGCTGCTGAAGCCCGATGCTCAACAACTAGCTCAACAGATAAGCTATCTATTAAGGTTTATGAAATTCAATTTTTCAGAACTAATTTCACTCCAATCCATGAATAGATGTTTGGGCTTTCTTTTCTCACAACCCTAAACATATATAAGAATTGTTTTAAGGGCCATCACAACTGATGCAAGTCAATGCAAAAGTTTTTCACAAGCATATTGTGAACTGGAGACATTTGCCGTAATTCATCTTTCTATTCAAGTTGCTGTGTTTGTACACCATAGGATTCTATAACCAAGGAGTTTCATGATCTTCATCATGTGATGAACTGAAGAACTTTGCAGCCAACATCTTTCTCAAGTTGGTGATTAAGTCGCGTACTAGGATCTGCACATCAAATTGGTTAGTCACATACTGGGAGCCGTGCATTAAAAGGAAAGATTGTCACGACAGAACAAGTCCAATTAGGTATTGGGATAAAGGTTCAACTGTAGGTTGGTATAAGGTATTAGGATTCCTTTACTTGTAACCGCTTGTTGTGTTAATAGTGAATTCTCGGGAGTGGTGACCTTAAAATCACCCGGTGGGGTTTTTGCCGTGTAGATTTTCCCCATTCATAAAAAAATCACTGTGTCAATTTAATTTCCACTGCATTTAGTTATTTGGTGATTTGTTTATGCTATTACACTTGTTGCATGCAAATTGAATCAATTAAATTGGCTAATTTATTGGTTAATTCATCACAAGGGGTTAATACATTCTTAGCCTATCAAATCATATTCATGCATCAACACAAAAACAAGCTAATTAATGGAAAAAGAAAAGAAAAAAAAAAAACAGAATACCTCTTGCATGAGTGTGCTCTTCTAGTAAAAGAATATTTTAGAAATCAAAAAAGTATATCCACTTCTTTGAGGTCTAAAATACTTTACTTACAAAAAAGAAGTTCCTAAAGCAAAAGCTTACAGAATGTCTTTAATGTAAAGGGAATTGAAAAGTCAAAAGAGAAGTGCCAGAAAAAGGGGGGGGGGGGGGTCAAAAAGTGTGTTGAATTTTGAGAGGCAGCCTCTATTTATAGAGGTCGGAATGCTTCGAAAAATTAGCTGAATGATCAAATACGAATTGGGATACGTCCTTATCTCTAAAAAATCAAAAAAAAAATGTAAGGTTTATCTCAATCCAGGAGTCCTCGAGCCAAGCCACGAATTTGTACTAGTCAGCACTTAGGAAGTGACGATCAGCACTTTTCATGTTTCTTGGATGAATTTGCATTTCTCCTTGATACCCTCTTATCCTTTCTAATGCAATTTCATTTTTCTTGACTTGACTAAACACATTTTGTTTTTGATGAAATGTATCTTACTTTTTTTCTTCTCCTTGTCTTCCTTAATTTGATTAAATTTCTTCTTGATGAATCTACATTTTTGCTCAACCTTCTCAACTTGAATGATCTTTCATGGAATCTCATGTCTCTTATGTCTTTTGATGAATCAGTATTCTTTCGCAACTTGATAAAATTCTTGCATTCACTTCTCTCTCTTTTTCTTTTATTGAAGTCTTTTCTAGCTTGATGGCCTTCTCTTTTTTCTCACAGTTTGATGCTTTCTCAAAATCTTATCTCTCCTTAATGGATTTTTTTCTTCCTTCCTAGCTTGATGGGGTAAACTATCCCTTTTCTTTGATGAACTCTCTTTTCTAAACTTGATGAACTCTTTATCTTTTCTTCTTTTGAACTTGTCCCATTGTCTTCATTGAGGACCTTACAAAGTGGTGCGAAAACCATAAGGTCAACACTTCCTCATCTTGAGATTAAAGCATGCATACTTAATTTTCCCACCCAAGGTTTAAGTTTTTAGTGGGTTCATTGAAAAACAGGCTAACTATTTAGAGGCTCAAGTTGGCTAGCAATGGATAATTATTGTAATAGGTGTCAAGGAATTATGTGGGTTACCAAACGTGATCTTCTATCCCTAGCAATGCTTTCTTGTAAGCACAGTGACTCAAACTCTATTAATAAATTATTCTTGGAATAAGAGTTCAAATGCTCCAATGATGTGAAAAATTCTATAGAGATTGGGGTTAAGTGTATGCGGTTTGAGAAATTTGGATGAATGGATGAATTTCTTTGATTGGCTTTTAGGACCTTTTCTTCTCATATTCTAAATGTTTAGCAAAAGTCCTTACATGGATTGAATGAAGCTAAATCCCTCTTTGGAACAAATTGATTGGTAGAGCAATTAATCATCATAATTTGGGAAAAAGTTCTATCAAATGGATCTTATTGTATTCTCTTGAAAAGAAGGCTTTTGAAGAAAATTTGGAGTCTTTGAAAGAACAAAAAAGTTTTTAGAAGAAGGTTATTAATTTTTTTTTTTTTTTTTTTGAAAATGAATTGAAATGACTTGAAGGCCTAATGCCCCTAGTCCAAAAGTTTTTTTTGAAAAACTTTTTCTCTTTTTTTTTTTTTTTTTTTTTTGAAATTTTTTTCTCTTTTTTTTATTTTTTTATTTTTTCTATAAATTTTTTTTTATTTTCTTTGAATTTTTTTGGATTTTTTGAATTTTTTTTAATAAACAAAATGCATGAAACATGGCAACAACAAAAATACAATAAACCTCAACAAATATTCTCATTAGAAACATGTAGTAAACAACAAATTTTAAGATAAAACAATGATCCTATTAACCCAAATATGGCTTTGCTACTTGTGAAATGAGGCAAAGTTGGGCTACTTGTTTCTTCTTGGTCCATTTTGGATGTTTGAGTTGAAAGTTTGAAAATTGGACCTTGTTAGGCCTAAACCTTGAGGAAGATGACTTGATCTTGATTGGAATTGGGCTTGAATCCTCATTGAGCTTGATGGACTTTGGGCTTAGCAAGCTTCGGCTCAAACTGCATATACACATGACATACCTTTCTTTCTAGGAAAATAAAATCAAGTTTATAAAGGATACAACATTCAAACAATTATGATGGGCCCAAGTATTGAACTTGGGCTCACCATGGCTCAAACAATGGTCAAACACACATAATATGCAATGCAATTTTAACATGGACTAGCCTAAGGACAAGTCCTAAGTCATTACATTGTAGGGTGAGTTTGTTGTTTTATTGTTTCCTATAGCTAGGATGTTACACCTTCCAACTCGTAATGTTATGAACAGTACGTTGGTCCAAATGGCATGGTCTATCCATTATAGTCAACAAGAAATGATCCAATGACTTTGGGCTATGCGTTGGTGAGTTCACCACTAGGTACTCGAATCTAATAAAGACTGGTGATCCATGGCTACTACCACCATATGTTGAGATGGGTGCATACATATTTGTTGTTTTGATGGCACACACTATGACAGTTAGGGAAAGCTTTTAACAATCAACATGGCAAAACAACAACAAAATATCATACAAATATCTAAAGACATAGACAACCAAACAAACAACAACATCGTGCAAAATCATGCAAAAAACAAGGGTATATAGTTGGTCACTTAAAGTCTAACACAAAACTTAGCCCTCAACATCCCCAGTGGAGTTGCCACTATAAGAGAGCATCGGGGTGCTCTAAAAGAAATATATATATATATATATATATATATATTCGGGTGCTCGTAAGGGCATCTCTCTTTTAGGTAGTGGTGTGGAGTCACCACTTATTTTTTTAAACAAAAAAAATAAGAAAAAGTAGATATAAAAGGAAAAAAAAATAAAAAAGAAAAACAAATTACATTATCAAAATTCTTCATTGTCATTGATTAAATAAAGAAAAGTACAACTTTGGTAAATTAACCATACAATGCTTTGGGTCCTAGTTACAATCTACCAAAATTAAAAAGACAAAACACTAGTCTACCTATCCAAAAATCCTAAGCTCAGGAGCTAGGTTACGAAACGGGAAGGTGTTAGGCACTCATTCCCCCCAGAGAGAGTCTGGTCTTCTAGACTCTAATGACCAATATACCCTTTTTTGCATGATGATAAATGATATGTTGAACACACACGATGCACACTTGACAAAAATTAACTTAAATAAACTTGCCTTATGGATGTGTCTTCTTTTTCGAGAAAATTTAGATCTATTTTATGAATTAAAAAAAATGGATTTGTAAAAAAATCAGATCTGTTTTTATGTATAAGAAAGAATAAGATTTTTGTTAAAAAGTATCAGATCTGTTTTGTGTAAAGTTAAAAATGTGATTGTATCAAGAAAAATAAGATCTGTTTTATATGTTAAAGAAAGAATAAGATTTTTGTTAAAAAGCATCAGATCTGTTTTGTGTAAAGTTAAAAAGGTGATTGTATCAAGAAAAATCAAATAAGTTTTTTATGTAAAAGAAATTTTTAAAAAAAAAAAAAAGAAAAAAAGAGAGAGAGACTTTTGAAAAAGGATCCACATTCATGAGATAAATTTATTATACATGCATCATATATAAAAAAAAAAAAAAAATTTAAATTAAATTTAAAAAAAAGAAAGAAAAAAAAAAAGAAAAAAGACAAGACTTCAATCTAACTTTCAATTCCTTCTTTTAAATTTCAAACTCTACAATTTTGTAACAAAGAAAAAAAATTTCTAAAAAAAATCAGATCTATATATAACGAAAATACAAACCATTTTTTGAGATAAAAAATCAAATCTGTATTTAATGAAAATACATATCAGTTTTTGAGTTTACAAAAATCAAATCTATATTTAATGAAAATATAGATAAGTTTTTGAGTTAAAAAAATCAGATCTGTATTTAATGAAATACGGATTAGTTTTGCACTAAAAAAAATCAAATCTGAAAAACACAGATCAGTTTTTGAACTAAAAAAAATCAGATCTGAAAAATACAGATCAGTTTTTTAGCTAAAAAATCAGATCTAAAAAATACAGATCAATTTTAGGTTCAAAAAAATCAGATTAGAAAAGTACAGATCAGTTTTAGATTTCAAAAAAAAAAAAAAAATTGGATCTAAAAATACAGATCAGTTTTTGTGTTTAAAAAAGAATTTTGTTAGTCATTGCAGATTTTGAAGTCAAAGAGAAAGAATTGTAATAAACAATCATCAAAAGCATCTAGTCATGACAATCATATATTAAGAACAAGTTATAATAAAACATGCTAATCATATTCATGCACCAACACAAAAACATGCTAATTAATAGAAAAAGAAAAGAAAGAAAAACATAATACCTATTGCATGAGCGTGCTGATCTAGTAAAAGAATATTTTAGAAATTAAAGAAGTTTATTCACTTCTTTGAGGTCTAAAATACTTTACTTACAAAAAAGAAGTTCCTAAAGCAAAAGCCTCCAGAATGTCTTTAACGTAAGGGGAATTGAAAAGTCAGAAGAGAAGAGCCAAAATGATCAGATACAAATTGGGACGCATCCTTATCTCTAAAAAATCAAAAAATGTAAGGTTTATCTCAATTCAGGAGTCCTTGGGCCAAGCCATAAATTTGTGTGAATCGGCACTCCAAGAGTGTCAAATGGCTCTCTTGGGTGCCAAGCGTGCGTTTGAATTTTGGTCCAATTTGGACTCCTTTTTTGATGTCTTTTTAGCCAGGAATTGTACTTAGACGCATTTTTAATATTTATTCTAAAAATTAATCCCTCTATCTAGATATTCAAGTCTTTAAAGTGATAATTATCTTGTAGATAAATATTCCGAAAGGTCTTAATTATCCATAACTTCTTTGTTATCTGATTATCCACTTTATTCCTATGCAAGCAGGCCTATTTTTGACACTAACCAACAACCAATCACAAAATTATTTAATTAATTTTAATTTTTTACCAATCAAAGTTAATTTAAATTAATCATGCGTGGTTAGTTCCACCCAAACAAAATGCATGCAGGCCATGCAAACTTGATCATGTGATATCTTTCAATCCAACAGTCTAATTTGGAAATCAGACACACCGTCACGACCGTTAGAACCTCAAGATCATTTTTATGATATGACATAAATGAGTTAATGCATGTAATGAAACTCTAAACGTCGGGCATATGAATGGTCACTCTAGCCATCTTCCTCGATTAAATTATAGGTGCAAAATTAAGTGTCTACAATCTCGAAATACCAACCTACAGTTGAACCTTCACTCCAATACCCAATTAGACTTAATCTTGTAATAGCCTTATTTCCCTTGATGCACAAATCTCTAATCTATAACTAACATTTTGCACAGATCCCAGTACGTGACTAACTACAATAACTTTAAATGATGTTGTTGGCTGCAAAGTTCTTCACTTCATGAACAATGAAGATCAAGAAGCACTTGGTTACAAAACTCTATGGCGTACAAACGCAGTAGCTTCTCAGAGAGAAAATAAATCTCTAGGCCTTTGTATCCGTATGAGACAACTCTTAAAATAAGCCTTATATATTTCTAAGGTTATGACAAAAGAAACCCTAAATAAATTCATAAGCCTGGGCCAAATTTCAGATCTGGAAATCGAGCTGCTATCGAGTTATATATCGAGCTTCATATTAATTCTCGATAGCAAGCATCTATTGAGCTATTTGTCAAGACTTAATGAACAACTTTTTTTTACATATTTCTTGGACCAATCTTCATGTCTTTTAATACGAACACTTGATATGCTTGAACAACAGATTTCTTGATGTATTAAACCTATCTTAGATCTACCCAATTACAAGTAAAGTGCATTTTGTCAAAAGATTAGTCAATTACATAAAATATGACCCTAACAGATGTGTCAAAATTGCCCACTTTTGATGGACAAAGAAGAAAGTTATGTAGTGTTTGTCGTAAAAGATTGGAGGACCCCATTCATTGAATACCTGACCCAATTGACCTTACCAACTTATAGGAAGGTGACCTATCAGTAAAGAAGTTGGCCTTGAGATACTTCTTGTAGAATGGGATCCTGTTCAAAAGAGGATACAGTAGAGATCCCCTGAGGTACCTAAGGCCTAAAGAGTCCAAAGGTGCAACAAAGGAAGTCCATTCGGGTGAATATGGAAGTCACCCAGGGAAAAGGAGACTCCACAAGCAACTGTTAGCACTAAGGTACTACTAGCCCACGATGAAAAATGATCTTGAGAAGCTAGTCAATACCTGCCAAGAATGTCAAGTGTTGGGAGATTCCATACACACTCATCTGAATAGGATATGACCACTCCATGGGCCTTCCACACTTGGGGGCTAGATCTTATAAGAACTATTAATCCCCCTTCCAATGGCCACGTATGGATCGTAATAGCTACTGAGCATTTCACAAAATAGGTGGAAGCCATTTCTTTGAAGAAGGCCACTGGAGTAGCGGTCTCCAATTTCATCTGTGAACACATCATTACCCAATACAGGATCCCCAAGAGGTTGATTAGTGACAGTGAGACCCTGTTTGTAAATAAGGACGTGAAGAGTCTGCTAGAAAAGTATTACATTAAGCACAGGAGATCTACTCCATACTACCCTTAAGGGAATGGCCAGGTTGAGGCAACCAATAGAGTTATATTGAAGATCCTGAAGACGATGAAGCATGAGTACGGGGGAAAATGGAGCTTCCACCTGATAGATGTGCTCTGGGCATGTAGGAGCTCCCTAAAAACAGCTAAAGGATTTTCACCATTCTCCCTCGTCTATGGGACAGAAGCTATTGCCCCAATAGAGTTAGCAATTCCCACACCTAGAGTAGTGATAGAGGAGATCATGGGAGATTCAGATAACACGCATGCCAAGGAAAGGGTGGTAGACCTAGAAGGCTTGGAGGAGAGAAGGGAGCTGGCAAGAAGGCAAAGGCAAAGGTATCAATAGATGATGACTAAGGCATATGAGCAGGTTGTTCATTCAAGGATCTTTACACAAGGGCAATTGGTGTTAATGGTTGTAGAACATGTAAGGAGAAACATTCTAGGACCTTCAAAGTTTACCCCCAAAGTGGGAAGGTTATTATGTTGTCAAGGAAGCCCATGACAATGAATACTAATATTTGGCAAGTATGGATGGGACTCCTCTAGCAGATCCCATAAATGGAAAATGGTTGAAGCAGTATTACGCTTGAAGTTCTAAATACACTTCCACCTTTTTTTTTAAGTACTTTTATTCAGTACCCGTTGTCATCTTTCATTTTTTTTTAGTGCCCTTTGTTATCTTTTATTTTGTTAAGTACTTTTAGTCAGTACCTCTTTTGTTTGATGACTTGTGTGAAAAGGCCACTCCATGTTTAAAGTGGGTCCATCCCCTAGTAAAAAAGGGTCTTTAAGCTTTTTTGGCCATTATGATGAATTATAATGAACTTTCTCCTTTGAAAAATAAATTTGGGCAAACTATGATTATGTTTAAAATTACCATTTAAGAAACACATGCATTGCATATGCACACACTATTCAACATGGCTTAAAATTTGGCCAAGAGTTCATTTTAGTACCTGGCTCAACACTTGATTCAAGGTAGAATGCTCCAAGTACATGACCTGAGACTTGCTTCCCAAATGCATGGCCCAGGACTTAGGCCAAGAATAAATTTCCTAAGTACCTAGCTCAGGACTTTCTCTAGAATAAGCCCTCTAAGTACATGGCCTAAGACTTAGACCAAGAATGAATTTCTTAAATACCTGGCCTAGGACTTGTGTAGGAGCAAACTTTTCGAGTACCTGGCCCAGGATCTGCTCCAAAGTATATTTTTCTAGATCCATGGTCCAAGACTTGCCCCAAAAGTCAAAAGAGAGAGAGAGAGAGAGAGAGAGAGAGAGTACATAGCTCGAGATTTGGACTAGGGCAGGCATGCTAAACACATACTAAAAAAAAAAAAAAAAAGTAAGGAATACCAAACATAATTAAAAGGTTAAGTCAATACTTAGAAGTTTATGGAAACTGGAAAAAAATAGAGAACATGACATGGCAAATAATTATAAGAAGTGTTCAGTTACAAGACCAAATTGACCAAAATAGCTAAAGTAGGAGGCTGACGAACAAAGAATCTTCTTGAGGAACCATAGGAGAAGAAGAGGAGGCTATGGTTGAGAGTGCTTGCTTCCTCCGAGCTTCCAAGTCCTACAGCACTCTTTGGGCACAGGCCAAGGCTTCCTTAGCAATGGCAATCTCAGCATCAAGATCCTTGGTGGCCTTTCTTTGAAAGAATGCATGGCCTAATGACCGAAGATATCCCAATAAGAAAGATAGATTAAACTTCACTTCTACAAGATCCTACACCACGCCTCTCCATTCTAGAAGCTTCTCCGCAGACAAAGAATCAAGCGAAGTGCTCTTTAGGGAAATTAGTATAGCACAAAGGAGCTCCAGCAGGATATTCCCTAAGAACACACCTCCTCTAAACCTGGCAGTAAAGTCCCTATGAACCTTGAGTAACTACTCCAAGAGTGGAGACCTTCAGTAGGTACAGAGAAGCGAAGAAATCTAGAATAGGATGCTCTAAAGTGGTAAAAATGGTGCACAAGAAGGCTGTTGAACTCTAGTAGACGAAGTAGGATAAGAAGGCAGGGAGCCCAACACTGGGATCTACAATAACAACCCTTGAAGGATCCCCCATCACCGTATCTCTCTCCTCAAGAAGTGAAAGGCTTGCAGCTCCAGGAACACTCTGAAGGATCTCGGCCTGGACCTTAATAACTTATACAAATGATGAAGATCCCTTAACTTCTTCAACAATTGTGGACTCAGGTTCCTTGGTTCTCATCTCGATATCTGAAAAATTGATAAACCATCAATAGAAGGAGGCATACGAAACAAGGAGGGGAGAAAGAAAGAGAAAGAACCAAGTAACAGCTTCATCTGATGCATGCAAAGAAGCCTCCTCTCGAACTGAAGGAGTTGCCCCCATCACCTCAAGAAATCCACTCACTTGTCCTCCTGACTCCTTAACAAGATTTGTAAAAGACCATTCAATATAATGAAAAGAAGGGAGGGGATCCTTGCAAAGCGACTAAAAGAAGAAAAATGACAAGAGTAGTTTTCAAGAGGATGAAGAAAAAGAAGGGACACTAGAGATAAGCATACCTTGTAGGACTTTTGCTTCCAAGGTTAGGTCAGTAATCTCACTCTTAGAAATAACTTGGGGGCTGGCTTGGCCTATAAAAAGGGAGAGAGGATCTCAGGAAACAACAAGCATAGTTTACATCAACTAAAGAAAAAATGAAGAGATGAGACAAGACATACTAGTTGTCACAGGAGGTGTTGCAGTTTTAGTAGACTCCTTGGTCATCGTAGGGTCAGAAATTTGTTCAGGCTCAAGAACCATAGTCGTTGTTGGATCGAGAGTCTACTCAGGCTCGGAATCTTTAGTTACTGCTAGATTAGGGACATATGCACCTTCAGGATCCTAGGTTGTTGAAAGATCAAGAACCTACTTAGGCTTAGGATCCTTAGCCACACCGGGGTCAGGAATTTCCCTAGGCTCCCTAACTATCTCTTCTCCCATAACTTGCCCACTCATGTTAGGATCAGCTAGGGGCTAGTCCATTACTGCTTCCTCGGGCATTGTGTCACCCACAAAAGGAGGAGAAACCTCCACCTAAAAAAAAAGGGAAAATAGGGGAGGCAAAGCAATTTAGTAAGAAGATCAAGATAGGTAAAAGGAAGATAAGAGAAGACCATACCACTTCATCACCCGAGGAAGCTCTTTTTGCCCTCTTAGGATCAGCTTTATGTTTGGACTGCAAAGGGAGCACAAATCTATGAGTTAAAAATAAAAATTATAAAAAATAAAAAATAAAAAAAAATAAAAAAAATAAAAGAGGAAGGAGAAGACAAAATAGCTAAAGGGAAAAACAAGAGAAAATGGGAATGAGGTTTTGCCCTTCTCCTTCTCTACAGGATCTACATTAATCTCCTGCTTACTATGGGTTCACCCAGAGGTCCTTCAGGTGAACAAGGGAACACAATGGGGGATCCAGAAGAACCTTGGGCTGGTGAAGAGACAGCTACAGAAGAGATCTCCTTTAGAGAGCTGACAAGGGTCTGAGATTTAAAAATCTCTACCTTGGTTTTGACTCTGATTTTCAGGATAGGAGGATGACTGACCTCCTTACTTAAGGATCTCCCCCCAATAACAGCAAAAGCCACCTCCCTAAACTTCTTAGAGGTAGGAAGTCGCTTGGAAGTTGCAGAAGTCTTTCTCTTCTTGGTATCTTGGCCAACCTTAAGATCCTCTGCATCTTTTTTAGTCTCTAACTTCTCCTTAGCACCCTTCTTGCCTTTCTTTTCCTTCCCCTTGCTAAAAGGAGTTGCAAAACCAATCTCCACAACTACTTTTCTAGTGGAGACACCTAGGGAAGAGCCAATGACCAATTCGCAGCTGGACCAGGAAGGAGGGAAATCATTAGTGTAGGACACCTAACCACCCTTAAACTAATGCCACTCCATAAATCCAACTCTGCTACTTATAGCAGCAGACATAATGCTAAGAGTAGGGAGAGCTAGGCATTTGTTGAGTGAAGGAACTAAAGAAATATTAGTGTCAAGGACATCCCTCACTTTCCCATAGCCAACATAATCTAGGAACGACTTTTAGATCCTTCTTCGATAATTGTAGAAACCGCTAGATCCGAAAGCTCCCCTCTGGGAGTTTAGTATAGTGACTTAGGGGCTCTTTCGAGCCTAGTAGGAATAAGCCTAAAGCCTCAAGAAGGGATCCAAAGAAGGAAGGGAAGGGATGACCTCCTTAAACACTGGAGGGACATCCTGATCAAAGCCAAATTACCTAAGCACCCGATACGCTAGATAGTAGGTGTACTGGGGACCCCTAAAGGAAGGAGTCGAGATCCACAGGGGACTTACGCAGGCAAGGTACACCATGCTGTTGAAGCCTCAGGAAAGGATCCAAAGAAGGAAGGGAGGGGACGACCTTCTTGAACACTTGAGGGACATCCTGATCAAAGCCAAATTGCCTAAGCACCCGGTACGCAAGATAGTGGGTGTACCGAGGACCCCTAGAGGAAGGAATTGGGATCCACATGGGACTTATGCAAGCAAGGTACACCATGCTATTCTTATCTCCCAGCCATAAGTCAAATGTGTGGCTAGGAGAATTCAAAAGGGACGACAAAGCAGAATCACAAGCAAACTTGGCTCTGAACTCACAAGGTGAACGCCAACTCAGGTGGCCTCTCTGATCAAATAAATCTATGAGATTGGTGTCCACCCCCTTTAAATTGGCCCAAAGAAATATGATGGGATGCCCATCAGTCGAGCTCCCACACAATCCTTTTAGGAGGTCTAGGGATCCTTGAAACTTGTCCTTTACATACTTCAGATTTCTACACTTCGCTAAAGCAATTTGGGAACGCTCCTACACAAATATTTACAGTACTACCTTCCAACTTATCAGCATGTACAAGATCCAATTGAGAATATAAGTGGCCCAAGAACATGGGGGCTAGTGGATAACTGATGCCCCGTGCTACCTGGATTGCTAAAAGGAAAAATGTAGACTTGATCCCGCACATGGGGAACTCACCAAACATAAAATTACTCGACCATAGTGCGATGAACCTAACCTATCTCATCAATTTCTCTTCTTTAGAAAGTACTTTAAACCATCTCACCATCCTAGCTGGTCTACCACCAGGAGAAGCGGTACACCCACCAAAATGCTTGAACAGTTTCTCCTCAACCACGAGATCCTCCGCTGAGAGTTAAATGTTGAAAGGACTCTTATTTCCAAACATAGGGGGTAGAAAAGTGTTCTCCACATCCTCTAGATTAACAATAAGCTCACCCACAAAGAAGAAGAACGTGTGAAAAGAGGGAGACCAATGCCGAACCAAGTGTCTGAGCCCCTTGACATCACGAAAGCCCTCTAAATTCTTGGTCATTACAACTAACTCTAGGATGCCAGCACGTTCCAGACACCCAATGAAGTCAGCATCACTTAACTCCTTATCCACCCAATCAGCCTAGCTAGTGATTTTCCTAGTGACAAAATCAAGAAATATGAGAACTGCTTCTCGGGATCCTCGCTTGATTTGGAGATCCAACATCTCCTTTGGGTCTCAGACCTGTGTAGAACTAGCAAACCCAGGCTTACTAGAGAAAACCCAAGTGTAAGGAGACGAAGGATTAGCGCCATGAACAACTTGAGGAAAGAACAAACTTGTGGTGTACCAGGGATCCCAAAGGGGAAAAGCTGGCTGATCCAAGATCTCCTCCTACCCTAAACCAGCCAAGGAACCTTCACCCTTAGAAGGAGTGGGTGAATGCTCTTTCCTTTTTTGAGTAGAGGAGGCCATGGAATATGTTTTTGGACAAACAAAAGAAAGGCAAAGAAGAAAAATAGAGACAAAGAAAACCCCAAGAAAAAGGAGAAAAAAAAAAACATTGTAAGTTAGATGGAGCAAAAAGAAAAAAAAAAGAATTTTTTTTGGGAAAAGATATGGCCTAGGGAAGGAGAAGGCTGAAGGTAAGGAAGAGAAGTGACAACGGCAATAATGGTGTGAGAAAAAAGAGGAAAAAGATGAAGCATGGAAAAATGAGCCAATTACCAAATTTTAATTTTGAAGGGGCTAGCTATTAATTATTTATGGAAGTTATGAAAAGAAAGGGGAGTTAACGTGAAAAGAGAAAAAGAGAAAAAAAAATGGGGAAAATTGATCCAACTACCCACCTCCTTTTCAAAAGAAAAAAAAAAAAAAAAAATACCACGTCTCCTTAAAGATAGGGAGGATTTGTGCAAAAATGTAGGGAAAAGAACCTCTTTAAGAGAAGCAAGGATCCTCGCAAAGGAAAAAAGAGAAATGGATCCCTGAGAAGAAAAGTAAGAGGGAGGGATCCTAAAGAGAAAAGAAGAGTATTTGTTTTTCTCACTCGTGGGTTACAAGTAACCCACGAGCTCAGGGGGCTAAATGTTGAGGTTCAAAATATAATAAGGAGCCAGGCCCTTAAAAAATGGGAGAAGCCCAGCCCATGAAGATAGGGAAAAAGAAAGAAATACTTGGTCCTTAGAAATGAAGAAGGGAAGAGCCCGACCCATAGAGAAAAAAGAAAACGTTCTGGGCCTTAGAAAGAAAGGAGGTGTGAAGGGAAGCATGGGCCAGAGGCTTATGCAAGAGGTGACATCCAAGGAAGCCTAAAAGGGAGGCAGGCAGGCACTGGGCTAGAATGGCACAAGATCTGCCAGCCTAGGGAAAGATCCCTGAGGAAAGACTGGCATAAGGGATCCCGAATGTGGATAACTCAAAATGGCATGCTCATGATAAAAGGTGGACACGAAAGATGAAGGATATCCTATTAAAATCAAGTCCCCACAACCAAGGAAAGAATGATGGAGATAGCTGGTGATTTCGGGACCAACACCTAATGAGAAAACCTAGGACCTTGGGTAAAGAAAGGAGAACCAAGAAGAAAGGTGGCTAGGAGCCTTTCCGACTACACTATCATCAAGAACGGATTTTCCCCATTTTGAGAAAAGAAACAAGTCATGAGAAGTCAACATCAAAGCCTCAAAGCTATAAGATGTCTTTTTTAAGGCCCTGGGGAAAGAATAAGAAACTTTGACCTTGGAGAAGTATTTGGACTTACCCAAAAGGGATCTCCCATAAGAGGAAGTCAACAAGAAAGCTTTAGATTATCAAAACCTAGATAAATGAAATAAGAATAAAAATGGTAAGGGACCAGCCACCAAAGCTTTCAGATATGACATTGGTTCTAGTACCTAGCACACAAAAGAGAATGATGGTTGGTGTTAAAGTGCATCCAAGTAGCACTATAAAAGGGGCAAAGCACCAACCAAGAAGGGCATTCCGAAATAAGCACTTAACATTCTAGAAAAGATACTAGAAAGAGAGCTATGAGCACAAACTAGAGTGAAGATGGGGGTACTATAAGGGATCCTAAGGCAAATACTTAAGGATACACTTGGATTCAAAGGTATTCAAACTTCACAAGTCTTGGAAGCCCAAAAGGAGCTATCTAAGTCTGTGACTTTTGAACTTTATTGAGCCTTGTGATATATCTTAGCAAAGTAGGACCCAATGTATTCAAATACTTGATATAATGAATCATAATCTCACTCTATTTTTAAGGATCCCTGACATTTTTTTACTTGCACTCTGTAAAGTTGTGATTTACAATTATATTTTATGTTGACTTTATTCCATGATAAAAAGTGTTGTAATTACTTTAATTTATTTCCTTGTATTTTATGGAATTTTATTGTATTGGGTTTAGTATTAAATTGGTGAAGAATCGAGCATGTATTGGATGAACAAGTGGATTTCACAAGTGTCTTGCGAGAAGCCTCCTCGTGAAAGAGCCATGTGAGAAGTGCATGTTAGAAATTGAAGAGTTGTGCCAGGCTGTCAGTTTTACAAGTGTCTCGTGAGAAGGGCTAATCTGCAAGATACCCACAAAACTTTCTGCCTGGAGGATATATACCCTCATTACCCACAAAAGTAAGAGAGATCATTCAAAGAGAAAAAATCTAGATATGTTTTCTACAACATACACACCCATCTTTTAGAGAGAGAGCTACACATCCTTAGTGAGAAATCATTCTAGCCTCTTCTCCTTCTATCTCCCATTGTCATTCCTTGAGAAGAGATTTGTACCCAAACACAACTCACACCTTTTCAAAGTGTAGAAAGTGTTTTGGAGCTTGGGGAGCTTTGGGGATTTGCTAAAAGAAGCCGGCGAGGCTTGGCAGATGCAATCAGGTGTATTACGGGATCCGGAAAGCTAGAAAAGACATGACTTTGAGAATTCCATTGGTAGCAAGAACGTGGAAGGATCAAGTACATTGAGTAGACTAAGCTTGGAGGGTCTTTTGTTATTTATGTACTCCAACTTTATTCTCTAGTGGATCGATTACCGCTTGGAGGGTGATGGAGAGATTTTTCATCGAGTTCTTTGGTTTCCTCTTCGATAACACATCTTGGTGTTATCTTATGTTTGTATTTCTCTTCCCTTACTTTTGTGATTTACTTCAATTGTTTATTGTTCATGTGTGCACTAGAGTAGTAACAGTTCATTGCACACATTTACTCTTGTTCCACACTTTGATTAAGTAAGAGTAAAAGCAATCTAACCATAATTTTTAATTGGCTGTCTACACAAGCTCTTGTGTTTATACACAAATCCAAGCTTTCACACTCTTTTAGTTCATTTGCTATTCTTTAGTTATTCACTCAACCAATGTGTGTGTGTGTGTGTGTGTGTGTGTGTGTTTGCGTTTGCATTGTGGAGTTCATGTATTGTGCACAAATTGGCTTATAAAATGGCCCAACAAAACTGCGGTAAGTCAAGCCCAGTCTACTAACCATCAACACCATCTTCTGAAGGCCCAAGATCCCCTAGACCATTGGGCTTGGGTACTGTCCAAAACAGGAACCCACACCCAACTAACATCTCTAGGTTTTTTTAATGGAAATATTTGAAGTTTAAATTCCTCCAATCCCAACTATTGGCATATCAAACAAAATCTCTTAATAATTACGTTTTCGCTATAGCACGTATTTTTCTATAAAAGAACCAAACTAAATTGACATGTTTCATGAATAAAGATTTAGATATGTTTGGCCATAACATGCTCACCACTTACTCGTCTCACATGTTTCATGCATCATAGTTGCACATGTTATATTAAGAGTTGATGTGTTCAATTTTCAATGATTTGTGAATGCAAACACGTAGAATGCTAATATAGTCTTATTTCATCAAGATCTTGAAATCAAACACGTGAGATTTATATCGTTCATACTTAGTTTGTAATTTTCCTCTGTTTATTCACATGTTGACTCGGCAGAATTAAAGATACTCATACGCTGATCTAAACTCGAATACAAATCCGAGTTTACAAAAAGTCAATACGTGTGGCAAGACAATGTAAAAGGATCCACCACTATGCAATTGCTTAAAACGTGGAGTGTTAAAGTTTTTCTTCTTTCTTTTGGGTAAGTGTGTGGAATGTTTAACTTTAAACTAATATAAGTAACATCAAGAATAACGATAACGTGGCATTACCACAAACTTTTTAATATGCTACTACTACCTCATATAAACAATAATTTTTTGCAACTTATACTGCGAAAGCAATTGCATCACTTAAGCTAAACAATTGCTTGCAATTTTTTAAAAAGAAAAGTATAAGGTACCGACATTGTTTTTCTCTGCGCTCCATATGCAATAGCTAAATAATTTTCTTTGTGGAAATGACCCCATTCTCATTCCAGAAGCTTTTTGACTCTTCTTTTATATGAATAAAGCTTTTTTGACTCTTATTAATGCACATCTCTTCACAAGTGACAATGAAAACAATGAAATAGTATTATTCTAAAAAAAACTTGTTCAATTATTGATGCTTCTACTACCTTTCTTGAACCTTGACCCTCATTTCCGTGTAATGGACGAAGCTCATGGCTGCGCTAATAGCCTAGGGAAAAGACTAGCTAGGAGTCGAGACTTTTTTGTGAGCAAATAATTCCAAGAAGTGTGTGTGTGTGTGTGAGAGAGCACAGTTGAGTTGAGTGTAACGTGTTAAATGCACATAGCCGTACACGGTTTTGAGAGCCCCCACTATGAAACTTTGTGTCAACAAAGGGATTAGACTCCAAAAAATGGGTAACGAAATAGGAATTCAAACTAAAAATAAATTAAGCAAAAGCATGCTGCCAGAAAAACACTCTCAATTTGAAAACTACATTTGTTTAGTAAAAGGAAAAGAAAAAAAAAGTACTTGTAAAAAGTTGGCATGGGAAATTAGTCAATGGCCGAATTTTGCTCCTATTGGATTATCCCTATTCCCTAATGTGAAAGTATGAATTTTCTTTTCTTTTAAAAAAGAAATTTGAGCCCAAATTCACTCAAATTATTCACATACAATCTTTCAAACTAAAAATAGATTAAGCAAAAGCATGCTGCCAGAAAAAAACTCTCAATCTTGACAACTCTATACATTTGTTTAGTAAAAGGAAAGGAAAAAAGAAAACAAAAAAGAGGTAGTTGTAACTTGTAAGCTGGCATGGGAAATTAGTCAATGGCCAAAATTTGCTCCTATGGGATTATCCCAAATGCGAAAATATGATTTTTTTTTATTTAAAAAAAAAAAAAAAAAGATATTTGAGCCCAAATTCACTCAATTTATCGTATACAAAATATTGCAAAATCACTCAACATCCGATTCTTTATTATTACTGCTTTAAAATTTTTATAAAATGGTACCGTATCATCTATTAAATTATAAGACTTTTAACCACAAGCATAATTTTGATTCTTTTTTTTTTTTAAGAATAATTTTGTTAATGTTCTGATGTCACAACTCACAATATGTACCTGCACGTATGGTCGTATATAAAGTGGATAAAAAATTCACATGGTTCTTATATAGAAATCCAACCTTGACATTTTCTCAGGTTAGGCTCATATGAACTTGAACCGTGTGGAATAAAGAAAAAAAAAAAAGGTGATGGAGGACTTCATCAACATCAAGTAGTACCACTAGGCATAATGACCTGCGTGCCCACATAAATTTGTATCCATAGAAAGCAAATTATTACCCCCAAAAAAAAAAAAAAATGCGATTCATCCGAGGGATAAAGTCATGGTTTTACTTCAAGTAATGAGTTGTGGTTGGTTTTGGTCATAGACTCATAGGCATAAAAAATAAAAAAAGACTTCGCCTACACCTACCAATTAGCTGCAAAATAAAATAAAGGAATTACAAGTAATTAAAAAAAAAAAAAAAAAACTCTTTTAACCATGTGATCCAACTTCTACAAATTAAAACCTCACCAAGGTTCATAAAGGGAACAAGGTTTTTCTTCAAACCCTTCAAGCTCTTTATATAACTTTTCATATATCTTTTAATTTGGAGTAAATTTTGAAAATCTAACAGTTAAATTACGAGTTTTTTATGTTCCTAACATGTATATCATATTTCGTTCAAATTATATATATTATTTACTATTCGATCAATAAATTTATTTTTTATATACAATTTTAGATAATAAAAAAACTTAAAATTTAAACATTTGATTAATAACATAGCAATTAATTTTAGATTTTCTTGAAATTTTGTAATCATGAATGATATAATAAGAGTATATAATCAAACGGTTAGATTTTCAAAATTCATATTTAATATAAAGATATATGAAAAGTTTAAAATGTTCCTCTCTGAACTAATTTGGAAAACCCCCTTTTCCTTCACAAAATAATAGCCAAATTGGGTTTAATACTAAAAAATCTTCTTTCTTCTTCCTCTTTTTCTCAAATAGGTATGATGGAGTTAGGAATACATTCCCTCAATTTTAAAAACGAAGCAATGATCACACAAGGAAAGGAAATTCTATCATAACCTCCATCTTTGCTTTGCACATATTCACTACTAATCACTATTGATTGGACAGCTCGGCATGGTTTGGTGCTTCATGATTTGTACCATATGTTTTATATTTAAGTCATGGTATTTATATTAGTTAAATTATATCATATCATATATATATATATATATATATTTAATAAAAATATCATATCATATCATATTATTAGTTTTGATAAACATGTATTAAGAAGTTAACTAGTCACCAAATTGAACTTTGTGCATACCTCGTGAATGAATGATGGACCTTCACAGTCACACAAAGCTCGTCGTTTTGCTCACCCGCCAAAATTACCCGCCAAGAAAAAAAAACAAAAGGTTTGTGGGACCCAAATTAATATTAGCAGTTAGCCAAAACCAACTCCAACTCCTTAACCTCTTTCCTCGCTTTTATATTAAATTCTTGTCGATGGGCCTCGTACCAACCATCACGACAAAAAGTGCTCATTGAAATTCATAATATTAAAAATTACTGTAATTAATAAAATTACTTTTTTTTTCTATAAAAATATTTATTTATTTCTATGTCTAATAATTATTTGTAAAATTTGAGAAAATGCTTCATGTTTTATTACGAGAATGCCCATATTTTATTTTGGACAAATCTAAGCCTTATGTCATGCACACGTCTTTACATTTTGTGTTCAAACCGTGGGAATCTAAACGCACTTGTAAAAAATAAAAAAGAATATTGATTTTCATTTTTGAAATAAAAAAAGAGTATAATACAGAATACATAATGATTATACGTTAAGAAAAAAGGTCAATGTGATTGAGTGAAATGTTATAACTTGTAGCTCTACCTAACTTGAACATAATTAAAACGTAAATAAAAATTAATGTTATATTGTTTTTTAAGTTGGGTTCTACATTTTTTTTTTATATGTTACAATATTTAATATTTTTCAATTATATTAATATTTTGTTAAATTCATTTTTGGTCATAACTTGTAAATTCTCTGTTTGATTATTTTACAGGTGCATTGCCTGCATTTTAGTTAGCTCCTTATCCTTGAATAGGAGATTTGGATTTGAAACTAGCCTACACAAAGGGAGAAAAATTATTAATGCCTTAATCTAATGATAAAAAGTAGTAATTATCATGTCACATATGCCCTAAATTTCAAATCTTATCACATTACTATCTATAAAATATTGTTATTCTTCCTTATTAAATTGACATAGTCACATATATATAACATAATTTACCATCAAATACAAAACTTATGTTTTAAAGAAAATATTTATAAAAGTATCGGTACTTTTCCCACATATGGTTTGAGACTTTTTTTTTTAATCATGTATCTCTCGAGATTCTTTTTATTAGTTTTTGTTACACATCATTGTTTAAAAACGTGGTAAAAGTGTTTTCCCCCCTAAAATTAATTTCCTTTTTGCTCTCTCTCTTTCTTTCTCTAAGGTTTCAGTGAGAGGAAAGTTACTCTCATCTCCCTCTGTCACTTACTTGTAATTGACGGAAGTGATATGAAGGGGTTAGTTTTGTCATTTCCAATAGCTCGAGGGATAATAACATGAAATTAAGAGTTCTGAGACTTTGAAAGTCCATTTGAAATTAACTCAAAGCCCAATAATGGATCTTTTGCATTTTGCACCCCCTTTTCTTGGAACCTCCTTTGATTTTTTGTGTTTCAAAGTTTTGTACTTGGTTGTTAATTGATCTATTTGTTTAGTGAATTTGGTTATGGGCAGTGATGGGCCGATGCATGGTGGTTTAATGGAGGAAGTGGTATCATGGTTTATAAGTTTATGAATTAAGTATTGATGATGAGATAACTATAGGTGCTGATTTTAGGTGGTTTATGGAGTAGTTGTGGTGCTTGTGCGTATAACTTTTGCTTGGTTGTGCCGTTGCATATGGTTTATTGATAGGGATTATGTTTTAGAATATTGTTAGAGAGAGAGAGAAAGAGAGAGAGAGAGGTTGTATTGAAATAACATTTTTTTGGGGGGGGGGGGGGGGGGGGAGTTTATTCTTTAAAAATAGCTTAGAAGTGAGTTTTGAAAGCATATCATAGAACCTTAAAAGGTTAAAATATCAACTTTTTAAACTACGTGTGGGCAAAACCAAAATTTAGGTAGGTGAATTATTATTTTCTTTATTTATAATTTAAAGTAACACTTCATTTATGTCAATTAAAAAAAAAAAAAGGTTTTTCAATATATAGGCAGATAGTGGAGGACGGAGGGATCAACTACAAACTACAGACATAAAGCACCATTAGGATGGTATTACCATTGAGTTATCACTTGAATCTCAATGGCAAACAAGGTTAATTGAGTGAAACGTCGTTGAATTTTGAAGAGTGGAAATATTTATTGAATGGTGACATATTCAACAAGCCAATCATTGATTGAGTATTGATTTTTTTTTTTTTTTTATCAAATGACATTTTTCCTTAATCTAGTATTTTTCTATTTAATTTGTTGCATAGATTTGAAAGTTTGAGTTTGTTTTCCTACTTGAGGTTTTCAAATAACAGAAATTTTTTTCGATGTTTATTTTCTTGAATGAAGGTATTAGTTTATGTAATTAATTATTTCGAATTATAACAAATATTATTGACTTTCGTATAGGCCAAACAAAGGGAAAAAAATTTTCTTACTCATTTCTAAATTTGTAATCAAAGATTAGAAAATAAGTCACTTTTCCAAGAAATGAATAATTCATCTAAATACTTTATTTATTTATTTATTATGACTGGATGTACATATAATGATTAATCTTCCATTGTTTTGATATTTGAAATAATTATAATGCGTAATTCAATCCTATGTTTAGGGAAAATTGATCATACAAAAACTTGTCTAGTGTAACAACAAATAAATTACATGCTAAAATTTTCAATCAAAACACTTAATAAATTGGATGAATCTTCCTCCAAATTGATAGGAAGGTAAACCTCTATTTCTTTTTAGAGAATCATTCGAGGGTATACTTTATCCTCACTTAAATTGTAAAGATAAAAGAATATAAATGAAAGGAAAAAAAAAGGGGGGGGGGGCAATATGGTCCTCTAGAAGAGACTAGAATGGATAAGCAATTAAATATTTTCAAAGACGTTGGTGGTGGGAGTGGATGACACTGTAGGTAATCTCTGGCAGTAAGTAGTGAAAGAACAAACAAAAAATTGTGAGGTGTATGAAAATTGAATGAGTACGGAAACAAAATTTAAGAGAAAGAGAGAGAAAGAAAAGTGATAAAGTCTATATTGTCTATGCCTATGGTTATGACTCTGAATGAGTCTCACGACTCATGAATCAATGAATATGACTATAACACATGCACCGGGATTCCAGAAAACTGCTCCCCTCTCCTTCCGATGTGGGATTGGGTCCCACCCCTATCTCCTCTGTTAATTCGGACGTTTTTATTTTTAATATTTGTGTTTTTTAAAACCCACCATGCCACTATTCCTTACTTTTCTTGCTTTTATTTTTTATTTTTTTTGTGTTTTTTGAAAACTGAAAAGTTAAATACAGAACAGAACAAACTGCAACAAAATAAAAGAAAAACCAAAAACCAAAAACCAAAAAAAAAAACAAAAAAGAAAGTAAGAAAGTAAAGAAAGTAAGAACGGAAATCGGTTTGCGTAACCACTACCACCGATTCTTTCATTCATTCATTCATTCTTTGATTCATTCATTTCATCCATTCTCTCTCTCTCTCTCTTTCTTTATTTCTTTAACACACTCCTCCTACTCTCACCGCACCATTCTTTCATCAACTCCAACCATTACTTACTCTCTCTCTTTCTCTTTCTCTTTCTCTCTCTGTCAGTTATCATACACCTCTGTGACCCATCTGGCTCTCTAAGTTCTTTCTTGCATTTTCCCAGATCGTTTTGATGGAACATCATTTTTGATCGTTCCCTCTTACCCTCCTTACCAAAAAGCTTGCATTTTTAAGGTATCTATCTACTTCACGTGCTATCTTCTTGTTCTTTTCTGTTGGGTATTTTTTTTTATACGTTTCTATGGTGGATTGAGAGTTGTGGTGGGATTACAGGATCTGGGGCATTCCTTGTCTTTCTTGAGAGTGCATCAAACAGGCTGCTTTATTTCAAGGTAACTTGGATTATGATGTTTTAGTATTTAGATTGCTTTTTATATGAACGTTTGTGTGTGGATTCTCATATGTTTTTACAGATTGACCACAATCTTGGAGGAAATCTATTATCTTGCATAGTATGAGATTTTTTTTTTTTTTTTCCTTTCTTTCCTTTCTTCTGTCTGTTTATGTCATCTGAAAATTTTTGGTCAACTCACTTTTCTGATTACTAGATTCTCTCATCTTTGGTGTGAAGAAAATATTTTCAAGTTCTAATCTTGATTATTCAGCAAAACAAAAAAGTTCATTCTTTTGGGTTCTAATCTCTCTGTATATCTACTTCCTTTTATATGTCTAATTCACCTTTCTGGGTATCATGGATCCCTTGTCTCTCTCTAGTTTGCAATTGGGTTTATCTTATATGCATCTGACTTTCTCAATCTTGACCACCATGACGTTTTATTTCTTTTCTTTTTTTATAAGCTTATCAGCTCTTATCTTTTAAACTTGCTTTTGCTCATGTGTTTTCCTTTTTGTTTGTAAGTCAATGGATTATCTGTTTAATATTTAATAATGTGTATATGTTATTTTTGTGTTTATATATGTGTATATATACTTTTTACCTTTTTGGCAGTGTGGTTTATGGATTTCTTTGATTTCAAAGAATTAAATGGAATGTTTATGAATTTTTAGCAATATGCTATTTTTAGGTTTTGATAGTGCCACATAAAGAGCTGTGTTTTACATGTTATCTTAGAGTGGAGATGTTGTTTTTGGTCCCATCGTACTACTCCGGTTGGAAACCTAAGGCTGACTTCTTCATTCTTTTGTTTGTATGGTTATATATATTAACATCTAAGTTTGTTAAATGGGCGAGAAATTCATCAAGTAGATTCAGATTTTATATAAAGAAGCCTTTGCTGAAGTTTTGGAATTTAATTATTTATGGTGTCACATTCTGTTTGCATGCTCATGAGGGCAAATATAATTTTTTTTTTGATAGGTAATAACAATCTTTATTGATAATAAAAGTACAATGAGTTTACAATAGTAAACTCACTGCACAGAAATGAATACAAACCAATCAAATGGAAAAACTAACAGAATTAGGGAAGTCAAACAAAGAGAGACAATGCGTAAACTATGCATAGCAATAACAACTTATCTTTAATTGCTAGCTAGCAGTGTATCTCTAATGTCAAATGGAAAACTATATTGCACTTGGTAGGTTTGAATTGTATTGTAGTCATTGAAAATTCTCATCCAAAGCCTGTCTCTAACTTTTTATGGGTTTTACCTCTAATGCTTATGGATTATCTGAAATTAATGTCAAATGTTTTAGGTGTATCACATAAACCATCTTCCAAACACCATGAATGAGATACAAATTTGTGAGTGTCTTGAATTATGCATCAAGACTAAAGCCTTAGATGATGAACCTAGCATGTATCGTATATGATCATTTCTTGAGAAGGAACCAGTCATTTTCGTGAATTTGTTCTTTGTATATAAGGTTTTCTGCCTGCATTCTTTAGAATTGCTAGAATATCAGCTGTTTCTAGCTTGTCATATTAAAACATTTTCCTCTTTTTTTGGCAGGTAGGATTTCCACTGGTCATTTTACTCTAGTTCTTCAGGAGCAAGTAAAAAGAGGAATTTATTTTTCTTTGAGGAAAATGTTGGGAGGCAACAATGGCAATCCTGTGCATCCTGCTTTCCTTGATGAGAATCGTTTTCAGTTTCAGACTGATGCATCAAATAAGCTGCAGTTATTTGGCAGTCGTGAGTTCTCTTCTGCATTTGTTAGTGCAGTTATAATGCTTTGAATTTCATGACTCTATTCAATGCATACTATTATGTTTATCATATTGCTTATGGTATTGTTATAAGCTTTTATTGGGGATCTTTTGCCTTCATGCTGGAGTGTATTTTTGGATTCATAGGTTGATTAATAAGTACTGTAATTTTTCCTGATTATCATTTATAAAATTGCTTTCCTATTAGAGATGGAAAGTGGAAACAGAACCCATCCTTCCTATCTGTGCCTCATTTATGATGACACAGGGTGGCACATTGGTGGAAACCATTCTTGTTTTTTGTTTTATAGAATTTTTCCCTATCATCACCACCGTCACTCATCATCATCGCAAAATGTCTGTATTTGACCTTCTTTTACAAGCAGTCAGGATTTATTAACTTTTGAGATAAGGATATGAGATTAAATTATAGTGAAAAATAAATATTTTTAAAATTTAGATAAGTCAACCTTAGAAAAGAGGATAATAACATCATATCGACATGAATATTCTTTTACCGTTTTCTTTTTTGAATTTTTTTCCATATCTTCATCAACATTGCAGTTACTTTTTTGGAGTTTCTTTTACCTGTGACCAAAATCTTTATGCTTAAAGATGGATATGTTGGCATATTCTCTTTGAGAAATAAACAAAATAAAAAATTCTGTTATTCTTATGCTAGAAAGAGGTCTTTGTTACTGAAACTTTTTTTTTTTTTTTTTTGTCTTTTGAAGTACTTATACTAATATCAATATTATCATCTTTTGGTCACAAATAATTGATCTTGGGTACCTGACACCAATATTACTAGTATTTGGAGCCTTGTTTTGGATGTAAATCAAACTAGAAAATCTGATTTATATTTGAAAGTAGATGAATACAAAATACTAATGAGACATTAAGCAAGTTTCTTAATAGGATCAAATCAGTAATATTTAATTTGTTATGCATAAGTTACAACGTGTCCATTGTAGTTATCAAAATTTCATTGCCACTATCTAGAGCCTACCTCTTGCCAGCTATGAGCATAGAACTCATGTGAATGAAGCTGAGGTGAGATGAAATATGACCATCATTTAACATAAATTTTCCAATATGATAAGAGGAAAAGATCACTTGCTCATTTGGTTCTAACTATATACACTTCTTGCGTATTGGACTGCATGGTCATTTTTTTTTTCCCTTCCTTTTATATTTGTAATTTAATAGTCATATTTCCTCTTTTCCTTTTCTATATTTTCTGAAATGTAGTCACTGGTCTCTAGGCATAATGAATATGCATATTATGATGCAGTGCCAGCTGGATGTAGTGTTGATCCGGTAAATTATTTTGGAAATGAGCATATTACTCCTATGCTTCGGCCAAATAAACGAGGCAGGGAAATGGAAGATATCTCAAGGCAGCAAAAACTTCAGATATCCTTAAATTACAATGCCTGTCAAGATGAAGTTGATCGCTCAGCAAGCATTCCAAACCCGAATGCTGTATCAACAGGGTTACGATTATCATATGATGATGATGAACGAAATTCGTCTGTAACTTCTGCAAGTGGAAGTATGACGGCTGCACCATCAATCATCTTGTCCCTTGGTGACAATATTAGGACTGAGCTTGATCGGCAGAAAGAAGAGTTTGACCAGTATATCAAAATTCAGGTATTGCTCCCCCCTATGTAATCGTATAAATATACATGTCATACCAGTTTAGTGCCAAATGATTCTGGGTAACTGTTTAATTATAGACGATTGCTTTGCAACAGCTGTTCAATCATTGACAAAGTCTTTTTAATTTACTTTCCCCCATTCTTGATTTTATTGGCCAAAAGAAATTATTGATCAGTTTTTCCTGTTGAATTATAACCTTGTGTCATTTCAATTCTTTCTTTCCTAGTCAATTTGATTTTCTTCAATGAAATCCAAATCTGCTGACATTGGTATCTCAAATGAAGAATCCCCTTTGAAATAGTATACTTTTAGATGTAAATATTTTGATGGCATCAATGTTTTTCATCAATGTTGTATCTTGGAGACCTGGCAGGAGGATTATGAATGATGGTTTTTGGTGCTCTAGCATCTGTACACTATACTTTCATACTCGTCTAAAACGGAATTTTCAAGCTGATTTTATAATATTCTTGTGATCATTTTCTGCTTATTTTTTTTTAGTACATTTGAAATAATCTTTTCATTACTTTTCAACCAGGAGGAACACTTGGCAAAAGGGGTGAGGGACTTGAAGCAGAGACACATGGCTTCTTTCCTTGCCACTATAGAGAAAGGCGTAAGTAAAAAGTTACGTGAGAAAGAAATAGAAATAGATAACATGAACCGTAAGAACAAGGAACTGGTAGAGAAAATAAAGCAGGTAGCCATTGAAGCCCAGAATTGGCACTATAGAGCAAAGTACAATGAGTCGATTGTCAATGTCCTGAAGAGCAATCTCCAGCAGGCGATATCACAGGGCGCAGAACAAGGGAAGGAAGGATTTGGAGACAGTGAAGTTGATGATACTGCCTCATATATCGACCCAAACAACTACCTCAGCATTCCAGGTGGGCCTTCAAAATCTATTTCCAGGAATTACCAAGGCTTGAAGGAGCACATGACTTGCAGGGCATGCAAGGCAAGGGAGGTGTCTATGTTATTGATGCCTTGTAGGCACTTGTGTTTATGCAAGGACTGTGATGGGTTAATTAGTGCCTGTCCTGTATGCCAGTTGATGAAAACTGGTAGTTTCCAAGTGTACCTAGCCTAAATTATACCATGAAAATGAAAAATCAATTACTCTACATCCCTGAAATTGTGAATCATATGTGGGGAACCAATTATGTTGATAAATACAGCACGTGTGATTTTTCTGTAGATACTTCCTTGTCTCTCTCTCCCTCTCATCTAGTGGATTTGAAACTAATGAGAAAAAGTTGGCATATCATAATCAACTAGGTGAACAATAAAAAATGTGAGCATTTTTATTGGCAAAGGAAAAAGCATATTTTGTGAATGTCATGTTGTTTGAGTTAATCTGGTATGCTTTTCACGTTTAATTTAATGAATATACAAGGAAAGGCTGAGGGCCTCTGACAATGATTGGCTTGTTTCACCTATATTAGGACAGAGTTTACCCTTAATTCTTGGTGGAAAATCCTTTCAACCCCACAATAGGACTCAAGTCACTCAAATGACAATCCGATAATCCGCGTGTATTATTGGTAGCATGACATATTTAATGAGTCGTTTGACTTATTTAACTAATTTGATTAGCCAAATGATTTAAGGGACGCGCAAATAAATGTTCTTAGAGTATTAGTTAATAATCCAGTTAAATAAAGTTTTCACGGGAAAAAAAAAAAAAAACAATTAATCTATTGATAGTTTTTTTTCATTTTTCATAAAAGTGATATCAAAATTTTCTTAAAATGGATTATTAATCAATGCATTAAGAGCACTCGTTAGCATTTTCCATGATTTAATACATGAAGAAGTTTTTATTAATAACCATATGATATACTATCAGAGATTCCTAATAAAAATTAGGCCTTATAAATCGTAGTTGTACAAATTAAGTGGCATTTCTTTTTGGTAGCAAGTAGCTATACGTTCCTAGTGCCAAGCAGCTACCCTTTATAAAAGAAAATTTTCTTTTTGGTAACAAGCAGCTTTTTTTTTTTTGAGAATCTGGTAGCAAGTAGTTATACTTACCTAGTGACAGGCAGGTACCATTTATAAAAGACACATGTAGCTTGTATAATTCCTTTATAAGTTTGGGTTTCAATTAAAACCACTAACATTTAAAATTGTTTCAAGTAGTACCCTCAAATGAATTACTGTGAACTGAAAGTAATAGAAATTCACACAAATTGTCACTAAATCCTATCTAAACACACACACACACACAAATCCTTCCATGTGAAATAAAGACATCCAATATACTATCTGACCTTATAGAGATGTGAAATTATTATTGTCACCAAAACATTTACAATAAAATTACATATTATGCTCATGTCTAAATCAAATCATATTATACACTATAATAATTTTTTTTCATCCATTGTGGTTGGACTAAATGGACACCTTTATTTTTTTTATTTTTTTTATTTTTTCCTTTCCTTTCTACTTGTGCTCCTTATGTCATTTGGATACTATAAAGTATATTAAATAATCAGTAAAATAATTATCATATTTAAGGTTTGTTTGGGATCCATTTATTTTACTGAAATTAAAATTTTTTTACTGAAAGTACTATAAATAAAGGTAAAAGTTACCTAAAATAGTATAATGGGACCCATAAATAGTACCAAAAAATGTAGTAAGACCCATAAATAGTAGTAAAAATAAACTGAATAGTAAAATAAGTTGACAAAATTAATCATGTCAAACGGACAATTACTGCAAGGAAACTCTATCATTTAATTTTCAAATACTTAAAAAGAAATACTTCTCTGAATAAATTATACTACCAAAAGATTTGAAATATTTAAAACAAGTTCCATTATTTATTTTATATCATTTAAATAGTTATCATAATGATTTGTTGAATAAGAGATCTAAAATTCAATCCTTGTCTACACCAAAAACTGATTAGTGTCTTAGTCTGATGATAAAGAACTATTATCAAGAGCAAGGTTAAAACTATCTTAAAAAAATTAATTAAAAAAAAAAAAAAAGGCTGAGTTTTACACTCATTAACATATTGTGCTTGAGATGAAATTTTTTTGTTAAAGTTTCATTAAGTTTGGAAATACTATTCCAATTAAGCAAAATCTCTACAAATTAGGAGAAGTTTCATTATTTATTTAAAATTATTTCAGTCATCTATCATAAATTTTTTGTTACAACAACAAAAGTTGGGTCTGACAATTGTGCCTGCTATAAGTACATTAAAAATAATAAAATAATTTGCTCTAACTTAAACTTTTATCAAAGTTTTAAGAAACTTGGTACTACTCTGATTAAAATTAAATATAAAAAATTTCAAGAAATATAAAGGAAATTTATTTATTTTAATAGTAATATATTAAAATAAATTGATATACAGGATATGCTTTCGTCGCGTAATTTGAAATAACTTTTGTCATTTTATTTTTATTATCTATGTTACCGTTCAATTTAGATTATATTATTAAAATATGTTCTTAGTTTGTATATGAATTTTCTTAATCTGTGCACTGCACAGATATAATACTAGTTATTATTTTTTTTTAAAAATATAATACTAGTTTATTATAAACTTGGGACATATTCAACCAGACCAATTTAATCGAACACTTATGTATACAATTACCTAGCACTAAATGTATATTATATTATAAATATTAGACATGGAATCATATCTTAATTCTATGTATATATATATATATACACACACACACACATATTTACTTATATTAAATTATATAATCAAAATCACGCGTCCTTAATACATTTCTTTTTTTTTTTTTAATTATTATTATTTTTGCTAAAGACCTTGATTTATTTCCTTAAAATAGAAAATGTTTGTTCATAATCTATTAGCACAAAGAATTCCAATATAAAGTTTCTAAAATTTCAAAATACAAAATAAAAAATATTGACAAGGTTAAAGAACAACATATCTTTAATTTAAACAAAAAATTTGGAGAGAACTCACTGCTTAGAACCAAGAGTGTCTCTTGGGTTATGGTTGCATTTGTTGTCCCAATGTATTAGAAGGGGAATAGAAAAGGATGCGAGGAAACAAAAAGAAGAGAAGTAGAGAAGAGAAGAAGGCAATGATCTCTAACCCAATTGATACCTCCTTCCCTTGTAGATGTTAGGTGTAAGGAGAGATTGCGAATTTAAGACTCATTAGATGCATGCCAAGAGAGAGAGAGGGGATAAGAGTAGACCAAAACTTATGCGTGACCCAAATTTTGAAAGGAGAGAGGTCATGGACAAAGCTATTTTCTTGTACACAGTGTTTTCAAGAAACTTGAGGTAAAACAAGTTCAACAACTTGCTAGACTCAGACCAAATCTAAAAAATTAAAATAAAAAATAAAATATATAAACTCATATTTATATATAGCAAAATACATCCAATTCATTGATTAAATATGATTCATATGATACGCATGTTTGTACCTCATGATTCATGAGCCTACTTAATATGCACTTAAGATATCCCGCCATTAAGATTTTTTTGTTGTTGCTTCTAGTTATTACGCTGAAAGGCATTACATTACAGAGAAGTGTTACGCAAAGAGTGGTTTCTATTTTTATTATGGCAAGCCATCCTGCATCCCTTCACTTAAACTCGCTTGAATTCTGATACTTGGGCGACTCAGTTGTTTGGTTGTTCTTTCAGACTCCTCAATTGGTGGCAGCTGGTATAGTTGTTTGCGGGTCAATGAGAAAGGAAAAAATTGCAGGTCTTAAAGAGTGTTTTTTGGTTAGGATGACTCCATGCAAACGCAGGGGCACCGGCTAATTAGCTCGGCTACTTAAAGGCATTTGTATTTTAAAAGCATTCACATCAGTTAATCTAAATTCTTCTGTCTATTTTACACTAAGAACCTATTTTTTCTATTTTACACAGTCACTTTTACAAAATAACTATATTAGTCTATTTTTTTTTACACACTATTTCAATTTAATAATCAAATTTTTTATTATTTTTTTTACCTTTAATTTCTCCGGCTCTCTCTCATTAGCTTGTCTTGGTTTCTCCATCCTCTGTATTCTCCCCTCCCCTAATCTCCTTCCCTCAACCCATAAAAGAATACATGTGGTCTCTCTCTTGCAATCTGATCTTCGTCCTCTGTTTCTCAATCTGACCTAGCCAAAACCCCACTAATCTTTGTCAACCCACCATTAATCTCCATTCTCTATTTCTCAATCTAACCCATGCATTTGGAACAACAAAGTTGTGGACCTTCTCACGAAACCCAAAACAAAAACTTAGAAATTGTTGTCTTCTCAAATTCACTCCTCTCCTCTTCCCCTCTCTCTTCTGATCTCTCCCTTTTGTTAAACCCCTCTTCTCTTCAATCAAATTTTCTATCTTTGTTTCTTTCTTGTTCCTTTGGTTTAGGCTTTAAAGTTAGGCATCTATGGAGACCCAATCAGAGGGTAACAACCAAGACAGCATAGGTCAAATGAAGACCCAATCAGAGGGTTTTTTGGGTTGAGGTGAAATGGGTTTTCTAGATTGAGGCAAAACAGGATTTCTAGGTTTCCTTTGAATTTGGTTTGTGTTTTTTTTTTTATTTTGGGTTGATTTTTTGTTGATTTTAGTTTAATTTTTTGTTGATTTTTGGGTCAATTTTGTGTTAAATTGTAAGCTGTTGTGATTGGCTACAGCGGTGATGGTAGGTGTTGCTAGGTTGTGGTGGTGGGTGGTGCTGTTGCAGTGGTGGTTGGACAATGGTTGGTGGTCGATCAGTTTTGTCCCATTTAGAGAGAGAGAGAGAGAGAGAGAAGTCAGATGGAGAAAGAAGAGAGGTGAGAGAAAAAAAATATAAAATAATGATATGCACAGCTACAGTAATACACAATTACTGTAATAGATGTGTAAATATACACACTTATGCACCCACTGATGTGGGCTGTTTTTGAATAAAAATGTGTAAATTTAAGCACTTTTTCTATTATACCCACTGATGCAATTACTCTAAGGTTGTCATCACTAATGCTGTGTATCTGGAAAACGTATAGAAATATAGCCAAGCAGCCATTGCAAAGTCATTATCTGGCACTATATCTTGAACCTGTACCTACTTTTTTTATTGGTAATTACACATGCATCCAGTAGTTTATATAATCCCACCACCTCATCCTCCACCTTACTCTTACAAAGTGAGCAAGTGCCATATATTTAAGAAAATGACTCTTAAACCTGTACCTACTGACTCTATAAAGAACTATCATACAAAGTGAGCAAGTCCTGTTTAAGTTAGAAACTGTTGACTCTAAAACCTGTACCTAGTTGCTCTTTAAAGAACTCTCTTACAAAGTGATCAATGCCATTTAAATTAGAACTCATTTATTCTTGAACCTGTATCTACTTACTCCTTAAAGAACTCTCTCACAGAGTGTGCAATGCCATTTAAGTTGGAACTCATTGACTCTTAAACCTATACCTACTTGCTCTTGAAAGATTTTTTTGGCAAATTTTGAAGGAGATTCTAACTAAACTTCTCTTATAGCCTTCTAATTCTTGTGCTTAATATAATAAATTAATCTCTGGGATTTAATAGCCATTTTGAGTCATTCTCAAGTACCATCTCACTGCATATGCACAGTTAATTTTTACAAGTTTTATACATAGCACTTCAAGTCCCGGCTATGTGCACTCTATGCACTTCTGCATAGATCAATTAATACCATATCTTTTTTTAGGAGAAAGAGAGCGAGAGATGAGGGTGGGGGAATGTGTAACATCTAATACTATGTCAATGACACAGAGGGAAGCCGAAAAAGGGGAGAGCTGAAGAGCAGATGTCATGACATTATTACTGAAAACAAATGTTTCAGGAAAACCATTCAAAAATCATTGAAAAATTAGAGCATATGTCCCATGAAAAAGCAGAATGGAGAGGCTCCAATATAGGCACTTATGTAATTTTTTTTTTTTTTTTGGTTCTAGGCATATCTAGAACTTAAATTGAGCTTGCTAGGCCACAAGGACTTGGGTAAATGAGAAACAGAAGAATAGGAAATTCCTCTTCATTTTCCATAGAAATATATTGTAACCAATACATGATCTCTTTGGACTCAATTACGCAAAACTGTGTAATCTATATATCACAAAATTTTTACAATGTTGAATATTGTTCTTATGAAGACTTTAAGGATTACAAGATACACATACAGAAGGGAAAAAAGAAAAAGAAAGAGAAAAAGAAATGAGGACATAGCATTTACATTATAAAAATTTGATGGATGTAGCTTACAGGCATGCGCATGTAGGAGGTTTAGGTGAGACGAAAAAACACCTTGTAAAAAAAACTCAGCTCTCTTCATCTTTCACAATCTGTTAGATTCTTCTTCTATTGTCTACTCGAGGTTTCTTTGATGCAGACTCAGCTTGTAGATGCTCACTACTTGATTGAATCTAGACAGAAAAAGAAATTGTTTTCAAAGTTCCACACCTAAAACAATTTTCAAAATCCAAAACTAGTGAGAAGCTTTTGGAAAAAATTATGCATTAGAGGGTTATCACCTTATTGAACTTCTCCCTTACCAACCTAACTGTCTGATTCATTGATTGAGATTCAAAATAATCCTGAAATTAATTACAAGACAGAGGCACAAATGTTAGCCCCATATCATATATAAAAATAACTTCTACAGAATTTCACAAAAATATCCAAATTCAACTTAAGGTGTGCTATTAACCTGGAAGCCATATATATCATCCAATATATGATGCACAAAAGATTCTGTGATATCTAACTATAACAGTTACAAGATTTATAAAAATAAATAAATGATTAGTTCAAGGATGATAAACCTTAACCATTAATTAAATAGTCACCAAAATGTAAGTCCCTTACCGACTTACAAGGAGATAACAAAGAATGGAGGTTTCTATGAGGCTATGGCCATGCATGAGGAATCTTAAAAAAAACATTCCATTTCAAGTAGGATTTATTTTAAAAGAAGTTGCAATGGTGAAAGGCAATTCCTCAATTCAAAAATGCATCTTAAAGAGTGAGACTTAGTAACAGAATTAACATGTTACAACGCCAAAGCACAAAAAAAGTAAAAAAAAAAAAACCTTGTCAGAGGAAACTTGAGTGATTGGAGGTTTATTAACTAAATCCCTAGAGCTCCTGCAGAAAGCATAGAAAATCCATCAATTACAACAATAGGAAACAGCTGATGACAGCTCTATGGGGAAATATAGCAGAGCAAATTTAAACAGGATACCACCTTTGGTTAGAATTTAACTGTTGGGGAATGCAGTTCATTTGTGAGGAATTTGGAAGGCAGTTGATCTCTGATGGAGTTGCAACTAGTGAAGCCTCAGTTGAAACACCTGGGATAGAACCAGGAGGCCCTTTGGATCTTGCGGCTGAGAACAGAATGATAATGCAAATAAGACACCCAAAAAAAAAAAATTGAATTCATTTGAGAAACACGGAAGATGGCCCTATTGCATGCCTCACAGATACAGTTGTTAAAACCATGCCTACTATACACGAAAACGTACGATTTAATCGTGCTTGGACCTCCCTTCTCCTCCCTTCTAGCTTATCCTTTGTGTCAGAGAGACTCTCAAATTGAGGTGCATATGAAACCTGCAGCCGATTCCCAAGGAAAACAAACTCGTCCAATTTTTTCTTTGCAAACCTATCAAACATAAATATTGATTCTGTTCATCCGTTATCAAGAAAATGTGGTACTCAATTTAATGTCTAGGAAGCATGGACACTTCATTTAGGGTGTCATACCCATGTTATACTAGTGTTGTACCAACCATTTCATTTCATGTTATAATCTTTCTGAAATTAGTCGTGTCATACCCGCGTCCATGCTTCTTAGTTTAATCTATCTATTAACAATTCAAACCATTGGCTAGCATACTCCAAAGTACTAACTGAGTTTTACTTATTTAATCACCTGGCATTGCTGACCAGGTGAAATTTGATCCAGTAAACATCAGTGAAAGGCTCGCAGTCCTCTGCATCCATTGGCTTACACCTAAAGATAAAAGCAACACACAAAAAACAATCCCCACCAAAAAAATAAATACTTAAAATGGCAAACAAAGATTTTAATCTGTGAAAATAATGAACAATGTGTCACAATTTGGTTTTCTCCTTGAATTACCAATTGGGTCATTCTCAATTTCCGTAATTTTGGTTTAAAAAAAAAAAATTGTTGAACTTACTCTTCAACATCTCCATAGGAGGAGAACAATTTGAACAAGTCATCCCCACAACCTAATGCTGGAACGTTCCTCACAATCAGATACCTGCCTTAGATAAATATGCACCAAAAAAAAAAAAAAACAATAGTTATTGAAAGGTTTTTACATTACTTCCAAATTTTTAGTAAGAAAACACAAGAGAGAGAGAGAGAGAGTGAGAGAGACCTGGATTCGTCACAAACTGTATAGACGCGAACTGCCGGAGGCTCGTCTTTGTATGGAGCCATTGTCCTACCTTCTTCGTTTCTGCAGTATTAGAGCATTCACATTGGTAGAGCCATAAATTTAGCAATTTGACATCACAAAATGCTACTTTATCTATTTTACCACCTTACTTTACAAAACACCTAACATCAGTGGTTTTATTTTAGCTTTCAACAACAAAAAAAAATATATATATATATATATATATATATAAATAACATAATAAAATAATATATCCACTGCAATAAAATAAAATATTCATTTCAATAAAATTATATTTCCACTACAATAAATAGCAATCACAACCGCCGCCACCACAACCGCAACCGCAACTGCCACATAATAGCAATAGCAAATAATCACCTAGTGTAACAATAATATTTTTTTAATCCCAAATTATATATATATGCAAATTTTTTTTTCACTAAAAAAATTTCTCAATTGCCAGGAAACAATCTTATTAGAGTAAACTATCAACCCATCGACAACCATTTACATAAAGCATATATGTACTCTCTGGTGACAACCTCTTCCTTTGCTGCCCTTGTCTACCATTTTTGCAGCTTTTCAATTTTATTTTTGTTTTTATGTAAACTTCACTGACTGAGGCTGGAAATTGTAATGCTTTGGAAACCAAATCAACTCTATACTGACATAAAACATAAAACCCAAAGCACCTATCAATTCCATACTTTCAAAACAGAAACTCAGTAGCAAACACACCACCACCACCACCTATAAAAACCAAAGCTCATGTTGTGCTCCTGAGTTTTACATGGGAAAATCTATCAAATCTATAAACTACAACACAAAATGATCGAACCCCATGTGAAATTTACAAGTCTACCAACTCTATTAAACCCAAAGCCACCACCAACGCCAAAATTTCACACGCACACACAACCGAGCATCATACCCATCCTCAATGGACAAAATTTCACATGGGTTTCGATCGGGATAAATAAACTTTGGGGGAAAATCGAAGCGTACCTGAAATGGGTTTCGATTGGTGCCGTTGGAAAGCCCTTTCCCTGCGTCGGTGAAGTCAACGAACAGAACTCTCCTCCTTACTGAAGGGGTGGGTCGGAGCTTGGCAGGCTTTGTGGGTCTGTCGGCGGCTAGGCAGGCGGTGGAGGAAGAGAGAAAAATCATAGGGAAGAGTGGAGAAGTGAAGAGCGGGAGGAGAGAGTAGCAACGGGTAGAAATGAGAAAAGAAGAGAAAAAAAAAAGGTAAATATAATAATGTTTCTATTTTTTGGCAAACACGTAGATTAGCAGAAATTTAAAGTACTGCTTAGAAATTTGACGTTTTATAAATAGGTTAGTTCAGATTTATTTTTTTACTCCATTTCTGTTAAAAATATGGCATTTCTAGTTAAATATGTGATTTTGTTTAATTTTATTTTATTTTTATAAAAACATAAAGATCAAATAAAATCAAAAAAAAATTCAGTGAACACTTGCTCATAGAATTTCAAATGAGACAATTTAAATTTTAGTCAAACTATATATAAGTAAAATATAATTTGTCCTTTTTTTATTTATTTATTTATTTTTTTTTTAACATTTGAGATACATTGCACAACCAAAGATAGTTGTGCACTATAATTGGAAAGGAAAAAATTATAACTTTAACTCCACCAATATAACTCCAATTTTGTAGTTTGTAATACTAAAAATAACAATTTAGCTTTTTAATACCATCAATACTTAATGCTCCTCCAATGGAGTTTAGCCTACCAAATGGTTTGATATTTCATTTTACAGGATGAAAAGCAATATTGTAGACTGCCAATTTGGGCCAACTACATCTGACCCATTGGACCTTTATCAATGCATTAGTTCAAATGGGCTTAATCAAATGGGCCCAACAAGTGCATGGGTTTTCCGCCATTTGGTTAAATAAAATAAAATAAAATAAATGCTAACAATCAATTTCTTTGAACCGGAGAGAAAAGTGGGAAAAAAAATTGGAGAGAGGAAACTGTCTTTCAATTTTTTTTAAAAGCTTATATACAACTTTTTAAAATTTCACTTTTAAAGGTACAATTATAATTTAGTCTACTTTCAACAAAATGTAATTTGCAAAAATTCAAATAAACTAATAGCAAATGAACACTTAAGAAAAAAAAAAAAACCACATTTTAGCTAACCAAGCCCAAAGTTTACTCACATTAGGTCATGCAAAGCTATTTACAACACATAGTTGCTACAGTAACCGTATAAATTTATACAGATACTATTCATTTTTTTTTTATTTTTATGTATTCAAAGAATAAAGGAAGATGGTGAATTTTGGTTGTTGTGTGTAAAGAAAGAGAAACAATTAAAAATATTCAATTTTTTTTTTTTAATGAAATGTATTGTAAAATAGAGATAATCTAATGTGAAGTATTTTGAAAAGTGATTTTATAAAAAATTAAAAAAAAAAAAAAAAAAGATTCTTATGGTAAAATAGTTATGAATTTTTGCATGAGCTGATATGAATACTCGAAGTTTTGACAAGTATTACGAATAACTTTTGGTAAGGTGGTCTGGCCTTTTTTGTTGATAAATAAATTTTAGAATGTTCTTAACCATTTGTAATGTTTACCTTCATCGAGCTTATCAATATATTGAAATCAACATTACAAATTAATCTCAAATTATAATGAAGATTAAATATGCATTTGGTTTAACTTTTTGTAAAAAAAGATTTGCCTATTTGCTGAAAATTAACAAAAGTACAAACTATACTGAAAAATAAGTGAAGTTTTAAAATGTTGTTCATAATAAAGAGATAAACTAGTAGGTAAAAATGTATAAATCAGAGTTCAATATTGGAGATGTTGTCCAACCAAAAGCATGTATAAAACAGATATATTGAATTCCACCAAAAGGTACTTACAAAACAAAAGAATACAAAAACCACCAAAAGGTTTTTTGTTGTTGTTGTTGTTGTTGATAAACTTCAATCTTTATTGATGAAAAAACTAAACAGAACTACGGTCTGCCTTACACACCAATGCTAACACATCTGGCAGACTGTGAATATCAAAACAAAAAGACTTAAGGGACTTGAGAGCCATTCTAGCTGCTTCATGGGTAGCCTGATTACAATCTCTTTTAACCCAACGGAAGGAAAAACTACTTGAAGAGTCTACTAAACTTAATATATTGCTGATAATATTACTGATGGACTAATCCAAAGGTTATACATTCTCAAGGCTAGGCAATAAAGGGAATACGGTACTCATTTTCTTCATGAAGGGATAAGTTTATAAAGTTACAGTTTACTAATGCACAAAAGAAAAAAGCTTTTCATCAAGGGCCTTATAATACTGCACACATATCAAACAAATATAAGAAGGATGGCCATTTATTTTACATCATGCTCGTCTGGTCCTCTGAAGTAATGTATCATTTGATAAAGTTCATTGCCTTTTTCTATATAACAAGATGTGTAGATAAGAAAATGCCTGAGAATCCACACATTACCTTCTATGACATAAAGTTGATAGACAATAAGATTGAATTTTGCCAAAGACATGAGCAACCAGAATCTGCAAGTTGAACACAGAATTTTCACTTGTATTAGATTCTTGCATCAATTACCTCATTAAAACCTCTAGAACTCAGCATAGGTGAAAGAAGCACACGTCATATAGTCCATGAAAGCAAGGAACCAAAAACTATGCAACAAATTTTAAAACAAATCATAACTTGATGAGAGTTCAGACTCTGTTATATTACTCCAAAACTTTCGGCTAGAAATCTAGCCACCTTTTATAATAGACACATGTGATTGGAGAGATAATACCATCCGGTGTACAAAGGCTAATCTGAGGACAAATGCCGCAAGGAATTGATGCCATTGCATTAGTCTTTTCCAACTTCTTGGCTCGAGTCCTATAACATATCTTCCCAATCGGCACAGATGAGACACGTCCCTGCCCATCATCACTCATTTTCTCAACCTCACCCTCCAACTCCAATGACCCCAAAACCTGATGAATCTGATTCAAATCAATATTGTTGCCTTTGAACACACCCAACCTTTCAATGGACTCTGCTATATCTTCAACAGTAGCTACTCCCACTTTTTGCATACTCTTTAAGCACAAGATTTTCAAGGTGGATACGAATTCAACATCTAGCTTCCCATCCGTATACCACTCTCCTCCAGTCACTTCCTTTGAGGCTTCAAATCCGGCCCCCATAAAAAGCTTAGTTCTCTTGTTTCGGATGTCAGTCACTTCTTTTATCTTGTTTTGCAGTTTGAGTAAATTAATGGATTTTGCTATGATTGTATCGGCCAATTTGGTTTCATACCTAATTTGAGGTTTGGTTATTCCATTGTTTTCCCTGCTCAATATCACTTCTAAGACCGTGTGGTTTGCATCTTGAGATACTTGTGCAGGAGTCATAGAATTTCGTCCGCGTTTGAGAGGTAATGCCATTTGTTGATCAAAATGTTCTTCTAAACATAATGTACCAGAAACAACATCATCAACAATAAGAAAAGAAAAATCTAAAACAGATTATATAGAACCTCAATAAGTGTTATTGGACAATACTTGATTCTGAGGTTTTATTTTATAGTTGCAATGTTAAATAAGCATTAGATTTAAAAGGTTAGTCAATTTGGTTAGGCATTTTGGGAACTTAAAAAGAGTGTTTTTAAAAACCTAAATCACAGAGTTTCAAAACACCGTTTTTCATGACGCTCAAATTGTATTTGAGACTAATTGAGACACGATAAGAACATGAAAATAGACAGATTAAAATGAATAACATTAAGGGGTTCTTTTCTTCCGAGCTCTTTTTTCCAAAATGATCAAGTTTTACTATGAAATATAATTATTGTAACAAAGAACAAAGAACAAAGAACAAGTAGTGTTTGCAAATCAGGGTTTAGGAACAGGGGATTTTAGTTTTACCTTAGAATTGCTGTCTTTAATGTTTCAAAACCACAGAGGCAAGCGAGCAGAGGCAGAGAAAAACCCTTTTCGTTTCCTTTCCTTTCACAATAATTATATATATATATATATGGTGAAGCTTCCACAATATGCCAATAATATATGAGGGCATGCGCCCTATTTATAATATTCTTTAGACGTGCACCTGTCCTGTCGTCGCTGGAGAGGGAATGAATATTCGCAGTCTCGTGCTTTGTTTTTGTGACGCGGTGGAAGCGGAAGTGTAAATTTTTTTTTTTTAAGAGAATTTTAATCTATGAGCGTTCTCAAGTTAAGGTACCAATTAATTTTTGATGTAAGTAGGTATTGAACTTTAGATCTCTTATGCAACCATCAGAGACCTTACAAGTTAAATTAACTGAAACTCACTCTCTCAAAATTATTATATATTCACCTAATTACGAAATAAATAATTATTACAATAACAAAATCAGTAAATTATATTGGCACAATAACTATCAAATATAAAATAATAATACCTTAATAAAAATTTATTATTTTATAACATACCAATTATGCTTTAATGGCTTTTGGAACACTATATAGTATTTACGTTTTCTCTATTAATCTCTTTGTTGGTTCTTGTATAAATTCATTCTGAAAATCATTGAGCCACTGAAATTTCATGGTTGCACATTGTAGTTCCTTTTAAGAAGGTGGATTTTATTTTTTTTTTCGTTTTTTTATTTGTACGTTGTTATCAACTATTTTGTAAAAAGAAAACCTATGTTATTTCTTTTTAAAATTGATATGATGAAAGCAACATATCATCATTGGAACCCATACCATAATATACAAAAACTTTTAAAAAATCATGTCTAGGCATATTTAATGATTCATTCTCAAACCATAATCATATAAATTAGATAAAACTTAAGCAAATTAGGTTTTAAAAAAAAAAAAAAAAAAAACCTATTCAATTTAATGGAAAAAAATTAGAGTAAACAAGTACATACCTACAAGATTGTAGGTAGAATAAGAGAAGAATAAAGAAAAAGAATTGTATGGTAGGTATTCATTATGAATTATTTGATATATATATATATACACACACACACTCCAAATTGAAAAAGTTGATATGAAAAAAGTCTAATATTTGTCTAATTTGTGAATTTAAATTAAAAAAAAAATAAGGAAATTAGTTGAAGATTTTGGATTGTAATCACACATTGCTTTTTTATTTTTTATTTTTACACGTAGTAATATAATTTAAATTAAAAAAATAAGGATTAGTTGAAAATTTTGGATTGTAATCAAATTGATATTATTTATCAACTTATAAATTATAATTAAAAAAAGGATTAGATGAAGAATTTAGATTGCAATCAAATTAAGATTTTCATCAGCTTAGAAATTATAAGAGAAGAAGATAAGAACAAAACAAATTTATATGTACTTTTTTTTAAATCTTTAAAAAAAAAAACTACTTTTTTTTTATGTGTAGTTATATAATTAAAAAAAAAAAAAAAAGATTAGTCGAAGATTTTGGATTGCAATCAAATTGATATTATTTATCAACTTATAAACTATAATAAGAAAATAATTAGATGAAGAATTTGAATTGTAATCAAATTAAGATTTTCATCGACTTAGAAATTATAGGAAAAGAAGATAAGAGCAATATATATATATATATATATATATATATATATATATATATATTTTAAAATTTTTTAAAAAATTCTACAATTTGGTGAAACCACTTAGCGTAACCACTGATTCTAAGCCTAACTTTTATTATATAGTGTACGAATCATGAACGAATACCTAGCCCAAGACTATGGCCTGCTCCCTAAGACTGACCCGGCCATCTTGAAATTAAACTGAACATTACTGAGCATGACCCTAAAACCAAACGTTGGGGAATGTTATCGAGCATAGCTGTGGACGAAAGATAATGCCTTGGGGCAATTCACTTGCTGAGTGTGTCTTGGTGTCTGGTGCAAGTTCCAAGGATGTCATCTCAGGAGTATGCAGTGGGTCCCATTTGGGCAGGAATATAAAGTAGAAGGGGACCCACCTGCTTGGGGAAGGCCACCCCTCATGATAGTGAACCCACTAAAGGAAGTCTATAAAAGAGGGAAGAAGGGTATGAGATAAGGGTTGGAAAAATCGGGAGAGAGAACCACAAGAGTGGTGAGGAAAGAGACATTTAGGGATTAAGAAATCCTATACGAATTCTAGAAAAATGGGTCGGCTACACTGTCATCATCTCGACTGAGCCAGGATTAAGAGAGTTAAGGGTTCAAACCTCTATTTAACTCCATCAGAAACCTATAACACCGTTTCTTGGTCCTCCCACTATGTGATAAACCCAACTTAGAATACCAGTAAATTGAGGCCTTCAACCCAAAGCCCTTACACTTTTGGGATGAACCACCACATATAGTACACACACACACACACTCTCTCTCTCTCTCTCTCTCTTGAAATACTTTTTCATTTAAATAAAAAAGCTCAAAATACTTTGAAGTTATAACCACATTAATGATTTTTCTTAAGTGCCTTTATAAGTTTACATTGTATTTGCAATATAAAAATTACATTATATAGACACAAAAAGTTGTAAATATTGTACACATTTTGCAAATGTGTACAATATTTGCCACATTTTGTATGTTTACAATGTAAATTCTCATTACAGACATAAAAAATGGCAAATGTTATACACATTTACAAAATATACATGAAAATTTTCATTGTACCCTACATATAAAAGAAGAATTTTCATTTTCTTAATAATTTTTGAAATAGTGCATCAGTGCAAGAAATAAGGTAATCCTTAATGTCCTTTGACATGCTTCATAAGAAAATTGGTAATCCAACGCTTATCAAGAAAAAAAAAAGTGTATAAACAAGAGAAATGAATTTCACCAAAAGGTTAGACATTCTCCAGGCTAGACGATAAAGGGTACTCTAGGACTAAGCTTGAACTGGACCAATTATAAAGTTACAACGAATATGCAAATAAAATAAAATAAAATTTTACCAAGAGTCTTGTAGTTTAATGACTTGCTCTCTTCTATGAGGAGAAACATGGTTCATTTTCAATACCAAACTATGGTTCAAATCCCCTTCCTCATTGTTGTAATTATCAAAGTATTTATAATTACAAAAAAGCACTCTTAGCTATGCCCGTACATTACTTGTTCATTCCCAAAGCAAAATATATAAAATAGGTCAAACTTAATACATAAAACTCTTAGACAAAATTGCTAAATGTCCTTTTTGGGAAAATTAAGTAGCATTTTACCCTCTTTCTCAAACTAATTAGGGAAATACATCTCTTTTAAAAATTGAGTTTCTTAAAATTGATTTAGGTCCTATAGCGGTGTTTTTAAGGAGTCTATAGTGACATTTTTCGGACTTATAGTGGCGTTTTGTAACTCGATTTATATGAAATTGAGTTATAGGCAAAAAAAAAAAATTTAAAATTGCCTATAACTCGATTTAATGGAAGTCAAGTTACAAAACGTCACTATTGGTCCTAAAAACGTCACTATAGGTCTTTAAAAACGTCGCTATAAGGCTCCAAATTTTTTTTTTTAAAATAACTCGATTTTGAGAAATTCAATTTTTAAAAGAGGGGCATTTCCCTAATTAGTTTAAGAAAGAGGGCAAAGCACTGCTTAATTTGCCAAAAAGGACATTTAGCAATTTTGTCCTAAAACTCTCACTTTTGTAGGAGAAAATATACTATTTTTCAGTAATACTAACTCAGTATCTGTTTTGATATTTTTTTTTTTATCCAATAAACAAGTGACACCTATTTCAGAAAACCACATTAGACTACTCCAATAAATGATTAATTTATCATCCCGATAGTATAGAAGATTGTGATTAATTTATTGAAATAGTCTGATATGGTTTTTTGAACAGGTGTCATTTATTTATTGGGTAAGAAATACAAAAATAGATGCTAAGTTGGTATTACCGAAACATGGTATACTTTCTCCTTTTGTAGGGTTTATGAGAGGAAATAAGCAGTCTTACCTCAATTTTTATTTTGTTTTTTTTGAGAGGTTGATTCCTAAACCCACGACTTGCAATTAGAAAAGAATATCTAGAACTCAGTATACTAGCATAGGCAAAAGAAGAACACATCATATAACCAAACTAATGGTACATAACTAAATAAAATAGGCAACAAACTCTAAACAACAAATTATAACTTTTGAGAGTAGAAGTTGTATAACTATATTACATGAGATATATGCAACATTTTATTTTCTCAAGAATTCAATATACACTCTAAAAAGGCGAATTCTTATATCTTATGCATGATATAATCATTTCTATTATATTATATTAGTACAAAACTTTCGTCTAGAAATCTAGCCACCTTTGAAAATAGATGATGCCATCCGGTGTAAAATAGCTAATCCAAGCACCGAGGACAAACACCGCACGGAATTGATGCCATTACATTAGTCTTTGCCAACTTCTCATCGCAAGTCTTATAACATATCTTCCCAATTGGAACACCCTGCCCATCATTAGTCATTTTCTTAACCAATGCCCCCAGAATCTGATGAATCTGATTCAAACCAATATTGTTGCCTCTGCACACACCCAACCTTGTAATGGACTGTGCTATATATCTTCAACAGTAGCTACTCCTACCTTTCGTATGCTCCTTAAGCACAAGATTTTCAAGGCGGATACAAATAAAACATCTAGCTTCCCAGCTCTATGCCACTCTCCTCCTGTGACTTTCTTCGAGGCTTCAAATCCCACCCCCATACAAGCTTACTTCTCTTGTTTCGGATGTCAGTCACTTCTTTTATCTTGTTTTGCAGTTTTGAGTAAATTAATGGATTTGTTTTTATAATTGTATTGGGCAATCTGGTTTCATACCTAATTTGAGGTTCGGTTATTCCACTGTTTTCCTTGCTCAAGATAACTTCTAAGTCCGTGTGGTTTGCATCTTGAGATACTTGGGCAGGAGTAGTAAAATTTCGTCCACGTTTGAGAGGTAATGCCATTTCAAGTTCAAAATGTTCTTCTAAACATAATGCACCAGAAACAACATCACCAACAATAAGAAAAGAAAATTCTAAAACAGATTATATAGAAACAACGTCAATAAGTATTAGATTTAAAGGGGTTAATAACTTGATGCTCAAATTGTAATAGAGACTAATTGAAACACGATGAAAACATGTTAGTAGACACATTAAAATGAATAACAATACTGGGTTCTTTTCTTCCTAGCTCTTTTTCCAAAATGATCTAGTTTTACTATGAAATATAGTTATTGTAACAAAGAACAAATAGTGTTTGCAGGGTTTAGGAATAGGGTAGCATCAGTATCCAATGATGCAAATGGTATATGTTGGTATTATTTAGCATCCAAGCATCAAAAAGGTCCATTACCCGGCCTTCTACTTGCAATTATGCTATAGTACCTTCCTAAATTTGTGATGGTACTGTAGCAACATTCGAAACCAATTTATTATTTTTACCCCCAACTTTTAAATCTCTCTCTCTCTCTCTCTCTCTCTCTCTCTCTCTCTCTCTCTCTCTCTCTCTCTCTCTCTCTCTCTCTCTCTCTCTCTCAATGGTGGTGTTTATCTTGCGTGGGTCATAGGTCCAATGTGGGTCTGGCACTAACATGGAGGTTTTTGGTTTCTAGATCAGCGTGGCAGTTAAGGTGGAGGTTTCCAAGTTTCTAGATCGCCAATCTGGTGGCGTGGTGAGGTTGTTGCATTTCTCTAGGGGCGCGGTTTGGTGGGTCCTGTGATGGAGGCGTGGTGGGGTGATCTGATTTTGGTTCTAATTTGGGTGGTTTCGATTAGGTTCCAATTTCGGTGATGTTGCTAGATTGGTGTGGGTCCTTCTTTTGCTAGGTTTTGTTAGTCATTTGTGGGTTTTGTTTGTTGCCAATTTTAGTTATATTGTTGGATTGGTGTGGGTCCGATTTTGCTAGGTTTTGTTGTTCATTTGTGAGATTTGTTTGTTTTCGATTTCAGTGATATTGTTGGATTGGTGTAGGTTTGATTTTGCTGGGTTTTGTTGGTCATTTATGGGTTTTGTTTGGTAGTGGTGGGTGGTGGGCAATGAGGCTGGGGTGATTCGCTTAAGTTTTGGTAGCTTTTTTGGGTTTGTTCCTGGTGGAGGTGGTGGTAGCAAGTGGTTGCAGTGGAAGAGAGACAGAGGAAGAAAGACAAAAATTGGAGAGAGGAGAGAGATGGGAGAGAATATATATGGTTTTGGGTTATATTATTTTTTATTGTATAGATATATTATTTTAATGTGTCAAATAATAAATAAAAGTTGGGATGTTAGGTGTATTGTAAAATGGTATGGCATAATAGATAAAATAGCTTTTGAGATGATAAAGTAGAATAGTTTGAAGATACCATATGCTAATGCTTAGTTTTACCTTAGAATTGTTGTCTTTAATGCTTCAAAATCACAAGAGACACACGAGTAAAGGTAGAGAAAAACCCTTTTCCTATCCCTTTATATATATATATATATGGTGGCACTTTTGTAATTTGTCAATTATGGGGGCATGCATCCTATTTGTATTCTTTAGATGTGTATGGAAGTGTGGAACCGAAAAATTATTGCGTAGCCCTAGACTATATACCCTCCTTCTCATATAGGAGTGGCCAGTGGGCTCTGTGGGCAGAACCCACTCCCCTTTGAAAGGAAGGGATTATAGCCCAGGATTACACAATAACAACCTGTAAAGAACCTACATCTACGTCGGACGATCCCTCTAAATTTTAATACATACATACATATATATATATATATATATATATATATATATATATATATATATATATACTCTCTTGAAATACTTTTCATTTTAATAAAAAAGCTTGAAATACTTTAAAGTCAAAACCAAATTAATGGTTTTTTTAAGGACCTTTATATGTTTGTATTGTACTCGCAATATAACAAAGCGACCACACACAACACTTTTAAATACCATGTTTGATTCTAGAGTTTTTATAGAGAGTAAATGCTAAAAGAAAGTAAGAGGTAGTGGTCCTAATGGATGCCACTCAAGTATTTAGATTTTTTTTTTTCTCATATTTGACATATTAGTTTTGTTGGATGAATACTTTCTCATTGAATGTAATTTTTGTATCACTCTATTTTCTTTTTTCTTTTTCTTTTTTTCCTCATAGAATTCTCAGTAGAACTTTAGAAAATTTTCTTTTGTCATTAAGTTTTTTTTTTTTTTTTCAATAACATCTTTTGTTAGTTGTTATTTTGTTGTTCCATATTTCATAAAAGTCTAAACATGGTTGAAACATAAGTAGTATGTCTTTATTTCATCTTATGAAAAAGACACAATATGATTATTTTTTCAAAATATGTATATCTTTGTTTCGTATTATAAATAGTAATTTTTAATTTATTTTTTTTACAAATTGTAGCATTGAACATAGTAAAGATATTTAACAAATATTAACTATCTATTGCATTGCATAAATTAGCGACTAGTGTCTTTAATTTATAAAGTATCTTGCTAGAGGCAGGCAATTGTAGCCAATTTGGGTTAAAAGTACACAATGAGCAAAATTACAACATTGCATTGATCTCTCTCTCTCTCTCTCTCTCTCTCTCTCTCTCTCTTTGAACCATTGTCCATTGATTTATCAAACTATTTTTTTTTTTGAATTATTGAATAAATTGAGCCACCTTTACAGCAAAAAAAATAAATAAATAAATAAATTGAGCCACCTTATAAGCAAACATAAGACTTGTCTTAAAGGACTTGCATTATCTATACTAGTGTGTAACCCCGTGCATAGGTACATGTATATTTAAAAACAACCACAATTACACACACACACACACACATACATGAGTTAAAATTAAACTTGGTGTGAATTTGGGTTTGGATGAAAAATTAAAATTATTTTACTATTTAGCTTATTTTTGCTACTATTCATGGGTCTCATTATACTTTTTGGCACTACTTATGGGCCATACTAAACTATTTCAACTAACTTTTATCTTTATCTACAGTACTTTCATGAGTGTTATTATTGTGATCTTCTTGACTTCTGTGTTTGTTTATACATTATTAATTTTGACACAAAAATTTAGAAATGCAATGGACACATGGCGCAAAATTAGGCCTTCAATTTAGAATCCAATTGAACTTTCTCTAAGCTTTCTCTTATAATATATATATATAGAGAGAGAGAGAGAGAGAGAGAGAGAGAGAGAGAGAGAGAGAGAGAGAGAGAGAGAATTGTATATAGCTTGGGATTGCTGGTTTGTTCCTTTAGAATTTGCTATTTCTTTTCACTAATTTTGATCCTTTTAGGCAATTAAACAACACCAGTGGTGGTATGATGCATGTTGGGTGATTTTTTTTTTTTTTTATCAAACAAATCAAATCGAGAAAGAGATAGTAAATGCACATGATTGTGTAGATAATTGTGAAAAGTTAGAACTAAACTTAAGGTCCGTTTGAATTGAGGAGGAGGGAGAAGAAGTAGAGTAGCGTAAATTGGCCCAAATGGGCCCTTAGTCTTACCAATGTCAATGATGCAAATCTTGACAAAATTAGTCATATAAATGGCCCAAATTAGTCTAACTTGATGTGAACCGGTTCTTATGGGAAGCAATGCTATTGGTAGTAAACAAACAATGCTACTATGCTACACTTGGGAATGTAGGGGTGTGACTTGCCTCTATATAGGTTAGTTACATTAGTCGAAGGGGTCACAAAGCAATTTAGTGATAGTCTTTTGGGTTTCATTTTCATTTTTCCTACACATTACACACTTGGGAATGCAGGGAGTGTGCAGTGGGGGCTCTAGGATTTTCTTTTAGAAGGGTCAATAGTGTCTTGAGGTAGGATCTTGTTGTGGGGGAGTAAAAAATAAAATGATTAATTTTTTTATTTAAAATTGCCATATTATATACAATATTTTTTTTTAATACAATATTCTAACATAGTATTCTAAATAGAATACAATGCAACTATATTGTATAATAGTCTAAAAAAATTATTATTAGTTTAAAGATTGGTAAGAACAACCATTGAATGCATAAAAAAAAATAATCATAATTTTTGAAAAATTAATAACAATTTATTATAATCATAAGTGATGTCAGTTCTAGTTTTAAATAAAAATTCAATTACAACTTGTTACATAACCTTTATTGTAAAATTATTGTGAAAATATTGTGTAAATAGTACTAAGCTGATCATATTTCAAGTTTATTTTAATTAATTTTAAACAAAATTTAGGGTCAAGTGTTCAAAATTTTATTTTAGGGAGTCAAAAAAAATTAAAAATTTTATATATAATCTTTTGTTTTTTGGGCTAGGTCAAGGGGTTCATTTGAACCCCTAGGCTGGCTATAGAGCTACCCCTTAGGGTGTGACATAGCCTATATATATATATATATATATATATATATATATATATATATATATATATATTTCTGTGTCTTCTATGGGAGAATGGGCATTTGATGAGGAAGAGATTAAAATCCTTATCCATAACAACTTCCTTAAACTATTCTCAACAGATCTTTCGCATTCCTTCAGGACCTCGGAAGTGGCACAATTTTCTCATGCCTTCTTATTTGAAGAAGACAAGGAAAATCTTAATAAAGAGGTCACATATGGAGAGATAAAGGCTAGATTGTGGGTTCTAAAGCCCTTTAAGGCCCTAGGAGTGGATGGATTACATACTTAATGCTTCTAGCTCTTTTGGCATGACATTTGTGAATTGGTGTGCAAGGAGGTAAGAAATATATTCAACATATGGGTTGTTCCAGAGTATTTAAACAAGACACTAATTGCTCTTATTCCTAAATGCCAAAGTCCTGAGACTATTAGTAACTACAGATTTATCATTTTGTGCAACTCAATCTATAAAATAGTTACTAAAGTCATCGTTGCTTGGATTCGACCTCTCCTAAGCAACCTAGACACTCCAATGCGATCGGCCTTCACTCCAGGCAGAAGAGGACAAGATAATATCCCTATTGCTCAGGAGCTTATACATTCTATAGACAATGAGAATGGGAATATAGGATACATAGCCATTAAAGCAGACCTTGAAAAGGCCTACAACAAGCTTGAATGGAACTTTATTCACAAAGTCTTGCAAGCTTTTCATTTTCCTGTGCGGCTAATCAAGCTTATAATGAGCTACATCTCATTCACAAGCATGTCCATCATCTTCAATGGTGGTGCTTTAGAACACTTTAACCCCATGAGGGGCATCTAACAAGGTGATCCACTATCTCCACACCTATTCATTTTGTGTATGGTACTCAAGAAGCCTTATTAAAAGGGAGTGTATGGAAGGAAAATGGACTCCTGTCAAAGCATCCAAAGATAATATTGGAATATCTCATCCATTCTTTGTTGATGACCTTATGCTTTTTGCCAAAGCTAGTGAAAATAATTCTGAAACCATCAAGGAAGTCTTAGAATGCTTCTGTGCTAAATCGAGTTAGAAGGTAAGTGTAGAAAAGTCTAGATCTACTTCTCTCAGAATGTGTCCTTTAATCTGGAAGAAATAATTTGTGAGAATATTGGCATCCATGCCACCAATAACCTTGGGAAATATTTAGGATTTCCCCTCAGACATAAAGGAGCAATAAGAAACCAATATAACTTTTTTTGCTGAGAGGGTAATCAACAAACTCTTTCGTTGGAGATCAAAATTCTTGTCCTTTGCGGGCAAAACAGTCTTGGTGAAATTGGCCATGTTTGCTATGCCTAACTATGTGACGCAAGGAGTGGCATTCCCTAATCACCTTTGTGAAAAGCTTGATAAAATTAATAGGGTATTTCTTTGCGAAGCCTCATCGCAAGAAAAAAAGAAAATGCACTTAGTTGAATGGAACAAAATCATCAAACCAAAGGAGCAGGGAGGACGAGCTGGGTATTCAAGTTGTGAAAGGAAAAAAAAAAAATCTTGCATTACTTGCAAAGCTCAACTAGAGGATGTACTAGGAGAAGTATACATTGCTTCTCTCAGTCAAGAAGAAACTCTAAGGATCCAGATAAACTCCCTTGTAATGTAAACTGGAAAGCTATCAAGACGAGATTCCTAATTTTCTCCAAAGGTATATGCTAGAATATGGGAAATGGCTTGTCACTTAAATTCTAGATAGATAAATGGATGAGAGGATGTTTTCCCAAAGAATTAATTAAGGGACCTCTCAACAGATTGGATAGTATTATGACCGTGGTAGATATGATCTAAGGAAATGAATGGAACTTGGGTGCTCTCTCCTTTGAGCTTCCAACTGATACTTTGGACAAGATCAAAGCCACTCCCATCCAGATGTTTGGGAGTAAGGAAGACACAATAAGCTGGAAATTTTCATAGGATGGAGAGTTCAACTCTACATCAGCATACCTTTTAGCAATCTCGAATGATAACTAGAGCAATCCCTTTCTAGGTAAATGGGTTTGGAAAGTGGATACCCTACCGAGAATATTCTCATTTTTTTTGGCTTGGCCATCACAACAGTGTCCCAATGAGAGAGATTTAATAGAGGTATTGACTGTGGAACTATTTGCCCTCTCTACAAAAACCACAATGAATCAATCTTTCATCTTCTTAGAGAATGCCCCTATGCTATGCAAATCTGGAGAAAGATTGGAATTCCCAATACATTAGAAGCCACCTTCGGACTCAATTTGCCTTAGTGGCTGAAAGCAAACTGTTAGAGCAGTCCAGATATCCTTTCTAATGGTATCCCGTGGAAAATTTTGTTCACCTTCTTGGTTTGGGCACGAAACACAAAAACAAGGTAGTTTTCAAAAACATTACTCTAAATCCAAACCTTCACAAGACATGCATTAGACAGGTTGTAGAATACTTTTTTTGTGCAGGAAAAACACTTCATACCAAGAGCATAAGAACAATGCAAGTTTAGTGGATCAAACCTCATGAGGGCTGGTATAAGCTAAATACTGATGATGCTTCATTAGGGAATCCTGGGAAAGCAAGTAGAGGAGGGCTGGTTCGAGATCACGTGGGAGCATGGCTGAAAGGTTTCTAGTCGCTGCATAGGCAATACCACGAGTGTTATGGCAGAATTCTGGGCACTAAGGGATGGCTTGCAATTGGCATCTCAGATGGGGATTTCATGCCTAGAAGTTGAACTTGATGCAAAATTGTTGTGAACCTTGTCCTATCTAACTCAATGCCTAATAGAGCTTATTCATCCCTCTTGAATGATTGCAGGTTCCTCCAAGTCAAGGTGACTTATATATTTGGGGAAGTGAATAGTTGCACAAATGCGATGGCTAAGAGGGGATACTTGCAACAGGAATGTTTTGTGATGTTTAACAATCTCCCCTCATATTATATTTCTTCTTTTGTAATATCTGATGCTAATGATGTGTATTATTTAAGCTGCTATGCCAACACTATGCCTTTCCTGGCTTTGTAGTTTTTTAATGAATTGCCTTTTAACCCAAAAAAAAAAAAAGTATATATATATATATATATATTATCACCAAGAGAACGATAATTTGCTATTTATTTTCGCTGTTGACTATGATTTTGATTAGTGTTTCGATACCGTGGCTTTTTACTTTGCACTCTCCTTTTAGGCAATTAAACAACAATAGTGGTGGTACAATGCATGTGGGAAGATATGTTATCGTTAAGAGCAAGACTTAGGTACAGTACTTAGGTGCTATTCCTTAAGTTCATCTTTTAAGATTTTGTCATGTGGATTTTTTCTCATAGGAATGAAGTGTATTTTTTAGTTAAGTAGCCATGTGGCTAAATCTTAAGAAGGGAACTTAAGGAACAACACCTAATATACTGTATCTAAGTTTTGTCCTATGGTCAAACATATCAAATCAAGAAAGAGATAATTCTATCTAAAAAAAGAAAGAAAGGGAGATAATTAATGCACGTAATTTTATAGATAATTGTGAAAAGCTTGAACTAAAATTAGTCCTCCCAATGGAGGAAGTACACCTTGTTACGGGTCTATGCTTCCTCTCTCTCACAAGTTGGTGGGACCTACAGCTGGTGGTACCCACCAACTGTGAGAGGAGAGAAAAATACACCCGTAATAAGTTGTATTTTCTCCTCCCAATGACAATAATGCAAATCTTGATGGAATTAGTCAAATAAAATTAGTCTTAACTTGATGTGATCCGGTTCTTATGGGAAGCATAAACAAACAGTGCTATTATAGTGTTATGCCATAGTTGGAAATGTAGGGGGTGTGACATTGCCGTTATATAAGTCTTTTGAGTTTCATTTTCATTTTTCCTACACATTACACATATTCTAACTCCATCGATCATGGAAAGTTTCTCAGTCCTCCCACCTGAAGCAAGAAGGTATTGGAAAATTTTGGCTATCCTTGCCTCCATATGTTTAATTTGTTAAAGAAAAATATTCTATGAAAAAAATCTTGAATCCTCCTCTCCGAGTAAAACTTTTTTGTATGAGTAATGTTAGGAATAATAAAAATTTCACTACATAACCTTTACAAACTTGCGTGTCATATTCATATTGTTGACTAATAAAAGTGAGAGATAATGTCTTGTAAACATTTGACAGGCTAGAAGGAAAAGTAGCACTAATTACTGGTGGGGCAAGCGGTGTTGGTGCATCCACTGCAAGACTATTCTCCAAACATGGAGCTAAAGTTGTAATCGCAGACATGCAAGATGAATTGGGTCACTCTGTATGCAAAGAACTAAATCCTCAATCCACAACCTTTGTGCATTGTGATGTTAGCAAGGAAACTGACGTGGAAAATGCTGTTAACCATGCTGTTTCCATGTACGGTAAGCTAGACATTATGTACAACAATGCTGGTATTGGTGGAGAAAACAAATACAACATCCTTGAAAACACCCAGGCTGATTTTGAGCAAGTGATGAGAGTGAACCTGGTAGGTGTTTTCCTCGGTACCAAACATGCAGCCCGTGTGATGATCCCAGCTGGCAAAGGCAGTATAATCAGTACTGTTAGTGTATCCTCAATCATGGGAGGCCTTGCGCCGCCTGCCTACACAAGCTCAAAGACTGCCGTGATTGGATTAATGAAAAATACAGCAGTGGAGCTCGGACGTTATGGCATTCGTGTGAATTGTGTGTCACCCTACGTGATTTTAACACCTTTGGCAAAGGATTTCGTTAGGCAGTATGAAGAGGGAACTTTAAATCTTTATTCCAACCTCAAGGGTGAGGTTCTCAAGCCAGAGGGTGTTGCTGAGGCTGCGCTTTTTCTTGGAAGTGATGACTCAAAATATGTGAGTGGACATAATCTTGTCATAGACGGAGGCTTCAGCATTGTGAATTCAGGCTTTTGTATGTATCCACAATAAAGAATAAGATGGGAAGTTTAAATGAACCAAAAAATTCATTGAAATTTATTGTTTCTGAGTACATGTGAAATTTTCCATGTATTACTCAGTGCTTCTTGTAATAATCTAATAAACTAGCATCTTTACACGCGCTATGCGGGTGTTTAGAGCCTCTTCATTTTTTTTTTATATAATAAATCATTCTTATTTCTTTATTTTACTTTTTTCCGTGGAGAATTCTAAAGGTGTTACCTACTTGTGTATATATATGTGTGTGTAAAAGAAGAATTTCTCTTTTCTTAATTATTTTTAAAATAATGCATTTGAGTAAGAAATTCAGTAATCCTTGATGCCGTTTGACATGTTTCATTAGAATGCATCAACTTCTAGCTAATGAAAAACATTTTTTTTTTCAATAAGTATTATTGGACAATACCTGATTTTGATGTTCTATTTTATAGTTACAACTTACAATGTTAAATAGTGAACAGGGAATTGATTTCTATTAGTGAACAGAAAATAGGCAATAGGTTTAAAGGGTTAACTCGATAAGACCATGATAATAGACGGATTAAAATGAATAACAATAAGGGGTTCTTCCTAGCTCTTTTCCCAAAATGATCAAGTTGTACTATAAATAGAGTTATTTGTAACAAGAACAAGTAGTTTTCTCAAGTAAGGATTTAGAAGTTTACCTTATGATCCATTTAGATTTAGGGAAAGAAAAGAGAGTAAAGTAGAGTAGAGTAAATTTGGTCCAAAATTCACCTATTTTTAGCCAATTCTACTCTACTCTCCTCCACTCCACCTCCATCTCCCCTCTATCCAAATAGGTCCTTAGACTTTGTTGTCTTGCTTCACAATCACAGGAGGCAGAAAAAAACCATTTTTATGTTCATTTCACTATATGTTGGCACTTTCGCAATATGAGGCATGCCCCGTATTTGTATTCTTTTCACTAATATAAATATTTAGTCTTGCAATTGTATTTCTAACGTGGTGGAAGTCAAATTCAAAGTCATTGTGTGCAACCTACATTATGCAGGTAGAAATTTTTATGCAATCTACCATATAACGGTTAAAAAATGCAATAACATGTAATTATAGTCACTGATATTTTTAATGAGTCACATGACTTTTTTTTTTTTTTTTTTTTTTTTGAGAATGGGTTACGTGAGTTATTTAAATAATAAGTGTGGATATTTTTTTTTTCTGTCACATGGTGGATTGCATTAAAATAAAAATATATGTTGCATAAAAACCTTGCTCTAATTTTTAAAAGAAATGGTTTTTATGCAACATTTCACTATATGGCGGTTTAAAAAACCATCTACATGTACTTATAGTCACATGATATTTTTGTGTGTCTAAAATGTAAATTTACATTGTACCATACAATGTAAAAGAAGAATTTCTCTTTTCTTAATAATTAAAAAAAAAAAAAAAAAAGTGCATCTGTGCAAGAAATTCATTAATCCTTGATGCTGCTTGACATGTTTCAATAGAATGCATCAATTTCTATGCTAATTAAAAACAACAATTTTTTTATTTAAATGAGCAGTCACCAGCGAGCCAATAGCACTTGAAAAACATAGCCGCCACACACAACACTTCTAGACATTATGTTTGATTATAGAGCTTTTATAGATAGAGTAAATACTAAAAGAAAGGTAGAGGTAATGAGTGCCACCAAAGTATTTTGATATTTTTTTTTTAAGTCTCACATTTGACATCTTAGTTTTGTTGGATAAATACTTAATGTCATAGAATTTAATTTTTCTATCACTCTATTATTATTATTATTATTTTTTTTTTATTTTTTTTTTTTGCTCACAAAGGCAATTGTAGCCAATTTGAGTTCAAAGTACACAATGAAGAAAATTACAACATTGCATTGAGGTATCTCGCTAGAGGTAGGCAATTGTAGCCAATTTGAGTTCAAAGTACACAATGAGCAAAATTACAACATTGCATTGATATTCCTCTCTCTTGTTGGGGAGATAAATATCTTAGACAGTTTTCTTGAATAATTAATGTAACATATAGTGATACATTTTAATTCAAAAGGCCTAAGCCTAATGAATATATGCTTAATTATATTATATTAATCATTCATTCTTCTAATCATTATTCAATATGAGACTTCACTCACATGTGTAACCCAACATCTATATCTCAACCATTTTCCATTGATTTATCAAATTAATTTTTTTTTTTTGAATTAATGAATAAATTGAGCCACCCTCCCAGCAAAAAAATAAAATAAAAATAAATTGAACCACCTGTAAGTAAACTGTACAACATAAGACTTATCTCAAAGGACCTGGATTATCTATATTTGTTTATAGCTTGGGATTGCTGGTTTGTTCCTTTAGAATTTGTTATTTCTTTTCGCTGATTTTGATCCTTTTAGGCAATTAAACAACACCAGTGGTGGTATGAAGCATGTTGGGTGATATTTTTGATCAAACATATCAAATCAAGAAAGAGATAGTAAATGCGCATAACTGTGTAGATAATTGTGAAAAGCTGGAACTAAAATTAGTCCTCCCAATGTCAATGATGCAAATCTTGATAGAATTAGTCAGGAAAATGGCCCAAATTAGTCTAACTTGATGTGAACCGGTTCTTATGGGAAGCATTGCTATTAGTAGTAAACAAACAGTGCTTGTGCCACAGTTGAGATTGCAAGGGGTGTGACATTGCCTCTATATAAGTTAGTTACGTTAGAGGAGAGATCACAAAGCAATTTAGTGACAGTCTTTTGGGTTTCATTTTCACTTTTCCAACACATATTCTAACTCCATCGAGGATGGGAAGTTTCTCAGTACTCCCACCTGTAGCAAGAAGGTATGGGAAAATTTTGGCTATCTTGCCTCTTATTTGTTTAATTTGTTAAAGAAAAATATTCTACGGAAAAAATCCTCTCTCCAAGTAAAACATTTTTGTATGCGTAATGTTAGGGATAATGCAAACTGTAAACATAAGATTTATCTCAAAGGACTTGGATTATCTATATTTGTTTATAGCTTGGGATTGCTGGTTTGTTCCTTTAGAATTTGCTATGTCTTTTCGATGATTTGATCCTTTTAGGCAATTACTACATAACCTTTACAAACTAACGTATTGTATCCATATTGTTGACGAATAAAAGTGAGAGATAATATCATGTTAACATGTGACAGGATAGAAGGAAAAGTAGCACTAATTACTGGTGGGGCTAGCGGCATTGGTGCAGCCACTGCAAAACTATTCTCCAAACATGGAGCTAAAGTTGTAATCGCAGACATGCAAGATGAATTGGGTCACTCTGTATGCGAAGAACTAAATCCTCAATCCACAACCTTTGTCCATTGTGATGTCGCCAAAGAAACTGATGTGGAAAATGCTGTTAACCATGCTGTTTCCATGTACGGTAAGCTAGACATTATGTACAACAATGCTGGTATTAGTGGAGAATCCCAATACAACATCCCTGACAACACCCAGGCTGATTTTGAGCAAGTGATTAGAGTCAACCTGGTAGGTGCTTTCCTTGGTACCAAACATGCAGCCCGTGTGATGATCCCAGCTCGCAAGGGTAGTATAATCAATACTGCTAGCATATCCTCAATCATGGGAGGCACTGCACCGCATGGCTACACATGCTCAAAACATGCTATGGCTGGATTAATGAAAAACACAGCAGTGGAGCTCGGACATTTCGGCATTCGTGTGAATTGTGTGTCACCCTACGCGGTTCTTACACCTTTGACAAAGGCATACTATAAGCTGGGTGAGGAAGGAATTTCTAATTTTTATTCCAACCTCAAGGGTAAGTTTCTCACGGTAGAGGATGTGGCTGAGGTTGCGCTCTTCCTTGGAAGTGATGACTCAAAATATGTGAGTGGACAAAACCTTGTCATAGACGGAGGCTTGAGCGTTGTGAATTCAGGCTTTTGTATGTATCCACAATAAAGAATAAAATGGGAAGTTTAAATGCACCAAAAACTTCACTGAAAATTATTGTTTTGTGAGGCCATTTGAAAATTTTCATGCGTTGCTCAATGCTTGGAGAAATAATCTAATAAAACTAGCATCTTTAAACACGCTATGCAATTGTTCAGAGCCTCTTCCTTTTTTTATATAATAAATCATTCTTGTTTCTTTATTTTACTTTTTCAGTGGAGATTTCTAAAGGTGTTACCTACTTGTGTCTATATACACACAAAGCTGATGATTTTTCTTTAGGGCCTTTATATACTTTTTGCAAATGTGTTCAACATTTGCTGCCTTTTGTGTCTAGAATGTAAATTTATATTGTACCGTACAATGTAAAAGAATAATTTCTTCTTTCTTAATAATTTTTAAAATAGAGCATCTATGCAAGAAATTCAGTAATCCTTGATGCCGTTTGACATGTTTCATTAGAATGCATCAAATTTCTAGCTACTGGAAAACAACTTTTTTTGTACTTTTTCAATTAGTATCATTGGACGATACCTGATTCTGAGGTTTTATTTTATAGTTACAATGTTAATTAGTGAACAGGGAATTGATTTCTACTAGTGAACAAAAAATAAACAACAGATTTAAAGGGTTTCTTCCTAGCTCTTTTTCCAAAATGATCAAGTTGTACTATAAATAGAGTTATTTGTAACAAGAACAATTTAGGGGGTTTACCTTGGACTTTGCTGTCTTGCTTCATAACCACAGGAGGCAGAGAAAAACCGTTTTCCGTTCGTTTCACCATATGAATATTCAGTCTCATGACTGTATTTCTGACGCGGAGGAAGTCAAAGTCAAAGTGTGCAACCTACATCAGGCTCCCTCGAAATTATTATCATTATATACGCTCAAAATACTCTAAAGTTACTTAAAACCACACTAATAATTTTTTGAATGGAAAATGTTTTTATGCTGGTTGTAAGAATTATTATGCAACCTACCACGTAATGTTTAAAAAATCATCTATAAGTACTTATAGTTACAGATATTTTATTTTATTGGATCATGTGAATTATTTAAATAATAAATGTAAATCTATATATATATATATATATATATATATTTGCCCGTAGTGAGTTGCATTAAAATTGAAATCTAGGTTGCATAAAAACCCTGCTCTAATTTTTAAAAGAAATGGTTTTTATACAACATTTCACTACATGGCGGTTTAAAAAACCAGCCACATATAATTATTGTCACGTGACATTTTTAATGTGTTATATAACTCACTTAAATAATACATGTAAATAATTTTTGCTTTTTTAACCACCACAGGTCGCATAAAAATTCTGCTGTTCTTTTTAAAATAGTGCACCTGTGCAAGACTGCAAGGAACTCGGTAATCCTTGATGCGGCGTGACATGTTTCATAAGAATGCAACGATTTCTATGATAATGAATAAATTTTTTTTTTTAATTTTTAATTTTCTTTTGTTCTTTTTTTTCAATGAGCAGTCACGATGGCACCAGTGAGCCAACAGCCCTCGAAAAACATAGCGGCAACACACAACACTAAATCAGGATTCAGTAGTATCGTCCTTATTTTTGATACAACACTTTATCATGCGTATCATCCTTATTCTTAATCCCATTTCAACCGACGCGAGAATCCTGTATTACAGTATCTTTTTTTCTTTTAAATATGCGAGTATATTGACTAAGAGACAGTTTTCTGTTTATTGATCATTTTTTGTTTAATTAAGTGCCACACTTACTGGGAGGAGACCTTAGGAAGATTCATTGCCAAAAACTTCTGTTTATTAACCATTAAAAAGGTGCACTCTTAATTATAAAGTTCCAAATTACACATCAAATTCATGCATTTGGTGATCAAGTTTGAAAATTTATTTTAAGAACACCACCTCAAACATTGTTCAAAATTCCCAGTAACTCAAATCTAATTAACTTGAAAGAAGAAAAAAATTAAGCTTTTCATCAAAGTTGCAGCTAACTGACAAGAGGAGCTTCACTGCAAAATGGATGCACATCCATGCACTTCAATAACGATGGGCCAACTTCTCCTTTTCCTGGTAATGTTGGACATACCTGCATCCAATGGACATATAAACTCAGTCAAAATACCGTGTGATTGCAACATATAATGGATGGAATCATGGAAGCCAAGGAACAATAGTTTACTTGGGACGACATATAGTTAACAATGGGAAGAGCAAAAGTATATTCTTTTGTCTGTTACGAGTGATATCCCATTATTCAACTTGCATCGATAACAATCAATTACTGAAAACACAGCTTACTAATGAGCTCTAGCTCAACTTACACCTTGTACCCTTATAGATTACTGATAACACAGCTGGGCCTAAACAAACTCAAAATATCCATTACTCTCTTCCAAGACATGATAAAATTATACATAAAGAATGATGCATGTTGGAAGATAAGAAGGAAGATGGTGCGTAAGTCACCGACCAAACTGGCACAAAATCATGGATCAACTATATTCCGTTAATAATGAATGTCTTCCTAATTCTACTTTAAAAATACTTGTCTCATGGTCACAAGTTGTTCACACTCAACATCTGCTAGGGCATCCAGGTACAAGTTCAAATATTAAATTTCCCATTAATTACCATAATCACAAAATTAAATCATACTAAAAGATACTTCACATCCAATTTCAGAACTTTTTTTATTGGTAATTGTTAGGATCCCTTGTTAAGTGCTATGCCTTGTTCAGAGTGGTGCTGCTTTGCTAGCTTAAGGTGTTGCTGTGTTGGTGCTATGCTGGAGTGCAAGTGCTGATGCATCAGTAATAGCAGTAGTGTTATGCAGCTATGAGCAGTTACTAGTGATTAAGGTTGTGAAGGGTATGTGTGTTAAATACACACAATATTATGCATATTGTTAGATGGTAGCTGATGATTGTAATAGCTAGTGTACCTGTAACTAATTGGTAATATGCACACATATTAATTTTCTGCATGTGACTAATTAGCAAGCTGCAGTAGGTAGTTAACTTATAAGTTTGCCAGCAATAGTTAGCTACTTATCATGTACTTGAGTGGCCTGAAGTATAAAAGGTTACAAGTATTGGCAGGGAGGTCTTAGCAATCGGAAACATCTTAATTCTCTTGTTTATCTCTCTAACTTTCTGACACACTCTCTCTCTAGTTCTGGAGGCCAGGTTCCCTAAGTAATTACATATCAGTTAGTGCACAATCTTAATAGTAATAAACCCACACTTGATGAGTGTTGAACCCATAACCTCACCCTCCACCTTGCTCTTACAGGGAGGAAGTGCCATTTGTGTTAGAGCTCATTGGCCGCATCCAATTTTCTTTTCTTTTTTCCATCTCTATATTTATAATATATATATATATATATATATATATTCTACCTTGCACCCTAGAATGTCAACAAGAAAAAAAAATCCTGAAACTGTTAGTAGAAAACTCTTTATATGATCATTGTGCCTTTATAAATTAAATGCTAACATCATAAATCAATACAGACTTTATACAGCATCTTCGCTAGGAATGTACATAAATGTTGAAGAAAAAGGAACATTTTAGAATAATATGTTTGATAATGATTAGACCAACAGCAAGCTATATGAAGGAGAAGAGATTCGAGAACTTCAACAATTACTAGCCCCATCAATCCAAGTATCCAACACCCATGGAAGAGTGACATTACACAATTGAAGGAAATTTTGTATGTACATATGTATTTATGGTTCTGTATGTGTTATGCAAAAAACGAAAGTGTCAAAACCCCAAATTGGAGGATCAACTCCCCTACTTGTTCAACCAAAGAAGTGGCAAGAAAATGAATTTCCCTCCAACAAGCAAGATGAGGATGCATAATAGAGTTTTGTTTAATGCCCCGATAAAGTTTGGCTGGAGACGACAATTCAAGACTGTTTACGAGTTGTAATACAAACAGATGCCAACCTTTAAGTTCATTTGATTTAATAAAACTCTCTTCTATTTAATAATTAAAACAAAAAATAAAAATCCCCCCTCCCCTTAAAACAATCCAAACAAGGGGAGTAGACTAGAAACTAGAAACTAGAAACCTCAAACTCTCATCCATCGTCCCCGTCCCCGTCCCCGTCCCACCATCAACACCAGAAGCCAGCAACAATACCAACCAACTATGCAAACCACAAAATTGCACCAATACAGATTCCAAATATACAAAATACAATACAAAACCACCAATCCAGAACTACATCACCAAAGCAAAAGTCCTAATATGCTACTGATTATAGCTCGAATTCGCCCCCAAATCATAGTGTTTCTTCTAAATCAAAACCCTAAAGATCCCGAATCGTAACAGATTTCTCTAATCTAATACAAATCCTACTTTAATTTGATCGAATCGAAGAGTCAAAATCAACAAATAACATGAAAGCAAAAACCTTAAGATTGATAGTATATTACAAAAATGTAAAAAAAGAGAGAAAGAGGGAGGGGTAAAAGTGGGAAATTACGAGTAGGTGCCGACGAGAGGAGCGAGGAGAAGGACAGCGCTGTGCCAATTCTCGGAGATCTTGTGGTGGATCTTGCCCGGAATGTCTTTCCAGAGACCAGGCATCACCTTTTGCTGGAACGGTGAGAGCGCGTACACCACCGCTTTCATCCTCACTGGTTGCTTCCCCATCGTCGTCGAGATCTTCTCTTCTGCAATATTTTTTAAATTATTATTATTGGTTTACTTCTAGGTTGGTTTTGGAAGCTTGAATTTAGATTTTATATCAAATTTAAGGGTTTTAAAGGTTTAAAATATTGGTTGGATTTTGATTTTGTAAAATCCAAATTCTTGATATATTAAGTGAGCGTTCAAGTCTATATTTGGACGTTCTGCTCTTTCTTCTTTTTAACCAGCGCCTGGTACAGTGCATCAAGGCATATAAACTTTTTTTTTTTTTTTTTTTTTAGTATAAACAATAACTGAAAATTATTTTTTTATTGTTTTTAGTTTTCAAAAAAATAAGCGATATCTAAACACACCATAAAATAATCCAAACAAGGTATTTGGATTTTAATCACTCAAATCAAAATCTATATACTCAAATCTTGCTATCGAAACATACAATTCATGCTTTTGTTTAGTATACAATATAAATCTTACATGAACATAGAAGATAAACTAATAGCTTATTTGGAAATTTAGAGAGGGAGGAGAGTAGAGGGGAGTAGAGAGAAGGGGAGTAGTGGGGAGGAGAGTAGAGGAGAATGATTCACCTCCACCTTATTTGGATGTTTTTAAAATTAGTAAGGGGGAAGAGAGTAATTAGTCATTTCTCTTGTGTAATTTTATTAATATAATAAGGGTAAATTAGGTAATTTACTTGGTCAATAGTTTATGTACTCTATTCTCCCTCCAAATCTCTCCAATTTGGGGGAATTAAAATTGGGGGGCTAGAGGGAGTCCAAACCCTTCCAAACTCCTCCAAACCCCTCCCCCTCATTCTTTAAAAAACTTCCAAATAAGGTAATTGCATTACTCTCCCTCCCTTTACTCCCTCTCCTTTTTTAAACATCCAAACGTGCCATAATAGTTTTCTTTTTCTTTTTTCTTGGGACAAGTTTTAGTTCCAAACCGGTTTGGGGTTATCTTACTCCAACTAACTATGTAACAATTGAATATATCATTCATATGTAGTTTTCGTCACATGATTTTTTTAACAAATCACGTGACTTGTATAAATAATTCACATGGATAGTCTTATAATTAGCCACATAATGGGTTGAAAAAATAGCTTCAAATAAGTTGACCCAAATTTTGTCATTCTCTTTGGAGATGACAAAGTTGATCCTAAAATCAGTTTAGAGAAGTCTCGTTCAACCTACCACATTGCGATTTATAAGACTATTCATACAATATAAACAAGCCATATGATTCATTTAAAAATTCATGGTATTAAAACCAACACATGGATAATCTCTTCAATCACTATATGGTAAATTGGAGGAAGATAGACATAAACCAATATGGAGCCAAACTTTCTGCAAGAGAGGTGCTGCGTGGGGATTGGCAAATCTTTTAAATAGAGGGGGTGTCATAGGATAGGAAAATAGTAACCTTAAGTGTTAGTACTTCATCTTTTCACATGAATGGTGGATTTTTTCATGAATTTAATGAGTAGGATCAACTATTAGTATTGTGAGAAGGAGTATCAACTACAAAGACATTATACTTTTTTTTTAGGGGAATCAACAACAAACTTTATTGATTAAATATCATGGTATACAATTGGGAAGAGAAAAAAATGGCATTCTTCAAACCAAGAAAAGGCTTCCTTTTTCACTTCGGCAACACTAGCAAAGACCTAGATTAACTCTATTGCATTTTAAAGGCACGCTAACAACAGAACGAAAACTTTCACAAATTAAATTAATGTCTTCAACTTCAAGCATCCATGCAACTTCAAGTCTCTAGATGACCATAGAAATCAGTGGATCTCCATAAAATTCCTTCATGCAAAAGTAAGGCGTCAATGCGGTAGGGGTCCTGAGTTAAGACCATAAGATCAATAAGGTCTTGCCATAGAAGAGCTAAGCCCCCTCCTAATCCAATCCTTGGAACCTCCATGCCTTTATTAAATAGTAGAGACCGCTTCAATCTCTGAAAACCATCAGTATCAAGTTTAGTTTCAATGAGAAACAGAACTTGGGGACCTTTTTCTTCACTCGCCAAACAGTGAAGTTCATGAACTGCCTCTGGGATCCCAAGCCCATGGCAATTTAAGCTCAAATTATACTTGTTATACTTTAGAGTAGTGAATAATTACTCTATGGTGTGTCAGCTCTCAAAATTCTTTTTCACAATAGCTAATGTGCTATATTGTAATTGGTTTTAAATAATAGTGTTTAGTGACAAATTCATGTAAAATTGATATACTTGTAATCATAACTTGTCACATCAATAGTTATGATAAGTTACACAAATTTAAACTCAGGATTTCACCCTTAAAGAGGAAGTGTGATTTGAGCTAGAGTTCATCAGCACTTAAAGTGATTCATTTGTGACATGCAAAGTTTGGAATCTGAAGCTTTGACAAGAAGAGAACTATTATCTGCTCTTGAAATGCCAACTCAAAAAAAAAAAAAAAAAAAAAAAAAAAAAAAAAGATAATATTAATAATAATGCAAGGTCTTGTTGAAGTTTTATATTAATGCCAGAATTTACATTTAAGTCATGAATTCATTATCCTTGGTTTAACTAGTATGCAACAATCACAACGGCAAAGTTTCAACGATGTGTTCCAATATCGGGGTCCTATATGTAGTATTATCGTATGAGCAATATATTAAGTTGCCTAGACATCCTGATGCATAAGGTGGCTGAATGTTGGATAATAGAAATCTGTTTCATCTGCTCTCAAAATTGGCTTTCTAGCATTTCCCCCTGCATGGACCTGTAGAAGAGTCATGCCCTTGTCCACTGTGCACTCTTTCCCCAGGTTAAAGTTAACCCAAACCCACCTTGGGATATGGGTGCCATAATAGTGTGATCTATAGTTTCCAACAAAACTTCTTATCATAGATAAAAAGATTTTGAACCAAGTTTCAGTATGAGCATCATGGCAGCATCAATTAAATTACCTTCAGACTTGGCATAAAGATTGTACAGAACTTCTCAAGTAGATTTGCAAACAAGGTGTTATCCCCAAAAGAGAGCAAAATGTATCAATTAATTGTTAACTCCAAATGTTAACTGTTACTAAATACTAGAAATAATCTTCTAAGAGTAAAAATGCTGTTAAAAAATTATTAATTAAAAAGATGAAATTGCACTGATGAGTATTAAAGGCTGCAGATTATGTCATCTGTCCCTACACGTCATTGTCTTAACAAGATCTAGAATTCGAACGTAATGATAAAACATTGATGAGTGCTTGCCATCCAGTCCATTTCTACTCACTCGGTTGCTGCCGGCAAGATTATTGCAAGGACTTCCACCAATGACAAGATCAAACCCACCGAATGAGCTGATCCACTGATCTAGCCTTTCAATGCTGACTTGTTGTACATCTGCAATCTCAATAAGTTGTCCACGCTGGTTTGTTTGCTCCCACCAACTACGAATAATATTTCTGTTGACCTCAGCAATCTCGACAGAGACCACATTTTTCAGGGGAATCCCAAGTCGATGCAAAGCAACTTCAGCACCACCAATCCCAGAGAAAAGTGAAAGGAGGTTAATTCCATTCGGAAACTGGTTCTTCAATACAGAAAGGTGGTAGGCAACTGTGTCAACCTAAAACCAATTCATTTATTTAGTTCATTCTATATGCACTAATAAGGAAACCATAGTACTCAAAAAACATGAAATCTTAGAAATTACCAACCTGAAATGAGTTTCCAAGTGCTTTATATCTATCTGTCCTACTAATCCCACCACCCCCAGTGTGGTCCCTTGGGAATCCAAGCAACATCTCAATTTCGTTTGGTTCAAGAGGTGCAACTTTATTTTTTCCAACCCAAACTAAATTCCATTTTCTACATTGTTCAAGTACAAACTTCTGCACATGTGGAGGAGTTTCATCACCATACTTCTCATTGTTCTCAAGTGCATTCCTTATCCTCTCAGTGAGTTTAGCACTCCCAATTACAGTTTGAAGGCAATTCAGTTTTGTTCTTTTGTCCCATAAAGGCCACCACTTGTTGGTTAAGGGTAAGGCTTCTTGTATGGTTCGTGGCGGTATTGGCAAAAGAGGGAATCGGTTCTGAATTGGAAGGTTATGGACATAACCTCTTTTCCTTGCAGCAGCACTGAAATGTGTAGAATCAACAAATTCTGGCTCTATGTCATACAAGAAACGTGATATTTTACTCCACACCCCCTTAGGAGTAAGAGCCACGTTTTCATAATAGAAATAAGGGGGACCAATAGCTACCTCTGGGAGCTTTCTCTCAACAATATGCCAAGGATCATCAGGAATCCCAAATCCTATCATTGGATTAGGGAGGTGCATAATGTCTTCATCTTCATCCCAATGCTTCTTCTCACTCCCCTTGTGCCATTTTCTTCCAAATTGTTGGAATTTGTGAAGCTTCCTTTTCTTTTCTTTTCTCTAGGTAGATAATCATTCGTAGGCTGTCAAAATAAATCAGCATCAGCGGATACAATTCTCCATACTCATTAGCTTAGGCAGGAACTAAAAAATCTAAGGTTTCAATAGCTGCTACAATTGATTTAAAAGGATTAAATAACACACCTTTGTATAGGAATAAGAAGTCATGACCGAGGTGCTATCTTCCTCATCAGGTGATTCTCTAAGCTGGGCATCAAAATCCTTTACCATTTGAGCAGCACATATGTAATCTGTCAACTCTGACAGTTGTGCTTCTGAACCTGCAATGTTTAAATTAGATACTATAGGAAAAAAAAAAGCAACTAGAAAGAAATTAGATCAGTGCTTCATTAGAGTTGAAAAAGGATTGGACAGCCATACAATGTACATTAGCAAGAACGATAGCCCCATGATCAATTGTTTTAAATGGGAAACAAGGTGAAACTATAAAATTCATCAAAGCTGCTGAAACTCATGACAACAACAATTTGACGTTGCAAATATCATAACAGATAAGTCTAATAGATAATCTAGCAAATCCACCATGCAAACAAGTATTATAATTATAGATATATTCCAATCACAGAGGTACCAAGACAAGTAATATCAATGACAAGTACTGGAAAACAACTACCCTAAACAGTTATCTAATGATGAAACGCTTCCTATCTAATAGTTATATTCTCCCTTCTTCCCTTTTTAAACATAAACACAACCTGTTATTATAGAATTATTTAACTTACAAAATTGCGTATCATATGTTGTTACAACATTGACCAAGCAACTATAGTTCAGGATCAAAGAACCTGAAACATACTTTTGCTAAAAGTAGATTTGATATGAAATTCTGTGTCATCTTCAAAGCATCTTATATTGCTATTTAGATCCCTCAAAAAAAGGGGAAAAACCACGTAGTTGGGATCATTTAGTTACTTATCAGAAACTACTACATAAGCACTGCAACTACTTTCAAAACCCTAAATCACTTAATGCACATAACACCAGCTTATTCTGTAAAATCAAAAAAATAAAAGATAAAAATTGGAACAAAAATATAAACAAGGTATTGGTATCAAACAATTATGACAATGGTGTTGAACTACATACATACCACAATTATTCATAGCTGTCAAAACCTCTTCAACCAAGTAACCCATATCCACTAGCGACGACAACATTGTATCCTTCTCTAAAATGTGATTTGAGTTTTCCTGGAGGAAAAAAAATCAAATAGATAGAATTAATCATAAACATGCAAGTCTTATAAAATAAAATGAAATAAAGGCACGCAAAGCAGACAATCCAAATTATGAGGTGATCATAACTCAAACAATGGAATAATAAAAACACAAAAAGGAATAGGAAAAAAATTAGAAATTGCCTCAATTCCAGGACAACTATCAATTTCAAAGAGGTTATCTGGAGATTTGCTTTTAGAGTCAAAAGTGCATGGTTTAGTAGAAAGACCTTCTTGGGGAAAATTCTCGACAACCTGTAAACTCAAGGTGTTAGCAACAAAGATACATTTTCACATAGTCCAACAAATAAAGCAATGATAAGGTGTTTGATAGTCATTAGAGCTTAAAAAATAAATAAATTATATTTAATGTAGATTTGATCAGAAACCAACATAATGCAAGCTTCTAGTTTGGTAGTTATGTCCATAAGTGCTTAAGAATCCGTGAAATTATGGGAACATGTCTTTTTCCACAACAGAAATAAAACATTATTGAAATGTTGTGGTTTATCCAATATCAATAATGACTATATAGTGCCTATTTGTTGAACTTTTTGTAAAAATGCTACAACTGATACTCAAACTCTTATACAATTATCCTGATATGGAAATCTATTATGCTAATTTAGTATACTTGATATTGGACCTCTTATGCACCTCATTTGAGCAACAACAACATCATCACTCTTTGTACATGGAATAATTAAGTCCAAAACTGTAACTTTGGGAAAAGGTTTGACTCAACTCGACAAAGCATTGATTCCTGTCTAATTGGCTACAAGAATGGAGGTGTCACATTAGTTAACTAGCGTTTTCATTATATGCTTCAATTATATATTTTTCAAATTTATTCTTAATTCAGCCACCATCACATGCCAGAACTTTTAAATGCAACTTTGAAGCCAATGTAAGACTAGATGCCTGACCCAAGTCACGTACCAAGGTAACTCTGGATAAATAGGCTATAGCCACATCAAGAGGCAGCACATCATCGCCAGATACTTGCACATATCTTCAAATCCAAAAGAAAATGATGGTCATTATAAAAAAATCTTAGGAAACTCTTTAAATTTCATTTTTGGGGAGATGAAGATGAATGAACTCTTTTGGATATTAGTCCTTTATAAAAGAATACTTTGGTCTTTATCATGAAAAGAGAACACAACTTGATAGCCGATTAGATGGGAAAAAGGAACAAAGCAATTCAGTAAAAAAACTTCTATTTTTTACTGAAAAGCATATGATTTTCAAATGCTCCAAAGTCATAAAGTCATGCCTTTCCGAGGAAAATCTGATTCCAGTTCTTCCTCAGTTTCTTTTCCCTTTTCTAATATTTGAGCTCCATTTACAAGAGAAGGTAAAGAAGGAAATTCAGATGCGACTTCCTCAATCTCAAGAAACTTTAAAAGTTCAACTATTGAAAAGACTATGTAAAATTTGCATCCACTTCTACATCAAATGAAATAGTAAAAACAAAAGAAAAGTATTTTATATACTAAAATATTGTAACTAGGGGGCACATAACTGACTTCAAAAATCAGACCAACACAAAAATAAATATGCAATAACAGAAATGAGGCATAATATTCACAGCGTATGCAAGAAGAGTTTCTAATATTGCTTCTGAATCATCTTCTCCTACCAAATGTTGAACAAAAATTTTTAGCACGGCTTACAGTGTAAAATCTTAACATGATATGAAATAAGTGTGACATACCATGTTCCTCAATTGCTTTGACCACCATTGTTTTAGAAAATCCCATTCCGACAAAATCACGAATCAGCTTGGTAGAATTAGTTGGAGAACTTGCCTAAACAGAACGGATACTGTAGTCAATTTTAGGGGGGATACATGCATCAAAGATACTTTGTAGGGGATTTATTGCTCAAAAGAAAACAGCATGATCAACAAACGTTGGTATCTAGAAATAAAAAATAAAAAAATAAAAAAATAAAGTATAACTGAACAATTTGAAAAGGATTGAGCATTTTTGTTCTCTAGAACAAAGAAAGAGTAATCATATCAATTCAGAAAAAGGCCTTCATGATGAAGTATACAATTATCAAGATATCTTAAACCAGGCATATAGAAGACAAGAAAATGATAAACTCCTGTCACTGAGCAATATATCAGGTTGTTTACAGTTACTACTAATTAACATATTACAGAAGATTGAGTACAATTTTACCTCTTCAAAGCCCCCATTAACTTCTTGACCAGAACTCGTTGAACACCAATGAGAAAAGGATTCATTACAGACCTCAAGCTCATCATCAGTGTTCCAGTCGGCGTCGTGATTCCCATTACTAGCACTAATAGCATCCTACACATAATAAAAGCAGACACCATAGAAATATCAATAATTACTACAGTCAGTAGATATCTTCATACACATAGCAATTAATTTAACAAGTAGTCCAAACAAGCCAACAAGAAGTTGACAGAGAAGAAAAGCAAAATAGATTGACGTCTAGAATGAGGCTAATGCAGTGGGTCTTACTGGGATTTGTGCATGTTCTTTCTGGAGAAACTGTATGGAAAGTAGGGAACATCTGATTTTTGAATGTCCCTTAACCAAAATAATTTGGAGGCATGTGATATGGTTATGTTTAGTAGCTGATATTCCTGTGAGTTGGAAAGAAATAGTTAAATGGGGTATTGCAAATCTAAAAGTTAGGGATTTAGATCTATCCTTTGGAAAGTGGTTTGGTGGGATTCAATTTATCATATTTGGATTCAAGGAACAGTAGGAGTTATGGAGAAAATTGCTTGACAGAAGAGCAGATTATAAAGAAAATTAGCTGGGATCTTAATGCAATAACGGGGCATAGTGCATTGGCTGCACAAGCAACAATCCTTCACAAAGTCTTATGCACCAACTGGGGATTCTTAAAGTTCGACTCTTGATTGCCTCATCTCTGTAGTGTGCTGGTGTCATCGTATATTGGGTGAGGTTAATTGCAGTGGTTGTAATTAGTCTAGTTTTGAAGTTAAAAATGTGAGCTTGTATGAAGGGTCTGTTGGTCAGGCTTCCTACTAACAGGCTTTTTTGAGTCTGCTCTGATTTGGGATGTAATGTGCTAATAGCTTGTTAGGTGTTAGCTAGTGTTCTTGCTGTTGTTAGCTTTGTTTTGTTAACATAGACTTTTTTCTTGTTTTGTTTCTAAATGAAACATCTGATATATCAAAAAGAAAATAATTTAGTAGATCACTCAAAATTTAAAGCTAAATCTATTTAAAGAGAGAGAACCTAGAAAGAATTTGCCGGGCTATTGATGACAAAACCCTCACATGACCTAACAAATCCCAGCAGAGTTAGTTTAAATTGTACCATGTTCCATCTTGTACACAAAAAGAAAAACTACAGCTCAAAACAATTACATTATTGAAAAGGGTCCTAGTTAGAATTGGTAAGAAATCCCAAAGCAGGGCTCAATTTTATAGAACCCCCACATATACAGAATCTATCGCTGAATATCTAATAACGTAAATTGTCACTACATTAAATAACATTGCCAATAAAAAGTCATCAGAAAGAACAAATACCATGTTCTCAATAGCTAGTAACTTTGCTCAACAAGCAGCTCTCAAACTGTCAAAGAAACACATAACACATAAGAACCATTGAAAAATTTGTGTGAATCAAGAGTGCACTACATACATATAGATTACAGAAAGCTCTCCCAATCTTTATTACGTTACAGCAAAGTACAAAGGAAACCAATACTCCCTCTCACAGAATACTCATAGACTATATGTAAGTACAAGCTATTAATGTTTTGATTGATGGAAGAAAAAGAAAAAGATAAAATTGTGACCGCACATTATAAGAAACAACCAGTTTGCTAACAACTTCAATGATAAGAACGTAGCAAATGCAAACGATTTATCTTCTTAGGACCTAAGAGATGGTGTTTGTATGCAGTGTCACCCCAATTTTTGAGAGAGAGTGAGACTGATTCCCAACTTCATAACAACCTAAATAACAAGTAAAAATACTATAATTTTCAAACTAGTAAGGCCTGTTTCCTACCAACTCTCCTCTCTTCTACTTCACTCCTCTTCAATTCAAATGAACCATAAATGACAGAAGCCAAACAGTATGCTATCACCATTTCATAGATTCTCTAACTCTAATAAATTAGAGCGATTACATTTATCAGATAGTGACAATAACAACAACAACAACAAAAATGAAGGGTAACAGTTATTTTTTTTATGGAAGAGAATGTCACTCTAAATCATTAAAATAAAAAAAATATAGTTGAAAACATAAGTCTGCGCACAACAGGGACCGCTTTGAATACCGAGCTAGCTTTACAAAAGTCTGTGCACAAGAAAAGAATTAATAATAATAAAAAAGATATCAAAAGATTAGTACCTCCGTCTTAGGCTCGTAGCTAAATCTACAATGTGAAAAATAAATATAGGTTGGGTCGAGACTCGTTAGACGAGAGAGAGGCCAAACCAAACAAGAAAGTAGTACAACCATTCGTATTTGTGAATGATTCATTCAGCGGACTCTGCCTTTGCTTATGCCTAATAACGTAACGTGGTCACATGAGGGATTTTTTTTTTTTTTTTTTTTTTGTTTTTTGAGAAACATTTTGTTTTGTTCCTATAGTTAGACGCGTTCTGAGGAGGAAATATGGAGAATATACGCACACGTGTTGGAGAATTACATTCGGGATTCATTAATTCTCACACACTTTTTTTTGTTTGTTTGTTAAAACATATCAAACGTTTTTGTTTTCTCCAAGAGCTGGCAATTAATGGATTCATAATTGGCTGTTTGGTTGTAATTCCCAGAAATAATGATAAATATTTAGGAATGTGAAGTGTGAACAGATTCTTAATTGCACTTATTAAGGAGGAAGGAGGAATTCGGTGGATCTTATTGCATTGGGAAGTAGTAATAAAAGCAAAAAAAACATTTATCTATTCAACTTTTTAGGTAATAGTAATGCTGCTCTAACTAAATGTATCAAGGGTTCTAAATAATTTAACTAGTAAAGTTTTTTATGGTTAAATAAAAGATTTAGAGTTCAATCTTTACCAACATCAAAAATCAATTAGTGTCTTGATTTGATAATAAAGGCTATCATAAAAAGCGGATATCATGGATTAAAACTCCCTAAAAAAAATGTATGTGATTTCTTAAAAAAAAAAAAAAAAAAAACAACAACAACTAATCAATTATAATAAAATATACCGTGTCATCACACGCGCTATGCATTTGTAATAAAGAAAAACCTTTTGTTGGCAATTATTTTTTATAAAAAGAAGTTTTATTTTTAAATTTGAAAGAAACAAGGAGGAGATTTTTTTTTTTTTTTTAATACATAATAATTTATCTTAAATTTAAGAGCTGTTTTATTTTCTTAATAAATACTAAAGAAGTTGTTTTATTTTAGAGACATGTTATATCCACAACACTTTCACAACAAATCATATCTAGCCGGTTGTTATGGGTTATTATTGATGGGTAAAAAAATAATTTTAGTGGTATATTCAAAACTTTAAGTTAGAACTAATAAAAATTTATCAACTACAATTTGTTGTGAAAGTATTATGAAAATGTTGTAAACGTAGCATTTCTCTTTATTTTAAATTTGAATTTGACAAAGAAACTTGAAAGAGAGATAAACTTGGATGGAAAAAAAAAAAACTGATTTTTTTTTTAAATTTATCTAAATTTAGGAGATTTAAAATTACTAATTTTACATGTCTAATCCTGTTATTTAAAGTTTCTAATTAGGTGAATTTGAGAATATTTTGGGCATTCAAAAGTATAAATTCAAATAGAATAAACCCCTTAAATAGTAGTAGTATAAATAACCTTAATCATTGCACTTGGACACTCATTAACCAATCATAATACTATTTTTGGAAGTTTGGAGGGACAGCAAAGTAAGGGGTAAGGAGGGGAAAGAGAAAAGAATAAATGGGAGTGGAAGGAAATGGTTATCCCTTCTCTTTATTTGAATGTTTTAACAATTAAGTAGGTGGGGAAGGGAATAGATATCCAAAAGTACCAATTTGTCAAAGCAAATGTAACGAGGTTGAACAAACGGTCAATCAGAATACATATTTACTGAGAAAACATATTAGAATGCACACTTATAGAAATAATTGATTCAAATATGCTTTTATCAACAAACATAGCATAATGTGTAGAAATTGAACAAACTCCCATTTGGTTAGGGACACCAGAATCCCATGGGTATAAATATATCAGAAATAGACTCCCTTGTGAAGGGCCGCACAAAATCATGTTACATGATACATGATAGGTATAAACATATTGTTGTGCAGAATGTACACAAAATCATTAAAATTGTCAAGCATACAGAAAATGAAATCAAATGGAGAAAACCAGGAAAGAAATAAGAAAGAATTGGGAAGACATGGAACAAAATGCTCATAATATATGAAGAGTGTGCTATAGAGGAAAGGCGAGATGATTACAGGGTTTGCAAAGGAATTCTAAAATCCAAATTGCACTACCTCACTAGGCACAGTATCAATTTTGAGGAGCTCATGTGACTGCATTTTCCTTTACTGAATAAGCGACTTCAAGATTACAACTTTTCATATTCACTCAAAGTTCGACATAGAATTTAAGGAGAAGGGAATTATTTGTAGCAAAATAAATTATCTATGCATCACATCACGTGTTGCGAAAATAGATATGACTGACAAATCTTGGCTGGTTTGGTATTGTAGTTGGCTGCCAAAGCTTCTGTAATAGATGAGCTAAAACTAATCTCTGTCTGGAATTGGAACATCTAAATGAAAAATAATCTATATTCTAGGATTAGGGCAAAAGTTTCTCTAAACTCTTGATAGGACAAAACATCAACTCTTAATCTGTCTTCTCCAGCAAAGACAGACACATCAAGACATCATAATATCTTCAATTTAAGGCAAATAAGAAATCTGCCCACTGCAACTAACCTGTCCAATGTTGTTTGAAATCATTCTTAAGAGTGACCTGGCAATGTCTTCAGGTTGGTAATCTTGGAGCTCTTTTTCATCAGAAATTGCCTTGCCAAAGCTAGAAACAATAGTTTTCTATGAAAGACCAACCTGTTAGCATCAAGATGAGAGGGGGGTGGGGAGAGGAGGGAATCCAACTAACTTAATCATAAGATAGAAAATTAACATGGAAACTAAAAGGCCCTCATCATCAACCATTAAATTAATACCGACTAGGTGATGGGCTGTGCATAATACAGGAACACCATAGTTTTGCTTCAAAATAATTTAAATGAAGTTTTCTATGTAATCCACATCACATTTACGACAATACCACTACCGTGACAAAGTCCTCAAGATAGCAACCAAGGACGGTGAATAGTCTAATCAAAGAGAAATTTTTACAATTGAAGAAAACCATATGATCAAATAAATGCTCTAGAACTTAGATATGAAGAAAAGAGAAGATGAAAAGATAGAGAGACAAGTGAGATGAGTTGGCAAAAGAGTTGAGGAGTTCGTGAGATAAGAGAATCAAACAGGCTTCATATCCCAACTATCCAAATGATGATGTTTCTATGGATTTGACATAGTAAACTGGTCTTTGCACATAACAAATGTGATTACAAAATGGTATTAAGGAAAATGTTTAAAATGTTTGAAAATACACTCTGACATGGTGAAGACAGTAAACAGGTTGAATGCAAGCTCTCCTTCTCCAATTACTCTAATGCAACACAGCCATTCCCATCTCCAAGCTACTTCGTATGAAACTTTGGGACAGTCTGTTGTACAAGCAGTGCGCAACAACAGGTCCATGAAGTGGATATAAGGAATGCAACACTTCGATTACTTCAACATCTTCTTCATCACGAATATTGAAGTGAAACTCATTGAAGTGATATGTCAGTATGTTATGTAATGCAGCAGCACTTTTTATCAGCCTTGTCATGTATTTAGAAATTGCTCTATTTGCCCTACGGTCACGGATGGCCCTTTTCCTTCTGCTTTGTAAGTTCTGTGCCAAATGAAATGACAGACGTCCACTCAACTTCCTTGGAGCAGCTTGAAGGATTCGATGCTGAGCAGCTTGAAGGATTCGACGCTGACGTTTTATTTTTCTGACATTGGCCTTCATTGAATCGAACATATTATCCTTCCACCAATTCCTGTCTGATATTTTCACTTACACACATTAGAAAGAGAGAGAGGTAACACTATGTTACTAACAGTATAACACTATCAAAAAAAAATTTCTAAACAACAAGCCCCATGATAAGCCAAATATTATTCATATATGTGTGATTAATATATATGCCAGTGCATGACAATTGTTATAAAAAGGCAGCAAAGAACTAATTTCAACAAAGATGCAGCATGTGTTATAGAATTTGAGGTTAATTTAGAGGATTTTTCATCCTTAACTAAAGTCTTACATCCTGAAAATGACAATGACTAGCATGCATGCACTAAAAAATTTAAAAAAAAAAAAAATTACAACCTAAATTCTTAAAGAAAGAAAAGAACCTAAATAATTAAAAAATTCAAAGAGTACAAAGTAAATTGACAATATTTCACACAATTGAATTACAATTCATAGGAAGTGAAATTGAAAATTTCCAATTCAGCAAGAACAATCATGTCAAGGATTCAATTTGAATATTATCAAAATTAGTGGTTCAAATTCATTTTACTTGTAATATTTCTGTAGAAGCGTGAGACGTTCTGCCTATGAGCTCTCATATGCTGTTGTGGTGTCAAATCCAGATTTGGTGCACGAACCTCAGGATCATCTGGAAGAGAGATGAATTAATTTCAGAGTAGTTTCACAAAAGGGAGGGGGAGGGAAGCAAAAAGAATAGAAGAAAGATTAGATCAAGAAGGGGATTAAAAAAGAAAGCAATATATTCAATACAATAATCTAAAACGAAAAACAGCAATTTCATTTAAAGACATTAAAGACCACTACTATCAAAGAGGAAAGCACCAAAACAGAGGGTAAATTTCACAAACCTACCCTAAGATTTGTTGCCAATAACATGCTCCGTTTGGTTGCCAAGAAAATGCAGGAAAATACAAAATTCTATACAAACCAAATCAAATACTCGGAAAAAAGAATCCTCATCTTAATCTCTAACGGAGGGAGGGAAGAGAAAAGAAAGAAAGAAAGAAAAAAAAAAAGAAAAAAAAGAAAAAAGAAGTACCTCCAGGGAATAGCCCATCTCTGAAGAGCCACGCTAGGCGACCAATGATGAAAGCAACGATTCTGTGCATGATGGCGTGTTCGTGTCAGTGAGCGATCGGGTTAGAATTGTGATTTTCTTTCTCTGTCTCAATGTCTGAAACTCTCTCTCTCTGAAACTCTGAAACTCTCTCTCTCTCTCTGAAACTCTGAAACTCTCTTTCTCTCTCTCTCTCCCTCTCTCTCTCTGAACTTCTGAAAATCTATGAAACTCTCTCACTCCTCTGTTATTTATATTCAAAAAGAGAGATGGAAAAAAAAAAAGGCGGGAAGATGTAACAGAATGGTAAAATCAAAACAGAATAAAATGTAACTGACCAGCCACACCATTGCGTAGGCTTCACACCTGCGGATACTGATAGTGCGCAATTCAGCCAAAAAAAAGTTATCCGCACGTGTGAAGCCTACCCTCAGTAACTGACCAGAGTTGCGTAGGCTTCACACGTGCGGATACTGATAGTGCGCAATTCAGCCAAAAAAAAGTTATCCGCACGTGTGAAGCCTACCCTCAGTAACTGACCAGAGTTATAGTTGCTGTGTATGACACTATGATTTGGTTTGGTTAGGATCAAAACAAAATTTAGGCATATTGTAATTAGCTTTTTTTATATGTCACGTGCAAATGTTGTGTGTCCGTAAAAAAATATAGAAGTCAAACTAATTAACTGCCATGCTACTCCCCGTAAAATAAATAGAAAATGTAAAATAGTAAAAATTCATTTTTGAAGTTTCATTAAAATTCATTTTAATTCTATAACTTTGTTTTTAATCAATTGTAAGTCTTCTAAATTTTAAAATTATTCAATAAATTTTGTTTGTGTCTGTTAGCACTGTTCCATTAAAATCACCAAAATCATGTCATTTCAATGTTTTCTGAATTCACCGTTTTGTAAAAGATTTTTTTATTTAAAATTTTAATTAAATGAAATGATGATCAGTGAACACACACACACACAAAAGAAAAAAAAAAAACCTTTATCTCTTGTGTTTTCTAGGACTATAACCTTTAATTCTTTCATGAAATTTAATTACATAAAAAATTGATATTATGAGGTTTCATTATGTTAAAGAGTATGCAAGATTGAGCTATTTTACACTTGTAACTATCCAATTTCATCTGACGGTTGGAGCAGGCCAGGGGACTTGGTGAGAAAGATTGGTGGAAATGACAGGAGTAGAGACGCATACCAACATATATATATACACACACACATACATGTGCAATACGAAGGTGTTTTTTTATGTAATTTTTTTTTGTTTGAATGGTTTTTCCAAATTTTTTATTGTTTGTAAATTTAGGCTCAATTGACTATTGGTATTGTATTTATATGATTTTGTAATGAGTTTGCTATGTTTGGGTTGTGGAATTGAAAATTTAAGACTCCACCTTGATTTTGGAAATCAATTTTTGAAGGTATTTGTGTTGCATTCAAATGTTTTATGAAAGCTGCCAATGTAGAAGTATTTGAGTAGTTTAAAAAGAGGCATGGACTGATAGTCTAATACTCCATTACGTTATTGTAGAGTAAATTGGTTAATAGTTGTAGGGAGAAGGGCTTAAAATTAGATATTGGGCCTTGGCCTAATCCGGAGACATGGCTGTGTCCAAGGAGGAGCAAATGATTGTGAAAGGTTCCAATTAAAGTTTCACAAGGAACGAACGAACGGAGGGTGGTCCGAGGAGGAAAATCTCCTTCGAATGTGATGAAGACACTTCGAATCTGCATTCCAATAATCCAGGTGATCTTTCAGGAGCCTCCAGCAATAAGAATGTTCATCATACATGTATAAGATTGATGGGAACTTTGAAATATCTAATGAAAAGCTACTACCATCGCATTAATTGCACTGCAACTACTTTTCTGACCGCATTTATGTGGAGAAGATCCCTGAACAGTGTTGCCTTGGCTACCACAACTCACAGAGGGTCAAAAGAGGTGTTTAATGGGACAGGCACTCAAGTGAGGACTCAAATGATCGACAAGTGTAAGATCAGGATGGTCCGGAGGGAGCTATATAATGTAATAGAACTTTCATGAGAAGGGAGGGGGGGGGGGGGGGGAAGAGGGAAAGAACATTGTAGCAACCAGAATTACACTTGTAATCAGTTCCATTGATCTATGCAAATATTTGCCTCCTTGAACAATACATTCGTCCAACCTTACGTGTTTTGCACTTGCATGATTGTCCTTCAAATCCATCCTAGCCGTTGTTAGATTCACTAGGGCCTAGTTCTTTAACCCACTCTCTACAAATTTATTGTATTAGGCTCATTAACCCACAATCTCATACATATTGGGCTTGGGCTGTAAACTATGCCCCTACATCTTTAATACATAAAGTTTTACAATTGCCTTCTATGATGTTTCATATTTTAAATTGTTGCATAATATCTTCATTATCAATCCTACTAGCTACATCTGTTTCAATGTACATAGTCTAGCAATCATTCATCCACTTATTTCGCATTTGATAGATTTATTTAATATTTCTTAAGATCTAAATGTGTTTTTTCTAAGGTTTAAGATTTAGCAAATCACCACCGCACACCCTTAGTGCGATAGTCACTTTATAAGTATAAGTGTTTGTAAAGTATGGAGAGTAAGAGTCGAGGTTCAAGTTTCTAGAAGGGAGCTTTACACACACATACACTTAAATTAGGTTAGAGTAGAATTTCTATCTTGTATAAAAAAAATTAAAAAATAAAAAAAAGTTTAGCAAATCTACTTTTGTTGTTGGGCTAATTAAAATTTTTTTCCCCCAAATTTTAGATCAGATTGATTTGTTATTGAGATTTTTCATTGTGTTTAAAAAGGTCAAGATATTGTTAAGATGATTATATTTAAGTTTATTTTAGTTGGACTTAAGGTTAGGGTGTTCAAATTTTTATTTTAAGTGTCAAACCAGGAAAAATAAAATAAAATAATATTATAATAATAATTTTTTAGTTTCAAGGGGTTCATTTGAACCCCTTGGGCTCCAAGTGGAGCCACCCCTACTATTTAGATAAATCCCACATCTACAAGATTCCTATTTAAGAAGACACATATTATTTGTCACGAAACAATGAAAAAAAATATTAATATTATATATCTTAAAAATTGATCTTTCTCTTCACCTCTTATACTTTTTGTTCAGTTTCTGGTCCACACTTTTTATTCATAAGTTAACACTGCCATATCACACAAGATGAAGACCTGTTAAGGAATGAATGTTGTTTACTTCACTGTACATACAATACAAACAAACAAACAATGACCAAGAGATCATGAAGTTCCAAATTAGTAAACACCTATCAGAATCTAGCCTAAATAATCAAGGTAATCACAGATTTACAAAAAATAATAGCGTTTTCATGATTTTAGGATTCTTACTGACACCATCCAGTTTACACTACGTACAAGGAGACATCAGAGAACTAGATTGAACAATAAAAATCAGAAAAAAAAAAATTTTATTTATGAACATTGAACTAAAATTCTTGGCTAAGTTAGAGACAATCATTACAATGAAACTAAATTGTTGAAAGAAAAAGTATATTCCTAAAGAACTTGCAATACTTCAAGAAGGAAGTCTAAACCAATTTTCTATACTTTATATTAAAGCCTTGCAGTGATTTTTAAAAAAGCATTACTTTAAGGCAACAGTGTTTTTAGTGTTGTTGAGCCTAAATTGAGAAAATGGCTGGCTTAAACATCATCACTATTGTAGTGGCACGATTTACAGTCCAATCCCAATATATATAAGATTGTGGGTTAATGAGTCCAATACAATAAATTTGTAAAGAGTGGATCAAAGAACTAGGCCTTAGTGAATCTAACAATGACTAGAATGGATTTGAAGGACAATCATGTAAGAGCAAAGCACGTAAAGTTGGATGAATGTATTGTCCGAGGAGGCAAGTATTTGCATAGATCAATGGAACTGATTACAAGTGCAATTCTAGTTGCTACAGTGTTCTTTCCCTCTTTTTTTCCCCCTCCCTTCTCATGAAGGTTCTATTACAATATATAGCTCCCTCCGGACCATGACCATCCTGATCTTACACTTGTCGGTCATCTAAGTCCTCACTTGAGTGCCTGTTCCATCAGACACCTCTTTTGGCTCTCTATGAGTTGTGGTAGCCAAGGCAGCACTGTTCAAGGGTCTTCTTCACATAAATGCAGCTAGAAAAGTAACTGCAATGTATTTAATACGATGGTAGCAGCTTTTCATTAGATATTTCGAAGTTCCCATCAATCTTATACGTGTATGATGAACATTCTTTTCGCTGGAGGCTCCTGAAAGATCACCTGGATTATTGGAATACAGATTTGAAGTGTCTTCATCACATCTGAGGGAGATTTTCCTCCTCGGACTGCACTCCATTCATTCGTTTGTTCCTTGTGAAACTTTAATTGGAACCCCTCACAATCATCTGCTCCTCTTTAGACACAGCCATGTCTCCAGATTAGGCCTAAGGCCCAATGTCTAATTTCAGGCCCTTCTCCCTACAATAGCCCCTCAAAACTCCGAAAAAGTTGGGGTTTTGACTTTAAGAGATAGGACCATTTATTTCTCTAGTTTACCCATGCGGGAGTGCCGTTTTACGCACCCCATAATTGCTACTGGCGCTTCGTGCCTTGCGAGGCATCATTAATTGCTCCAGGCAGCTTGATGTTCCCCGCATCCAACAACGAAGTGCAAATCCAATGGCTGACATTCGTTCTTGGGTTTTGAGCAATGTAACTCCCATTCAATCCCACCCCCTATATAAATCATCCGAAGAACTCATTTCCTTCATTTTACACCTTCAAGCTCTTTAGAGATCCTAATTGCTTAAACTTACAAAGCTCTCTCAGTCACTAAACCTCCTTAAATATTTTCCTTAAGAAATTTCACAAGGATTTTTCTTAAAGGGTCAGGGTTCAGTACACCCGTTCTCGTAAGTATCTATCTTTCCAAACTTTCAATTCCTTCTGAACTAGGCTCCTCGGCCTTTTTCCTTTTTTGAAAACTTTTTCCTTGTCATCCATATTCGCATAGATGGGTAGGTTTAAACATTTAGTGGACTCTCTGTCCAGTATGGAGAGTTTTAAGGCCAAGTACCACATCCCACAAGGAGTGGGCTTAAAGTATTGTCCCTCGGAACGGATACTTACTAATAGAGAAGTGGGTGAAGTTGTCATTCCGATGATTGCTTTTATAAAAGGGAGGGATAATGCTTTCCATGGGTAGGATAACTAGAGATTATCTGCTCAACCACAGAATATGCCCCCATCAGTGCGCTCCCAACATGTTTAGAGCCCTAGGGTGCGTAGATGCTTTAAACGACCAAATGAACTTGGGGCTGACATGGTACAACATCGTTTATATGTACGAATGCCATTTCCTTACTAGCGCGGGATATTACCTCAAGTCCCGGTCCGACGTAGTTAGGTTGATATCCTACCTTCCTAAGTCCAACAAGGGCTTGAAGGATGATTATCTGATCGCCTCCAGGGATTGCATGATGATCTTCCTTACTCAACTCGAGTAGGAGAGTTAGGTGGGGTACCCTAGGATTAGTCTCTTTAGGCAAGGGATTTAGCCTTTCTGTTCTTATTCCTCTTCTGATGATAATTTTCTCTTTTCTGGCCATGATTTTCTTCTCGAACGTTTTTGCAGATAAGAACCACGTCGCTCTGAGGCTCAACATAACCAACATTCAAGCTCTCAACTTTCTCTTAAGGTCAGAGGTATTTTTGAGCGAGGACGGATAGTTACGGGCTGCTCATATGATCCTGGACTACAAGCACTTGTCCCGTATATTTCAAGACACAGGCCAGGCAATAAGGGCTGGAAGCCCTCAATTGGCTAGGATAGACGTTTCCAAGCCGAGATTTTTGCTCAGAGAGACCTTTCTTCTGTTCTACCACACGCTCAGCGTGCCCTTCAGGTGGTAGCTGCCCCAAGAAAGGAGGTAGCCTCTGCACATTCGGCCCTCGAGGTCGAGGTTAATCAATTTCGCTTTGAGGAGGACAAGGAAGAACGCACAAACCCCATAATCCAACTTGCGAGTTCTGAGGAGGATCTAGACAGGCATTCTACTGCCCAATCTCTTAGGCTAGTTATTGCTAGTGTTGATCCTAGTTCTGAGGGGGAAGAAGACATGGACATTAATCCAAGGAAGGGGTTAAGGGATTTCCTTGCCGTAAGGGGCTAAAGGGGGTTGTCCAAGGATGCCCTCAAGTCCTAAGATCCTGCCAACCTCCCGCCTCCTCCTCCTCAGATTTTTGCCAGCCTTGGATTGAAGCCCATTGCTGATTTGACAAAAAAGAGGCCAATCGAGGTGCTTGAGGAAGGCGAGGTGGGTCCTCAGAAAGGGACAAAACAACAGAAAGTGGCCAAAAACCACAAAGACAAGAGATTCACTTCTGTTGACAGCCGGGAGGACTCTCTAGGGGTCGACATGTGCCAACCACCGCGTATTTGGTCCCCCAGGTTGCAGGTGGATGGTGCCCCCATCCCCGGGACTCTTTAGTCCAAAATTTTCATGGGGGGCACACGGGTCACATTGCCGAAGCCCTAGAGTAGCCGCTTCTTTTGCTAAGAGATATGACGCTTATAGGCGCTTTAAACAGCCTAGCCTCTTCTTGTCCCTTAAGAGGGATCTTGCCATGGTAAATGGTTTGACACATTCTTCTAATTAAATACTTAGATGCTTTTATTCATCCTTTCTCCATTTATTATACGAAACCCTTCTATTCCTATTATACAGATTAACCAACAAGTTTTTGTGGCCGAGGAATGGGTCAAGGAAGCCCACAATGAAGTTAAGGCAAAGACCCAAACTCACACCAAGGTCGAGAAGGCATTGGGGGCTCTCAAGCAAGATCTAGCTAAACTGTCCGAGAGACTGAAGGAGGCGGACCAGGCCAAGGACAGTACCGAGGTGGGCCTAAAGACCGCAAAAAGGCAAGCTGAGGACCAACGCCAAAAGCTGCATGTGACTGAGATAAACTTGGCCACTGAAAAGCAGTTGGTTTAAGATCTTAAGGCTGAACTTCAGAAGGCCAAGGAGGCGACTCAATTGGTTAAGAAGGTAGTGGAGGCTGAGAAGAAAGCATCATATTTGCTCGGCGTAGAGAAGACACAGATAAGGCTTGCCGAGGAGCTTTCAGAGGTATGCCGGGATTACTGTGGTGTATCATAGGGTAAGGCTCTTGACACTGTAGAAGTCCCTGCAGACTCTGTTTTGAGGCAACCTGGGAGTATATATTATCACCTAGAAATTTGTGAACTCCTAGGTCTTGACTCTTCTCCTCCTGAACACACTCTAGAGGCATTTGAGCAACCCCTGACCAAGCAAGCTACTCTTGCTTTCCTTAAGGCTTCGAAGGGATTCGGTTAAGCTGATGATTAGGGCCAGGGAGCTGAAGGGGCCCAGGATAAAGGTAAGGGCCAAGAAAAGAAGAAGCCTCACTCCAATGCCAAGGACAAAGCCAACGATGCTACCATCTCTCAGCCAAGCCAAGCTATTGACCCTCCTACCTCCTTGGCCAAGACTTAGCCATTAGGACTTTTTTTGTGTAGTAAATTTTTTTTTTCTTTTATGAATTGTTATTATGGAATGTAGTGTATTCTCTCCTTTTGATCAATGAATGTAAAATTCTTTCTATCCCTTGTGTCTTCTTTCCATATGCTTTCAGGCTTACTGTTGTTACAAATGATCTTGGACTGTTACCACTTTAGTTTTAATAAAAACCAACAATAATACCTTGCTACCAGTGCAAGTAATTTTAACCAACTAGTGCAAGTACCAATGAATGCTGAATCTAATAAAGATAAGTAGTGTACTCCGTAAAGAATAAAAAGGGGAGATATCCTTCACATTGCTCAACACTTGAATAAATAATTAAGGACTTTACCTTACTCAGACCTATCAATCTAAGGATTTAGTCATAGTCTTAAACCTGTTTTGGCACTTATGAAGATGCCATTAAGTGTTAATTTTCCCTTAGCATCTGGTTCGAGGACAGTAAGCATGACTAAGGTTCAGTTTAAACACTTATAAAAGATGTCACAGTGTGTTAATTTTCCCTTAGCATCTGGTTCGAGGACAGCAAGCATGACTATGGTTCAATTTAAACACTTATAAAGGTTGTCATGGTGTTAACCTCCCCACATCATCTGGTCCGAGGACTTCAAGCATGATTGAGTTTAGTTTAAACACTTATAAAAGTTGTCATCGTGTTAACCTCCCTACATCATCTGGTCCAAGGACTTCAGGCATGATTGATTTCAGTTTAAACACTTATAAAAGTTGTCATCGTGTTAACCTCTCCACATCATCTAGTTCGAAGACTTTAGGCATGATTGAGTTCAATTTAAACATTTATGAAAGTTGTCATCGTGTTAACCTCCCCACATCATCTGGTCCGAAGACTTTAGGCATGATTGAGTTTAGTTAAAACACTTATAAAAGTTGTCATCGTGTTAACATCCCCACATCATTTGGTCTGAGGATTTTAGGCATGATTGGGTTCAGATTAAACACTTATAAAATTTTGAAAAATGAGAAACGTAATGCCTTCAATAAATGAACATATTGACAGAAGAAACCTTCATTAATAATAACACATTTCCAGTTTGTTTACATTCCACGGTCCTGGTATTACATGTTCATTTAAATCTTCCAGAAAATATGCTCCTATACCAGCCACTGAGGTGATGCGATATGGTCCTTTCCAATTAAGTCCTAGCTTTCCCCACGTCGGGATCTTTGTAGTACCCAGAACCTTTCTCAACACCAGATCACCAAGTGCTAATGGTCTCAGCTTTACGTTGGCATCATAACCCTACTTGAGTTTGTATTGGTAGTATGCCAATTGAACCATTGCATTTTCCCTTTTCTCTTCAATCAAGTTTAATCTCTTCTCTAGTAGCTCATTGTTATTACTCGGATTGAATGAGCTGGTCCTTAACGTTAGGAAGTCAGTCTCTAGAAGGATAACAGCCTCAGCTCTATAGGTCATCGAAAATGGGGTTTCTCTAGTGGATCTGCGAGGCGTGGTTCGGTATGTCCAGAGGACGTGCAGCAACTCTTCCACCTATTTTCCCTTTGCATTATCCAACCTCTTCTTGAGTCCATTCACTATGACCTTGTTGACAGCCTCAGTTTGTCCATCAACATACACTTTCTGATTTGCTACACCATCAACGTACACTTCTTAGGATAGGGGGCCCTGTTAGGAAACCATGCCAATCGATTTTCCATCCATGGGTTGTGTTTCCGTTTCTTCTTCTAGCGTGGATTTAGCAAACTCGACTACAGATCTGCGAGGACTTATCCCTTGACAGAGGTGCGAGACACGTATTTGATGTCAAAAGCCCCTCAGATCGTGGCCTATTTAACGATCTTCCTCGTGTAATCGGCACTCCGGAGCAAAGCTCTGAACGAAAGTTGAGTTAGGACAACAACCGTGTGTGCTTGAAAGCAATGAAGGAGTTTGCGTGTGGCGTTTACCATTGCCAGAATAGCTTTTTCCAATAGCAGATAGCGGATCTTGACTTCGTATAGTGATTTGCTCACATAATAAACTGGCCTTTGTGTGTTGCCATCAACTTGTATTAGGACCAAGCTTACCGCATGAGAGGCCACAACAATATAAGTGAACAGGAATTCATCAACCTCAGGGCTGGACATAATCGGAGGTCGAGAGAGATAATCCTTAACCTGTTGGATGGCTAATGCACACTTCTTGATCCATACAAACCCCTTCCACTTATTCATCAGTAGGAAGAAAGGCTGGCACCTATCCACTGATCGAGAGATAAACTGGTTCAAGGCAGCAGTCATTTTGGTCAGTTTCTGAACTTCCTTGGGATTCTGAGATAATTGTAAACTGTTGATTGCCTTATTCTGGTCGGGGTTAATTTCAATTCCCCTATGGGTCACCGTGTAGCCTAGAAATTTGTTTGACTCCACACTAAAGGAACATTTGGAAGCATTGAGGCGTAATTTGTGTTTCCTTAGAATTTCGAATATGTTCTCGAGATCTTTTAAGTGCTTAGAAACTACCTTGATTTTTACCACCATGTTGTCTATATAGATCTCGATGCTCTTGCCTAGTTGCGGTTCAAACATCCTAGTCATCATTCTTTGATAGGTAGACCCTGCATTCTTTAATTCGAACGACATCACTTTGTAGTGGTAGTTTCTTGTAGGAGTGATGAAAGTTGTCTTCTCCTGATCATCCGAGGCTAGTGGTATTTGGTGGTATCCCTGAAAGGCATCCAGGAAGCTTATCCGAGGATGGCCTACGATTGCATCCACCAGTTGGTCTATCTTGGGCATAGGGAAAGGATCTTTTGGGTAAGCCCTATTCAAATTCGTGAAGTCCACACATACTTATCATTTCCCACTCTTCTTCTTCACCACCACGGTATTGACCAACCATTCAAGGTAGAATGCCTCCTTGATAGCCCCCGCCTGCTTTAGTTTCCCTACCTTATCCCTAATAGCATTAGAATGGTCCCTAGACGAGTGCCAAGGAGGTTGCCTTTTGGGAATGGTGGATGGACTAACATTTAGATGATGGCAGATGAAGTTCAGATCCACCCTTGGGGCTTTGCAAGCACTCCATGCAGAGATGTCCATGTTTTTTCTAAGAAACTCTACTAGCACTTCCTTCTCTAAAGGAGGTAGCTGAGCCCTAATCTAAAAGAATTTCTCCAGATCATCACCAATAGAAACTTTTACCAAATCCTCACATTTAGCCTCCTTGGCCGACCCACCGACAGGCAACGCCATAGCCTTTAATTACTATAAACCCCCTTCAGCAGAGGCTGAGGACTCGACTTCGGGCTAGTGCCGGATGGTAGCCATTAGGCATTACCTAGCCACAGATTGATTTCCCAAGATCTCTTTAATTTGGCCCCCAGATGGGTATTTCACATTCTGGTGTAAAGTAAAGGAAACAGCTCCTAGGGTATAAAGCCAAGGCCTGGCCAAAATGGCTATGTAGGGTGAATAAGCATCCACTACAATGAAGTCTACCTCCACTATTTCTGAGCTGGTCTACATGGGTAGTCTAATTTGGCCCTTTGGGATGACGACTTTCCCATCAAAACTCAGCAGGGGTGAGTTGTAGGGTGTTCAGTCCTTGGGTCTTAAGTTTAGCCCCTTATACAGATCTGGGTACATTATCTCGGCATCGCTGCCTTGGTCCACCATCACCCTCTTCACGTCATATCCCCCAATCCTGAGGGTAACCACCAAGGCATGATCGTGGGATTGGATGGTTCCGATTTTATCCTCGTCTAAGAAGCCCAAGACTGGCTAGATTTCTAGTCTTGTCATCTTTGGCTCTTGATTAGCGTCCCCAGCAGATAGTTGAGCCACAAACATCACTCGTGAAGGGCGAGAGCCGGTCCTCTCTAGAGCAGCAAAGATGAGGTTTATCATTCCCAAGGGAGGTCTCGAAGAATCATCTCTTCGGGATTTGAGTTTGCCTAGCTCCCTTGACCACTAGAGTGGTGCAAGAGTTGCTTTAACTTTCCTTCACGGATAAGCTGGTCTAGGTGGTCCCACAGGCTTCTATAGTTTTCTGTGGTGTGTCCGTAGTCTTGGTGGTATTGCCTTGTGGGGTTTACCACCATTTTACTTGGCCACTTAAAGAATGACTCATTCCTAATCTTCTCCAGAACCTAATATACCGGCTCTCGGAACACAGCATTGACTGCCTAAGGGTTGGCAGATCTTGGCTGCCCAGCAAAATCTCTTCGTGGCTGGTTGTTATCGTATCAGTCCGACCTGAAATCCCTCATCTCTTGAGGGATAACCTTCTCCTTTCCTTTTCCCTATTGTTGATCTTCCTCGACTCTTTTGTACTTATTGATCTGATTCATGAGCTGGCGTATGCTGGTGACAGGTTTGCCAGTTAAAGATTTCCTCAAACCATGCTCGGTCGGAAGGTCGAGCTTGAAGGTACTGATGGCCACCTCATCAAAGTCACCATCTATTTCATTGAACATCTCCCAGTATCTATCTAAATACGTCTTCAAGGTCTCTCCCTTTCGCATGCTTAAGGATGGTAAGGAAGCCAAGGGCTGAGGAAGCCTACTGTAGGTGACGAAGCGGGAACAGAACGCCTGGGTGAGCTCCTTGAAGGAACTTATGGAATTCGCCCTCAGGCTATCAAATCATCTCATCGCGACGAGTCCCAAACTAGATGGGAAAACCTTGCACATCAAGCCTTTGTCTTTGAAATGGACACCCATTCTCTATTTGAAGTGGCTTACATGTTCCACGGGGTCTGTTTTGCCATTGTACATGGTGAACACAAGCTAAGCGAAATGTTAAGGAAGTTTAGCTCCCTCAATTTTGAGTGTGAAAGGCGACTTGGAGATTTGGTCCAAAACCCCGCTTATAGCGTCGTTTCCTACGCCTTTTCGAGGTGGGCTTCTAGTCCTCCATTCACGATGTCATTCCTCTTCATAAGAGAAAGATTCGCTAGGCGGGGTTTAAGACCTTTGCCTGTAACTGATGCCTTTTTCATCGTTAGAGGAAGCATTAAAGTTAGGGGGGGGGGGGGGAGGGTTCGCTTTCGCCGTGCATGGCACAACTCTCTCTTCAACTGGACAATCTCTAGTTGCATGATCTTGTTACTCTTTGCATGGGAGATATGGCTTCCTCCTTGAGGTTGACTTCTGTCAATATGTGTGGTGTGCACACTCCCTTCACGATAACCTCTTCGTTCAAGATTGACAAAAGGATTGTTATGCTTGGATCCCAGAGATTTTGCTTCATGTGGACCTAAACCTACGATAGCTGATTGCTAAACTCATTATTACATAAGTCTTTCCCATAGATGATACCAATTATAGGGGCACGGTTTACAGCCCAACCCCAATATATATGTGATTGTGGGTTAATGAGCCCAATAAAATAAATTTGTAGAGAATGGATCAAAGAACTAGGCCCTAGTGAATCTAACAACTGCTAGGATGGATTTGAAGGACAATCATGCAAGAGCAAAGCACGTAAGGTTGGGTGAATTTATTGTCTGAGGAGGCAAATATTTGCATAGATCAATGGAACTAATTACAAGTGCAATTCTGGTTGCTACAGTGTTCTTTCCCTCTTTTTCCCCCCCTCCCTTCTTATGAAATTTCTATTACATTATATAGCTCCCTCCGGACCATCCTGGTCTTACACTTGTTGGTCATTTGAGTCCTCACTTGAGTGTCTGTCCCATTAAACACCTCTTTTGACCCTATGTGAGTTGTGGTAGCCAAGGCAGCACTGTTCAGGAATCTTCTCTACATAAATGCGGTCAGAAAAGTAGTTGCAGTGCAATTAATGCGATGGTAGTAGCTTTTCATTAGATATTTCAAAGTTCCCATCAATCTTATACGTGTATGATGAACATTCTTATTGCTGGAGGCTCCTGAAAGATCACCTGGATTATTGGAATGCAGATTTGAAGTGTCTTCATCACATTCGAAGGAGATTTTCCTCCTCGGACCACCCTCCGTTCGTTCGTTCCTTGTGAAACTTTAATTGGAACCTTTCACAATCATTTGCTCCTCCTTGGACACAGCCATGTCTCCGGATTAGGCCAAGGCCCAATATCTAATTTTAAGCCCTTCTCCCTACAACTATTAACCAATTTACTCTACAATAACGTAATGGAGTATTAGACTATCAGTCCATGCCTCTTTTTAAACTACTCAAATACTTCTACATTGGCAGCTTTCATAAAACATTTGAATGCAACACAAATACCTTCAAAAATTGATTTCCAAAATCAAGGTGGAGTCTTAAATTTTCAATTCCACAACCCAAACATAGCAAACTCATTACAAAATCATATAAATACAATACCAATAGTCAATTGAGCCTAAATTTACAAACAATAAAAAATTTGGAAAAACCATTCAAACAAAAAAAAATTACATAAAAAAACACCTTCGTATTGCACATGTATGTGTGTGTGTGTATATATATATGTTGGTATGCGTCTCTACTCCTGTCATTTCCACCAATCTTTCTCACCAAGTCCCCTGGCCTGCTCCAACCGTCAGATGAAATTGGATAGTTACAAGTGTAAAATAGCTCAATCTTGCATACTCTTTAACATAATGAAACCTCATAATATCAATTTTTTATGTAATTAAATTTCATGAAAGAATTAAAGGTTATAGTCCTAGAACACACAAGAGATAAAGGTTTTTTTTTTTTCTTTTGTGTGTGTGTGTGTTCACTGATCATCATTTCATTTAATTAAAATTTTAAATAAAAAAATCTTTTACAAAACGGTGAATTCAGAAAACATTGAAATGACATGATTTTGGTGATTTTAATGGAACAGTGCTAACAGACACAAACAAAATTTATTGAATAATTTTAAAATTTAGAAGACTTACAATTGATTAAAAACAAAGTTATAGATTTAAAATGAATTTTAATGAAACTTCAAAAATGAATTTTTACTATTTTACATTTTCTATTTATTTTACGGGGAGTAGCATGGCAGTTAATTAGTTTGACTTCTATATTTTTTTACGGACACACAACATTTGCACGTGATATATAAAAAAAGCTAATTACAATATGCCTAAATTTTGTTTTGATCCTAACCAAACCAAATCATAGTGTCATACACAGCAACTATAACTCTGGTCAGTTACTGAGGGTAGGCTTCACACGTGCGGATAACTTTTTTTTGGCTGAATTGCGCACTATCAGTATCCGCACGTGTGAAGCCTACGCAACTCTGGTCAGTTACTGAGGGTAGGCTTCACACGTGCGGATAACTTTTTTTTGGCTGAATTGCGCACTATCAGTATCCGCAGGTGTGAAGCCTACGCAATGGTGTGGCTGGTCAGTTACATTTTATTCTGTTTTGATTTTACCATTCTGTTACATCTTCCCGCCTTTTTTTTTTTCCATCTCTCTTTTTGAATATAAATAACAGAGGAGTGAGAGAGTTTCATAGATTTTCAGAAGTTCAGAGAGAGAGAGGGAGAGAGAGAGAGAAAGAGAGTTTCAGAGTTTCAGAGAGAGAGAGAGAGTTTCAGAGTTTCAGAGAGAGAGAGTTTCAGACATTGAGACAGAGAAAGAAAATCACAATTCTAACCCGATCGCTCACTGACACGAACACGCCATCATGCACAGAATCGTTGCTTTCATCATTGGTCGCCTAGCGTGGCTCTTCAGAGATGGGCTATTCCCTGGAGGTACTTCTTTTTTCTTTTTTTTCTTTTTTTTTTTCTTTCTTTCTTTCTTTTCTCTTCCCTCCCTCCGTTAGAGATTAAGATGAGGATTCTTTTTTCCGAGTATTTGATTTGGTTTGTATAGAATTTTGTATTTTCCTGCATTTTCTTGGCAACCAAACGGAGCATGTTATTGGCAACAAATCTTAGGGTAGGTTTGTGAAATTTACCCTCTGTTTTGGTGCTTTCCTCTTTGATAGTAGTGGTCTTTAATGTCTTTAAATGAAATTGCTGTTTTTCGTTTTAGATTATTGTATTGAATATATTGCTTTCTTTTTTAATCCCCTTCTTGATCTAATCTTTCTTCTATTCTTTTTGCTTCCCTCCCCCTCCCTTTTGTGAAACTACTCTGAAATTAATTCATCTCTCTTCCAGATGATCCTGAGGTTCGTGCACCAAATCTGGATTTGACACCACAACAGCATATGAGAGCTCATAGGCAGAACGTCTCACGCTTCTACAGAAATATTACAAGTAAAATGAATTTGAACCACTAATTTTGATAATATTCAAATTGAATCCTTGACATGATTGTTCTTGCTGAATTGGAAATTTTCAATTTCACTTCCTATGAATTGTAATTCAATTGTGTGAAATATTGTCAATTTACTTTGTACTCTTTGAATTTTTTAATTATTTAGGTTCTTTTCTTTCTTTAAGAATTTAGGTTGTAATTTTTTTTTTTTTTAAATTTTTTAGTGCATGCATGCTAGTCATTGTCATTTTCAGGATGTAAGACTTTAGTTAAGGATGAAAAATCCTCTAAATTAACCTCAAATTCTATAACACATGCTGCATCTTTGTTGAAATTAGTTCTTTGCTGCCTTTTTATAACAATTGTCATGCACTGGCATATATATTAATCACACATATATGAATAATATTTGGCTTATCATGGGGCTTGTTGTTTAGAAATTTTTTTTTGATAGTGTTATACTGTTAGTAACATAGTGTTACCTCTCTCTCTTTCTAATGTGTGTAAGTGAAAATATCAGACAGGAATTGGTGGAAGGATAATATGTTCGATTCAATGAAGGCCAATGTCAGAAAAATAAAACGTCAGCGTCGAATCCTTCAAGCTGCTCAGCATCGAATCCTTCAAGCTGCTCCAAGGAAGTTGAGTGGACGTCTGTCATTTCATTTGGCACAGAACTTACAAAGCAGAAGGAAAAGGGCCATCCGTGACCGTAGGGCAAATAGAGCAATTTCTAAATACATGACAAGGCTGATAAAAAGTGCTGCTGCATTACATAACATACTGACATATCACTTCAATGAGTTTCACTTCAATATTCGTGATGAAGAAGATGTTGAAGTAATCGAAGTGTTGCATTCCTTATATCCACTTCATGGACCTGTTGTTGCGCACTGCTTGTACAACAGACTGTCCCAAAGTTTCATACGAAGTAGCTTGGAGATGGGAATGGCTGTGTTGCATTAGAGTAATTGGAGAAGGAGAGCTTGCATTCAACCTGTTTACTGTCTTCACCATGTCAGAGTGTATTTTCAAACATTTTAAACATTTTCCTTAATACCATTTTGTAATCACATTTGTTATGTGCAAAGACCAGTTTACTATGTCAAATCCATAGAAACATCATCATTTGGATAGTTGGGATATGAAGCCTGTTTGATTCTCTTATCTCACGAACTCCTCAACTCTTTTGCCAACTCATCTCACTTGTCTCTCTATCTTTTCATCTTCTCTTTTCTTCATATCTAAGTTCTAGAGCATTTATTTGATCATATGGTTTTCTTCAATTGTAAAAATTTCTCTTTGATTAGACTATTCACCGTCCTTGGTTGCTATCTTGAGGACTTTGTCACGGTAGTGGTATTGTCGTAAATGTGATGTGGATTACATAGAAAACTTCATTTAAATTATTTTGAAGCAAAACTATGGTGTTCCTGTATTATGCACAGCCCATCACCTAGTCGGTATTAATTTAATGGTTGATGATGAGGGCCTTTTAGTTTCCATGTTAATTTTCTATCTTATGATTAAGTTAGTTGGATTCCCTCCTCTCCCCACCCCCCTCTCATCTTGATGCTAACAGGTTGGTCTTTCATAGAAAACTATTGTTTCTAGCTTTGGCAAGGCAATTTCTGATGAAAAAGAGCTCCAAGATTACCAACCTGAAGACATTGCCAGGTCACTCTTAAGAATGATTTCAAACAACATTGGACAGGTTAGTTGCAGTGGGCAGATTTCTTATTTGCCTTAAATTGAAGATATTATGATGTCTTGATGTGTCTGTCTTTGCTGGAGAAGACAGATTAAGAGTTGATGTTTTGTCCTATCAAGAGTTTAGAGAAACTTTTGCCCTAATCCTAGAATATAGATTATTTTTCATTTAGATGTTCCAATTCCAGACAGAGATTAGTTTTAGCTCATCTATTACAGAAGCTTTGGCAGCCAACTACAATACCAAACCAGCCAAGATTTGTCAGTCATATCTATTTTCGCAACACGTGATGTGATGCATAGATAATTTATTTTGCTACAAATAATTCCCTTCTCCTTAAATTCTATGTCGAACTTTGAGTGAATATGAAAAGTTGTAATCTTGAAGTCGCTTATTCAGTAAAGGAAAATGCAGTCACATGAGCTCCTCAAAATTGATACTGTGCCTAGTGAGGTAGTGCAATTTGGATTTTAGAATTCCTTTGCAAACCCTGTAATCATCTCGCCTTTCCTCTATAGCACACTCTTCATATATTATGAGCATTTTGTTCCATGTCTTCCCAATTCTTTCTTATTTCTTTCCTGGTTTTCTCCATTTGATTTCATTTTCTGTATGCTTGACAATTTTAATGATTTTGTGTACATTCTGCACAACAATATGTTTATACCTATCATGTATCATGTAACATGATTTTGTGCGGCCCTTCACAAGGGAGTCTATTTCTGATATATTTATACCCATGGGATTCTGGTGTCCCTAACCAAATGGGAGTTTGTTCAATTTCTACACATTATGCTATGTTTGTTGATAAAAGCATATTTGAATCAATTATTTCTATAAGTGTGCATTCTAATATGTTTTCTCAGTAAATATGTATTCTGATTGACCGTTTGTTCAACCTCGTTACATTTGCTTTGACAAATTGGTACTTTTGGATATCTATTCCCTTCCCCACCTACTTAATTGTTAAAACATTCAAATAAAGAGAAGGGATAACCATTTCCTTCCACTCCCATTTATTCTTTTCTCTTTCCCCTCCTTACCCCTTACTTTGCTGTCCCTCCAAACTTCCAAAAATAGTATTATGATTGGTTAATGAGTGTCCAAGTGCAATGATTAAGGTTATTTATACTACTACTATTTAAGGGGTTTATTCTATTTGAATTTATACTTTTGAATGCCCAAAATATTCTCAAATTCACCTAATTAGAAACTTTAAATAACAGGATTAGACATGTAAAATTAGTAATTTTAAATCTCCTAAATTTAGATAAATTTAAAAAAAAAATCAGTTTTTTTTTTTTCCATCCAAGTTTATCTCTCTTTCAAGTTTCTTTGTCAAATTCAAATTTAAAATAAAGAGAAATGCTACGTTTACAACATTTTCATAATACTTTCACAACAAATTGTAGTTGATAAATTTTTATTAGTTCTAACTTAAAGTTTTGAATATACCACTAAAATTATTTTTTTACCCATCAATAATAACCCATAACAACCGGCTAGATATGATTTGTTGTGAAAGTGTTGTGGATATAACATGTCTCTAAAATAAAACAACTTCTTTAGTATTTATTAAGAAAATAAAACAGCTCTTAAATTTAAGATAAATTATTATGTATTAAAAAAAAAAAAAAAATCTCCTCCTTGTTTCTTTCAAATTTAAAAATAAAACTTCTTTTTATAAAAAATAATTGCCAACAAAAGGTTTTTCTTTATTACAAATGCATAGCGCGTGTGATGACACGGTATATTTTATTATAATTGATTAGTTGTTGTTGTTTTTTTTTTTTTTTTTTTTAAGAAATCACATACATTTTTTTTAGGGAGTTTTAATCCATGATATCCGCTTTTTATGATAGCCTTTATTATCAAATCAAGACACTAATTGATTTTTGATGTTGGTAAAGATTGAACTCTAAATCTTTTATTTAACCATAAAAAACTTTACTAGTTAAATTATTTAGAACCCTTGATACATTTAGTTAGAGCAGCATTACTATTACCTAAAAAGTTGAATAGATAAATGTTTTTTTTGCTTTTATTACTACTTCCCAATGCAATAAGATCCACCGAATTCCTCCTTCCTCCTTAATAAGTGCAATTAAGAATCTGTTCACACTTCACATTCCTAAATATTTATCATTATTTCTGGGAATTACAACCAAACAGCCAATTATGAATCCATTAATTGCCAGCTCTTGGAGAAAACAAAAACGTTTGATATGTTTTAACAAACAAACAAAAAAAAGTGTGTGAGAATTAATGAATCCCGAATGTAATTCTCCAACACGTGTGCGTATATTCTCCATATTTCCTCCTCAGAACGCGTCTAACTATAGGAACAAAACAAAATGTTTCTCAAAAAACAAAAAAAAAAAAAAAAAAAAAATCCCTCATGTGACCACGTTACGTTATTAGGCATAAGCAAAGGCAGAGTCCGCTGAATGAATCATTCACAAATACGAATGGTTGTACTACTTTCTTGTTTGGTTTGGCCTCTCTCTCGTCTAACGAGTCTCGACCCAACCTATATTTATTTTTCACATTGTAGATTTAGCTACGAGCCTAAGACGGAGGTACTAATCTTTTGATATCTTTTTTATTATTATTAATTCTTTTCTTGTGCACAGACTTTTGTAAAGCTAGCTCGGTATTCAAAGCGGTCCCTGTTGTGCGCAGACTTATGTTTTCAACTATATTTTTTTTATTTTAATGATTTAGAGTGACATTCTCTTCCATAAAAAAAATAACTGTTACCCTTCATTTTTGTTGTTGTTGTTGTTATTGTCACTATCTGATAAATGTAATCGCTCTAATTTATTAGAGTTAGAGAATCTATGAAATGGTGATAGCATACTGTTTGGCTTCTGTCATTTATGGTTCATTTGAATTGAAGAGGAGTGAAGTAGAAGAGAGGAGAGTTGGTAGGAAACAGGCCTTACTAGTTTGAAAATTATAGTATTTTTACTTGTTATTTAGGTTGTTATGAAGTTGGGAATCAGTCTCACTCTCTCTCAAAAATTGGGGTGACACTGCATACAAACACCATCTCTTAGGTCCTAAGAAGATAAATCGTTTGCATTTGCTACGTTCTTATCATTGAAGTTGTTAGCAAACTGGTTGTTTCTTATAATGTGCGGTCACAATTTTATCTTTTTCTTTTTCTTCCATCAATCAAAACATTAATAGCTTGTACTTACATATAGTCTATGAGTATTCTGTGAGAGGGAGTATTGGTTTCCTTTGTACTTTGCTGTAACGTAATAAAGATTGGGAGAGCTTTCTGTAATCTATATGTATGTAGTGCACTCTTGATTCACACAAATTTTTCAATGGTTCTTATGTGTTATGTGTTTCTTTGACAGTTTGAGAGCTGCTTGTTGAGCAAAGTTACTAGCTATTGAGAACATGGTATTTGTTCTTTCTGATGACTTTTTATTGGCAATGTTATTTAATGTAGTGACAATTTACGTTATTAGATATTCAGCGATAGATTCTGTATATGTGGGGGTTCTATAAAATTGAGCCCTGCTTTGGGATTTCTTACCAATTCTAACTAGGACCCTTTTCAATAATGTAATTGTTTTGAGCTGTAGTTTTTCTTTTTGTGTACAAGATGGAACATGGTACAATTTAAACTAACTCTGCTGGGATTTGTTAGGTCATGTGAGGGTTTTGTCATCAATAGCCCGGCAAATTCTTTCTAGGTTCTCTCTCTTTAAATAGATTTAGCTTTAAATTTTGAGTGATCTACTAAATTATTTTCTTTTTGATATATCAGATGTTTCATTTAGAAACAAAACAAGAAAAAAGTCTATGTTAACAAAACAAAGCTAACAACAGCAAGAACACTAGCTAACACCTAACAAGCTATTAGCACATTACATCCCAAATCAGAGCAGACTCAAAAAAGCCTGTTAGTAGGAAGCCTGACCAACAGACCCTTCATACAAGCTCACATTTTTAACTTCAAAACTAGACTAATTACAACCACTGCAATTAACCTCACCCAATATACGATGACACCAGCACACTACAGAGATGAGGCAATCAAGAGTCGAACTTTAAGAATCCCCAGTTGGTGCATAAGACTTTGTGAAGGATTGTTGCTTGTGCAGCCAATGCACTATGCCCCGTTATTGCATTAAGATCCCAGCTAATTTTCTTTATAATCTGCTCTTCTGTCAAGCAATTTTCTCCATAACTCCTACTGTTCCTTGAATCCAAATATGATAAATTGAATCCCACCAAACCACTTTCCAAAGGATAGATCTAAATCCCTAACTTTTAGATTTGCAATACCCCATTTAACTATTTCTTTCCAACTCACAGGAATATCAGCTACTAAACATAACCATATCACATGCCTCCAAATTATTTTGGTTAAGGGACATTCAAAAATCAGATGTTCCCTACTTTCCATACAGTTTCTCCAGAAAGAACATGCACAAATCCCAGTAAGACCCACTGCATTAGCCTCATTCTAGACGTCAATCTATTTTGCTTTTCTTCTCTGTCAACTTCTTGTTGGCTTGTTTGGACTACTTGTTAAATTAATTGCTATGTGTATGAAGATATCTACTGACTGTAGTAATTATTGATATTTCTATGGTGTCTGCTTTTATTATGTGTAGGATGCTATTAGTGCTAGTAATGGGAATCACGACGCCGACTGGAACACTGATGATGAGCTTGAGGTCTGTAATGAATCCTTTTCTCATTGGTGTTCAACGAGTTCTGGTCAAGAAGTTAATGGGGGCTTTGAAGAGGTAAAATTGTACTCAATCTTCTGTAATATGTTAATTAGTAGTAACTGTAAACAACCTGATATATTGCTCAGTGACAGGAGTTTATCATTTTCTTGTCTTCTATATGCCTGGTTTAAGATATCTTGATAATTGTATACTTCATCATGAAGGCCTTTTTCTGAATTGATATGATTACTCTTTCTTTGTTCTAGAGAACAAAAATGCTCAATCCTTTTCAAATTGTTCAGTTATACTTTATTTTTTTATTTTTTTATTTTTTATTTCTAGATACCAACGTTTGTTGATCATGCTGTTTTCTTTTGAGCAATAAATCCCCTACAAAGTATCTTTGATGCATGTATCCCCCCTAAAATTGACTACAGTATCCGTTCTGTTTAGGCAAGTTCTCCAACTAATTCTACCAAGCTGATTCGTGATTTTGTCGGAATGGGATTTTCTAAAACAATGGTGGTCAAAGCAATTGAGGAACATGGTATGTCACACTTATTTCATATCATGTTAAGATTTTACACTGTAAGCCGTGCTAAAAATTTTTGTTCAACATTTGGTAGGAGAAGATGATTCAGAAGCAATATTAGAAACTCTTCTTGCATACGCTGTGAATATTATGCCTCATTTCTGTTATTGCATATTTATTTTTGTGTTGGTCTGATTTTTGAAGTCAGTTATGTGCCCCCTAGTTACAATATTTTAGTATATAAAATACTTTTCTTTTGTTTTTACTATTTCATTTGATGTAGAAGTGGATGCAAATTTTACATAGTCTTTTCAATAGTTGAACTTTTAAAGTTTCTTGAGATTGAGGAAGTCGCATCTGAATTTCCTTCTTTACCTTCTCTTGTAAATGGAGCTCAAATATTAGAAAAGGGAAAAGAAACTGAGGAAGAACTGGAATCAGATTTTCCTCGGAAAGGCATGACTTTATGACTTTGGAGCATTTGAAAATCATATGCTTTTCAGTAAAAAATAGAAGTTTTTTTACTGAATTGCTTTGTTCCTTTTTCCCATCTAATCGGCTATCAAGTTGTGTTCTCTTTTCATGATAAAGACCAAAGTATTCTTTTATAAAGGACTAATATCCAAAAGAGTTCATTCATCTTCATCTCCCCAAAAATGAAATTTAAAGAGTTTCCTAAGATTTTTTTATAATGACCATCATTTTCTTTTGGATTTGAAGATATGTGCAAGTATCTGGCGATGATGTGCTGCCTCTTGATGTGGCTATAGCCTATTTATCCAGAGTTACCTTGGTACGTGACTTGGGTCAGGCATCTAGTCTTACATTGGCTTCAAAGTTGCATTTAAAAGTTCTGGCATGTGATGGTGGCTGAATTAAGAATAAATTTGAAAAATATATAATTGAAGCATATAATGAAAACGCTAGTTAACTAATGTGACACCTCCATTCTTGTAGCCAATTAGACAGGAATCAATGCTTTGTCGAGTTGAGTCAAACCTTTTCCCAAAGTTACAGTTTTGGACTTAATTATTCCATGTACAAAGAGTGATGATGTTGTTGTTGCTCAAATGAGGTGCATAAGAGGTCCAATATCAAGTATACTAAATTAGCATAATAGATTTCCATATCAGGATAATTGTATAAGAGTTTGAGTATCAGTTGTAGCATTTTTACAAAAAGTTCAACAAATAGGCACTATATAGTCATTATTGATATTGGATAAACCACAACATTTCAATAATGTTTTATTTCTGTTGTGGAAAAAGACATGTTCCCATAATTTCACGGATTCTTAAGCACTTATGGACATAACTACCAAACTAGAAGCTTGCATTATGTTGGTTTCTGATCAAATCTACATTAAATATAATTTATTTATTTTTTAAGCTCTAATGACTATCAAACACCTTATCATTGCTTTATTTGTTGGACTATGTGAAAATGTATCTTTGTTGCTAACACCTTGAGTTTACAGGTTGTCGAGAATTTTCCCCAAGAAGGTCTTTCTACTAAACCATGCACTTTTGACTCTAAAAGCAAATCTCCAGATAACCTCTTTGAAATTGATAGTTGTCCTGGAATTGAGGCAATTTCTAATTTTTTTCCTATTCCTTTTTGTGTTTTTATTATTCCATTGTTTGAGTTATGATCACCTCATAATTTGGATTGTCTGCTTTGCGTGCCTTTATTTCATTTTATTTTATAAGACTTGCATGTTTATGATTAATTCTATCTATTTGATTTTTTTTCCTCCAGGAAAACTCAAATCACATTTTAGAGAAGGATACAATGTTGTCGTCGCTAGTGGATATGGGTTACTTGGTTGAAGAGGTTTTGACAGCTATGAATAATTGTGGTATGTATGTAGTTCAACACCATTGTCATAATTGTTTGATACCAATACCTTGTTTATATTTTTGTTCCAATTTTTATCTTTTATTTTTTTGATTTTACAGAATAAGCTGGTGTTATGTGCATTAAGTGATTTAGGGTTTTGAAAGTAGTTGCAGTGCTTATGTAGTAGTTTCTGATAAGTAACTAAATGATCCCAACTACGTGGTTTTTCCCCTTTTTTTGAGGGATCTAAATAGCAATATAAGATGCTTTGAAGATGACACAGAATTTCATATCAAATCTACTTTTAGCAAAAGTATGTTTCAGGTTCTTTGATCCTGAACTATAGTTGCTTGGTCAATGTTGTAACAACATATGATACGCAATTTTGTAAGTTAAATAATTCTATAATAACAGGTTGTGTTTATGTTTAAAAAGGGAAGAAGGGAGAATATAACTATTAGATAGGAAGCGTTTCATCATTAGATAACTGTTTAGGGTAGTTGTTTTCCAGTACTTGTCATTGATATTACTTGTCTTGGTACCTCTGTGATTGGAATATATCTATAATTATAATACTTGTTTGCATGGTGGATTTGCTAGATTATCTATTAGACTTATCTGTTATGATATTTGCAACGTCAAATTGTTGTTGTCATGAGTTTCAGCAGCTTTGATGAATTTTATAGTTTCACCTTGTTTCCCATTTAAAACAATTGATCATGGGGCTATCGTTCTTGCTAATGTACATTGTATGGCTGTCCAATCCTTTTTCAACTCTAATGAAGCACTGATCTAATTTCTTTCTAGTTGCTTTTTTTTTTCCTATAGTATCTAATTTAAACATTGCAGGTTCAGAAGCACAACTGTCAGAGTTGACAGATTACATATGTGCTGCTCAAATGGTAAAGGATTTTGATGCCCAGCTTAGAGAATCACCTGATGAGGAAGATAGCACCTCGGTCATGACTTCTTATTCCTATACAAAGGTGTGTTATTTAATCCTTTTAAATCAATTGTAGCAGCTATTGAAACCTTAGATTTTTTAGTTCCTGCCTAAGCTAATGAGTATGGAGAATTGTATCCGCTGATGCTGATTTATTTTGACAGCCTACGAATGATTATCTACCTAGAGAAAAGAAAAGAAAAGGAAGCTTCACAAATTCCAACAATTTGGAAGAAAATGGCACAAGGGGAGTGAGAAGAAGCATTGGGATGAAGATGAAGACATTATGCACCTCCCTAATCCAATGATAGGATTTGGGATTCCTGATGATCCTTGGCATATTGTTGAGAGAAAGCTCCCAGAGGTAGCTATTGGTCCCCCTTATTTCTATTATGAAAACGTGGCTCTTACTCCTAAGGGGGTGTGGAGTAAAATATCACGTTTCTTGTATGACATAGAGCCAGAATTTGTTGATTCTACACATTTCAGTGCTGCTGCAAGGAAAAGAGGTTATGTCCATAACCTTCCAATTCAGAACCGATTCCCTCTTTTGCCAATACCGCCACGAACCATACAAGAAGCCTTACCCTTAACCAACAAGTGGTGGCCTTTATGGGACAAAAGAACAAAACTGAATTGCCTTCAAACTGTAATTGGGAGTGCTAAACTCACTGAGAGGATAAGGAATGCACTTGAGAACAATGAGAAGTATGGTGATGAAACTCCTCCACATGTGCAGAAGTTTGTACTTGAACAATGTAGAAAATGGAATTTAGTTTGGGTTGGAAAAAATAAAGTTGCACCTCTTGAACCAAACGAAATTGAGATGTTGCTTGGATTCCCAAGGGACCACACTGGGGGTGGTGGGATTAGTAGGACAGATAGATATAAAGCACTTGGAAACTCATTTCAGGTTGGTAATTTCTAAGATTTCATGTTTTTTGAGTACTATGGTTTCCTTATTAGTGCATATAGAATGAACTAAATAAATGAATTGGTTTTAGGTTGACACAGTTGCCTACCACCTTTCTGTATTGAAGAACCAGTTTCCGAATGGAATTAACCTCCTTTCACTTTTCTCTGGGATTGGTGGTGCTGAAGTTGCTTTGCATCGACTTGGGATTCCCCTGAAAAATGTGGTCTCTGTCGAGATTGCTGAGGTCAACAGAAATATTATTCGTAGTTGGTGGGAGCAAACAAACCAGCGTGGACAACTTATTGAGATTGCAGATGTACAACAAGTCAGCATTGAAAGGCTAGATCAGTGGATCAGCTCATTCGGTGGGTTTGATCTTGTCATTGGTGGAAGTCCTTGCAATAATCTTGCCGGCAGCAACCGAGTGAGTAGAAATGGACTGGATGGCAAGCACTCATCAATGTTTTATCATTACGTTCGAATTCTAGATCTTGTTAAGACAATGACGTGTAGGGACAGATGACATAATCTGCAGCCTTTAATACTCATCAGTGCAATTTCATCTTTTTAATTAATAATTTTTTAACAGCATTTTTACTCTTAGAAGATTATTTCTAGTATTTAGTAACAGTTAACATTTGGAGTTAACAATTAATTGATACATTTTGCTCTCTTTTGGGGATAACACCTTGTTTGCAAATCTACTTGAGAAGTTCTGTACAATCTTTATGCCAAGTCTGAAGGTAATTTAATTGATGCTGCCATGATGCTCATACTGAAACTTGGTTCAAAATCTTTTTATCTATGATAAGAAGTTTTGTTGGAAACTATAGATCACACTATTATGGCACCCATATCCCAAGGTGGGTTTGGGTTAACTTTAACCTGGGGAAAGAGTGCACAGTGGACAAGGGCATGACTCTTCTACAGGTCCATGCAGGGGGAAATGCTAGAAAGCCAATTTTGAGAGCAGATGAAACAGATTTCTATTATCCAACATTCAGCCACCTTATGCATCAGGATGTCTAGGCAACTTAATATATTGCTCATACGATAATACTACATATAGGACCACGATATTGGAACACATCGTTGAAACTTTGCCGTTGTGATTGTTGCATACTAGTTAAACCAAGGATAATGAATTCATGACTTAAATGTAAATTCTGGCATTAATATAAAACTTCAACAAGACCTTGCATTATTATTAATATTATCTCTTTTTTTTTTTTTTTTTTTTTTTGAGTTGGCATTTCAAGAGCAGATAATAGTTCTCTTCTTGTCAAAGCTTCAGATTCCAAACTTTGCATGTCACAAATGAATCACTTTAAGCGCTGATGAACTCTAGCTCAAATCACACTTCCTCTTTAAGGGTGAAATCCTGAGTTTAAATTTGTGTAACTTATCATAACTATTGATGTGACAAGTTATGATTACAAGTATATCAATTTTACATGAATTTGTCACTAAACACTATTATTTAAAACCAATTACAATATAGCACATTAGCTATTGTGAAAAAGAATTTTGAGAGCTGACACACCATAGAGTAATTATTCACTACTCTAAAGTATAACAAGTATAATTTGAGCTTAAATTGCCATGGGCTTGGGATCCCAGAGGCAGTTCATGAACTTCACTGTTTGGCGAGTGAAGAAAAAGGTCCCCAAGTTCTGTTTCTCATTGAAACTAAACTTGATACTGATGGTTTTCAGAGATTGAAGCGGTCTCTACTATTTAATAAAGGCATGGAGGTTCCAAGGATTGGATTAGGAGGGGGCTTAGCTCTTCTATGGCAAGACCTTATTGATCTTATGGTCTTAACTCAGGACCCCTACCGCATTGACGCCTTACTTTTGCATGAAGGAATTTTATGGAGATCCACTGATTTCTATGGTCATCTAGAGACTTGAAGTTGCATGGATGCTTGAAGTTGAAGACATTAATTTAATTTGTGAAAGTTTTCGTTCTGTTGTTAGCGTGCCTTTAAAATGCAATAGAGTTAATCTAGGTCTTTGCTAGTGTTGCCGAAGTGAAAAAGGAAGCCTTTTCTTGGTTTGAAGAATGCCATTTTTTTCTCTTCCCAATTGTATACCATGATATTTAATCAATAAAGTTTGTTGTTGATTCCCCTAAAAAAAAAGTATAATGTCTTTGTAGTTGATACTCCTTCTCACAATACTAATAGTTGATCCTACTCATTAAATTCATGAAAAAATCCACCATTCATGTGAAAAGATGAAGTACTAACACTTAAGGTTACTATTTTCCTATCCTATGACACCCCCTCTATTTAAAAGATTTGCCAATCCCCACGCAGCACCTCTCTTGCAGAAAGTTTGGCTCCATATTGGTTTATGTCTATCTTCCTCCAATTTACCATATAGTGATTGAAGAGATTATCCATGTGTTGGTTTTAATACCATGAATTTTTAAATGAATCATATGGCTTGTTTATATTGTATGAATAGTCTTATAAATCGCAATGTGGTAGGTTGAACGAGACTTCTCTAAACTGATTTTAGGATCAACTTTGTCATCTCCAAAGAGAATGACAAAATTTGGGTCAACTTATTTGAAGCTATTTTTTCAACCCATTATGTGGCTAATTATAAGACTATCCATGTGAATTATTTATACAAGTCACGTGATTTGTTAAAAAAATCATGTGACGAAAACTACATATGAATGATATATTCAATTGTTACATAGTTAGTTGGAGTAAGATAACCCCAAACCGGTTTGGAACTAAAACTTGTCCCAAGAAAAAAGAAAAAGAAAACTATTATGGCACGTTTGGATGTTTAAAAAAGGAGAGGGAGTAAAGGGAGGGAGAGTAATGCAATTACCTTATTTGGAAGTTTTTTAAAGAATGAGGGGGAGGAGTTTGGAGGAGTTTGGAAGGGTTTGGACTCCCTCTAGCCCCCCAATTTTAATTCCCCCAAATTGGAGAGATTTGGAGGGAGAATAGAGTACATAAACTATTGACCAAGTAAATTACCTAATTTGCCCTTATTATATTAATAAAATTACACAAGAGAAATGACTAATTACTCTCTTCCCCCTTACTAATTTTAAAAACATCCAAATAAGGTGGAGGTGAATCATTCTCCTCTACTCTCCTCCCCACTACTCCCCTTCTCTCTACTCCCCTCTACTCTCCTCCCTCTCTAAATTTCCAAATAAGCCATTAGTTTACCTTCTATGTTCATGTAAGATTTATATTGTATACTAAACAAAAGCATGAATTGTATGTTTCGATAGCAAGATTTGAGTATATAGATTTTGATTTGAGTGATTAAAATCCAAATACCTTGTTTGGATTATTTTATGGTGTGTTTAGATATCGCTTATTTTTTTGAAAACTAAAAACAATAAAAAAATAATTTTCAGTTATTGTTTATACTAAAAAAAAAAAAAAAAAAAAATGTTTATATGCCTTGATGCACTGTACCAGGCGCTGGTTAAAAAGAAGAAAGAGCAGAACGTCCAAATATAGACTTGAACGCTCACTTAATATATCAAGAATTTGGATTTTACAAAATCAAAATCCAACCAATATTTTAAACCTTTAAAACCCTTAAATTTGATATAAAATCTAAATTCAAGCTTCCAAAACCAACCTAGAAGTAAACCAATAATAATAATTTAAAAAATATTGCAGAAGAGAAGATCTCGACGACGATGGGGAAGCAACCAGTGAGGATGAAAGCGGTGGTGTACGCGCTCTCACCGTTCCAGCAAAAGGTGATGCCTGGTCTCTGGAAAGACATTCCGGGCAAGATCCACCACAAGATCTCCGAGAATTGGCACAGCGCTGTCCTTCTCCTCGCTCCTCTCGTCGGCACCTACTCGTAATTTCCCACTTTTACCCCTCCCTCTTTCTCTCTTTTTTTACATTTTTGTAATATACTATCAATCTTAAGGTTTTTGCTTTCATGTTATTTGTTGATTTTGACTCTTCGATTCGATCAAATTAAAGTAGGATTTGTATTAGATTAGAGAAATCTGTTACGATTCGGGATCTTTAGGGTTTTGATTTAGAAGAAACACTATGATTTGGGGGCGAATTCGAGCTATAATCAGTAGCATATTAGGACTTTTGCTTTGGTGATGTAGTTCTGGATTGGTGGTTTTGTATTGTATTTTGTATATTTGGAATCTGTATTGGTGCAATTTTGTGGTTTGCATAGTTGGTTGGTATTGTTGCTGGCTTCTGGTGTTGATGGTGGGACGGGGACGGGGACGGGGACGATGGATGAGAGTTTGAGGTTTCTAGTTTCTAGTTTCTAGTCTACTCCCCTTGTTTGGATTGTTTTAAGGGGAGGGGGGATTTTTATTTTTTGTTTTAATTATTAAATAGAAGAGAGTTTTATTAAATCAAATGAACTTAAAGGTTGGCATCTGTTTGTATTACAACTTGTAAACAGTCTTGAATTGTCGTCTCCAGCCAAACTTTATCGGGGCATTAAACAAAACTCTATTATGCATCCTCATCTTGCTTGTTGGAGGGAAATTCATTTTCTTGCCACTTCTTTGGTTGAACAAGTAGGGGAGTTGATCCTCCAATTTGGGGTTTTGACACTTTCGTTTTTTGCATAACACATACAGAACCATAAATACGTACGTACATACAAAATTTCCTTCAATTGTGTAATGTCACTCTTCCATGGGCTGTTGGATACTTGGATTGATGGGACTAGTAATCGTTGAAGTTCTCCAATCTCTTCTCCTTCATATTGCTTGCTGTTGATCTAATCATTATCAAACATATTATTCTAAAATGTTCCTTTTTCTTCAACATTTATGCACATTCCTAGCGAAGATACTGTATAAAGTCTGTATTGATTAATGATGTTAGCATTTAATTTATAAAGGCACAATGATCATATAAAGAGTTTTCTACTAACAGTTACAGGAATTTTTTTTTTTTTTTTTTTTGACATTCTAGGGTGCAAGGTAGAATTAAAAAAAAAAAAAAAAATAGAGATGGAAAAAAGAAAAGAAAATTGGATGTGGCCAATGAGCTCTAACACAAATGGCACTTCCTCCCTGTAAGAGCAAGGTGGAGAGGTTATGGGTTCAACACTCATCAAGTGCGGTTGTATTACTATTAAGATCATACACTAACTGATATGTAATTACTTAGGGAACCTGGCCTCCAGAACTAGAGAGAGAGTGTGTCAGAAATTTAGAGAGATAAACAAGAGAATTAAGATGTTTCTTATTGCTAAGACCTCCCTGCCAATACTAGTAACCTTTTATACTTAAGGCCACTCAAGTACATGCCAAGTAGCTAACTATTGCTTACAAACTTTTTTTGATAAGTAACTATTGCTTACAAACTTATAAGTTAACTACCTACTGCAGCTTGCTAATTAGTCGCATGCAGGAAATTAATACATGTGCATATTACCAATTAGTTACAGGTACACTAGCTATTACAATCATCAGCTACCATCTAACATTATGCATAATATTGCATACATGTGCATATTACCAATTAGTTACAGGTACACTAGCTATTACAATCATCAGCTACCATCTAACATTATGCATAATATTGCATGTATTTAACACACATACCCTTCACAACCTTAATCACTAGTAACTGCTCACAGCTGCATAACACCACCAATGCTGCATAACACTACTGCTATTACTGATGCATCAGCACTTGCACTCCAGCATAGCACCAACACAGCAACACCTTAAGCTAGCAAAGCAGCACCACTCTGAACAAGGCATAGCACTTAACAAGGGATCCTAACAATTACCAATAAAAAAAGTTTAGAAATTGGATGTGAAGTATCTTTTAGTATGATGTAAATTTTGTGATTATGGTAATTAATGGGAAATTTAATACTTGAATTTGTACCTGCATGCCCTAGCAGATGTTGAGTGTGAACAACTTGTGACAGCGAGACAAATATTTTTGAAGTGGAATTAGGAAGACATTCATTATTAACGGAATATAGTTGATCCATGATTTTGTGCCAGTTTGGTTGGTGACGTACACACCATCTTCCTTCTTATCTTCCAACATGCATCATTCTCTATGTATAATTTTATCATGTCTTGGAAGAGAGTAATGGATATTTTGAGTGTTTGTTTAGGCCCATTTTTAACTATATATCGTCCTAAGTAAACTATTGTTCCTTGGCTTCCATGATTCCATCCATTATATGTTGCAATCACACGGTATTTTGACTGAGTTTATATGTCCATTGGATGCAGGTATGTCCAACATTACCAGGAAAAGGAGAAGTTGGCCCATCGTTATTGAAGTGCATGGATGTGCATCCATTTTGCAGTGAAGCTCCTCTTGTCAGTTAGCTGCAACTTTGATGAAAAGCTTAATTTTTTTCTTCTTTCAAGTTAATTAGATTTGAGTTACTGGGAATTTTGAACAATGTTTGAGGTGGTGTTCTTAAAATAAATTTTCAAACTTGATCACCAAATGCATGAATTTGATGTGTAATTTGGAACTTTATAATTAAGAGTGCACCTTTTTAATGGTTAATAAACAGAAGTTTTTGGCAATGAATCTTCCTAAGGTCTCCTCCCAGTAAGTGTGGCACTTAATTAAACAAAAAATGATCAATAAACTGAAAACTGTCTCTTAGTCAATATACTCGCATATTTAAAAGAAAAAAAAAAGATACTATAATACAGGATTCTCGCGGCAGCCGAAATGGGATTAAGAATAAGGATGATACTCATGATAAAGTGTTGTGTCAAAAATAAGGATGATACTCCTGAATCCTGATTTAGTGTTGTGTGTTGCCGCTATGTTTTTCAAGGGCTGTTGGCTCGCTGGTGCCATCGTGACTGCACATTGAAAAAAGGAAAAAAAGAAAAAAAGGAAAAAAAGGAAATTAAAAATAAAATTTTATTCATTATCATAGAAATCGTTGTATTATTATGAAACATGTCATGCGGCATCAAGGATTACTGAGTTCCTTGCAGTCTTGCACAGGTGCACTATTTTAAAAAGAGCAGCAGAATTTTTATGCTACCTGTGGTGGTTAAAAAACCAAAAATTATTTACGTGTTTTATATAAGTGAGTTATATAACTCATAAAAATGTCACGTGACAATAATTATATATGTGTGGTTGGTTTTTTAGACCACCATGTAGTGAAATGTTGTATAAAACTCATTTCTTTTAAAAAATTAGAGCAAGGTTTTTATGCAACCTAGATTGCAATTTTAATGCAACTCACTACGTGGCGGCAAAAAAAAAAAAAAAAAAAAAAAATTGTACTTATTATTTAAATAAGTCACATGACACACTAAAAATATAAAATATTTATAACTATAAGTACTTATGAATGATTTTTTAAACGTAGGTTGCATAATAATTCTTACAATCAGGTTGCATAAAAACATTTTCCTTTCAAAAAATTATTAGTGTTGTTTTAAGTAACTTTATAGTATTTCGAGCACATATAATGATAATAATTTTGAGGGAGTCTAATGTGGGTTGCACACTTTGACTTTGACTTTCACCTGGTCAAAAATATAATCACGAGACTAGGCTTGTTTGGTAGAAGAGTTTGAGTAATGTGGTTTGTATTTTTTTGAAATATGTGTGGGTGAAAAAATGTGTGAAAATTTATGTAATGTTGTTTAAAAACTGAAAATATGTGTTTAAGATGCTGTACCAAACAGACCCTGTATTCATATGATGAAACAAACGGAAAACGGTTTTTCTCTACCTCTTGGGATTATGAAGCAAGACAGCAAAGTCCAAGGCAAACCCCCTAAACCCTTGCTTGCAAACACTACTTGTTCTTGTTACAAATAACTCTATTTATAGTACAACTTGATCATTTTGGAAAAAGAGCAAGGAAGAAACCCTTATTGTTATTCATTTTAATCTGTCTATTATCATGTTCTTATCGAGTTGACCCTTTAAATTTGTTGTTTATTTTTTGTTCACTAGTAAAAATCAATTCCCTGTTCACTAATTAACATTGTAACTATAAAATATAACCTCAGAATCAGGTATCGTCCAATAATACTTATTGAAAAAGTACAAAAAAAAGTTGTTTTTCAATAGCTAGAAATTTGATGCATTCTAATGAAACATGTCAAACGGCATCAAGGATTACTGAATTTCTTGCACAGATGCTCTATTTTAAAAATTATTAAGAAAGAAGAAATTCTTCTTTTACAATGTACGGTACAACATAAATTTACATTCTAGACACACAGACGGCAAATGTTTTACACATTTGCAAAAAGTATATAAAGGTCCTAAAGGAAAATCATCAGCTTTGTGTGTATATAGACACATGTAGGTAACACCTTTAGAATTCTCCACTGAAAAAAGTAAAATAAAGAAACAAGAATGATTTATTATATAAAAAAATGAAGAGGCTCTGAACAATTGCATAGCGTGTGTAAATATGCTAGTTTTATTAGATTATTTCTACAAGCATTGAGTAATACATGGAAATTTTCAAATGGCCTCACAAAACAATAATTTTCAGTGAAGTTTTTGGTGCATTTAAACTTCACATTTTATTCTTTATTGTGGATACATACAAAAGCCTGAATTCACAACACTCAAGCCTCCGTCTATGACAAGGTTATGTCCACTCACATATTTTGAGTCATCACTTCCAAGGAAGAGCGCAACCTCAGCCACATCCTCTGCCGTGAGAAACTTACCCTTGAGGTTGGAATAAAAATTAGAAATTCCTTCCTCACCCAGCTTATAGTATGCCTTTGTCAAAGGTGTAAGAACCGCATAGGGTAACACCCAATTCACTCGAATGCCGAAATGTCTGAGCTCCACTGCTGTGTTTTTCATTAATCCAGCCATAGCATGTTTTGAGCATGTGTAGCCATGCGGTGTAATGCCTCCCATGATTGAGGATATGCTAGCAGTATTGATTATACTACCCTTGCGAGCTGGGATCATCACACGGGCTGCATGTTTGGTACCAAGGAAAGCACCTACCAGGTTGACTCTAATCACTTGCTCAAAATCAGCCTGGGTGTTGTTAGGGATGTTGTATTGGGATTCTCCACTAATACCAGCATTGTTGTACATAATGTCTAACTTACTGTTCATGGAAACAGCATGGTTAACAGCATTTTCCACATCAGTTTCTTTGGCGACATCACAATGGACAAAGGTTGTGGATTGAGGATTTAGTTCTTTGCATATAGAGTGACCCAATTCATCTTGCATGTCTGCGATTACAACTTTAGCTCCATGTTTGGGGAATAGTTTTGCAGTGGCTGCACCAATGCCGCTAGCCCCTCCAGTAATTAGTGCTACTTTTCCTTCTAAGCTGTCACATGTTAACATGATATTATCTCTCACTTTTATTAGTCAACAATATGGATACAATACGTTAGTTTGTGTTAGAGATATATATTAGACATATTAGCCCAATGTAATAGGCCCAAGCCCATTCCTGCTTGTACTAGTAGTCTAGGGTTTAGTCGCCTATATATACTCATGTTAGGGTTCATTGTAACACAGGTTATTGTACTACACTTCTACACAATAAAGATGTAGCCCTAAAGGGATTTCTCCGTGGATGTAGGCCGTCAAGGCTGAACCACGTAACTCTCGTGTTCTTTATATTCCTATTCTATGCTTCCTCTTCCGCATCCACTCTAGCATACACAACATGATATATAACACATTGCATTTGATAATATTCTCCATTTAACATGGTATCAGAGCCAAAATTCATTCTTAGCATCAAACAAACATCTCTAGCAAGCAAAGAAGATTCTCACGTGCACACCACCATCAAAAGTCACACATGCTTGTCTGTTGGATCTAGACTCCACTGCATCTTGCAGCCACCATGGCTCAGTGCTGTGTCCAAAATCTACAAACCCAAGCAAAGTTGTGACTTAACTTTTTAGATCTGTGCAAATCCATGCCTCACCTGATGAAACCAATACCACAGACGTGCTCCACGACCTCCCGCGACAAAAACCCAGAAACACGGCCAACAACGGCAGCCTCACGCGCTACCACGCGCTTCCATTGTAGCCCACGCGCCGCTGAGGATTTCACTTGTTCCGATCCTCCTGTAGTTACACGCGCCGCCTTGATAGCCTTGTAGCCCGCCGATCTGCAAAACTGTGAAATCCGGAGCTCATCGGATGTTGCACGCGCCCTCACGTGCCGCTAGGATTTTGGCTTCTCCTCCACGCGCCGGTGAACATCGCACGCTCTTGCCACGCGCCGGAAAATTGATGCTGATGTCATCATGACGTCAGCAAATGCCACGTCAGCTTGATCCACGTCAGCCGTAATTCCACGTCATCAGCCATGCAGCTCGCCACGTCAGCAGTGTTGCCTCGTCAGCCCATGTCACCTTGCTGACTGTTGACCCGAACTGACCCGACCTGGACCACTCGGATCTGACCCACGAGCTCTGACCAGTTGACTTTGACTTTTTGCGTTGACTTTTGACCAAAAGTCAAAATTTCCAAAATGGCCTATCTTGCTCAGTTTTTCGTATAGATTCCAATTTTGGACTCTGTTTCTTCATTTGAAACTCCAAAATTGGTCAATTGGCACATTCTTCATTTTGGTTTCTTTAAAGGCATTCTTCAAGGCATTTGCAAGTGATCTTCTCATGTTTATCCAAACTCAAGCCTTCATCGAGCTTTCGCCTTGAGTTTGAGGGAGGGTGTTAGAGATATATGTTAGACATATTAGCCCAATGTAATAGGCCCAAGCCCATTCCTGCTTGTACTAGTAGTCTAGGATTTAGTCGCCTATATATACTCATGTTAGGGTTCATTGTAACACAGGTTATTATACTACACTCCTACACAATAAAGATGTAGCCCTTAAGGGATTCCTCCGTAGATGTAGGTCGTCAAGGCTGAACCACGTAACTCTCGTGTTCTTGGTATTCCTATTCTATACTTCCTCTTCCGCATCCACTCTAGCATACACAACATAATATATAACACATTGCATTTGATAATATTCTCCATTTAACAGTTTGTAAAGGTTATGTAGTAATTGCTTAAAAGGATCAAATCATCGAAAAGACATAGCAAATTCTAAAGGAACAAACCAGCAATCCCAAGCTATAAACAAATACAGATAATCCAAGTCCTTTGAGATAAATCTTATGTTTACAGTTTGCATTATCCCTAACATTACGCATACAAAAATGTTTTACTTGGAGAGAGGATTTTTTCCGTAGAATATTTTTCTTTAACATATTAAACACATAAGAGGCAAGATAGCCAAAATTTTCCCATACCTTCTTGCTACAGGTGGGAGTACTGAGAAACTTCCCATCCTCGATGGAGTTAGAATATGTGTTGGAAAAGTGAAAATGAAACCCAAAAGACTATCACTAAATTGCTTTGCGATCTCTCCTCTAATGTAACTAACTTATATAGAGGCAATGTCACACCCCTTGCAATCTCAACTGTGACACAAGTACTATTTGTTTACTACTAATAGCATTGCTTCCCATAAGAACCGGTTCACATCAAGTTAGACTAATTTGGGCCATTTTCCTGACTAATTCTATCAAGATTTGCATCACTGACATTGGGAGGACTAATTTTAGTTCCAGCTTTTCACAATTATCTACACAGTTATGCGCATTTACTATCTCTTTCTTGATTTGATATGTTTGATCAAAAATATCACCCAACATGCTTCATACCACCCCTGGTGTTGTTTAATTGCCTAAAAGGATCAAAATCAGCGAAAAGAAATAGCAAATTCTAAAGGAACAAACCAGCAATCCCAAGCTATAAACAAATATAGATAATCCAGGTCCTTTGAGATAAGTCTTATGTTGTACAGTTTACTTACAGGTGGTTCAATTTATTTTTATTTTTATTTTATTTTATTTTTTTGCTGGGAGGGTGGCTCAAATTATTCATTAATTCAAAAAAAAATTAATTTGATAAATCAATGGAAAATGGTTGAGATATAGATGTTGGGTTACACATGTGAGTGAAATCTCATATTGAATAATGATCAGAAGAATGAATGATTAATATAATATAATTAAGCATATATTCATTAGGCTTAGATCTTTTGGATTAAAGTGTATCTTTATATATTACATTAATTATTCAAGAAAACTGTCTAAGATATTTATCTCCCCAACAAGAGAGAGGAATATCAATGCAATGTTGTAATTTTGCTCATTGTGTACTTTGAACTCAAATTGGCTACAATTGCCTACCTCTAGCGAGATACTTCAATGCAATGTTGTAATTTTCTTCATTGTGTACTTTGAACTCAAATTGGCTACAATTGCCTTTGTGACCAAAAAAAAAAAAAAAAAAAATAATAATAATAATAATAGAGTGATAGAAAAATTAAATTCTATGACATTAAGTATTTATCCAACAAAACTAAGATGTCAAATGTGAGACTAAAAAAAAAATATCAAAATACTGCCTAAATTTTGTTTTGATCCTAACCAAACCAAATCATAGTGTCATACACAGCAACTATAACTCTGGTCAGTTACTGAGGGTAGGCTTCACACGTGCGGATAACTTTTTTTTGGCTGAATTGCGCACTATCAGTATCCGCAGGTGTGAAGCCTACGCAACTCTGGTCAGTTACTGAGGGTAGGCTTCACACGTGCGGATAACTTTTTTTTGGCTGAATTGCGCACTATCAGTATCCGCAGGTGTGAAGCCTACGCAATGGTGTGGCTGGTCAGTTACATTTTATTCTGTTTTGATTTTACCATTCTGTTACATCTTCCCGCCTTTTTTTTTTTCCATCTCTCTTTTTGAATATAAATAACAGAGGAGTGAGAGAGTTTCATAGATTTTCAGAAGTTCAGAGAGAGAGAGGGAGAGAGAGAGAGAAAGAGAGTTTCAGAGTTTCAGAGAGAGAGAGAGAGTTTCAGAGTTTCAGAGAGAGAGAGTTTCAGACATTGAGACAGAGAAAGAAAATCACAATTCTAACCCGATCGCTCACTGACACGAACACGCCATCATGCACAGAATCGTTGCTTTCATCATTGGTCGCCTAGCGTGGCTCTTCAGAGATGGGCTATTCCCTGGAGGTACTTCTTTTTTCTTTTTTTTCTTTTTTTTTTTCTTTCTTTCTTTCTTTTCTCTTCCCTCCCTCCGTTAGAGATTAAGATGAGGATTCTTTTTTCCGAGTATTTGATTTGGTTTGTATAGAATTTTGTATTTTCCTGCATTTTCTTGGCAACCAAACGGAGCATGTTATTGGCAACAAATCTTAGGGTAGGTTTGTGAAATTTACCCTCTGTTTTGGTGCTTTCCTCTTTGATAGTAGTGGTCTTTAATGTCTTTAAATGAAATTGCTGTTTTTCGTTTTAGATTATTGTATTGAATATATTGCTTTCTTTTTTAATCCCCTTCTTGATCTAATCTTTCTTCTATTCTTTTTGCTTCCCTCCCCCTCCCTTTTGTGAAACTACTCTGAAATTAATTCATCTCTCTTCCAGATGATCCTGAGGTTCGTGCACCAAATCTGGATTTGACACCACAACAGCATATGAGAGCTCATAGGCAGAACGTCTCACGCTTCTACAGAAATATTACAAGTAAAATGAATTTGAACCACTAATTTTGATAATATTCAAATTGAATCCTTGACATGATTGTTCTTGCTGAATTGGAAATTTTCAATTTCACTTCCTATGAATTGTAATTCAATTGTGTGAAATATTGTCAATTTACTTTGTACTCTTTGAATTTTTTAATTATTTAGGTTCTTTTCTTTCTTTAAGAATTTAGGTTGTAATTTTTTTTTTTTTTAAATTTTTTAGTGCATGCATGCTAGTCATTGTCATTTTCAGGATGTAAGACTTTAGTTAAGGATGAAAAATCCTCTAAATTAACCTCAAATTCTATAACACATGCTGCATCTTTGTTGAAATTAGTTCTTTGCTGCCTTTTTATAACAATTGTCATGCACTGGCATATATATTAATCACACATATATGAATAATATTTGGCTTATCATGGGGCTTGTTGTTTAGAAATTTTTTTTTGATAGTGTTATACTGTTAGTAACATAGTGTTACCTCTCTCTCTTTCTAATGTGTGTAAGTGAAAATATCAGACAGGAATTGGTGGAAGGATAATATGTTCGATTCAATGAAGGCCAATGTCAGAAAAATAAAACGTCAGCGTCGAATCCTTCAAGCTGCTCAGCATCGAATCCTTCAAGCTGCTCCAAGGAAGTTGAGTGGACGTCTGTCATTTCATTTGGCACAGAACTTACAAAGCAGAAGGAAAAGGGCCATCCGTGACCGTAGGGCAAATAGAGCAATTTCTAAATACATGACAAGGCTGATAAAAAGTGCTGCTGCATTACATAACATACTGACATATCACTTCAATGAGTTTCACTTCAATATTCGTGATGAAGAAGATGTTGAAGTAATCGAAGTGTTGCATTCCTTATATCCACTTCATGGACCTGTTGTTGCGCACTGCTTGTACAACAGACTGTCCCAAAGTTTCATACGAAGTAGCTTGGAGATGGGAATGGCTGTGTTGCATTAGAGTAATTGGAGAAGGAGAGCTTGCATTCAACCTGTTTACTGTCTTCACCATGTCAGAGTGTATTTTCAAACATTTTAAACATTTTCCTTAATACCATTTTGTAATCACATTTGTTATGTGCAAAGACCAGTTTACTATGTCAAATCCATAGAAACATCATCATTTGGATAGTTGGGATATGAAGCCTGTTTGATTCTCTTATCTCACGAACTCCTCAACTCTTTTGCCAACTCATCTCACTTGTCTCTCTATCTTTTCATCTTCTCTTTTCTTCATATCTAAGTTCTAGAGCATTTATTTGATCATATGGTTTTCTTCAATTGTAAAAATTTCTCTTTGATTAGACTATTCACCGTCCTTGGTTGCTATCTTGAGGACTTTGTCACGGTAGTGGTATTGTCGTAAATGTGATGTGGATTACATAGAAAACTTCATTTAAATTATTTTGAAGCAAAACTATGGTGTTCCTGTATTATGCACAGCCCATCACCTAGTCGGTATTAATTTAATGGTTGATGATGAGGGCCTTTTAGTTTCCATGTTAATTTTCTATCTTATGATTAAGTTAGTTGGATTCCCTCCTCTCCCCACCCCCCCTCTCATCTTGATGCTAACAGGTTGGTCTTTCATCAACAACTATTGTTTCTAGCTTTGGCAAGGCAATTTCTGATGAAAAAGAGCTCCAAGATTACCAACCTGAAGACATTGCCAGGTCACTCTTAAGAATGATTTCAAACAACATTGGACAGGTTAGTTGCAGTGGGCAGATTTCTTATTTGCCTTAAACTGAAGATATTATGATGTCTTGATGTGTCTGTCTTTGCTGGAGAAGACAGATTAAGAGTTGATGTTTTGTCCTATCAAGAGTTTAGAGAAACTTTTGCCCTAATCCTAGAATATAGATTATTTTTCATTTAGATGTTCCAATTCTAGACAGAGATTAGTTTTAGCTCATCTATTACAGAAGCTTTGGCAGCCAACTACAATACCAAACCAGCCAAGATTTGTCAGTCATATCTATTTTCGCAACACGTGATGTGATGCATAGATAATTTATTTTGCTACAAATAATTCCCTTCTCCTTAAATTCTATGTCGAACTTTGAGTGAATATGAAAAGTTGTAATCTTGAAGTCGCTTATTCAGTAAAGGAAAATGCAGTCACATGAGCTCCTCAAAATTGATACTGTGCCTAGTGAGGTAGTGCAATTTGGATTTTAGAATTCCTTTGCAAACCCTGTAATCATCTCGCCTTTCCTCTATAGCACACTCTTCATATATTATGAGCATTTTGTTCCATGTCTTCCCAATTCTTTCTTATTACTTTCCTGGTTTTCTCCATTTGATTTCATTTTCTGTATGCTTGACAATTTTAATGATTTTGTGTACATACTGCACAACAATATGTTTATACCTATCATGTATCATGTAACATGAAACAAAAACGTCCAGAGCATATTGTCGTTATCCAAAAATTTCTTCGACCCTTGAGTGGGCTGCATGGGTATATTGGGTTACATGTTGAGGATTCAGTTCTTCGTTCATCTCCTACTTTCATGTTCTTTTAGTAACCCCTTGTACTTTCAGAACTTTCAAACTTTTCTAGATTGTTCTTTCTTAATGGCAAGGTTCAAGACTTGGATTCAGGTAGTACATAGAAGAATGTAAAACTTTAAGCTAGTTAACAGTACTATAAAATCATAAGAATGTGATCATAAATCTTAAAATTGTGTTTAGTGATGAGGCATACTTGGTGTGCTCAACCACATTAGTTATTCTACTTTTCATTTGTTTACTACATTATGGGGTTTAGATTCTTCAATGAAAATTATATATGCTTATGCATGCATTAGTATCAGCCTGTCTGAAATTTTATAGAAGTAGGGTGGTGTCCTTGGTTTCATTTAATTTTTTATTTCCTGGTCTTGATCATGGTGTTGAATGCACATTCATAAGAGGATCTAATTGTAATTGAGGGTTGGAAGTATACTTCCTCAAGTAAGTTGATTTCCTTTGCCATGCCTGGAGATGCTTCCATTTGCTAGACATTCCTTGAGATGCAATCTGTAATCCAATTTTCCTTGTTGTCTAAAAACATATTGACAACTCATTTCCTTTTTTGTCTTAGAATTTCTGTTGTGTAAATTACTTATTTATTTAATTTTATCTGAAATCAGTGTAAATTCCCTTAACAGTTAGTGTCTGATAATATTTCATTTTACTTCTTATGATATGATTGGATCGCTTGCTTTAATGCACTCCAATTTGGGCTCAAGGGGATATTTTTGGATGATTTTTCATCCAGGGTCGTGCTTATACCATGGATACAATTGCAGTTGTAGTTCACTTCTGGTAATAATGATAACTTTTGTTTTCTTGGTCATAGCACACATGGATATTTTTTGGAAGATTTTTCATCTGGTGTCATGCTTCCATGTTTTTGGGTAGGGATCATCCTGTTCTTCCCAACCTTCTTTTCATCCTTGGTTTTAGGATCAATCTCTAGGAACGTTATGGTGTTCCATGCCTGATTTTAGTTTTGTTCTATTGTTCCATTCTTTGCCAAAGGCTTTCAATTTAAAAAACTAGCATTTTTTTTCCTGTTATTAGATCTAAAGGTGAGGCTAAAGCAATGTTTTTGTGGCATGAAGGATTTCTTGGAGCATTGGGTGCCTTGATGAGCTTGAAAACATGGTCTTGATGACTTGATGGTCCATCATCTAATGCAAAAATTCCCAATGTCTGCCCTTGTAGGAGATAAGATTTGTAGTCCACTAAATGGGAATTGAATGACAACGAAAGTATAGAATGTAGTGTCTATGCATCTTAGAATCTGCAGTGATTTCTTCTCTTGGCCTTGGATACAGGATGCTGTACAAGGCAATGCTTGGTTGCCTGTGTGCATTCCGAGCAAGTCAGAATTGAAATTCTATGTAATATGTGTAACATAGTAACAGTAGGAAAAGTATATGTAAAAGAAAATTAAGGGGAGAGATACTGAGAGAGTAACAACAATACAACATGAAAATAAACAATGTTGCCTTCCCTAATTGTCTTTGTATCAATTTTGACTAGTATTCTGTAATTCAACATACTGTAACTCTTATTGTTTAATCAATATCTTACTATCACTGTTGAGTTGTTTCACCTTTGAACTTTAGTTTCTGTCCTCTTCTACTTTGACTGTGATGCCCAAATTGCAGAACTCCGTGCAGAGAGGGAAAATTCCCAACCTATCCGATTTATTCCTACAAGTGCTCTAACATAATGGATCATGTGATCATGCTAGCATTCTAACAAAAATACTTGATATGAGATTGGAAACCTATTGTATCAATTAGTGGGTAACCAGTTGGCACTCTGTCGAAATATTGATGGGTGGATATGAGTTTAGCAGATTCTCCTTTCTTCTATTAATTTAAAACAAGTGGCCATTACGCAAGAGTTATCCCTAACATCACACTTTCTAAGTTTAGGAATATATATATATATATATTTTAAATAAGGGGCCAAAAATAATAATCAAATTTGTTAAAGTTTTTAGAATATTCATCAAATATTCAGGAATTGGTTTTCAAGAGGAAACAAACTAAAACATGATTTAAAATATTAAAAAACTAACAAAGTAGCAATTATTATTTGAAACTTCTTCTAATGGAAATGTGTAAATCACCCAAAATGGGGTTTAGGATAAATCCAACAATAAAGTATCTTATGGATTCTAATTGGCTTAATTAGTAAAGTTTCTTATTATCGAATGTGATACTTGGGTTCAAATCTCAGCCAAAAAGAAACATATCTTGGCTTGATGGTAAAAAGGAGCAATCAAAATATGTACTATAATCTTAGTGTTAATTTGGGTTCCATTTGCTATGCTACTCTGCCAAGAACATATCCAGTCTCTTAACGATATTGAAGGCGAGAAATTTGAAGAAAACTACTCAAAACCCAGATGCAAAACATCTGGCTGAAAGTTAGCAGCTTCGTTGTTCTAATAATCTATCGTGTTTTCAGACGTTAAACTCAAGACAACAGTAAGCTGATGTGATCTATAGCATCATTTTAAGGTAAATGAACCAATATAACTAATAATCCAATGATTTTGATTAATAATATATTATAAAGAAATATTGCTAGAGGTTCATATATCAATTACAGCTACAATGAATACAGATAAGAAGCTCACAAGTTAAACGGAAATTATTCACAAGTAGATCATTTGGCAGTCAGCAGCCTTCTATGACATTTCTTTGCACTTCTCCTACGCAGGGTCCATTTTTCTTTAATATCCCATATGTTATCATCTAGGCTTTCATCAGACATTCCCACAGATATTTCTAGCGCCTTGTGAGATTTTTCAGGGTTTAAACTTTCCCTAATTCTGGCAGTTTCGGCATGCATATCATTTTTCAGCATCTCTGATGTCTTGGTGGTTATTCTCCTAAGATTCCCACGAAACAGGTGGAGGTGGAACAATGGCTGGTTGAATAAGTTGGTCCAAGCTCACTATTGACCCTACCCTTCCTTTGCCTTAGGTACATGCACAATACTGTTCCCATGTCTTAGGCTTAAAGGGAGAGCAGATTTTCTCATCAATAAACACAGGATCTACTTTCCAGCACCCTTCAAATTTTTTCATAAATCCCATTTTCACTTGCATGAACTTCATCTGACAAACAGTCATATATTAGAGAGATAAAAATGGCTTGTTCTCATGGTATAATCCAATCTCCACATCCCTAAGAACAATAATGCAATAAAGATGAGCTTGCCCCAAATGTGGTATTGTCTCAACTCTCAAGGTTGATAAAATGTGGCATTGCTTATGAATTTCATGTGATAGAAATGATGGTACTTACTAACAGGAAATGAGGCATCAAATAATATAGCAAGCCTATTTATCTGAAAATAACAAAATGGAGGATAAATGCATATAATTTAGGTAAGTTTCCTTCCAAAACCTTGCATAAGGGAGCTCTACAATTGGTGTTCAGTTAAAAGAAAATCCAATTATAGTATGTTTTGCTCATACCAGAGAATTGTAAAATTCCTTTTCCATGAGTTTCCTAACTACTAAATGCAACCACAAAAAAAAAAAATTATTTAGATCCTCATGTCTGATGAAAATCAGGTTTGTAAGTTGCAACAAGAATAGTCCCCCACCCCCTCCCTTTTTCCTAGAAACATACACACCAACAAAGAAAACTGAGTTCTTACCGAGTGATCTCTCTGTTTTGATCTACTAAAACATGAATTGAGATGGTTCCTGACCACCAAAGAAATCTCCATATAGCTGCCTGCTCCAATTCACTCACCTGCCTCAAACCTTCATTGACCAAAACTTCTCTGAATATTACTTCCTGAAGCAAGATATTTAACTTGTCATACAAAACTTAGAATCTCAATAAGATGATACAGCTTTAAAACTAGGAGAACTATCATATCATAAGTGAGAGTACCATAAGATAAAAGACCTACTATACATTGAAGACAAATTTTTATAAATGAATAGCATGTTTAGCTGCAATGTTTCATCACTTCCCTAAGAGATGATGCTCTCTACTAAAATCTGAAAGAAATAGTGGATGAATAGATACCACCTACCTTAATATTTTTGAAACCCTCTTGTTATCAGGATCGATCACAATATTATATACTGCATCTGGAGGCAGCCCAACATTAACTTTGACATTAGGGTTGCAAAGAGAACCTTTTGGTACGCTGAGCTGCCAGAAGTAACATTAGAACCCATAATTCCAAATAGGTTATGACTTTGATGGAAATCAGTATGGGGATCCAGAGAAGCTATCAACTCCAGTTTGGATTAAACAAAAATAATTTTGTTTAAAAAAATGACAATGACAAGTTTGAGTTTAAATTAGACTTATTAGAGAGACAGAGTTTCATTCGTTGTTAAGTTTGGACTAAAAATACTAATTTTATTTAAATAAAATGATAATTTTATTTAAATATTGTACTAATGTGAAAAATTGTGAGAGTTTCAGAGATTTCAGATATATATAGATGATCTCCACACCCCCACTTGTGAATTGTAACAATGAATTATTTAAAAAAAAAAAAAAATACAATCTTCATGTATTGCACATGCTATTATTAAAAATACATTAATATTTGTACTTTAAGCTTTAAGCAATCACCCCACTAGATTTACATGAAAAGCATGAAAGTACAAATTAAAAACTATCCAAACTTATAAAATTGAAAGAAAATATAAAATCTTATTATTCCTTTCTTTTTCTTTTTCTTTTTTGTTGAGAAAGAATTATTATTCCTAATTAGATCTTCACTTACACTATATTTCAATAACACCAAAGATAATCCACAAATTCACTTTTTCTTTTTTGGATGGTCATAAATTCACTCTTGCTTTCGTTGTGCATGGCGCAACTCTCTCTTCAACTGGTCAATCTCCAGTTGCATGCCCTTGTTACTCTTTGCATGGGAGATATGGCTTCCTCCTCAAGGTTGACTCCTGTCAGTATGTGTGGTGTGCACGCTCCCTTCGCGATCACCTCTCCATTCAAGATTGACAATTTTATTTAAATATTGTGCTGACGTGAAAAATTGTGAGAGTTTCAGAGACTTCGGTTATATATAGATTATCTCCACACCCCTACTTGTGAATTGTAGCAATGAATTATTTTTTTTTAAAAAAATACAATGTTCATGTATTGCACATAATATTATTAAAAATACATTAATATTTGTGCTTTAAGCCTTAAGCAATATATCACCCCACTAGATTTACATGAAAAGCTTGAAAGTACAAATTAAAAACTATCCAAACTTATAAAATTGAAAGAAAATATAAAACCTTATTATTCCTTTCTTTTTCTTTTTTTGTTGAGAAATAATTATTATTCCTAATTAGATCTTCACTTACACTGTATTTCAATAACACCAAAGATAATCCACAAATTCACTTTTTCTTTTTTGGATGATCATAAATTCACTCTCACATTCGTTGTGCATGGTGCAACTCTCTCTTCAACTGGTCAATCTCCAGTTGCATGCCCTTGTTACTCTTTGCATGGGAGATATGGCTTCCTCCTTGAGATTGACTCCTGTCAGTATGTGTGGTGTGCACGCTTCATTCACGATCACCTCTTCGTTCAAGATTGACGAAAGGATCGTTATGCTTGGATCCTAGAGATTCTGCTTCATGTGGACTTGATCCTACCATAGCTGACCACTGTACTCACTATTACACAAGTCCTTCCCATAGACGGCGCCAATTGTAGGGGCACGGTTTACAGCTTAAGCCCAATATGTATGGGATTGTGGGTTAATGAGCCCAATACAATAAATTTATAAAGAGTGAGTCAAAGAACTAGGCTTTAGTGAATCTAACAACAACTAGGATGGATTTGAAGGACAATCATGCAAGAGCAAAGCACGTAAGGTTGGATGAATGTATTGTCCAAGGAGGCAAATATTTGCATAGATCAATGGAATTGATTACAAGTGCAATTCTAGTTGCTATAGTGTTCTTTCTCTTTTTTTCCCCCCTCCCTTCTTATGAAGGTTCTATTACATTATATAGCTCCCTTCAGACTATCCTGATCTTACACTTGTCGGTCATCTGAGTCCTCACTTGAGTGCTTGTCCCATTAGACACATTTTTTGGCTCTCTGTGAGTTGTGGTAGCCAAGTCAGTACTGTTCAACGGTCTTTTCCACATAAATGTGGCCAGAAAAGTAGCTACAATACATTTAATGTAATAATAATAGCTTTTCATTAGATATTTCAAAGTTCCCATCAATCTTATACGTGTATGATGAACATTCTTATCGCTGGAGGCTCCTGAAAGATCATTTGGATTATTGGAATGATTTGAAGTGTCTTCATCACATCCGAGGGAGATGTTCATCCTCGGACCGCCCTCCATTCGTTCGTTCCTTGCGAAACTTTAATTGGAATCCTTCACAATCATCTGCTCCTCCTCGAACATAGCCATGTCTCTAGATTAGGCCTAAGGCCCAATGTCTAATTTTAGGCCCTTCTCCCTACAAAAGTTTTTTTTTTTTTGGTGATGTTTGTTAGGACATATGTGTTTTCACTTGTTAGGACATATCTTCACTTACACTATATTTCAATAACACCAAAGATAATCCACAAATTCACTTTTTCTTTTTTGGATGGTCATAAATTCACTCTTGCTTTCGTTGTGCATGGCGCAACTCTCTCTTCAACTGGTCAATCTCTAGTTGCATGCCCTTGTTACTCTTTGCATGGGAGATATGGCTTCCTCCTCAAGGTTGACTCCTGTCAGTATGTGTGGTGTGCACGCTCCCTTCGCGATCACCTCTCCATTCAAGATTGACAATTTTATTTAAATATTGTGCTGACGTGAAAAATTGTGAGAGTTTCAGAGACTTCGGTTATATATAGATTATCTCCACACCCCTACTTGTGAATTGTAGCAATGAATTATTTTTTTTAAAAAAAATACAATGTTCATGTATTGCACATAATATTATTAAAAATACATTAATATTTGTGCTTTAAGCCTTAAGCAATATATCACCCCACTAGATTTACATGAAAAGCTTGAAAGTACAAATTAAAAACTATCCAAACTTATAAAATTGAAAGAAAATATAAAACCTTATTATTCCTTTCTTTTTCTTTTTTTGTTGAGAAATAATTATTATTCCTAATTAGATCTTCACTTACACTGTATTTCAATAACACCAAAGATAATCCACAAATTCACTTTTTCTTTTTTGGATGATCATAAATTCGCTCTCACATTCGTTGTGCATGGTGCAACTCTCTCTTCAACTGGTCAATCTCCAGTTGCATGCCCTTGTTACTCTTTGCATGGGAGATATGGCTTCCTCCTTGAGATTGACTCCTGTCAGTATGTGTGGTGTGCACGCTTCATTCACGATCACCTCTTCGTTCAAGATTGACGAAAGGATCGTTATGCTTGGATCCTAGAGATTCTGCTTCATGTGGACTTGATCCTACCATAGCTGACCACTGTACTCACTATTACACAAGTCCTTCCCATAGACGGCGCCAATTGTAGGGGCACGGTTTACAGCTTAAGCCCAATATGTATGGGATTGTGGGTTAATGAGCCCAATACAATAAATTTATAAAGAGTGAGTCAAAGAACTAGGCTTTAGTGAATCTAACAACAACTAGGATGGATTTGAAGGACAATCATGCAAGAGCAAAGCACGTAAGGTTGGATGAATGTATTGTCCAAGGAGGCAAATATTTGCATAGATCAATGGAATTGATTACAAGTGCAATTCTAGTTGCTATAGTGTTCTTTCTCTTTTTTTCCCCCCTCCCTTCTTATGAAGGTTCTATTACATTATATAGCTCCCTTCAGACTATCCTGATCTTACACTTGTCGGTCATCTGAGTCCTCACTTGAGTGCTTGTCCCATTAGACACATTTTTTGGCTCTCTGTGAGTTGTGGTAGCCAAGTCAGTACTGTTCAACGGTCTTTTCCACATAAATGTGGCCAGAAAAGTAGCTACAATACATTTAATGTAATAATAATAGCTTTTCATTAGATATTTCAAAGTTCCCATCAATCTTATACGTGTATGATGAACATTCTTATCGCTGGAGGCTCCTGAAAGATCATTTGGATTATTGGAATGATTTGAAGTGTCTTCATCACATCCGAGGGAGATGTTCATCCTCGGACCGCCCTCCATTCGTTCGTTCCTTGCGAAACTTTAATTGGAATCCTTCACAATCATCTGCTCCTCCTCGAACATAGCCATGTCTCTAGATTAGGCCTAAGGCCCAATGTCTAATTTTAGGCCCTTCTCCCTACAAAAGTTTTTTTTTTTTTGGTGATGTTTGTTAGGACATATGTGTTTTCACTTGTTAGGACATATCTTCACTTACACTATATTTCAATAACACCAAAGATAATCCACAAATTCACTTTTTCTTTTTTGGATGGTCATAAATTCACTCTTGCTTTCGTTGTGCATGGCGCAACTCTCTCTTCAACTGGTCAATCTCTAGTTGCATGCCCTTGTTACTCTTTGCATGGGAGATATGGCTTCCTCCTCAAGGTTGACTCCTGTCAGTATGTGTGGTGTGGACGCTCCCTTCGCGATCACCTCTCCATTCAAGATTGACAATTTTATTTAAATATTGTGCTGACGTGAAAAATTGTGAGAGTTTCAGAGACTTCGGTTATATATAGATTATCTCCACACCCCTACTTGTGAATTGTAGCAATGAATTATTTTTTTTAAAAAAAATACAATGTTCATGTATTGCACATAATATTATTAAAAATACATTAATATTTGTGCTTTAAGCCTTAAGCAATATATCACCCCACTAGATTTACATGAAAAGCTTGAAAGTACAAATTAAAAACTATCCAAACTTATAAAATTGAAAGAAAATATAAAACCTTATTATTCCTTTCTTTTTCTTTTTTTGTTGAGAAATAATTATTATTCCTAATTAGATCTTCACTTACACTGTATTTCAATAACACCAAAGATAATCCACAAATTCACTTTTTCTTTTTTGGATGATCATAAATTCGCTCTCACATTCGTTGTGCATGGTGCAACTCTCTCTTCAACTGGTCAATCTCCAATTGCATGCCCTTGTTACTCTTTGCATGGGAGATATGGCTTCCTCCTTGAGATTGACTCCTGTCAGTATGTGTGGTGTGCACGCTTCATTCACGACCACCTCTTCGTTCAAGATTGACGAAAGGATCGTTATGCTTGGATCCTAAAGATTCTGCTTCATGTGGACTTGATCCTACCATAGCTGACCACTGTACTCACTATTACACAAGTCCTTCCCATAGACGGCGCCAATTGTAGGGGCACGGTTTACAGCCTAAGCCCAATATGTATGGGATTGTGGGTTAATGAGCCCAATACAATAAATTTATAAAGAGTGAGTCAAAGAACTAGGCTTTAGTGAATCTAACAACAACTAGGATGGATTTGAAGGACAATCATGCAAGAGCAAAGCACGTAAGGTTGGATGAATGTATTGTCCAAGGAGGCAAATATTTGCATAGATCAATGGAATTGATTACAAGTGCAATTCTAGTTGCTATAGTGTTCTTTCTCTTTTTTTCCCCCCTCCCTTCTTATGAAGGTTCTATTACATTATATAGCTCCCTTCAGACTATCCTGATCTTACACTTGTCGGTCATCTGAGTCCTCACTTGAGTGCTTGTCCCATTAGACACATTTTTTGGCTCTCTGTGAGTTGTGGTAGCCAAGTCAGTACTGTTCAACGGTCTTTTCCACATAAATGTGGCCAGAAAAGTAGCTACAATACATTTAATGTAATAATAATAGCTTTTCATTAGATATTTCAAAGTTCCCATCAATCTTATACGTGTATGATGAACATTCTTATCGCTGGAGGCTCCTGAAAGATCATTTGGATTATTGGAATGATTTGAAGTGTCTTCATCACATCCGAGGGAGATGTTCATCCTCGGACCGCCCTCCATTCGTTCGTTCCTTGCGAAACTTTAATTGGAATCCTTCACAATCATCTGCTCCTCCTCGAACATAGCCATGTCTCTAGATTAGGCCTAAGGCCCAATGTCTAATTTTAGGCCCTTCTCCCTACAAAAGTTTTTTTTTTTTTGGTGATGTTTGTTAGGACATATGTGTTTTCACTTGTTAAGAACATATGTCACTTATTTATGTAAATTGGCTAATCCTTTGACAAAACACACTCTACTTGTAATTGGGTAGTTCTAGGTGATTTTAATACTTCAAGAAATAAGGTTTCAAGATCAAATGTTGAAGTCATCAAGTCTGTCCAAGAAAAACAATCTGAAGTGCAATTTCATTAAAACTTGACACCTTCTCTATAGCTCCTTGACATCTGCTATCTGTTGAGATTTATAAAATCAAATTTTTTGATTTGATTTCTTGGGATTTGTGAATATGCTTTTGGGCCTTCTTTTTCCAAAACCCTAAACATATAAAAGGTTTTAAAAGCCATCAAGATATACATAAGTTGCACAAGCATTGAGCAAATTTTATTCAAGCAATTTGTGATCAAAGTCGAAGTTTTTGACCTAGTTTATCTTCTCTGAAAAAGTTGCTGTGTATTTGCACCAAAGGGTTTTGTGACCAAGCATCTTCCTGATTTTCATCGTGTAGGATGAACTGAAGAATTTTGCAGCCAACCTCTCTTTCTAAGTTGGTGTTTGAAGTTACATACTGGGATCCACGTGTTGGTTAGTCACATATTAGGGAGCTGTGCATCAAAAGGGGGAACTGTCACTACAGATTAAGTCCAATTAGGTATTGGGGTAAGGGTTTAGCTGTAGGTTGGTAAGGTACTTAGGATGCCTTTACTTGTAACCGCTTGATTTAATAATAGTGGAATTTCGGGAGTGGTGACCTGAAAATCACCCGGTGGGGTTTTTGCCACAAGGGTTTTCTCCATTCATAAACAAATCACTGTGTCTTTCAATTTTTGCTGCATATTTAGTTTTTTGGTGATTTGTTTGTGCTTCCATATATTTGCATGTTAAATTGATTAATTAATAACTTGGCTAATTAATTAATTAGTTTAATCGTAAGGGGTCATTCAGTTTGTGGCCTATCAAGTGGTATCAGAGCAGACACACTCTGATTAGGTTTAATCTTTGCTGTTTTGATCCATTAACCCCTGTTTGTCATGGATAGAGGACAATTATTAATCATACCTCATTTATTTGATGACACTAACTATGCATACTGGAAAGTACACACGAGAGCTTTCTTGCAGTCTTTAGATGAGAAGGTGTGGCAAGCTGTAGAGATTGGCTGGACCAAGCCAAAAGAAGAGTCGACCGATTGGGATGACGCCAAGATCAAGGCGGCAAACTTCAACAGTAGAGCGTTGAATACCCTATTTAGCGTAGTCAGCAATGAGGAGTTCAAGAAGATATCCTCTACTGAAACTGCAAAGGAAGCATGGGCCATCTTCCAAACAACCTATGAGGGTACAAAAGCTGTCAAGGATTTAAAGGTTCAAAGGCTCACTACAAGCTTTGAAGAAATAAAGATGGACGAGGATGAGTTGTTTGATGAGTTTTATGCCAAGCTCAAAGGCATAGTAAACTCAACCTTCAATTTTGGGAAAACCATCCCTGATCCCGAGATTGTAAGAAAGGTGCTCAAATCTCTACCCGAGAGATTCCATGCAAAGATTATTGCTATAGAGGAATCAAAGGACAGGACAAGATTCCTTTAACTGAGCTGGTTGGAAACTTGCAGACCTACGAGATAGGATTATATAGAATTAGCAAGTCGGGTAAAGGTAAGAGCATGGCCTTGAAGGCAAAGAGTAGTGACATAGATGAGTCTTCAGATGATGAATATTCCAAGATGAGTCCTACATTACAAGGTAGTTCAAGAAGTTTATGAAGAATGCCAATAGGAGGAGTTTCGACAAGGACCGCAGACGATTTAGTTCTTCTTAGTTTAAGAGCCAAGACAAAGGGAAGAAGGATGCTAAAGATGGCGGTTAGTACACTGTTCCGACAGGACCAAAATGTTTTGGATGTCATGGTTTTGGTCACATGAAGTATGAATGCCCGACATATCTCAAGAGTATTGGGAAGAATAAGGCACTTGCTGCAACCTTGAGTGACACTAAGCCTGAAGATAATTCTGACAATGAGGATGACGAAATCTTAAACGCCTTCATTGCCACAGTCAATCCTACTGAAGGGATTGTTGAAGAAGTGGACAAAGAAGAAGAACTGGTGAAGTCCAAATTCGAGAAGATGGATGATCAAGATGATATCCATTCAGCCTATGAAAAGCTTTACAAGCACTCTGAGGAGCATGAGAAATTGTATAGGCTAGTCACCAAGAAGCTCAATGATGTGGAACTTAATCGTAAAGAGTTGTCCACAAAGTATGATGAGGCGAATCAAACTATTGGAGCACTGAGGTTTGAGAATAATTTCTTGGCTGAGAAAACCAAGAAACTTGAAACGGAGCTGTTTCAAGTCAGAGCTCAACTGGAGAGGACTTCAAGTGCAAAGCTTGATGAAATGCTCAGCATCCAGAAATCTGCTTCAGATCGAACAGGTTCAGGGTATGGTCTTTCTTCCTCTCATATTACTTCTACTAGTGCTACTATTTTTATTTCTCCTGCTAATAACACTGATATTGAGAACACTGATGATAAAACTGAAATAGCTAGTGAGAACTTAGACAATGATAAATCCATCTTAGGAGCACCCCCTAAATAGGATAAGAAAGATGTTAAAAACCTTAGGGCTAAGAAGGTTAACTCTTAAAAGCCTAAACAAAAGAAACAATATTTCTGTCATCATTATGGAGCTACCGGTCATACTCAACCAAATTGCTATAAGTGGCTAGCCACTCAACAGAGCAACGGCATGATCGCGTCTGGTAGCCAGAATCAGCTTCAATCCTCTTTTGCTCCTCTTGGTGATCTTCGTAAAGCCCTCATGTTCCTTTTGAACTTGAACGGTTTCAATTCTTCCCCCTTACCGCCGATTCAAGGGTTTAATCAAAGGAAATGTTTTTCCAAGGTATGGAAGAAAAAGGGCTCTAAGTGATTTTATTACTTTCTTCTCTCTTCTTGTTTTCTTATTTGTTGCATTGCTTGTGTGTTTTGCATTTTCATTGAGTCAGTCTAGTTTTATGCTTTGCTTTGTTTAACATATTTTAGTGTGTTTACTTTTAGTTTTTTTTTTTTTAAATTTTTTTTGATATAAAAAAATAAAAAAAATTGAAAAAAAAATTAAAAAAAAATACAAAAACAGTGTGTGTTTTGTGTACTTTGGTACTTGTGTATCTTGGATAGCCAATGAAACAGAGTTTTCTAAACTTTGTATCTCTTGTATCTTAGATGAGCATCTCTTTGCACAACTAAACAAATGATCTTTGTGGCTTTTGTTTATGATAAGTAAGATTAAGTTATCTCTTAAACTTAACACTCGTATCACTCTTTTTGACGGGTAGGACTAGAAAATCGTAAGAGAAAGACATAAATAACCATCTCATCATTGTTGCTCACAAATTATAATATGACACATGTATGCTTCGGCATAGCAAAATTGCAGTGTCAAAGACATTCATATGCTTCAGCATAGCAAAAATGCGATGTCAAACGCTTAACATCTTAGGTATTTCTTTTCTTTTTTTTATATACCCATGTATAGTATGCAAAAATAAAAGAAAATATGCAAAGAAAATAAAAAGCAAAAAGATTAAAAATGCTTTAAATATGATTGCAAGCGTGTATTCTAGGAGATGTGAGAGTTATAGGATGTACCTCGAAGGTGATAGTCCCCATCAAACAATTATGATTGTGTGTGAGGAAAAGTTATTTTCTCATATCTCAGATCATCATACCATGTATACACATATGCAATCTTGCGATATTTTTCACACACAACACGCAATATTCTTTGCTACTTTTGATACATGTGCAGGTACAATGTGATTTGGCCATCACAAGCGTTTACATGTGCTAATGTATGCTCACTAAACTGTCTCGACTTGTTTTTGAAAAATAAAATTAGTTAGACTTGTTTAGTGTGTGTGTGTGTATGTGTGTGTGTGTGTGTGTTTTTGAGGATCCATGTGCTTAAAATTTTTGTTGAGAGATGATTTTGAGAACTTAATATGTTTAGTGGATCATTCGTTGAGGTACATGTTAGATTGTATTCATATCTTTGTTTTTCTCTTCTCGAAAAATTGTTTTTAAAAGATAGCTCGACACCTCCTCGATACCTTGTTATCTGTCAAGATTCGCAAGCCTTTTTCTTATTGTAATCTCGACACCTCTTCGACATCTGATGGATCGATCGAGAAAGTTCCTGTCTCTTCGATACCTTCTCGATACCTTGTCGATCGATCGAGATTCTATTCTTTGAAAATGGGTGTTGTTCCTCGATACCTCTCGACACCTTCAATTGTCGAAAGCCATTTCCTCGACAGCTTCCTCGATACCTCTCGACACCTCAGCTGTCGAGAATTACTGTAGCTTCTATTTAAGGATCTGTCACGATCTGCACTTCATTTTCTTGATCTCTCTCGATCTATCCGCGGCTGTTCATCTCCCCAACCTCTTTTTCTCACTCAAAATATCCAACCCACGTGATATTCAACCATTCCTTGCTTCAAATCACTTGGTAAGATCTCTTTTTCCTTCCTTTTTTATGCATTTCATGTTTTGAATATTAGGTTTTGGGGTTTTTCAAAATTTTTGGGGCTTTTCAAAATTTTTGAGTTTTTCTTGAAATTTTGGGTTGAGTTTTCACTTAAATGTGTTCAAAATGTCATACATTGCATTTCATGTGCATTAGAATGGTATTTTCATGCATTTAGATGTGTGTTTTCTGCTTGTGTGCTGATAGGCTTGGATTGGGCTAAGCCTATGATGTTTTTTAATTTGCATGTCACATGTTCATGCATTCCCCATGCATACGTACTCTTTGTTCAATATATTTGATATATGTGAGCTGTTTTGGGACTTTTCTGATTATCTCCTTCTCTATCTCTTTCTCATTCTGTTTACATTAGTAGTGTCTATAGCACCTAAGCGTAAATCCACTCCGGCTCGGAACCCTTTACGTTCTGGAGCTTCTTCATCTTTTGATTCTACTCCTCTAAATCTTTGGTTCTGTGATGGTGATGCCCACAAGGCATTTTTAGAGAACTTTTCTAGACGAGGTGTTCATTCAGAACGCCAAGTCATTTTGGCAAACTTTGTCGATACTGACCTTCCTTATGTCATTCACAGTAGGGGATGGAAGTCACTGTGTGTCGTCCCGGTCACTTGTCCTCTCATGCTTATTCAGGAGTTTTATTCTAACATGCACGGGATTGATCGTTCAGTACCTTTCTTTTTCACTATCATTCGAGGTACACGCATTCCTGTCACACCGTAGCTAGTTACGGATGTGCTTAGGGTTTCTAGGATAGAGTTTCCTAACTATCCTTCTTGTAAGCGTCTGAGGACTGTGTCTAAAGATGAGCTCATTTCTACTTTTTGTCAACGCCCCACTGATCAGGGTGAGCATCATTATACATCATGTAGACCTTTTGCTAAAGGTCTTAGATTTCTAAACTTGGTGATGACTTTTGTACTCCATTTACTCTCTCATTACAACTCCATTACAAAGTCTCATCCTCGATTTTTGTTATCTCTTCTTGAGCATCTTACTATAGATTTTCCTTCTCATTTCATCTTGTCTATCATAGATGTTCATTTAGATTTGGTGTCCCGTGATAAGTTCATCTTTCCTTCTACTATCACGAGGATCTTACGTCATTTTTCTATCCCTTTTCCTATGTCCGACCACTTCACACACATCTGTGCCATAGATGTCGCTATCGTAAAACGTAATGAGGCTCAATTTAGGTCGAGACAAATGAATTCCACTCCTCCCTCCCATTCAGCTCCATCCAGATCTGCTCTATCTACATCTGCTCCTTCTTCTTCTATGAGTGATGTATCTCTCAGAGACATCACGGCGCAGCTGCAGCGCATGGATGCTTGCCTCGATACACTCTTCTCTGAGTTGTATCAGGTGAATATTCGTATTGGTCATATTGCACGACGACAAGCGACCATGGGTGGTTTTGCTCCTGAGGCTACTCCTTCACCACCTCCTCGAGTAGCTTTTGACTCTGAGGATGACGATGATTATGGTGATGACGATGACGCTTCAGATGATGATGATGGAAATACTAGCTCTACTGATGAGATGTTTACATGACACTCTATCCTTTGTCACTTGTGACAAAAAAGGGAAGTAGTTTTGGGTTATGAGAGTAGTTATCTTAGAGGGAGAGTTAGTTATCTTTGGGTTATGACATTTTTGATAGGGGGCATGTTGATATTTGAGGGATGTAGTGAGGTTTTGATGTATCTTTTCTTTTCTATTCTTTATAGATACATTAATCTTGTATATGAGGTCTTGTGACCAGTTTTACATACATTGTACTTATTTTCTCTCTATATGGATGTATGTTTCTTTCACCTTTCTCTTCATGTGTTGTTTCTTCTCTATCTTTATACACATGTTCATTATATTTGTATGCAATCTATTATTTCTGTTTCACACAAGATGCCTTGATGAGTTTTGTTTAAAGTGTTTTAGAAATACAAGTTGTCAAAGTCTACTTGCTATAAACTCTCTTCTGGAAAGTTTTTCAAGAGTTTGTGATAGAATAGATTTTATTGTATTCAACAAGTGAGTATGAGTTGAGTGATTTATGACTTCTCTCATATGTCCATTTGTTTGTTGTGGTTTTGTCACGGATTACCAAAGGGGGAGATTGTTAGGACATATGTGTTTTCACTTATTAAGAACATATGTCACTTATTTATGTAAATTGACTAATCTTTTGACGCACTTTACTTATAATTGGGTAGTTCTAGGTGGTTTTAATACTTCAAGAAACAAGGTTTCAAGATCAAGTGTTGAAGTCATCAAGTTTGTCCAAGAAAAACAAGTTGAAGTGCAATTTCATTAAAGCTCGACACCTTCTCGATAGCTCCTCGACACGTGCTATCTGTCAAGATTTATAAAATCAGATTTTTTGATCCGATTTCTTGGGATATGTGAATATGCTTTTGGACCTTTTTTTCTCCAAATCCTAAACATATAAAAGGATTGTTTTAAGAGCCATCAAGATATACACAAGTTGCACAAGCATTGAGCAAACTCTGTTCAAGCAATTTGTGATCAAAGACGAAGTTCTTGACCTAGTTCATCTTCTCTAAAGAAGTTGCTGTTTATTTGCACCAAAGGGTTTTGTGACCAAGCATCTTCTTGATCTTCATTGTGTAGGATGAAATGAAAAACTTTGCAGCCAACCTCTCCTTCTAAGTTGGTGTTTGAAGTCGCGTACTAGGATCCGCATATTGGTTAGTCATGTACTAGGGAGCTGTACATCAAAAGGGGGAACTGTCACTACAGATTAAGTCCAATTGGGTATTGAGGTAAGCATTTAACTATAGGTTGGTAAGGTACTTGGGATTTTTTTACTTGTAACCACTTGATTTGATAATAGTGGAGTTTCGAGAGTGGTGACTTGAAAATCACCCAGTGAGGTTTTTGTCGCATGAGTTTTCCCTATTCGTAAACAAATCACCGTATTTTTTAATTTCCACTGCATATTTAGTTTTTGGTGATTTGTTTGTGCTTCCATATATTTGCATGTTAAATTGATTAATTAATAATTTGGCTAATTAATTAATTGGTTTAATTACAAGGGGTCATTCAATTTGTGGCCTATCAATGTTGACATATTTAATTTATCTTTGTTTAAAATATTTTATAATTTATGTTTCTTATTGAACCCCTTAGAAAATAATCCTAGAACCGCCACTGCTAAATAGGGATTTATATTACAGGTGCAAGCTATGGTAGGTTCTTCACTTGACCTTCTATAACCATTCAATCTCTCAGCTTCTATCAAAAAAAAAAAAAAAAAAAAAAATGGAAGAAGAAGAAGAAAAACAAATTGGTTAGCACGTGCCTCACACGTGCAGCTCAAAGGCCCCAAACTAGCAATAATAACTACATAAAAAGTTCAAAGAGTTTTATCTACAGTAAGTTTGGTTTGGTGAAGTTTTGTCTTTATTAAGCATTAAGTTGAAACAGTGAGTTTGGACAAAAAATGAAAAACTTTAATATTAAGAAATGTTATACTCACAATATTTTTATAATACTTTTACAATAAATTATAAATGACAGGTTATTACTAACTATTGTTAATGGAACAAAATTAATTTTAGTGGTTAAAACTAACAAGAACTTACAATCTCAAAATTTGTTTTGAAAGTGCGGTAGAAATGTTGTAAATAAAGTATTTCTCCTTTATTTTTCTTTTTTTTTTTTAATAGCAAATTCTCATTTTAGTATTGTATTACCTAAATAAGCAGAAACAGAGGTTACCAATTAAACCCGCATCACCTATATGAAAAGAGCGAATAGGTTTCTTTGGTAGTCAATTGGTGAGCCAAAACTCACCATTACAACCGGTCTCTCCTTCCCTTTATATTTATTTTAATATTTTATATGCATTGATTGGTTTGATACTTTGAGCTCTTTTTTTTTTTTAAATAAATATTTATATGTGTTAAAACAGTGTTTTGGTTTAGGAATAGTTACACTGTCACAGCAAATTGTCACAATATTTTCATAATTGTTGAGTTGTTAGTTCTTTTTAGGTCAAAATAAAATAAAAGAATAAAATATTTATTGTAAAAATGTTGTAACATTTTGTAACTAGTAACTACTAAGGTGTCAATTTCTTATAGGTCAAAATAAAATAATAAAATATCTTTCCAAAACTCATCACAACTGAAAATAAAGGATTGTGAAAATGTTGGACATTTCGTTTATGTTACAATATTATCACAAATATTATAAAATAATAAGATATTAGACTGATTGCAATCACAACTAAAAATAAAGGTATTGTGAAACTGTTGTGACATTTTATTGTATTCTTAAACTTCTTTTTTGGTTTAGTTAATTTGGGTGAGCCAAAATTCACCATTTCATACATAGTTTTATAGGGTTTGCAAACTTTTTTTTTTTTTTTTTTAAAGCACCACTTCAAGTGAAAATGTCGTTTCTCCCCTTTATACTTGATAGTTCACAATTCTCCCCTAAACTTTAAAAGTAATTAATTTTTCCTTTTATGTTTTAGAACAAGAAAATACCCCCATACTACAACTCTCTTAGTTAAACTCTTATGAAATTTTATGATTCCTAGAATATCCCATTATGCTATATCTAAAATACCCCACTAAATTTTAATATCTCAAAAATCTCATTCATGTATTTTTAGTTTTATATAGTAGTCATGCTTAAGAAGTTGAAATCGTGACATAGGGCTTTTTATTTGTTATTTAGAGAACACCAATTTACTAGATTTTAATATTCTAGACGTATAATTTTATCTAACATAAACTCCCATTGCACATGCATTTTCTTATTTTGTTTATTATTATTATTATTATTATTATTATTATTATTTACTTTATTTATTTTCTTGCTTAAAAGAGTGTTTATCAAAAACTAAGTAAGCTAAATATAGTAGAGGCATATAAAATGTAGGACGATGATATTCATCATTCTTAAAAGTTTTTAGTGAGTGAATATTGCCTTTAAAAAAAATGTTCTAAGAAAACTATCATAGAAAAATTGATATCTCATGTGTTAAATAACTACTTTATATTTGTATATAATAAAAAATTTTATATGAATGAGATTAGCATTGTATGACACAAATCTTTTAGCATGTGATTTCATAATTCTTTAGATAGAAACTCTATCTTAATTTTTGCAATCAAGGGCAGCACGTGCAACCAAAACTAATAATTTTACAAATAACAACCTAGTACATAAGGCGAAATTTGGGAATTAACCTTGTTTGCCAAACAATATAGTTAGTAGGAATTGTTACAAAACTATATTTTTTACTAACATCTCAAGTTTAAAAGACTCGATTTAGGGCTTATAAATCGAGTCTCAAAGAATCGGTTTCCATGTTCTAATCACATCTGATTTGGTGTTTTTTTCCACATGGTTTTTACCTAGAAATCGAGTCTCTAAGACTTGATTTATAAGCCAACCCTTTAAGCATTGATTTGTGTGTGATGTGGCGATTTGTATGCGACGTGGTTGATCCACATGGAAGCCACCTGGAAACCAAGTCTCTAAGACTCGATTTCTAATAGGGCTTTTTCAAAATTAAATGCCTCTCCACTCTGACTCACCCTCTCATTCTCACACAAACCAGAGAAAACTCTCATGCCTCTCTCACTCATTGTCCCATTCTCACGCCTCTCTTAGTCACCCTCTCCACCCTCACACAGACACCCTGTCATGCTCACGCCTCTCTCACTCTCATGCCTCTCCACCCTCTCACAGACATCCTCTCATGCTCGCACCTCTCTCACTCTCACGCCTCTCTCACTCACCCTCTCCACTCTCAAGCACCCTTTCCACTCTTACTCATTCTCTCAGGTATGATTTTCATATTGTGTGATTTATTCACGTGGGTTTGTGGTTTCTGTTCCAAAATTATGATTGATTTGATTGTTGACTGTACTATTTTAGAACTTGTTTCGTGTGTTACTCTGTTTGTTTCCCAAGAAAATGCGAGAAAAATTTTCCATTTTGTGCTGAGATTGTAGTCATTAATTTTTCCCATGTTATTTAATTAACCCTACACACTCAAAACCATATTTAAAAAAAATAAGATAAAATTCAATTTAGTTTTGTTCATTTGCTATTATATTGATTATTAATGAACAAAAAAAATGGAAGTATGACCAAATGATGTTCAAATCTAATTTACCAAAGCAAAATATTGTTGTATACAATTGATGTTAATTTTTTTTTTTTTTAATTTTTTACTTTGTTGTCCTTTTTATTTAAAGGTGTATAGTGTCTGACTTGTATGAAATATTTTCATTGCTGGGGTGATGAAGCCCTGGGTTAGTGTAGTAATAAAGCCTGCTGATGCTTTTGTATATATGGGGTTAGGAATTAGGAATCAGGATCAAGTGTAACTATTTTTCAATGTTACATGTCATCATTTAATTATGTTTCATTGGGTTAATTTTTTGAAAAATGAAAACCCTAGTAACTCTCTTTATTCCTAACTCGTGTGCTGGATTTCATATTAATCAGACATTGTTTACAATTCAATTCATTAACACATATTATGAATATAATGTATACAATAGAGCATACAGTAGGTCCTCTTAAGCAATGATTAGTCAGTACTTTTGAGAGTAATATTGTCTCCTCTCATATACTACGCCTCACAAGCCAAATTCATGGTGCAGTGCATGATTCAAGTGAGAGAAGGGTGTGTTGCTCCAAGAGTTTTGAATAACTTTTGCCTTATTTTGCCATCAATTGTCTCTCTCCGATAACCATTGGATACAACACAATTTTTTGTTTTTTGAGAATCTTTCTTAGATTGTTTTGTTTTTGTTTTCAATAATGTCTATTACATGCTAATTGTGCAGTATGGCTGCTGCAAATGCCAAACAGATTGACCATGCGTAGCCTGGCCCCATTGACGAGTCGGTTTTGACATTGTAGCCCAACCATTGGTCAGAAGCTATTTGGAATGGGCAGGTAAAACACAACACTAAAGATTTAACAAATGTACACGCATTTAATTCATACAATGTACATGCACTTGCTGTCATATATTAATCCATGGTTTTGTTCTGTGCAGGATCTAGGGTCCTTTACATGCCATAGCCGTAGTGAAGAGTTCTCCAATCGAGAGCCAATGGTGGACGACCGAGTCATTGACATCATTAAGGCACTTGGTTTAGAGGGACTCCTCAGGACCCTAGGTAGAGAGATTGACCATGGCCTGATAATGGCCTTAGTGGAGCGATGGTGGCCCAATACTTACACCTTCCACATGCCACATGGTGAGGTCACCATCACATTGTAGGATGTGGAGGTTCTTCTCAGGCTTCCTGTTGATGGCGAGGCTATAAGAGGGAGCACGTAGAAAGAATGGGAGAATGTGTGCTGGGACTTCCTTGGCTTTTGACTTATAAATGATAAGAAAAAGCAACTTAATGGCTAAAGGATTCTCATCAAACAACTTTTGGAGCAAGTTGCCAATCCATTGCTGCCTAATGCTGAAGAGGATTAACTACATAAGTATGCACAATGCTACTTCCTAGCGCTACTGGGGGACACAATCTTCATGGACAAATTTGGCAATAAGGTGCATCTAATGTGGGTGTAGCAGTTGGAAGACCTTCGCAACCCATGAAGGTACAGATGAGGAAGTGCTTGCCTTGCATGGTTGTACTGAGAGTTATGCAAGGCAAGCGATAAGAAAGCTAGTCAAATTGGTGGGTGCTTGCTGTTGGTCTAATATTGGGCATGGGCCAGTTTCCTATATTTGTGCCCGACAGTTGAGTGTGGCTCGCCAGTGGGTGCTTATGGTCCTTCAGTGCATTGTCCACTATCCCTGAAATGAGTCTCTATCTCATACACGTCATGTAACTTGAATTTATTTATTTATTTTAAAGGTTTCTAGGAATTATTTAAGTCAATATTAAAAAATTTTAAACAGATGATCAATACATATGATTAGGTTAATATACTCTAATTTTGTGTCAAATTTCTTAAATTATATGATTAGGTTAATATATATGCTACTTATTCTTAATTTTTATTTTATTTTTTTATTTTTTTTATAAGTATATAAAAGCTACTTAGTTAACCAAGCTTCAGTTTACTAGATTAACTATCTTATTAGAAAACATACTCTAAATGTAGCATAACAAAGTATGTTTGTAATGATTAGTTTAAAAGCGAGTAGGTGGCCTAAGGTTATAAATACTTTATTTAAAATTATTTTGTACATTAACCACGCTCTACCCATAACATGTTAGAGAGTCTATATGCAAATTTTTTCCTACAACTTCATTATTGATAAAGGAAAAATAGTACTTACCCAAGTTGGGACGTAGGCTGACGGTATAGGTGAGGCTAACGGTCTTAAGCTGATAGTTGTAGTTAAAGCCGTCAGCTTCCGTTAGCTTCCATTAGTTGATTGGCAGGAATTTAGTTAACGTGAAGAACACACATGAAGGTTGACGCCACAAATAAGCTGACGATGTTAATTCTAAAGGGACTGGTATAAAGCCGACGACTTTGATATGAACTTGCCTTGACCTCCACGCTTGGATATATAAGGAAATGCCTTGCACCTCACGATTGGTGTTAGTCTCCTACAAGGAAAGAATTCCGTAATATACACTCATAGAAATTCCTATAAGGAAAATACTTCCAGTCCAAGGAGGAGAGGTCAACCCTCTACCATAAAAACCCCAATACCCTAACAAATCAAAGTACGTATAGTTAACCCCTCTCTAGCATTCTAGAGCTATAAGAAGTTCTAACTTGACCTTCGAAGGGTATTTGCTCTCTCTTAGGTCTTCTCCTTTTTATTGTGCAGGTGCTATTTAGAGTGCGCTGGCTCATTGGTGATATTTTCAGCATTATTGGTTGGCACTGTCTATGGGAAACATGTAAGCTTACATAAGCCACACTATAGTTTCCCGGACAAAGGAGTTGCATGGTGCTCACCTGCTCGATGGCAACACAAACGATGTTCAAGAAGAGTTACCACCCACGACCACACTCAAGAGACAAGTTCAAACTTTCGTTGCTGCCATGGACGCCTCACCAAGCAAAACCACGACATAGAGGAATAGTTGCGATAAAAGAATGCGCCACCAAACAACCAGAGAGATGATCAAGAGGGAACCAGTGCCGAGAGAAGGAACTAGGAAGGACCCGAAGGCAGTAATGTTCTGAACTAGCAGGAATGACAAGAGACTAGCCGTCCCTTCTGTTTTGATGTGGCCCCTCCTTATATAGTCGCAGAGATGCAATTGATGAAGGAAAGGATGGATCTTATGATGAACGCCCTTAAGGGTCGTGTATCTAGTGACCTTGACAATTTGGTTCACCGAACTGATTCGTCGTTCACTACCTTGTTAACTCCTTCCCCTTGCCCTAGAAGTTTTGCATGTCGCAGATTGAGAGCTACGATGGAGCCAAGGACCCACTTGATCACTTGGAGACCTTCAAGACCTTGATGCATCTTCAAGGAGTAGTGTACGAGATCATGTGTAGGGCCTTCCCTACAATGCTGAAGGGCCCTGCGAGAATTTGGTTTAGTCGGCTGACACCCAACTCCATTAGCACCTTTAAAGAGTTGAGCGCCCAATTCACTTCGCACTTTATTGAAGGGCACCGGTACAAGAAGTCCACTGCATGCTTGATGAGTATCAAGCAACAGGAGGATGAAACGTTAAGATCTTACATAGCCTGCTTCAATAAGAAAGCACTCTTAATTGACGAAGCTGGCGACAAGATACTCGTGGTAGCATTTACAAATGGCCTAAAGAAGGGTTAGTTCTTATTTTCATTAAATAAGAATGACCTAAAAACTATCTCGAATGTGCTATACAGGGCCACAAAATACATGAATGCCGAAGACGCTTTACTAGCTTGCGATGAAAAACCCAAGAAGAGAGAGGCAGGAAGATACTTGGCAGGAAAAAAGGCAGAAGATGGCGAGAACCGGCGAACGGAGAGATGATAGATGCTCTAAGCCCCTTATAGGGAGGTTCACAAGCTTTACTCCACTGACCGCCCCGATTGACCAAGTCCTGATGCAAATCAAGGACAAGGAGGCATTGACTTTTCCTAGAAAGCTAAAGGGAGATCCCAACAAATGGTCCTGGGACAGATACTGTCACTTCCACTGCGACCACGAACATGACACGGTTGACTGCTATGATTTAAAACAGTAAATTGAAGCCCTCATTAGATGCTCGAAGGCCCCTATGGGGAGGTTCACAAGCTTTACTCCACTGACCGCCCCGATCGACCAAGTCCTGATGCAAATCAAGGACAAGAGGGCATTGACTTTCCCTGGAAAGCTAAAGGGAGATCCCAACAAATGGTCCTGAGACAGATACTGTCGCTTCCACCGCAACCACGGACATGACACGGTTGACTGCTATGATTTAAAATAGTAAATTGAAGTCCTTATTAGGCAAGGGAAGTTGCAGAAGTTTGTTAGCAAGGAAAGGGGAGACCCACCCCCTCAAGAGCAAGCCCCCCGACGAGACAACGAGCGTCCAAGACAGCCCTTAGGAGATGTAAGGATGATCGTAGGAGGCATGGCCGCTAACGGCTTATCAAAAAGGGCTTGAAAGACTTATCTTAGAATGGTCCAGAACGTTCAGCACACCAGCATCGTTTCGAAGATGCCACGAGTTGACAATCCCCTCATTGGTTTCTCAAAAGAAAATGCCTGACGCCTCTACCATCTGCATCATGATGCACTCATTGTTAGCACCTAGGTAGGGGATTACAACATGTACCGGGTCTTAATCGACAACGGGAGTTCCGCGGATATTTTCTATTACTCTGCATTCCAATAGATGTGGATCAGCAGAGAATGACTAACCCCAGCCAACGCTTCACTCGTCAGGTTCGATGGAACAAAAGTGTATCCCTTAGGTGCAGTCACCTTGCCAGTTACCATTGGAGATTACCCCTAACAAGTCACTAAGGATGTTACGTTCCTTGTGGTCGATTGCTTCTCGGCCTACAATGCCATTATAGGGTGACCTACCTTTAACTCCTGGAAGGCCGTAGTATCAACCTATCATCTAATGATTAAATTCCCTACTGAGTACGGAGTGGGAGAATTGCGAGGGGACCAAATAACCGCGTGCAAGTGCTACGTTGCAATGTTGGAGATGGACGACCATTTGCAAACAATGAGTATAGAGGAACAACGAACGAGGGCAAAACTAGTAGAGAAACTTGAAGAGATACCTCTGGATAGCTCTAGGACAGACATGACAACCAGGCTCGGTACTCTTGCCAGCTCGGCGATTCACTCAGCACTCGTAACTTTCCTTAAGGAAAATCAAGACGTGTTCGCTTTGAGCCATGAAGACATGCCAAGAATTGACCCTTCAATCATGGTGCATAGGCTGAATGTGTCACCATCTTGTCCACCTGTCCGACAAAAGAAGCGAGTCTTCGCACAAGAGTAAGACCAAGCGATAGTGGAAGAAGTCAACAAGCTACAAGAGGCAAGCTTCATTAGGAAGGTGTACTATCCCGACTGGTTAGCAAATGTGGTAATGGTCAAGAAAACTAACGGGAAGTGGAGGATGTGCATAGACTTCACTGACCTGAACAAGGCTTACCTCAAAGACAGCTATCCCCTCTCACAGGTTGACATTTTGGTAGACTCTACGGCCCAGCACAAGCTATTAAGTTTTATGGACGCTTTCTCTGGTTACAATCAAATCCTAATGCATGAAGCTGATCAGGAGAAAACTTCATTCGTAACTAGTCAAGAACTCTTCTGCTATAAAGTGATGCCCTTCGGCTTAAAAAATGCAGGCACAACGTATCAAAGGCTTATGAATAAGATGTTCGCCAAACAGATCAGCCAAGTCTACATTGACGATATGTTGGTAAAAATTTGAAGGGAGGAAGACCACTTGGAAGACCTCAAGGAAACGTTCAACACTCTTCGCTCTTACAACATAAAGCTTAATCCAGGAAAGTGCACCTTTGGAGTGACGGCAGGAAAGTTCCTAGGATTCATGGTGTCGCAGAGAGGTATCGAGGCCAACCTGAACAAGATCTGGGCCATAATGGAGATGGCACCACCAAAGAATGTGAAGGAAGTACAGAGCCTCAACGGCAAAGTAGCTGCGCTAAATAGATTTGTGTCAAGGGTAACGGACAAATGCTTACCCTTCTTTCGTACACTGAAAAAATCTTTCGAGTGGACTACCGAGTGTCAACAAGCATTTGAGGAGTTGAAGGCTTATCTCTCTTCACCACCATTACTAAGCCCCTCATAACCCGGTGAGGAGCTTTTCCTCTATCTGGTCGTCTCCCCTATCGCCGTTAGTGCCGCATTGATCAGGGAAGAAGACAAAGTATAGAAGCCCATGTATTATGCCAGCCGGGCACTTCGTGGTACCGAAGAAAGATACTCGCCTATGGAGAAACTTGCCTTTGCACTAGTCACGGCGGCACAGAAACTCAAACCATATTTTCAAGCCCATACGGTGATCATCCTAACCAACAAGCCCTTGCGAGGGGCAATGAGCAACCCTAAAGCTGCTGGACGATTAGCATTATGGGCCATAGAGTTAAGCGAGTTCAACATCTAGTATCATCCACGGACCGCCATTAAAGGACAAATTGTCGCAGACTTCATAGCAGAATTCACTGATAGTGATGATATGGGGGCAAATGAGTCTCCTCAGTGGAGTATACGTGTAGACGGATCATCCAACAAGCATCGTAATACTGACACCTAAAGAGGACACGGTTGAGTGCATGGTCCGCCTCGATTTCACTACCACCAACAATGAGGCAAAGTATGAGGCTTTAATAACAGGGCTTGCTCTCACCCAAGTTGCAGGAGCTACAAATATGATTATTTACTATGACTCTCAGGTGGTCGTCAACTAGATAAACGGGGACTACGAGTGTTAAGGCGAAATAATGGAGAGATATCTTGACCAAGCAAAAATGAGGGTGGACAAGCTGAAGGCCAAAATCATACAAATCCCTAGGGAAGAGAACGTGTGAGCTAACCGCTTAGCCAAAGTTGCCTCAGCCAAACATATGACCACCCTAGAGAGTCTACTCTCCTTTGTTCAGCTCTCTCCACTAATAGATTCCATTGATGTACAAGAGATAGACTCCAAAACCGATTGGACCACACCGTTAGTCTCTTACTTGAAGAATGGTGCACTACCAGACGGAAAGGAGGCCGTAAGAAAGCTGAAGGTCCAAGCAACGAGATTCATCTTAATAAGAGACATTTTGTATAAAAAGGTTTCTCCCACCCATTCTTGAGATGCTTAGGTCCTAAAGAAGCAGATTACGTCATAAGAGAGGTGCACGAAGAAATTTGCAAAAATCATTCAGGATCAAGATCACTAGTGCATAAGCTAGTACGAGTAGGGTACTTTTGGCTGACCATGCGAAAGGATGCCGAGGCTTATGTAAAGACCTGCAACAAGTGCCAAAGGTTCAACAACGTTATCAGACAACCACCCGAAGAACTTACACCGATAACGACACTTAGCCATTCGCTCAATCGGGACTAGACATCGTGGGGCCATTCCCTACGGCAATACGATAGCTAAAGTTTCTGGTAGTAGGCATCGACTATTTTACAAAGTGGGTGGAAGCTGAAGCCTTAGACACCATTACGGAGAAGAACATACAAAGTTTCGTCTGTAGATGCATCATATGCAGATTTGGCATACCAAGAGTCTTAGTCTCAGATAATGTAAGGCAGTTCGATAACGACTCCTTCCGAGACTTTTATTCGCAATTAGGGATAAAAAACCACTACTCCTCCCTCACCTACCCTCAAGCCAATGGACAGGTTGAAGTCACAAACTGATCCTTGTTGAAGATTATCAAGACTCAACTCGAGGGGGTAAAGGATATATGGGCGGAAGAGTTGCCGAGCATACTTTGGGCTTACAGGACAACGGTAAGAACACCAACAGGAGAGACACCATTCCGACTAACATATGGGGGCGAAGCAGTCATCCCAGTTGAAGTTAGACTCATGAGCTACAGGGTGCACAACTATGATGAAAGCAGGAACGACGAGGCCATACGTCTACAGCTTAATTTGGTAGACAAGATTAGAGCAGTAGCAGAGCAAAGGCTCGCACGATACTAGGACCGCATGGCCAATCACTACAATTCTCGTGTCAGACACAGGGACTTCCAGGTTGGAGATCTCATTCTAAGGAAGAGTCATAGGCGTAGCAAGAGACCCAACCCAAGGGAAGCTCGGCCCAAATTAGGAAGGGCCTTATCGAGTCACAACATGGCAAAGGAAGGGCACCTATCACCTAGAGATGCTTGACGGACGGGAGTTGCCACATCCTTGGAATGCTAGACACCTACGGAAGTACTACCAGTAGAGATGGCTACACTAAGAACAACACCGCTCTCCATTTATAGTTTACCGCAGCAAATTTTAGTTATACTCTTCAAATTTATCATCTTAGTTTTTGCTACAATAAGCCCAAAGGGCATATTCTTACTTTGGTTTTTGCTACAATAAGCCCGAAGGGTGAACTTTCTTTTTTAGAACTACCTTTTTTTAATGCATGGCAATAAGAGAAGTTTATTCAAAACTACTGATGTTTTTTATTTATTTACAAATTCACAAAAAGTAAACAGCTTTACGAAGTAAAAAGACTCTAAGTCTCGAAAAGTGGACGACTTTAAAAATATGTGACTATGCCCATAAAGCAGATGGATCTGTCCCAAGAGGATGAACCATGGTTGAAGTCCTTAAAACAAGCAAAAGCCGACGGGCTGTATAAAAATCCCAAAGGGATTAAAGTGTCAATAGTCAAAAGTGGACGGTATGTACAAAAATCCCAAAGGGATTGAAGTGTCAGCAGTCAAAAGCTGACGGAATCAATAAACATCCCAAAAAGATAGTCAGCCATCAAAAGCTGACGGGATCCATAAAAGGATAAAGGTTAGCCATCAAAAGCTGACAGAATCAATAAATATCCTAAAGGGATAAGACCCAGCCATCAAAAGTTGGCGAAATCAATAAATATCCCAAAAGGATGGTTAGCCATCAAAAGCTAATGGGATTGCTAAAGGGATGAAAGTCAGCAGTCAAAAGCTGACGGAATCAATAAATATCCCAAAAGGCTGAAGTCAGCCTTCAAAGATGACGGGCTCATCAAAAAATGACGAGATCATCGCAAGGTTAGCAAAATAACTAATAAAAGTAATAAACAAGTCCACTAACAAAGCAGACGCGGCCATCAAAACAAACGAGCCTACAGGCTAATGAATTTATTCAAGGAGGCCAAACATGCACTATATAAAATTTAGAAAACGACAAAATTAATGTGCCTTATAATAATATAAATTTTTTACAAATAAGGGGCTACTTAAATGTTGTTTGCAAAATAAATAGAAAACACAAAGTTAGGCAGCAGGAGGATCAACAGGGGCTTCATCATCTTTCTTCTGAGGAGGAGGACTATCAACGTTTATGGACATAGCTGGAGTAAAGTTAGCAGTAGGTTGGGCCAAAATGACGGCACCATCATCCGCGAGGGAATGATTGACTTCAGGAGAGCTATCACCTTCACCAATAACAACGTCATTAGTCGACGTCATTGGCTTCGGATCATTCATTGAAATCCTAGACAGGTCTAGCTCTGGGAAGGCTGACGCTACTTGTTTGAAACAATCTTCGAACCTAGTGACGTATAACTCAGCACAAGAATCAACGAATGATTGCGACATCTTAAACGCTTGGACAGCGTCAATCCTAGCTGTCTCCACCTGTTGGTGCAAAGCCATCATCTCTTCCTGAAGCTTTCCTTTTTCACGCGATGCCTCTTCCAGCTTCTCCCATGTCGTCTTTAACTCATGGTTCAAATCTCGAAGGCCTTCCTTATATTGGGCCTGTGCATCTGTCAAGTTAGTGTTGTGCTTCCTAACCCGAGTAAGGATGTCCTCCTTGGCAACACAACGGTCTTAAAGTGCCTTAACACGCACCAAAGCCTGAAAAAGTGGTCATCGTCAGTAAAAGTAAATCAGAAGTAGACAAGGCTAACTTAACCAAAGGAAGAAAGGGACATACCCTACTAAGGTCAAAAAGAGCTAACGCCCCTAAGTCCTCCGTCCCCAGTTGATCGCAAGGTGCTATATCTGTTGGCTTTATAAAGGATTCCACCTTCTCGACGACATAGTCCTTGTGAGTTAAAAGGTAACGAGGTCCCTCAACGACGAGACCAATGGAAGTCATCACTCCTTTGCCTGCGCCCTGTTTTGGTTTGAGGGGTGACTTCTTCTTAGAAGGTATGTCCCCTGGGGTGACGGCAACCTTTTTAGAAGGACAGTCGTCCTTCCTGTCAGGTTTTCTTTTGGTGATGGTCTTAGGGGCTAATGAGGATACCCTGTCCTTCTCCCTCGCTTCCCTCTCTTCCTTTTTACGAGCTGCAGCAGTCCTCACCCTCTGCCTAACAATCTCCATCTTTACACAAAGTAACAAACAGTTTTTAGCAAGGCAGACAGAGTCAATAAACTGACACAATAAGTAAAAAGTACCCACGTCGATGAGAAAATTCGTCCAACCTACGAGCTTCAACCGTCGGCTCAGGACCACCACAGTACAAATGAAGAGCGTCAAGGGTAATCAAATCCCTACACTTCTGTTGGTCAAGTGGGATTTCAAGAACTCGATGGATGAACGCTTTATGTTCTTCAATTATATGTGGACGGCTGTATGCTGAAAAAGAAATAAAATGCGACAATGTAAAAATATGGAACGACAGAAAGCTAAAAGCTGACGGGTTTATAAATATATATATATATATATTTATTTATAATAAACTGACGGTACCAAACCTGAATCCCTAACTATTCCCCAGGTATTATCAAAGCCCCGTGGCATAGTATCCCACTCTTCAGGATGGCATACCAGTCTGACCATTCGATAAAAAAGTATCTACTTTTCCAACTTTTGTTGGAATCTGGCATGTCAAACACAAGTCTCAAATCTTTATCCCTGACGGAAAAATGACAAGTCCCTTTAGACAAAGTAATATGATGGGGTCTATAACAGTAAAAGAACTCGTCAAGGGAAAGCCGACGGTTCCCTCCACTCAAACGACCCCATAAAATCTCTACTCTGATAAAAGTCTTCCAAGAATTGGGGGCAATCTGGCTGATGAATAATCCCAGGAAGTTAACAAGCTGACAGTGCAAAGCCGTCAATAGGAGCCTTAATCCAGCGGCAAGGATGGTGTCATACATACCAATGTTTGCAGTCAAACCAGTATAACACTTTTCCTTTTTCCTAGGGAGATGGATTGAGATATGGTCTGGAATCTGGTACTGAATGCATAAATCCCTAAAAATCCTCTCACCCATTTTTGGTAAAAATTTGTTGACGGCCCAATCTACAGGAAGGATGAAGGGATGGTTACCTCCGGGATTTACTGAAGCCTCTTCATAAGATTCCACGTCACCTTCATCCTCCTCCTGTTCTCCGTCACCTTCCCCTTCGTCATTCATCACTTCCTCCTCAACTCCCTCAACATAATTTTCCAAGTCATCGTCAGGAGACCGGGCTGACGTTTCTTTTTCAAATGATCCAAAAAAACTGACGGACTCCTGACCTGAATCAAAGACCTCGTCATAGCCCGCTCCTTCGCGAACTGACGATTGTTCACTCGTCGAGTCACTTGACATCTGTCTACTTACAGATGACGGATCCATTCTAAGTACCTTAATTGACATCCACATTAGGAACTTGTTTAGTTAATGTAAAGATGCAGAGAAGGGAAGAAAAACTTACAAAAGAAGCCTTTGAAGGACGACGACTTTAAAGTTGACGGCGTTAACGGTACAACAAGCCAGTAAGAGGACGGAAGCAAAGGCAACGAGTGCTTTCTCCAATAATCAACGAGATTGAAATAGAGGAATGAGAAGAAGAATTCATAATATATATAGAGGAAAAAGGTGCAAAAGACGAAGTGATGCACTTGTCCAGAGGCAGAGTCAATAAGAGCAAACCATGTGTCCAAGCATTAAATGAAGGGCGGCTCGGGGAAAAAGAATAAATGATTTTCCTACTCCTTGCAACCAAAAAGGTGGTGAACCAATTAAAAGCTTCAACTCCATAACCCCGTCAGTTTAAAAACAATGGGAATATGGAGTAGGGGGTAGCTGATAAGGGAAAAATAGTACTTACCCAAGTTGGGACATAGGCTAACAGTATAGGCGAGGTTGACAGTCTTAAGTTGACGGTTGTAGTTAAAGCCGTCAGCTTTCGTTAGCTTCCATTAGTTAATTGGCAGGAATTTAGTTAATGTGAAGAACGCACATGAAGGTTGACGCCACAAATAAGCTGACGACGTTAATGCTGAAGGGAATGGTATAAAGCCGACGACTTTGATATGAACTTTCCTTAATCTCCACGCTTGGATATATAAGGAAATGCCTTGCACCTCACGATTGGTGTTGGTCTCCTACAAGGAAAGGATTTCGTAATATATGCTCATAGAAATTCCTATAAGGAAAAGACTTCTAGTCCAAGGAGGAGAGGTCAACCCTCTACTATAAAAACCTCAATACCCTAACAAATCAAGGTACGCATAATTAACCCCTCTCTAGCATTCTAGAGTTATAAGAAGTTCTAACTTGGCCTTCGGAGGGTATTTGGCCGGCACCACACCGGTGCTCTCTGTTAGGCCTTCTTCTTTTTATTGTGCAGGTGCTGTTTAGAGTGCACAAGTATTGTGTGGCTCATTGATGATATTTTTAGCATCATCAATTACATTAACTTGACCATCCATAGATTGATTACATGTTTTAATCATATGGTTTTCTCAGCAGGAAAGTTGTACAAAATTAATGATCCCTTGTTCTTGATTGTAGGTGGTTATAGGTCCCAAACAAGAAAAACAAGCCCGCCCACGTCTTCCTGAAAAGGTATTGTGAGCAAATAGCTTCAATGTTGCCAGGCTAAGTATGAAAATGCCTTGTTTAACATGTTTAGGAATAAGATATACATTTGGTGAACTTTGAAATATAAACATTCTTGCCTAATGTGTTGCATACTTGTTTTTTAGCTGTTGTAGGTGGTATGGTAGCCGTATGAAGCTGAATTAGAGGACCTTCTGCCGTGGTGCATTGTAGGGAGGGCCATGCGATGTTGCTTGTATTTTTTCACCTAGTAGAGAAACATACACCAAATCGTGTCGTTCATCAATTTAGGATGATCCAAGAAATTCCACATGATTTTGACACTGATACAGTGCTTCATGCCATTGATTTGAGGGGCAAGGTTGGTGTTGATTGGATGCGGAAACATGCTGGGCATATTAAGGAGTGGGGTAATCGCCTTCAACGACGTTATGAAGCAGTGCTTAGTGATATGCCTCCACAGCATGAGTACTTTGACTGGTTCACAAGGGTAACTTGGAGGTAACTTCTCCACGTCTTCTACATCTCATCGTACTTCTTAGCACAAAACCACTGTTTAGAGAACATGATATATGTGGTCCAATGTCTTCTTAGCACCAAACCTCCCTTTTAAAGTTGTTGTCTGCTTAAGATTCCTATAGAGAACTTTGTTGATTTACCTTATAGAGAACTTTGTTGATTTACAAATCTAATTTAAGATGCTCTAAGGTCATATTTCCTATTTCAGCCTTTAGAGTTATGGCATACATTCTTCTTTCCTTTTATATTATTTCTAATTTTCTGTTCATTTGAATTTTTAATTAGCATTTTTGTCTACTCTATCTGCTAACTACATCTTTAATAGAAAAGATAATTTAAATTTAGTCAAAGGTAACACTTGGTTTTCCTATAATTTGCAATTATTACTAGCAGAACCAATTCAGAACCAACATTTATTTTATTATCGATTGGCATTGTTGATTTGGTATTGCATTACTAATATACTTGGTTGTTTCATGTGTAAATTGAAGGATACGTCTGTTTGTTGAGACGTCACCCAGTGGGAATGGAGGACCGCAAGGACATTACTAATGTGTTGAAGGCAGTGCAGGAGATTGGCCATGTACAACCTCCTATCCTTGAGGCCCTGAATGAGGAGGCAGCTACTCCTGCGGCAACAGCTACTCAGAGCCCAAGCACTACTGAAAGCCCAAGCACAAGCATAGCTCCTACCGGACATCGTTCTCATTCGCTTGTTGCTACCCCTTAGGTTGGCCCTACCCCCGATCCCTCTCCATCCACCCCACATCCATCCCCTAGCCCCATCATCCCTTCACCCACCCCACATCCATCCCCTAGCCCCACTATCCCTCCACCTACCCCACATCTATGTTTTGAGTCTAACATCCGTCCACCCACCCCACGGTCATTTCCTGAGTTGTCACCCATTCCATCCTTTGACCTAGGTATTGATCCAACCCCTCCTAACATGCAGCAAGAGCCACCCTCCTACAGTATGTCTACTGGCCTTTCTTCGGGCATCGACCCACTCCATGTTCAGGCTTAGCAAGTTGTTGGGTTACCTGCAGTGCCAGAAGGTCAACCAAAATACATTTCAAAGGCACCTCCTTGTGGGACAAGGGGCACAAACATGGACACAAAGCTGGGCCTGAGGCATCTGATGAAGGACATGCAAGACCTCCTCCTCATTATACGAGACATCGTAAGGTTCAAAAAAGGTAACTCAAATGATACCTTATTCCTTTGTAAGAGTGAAGTGAAGTGGGACCAAATATTGATTGAGTCACTTGTTTTAAGACTGATTTTCAGCCCATTGCTAAGGAACATACTATATTACGTGAGCAGATAAAAGGAAAGCATGATTAGTTATACAATTTATGCATATTTTTGAATGGTGTAGAAACCCTACATGCTAATGTTAAATCTTCTGTACTTGAAAATTTATGATTTTTCTCTCCTTATTTGTTACTGGTATTCTTATTAACATTCTTACAATTTTTTTCGTTGTTAGATTTTCTTAAGCTCTCTGATGGCTTTGGCAAGAACAAATATATTACTCGTCTTAACTTTTTGAATAATGATATATAATTTCAGTTGACATTAAAAAATTATTTAACTGTAGGTAGAGCAAGATTTGGCACTATAGTGCTACCTTTTGGTGCTAGAAAGTCTCTAGTTGGTGTCTCTGCAGCTTGCCGAATAAAAAACAGCTGCCTTTGCTTAGCAACAAATGCTGTTTCTGTGGATCAGTGGGCTTTCCAGTTCAGGCTATGGTCAACCATCCGAGAAGATCAAATCTGTCGTTTCACATCTGATAGCAAAGAAAGATTCCGCGGTAATGCTGGGGTGGTTGTGACAACATATAACATGGTTGCTTTTGGTGGTAAACGGTCTGAAGAATCTAAAAAGATTATTGAACAGATAAGAAATAGAGAATGGGGTTTGCTTCTCATGGATGAGGTAATCTTTTTTACTTCATTTGTTGATTGTAGCCTCCTACCTATAAGATTATGTCAATGTTATATGCATTATAGGTTGGTGAATTACATCTGGTTTGTTCAGGTGCATGTGGTTCCTGCTTACATTGTTTCGAAAGGTCATTAGTATCTCTAAATCTCACTGCAAACTTGGGCTCACTGGTATGTCTTAAGTTATTTGTTTAGAATGTTCCAACATCCAGCCTTGCCTTTTTCTGATGATAATTGAGAATTTGTTGACTAATTTTACTGCAGCCACTCTTGTTAGAGAGGATGAAAGGATTACCGATCTGAACTTTCTCATTGGGCCAAAATTGTATGAAGCAAACTGGTTGGATCTAGTAAAAGGTGGATTTATTGCAAATGTACAGTGTGCTGAAGTATGGTGTCCAATGACAAAGGAGTTTTTTGCTGAATATTTGAAGAAAGAAAACTCCAAGAAAAAGCAGGTTTGCCTGGTTTACAAATCCTTCATTTTTGTTTTCTCTTCATGCAAATTATTTCTTAATTGGAAATCATGGATGGATGGATGTATGCATTATTCTGCATCATGTCAATTCTTCTTCATGTAATGCTTTTATTTGCTGCTGTTACATGTCTTTCTTGATTAACTTTTGCTGCTCTATTTTGACTTTCATGGTACGCTGTTATTTTCCGATTGTGATTTTTTATATATACATTTCTCTATGGAAGTAATTGCTTTATAGAAAGTCAGCAGGTTCCCAGCTGTTATTTATCCCCCTTCATTAACCTAATGGTCTCTCAAATTTCCAGGCACTCTATGTGATGAACCCAAATAAGTTCAGGGCATGCAAGTTTATTATAAGGTTTCATGAACAGCAACGTGACGATAAAATAATTGTCCTTGCTGACAATCTTTTTGCACTCAGAGTATGCGATGAAACTACGCAAACCTATGATCTATGGTGCTACCAGGTTGTCTATGAAGATCATTTTCTTAAGAAGTATGCTTCTACTTGTGTTGCTTCATATCTAATGTTGGCAATCTCTCTGTGTACTGTTTTAGCCATGTTGAGAGGACAAAAATTCTTGAAGCTTTCAAAACTAGCAAGGTACTCAATTGATGTTACCTTCTTTTTTTAGTAATGTTAGTTCTTCAAAATATTGGCATCTTATTTCTGATGGGTTCATACAATTTGCTCTACTTGACGATTGAAGTATTTGTAAGATCATTATGACATGCTTGAATGTATGAACTCTCTATTGGGTGTGTGTCAAGGTCAAGAAACTGGTGCATATATGTTATCCTATTTGGGTTGATGTGGTAGACTTGCCCATACTATTGAATTTTCTGATTTTTTCTTCTTTCGGAGTTGAAAATAATTAGAACTCTACAATATCGACTAGTTTTTCCTTTTAAATTAGATACAGCTTATGAAGTTGAAACATTATATTAATTATATTAAAAAAAAAAAATTGGAACATTATATCAATGAAGGTTGTCCTAATTTTTTTGTCATTTTCAGGTGGGTGATAATTCGATAGATATTCCTGTGGCGAATGTTATCATTCAGATTTCTTCACATGCTGGTTCAAGACATCAAGAAGGCCAACGTCTGGGTCATATTCTTAGGGCTAAGGTTTGTTTTCATATCCTCTTTCTATGCAATATAATCTTGGCTTGTCTCTAGTAGTTGGTAACAACAACAACAACAAGCCTTAGTCCCAAAATTTTAGTGTTACCTATGGATCTTAATAGACTAATTAAGGCTCATCAAAAATAATTAGCAACTTTAATTGATTGACATCATTATGGAAGATTGTTTGCGATGATTTTGGAATAAAAAAGCATTGGACATTGTTGTCAGAGTTTCATTTTAATGGATTATGCCAACCATCAGATTTAAGATTCTGTCCATTTGGATGTACAGGGTCAACTTCAAGATAGGATGGCGGGAGGTAAAGAGGAGTACAATGCATTTTTCTATTCCCTTGTGTCAACAGATACACAGGTATGCATCTGTTCTCTTTTCTTGATTTGATTAGTTATTGAACTGTGTGAGAATAATGATTAAGTGATTAAATCACCACTTCCTAGAGTAGGTATCTTGAGTTAGAGCCTTATCTCCACTCTTCCTCTAATTTAAAATTTTCACATATTAAGGGGGGAGTCTGGGTGGAGGAGTTTTAAAAATAATGTTTAAGTGATTAAATTCATTTTTTCCTATTAGTTTAAGCTTTTGGGACTAGTGGTAATTTGTCAAATCATTTTATTATAGATTTTTTTTTTTTTTTTTTTTTTTTTTTTTTTTTTTTTAATTTGGAAGTTTGAACCTTTTAATATTTGGTTAAGATTTTTGATATCCAAATTATTGGGTTTGAATGCAGGAGATGTACTAGTCTACCAAAAGGCAGCAGTTTTTGATTGATCAAGGTTATAGCTTTAAGGTATATGTTTATGTTTTATTATGCGTCGCATTTCATTGCGGAAGCAGTTATTCTGATGAGGATGCTAATTGCTAATACATGTAGAATTTTGCTTTTTTGCCCAGTAACTGTTATGCACATTGCTGTCAAAAGTGTATTTCATTTGGTTATTATTAGTTCGTAAATGGTACTCAACAAAAACTGTTTGCCCACCCTAATGTTTTTTTGTTATGCACAGCTTTTTTGTTGATTCTGAATTTTCCTTGGGCTTGGACCAAATTCAACAAAAAAACATTAGGGACTTTTGTGTGCTTTAACTAGTGTGGTTGCCCAGCACTGCAGGTATATATATATATATATATATATTTTATAAATAATTTTAAAGACACACCTAATCGCACACCCAATTTCATGTCTTGCTAATATGTGAGTTTGCAGCTGAGTTACACGCATTTTTCTACAATCTGTCATGGAAGACCAACCAATTCAGCATCAAACCTAACCTCTTCCCTTTATGGCTAAATTGAGATTACTTTGGCCTAACTTTGTTTCCAAAACCAAGTAATAGGTACTATTTAGTATTTACTACCCCATGTAAAAGGAGAGTGGTTAGTAAGCAAAGTACTGAGGCATGCTCACCAAAGCACCATATCAAATAATGCAATGGACATAGCTTGTTTCACAACAAATTTTATAATTGTTGAAGTGATTGACTTAAGTGATGGACACAACTGACACTCATGAATCCATTGATTTTTCTTTACCACTCACAAGATCACTTCATAATTATGAAATTTTTCATAATTTTTTTTATATCCATAGCATTAATTATAAATGGAAGAAGTTTTATATCCCAAAGAAAAGAGAGTATTATTTTGCAAATTCATGTTTGGCTACTATTATGGATAAAAACTATCCGTTAGAGCCAAACACAAGTAGCAAGAAGACAACATATGTACAGTTCTCTTTTATATCTAAGTAGCTGTAATCCCGCGTGATGTGCAGGAAATTTTGAAGTTGTTTTTATTTATTTATTATTTATTGATAAGTGAAAGAAGAAATAAGTACATGGAACTTATAGGTATTAGTCTTAAACTCAAAATTATATAATTATTTTTCTAATGGAGTATAATTGATAAGTAATGCTACAGCCACAAACTATTTTGATGTAGCCAACCTTTTATTGATTTTCATCTAAACCCATCATTAATGTCACTTTTATATTTACCAATAATCACTCACCACATCAGCAGTTTGTAAATTTTTTTATTAAATATTTTGTATTTCTAGCTTTATTCATAATTGATATAATGTAATATATATTTTGTAAGCTAAGCGGTTAATAATTGTTAACCTGCATAATAAACAATTTGCTTTTATAAACTCCATTTATAAACAATTTACTTTTATAAAATGCAAACTTATTCAAGAAAAAACTGTTTATAAATGTCCATTTTTTTTAACCTGAATTGTTCTAGGAAAGAGAAATGACACCATTCTCAAAGCAACATTTAGATGCGTACATTTGAACATGATTTAGTTTGCAATTTATCATACAGTCTATGCTTTTGTAAAAATGTTATGTAAATTATCTAAATATGTAGATCATGCATATGCTCATATGCTAAATCTGGTTTGACACCAACGTTTGTTTATGTGATACAATGGAATAATGAAGAATCGCTTCATTATGCTGAGGTACTAATTGGAATATCATTTTAATTTCTAAAAAATCACATAATTGGAATATCATACATGTGCTATATGGAAATGGCAACTCTTAGTGGGCTAATTTTCTTGGAAAATTTGTAACTATATGCCAAATTCCCGTCTCACAGAGAAGTTAGAGGGAAAAAAAATGAAACACTTATGAGCAAAAAAAATTATACATTTTGCTCATTGCTTATTTAAATTTAGTTACATGGACATTGATTGACTTTAAGAAAATCATGGTTCTTCCAAAGCAACTTTACTACTCTTATTCTCTGAAGATTCATTTAGTAGCTTTGGAACTGCCTACCTCTTCAAGGTATTTGGCTTTCACCCAAAGCACAACATTTAAACCTGTGATCATAGAAAAAGAACCTAGCAACTTAGCAAGCTGTAGACGAAAACTTCTTTTATTACATAAAAGGAAAACAATTACATTGATTGTGAATAGAGAGTTGGACATTGTTGAGAAGAGGGGACCTCTTTGTGATGCACCAAGCCTAAACAAAAAAGTTAACTACAGATCCAATTCAACATCTATAAGAAAAATTTTAAGTAATCAAAATGAGTACATTACAAAGAGTCATTGGAAAACATCCGAGTAAGAAGTATGGCCATGAAAAACTTATTCCTTACTTCACATCAAAATTCCTACAAAAACACACACACACACACACCAAAAGAGTTATATGCATATACCATTTTTCTAAGTCATACCCCGAGAGCAATGCAGTATTGACTGATTTGCTAACGCTAAAGATCGTCCCTATTATCTTGGCAATACTTCTTGAGCTTAATATATTAACCTTCTCCATTCTAATCAATTTAAAGAGTTTTTTAGAACATTTAAAATGTTTATATAATTGAATATAAAGAGACATACAAAAGAAATATGCATAAACATTGACATTTTATAAAATAAATCAACATGGTCTAGTTGCTTATCTATTTTATCTATCTATGTTCTTTTTATCACATTTTTTAATATTCCAAATAAATCAAGAATTGAACAATAATATATCATGCCGTGAGCCTTGTAAAACAATAATAATACATTTTTGAAAGACCCATTACACAAAAAGCCACCTACAAACACTTTACACTTGCATCCTTGTATTACCGCAACACTTTCCTTTGTGCAGTAGCGAGCAATTAGAGTTTTTTATAACGTTAAAATCAAACACTTAATCTTCTTCATAATGGGAGAAAATGCAATTTTTACCAAACAAACCAATGAAGATGGAGGGGGAAAACAGAAAAGGAAAAACTCACCTCAAAGGGACTTGCCAACTCTGCTTATACTTTGGGGACTTCTGCAGGGTGTGGAGAGAGAATTGGAAATCTATATATACATAATAAAAAAATGAATGGGTTTTAATTCCAAAGGGGCAAGCATTGAAGGTTTTGCTAAGGAGAGGAAGAGCCCAAAAACATAGAGTAAAAGGAGGGCCAAAATGATGAATGTGATTTAATGGGAAAGTAAATAAAGGGAGAATTGTTAACCATTTTGTGTTTTGATAAGGAGGTGAGAAGTCTTGTGAGTGGATGGATAACATATAATACATGGGACACTTGAACAGAATTAATAGAGAGTTGAAGTAATAAATGAGGAAGGAGAGTTTACTGGAAATATTAGAGGGAAATATTGAACAATTGTAATTGATTAAAGCAAGTTTGGGGGAAAAAAAGAGAGAAGAGGAAAGGGACAAAAACTAAATGCAAATCACTCTAATAAAGTGACACATGGCAGAACCTCATACTCTCCCGCATGAGGTCTCTGCTTTTTTTATATAATATACGTAGGTACTCAAGAATTCTTTGCCTTTGGCTTTGGCTTTTTTGGCTTGATTGCCTTGCCTTTGGCTTGAATTCTTTTGTCCCACATTGGAAAGATGTCTTTCCTCTTTCTACCTTATATGGGATGAACCAATGGAGTAAGAGTACCATTAGTTTGGTTGCCACATGGCAAAACCTCATACTCTCCCGCATGAGGTCTCTGCTTTTATATATAACTAGTCGCAGACCCGCGCATTGCGCGTGATTATTTTTTTATGGCGATCTCATTATTATTATTATTATTATTATTATTATTTTGTAATTTGAACTAATTTAATGAAAAGTAATGCATTTCATAATCATATTTATCACAAAATATTTTTTATTATTATTGTAGAATTGTTTTATTTAAAATTTGAAACCTTAATTCTACCATAGTTGGTTGACTAATTTTTACATCTCTAAGTCAATTAAACACGTTTTGCATGCTACATGTAAACCTTCTTTTCCATAAGGGTTGAAATTATGTGCGTAATACTTTTTTTCTATGGAAGTTAAAAAGAATAAAATTCACCTTGTCTTGATGTTTTCTAAAAATTAAATTTGGAGATTCTCTTTCAATAATTGTGAAAATTCCAAGCAATAATTCAAAACGTAATACGTGTTACATGTTCATGCTTTAATTGTGTAATTGTATGATTGATTTGGGTTGTAATTTATAAGTTGAATATGGTGATGTATATCTAAAATAGCCTAAATATGTTGTTTAGGATATTGAATATAGTGTTGTGTGTAATTTATAGAGTAGTGACGGTTGTAGTAATTAAAAATTGGTTTTTCATTGTCTTTTAAGTTAATAAAAACCTTACATATACTTTTTTTTTTTCAAAAAATGTTTACATATTTTTTTAACGTGAATCTTTACATATACCTTAATAAGTAAACTCTATACATTTCATTTTCTTAGATGCATAAAAAAAGACATCTATTCCATAATAATAATGGCTAATTAGTTTTTTCATGTTCTCATTTATAACGTTTCTTACTATTATCATATTTTACTGGTTATTGATTTTCATAATAGAGGCATTAAATGAGAGTTAAATTCCTAGAACCTTTCATTAGATTTTAAAAGTCATGGTGTGTGAAGAATATAAGCATTTAAAGACTTTTTTTTTTTTTTTTTTATATATATATTTTATTATTTATAAATAATTTTAAATGAAATGTCAAAAAAAAAAAAAGATTTTGAAAATTTTCATCTTTATTTCTTATATATTTCTATTATTACTAAAGAACGTTTTCCTTTTAGTTTTGATAATAAATATGATTTTCTAGATTAAAGTTTGATGAGATTCAAGTTTAAATTTTGTATGATTTTATTTAATTGTTGATTATATGATTTAATTAAGTGAATTTAACGATTTATTTATTTGCATTGTAAAGTTTATAATAACATTCGTAAGGTCATCTTTAATTAATTTTTTACTCCTTTAGCCATTGGTCTCTTTGTTTTCCAATTAATGGTTACTAATTAATTTATTTAATTGACGTTTGATTTCTTTTACTAATCTATTTCTCTCCCTCTTTGTTAACATCCTATTGTTTTCCCAAATTTGATGATAATTCTAATGTACTAAATATGCATATTGTAACGTTTATTTTTATTTTTATTTTATTCTATTTTGCTACCATGAAGTTAGTACATCCATAACTATTAGTTTATTATTTTATGATATGTTTGGTTTGATATTATTATTATTATTATTATAAATTTAGTGTTTCTAAAATAGCATGTGTTTTGTATTCTCCTTTTTCTATTAATGCATTGTAACTTTTTATGAGAATACTTTATAAGAAAATTGTTTATTTTTTTATTTTTTTTATATTGAGTGTTTCTAAATTGATATTTGTTTTATATTTCATTTTTCCATTGATGCATTGTAACATTTCATGAGAAGACTTTATAAGAACAATTTTTATTTATTGAATAAAATATTATACGTTTATTTTTTAAAAAATGAGACAAAATATAAATAATTATGATATGGAGGATGTTGCTAAATTTAAATGTTGAATAAGATAAGATGAGAATAAAATAATAAAAATAAAATGTATAGCAATAAACACCATATTATTTTAGTTATGCTATGTAATAAAATAATATTATATTTCTATATACTATATTTATAATGCAATAATATAACATTTAACAGCCAATGAGAATAAAAATGATAACAACATAAAATTTAAATCTAAATCATATCAAGCTGGATTACCTGTCAATTCCAATTTTAGCAAACTAACTGACTTCTAATAGTCTAAAATTGATTTCTGCGATGAATTTGGTGGTGCTTTCAATACTACATCAGTATGTTTTGATGGTTAACCTATTATACTAAAATTTAAATTAAAAAAAAAAAAAACATACCAAAAATTGAAGGAAAAAAAAAAAATATATATATATATATAGAGAGAGAGAGAGAGAGAGAGAGAGAGAGAGAGAGAGAGAGAGAGGCTTTTGTGTGTGGAAGAATAGAAATTATGCATGGAATAAGAGAGAGAATGACAATTTTATAGCATGAGAATAAGAATAAGAAGAGTAAAAAATAAAGGAAGATAAAAAGATAGAATAATATTAATATTGAGAGTAGTGGGGATATGAAAAGTTGAAATGGAATGAGAAAGGTTGAAGAAAGTTAAGGTAGAGAGTAGTGGGGATATGAAAAGTTAAAATGGAATTGAAAATTTAATAATAAATAAGAATAATTAAAAATAAGATAAATTAAATATGATATTTTGATTGTAATATAATAGAGTTTTTAATTCACTTTAAATGTTAAAAAATTGTATACAAAAATTGGAAAAAAAAGTGTGAAATAATTTACTAAAAAAAAAAAAAAAAAAAAAAAAACAAACAAACACACACACAAGCTCAAACTGACAACTAACTTGTCAAACCCTAAAAACATTCATGACCCATTTACCGTCAACAACTAAATAACTCAAACTCTCAATAATCCTTCCCAACCACAAACTACCAAATTTGGGAAAAAAAAAATCCATTTTCCCATATACATTTTTCATGAGAAACAAAGAAAAGAAAAGTTGTGATCTCTCTCCATAATTTGCTTTCCGATTTGTTATACCAATGACATATATTCAAGCAAAGACAATGTCTTGAGGGACCAAATAAGATTTGTGATACCAAGTGGGTAGAGATTGTGTATGACATTATCATTTATAGACATAGTTTTGAAACCTGGATCGTTCAAAGAATCGTAAAAGGAAGGTGTTTAAGGTTTTAAAAGTCAGATTAAGGTTGAACTGAGGTCATACCATGATGACATTATAATTAATTTAATAATTATTTTTAAAAAATTAAATTAGTAAAAATACAAAAATTAGTTAAAATATAAATATTTATATTTCAAATGTATTTTTCATATCATAATATTCATAAGAAAAATAAGTAATATTAAATCATAATCAAACATAAATAAATATTGAGTTTTTCAATCAATGGATATATATTAAATTAATATCCTTAAACTTTTTGTTAAAGATCAATATTCTACGCAAACCTTCATTTAAATTATCTTAAATCACATTTAGCCCATTTGGTAACCCAAATATTTTTTTTTATCATGCCAATCCCATTTAGTATATATGAAAAAAAAAATACAAAAACTGGAACAGGGGCTGACATTGGTTTGTCCGCCCACTAATTGATCAAGTACAATACAAACACAGGCCTTAAGAAAGCAATAAGTTGTTAAAGACTTGCAAGCATTTGGTAGTTGGTAAAAGTGGATGACAACTAAAGCTTGCCTAAGCAATGATTTGTCCGTCCATTTGCAACAACTTGACCTTCACTGTGACAGTCAAGCAATGAAGACCTGCAGAAATGGCAAAAACACAGTGAGAGCGAGAGAGACAGAGACAAAGAAGAAGAATAAGAAGAAATAGAGCTGCAATCTCATGGTGGTTGAAGCTTCAACAATGGCTGTAAGTACCCAAAAAAAATCTCTAATCTGAACTTGTGATTGGGCCGTTTTATTGATTTTCTTGCATAGGGCGGTTTTACGGGTTAAAAGAATCATTTTGGTGAACGGTTCATGGTTAACCCGGTCACACCGTATGGTCCGATCCAAGTTTCAAAACCATGTTTACAGATTGTTCAAGCACTTCTTTAACGTTGAAAACGTTTTGGTTTGGAGGTTCAAGGGCTTTAATTCTAAAAGCTTTTGTTTTTGTTTGTTTTTCTTTTTTTGTTTTTTTTTTGTTTTTTTGTTTTTTTGTTTTTTTGTTTTTTTTTTTTTTTTTTTTTTTTTTTTTTTTTTTTTGTTTTTTGGGTTTGTTTGTTTGCTGAGAACCCCATGACAAATATTCATGGCTTCAAATCTGATAATTTCATGGGGGGCTCCTTGGTGGGAAGGATTGGATTCTGCAATGGCATAGGTTAGGCTAATAGGCTTTTTATCTATAGAGGAAGAGATCATTGTAGATATATATAGAAAAAATAACGCAGTGGGTGTTCTATTTCCAATAGGCACAATTGAACGTTTTGAAAAACCTCTTGAATGGGAATAGGAAGAATCACCACTAATCAAGACAGAATTGAAGAAGGTCCGAATTAATGCTCAATTAGTTGAAGAATAGCAAAATATTAATTACAAAAGGAAGGGATAATGTGTACCTAATATGGACTCTCTTTTTTTCATTTTTCATTTTTTTTTCTTTTTTATGTATGGTGGCAATTGAACAGGCATGAAGGAGTGATTCAGTTAAATAAGGAGAGGAAGAGACTAAGGAGGGAATAGAGAGAGTTTGGCGTTGGGAAGCTGAAGTTGTGAAGTTTTGAAAGCGTGAAAAGCTGAAGTTGTGGAGTTTTGTAAGCCTGAAAGACATGAATACAGAGAGCGGTTAGCATTAAAGATTATTTAGCTTGGTTGGGGCTTTAGGGTGGTCAGCGTTAATTGTAATATATAAAGATTGGGCTTTAAAGTGGAGATAAGGATGAGAATTATTTCTTTTTAATAGTATATTAAAGTTATGAAAAAAATTTAGAAAAAGAAAGATAATTATATGGTTGCTTATGTGGCTCAATGTGAGCGTAGCAACATTAAATGCTACGCTTCAGCTTTTAGTATTATATAGATATAGATATAGATATAGACTAGTCGCTGATCCGTGCGATGCACAGGAAACCTATTGACTATGAAAAAAAATCCAACAATGAAAGAAGAATTTAAATTATCATTTATGCAATGTTGTTGACAATGCCAAAGAGCCTTAAAAGTAAACTTATAGATCATAAAAATATCATTATAAATTAATATATTATTGATAACACACCTAAACTTTAATATGATTAATGTAGAACTCTTGATCTAAATTCAAAATAAATTCTACAAAATAGGATTTTTTTTTTTTAATTCAAGTTAAGAAAAAAAAAAAAAACTATTAAATTCATGAAAGCAATCTTAGAAGAAAGTGAACAAATACCAATGCTATTTCCATTCAATGACACATATTGAGAGTATATAGAAACAATAACGAAACAACTCAAACTTGTGAGCTACTATGAGTAAAAAAACAAAAACAAAAACAAAAACAAAAACAAAACAAAACAAAAAAAAAAAAAAAAAAAATCCCTTGTGTGGTAGCCTCAATTGATGGCTGTTACATACTAGATCTATTTCAACTGAGTTTCAATTCAAGTGTTTATCTAAAATTTTAAAATTTTCATCAATCTTTGGATTGAATTTTTGCATAACTTGGTTAATTGTATAGTCACCCTATTTCCACCCTTAAACACCACAGTAAACACACAACTATGCTTTAGTTGTCACAAAAGAATTTTTTTTTTTTTTTTTATTCTTTTTCAATTCACCAATCTATGAAGGTTTTGGGGTTAATGTGAAAATTCTAGAGAAATCAACAAATAGTCAAAGGCTTCGATTATATTGTAAAATCACTCTATTTCCACCAAAGTTTTAAATTTCGTTTTAGAGGCTATTCCGAATTAGCTATTGGAACGGAATATTTTGATATCGGTGTGTGCCAATGCACCATTTCAGAATTACGCACCAAGTATATATATATATATATATATATATATATATATATATATATATTTTAGAAACAAACACACACACAAAAGGGAGAGGGAAATGAGTTCTAACACAAAGGCACACAATAACTCCACCAAGTATATATTGTAGTGTATATATGTAAATAATAAAATTACTATTATTTATTATTATTAAGCTTAAGTTTTTAAATTGATTTCTTCAAAAAAAAAAGTTTAAAAAATGATTATATATAAAATTCTAATGAAGGAACGTTCAAAATTAAACATGCTATAATTGTAAATAAGCAAGCATAAAAAGGTATTTGTAAACCATGCAACTTTCCTGGAAACTTTTCAAAAAATCATCATTCCCAAGCATGTGACTCATCGCTCCATATCTCCTCAGCCATTACCCTTTTTCCTTTCTTATTTTTACTTTTTCATTATCACATAACCTTTTCAAACTCTCTCCTCATCTTTTTTTGCCTTCCTTTAATTTAGAGTCTTTAGCCAGAACTCTAACCTTCTCGCCATATTACAATAGCGTTAAGTACCTCATAACAATCAGACCTACTCATTCCCCATGATCAATTGAGATCAATTACATGGAATCGAGCAAATCAGCAAATAAGGCCAGCTTTTTATTTTGGCCCGAAAAGAGTATTTCGACCAAAATGCCAAAATTTTAGATTTTTTTCCCCTCTTAGAAGATGTGGGTGGTTTTGGTTAGTATTGGGTTTGGCTGCAAATCTGCATTTTGGAGGAAGGAGAAAGCTATATTGGGTTTGGCTGTGGATCTGCGTTTTGGAGGAAGAGAAGGCAAAGCATCGTGAAAGGGAAAGGGAGAGCATCGGGTTTTAGAAAAGTTATATTATATTTTTTTTTTAAATTGTGCTAACATGGAAAATTGTGGGAGCTTCAAAAGTTTCGGTTATATACATATATATATATATATATATATATATATATAGACTAGTGTTTAACCCGCGCAATGCGCAGGGTCATTTTACGATTTAGGGTCAGCTTTACAACACTCACCATAAAATTCCTTTGATAGGTTTGGCTTTTGTCTTTCATATAAGACATGCAATATAATACCCTATATTTATGTTGTTATCATTAATGACTTCGCATGTCATCAATATTTGTTGCAATATAAAAGAAATTTTTTTAAAGAAATGTAAAGGTTATTATAATTTTTTTAAGTTGTATAAGTACAATTGATACATTTTTCTCTAAATTCTATTCCAAGTCTTCTATTTCAGTGAAATGTTACCTTTATAAATTTTCACAATAGCTTAAGTGACTATTACAATGAATGACCCTTCATATGTTTTGTAGAAATCATAATCTGTCTTATCTGCCTTTATACTTTTACAAAAACATGTGGAAAGAAAAAGGTATTTAGAATGGATGAGGCTCTACAAACTGAATTTCATTTATTGAATGTATACCAGCTTGACAATTATAATTATCTAAAATTCAGAAATGCTTGTTGTGTTTAAACAAATGAACCGTAAAAACACTTTTGAACTCTGTTTAACACCAAACACAATTTTCAATATTTAATTTAATATTCCCATTCATATTAGAAGGGAATAATGAAGTCACAAAATAGAGTATATATGCTTGGACAATGAAAATAAAACTGAACATTATCTTGATAAAGGAATTAAAGAGAAAAACACAACCATAAAATTCCATATCCAATCATTTTGACAAGAAGCCAACTTATTTAGAACTAGCACCTAAAAATTAAAGAATTAAGATACCTACTTTGGCATTATAGGATATCTTAAGAATTTCAATATCGTTAAGTCTTAAATTTGCTCACAATTGTAAAATGATGTAAAATATATTTTACACGGTACTAACATGCGTTGTGGAGGGACAAAACCTATCGTAAACAAAGATGACCCACTATCGAAACATGTGTGATCATAGCTAGAAAAAATAAGCACCAAAATAGTTCTCATCATAGTCAAACTTTCTTTAAAATGTTGATTTTCAATTGGAAATCTTATAAATTATATGTTAGCAATACTATTAACCACTCTTCAATTGGCATATCTGATCCACATATAAGGAAAAATGTACCATGGAGAAAACATTGAAATTAGAGACTGTATAAAATTGGACAAACAACAGTTAACATTGCTATAACAATTCAATAGGGCTCAGTCAATGTCCATGCTCTGCTTCATTTAAACATCCACAATAATAATAATAATCTCTAAGAGAATGCATCAATTAATCTTTTTTTTAACCATAGTAAAACAAATGTGTACAATCTGCAAATCTCAACAATAATAGAGGATTTAAAAGTTCTCTTTGACCAAATAGAATAACATCCCAAAACAATAACTAAACATATCCTTCTACGTTACTCTTGTAGATGACATCCATCCCATATAGCATCTTCCTAAACGACTATCTTATAGGAGTCTATTTTCTCTGATTTAACTCAGCTTGACTTACTTGACTCAGAGGTTCGCTTTCATACAGCGAGAGTCATTGGTTCAAATCCAATAATATGTAAAACCGGCTGAAACCCTTGTTTTTGCTAGCATGACAGCAAGTACGGACTGGCAGCAAGGAGTCAAGTGAATGACCAAAGCATTGGTATGTCCTTTGTTGTACTATGGATCCCTAAGCAAAGAATACCCATTGCACCACAACCATACACACCCCATAAAATTTAGTTCAGAATTCAAAAAGTTACATATCAGAGATTATAGTATAGTTCTGAAAAGCGATAAAAACAGAGTCCTCTGTTATCTTTATGTAGCATTTTTGGCTTCTGAACTTCATTTATATTTACATATATTAATTTAGATGTTTTATCCACGTATTTATTTTTTGGCATCAACCAAGTGGGGCCTCAACTTCTAAACTGAACCCAGATCAGAAACTACACTACAAATCATATCAAAAACAAAATAAAAACTCTCCTCTTTTACAATCAAACATCCCTCTTCACCCATGTATCAATAGATCAAGGAAATCTCAATCCTGGCATAGAGGCATCAATGTACTTATTCTACTGATAAAAAAAATTTATGTACACAAATTTCCAAAAGCTTACAGACACAATAAAATCAGAATGGCCTTATTCACTATTAGATGAATGGTAAGTAAGAGTTAAGAACTCTTGCACTTATATACACAATATTCTATAAATAACTTCTTTAAAATACTAATGGATGAAATCATGAAACTCCATTAACTCATTCTATAACCCAATGGTAGATACTTTTTAAGTAGAAAATTAATAAAACATATAGATCATGATAGCATATTTCAATATCATAATTACAAAATTAAATGGTACCAAAATATTTTGACCAACGAATCCAAATAAATAAATAAAAAAGCAATACAAATTCTGTTAGGTTCAAACAGTAATAAAATAATTGGTAAGAAGTAAATCACAACTACAACAACTGAGCCAAACATTTCATCATTTTTCTCTTTTACGCTAAGATTTTCTCAAAATTAGTACTCTTCTTCTTACTACTAAATCTGAGATCTTTTATATAATCCATTCAGGCATTGTATTACTTCTATGCTCATCTAGTCCTTTAAAACTAGGTGAAATGCAAAGTATGTAAGGATTTTCATAAATAAATAAATAAATAAATAAAAATAAAAACAGAAAAAAAGAGCCTTAAATAACTGGTCTCGCATTCCTATAGCAAATTTTAATCATTCTTATAGTATCATGTATCTTTAGATGATGCTATATAGCCTATGCATTCTTTCTTTTCCTTTTTTTTTTTTTTTTTTTTTCTCTCTTACTCAATCTCTCATCTCAAACACACAATCCTTTTTTATTCTTTTTCTGTCACTCAAACACACATGACTTGTGTTAGGTGTAAAAAAAATATTATTTTAATATGGTGTATTGTAAAATAAAGAATGTGATGTAAGGACTCTTGTAAGAGTAGTAATGTAAAATAAATCAATTGGCCTTTTGGTGAGACAATGCATTTTTTTTTCAATAGGCAATTGGGTATGCTTTTAACAGGGTATGAACTAATACAAATATAGCAATTATCAATATCATTAAGACTTGACATGCGCACTGAATTGTAAAAGGTAAAAATGAAACGGTGAAAGTACCTTGTATATGATAATTTCTATCACATATTTGAAATATTTGTACCAGATTTAGTAAGCATGGTCACTACAGCTAAATATAATAGCTTCTATAAAAGTATAATAAAAGCAAAAAAGTAATAGTAAGGAGAATCCTCTTTAAAATTTAAACTAATAAAAGAAACTATAACAATCAAATCATGTTCTTGTGTTTTTATTTTCAGAACATATGAGGTGGTCTATTTCATCAGCAAAGCATAGTGTCCTTAACTTTAGTATGCAATAGGAAATGCAAATAATACATAATATTGTTCAAAGAGCTAAGTTGAAATAATGCCTTAGTGGAATCTTGTAAAATGTGTGGATTCCTCTAAGAAACTCATCGAGCCCATGCTACTTAAGACAACATAAACTAAATTAATGAAATTAAAGATTAATTTTCCTCAAGTCTAAAAAGTAAATTATAGTCTATTAACATAAGAGGGCATGAACTTCTAGGAAAGTTGACACTCCTAAAATTTAATTTATATGAGCTGGTCATTTTTTAAATTCATACCAAAACTTGTAGTTGGCCAAATGCAAACCAATTTGCGTGGTTTGCAACAATATTTTGACAATATTTGTATAATCTATGAAGAGCAATAATTTCATACAATCTCTTGTGCAAAGAGGACAATCCATATAATTGCAGCCATTATTTCTAATTGCTCAAAAAAAAAAAAAAAAAAAGCATAGCAATTTTAAATTGCGGCAGAGAAAGATGAAAGAAATACCGCAAACGAAGCCTAAGAAAACATTGAAAATATGGGTTGAATTGTAAAAAGTAATGTAGCAGTTCAGTAAAAATTTAAATCTGAAAAATGAAGGTTTGGACCACAACGAATCAACCCTTGATTCTGCATTTGTTAGTGGTTCATGTATAGCCCAGAATTCAAATAGCTAAAAAATCTATCCTTGTAACAATAACAATAAATAAATAAATAAAAAATTATTCCGCACTTGAATTGGACTAAATAAACTAACTTAAAATTTAAGGAAACATATATTTTAAAGAACATTGTGAAGAACAAATAAAAAATAAAAAAATCAAGAGCATATCTGAAACCTTAAACAAGATTTATTTTAAAGAATTTAACATTCAAAAAATTACATACCCAAACCTAAGCCTAAATCAAAATCAATTCAATCGAAATCCCCAAGCCTAAATCATATTTAAACGATAAAATTTTAAAACAAATCAAAAACCTTACCAGTAAAGGTTTCGACGTGGTGATAGAATGGTAGGAAAAATAGTGAACCGGTATGCTTAATCAGCCATATGATAAAGCCGCATTATTTCTTTTGCTTGTTTGTGTTGAAAGAATGGGTTTAAGGTTTGGTTGAGGGGAAAAACCATTATTGAAACCATAAATAACCGAAATGCCTAAATCAAAACAAAGAAAATACCATAATTGCCAAACATAAATCATTTTTATCACAAGATTTTTTTTTCTTTTAAAAATTTGTAATAAAAAAAATAAAAATAAAAACAAATAAAGCAAAAAAAAAAAAAAAAAAAAAACTCACCCTATAACAATGTACTGCCAGTTGAGGGATGCAATTTTTTTGGTGGTTAGAGTCTGATAGTGGTGCTGGCCTGAGATGTCTCTCCATCTCCCCTACGCCTATGTTTTTTTGTAGTCCACACCAAATTGTAGAAAAAACAATGACAGAACCGACTGTTTTGTTTTTGCAAGAACCAGAGATGATAATTTGAGATGAAAGCATCAAAGAAAGAGAATAAAGCCGTCTATTTTTCAAAAGGGGTCAAAGAAGAATCCTAGACGTCTCAACAGGGGAAACTCAACAATGAGAAGTTTCAGAAAACAAAAAATAGTAGAGTTTTTGTACGTTTATAAATTTGACAAAAAAAAACGTTTTGACAGAGAATCCAAAAACCCAAAACAAAAAGGAATCAAATCTATACCTATTCAACAAAAAAACTCAATCAAAAGTAACATTTCATACCCAAATCTAAAAAATGGGGGGGGGGGGGGGAAACAATGTACGGTGCCCAATCGATGCAGTGTTTACCGTTCTGCCTCTTTCTCTGTTTCTTCCTCCGTGTCCCAGGCCTCATCCTCTCTCTATTTCATCGCCTCTCTCTTTCTCGACCTCTCTCTGTTTCATCACCTCTCTCTATTTCTGACCCAAAATACCAATCTATTAATCAAAACCAAATCTGACCCAAAATACCAATCTATTTCATAATTAACACCCAATTGATTCTCCAAATAGAAACCAAAAACCCTAAATTTTTAAATTTAAAACAGAACTTTACCTAGCGATTCCAATAGTCAGGTAGTGAGTGGAGGCTTACAGTGATGGCAGAAGATCTGGGTGGCACCCTTACGGTGATGGCAAAGATGCCATTATAATGATGGTAGAGATGCCCTTCTCTATCTCTGCCTCTCTATTTCTTTGTCTCTTTTTCTCTCGATCTGTCTCCCTTTTCTCTGTAGCAATCTTTCTGTTTTTTTTTTTTTTTTTAAGCGGTTAGTTTCCTTTTATACTAAGGGGCTCCCAAATAGTGTTTTAACGTAGTCAAACATTATAATTTATAGCTTTTAAACGGTGTTATAGTGTTATTATACAATGTAATGTATCGGTTTTTAACTTAAATTGTCTGAATTTTAGATAGTCATCTTATTTGTCATCACCTCCTCAATTGTAGGCATTCACTTTCTCTCAGCTTCTGCTATTATATATATATATATATAGACTAGACGCAGACCCGCGCAATGCGCAAGAAAAAAAAAACTATTTACTACAGCGAAAAATATTATTTCTCTTTTAAGAACTCAAATGATAAAGCTAAAAGCTAATGATTAATTAAACCAATATAATTTTTTCCTATCAAGGGTCTTAAATTTAAGTATGAATTTCAAATTTGTGTGCTTTCTATAATAGGGAGTATCAAACAATAGGATGATTAAATAAAGATGGATTGAGTATACTATTATTAACAGAAATAGTTTAAATTTTTTTTAAAAAAAAAAACCAATAAAATGGACCAAAAATGCAATTGTAATTAAAAGTTAAAAGTGAAATTTCAAGTTCTATTATAATCTCTCACAACATATTTGGTTCACAAACTACAGTCACTGTTACTCATACAGAGTTTGGATTGTGCACCTATACTTGCAGTTTAGAATCTTGACATTGAAATTGATAGATGGTAAATTCTCTTTAGAATCATGTATATGCTTTCAGACCTCAACTACTTCAAGTACTTTGTTTTATCCACATGACTCCTGGAATCAAAACTGAAAATGAAATACTAAGGTCATCACCATAAAATATAAATGCATCTAATTTGACAATAAGATCTGAGAAACTAATCACTCACCAAATACAATTATTCCTACCAATCATAACCATTTGAGCCAAATATCAAAATTAAAATCATTTAGATGGAGACGAAGAAATCAGGAATGAAACAAAATTCCTACAAAATGCAATATAGAAAGAGAGGCAGAGACAAACCAACTCTTAAGAACAAAAGCGCAAGAGCGTGACAACAAAGGGTTAAGACTTGAAGAGACGCCCAAAGAACCAAAAGAGAATACCACGGTGCTTGATTAAACTTAGGTTCCACTTACAACATTTACAAACTACTTAGCTGCCAAGTGCCAATACTCACAACTTTCAACAAACACCTGCTGCCCAACAAATTGATACCAAGTGAAGGCCTAAGGCCTTGACATAGCAACTTTGAAAAGTATTATAGGTCTTATATAGTTTATGTTACAACAATTTGTACTAATTTAAAAATATGCCAAGGGGAGTACAAAAAACATCTATTAGACAAAATAATACCTTACATGAAACCCAAGTCCAAAAAAAAATATATAGAATAAAAAATTAAGAAGCTTGTTCTACAAATTCTCTCATGACTTTGGTAGGGAGAACCCTCAAAGATAACAATATAGCAGTAGTCTTTCTATGCACTTTTCAACTTTGACAGCCCATGAACATATTGGAACTTCTTCAAATTCTTACATTGAAATGAAACACCAATCCATTTGCCTTTCTTAGACTTTGAAGCTTCCATGAGATCCATGATTTGCCTAAGAATAGGAAAAATTTTCATCTGTTTCAATGTTGTTGCAGACTCTGTTTCTTAGCATTTCTCTCCTTCCAAAAGCACTACATAAAGACAACATTGTATTAGACATCTTCTCTAATAAAATATGAACGGTTTTAGACCCCTTAAAACACAACTAGATTGGTTAGCCTAGATTAATTAGCCAAGTTGTTACTTAGTCAAATTATGCAATTCTAGGTTAAGGTAATCAAATAATCATATCAAGATATAAAGCAGCAGAAAATAAATGAACACAAGATATGATGACCTAGGAAACCACACGGTAAAAACCTGGGGAGGATTTGACCTAGTTATCCTCAAGGTAAACCTGAATTCACTATGCGAAAGAATCGAAGTTCATGCAGAAGGACTACAAGCTCCCCGCTTGACTTCCTAATGCTACCCACCAGTAGAACTTACTGACACGACCACGTGCAAGCTTCGAATCCACGGACTCCTTCTTTCTTGGATTCTCCAATCAACTACAAGCATCCCCGCTTGATATTCTTTAAGCTTCAATGGTAGCAACCAAGTTGATCATCAAGATATTGATATTATCTCCAACTTGAAAACCCTAAGCTTTGTGTAAAGGAAAGCTCCTCTAGATCTCACAAGAGATTTACACAAAATAGCAATGTATGAGCAACAATACAATTGGAGCAACCTTAAAAAACATGGCTAGGGTTTAGTTTATATACCTAGGGTAAAAACATGAAACCCTAAACGTTTAATGAAGTAGGGTTGAGTTGGAAATTCTGCAGAAAAATCAACCTGTGCGATTTTTGATCGATCAAGTCTATTCTTCGATTAATCGAGCCAAGCCGAAAGTCCCAAGTACTTCTACAACCACTCGATTCCAACTTTACAATAATAAACCAACTTTAAGCAAACCTCAACAAGACTAAATACATTGTTTTGATCATGGTTTGCCAACATTACAAATTAGAGTTCTAAATACATAAAATTCTAAGACCTTAGAACCTAACAAACTCCCCCTTTGGCAATCCGTAACAAAACCCTAATTAAAAGCTCAAAGTTTTACAAATAAAAAGCCCTTTACAAAGAAATGCTCATAAACTTCAAATTCAGCCTAACTACTATCCATCGGTTGCAAGTGTAGACAGCAGCTTAGTTGAATCAACCTGTATATTCCTGAAATACTCAACAAATGCATAAACGCATGTGTGACAGAAAAGAGTAAAACAACAGGTATAACATTCTTGTAAGATTCACACAACACAAAATAAATACATATATGAATGAACAACTCATAAATATAAATAAATAAGCAGTGAATCACAAAGCAACAAGAATCAATGAAAAGAAAAATGTATATCAATCAATGTTACTCCCCCTAACATGAATATCTCCAAAAATGATATACAAAGTGAAGCACCTAGATACAATCTAAAAACTCCACAAGTAATTAAAAAAAAAAAAAAAATCTCCCCCTAACAACAAAACTCCTCTATAAGACAAAACTCCACTCCTCCTTTTTGTGACGAAATGCCAAAGAGCAATCATGAGTTGCCATCAAAAGGAGGTGGTGAGGGTGAATGAAGACGCGCTAAGTCGGCTCGGAAAGCACGAATCTCATATAGTAAGTCCACCAAAATGTGACCATAAGCTGCCTGAACAGTCATGACAGTCTCCAGAGTACGACGAACATCAAAGTCAGTTGAAGAAGGTGGAGGAACATCAGCAGCAACAGCATCATCACCAACAGGATCAAGAACATCCTCATCAGCAAAACTTGTAGAAGAAGGAGGAGATGCACTACTAGACAGCTCAGACCTAGGGTGTTTAGAACCAGCTCGAAGATGAGCGGCCCTCTGTCTAAAAAAAGACACACCTATGGGAGCTATCACATGAACGGCCTCAGAGGAAGGGAAGTCACTAAGTTCAAGATAGAGCGAAATCCTATGAATAAAAATAGGATAAACAAGAGCATGAGAAGTAGATGAACTCCTATAAACATCGTTCAAAGAACGAAGAAAGAGATGGGGAAAACTAATAGGAGCATCAATAACCAAAGCGTACAAAAATACACACCTCTTACGAGGAATGGTATGAACATGAGAAATGGGCCAGATGGAATGACACGTTATCCTAAAGAGCAGATAGTGCAACCCGGAGAGCTTAGTGGAAGTGATCCTAGGATCAGAACCCCACTGAACAGAAGTCCTAGTGATGAAAGATAAAACATCGCTCAGCAAGGGAGACTCGTCATATGGATAGACAGGATTCCTAACTAACGGTACCCCTAGAGCATCAGCCACTACCTGAGGAGTAATGGTGTACTCTACGCCTCGTATCCAACTCTTTACTAAAGTGTTGGAATCATAGACGCGGATAGAGATGTTCGAAAAGAACTCTCTAATCAAGGCAGAAGGTGGAGGAGGATTGAAAATGTCCAACAAGGGTAACCAGCCCCGACGCTCAAAGTTTGCCCTAATGGCAGGATCAAGCTCATCTAACAAAACAGAACGCTTAGCCCAAATCTTCCCCTTAAGGTTAAGTTTCTCAAAAAACTCTTGGTTTTTCTCACTTAGAAACCTCTCACGGTTAAAGGAAGGAGGGGATGGAGAGGAAGAGGGAACAGACCTACGAGCTCTAGTCTTCCTAGGCATGATTCTAAGGAAATGACAGAGACACAAAGAAAAACCAAAAGAACACAAGAAAATAAAACCAAGGACAGACTGCAAGTGAGCACAAAAACAATAGAACGAAAAGTCCATATATGCATGAACAGATACAATGCCATGATGCATGTACTAATGCAGTGAGCAATTAAGTTCAATTGAGATTAAATTAACAAAATTGGCTTGAGCAGGGAATTTCTTATCAAAAAACCCAAAAAATTGAAAACCACTTGATGAAATTTTTAAACAAATTGATGAATTGAGCATTACAAAACACAGCACATAGATTATAATGCTTAATTTCATTAATACAACAAGCCAATTTCATCAAATTTTACCCAATTTAACAAAATCCCCAAATCGGATTAAGAACAAACCCTAGAATTTTCAATTTTTCACCAAACACAAAATTGATCAAATTAACAAGTAAGAATCATGTTTATGATGTGTCCCCGCAAAAACCCAATGATCAATTGCATAAAATAGGGCTTGAATCAACAGAAAATCCCAAAAATGCTAAGTTCGAAAATCTCCCTCAAATGCATGAATTTATGCATGAAAACCTGAAAATAAACTCAAAAGGAAGGGCAAAAGAGTCTTACTGGCTTGAGGAAAGAGAGATTTTGCAAAAACTTCGGAGGAAAACGACAAAAATCTGAAACTTTTTGACTTGCCTCATCGGAGAGAGAGAGAAAAAGTTTGAAAAATTCAGATTTGATCTTTTTAAAAAAGCTTCTCCACGATTTTCGATCGATTGAAAATTACATTCAATCGATCGAATGAACCAGACATTTTAAAACAAACTAGAGCACTTTTTCGATCGATCGAAAAACAAATTGGATCGATCGAAATGGGCAAAGGCTCACTAAATTTTGAGAAAAAATCCAGTTTTGAAAAACACAAACCTAATTTTGAAAAACAACTCCTCAAAGCTTTAAACAAGGAAAGCAAAATGCATGAATATGAGATGGAATGCCTTTTCAAAAACCCAAATTTTTTAACCCCAAATTATGTCAAAAACAAGTTTCAATCATTCTCCCATTGAATTTTCTCAAGCAACAAAAATGTTGTGCACAAATCTCAAGATATTTTCAAACTTGGTTGGTCAGACCAAAAACACACACACTAGCATGTACAGTGTTTAATAAGGAGTAACTTATGTAGTGTGTGATACTAGAAAAAACTTGAGATACATGTGAGGTGATATGTGAATAGCAATCAAACACAAAGTCTACACAATTCATCACATAGAATTTAAAAGAGACTATTACCTAAAGAGTTACATCCTATAACTCCCACATCTCCTAGAACAAAAGCTTGCAATCATGTAAGTTTCTTGCATTTTTGCCTCTTATTTGTATGAAATGACATTCAGCCTAATAGTACACACCAGTTTGAATTAAGTGAATTGGCATCAAGCCTAATAGTACACACTAGTTTTAATTTAATTTGAGACTACACCTTATGTTCTTTTTGTGCATTTGCTACACTTTCTCGAGCACACAATCTTATGATATGCACTAAGGTGTTCATGATTGGCTAGTGAACAGTAGTGAGATGGTTATTTATGCCTTTCTCAAAAGAGTTAAGTCTGACAGTTAAATAACATATGACTTCATGATTAAGACAGAGTGATTAAGAACCATACACATCTTTCCCACACAACATGCACTACAAAGTTTCAACTACTTAAGTGCAATGAATAAGTTTATCAAAGTTAAACAAGGTACACAAGACATGACATGTGTAAAAAGATAGACCAACCATGTTTTTCAAAAATCAAGAAAAATAGTGTCAAACATAATTTTTGCTTTCTCCCTTTTTTCTTTTTTTTTTTTCTTTTTTTTATTTAAGAGAAAACAAATAAATCCTAGAATGAAATGCATGAATGTAATGCCATGAAAATCCTAGAACAAAATAAAAGAAAACACAAAAACCAAAGAACTATGGTCACAAATGAATGAGCAATGAAGCACAAGGACCATGTCAGAAAGACTCAATTAGGTCGAGTCTTTTGCATTCAAAACCTTTTAGATGCATCACGAGCACTGGAGTTTTTATTCACATTTGAGTGATTTCTAACTCCAGGATTGGAATAAAGGTTCAAAACATTTACCAATTCACCAATAAGTGCCATAGGATCTTGTGCTTGAGACACAGACACTTTTGGTTTGTTTGCTCTCTTAGCAGCTTGAAGCTTGTAACAGTTAGGACGAATGTGTCCAGACTTACCACAAAAATGACAAACCCAAGTAGGTTTACCATGTATCTTGTCCTTAGAAAGGGTAGGTTTAGTTTCTCTCAAATCAACCCTATTCTTCTTAGGAGGTGAAACTTCTACGAGTTTGACTACCTCACTCACAGGTGGTTTGACCGTTTCACTCACAACCTCACTCACGGAAGATTTAGAAGAAGAAGAATGAACAAAATTCGTGGAATACGGTGCAGAGTCAAAGATGCTTTCAATATAACCTGACCTAGATTTATTAGAAGGATACTTTTGAACATTTAGCATGTGATCAAGTTTAGAACTAGCAGATCTAACAATAGATAAATTATGTTCCAAAGTTTTAACTTTATCAAGCAAAAGCATGTTCTCAGATTTAACATTGTTCAAAAGATCATTAGCATCAAACAGTTTAACAAGCAAATTTTTCTTTTCAAGCTTAAGAGAATCAATTTTCTTCAGGCCAAGTTCTACATTCATAGCATCCCTAGCAGCAATTTTGCAGAGTTTATTGTAGGTCTCTTGAAGATTTGCATCCTCAAAGAGTTCCCCATCAGAAGGGTTCTCTTCAACAGATATGCTTTCATTGACTACAGCAGTAGCAGTGAAAGCAATGAAATTTCCATCCTCATCACATCCGGACTCATCATCAAAAACCTCATTATCGCTAAAGGTTACAGCCATAGCTTTACCCTTAGTCCTTAAGAATGTAGGACATTCAGATTTCACATGACCATACCCTTGACAACCAAAACATTGAGGACCCAAAGAATTATTTAAAGATTGACCAATTTTTTCTTTAGGTTTTTCAAGGTTACTAACTTTAGTGGGATCATTCTTCCTATAATTTCTAGGTTCAGCAGTGTAAGTACCTCTTGCCTTTCTATTGGTATTAAAAGAAAGTTTTTGAAATTTTTGGCAAGATAGGCAATCTCTGTAGCAGAGAGCTCATCATCAAATCCACCACCATCAACATCATCAACAAACTTAAGAGCCATTGATTTGGATTTGTTCACTTTAGGTAGGTCAAACTCATAAGACTGAAGAGATCCTACAAGTTCATCAACAGGGATGAAGTCCACATCCTTGCTTTCAGTGATGGCAGTCACTTTGGGTCTAAAGTCTTCAGTTAAGGATCTAAATATCTTCCTAACAATTTTAGGTTGATCATAGACTTCACCCAAATTAAAAGCAGAATTGACAATATCATTTAATTTAGCATAGAATTCATCAAAAGATTCATCATCAGACACTCTAATGCTTTCAAATCTAGAAGTCAATTGTTGCAATTTATTGATCTTAACTGCCTTTGTGCCTTCATGCACAGTTTGGAGGATTTTCCAAGCAACATGAGCAACCTCAACATTAGAGATCCTCTTAAATTCCTCCATGGAAACAGCATTAAAGATGACATTCATAACTTTGCTATTAAAGCCTGCTACTTCTTTTTCAGAAGTTTGCCACTCACTCACAAGAGTAGTGGGCTTCTCCCATCCGTACTCAACGAAATTCCAGACTCTCTCATCAATGGATTTCAGAAATGTTTTCATCCTTACTTTCCAATACGCATAGTTATTCCCATCAAAGTGAGGAGAAACAATCAGAGAGTGTCCATGCTCCATGACAACAGGGGTCAAGGATCAGCTCAGAGATCAAGAAATCTCCAACAAAAGAGCTACCAGCTCTGATACCACTTGAACGGTTTTAGACCCCTTAAAACACAACTAGATTGGTTAGTCTAGATTAATTAGCCAAGTTGTTACTTAATCAAATTATGCAATTCTGGGTTAAAGCAATCAAATAATCATATCAAGATATAAAGCAGCGGAAAATAAATGAACACAAGATATGATGACCCAGGAAACCACACAGTAAAAACCTGGGGAGGATTTGACCTCTCTATCCTCAAGGTAAACCAGAATTCACTATGCGAAAGAATCGAAGTTCATACAGAAGGACTACAAGCTCCCCGCTTGACTTCCTAATGCTACCCACCAGTAGAACTTACTGATACGACCACATGCAAGCTCCGAATCCACGGACTCCTTCCTTCTTGGATTCTCCAATCAGCTACAAGCACCCTCGCTTGATATTCTTTAAGCTTCAATGGTAGCAACCAAGTTGATCATCAAGATATTGATATTATCTCCAACTTGAAAACCCTAAGCTTTGTGTAAAGGAAAGCTCCTCTAGATCTCACAAGAGATTTACACAAAACAACAATGTATGAGCAACAATATAATTGGAGCAACCTTAAAAAACATGGCTAGGGTTTAGTTTATATACCTAGGGTAAAAACATAAAACCCTAAACGTTTAATGAAGTAGGGCTGAGTTGGAAATTCTGCAGAAAAATCAACCTGTGCGATTTTCGATCAATCGAGTCTATTCTTCGATCAATCGAGCCAGGCCGAAAGTCCTAAGTACTTCTGCAGCCACTCGATTCCAACTTTACAATAATAAACCAACTTTGAGCAAGCCTTAACAAGACTAAATACATTGTTTTGATCATGGTTTGCCAACATTACAAATTAGAGTTCTAAATACATAAAATCCTAAGACCTTAGAACCTAACAAAATATGATTAATTAAAAAAAATGTTTGCTTATCCTTCCAAATTCAGCAATAGAGAGGTACACCCCAATAAGAAATTGAACGATTAATAAAATCTCTTAGTTTCCATTTAGTTAGCTGTGCCCCCACTTATTGAATTATTGTATTGCCAGAGAAAAGAAGAAGCAACTATTAGACAATATTGAATAAAAATGAAAATGCTATATTTTTCATCTCAATGATTCTGCATACGACATTGTTCATTTTGCACAAATGATAAGTCCTTGACCCTAATTGAACAATGATTAAACTCACATTGAATAAAGTTAAGTAAGACCCACATTCTTTTTTGCTAAATAATCAAGTGAGAGTGGCCCTTACACACACTACAATCATTAAATTTTTAATTCCATTTTAAAGAACAAACCACTTGAAAGATAAATATTCACATAAAAAATAGGCAGGGAAGGGAGGAAGTTAGTTTAAATTGTTAATTTTTTTTTTTTTTTTGTATAATTGGTCTTCTCTCTTGTTGGTTTTTTTGTGTAAGTTATTTTGTCCTACTAATGACTACTAATGATCTTCACACATTTCAAGTCACAGTGAGAGAATAGAAATTTGACAGAAAGTCTCAAACTCATTAATCTTTCTAACCTTCACAATGAAGTTTGAAGGGCATCAATAAGATCAAAATTAATTTAATCCTATAAAAGATTAAAAAAAATGTATAACCACATCACTTCAAAAACATTTAAGTAGCAACATAATTGGTAATTCAAATATCAAATATAAATTAGAAGAAGAAAGATGTATATTAAATAATGAAGCACACTTGCAGCCCATGCCTTAGTTCCAATATGGCAACAAACAGAAGCCAAATTCTTAGCCTTAATGCTTAAATCAAGGAGCTAATTTACCACAGATAAAGCATGACAAATTGCCCCTTAATATCACACCCAATGTCTGAATTTGTTCTTTGCATTTACCTTAGGAATAGATTATGCTTTTACTTTATAACTTTTCCTTGTGCAAATTACTTTCTATACATGATGTAAATAGAATTTCTCATAAACATATTTCAAGCCTGAATCAATGTCCATGATTCCAATAGTATTAAAAGCATGTAAAATTTCCAAATTGATCATACCCTTTCGCAGAAACAATGGTGTTTTTTGTATTGCATGAACATGGCAGTGACCACTTGGACTTCTTCTTTCTAGAGCCGCTAGGTACTGATTCGTCAGATGGAGCCGATGACGCCAAAGCTAATTCGTCATATCAGCATAGTTGATTCTTGTTGCAAAAATCATTGAATGTTTCTTCAAAGTTTTAAGTAAAAATTTATTTAAAATTGAAAGTGAATAAGAAAAACCTAAACAATGAGAGATGTGGATAAAGGATTCACCATCATTGTCTAGTTTATGATTTTAATGATGACCCAATCATCAGACTTGATAACGTTCATCATTGCTATATCTTCATCATCAACTTGAGCCCTTGCATCACTATAACACATGGCATCAATTCAAAAGTAGGAAAAAAAAAAAATTAAGACAAACAATTTAGAATGGCAGAAAAGAATACATGACCGACCCTCTAAAAATCTATAGCCTTAGAAGCACGAACACTCCAAAATCCCTATACTTAAAATAAATATAAAATACACCTAAATATATTAATTGATTTAATCACTATATCCCCAACGTATCATCTCTTAATTTTTTTAAAGAATTGACATATCACTGTGTGATCCATGTCCATATTTCTTAGTCTATAGCCAACCCCAAAATTTTGAGACTAATGCTTGGTTGATGTTGTTGTTTTAGTAAGAACAAACGATTTATGTGCACTCAGTGTGTACATAATTACATCGAATTATCAGTTTTTGCTTTGCATATAACATAAAAATACCAACACATAAATGAACAAATCAATGTAGAATTTGATTATTAATATGAAACAAAAATTCATTTCAAAGATAAAACCTAAAGAAGGCCAAGATTAGATAAAAGTGGACATATATTTATATAACTTGCATTTCTAGGATTGGACCGTAGTTGAACATCATCAACAATGGTTGAGTTTTTGAATGTACTCATCGACTATTAATTGTACTCCAGAGGAACGCTTTCTCCCTACCATTAATATCCGTAGGAACAACTCTCTGCCCAAAATAAAAAATAATAAATAAAAATAAATAAAAATAAAAATCAATTAGCATTTGGTAAAACTCAAAATTTGAAGGAAAAATCGAAAATAGATTTTATTTACCATAGATTGGCCCCTATATATGCCTCCTGAAATATGAAAGAGTAAAGTAAAGAAATGGAAATTATTAGTAAGATAAGAAACGGTGGAAAATGTAAGAACCTGAAAGAGGAGCAGTCAGATTGGCATAGATTGAGATAACCATCCTGCCTTCCTTTTGCTTTTGATTTTGCCTAAAAGGATGAGGGGGAGGATAGAGAGGTGAAATTGAATTTGGTTTTTTTTTTCATAATGGAATCAAGTTTTTCATACGGCAAAAAAACCTAAAATAAATATCAATGCAACATTCAATCCTATACTTATTTAATCCCAAAGATTTCCTTAAGATTAGAAATAGAAGTACCCAAACTAAAATCCATATTTTTAGTGACTTCTGTAATCTAAAAAAACTAACAAAAACAAAAACAAAAAAAAAAAAGTAAATATCTAAAATTTAGAAAACAAACATTTTGATAGAGAATAAAAAAACCCAAAACAAAAATGAATCAAATCTAAGCCTACCCAAGAAAAAAACTCAGTTAAATGTAACATTTTATACCCAAACCTACAAAATTGAGAAAAAAAATGCACCGATGTCGGTTCCAGCGATCTGATGGTGATCTGATGGTCTAAGTCTGGCAAGGGATGGTGATGACCGGTTGTACAAACTTTGTCTCCTCTGTATTGCAAACGTTTTTTTTTTTTTTTTCTCCTTCCCTTTCTCTGCATTGCTAGGTCTTTTTAGTTGCAAGGCATTTTTTATTTATTTATTTGACTTTAACCGTTTTCTTTTTAAACATATATACACAAAGGCGATCAAACGGTGTTAATGCTGGGAAACAATATATGTATTGTATTTTAACTTAAACGTGTCTGAATTTTAGGTAAGCAATTATCCTATTTGTCAGCACCTCTTGATTGTAGGAATCTACTTTCTCTAAGCTTCTGCTATTATATAGATATAGATATAGATATATGTAGATACTCAAGAATTCTTTGCCTTTGTCTTTGGCTTTGGCTTTTTTGGCTTGATTGCCTTACCTTGCCTTTGGCTTGAATTCTTTTGTCCCACATTGAAAAGATGTCTTTCCTCTTCCTACAATATATATATATATATATATATATATTGATTTTCAAAATACTAAAAACAAAAAATAATTGTTTAGGAGATCACTTCTATTTTTGAGATTTTCTTTAAACAAATATTTACAAAAAGTAACATGTAGAATTTGTAGATTACTTTTTTTTTTTTTTTTTTTTTTGTGGATAATGATGAGGGAATAGAGCTCACCATGTATTTTTTTTTTTTAATAATAAGTTTCAAATTTGAAGTGTGGGAATTTTTTTTGTAATAAAGATAAGTTTCTTAAATTAAGAGATAAAAGAGTTTGGACAAATACGTAAGGTTTACTGTTTTCAATTTATTTACAGCTATGTCATTAAAAAACATTTTTTGTATCTTGAAAACACCTCTTAGCTGTTTTCAAAATCATGTTTTGAACCAAAAACATAGGATATAGTTTTTTAAAAACTGTATTTAGAACATATTAGAAAAAATGAGAAGAGAAAGAAGACAAAAGCTAAATGCAAATCACTCTAATAAATCGCCACATGGCAGAATCTCATGCTTTCCTGCATAAGGTCTCTGCTTTTATATATATATATATATATTAATATTAATGATTGATTGATTGGCACATCTATTGCATTTGCAAAGGTGAGTGGATATGGCAATAACAAGCCTCACCCTCAGCAGCATGTGCAGCTGCACCTGGCTTCAAAGCTCAGCACCACCGCCACCGCCTCCGCCTCAGCTGAGTGTTTGTTGCTATTCTTCTACTTAGCTCTCTGTTCATTAAACCTTGACACACATTCGCAGTTCTAGAGTCATAGCTTGCCTTCATGCCAATAGGTCTCTCTCTCTCTCTAATATTATATTTAGGGATTGTTTTGTTGTCTTATACTCTTATTAATGGCTTAGTTGCTGTATCTTTTTTCTCCTTTTGGATAGCGCAGAGCTGGCACTGAAAGCTGCACATGCTGCACTTAGTGGTGGCATCATAGTCGTGAGTTTTTTTTTTTTTTTTTTTCCTTACAAATTTTTCTTTCATCTTTTCATAAATTGAACTAGAGTTTCATGTCAAGTAAACTGTCTTAATAATTAATGAAGCACGTGCGTAACAGTCATGACTTATAAGACCCAACTTTTGTTATATAAATAAATATTAACTAAGTAACTTTTATAACCTTAAAAGCTGATTCAATTGCATTGTTTTGGACAGTCTAGAACTTATTCCACCCACATTGCTTATCCCTTAATCCATGGATTGTGATTAGTTAGATTCATGCCGTTACTTAAGGTCTCTTGTAATTTAGAATGTTGGGAAATTTTTGCATTGTTGATTGGGAAAATGTTTGGTTTATGTTAATCATTTTATAAAGAAATACAACGGTAATTTTTTGTTATTCTACAATTAGTTGCAGTAGTCCATGATTATATGAAAGATGGTTTCTGATTTGTTTCTCATTCTTGATATGTAGCTGGAGATTGTGATGTCTACCCCAGGTGTATTTGAGGTTGTTTAGAATGCAATCTTTTCCAATTCCCCAATGTAATTGGCTTCTTGGGCTTGAGAGTTAATGTGCTTTCTTTCTCTTTTGTATAGGTTCTTCAACAGCTGGTGCAGGAGCATCCTACTACAACCTTAGGAGTAATTCTCTTCATAGCTGCTCTTGAATTTCTTAATATATCATTTATGTTCAAATTGTATGTGCTTGACAAAAATCCTTGCTAAATTCTATGCTTGTCGGTATGGTTATCTGTGCATGATCTATGGACAAATTATGTGCTTGTTTGGAAGGACATTAGACTGGTGTTTCTCATTTGTTGGATGTTATATGAACATGTGAGCTTGATTTATAATGATCCATGATGAGCTAATTAGCTTAATTACTAGTTATCTGACAAAATGCTATAATAAATTGCCCCTTTTAGATATTATCTTTAGGCACATTTCATGTAATGCAATTTTAAGTTCACAATCTGTTTTTGGATACATGTGGATGGGTTTGTTTGTTGCTGACATACCATAGACAAATATAAATAGAGAGCCCAATTTTGATTTACTATCTGTTAAATAAGAATAGGCCATAGCTACTTGGAGGACTATCAAAAACTATCTTTGTAAGACTTTGAATGTTTTTACTGTTCCAACTTCAATCAAGAGTAGTCATAGAAAGGTTCCATATATATATATATATATATATATCTATGCAAGTACTGCTTTACAAGAGTTTTCTCACTTCTGAAAAATATTAAGTATCCTGCAGGTTGGGACTGTTTTAGATGTAGAGGATGCCAAAAATGCAATAAATGATGGAGCCAAATTTCTAATGAGTCCTACAATGGTGAAAGTATGCGTTTTGATTCTGCAGTCTCATGAGTTTTGAATTATTTTGTCCTTTTTAGTGCTCTTCATGATTCTTTTAACTTTCTGTCTTGAATTTAATCCTAAACAAACCTGTTAGAAGGCATCACTAATACCGCTTCTTCTGTATACTCTTTATATGCTTATTGGCTGTCAGGACATTGTGGTTGATGCCCAATGTGGTGAAGTTTTGTACATACTTGGAGTGATGACCCCAACAAATAAGGGCATCTTTTGAAACTTAAAATTCTCTCATTTTTGTCATTTTTAGTGTTTGTAAAAATTTTCTTAAAGCACTTGACTTCTTATAATGTTTATCTTGTTGGACACTTCTATTTCAGAGTTATTTTTTTTTCTACCGTTCTATTTGAGATTTAAAACTTTTGAGTCAGAACAAGAACTGAAAACCTGATTGTGATTTACAGATATTGTCTGCATATGATTCTGGTGCCAAAATTGTCAAGGTGAGTCTTAACATGTTCTATGATGTTTAAGATTGGACAGTTCATATGGTAGCCAGTGTCCAATGCCATATGCACTCCTGACTCCTTTTTTCAAAGGATATTAATGTGAAAGCTCATTATTTATTTGATATCCTGTATCCATTAGTCATTACGGTTGATAGGTACACAATTATGGTAAATGTCCCCAATTGACCATGAACTTCCTTTAAACATATATCAATGCTTGAATAGTCATGGTTTTCTTTTTGGTTCAAAAATAAAAGTCATCTTTCTAAATGAAATTATATGAAGTTATGCAAGCTACAATAATAAGTTCTGTAGCTTAGCTTGCTGAGTTAGAATAAGATATTAGTGGAGATTGGATCTAAATTATAGTAAACTATTTTTCTGAGAGGAATGTGCATCTTCATTTCTCTTGTAACCAACTTGGATTCAAGATTTGTCATTTTAATTAGTTCATCTTGTCTCAAATCTAACCTATCTAAATTTAATCTTTCAGTTTTCTATCTTGTGAATTGATCATGCTTTAGACTTACCCAAAAAATATCATGCATGCATAGTCAGGACCTCATGCAGGGTTCTGACATGAAGCAAGCTAGGACCACAGTCACCATGCAGGGTTTGAGAAAGTTGCACGCCTTCTAAAGTTGCTAGAGGAGGAATCTGCTAAAAGTTTGCTACAAGTCATTCATGAGTACACCTGCGAGAGATTGTGATTCTATTGGAAAATATTTTTCATCATAAGATTGTAATTTAATTAAAGGGTGTAGAAGTACAAGCCCAGTTGAGATGTAATCATCTAACATGTTACTGCATTTTTGGACTTTCATATTCAAATGCAATTTTACATAACAAATTATTTTCCTGTTAGTGACCAAACATATAACAACTTTTCTATTTTAATAAGATCCATTCATGAAAAGTTATTAAATTTTATATTGGCTGCCAACTTATTGGAACCTTCATGTTTGATTGCTAGGTTCTATTTTCATGTTTTATTTTCCTGTTTGTAAGCTAGGTTCTATTTTCATAGTCTGGTTTACTGCTACAGGGGGGAAAAAAACCTGAGGGGAACTCGAGTCTTTTACACTTGAGTTCCATTACAAACAAAAAAGAAAAGAAAAAACAAAGTAAATTTAGCATTAGAAGCTCGAGTTCTATTTAGTACTCGAGTTCACTAGCAATGAGTAAGCTAGGCAGAGAGTTCAAAATTATTTGCGGCCAAATGCCACTAGAAAAATTCCCAGTAAAAATCGAGTCTTTGAAACTCGATTTACATTTCAGTGTCTTTTTGGTAAATAAGTCCAATATAAATCATGCCTTTGAATCTCGATTTGCAGTGGCATATTTTTTTTTTTTTTTTTTTTTTTATATTAAAATACTGGTAGTTATTTATGAAGGTGCCACCCAAATGGAAATCGAGTTTCAAAGACTCGATTTCCATTGGGGATTTTTTTTTCTTCCCCCACTTGCAACGGTAAACCAGAATTTTTTTTTTCTTCCCCCCTATACTAGTAAACCAGATCCAGAACACATCACATTGGCAGTAGTAAACAACTAGATATGAGCATAATATATATATATGTCCACTAACCCACTTCTTAAAAAAAAAAAAAAAAAACTAAACTTAGACATGTACTGATTAAAAAAAAAAAAAAAACTAACACACATAAATGTCCACTAACCCACTTTTATTGTTTTTTTAAAATACTTTATTACCATTATTTAAAAAGAAAAAAGCACCCCACGTACTGAGAGTTAAAAAAAAAAAAAAAAAACTAACACACAGTAAATGTGGGTGTTTAAATACATCTATAGTTATTGCCAAAAAAAAAAATCCCCAACAGTTTTAATGTTATCAAATTACTTCCCATCTCTTCCTTAAAAAAGAAAATACTCCCCATCTCCATCCTCAAGTCCCTACTTTTTAATAATACTAAGAGGAACAATAGTACTATTTCTTTATCTATTTTATTTGTCTAGTTTAATGTTTAGTATTTATTTTTGTATTTTATTTCAATTACCATGAGTAGCTAAATTTATAATTAGGTTTGAGGATGAAACCTTGTTAAGGATTGTCAATAATATTTATGTGATTTGATTTTTCCCACAATAGTTGTTCTTTAATGATTTAAATTGTACTTGCTTCATATCAATTGATTAAGATGGGATTCTAGATATGAGTTCGATCATGTTTTACTCATGATTTAGGATTTGTCTTAATTAATTGAATGCTTGGTTTATTATTTCTTAATTTTTAAAATTGGATATCTCTTATGATTTGTTTGGCTACAGATACAATTGATGATTTCATTTTATACCTAGGAAGCGAAGAAGAGCATGCTTTAGATATTTAAATAGAAGTTTTAATGATAATATTTTCCATGATCGCAAGATTGATTTCTAGATTATCATGCCGTAGTTGGGAAAAATTAATGATCATAAATATATGCTGATATAAATTAACAATGAGGATTCCAAAATCTTAATTCCTTTCTCTAGATTGTTTACATCTCTTTACTGCCTTATATTATATCTTTGCTTAATTTAATTAGTTTCTTAGTATATTTAATTTCAAACTACCAATTTTTATTAAACTAGATTAGGATTAATTTGGTTAAGATTTGATTAATTTTCCTATGTTCATTCAAGTCCCTATGAGTTCGACTTCGTTCTTATCAAACTATATTTTGGTACGGTTCATACACTTATAAGTAATTTAAAATTTCACAACAAGAAGGTAAAGGTACCTCAAAAGATCTGTACCTTTGTTTCGAGGCTTCTCTATGACAAAATTTCTACTAATCTTACCTTTAAGAGCAAAGGAATTCCAACCACAAGCTACTACCCTCTTTGCAATGCAGAAGATGAATCCACTTCTCACCTCTTCCTTTATTCCCCCTTCACTAGAGCAATTTGGCATGGGTCACCTTTGGTGTACACACATCTGAATTGAACAACATCATTATCCAAATTTGGATTAGGAATGTTATACTCAGAAATAAAAGACTGGAGCCAAACATGATTCTTTACCTTTAAACTATTTTCACAACTCTATAGACCATTTGGAACCATAGAAACATGGTGGCACATGAAGGGAAACAACCTAAGCCCATGGAAGTGATTCTAACTATTTAATCTTTAACTTGTAGGTACCATGAGGCATTCAACAGAGACTCCACTTCTACCCCCTAGATTGCAGATCAGACTCCTACAATTCAAAGATTTGGTGGACCTTGGCAGCTGATCATCAAGATTGCTGGAGCTAGAAGACAAAAAACTAAGAGATGTGGTTTTGCTTATGAATTCAGAGACCTACAAGGAAACATCATGATTTCCAGTTTTTCAAGTTATGCAACAGTGACTACAAACAATGCAGCCCAGGAAGCTATGGTTGAAGCAACTGATAGAGCTAGGAACCTTGGATATACTCATATTCTAATCTTGTGCAGTAGCAAACAAATTGTTCAAGTTATCAACAAGGCTCAAGCTCCAAACTGGCAGGAATAGAATATGGTGGCATATCTCCGCTATTTTGCTCAGAATGGATTGTTATTTCATTCTTGTTTTGTTTCCAAGGTTATAACTTGTAATGTATATAGTGTCTGTTTGGGACAAACTGAAATTTCAACTTATTTTTACTATTATGCATAGGTTCCATTGCACTTTTTGATACTATTCATGAGTTTAACTGTACTGTTAAACTAACTTTTACATTTATCTACAGTGCTTTCAGCAAAAAGTTTTCAGTTTCAATTAAATAAGCAGTTTACAAATGGATACACAGTCTAACTAAACTAGCAGCTTCAATGCCAATCCACCAATGTTGGGTGAACCCAACCCTTTTGTAATCCTACGTTTCCTACAAATGGTATCCAAAAATAAAAATAGAGTTTTTGATATTTTTTTGTATTTTTTAACCTTTAAAAAACTAAAATTAATTAGGCGAAACTACACAATTGGTCCCTGAAGTTTACTTTGTGTGTGCAATTGGTCCCTTAAGTTTAAAGCGAGCACAATTAGTCCCTTACGTTTTAAAACTGAGTTGTGTTGGTCCTTTTACTAACTGTTATTAACAGTGTTACTTACGTGACTAACAGAATAATAACTTAGTATTTTTTTTTAATTATGTGACATGTTTTTAATTAAAAAATTAGAAACTAAATTTACACGTGAGAAAAAAAAAAAAAATCACTTGTACCAAATTAAAAATTTTATATTCTTCCTGTTGTAAAAACCCACAACGAGAGAGGGTTATCAGGCAATCAGTGATTTTTTTTACATAGTAGAGTACTCCTCAAAAAACAATACTACCCAAGTTGAAGAAAAAAAATTTTTCCTTTCTAGAAGAAGTTGAAGAAAAAGATGCGACGAATTTGGACGCAACCAATGTGGTTTTGCTAAAGACTCGCATCGCGCCACGATCTTTGACGATGGCTAAGAGTCCAGGCACGCCATACCACAGTGCAAAGAATTGTAGCAAATGTCGATTCGATAGGCTGGAGACTTCGTCGTATTGGCTCAGTCATATCAAATTGGCAGAGTCTGTGGGCAAGCATTTTGTTTCGGCTGCTTTCTTTGGACTTGTCGTTGAATCCACAGCTGAGGTTTGGTGTTTCACTTTTTCTTTTTAAATTTTGTTTTGTCTTTGCAAGCTTATGCTTTTTATAATTGTAGTTGCCAATTTTCCATGTTTCGTTGTAAGAAAACACTAACGATGATATGTAAGAAATTAAGAATGTTCAGGTAATCAACTGTCTAAAAAGTTCTGGAAAACTGGTTAAAAAAAAATTAAAAATTAAAAAAGTCACCAGTTGCCTGATAACCCTCTCTCGTTGTGGGTTTTTACAACAGGCAAAAAATAAATTTTTTAATTTGGTACTAGTGATTTTTTTTTTCTCATGTGTAAATTTAGTTTCTAATTTTTTAATTAAAAACATGCCACATCATTTAAAAAAAAAAAAAAAAAAAAACCAAGTCATTGTTCCATTAACAATAATTAGTAAAATGATCAACACAACTCAATTTTAAAACCTAAGAGACTAATTGTGCTCACTTCAAACTTAAGAGACCAATTGTGCACATAGAGAAAACTTCATGGACCAATAAAGTAGTTTCGCCAATTAATTAATATGCTCAAAATATGATTTGTCAATATTCTTTTTTTAATAGTTGATGTGGCACCATTATTTTTGGAGTTTTATTAATAAGTTGATGACATGGCATAATATTGACCATTGGAGACTGCAAATAAATTCATGAAAAAATTTATTTTAAAACCAATTTAAAAATATTTTTATGGAAAAAAAAAAGTGATTAAATTTTTTGTCAACTTTTTCAAATTCCCATAAAAAATTTCTTAAAATTAATGATTAATGTATGTCCTTGAGACATTAATTAGACCCTATAAGAATTGCTAATAAGGTATTATTATTTTAAATTATTTATAAATTAATGACACATTGTATGAGGTAATATCATAACTATTAATTACAAAATGAAAAGTTAGGATTTTAAGAATTTTATGTGAGTGTGGAGCTTGTGTCCAGTGGCTAGTAGGGACGGACCCAGGTGCAGGGCAAAGGGGGCCTGGCCCCCCCCCCCCCCGGGGGTCCAAAAATAAAAATTTTTAGTATGTAAAATTTTAAAAAAACAAGTTTGGGCCCCTTGGTTTATAGCTTGGGCCCCCCTTGGTTTTTAACTAAGGCCCTCAGCCAGTCAACCCAAGAGTTTTCAAAAGCTCATGAAAACCTTAAAAAAAAAAATTGTATAAATCTATTTATAATAACAATAATATAATATATAATAATGTGGTTTATATTAAAATATTAGATTATCTATTTATATCTGATAATAATAGGAGGACAAATAATTTTTTAATTGTTTGATTTAATCTAATTGCACTTAAATAGTAATTTGCACTTCATTGTTCACACTTTTTTTTAACAAAAATTATTGTATAAATCTTCAAAATTTCATACCTATTAATCAATTTTTTATCCTAAATGTTGAAACATTAGATGTAACTCCTTAGAAAAGCTCTAAAATGTAAAAAGGTAAATTCAAACCTATTAACCTAAGTACAAATAATTTAATACAGTGAAAAAAATGTAGGCACAAGTTTATTTAAAGTTAGTTTGTGAAATAAAGTAATTTAATTTTGGCCATAATTTGGGCCAAATTAACTTGAATTTTTTGCATTTTGAGCTATCGTAGGCTTAACCTATTAACACAATGTAGGCATAACTAACTTGTTCTTCCTAAGAAAATTTCCTGGCTCCGCCAGTGACTATATGGATGTGCGTTTGATTTTTTTTTTTTTTTTTTCGCTTATCTCCAGCCCCCCTAGCTTGAAATCCTGCATCCGTCCCTGGTGGCTAGTGACATTGGACACGTTGCGATGTGGACACATGTCCAACACTAAACATGTGTTTGTACTCTAACGGGTCCAATAGCTACTGGCTACTAGACACAAGTCAAACCTTTTTATGTGATACATCACATACTTTTGATGTGGTGGTTACTTTATAAGTATAAATACTTGTAGTGTTTGAGAGGTAACAAAATTTAACTCTCTTAAAAAGAGTTTCACACGCGTATACATCTAAATTAAGTTACAGTAAAAAAAAATTTTTTTGGGTATAAATTTTTTTTTTTTTTAAATAATGCGTAGAGTTAGGTAGGAACTCTTATAACTTTTTTTTTTTTTTTTTTTTTTCGCGTACTCTACTACACGTATCCCCTACGAATATGCAAGTTCAGGAATAAATACAACACCAAGAATCCTAACCCCTCCTATTGGCCGAATGCTTCTTTATGTGAAAAAAGCCTTCAGACGTCGTGACCCTCTTTAGCCACCAGCCCCTCTGTCTTCAAACCGCCACATCGCTCGCTCTCACAGGCTCGTCACTCTCTTTCACTCCAGTGAGTTTTTTTTTTTTTTTTTTTTCTTGGTTTAAAATTCTAAGATTTTGTTTTTGATCTATCTGCTTATATAGTTATATGTGAATCTTTGGTTCTCTGAAACTGCTGTGTTTGCGTTTGTTATTTATTTTTATTCTATTTGGTTATTGAGAAAATAGCCTCCCTTTTTTCTTCGGAAATTCGCTAAGACAAGTGAAGGTCTGCAAATTCTTATAAATCCTGCCTTTTTATTTTCTCTATTGTACGTATATAACCCTTTTTATTTTCTCTATTATATTAGGGGCGTAGCTGTCCCCCCCCCCCCCCCCCCCCCCCCGCCCCCCAAATTTTGAATTTACCCCCTAATTTTGAATTTTTTTAAATATATATAATTATTTTAATGTTTTCGAAATTTAGCTTACAAAAATAAGAGTTGGCCCCCAAATATTTGATTTAGTGCTCTTAAAAAAAAATAGTCTAATAATTATAGACACATAATATTATTTTTCGCAATTCTATTCTTTATTGTAAAATATACTCTTATATCTGTTAAATATTTAATAAAGTTTGACACCAAACTTTTTTGAGTCTATATCTTTTTCAACTAATTTTGTGGCAATTAATAAGTCATTGATTTATTAAAAAAATAATGTTACTAAAACTACACATGAAATATCTCTTTAGTTACATAATGGGTTAAAGCAAGATAACTTCAAATATGTTTAAAGCCTAGTTTATTTCTCTAAGTTTTGGATGATTCATGTTTTTGAAAATTTCATTAGTTCAATTGAAAGATTTTTTTTTTTTACTTACTTTAGTATAAAATTTGATAATTTATATCAAAAATAAAATTTTTTAAGAATTTCACTATAAAAATAGTAAAAATGAATTTTATTTTATGAAAAATCGCCATCAAACATAATTATGATTGAAATTATTAAGCTCTTTTTTTGTTGTTGGGTGTGTATATATATAACTTATCAAATAAAAAAGTGTGTGTACATAATAAAAAAGTGTGTGTATGTGTATGTGGCAATTGTCTTGATAAATATATTAGAGTTGCAACTTAGCCCCCAAACAAAAAGTTCTAACTCTGCCCCTAATTATATATAGTTTTTTTATTTATCATTATTTAATTTTACACTAATATCAACTAAAGTAGTTTTGTTTATGTTCAGTTTTCATTATAATTATGGCAAAGAGACGGACTAAGCTCTCAAAGAGAAGACACCAAAAGGTGATAAATTTCAATCATTCTATAATGCTACAAATATTAGATATTTTATTTATTTCTGGGATAGTTGTTATATTCTTTTCTAATCTACCTTAACAATTTCCCCAGGATTGGTTAAGTAAATTGCCAGATGAAATTCTTGTGTCCATTCTGTCACTATTGACATTAAAAGAAATGCAGCGGACAAGTGTTCTCTCCAAAAGGTGGAGATATTTGTGGACATCTACGACCCGCTTGGACTTCAATGATTCAAGGTTACTATCTCTTGTGAGGAGGAAGACATCCGATCAACAGAACTTTAGTTATAATGGTGTTGATCAAGCCTTTCTCATATTGGCGATTGTGAAGAATATAGAGTCTGAATTTGTTCGTTGGGTGAATAGTATGTTGGAATTGCATCAAGGTAATGCTATAGATGAGTTTAGGGTTGTTTCTGAAATGAATGGGAGGAAATTCAAGTCGGAAATTGACAATTGGATATGCTTTTCACTGAGAAAAAAGGTTAAAAAGCTTTCGTTGGATTTCATGATGAATGGGGTGGCCAATGCTTATACTCTTACCAGTCAGATTTTTCATAGTTACAGTCTCGATTCCTTATCAGACCTCTCTTTGACTTCTGTGGAAGTGACTGGGGAAGTTCTTGAGTATGTTTTATCCAATTGCCCATTCATTGAGATATTACATGTGGAAAATTCAAATTCTCTAGTGAAGTTAAAGACTTCTAACCCTTTGCCCAAGCTAAAGCACTTAGAATTAAACTGCTGCTCTCTCAAACATATTCAGATTTCTGCTATAAATCTTGTTTCTTTCAAATACAGTGGGCTTTATAAGACGATAAAGATCCTTCTAGGGGATGTTCCCAATTTTGTTGATCTGTATGTGAAAAATGTGACAGATGACTGTTTTCACTATTTCTTACAAAATGATTGCCCACTTTCACGTTATCTCTCTCAGCTGGAGACACTTGAGCTAGATCTTTTTACTACGGTTAGTCATAATTTCATTGTGAACTCCATTGTGCCTTTTCTTTTTTCATACATCAACGTTTGTATATGAATGTGTTCCTTTTTCTTGGTTCAATTGTTCAGGACTCTTTCCAGGTTCCCAAATTTCCAGAGTTAAGAAATCTCAGGCAATTGAAATTGGATATATATCCTTACTTTAGTAGCCTCCGTTGTTGCGTTTCCTTGCTAAACGCATCCCCTGTTTTGCATAGATTTGTGCTCAAGGTAATGCTTATAATTTTAGAGTTTTTTTTTTTTTTGCTCAAGGTAATGTTTATGATTTTAGATTTGTGGGATTTATTGTGCAGACATTTTATTATCTATGTTTTCACTTTAGGTGTGTTTTCCTATACATTGACTACAATTCTTAGTATGCATATGTACTATGTAACCACAAATTTGTTCTGTTACATACTATAGATAATTCCCACATAATGGTTTATTGTTGTCTCAAATCTTTTAGAAAATATACAACAAAAGTTATTATAAAATTATTTCTGTTTAACTCCTGTTTTCATTCTCTTGTACAGCCCTTACTATGCCTTTTTATATTGCGTTTTTTGCTATCTTTAGAGATTATTGGTTTGGTTTAAGTTACACTTAATGGAACTTTTATTAATTTTATATCACTAACTTCTTAATGAATATATTTGTTGACAAATCCGTTATGTACTTATATTTATTATCTAATTTTATATTGAAGGCACTTGTTTTAATGTTTTTTGGAAACTAAATGTCCACAATGAACTTGCTAGTCGTGGATCATTCTCTCTCAAGAATTATATGTTTTTAAGAGCTTGGTGCAAATAAACTATTAGGATTTTTAGACCCCAGTTGTCTAAAATTTTATCAAATCTTAGCCAAATAATTAATTATGCAATAGATCCTGATTCTAACAAACATCAAATAAGCATAGATCACATGAACACCAAGAATGATAACTTAGAAAAACTATTGAATTGTGGTTTTAAAGTAAAAAACCTAGGAGGATTTAACTTAAACAATTTTTAAGGCAACATATCCATTAGATAGAATCGAAGTTTATACAATAGATCTAATCCTAAATCTACTACTACCTCATGTAGTACTTACGTGACCACATGCAATTCCGAATTCACTGACTCTTTTACTATGAAACTATTACACACAAACTCTCTTGTTTGTGATTTTGAGATCTCCACTCAAAGGTTTTAGATTAGCAACTGTGGTTAACTGATTTCATACAAACTTCCTTGTTTGTAACTCTAAGATCTACACTTGAAGGTTTTGACCAAAAACTATTGTAGACTAGAATGCTCTATGGTTTCATACATATCTGAACTATGGCAGCAACAACATTGTATTAAGTTTTCTCTATCTGCTCTTGAGATCTCACGAGTTGAATAGGTGGGGGTTTAGATCTATTCTCTGAAGAGCTTAGGGTTTCTGCTTCTCTAACCTCTCAATAAGTATTGCTTGATGGGCCTTTATATAGACTCTCCATCAGGGTTTCAAAAACACACATATACAGCAGACTTAATAAATCACATCAGATCTGAAAAGCTGAATCTGCGAATCTCAATCGATTGAGCTAGGAATCGAACAGCAGTCAAACTTATCTCAATCAGTCGAGGCAAGTGTCAAGCCAGCATTCAAACCGACAGATTCTTCTTTTTCTTCAGCAAATCTTGAGCTTTTGTCTTAGACTTACAATTTACATTAAGAACTCAGCAAGACTCAATACTTCTGTCATCGGTTGCCAACACCTAGTCCTTTGGACCTAACATAAACCATTCCATTCTCTATTGGATGGCATTCACTTTAAAGGATAAACATGATAAGGCTATTTTGAATGCTATTTTGTTTTTAGTTTTTTTGTAACTTCAATTTGGTTAAATGAAGGATAGTTTTAGATGCCCGTAGGTTAGGAAAACTACTTTTATTCATATGAATAGCGCTAGCACTTGGCTTTACCAATGGAAGCTGCAATTGGTTGGCACCTTGGCATAATTGGCTTTATTGTTTCTTGTAACATGCATATGTTTTCCTTATGTTGTAATGATGTTTAGAAGTACATTTGCATCTAATAAGCCCGATAACAAGCCTTATGGAAACTACAATGGTCTCATTTGGCATAAGCATAAGTGATAACTTACTTCTATTCAACAATAATAAATTAGACAACCTATTACCTGAGGCAACACAATAATTCTGATCAGCTTGAAGTATTTTGTTGATGACATTGTGAATGGTGTCCCTATCTTTTAACTAGCATAACACTGTTACTTCTTCCTTGTGACAGTTTATTGGCCTAGATGGTCCACGGGAAGGAAAAATAAAGGTACCGAGGGCTAAATATCCACACCAGTGCCTCAAGGTGGTTGAATTGATTGGTTTTTATGGTTGTACTATTGACATGGAGCTTGCCTTGTATGTAATCAATAATGCTCCGTCATTGGAGAAGATAATTATTGATACGCGAAGTCCATGTTTGGGAGAGAAGATAATTATTGATACGCGAAGTCCATGCGTGGAAGAAATATTACTTGATTCTAGCGATCCTAAGAAATTAGCAGCTTTATATTATGTGGAGCAACTAAAAGCAAGAATAGCTCCAGGGGTGGAATTGGTGGTACTATAGGGGTGTTTGGTTCATCATAATATGGTAAAAATCACAATGACATTATGGGAATGTGAAATTACAATTTTTGGTTCATTTATTTATATACAAGTTTACGTAGCATTTGGTTTAGGGAATTCACATTGTCCTCTGGCATCAAAATTCCTTAAAATGTGATGTCTGATAAATATTTAGTTTAATTATGAATCTACTAAGATTTCCAATTGTATAAGATTCTTATGTTTGAGTTATTTATAGGAATCTTATAAGGATAATTATGCATCCCATACAACTAAAGAGAGGGAAGAATTACTACAAACTTAAAAGACAATTTGAGTTACAGTATTTAAATTCATTTTAACCCAATTGAAAGAGCAAGAAGTGACTAGGTTCCAAACTTAAAAAGCAATGTGCTTTGTGTGAATTATCAAGTCACTTTTTTGATATCTTTCTACAAATAAATAATGAGAGAATAATATACATTTTATATTTATTCAAAATTATTTAAACAAGAATCTAACATTTTCAAATGACATGTACAATACAAAAATAATTGTTTAAATTCTTATTCTTCATGCTATAACATAACATCATGTTTTGTCAAGGTTAATCAATCAAAGAGTTGTCCATTGCAAGTAATTATTCAGTGTACCAAGAGGATTATGTCAACATTGTCAAGTAGTCCTCCAACTCAATGGTACATTGCCATATGTTCAAATTAACTGAATTTGATTTTAGTTACAATCCAAAATATAATCTATGGGGCCACAAAGAGTTGACAACCCCGGCCCACTTTGAATCAGGCCCAAAGGCCCATGCCGAGGACCACTTGGGATCTGAGGACGTGTCCATGGTCCGAGAACAAAGCGTGAAGGCCTAGTGGTCCAAGAGGCCATGCCGAGGATGATCGCATCCTCGGAACTCCGAAGCCAGAAAATAGGCGAGCAGCAGTCCCTTAAGGAGAATCTCCCAGAGTATCCAAGGGGCATATAGTAGGAGCCAAGCAATGGACATGGAAGCATGGTGGAGGAGCAAGTCCCAAACGAACTGTCACCTCCACATTAAATGTCCTCAACTAATGTCCTGGCCGCATTAATGAGGATAGGACCTCTGAACAGGGCCATCTTGGGCGCCACAACCCACAGAGGGATGGGAATGCGGCTGATGAGACAGGCACTCAAGTGGAGACCGGATTGATCAACAAATGTAGGGCTAAGATCAGCGGAGAGAGAGATATATAATGTAAGAAGTCCCCCTTGAGAGGGGGACGGACGGGGGGAGAACCAGAGAGAAATATATGTTGTAACCGTGCGCTTCCTTCGAGCGATTCTTTTGTAAACTTACTTGAATGAAATAAGAACAACTACAACCTCTGTAATCCGTCCGAGAAGCCCTGTTGTGCCCGCTAACCCACATTTAGGTTATCATAGCCCACGAATAACCATGCATGGCCGTTACATTCTTTACTAGGGCCTAGCTCTTGAGCCCATACTTTATAAATTCATTGTTGGGGGTGCCCTTCCGAAAACGGAGCCCCTACATAATCATTTAGCCAAAAGTCTTGTAAGTCAACTAATTGACATCCTTTGGTATATCCATGAAATAATTCAAAGTTTAAATCCCTCTTCCCTTATTATAACTATCAAATTATCCACACACACACACACACAACCCTTCACTACATGTCATCAATTAGTCATTCCTCCCAACCAAAGCTCTAGAGATGGATCCAAACTAAAGCTCTAGGAAGTGGAAAATGGTAGGTTGTATCTTCACAACACTAGAATGACTTGTTAACACAAATTGTCACCCCCATCTTCAAATCATTATGAGTTATTTGGCACAATTGAAAAAAAAATTAATAAAAATGTACATGTGCTATGGATCTACTACCATTCCCCATCAAAATTTTGAGGAAAATCAAAACAAATATAGAGTATATTGATTTAAAAATAATAATGGAAACACATGCATATTAATTATTAAAAAGTACGGAATTTTCTTAAAATATGTCATATCTCCTCTCTCTCTCTCTCTCTCTCTCTCTCTCATGTCAACACAATATTTAAATAAAATTATTTTTGTTTAATCCAAACTTAACAAAGAGTAAAACTCTATCTTTCTAACAAGTCCAACTTAAACTCAAACTTATCATTATCATTTTTTTTTAAACAAAATTATTTTTGTTTAATCAAATCTTAATAAAGAGAAAAACTCTATCTCTTTAATACAACTTAAACTCAAATTCAAATGTTGATAATCTATATAAAAACAAAAATTCTAATAGGACTAAAAAAAAAAAGAAAAAAAAAAGACTCATGTTAGATTAAGAAAAAGAGAGAAAGAGAGAAAGACTCCTGTTAGGACTCTCTCTCCCCTCCTCAAAGTTGTAATAGTTATCACTTCAAAACGCTAAACTTAACTTCACTTTAAGCTTCAAAGAGAGAGAGAGAGAGAGAGAGAGAGAGAGAGAGAGAGAGAGAGAGAGAGAGAGAGAGAGAGAGAGAGAGAGAGAGAGAGAGAGAGATAACCAAAAAAAAAAGTTAAGATTAAGAAAAAAAAGAGAGAAGGACTCTTGTTAGGAGTCTCTTTTCTCCCCTCAAAACCTTAGCAATTACCACCTTAAAATCCTAAACTTAACTTCACTTTAGGATTTCTTTTTTTTTTTTTTTTTTTTTAAGAAGAAGAAGAGACTAACATTAAAAAAAAAAAAAAAATGCAAGCAATTTGATTTCAAATTTTATGTTGATATTATTAATAAAATTTCAATTCAAAATATGTGGATATTTGTTTATATTGTTATTAATGAATTTTATGGGGTTTTTGATATTTGCATTTCAGTAGGTTGATCTTAATTCTTCACCTTAAATGCTTTTTACTTAGGTTCATGTGATTTTTTGTTGATTAATTATTTGTTTGGATTAATTTCAATTAAGTATTTGTTTGGATTCAACATAAAAGATAATGGAATTAGGTATTATAATTTTGATATTGTTCTATGTTTTGAATTGTCTATATTGTTATTTGTAGACACTCGAATTTGTACCCATAATTTAATCTTGGAAGATGATTAGAATGACCATTCATATACCCAAATATTTAGAGTTTTATTACATACATTAATTCATTCATTACATATCATAAAAATGATTTTGAAATTCTAACGGTCGCAACAGTATGTCTGATTCCCAAATCAGACCTTCTGATTGAAAGATATCATGAGATCAAGTTTTCAAGGTTAGCATGCATTGTATGGGGTGAAGCTGGTCACGTTTGATTAATTAAAATTAATTTTGATTGGTTAATGATTAAAATTATGAATTTTTGTGACTAGTTAAGTATTTTTCTTAAAGTGAGATTTGTTACATGGGATTAAAACAAATAAGCTAATCTATATATATAATAATAGGTGAAGCATTGAGAAACTCAAATAGAATTCCAAATTAGAGTTTCAATTTTATGCCATGTGTCATTCCAATTGTTCAATTAGAATCTGAAATTGAAGTCCAATTTTACTATACATGTGTACAAAGAAAATAATCAGAAGAATATAATATGATTTGGGGTTGTTTTCAAGAGAATCATTACTTTGATTCATTGTTTTTATTTATTTTTACATAGGTTCATTGTTCTCTTAGTTCAAACTTCAAAGTGTCTAGGGAATTATAATAGGGAGTCAAATATGGAAAGTGGCCTTGGGAATTGAAAATAAATTTCAAAAAATTAATTAAAAATTAAAGATTAAAAATCAAAGAATATTGCAAGAGATGCACCACTTGGAAAAATTGAATTCCAATTGAAATTCATTGGACTTGGTAATGAGATGAGATGAAATTAATAGCACATTATACACTCATGCTTTGGGAATTGGTAGTACCAATCTAAATCCATTGGACTTGTTTCGTGATTATACAACTATGAAGGATGTATAAAAACACACACAAATCCATCTCTTTATAAAAAGAGATTGGAGAGAATTTCTTTTATCAACCATGCAATTTCAAAGGTTTTTTCTTCATACAAATGCCCATCATGTTACAAAATGACCCATTGTAAAACTACAAAATGAGTACAATTCTAAGGGTTTTTTTTTTTTTTTTTTTTAAATTTTTTAAGCTACAAAAATTTCAATCATCAATGGAAATTGAAGATTCAAAAGCGTGAATGGATCTTTTGGATAAACATCATCACCAAGGTTCATCTATCTATGTAATATTTCCATTTAGTTTTGATTCCCTTAATTGATATAGTGATGGGTTTGTGTGTATGCGCATACATTGAGTCAATATTAACATTTTTTGAAATCCTTTAGTCCTTGCTTGATGATTGACTTCTCTTGCAGATATCAATCTTGCACAAAGATGGCTTTCAACCTATTTGGTGTGACCTTACTGAAAACAATATTTAGCACATGGGAAGAATATCCAATGTCAACCTTGTGAATTCTTAAACCTATTAATTAGTCTCCTTTATGGCAAACACCTCTCTCTTAGTAGCTTCATGGTTGCCAATTTAGTTTCATATTACTCTATTTTGGCTTATAATTGTGCTACTTTTGAACATTTTTTTACTTAAGTTTGTTTACTATGCCAAATGTCTCTAAAGTTTTATTTACTTAAAAAACAAGTAATCGTATGAGCTTAATTGCCCTTTAATTACCTTTTCAATATACGCATGACTGCGACTGTAACTTGTATACTATATCAATCTATTGTGGTTCAACTGGCTTTCTTTTACACACACACACACACACACACACACACACACACATATATATATACTGCTAAGTTTTGTTAATAATTTTATGGTTAATAATATGAATTTAGACTTAACTGAGCCTTTTAAATATGAATAAACTCATGATTAATAATATATCCATTCCCATGCGGTAGCATGGGTTACATACTGGTAATATTTAAAGACGGTAGATAATTAGGCTTTTGGGATAATTATATTTAAAATCATTATTTTAAAAGTCTTAATTATCACTTTGGAATGAGGTATATCATAAAAATAACTTTGAAATTCGTCCAAATACAGTTTTAGAGTTGGAAAACACTTTTAAAACGTGCTAATCAAGTAGCAAATTTTCATATTCACATTCCAATGCACTTTTGGCATAGTAGAACTCAAACTTTGGACAAGGGTATTTCTGGAAAAGTTGTAGAGAATCGAATTTCCCTTTAGCTGTTAAAATTTCAGCTTAATTTAAATTTTGAGTAAAAAGATATGATCAAATATGGAAACTAGTTCAAAATCTGAAAAATCAGCTTACTCTTATCCAAATCTCCTTTTTTTAGTATTCTCCCCCATACATTTTTTGCTTATTTTTTTAAGCATTCCAACTTCTGTAAATAGGGGATGTTTCTCAAAATTCAGCACATTTTTTACACTTTTTGACCCCTCCCCCCTTTTTTGGCTCTTCTCTTCTCTTCTCTTCTTTTCAATTGCCTTTACATTAAAGACGTTTTGGAGGCTTTTTCCTTAGGATTTTTTTTTTTTTTGTAAGTAAAGTATTTTAGGCTTCAAAGAGGTGAATAAACTTCTTTGAATTCTAAAATATCATTTCATTAGAAGAGTACGCTCTTGCAAGAGGTATTCTATTTTTTCTTTCTTTTCTTCTTTCATTGTTTTTTGTTATTGTTTGTTGCATGAGGCATGTTTTACTTTTTTTTTTTTTTTGGTTCTTGATATTGTTGAGGGAGAAATTTATGCCTCTGAATAAAATGTTGGGAAGCCAAGCCGAAACTCGACTATGGACTCTTGAGATGGTACCCAAAGGCTTTCAATGTGGTCACAAGTCTATCCAAACAAGAAACAAATGCTGCACTTGACAAAACAGCAACAAAAGCCCAATGAAAAATACTTTATAATACTTAATTAATACATTAGTGGTCATGTTTTGATAGTACAAGGGAAATAAATTCTCCAGTGGTAAGGGTGAAATTACACTTAAGTGTAGAAAGATAAACTCTCCAATGGTAGGGGTGAAATTACACAATCCAATAGTCAATGATTAAATAAATTTAGGAAAATGTTAACTCTTGGGAGTCCTTGTATGTCTCGGTCAGGAGAATTTATTGTACTTTCAGCCATCATTACATCAATGTGAGGGAAGAGTTCAATTGTTACAAATACATTATATTCTTCAACAGTAAAACAAAAGGTAAAGATTAAAGGTTCCATGGGAATAAGAAAATGATTAATTGGCATGGTGTGAAGGGAGAGAAAGATCTCAGCTCAGTGCAGCAAGTACTAAACTAAGATTTTGGTGAGTGTGCATTCATAAGGCATGAATGAGGTAATATGGGCTGTTTTGAGTGAGTGGGATATGATTAAGACTGAGTTAAGGCTTTAGTGAGTAGTGGGTTATTTATGACTAATTGGGAAACATTTATAAGTTGTGATTGTGTAAAGGGGGGAGAAGAATATCTGAGGTTAGGCGTGTTAGGACATATGTGGTTCACTTGTTAAGAATATATGTCACTCTTTTATGTAATTGGCTAATCTTTTGACAAAACACACTTTACTTGTATTTTGGTAGATCTAGAATGTGTTGAAATACTTCAAGAAAACATGTTTTAAGATCAAGTGTTGAAGTTATCAAGTCTGTCTAAGAAACAAGCTGAAGAAGTGCAAAATTATTAAATCTCAACACCTGCTCGACGCCTTCTATCTATCGAGGTTTATAAAATCAGAATTCTGATCTGATTTCTTGAGATCCGTGGATGTGTCTTTAGGCCTTCTTTTCTTCTAACCCTAGGCATATAAAAGAATTTTTTTAAGGGCTATCAAAGTGTTCACAAGTTGCACAAGCATTGAGCAAACTTTGTTCAAGTAAATTATGACCGGAGACAAAGTTTTGCCCTAATTCATCTCTTCTGAAGAAGTTGTTGTGTATGTGCACCTTTGGGTTTTGTGACCAAGCATCTTCTTGATCTTCATCATGGATGAACTGAAGAACTTTGTAGCCAACAACTCTTTCTAGTTAGTGATTGGAGTCACATACTGGGATCCGCGCATTGCTTAGTCACGTACTTGGGAGCCGTGCATCAAAAGGGGAACTGTCACTACAGAACAAGTCCAATTGGGTATTGGGGTAAAGGTTCAACTATAGGTTGGTAAGGTACTTCGAATTTTTTTACTTGTAACCGCTTGTTGTGATAATAGTAAAGTTTAGGTAGTGGTGACCTAAAAATCACCCGGTGGGGTTTTGGCCGTCAGGTTTTTCCCCATTCGTAAACAAATCACCGTATTATTTATTTTTCGCTACATAATTAGTTTATTGGTGATTTATTTCTGCTACCACACATTTTCACATTAAATTGATTAATTAATAACTTTGGTAATTAATTAATTAATTTAATCATAATGGGTCAATACGTTTTTGGCCTATCAAGTGGTATCAAAGCAGGCACACTCTGATTAGGTTTAATCTTTGCTGTGTTGATCCATTGACCTCTGTTTGTCATGAATAAAGGACAATCATTAATCATACCTCATTTATTTGGTGGCACTAACTATGCATACTGAAAAATACGCATAAGAGTTTTCTTACAGTCTTTAGATGAGAAGGTGTGGCAAGCTGTAGAGATTGGCTGGACCAAACCAAAAGAAGTGCCGGCTGATTAAGATGAAGCCAAGATCAAGGCAGAAAACTTCAACAGCAAAATATTGAATGTCTTATTCTGTGCAGTCACCAATGAGGAGTTTAAGAAGATATCCTCCACAGAAACTGCAAAGGAAGCACGGACCATTCTCTAGACAACCTATGAGAGTACAATAGTTGTCAAGGATTCAAAGTTTCAAAGACTCACTACAAGTTTTGAAGGAATAAAGATGGAGGAGGATAAGTCGTTCGATGAGTTCTATGCCAAGCTCAAGGAAAGTGCTTAGATCTCTACCCGAGAGATTCCATGCAAAGATTATGGCAATCGAGGAATCAAAGGATAATAACAAGATTCCTTTGACTGAGCTAGTTGGAAACTTGCAAACCTACGAGCTAGGACTATTTAGGATTGGCAAGTCAGGTAAAGGCAAAGAGCAGTGACACAGATGAGTCTTCCAATGATGAAGATTCCAAGATGAAGTTCTACATTACAAAGCAGTTCAAGAAGTTTATGAAGAATGCCAATGGAAGGAACTTTGACAAGGACCGCAAGCAATCCAATTCTTCTTAGTTCAAAAGCCAAGACAAAGTGAAGAATGATACAAGGAATGGCAGTCAGTACACTGTTCCCATAGGACCTAAGTGCTTTAGGTGCCATGGCTTCGATCACATGAAGTAAGAGTGTCCCACATATCTCAAGAGTTTTAGGAAGAGCAAGGCATTTGCTGCTACGTTAAGTGACACTGAGCCTGAAGATGATTCCAATAATGAGGATGAAGGAATCTTTAATGCCTTCACTGCCACAATCAATCCTACTAAAGGGACTGTTGAAGAAGTGGACGAAGAAGATGAACTGGTGGAATCCAAATTTGAGAAGATGGATGGTTAAGATGATATCCATACAGCCTATGAGAAACTTTACAAGCTCTCTGAGAAGCGTAAGAAACTATATAGGCTGCCCACCAAAAAGCTCAGTGATGTGGAACTTGATCATGAAGAGCTTTCCACAAAGTTTGATGAAGCTAATAAAATGATTAGTGCACTTAGGTTTGAGAACAATTTCTTGGTTAAGAAAACCAAGAAGCTTGAAGCGGAACTGTTTCAAGTCAGAGCTCAATTGGAGAGAACTTCAAGTGCAAAGCTCAATGAGATCTTCAGCATTCAGAAATCTGCTTCGGATCGAACAGGTTTAGCGTATGGTCTTTCTTCCTCTAATATTGCTTCTACTAGTGCTACTATGTTTGTTTCTCCTGCTAATAATACTAAAATTGAGAACACTAATGTTAAAACTGAATTAGTCAGTAAGAACTTAAATAAGAGTAAATTTATCTTAGGAGCACCCCCTAAGCAGGATAAAACAGATGTTAAAAACCCTAGGGTTAAGAAGGCTAACTCTCAAAAGCTTAAACAGAAGAAGCAGCATCTCTGTCATCATTGTGAAGTTGCCAGTCATACACGGCCAAATTGCTACAAGTTGTAAGCCACTCAACAGAGCAACGGCATGATTGCATCTGGAAGCCAAAATCAGCTTCAATCCTCTCTTACTCCTCTTGGTGATCTTCTTAAAGCCCTCATGTTCCTTTCGAACTTAAACGATTTCAATTCTTCCCCCTCACCGCCGGTTCAAGGGTTTAATCAAAGAAAAGGTTCTTCCAAGGTGTGAAAGAAAAATGACTCTAAGTGATTTTATCACTTTCTTCTATCTTTTTTGTTTTTTGTTTTTTTTTTTTTTTTTTTTTTTTTTTGCATTACTTGTGTGTTTTGCATTTTTTTTAGTCAGTCTAGTTTTATGATTTGCTTTGTTTAACATGTTTTTGCTTGTTTGTTTTCAGTTTTGTTTATTTTAAAAAAAAATAAAAAAAAAATAAAAAATCAGAAAAATACAAAAATAGTGTGTGTTTTGTGTACATTGATACTTGTGTACCTTGGATAACCATTAAAACAAAGTTTTCTAGACTTTGTATTATCTGTAACTTAGATGAGCATTCTTATGCACAACTAAGCAAGTGAGCTTTGTGACTCTTATTTGTGATGAGTAAGATTAAGTTATCTCTTGAATTTAACACTCGTATCACTCTTTTTGACGAGTAGAACTAGAAAATTTTAAGAGAAAGGTATAAATAATCATCTCACCACTGTTGCCCACCAATCATGAAAGACACATGTATGCTTCGGCATAGCAAAAGTGCAGTATCAAAGACATTCATATGCTTCTGCATAGCAAAAGTGCAATGTCAAATGCTTAACATCTTGGGTATTTCTTTTCTCTCTCATATATGTCCATGCATGATATGCTAAATAAAAGAAAATATGCAAAGAAAATAAAAAGCAAAAAGATCAAAAATGCTTTAAATATGATTGCAAGCATCTATTCTAGTAGACGTGGGAGTTATCGAATGTACCTCGAAGGTGATAGTCCCCATCAAATAGTTATGATTGTGTGTGAGTTAAATTGATTTTCTCATATCTCAAATCGTCATAATATGTATACGCAATCTTGCGATGTTTTTCACACACAACACTCAATATTCTTTACTACTCTTGATATATGTGCAGGTACAATGTGATATGGCCATCACAAGGTTTAACATGTGCTAATGGATGCTCACTAAATTGTCTTGACTTATTTTTGAAATATAAAATTGGTTAGACTTATTTAGTGTGTGTGTGTGTGTGTTTTTGAGGTTCCATGAGCTTAAATTTTCTGTTGAGAGATAATTTTGAGAGCTTAATATGTTGATTGGATCATTAGTTGAGTTGTATATTGGATTGCATTCATGTCTGTGTTTTTCTCTTCTCGAAAAATTATTTTGAAAAGCTGGCTCGACACCTCCTCAATACCTAGCTATTTGTCGAGCTTCTCAAGCTTTTTCTTATCGTAATCTCGACACTTCCTCGACACCTGGTGGATCGATTGAGAAAGTTCTTGCCTCCTCAATAGCTTCTCGACACCTGGTGGATCGATCGAACTTCTATTCTTTGTTAGGTGATTCTTGTTCCACGATACCTCTCAACACTTGCAGCTGTCGACATTCATTTTTCTCGACACCTTCCTCAACAAAATTCTCAACACCTTAGCTGTCGAGATTTACTAAGGTTTCTATATAAACCCCTCATGCAATCTGCCTCTCATTTCTGTCGATCTTCTTCTCGATAGCTCTCCCTTTTCTCTCCCAAACACTCTAATCTCACTCCAATCTTGCTCCTCAAGGTTTCCTCAAGTTTTTTCAAATTTTTCTACACTTGGTAAGTTTTTTATCTCTTCATTCTTCATGCATTTCATGATTTAAAACCTAGGTTTTGGGGTTTTTCAAAATTGATGAGTGTTTATTGAAATTTTGGGATGGGTTTTCACTTACATGTGTTTAAAATCTTATGCATTGCATCACATTAGCATTATAACAGTATTTTCATGCATTTAGATGTGTGTAATATGCTTGTGTGATGGTAGGATTAGATTGGGCTGAGCCCATGATATATTTTCTTTTGCATGTCACATGTTCATGCATTCCCTATGTATACGTACTCTCTTTTCAATATATTTGATACTTTTGAATTGCTTGAGACTTTTTTGCTTCTCTCTCTCTCTCTCTCTCTCTCTCTCTCTCTCTCTCTCTCTGTGTTTACGTTAGTCGTGTCTATGGCACCCAAACGTAAATCTGTTCCGCCCCAAAATCCTCTATGTTCTAGGACATCTTCATCTTTTGATCCTACTCCTCCTAACATTCAATTCCATGATAAGGATGCTCGTAAGGCTTTCTCGGAGAACTTCTCTAGAGAAGGTGTTCATTCGGAACACCAAGTCATTTTGGCAGACTTCGCCGACACTGACCTTCCCTCTGTCATTCACAGTAGGGATGGAAGTCACTGTGTGACGTCCCGATCACATGTCCTCTCATGCTTGTTCAAGAGTTTTACTCCAACATGCATGGGATTAATTGTTCAGTACCTCTCTTTTTCACTTGCATTTGAGGTATACTTATTCCTATCACACCGCAGCTTGTTGTGAATGTGCTTAAGGTTCCTAGGATAGAGCATCCTAACTATCCTAGTTGTGAGCATCTACGAACTGTGTCCAAAGATGAGCTAATGGCTGCTTTTTGTGAGCGCCTTGCTGACTGGGGTGAGCGTCAGTATACACCATGTAAGGCTTTTACTAAAGGCCCTTATTTCATAAACATGGTGATGACTTTTGTACTCCATCCTCTCTCTTACTACAACTCCATCATAGAGCCTCGTGCTCACTTTTTGTTATCTCTTCTTGAGCATATTACCATAAATTTTCCCTCTCATTTCATTCTGTCTATTATAGATGTTCATTTAGATTCGGCGTCCCATGATAAGCTCATCTTTCCTTCAACTGTCACGAGGATTTTACGCCATTTTTCTGTCCATTTTCCTGTGTTCAACCACTTCACTCACATTTGTGCCATAGACGCCGCTATCATAAAATGTAGTGCAGCGCAGTTTAGGTCACAACAACTGAATTCCACTCCTTCCTCCCATTCTGCTCCATCTCATACCGCTTCATCTACATCCGCTCCTTCTTCCTCTATGGGCAATGTATCTCTTGGAGACATCATGGCGCAGCTACAATGCATGGATGCTCACCTTGATACTTTCTCTACTAAGTTGTATCAGGTGAACGTTCGTATTGGTCATATTGCATGACGGCAGACGACTATGGGTAGTTTTGCTCTTAAGGCTACTCCTTCACCACCTCCTCCTGTGGCTTCTGATTCTGATGCTGAGGATGATGATAATGATGATAGTGATGATGATGACACTTCGGATGATGATGGATATGCTAGCTCTACCAATGAGATGTTTACTTGACACTCTTACCATTTGTCACTCATGACAAAAAGAGGGAGTAGTTTTGATATTGAGAGTAGTCATATTTAGGGGGAGAGTTAGTTTAGGATATTTTGTTAGGGAAAGAGGGTTGATATTTGAAGGATGTAGTGAGGATATGATGTATCTTTTTCTTTTCTACCTTTTTAGATACATTGTTCTTGTACATTAGGTCTTGTGACCAATTTTTACATACATTGTACTTATATTCTTTATATATTGGATGTATGTTTCTTTCACTTACCTCTTCATGTGTTGTTTCTTTTCTATCTTTATACATATGCTTCTTATTATTGTATGCAATCTATTATTTCTGTTTACACAAAGATGCCTTGATGAGTTTTGTTTAAAGTGTTTCAAAAATACAGGTTGTCAAAGTGTACTTGCCATAAACTCTTTTCTTGCAAAGTTTTTTAAGAGTTTGTGTTAGGATAGATTTTATTATATTCAACAAGTGACTATGAGTTGAGTGATTTATGACTTCTCTCATATGTTCATTTGTTTGTTGTGATTTTGTCACGGATTGCCAAAAGGGGAGATTGTTAAGACATATGTGGTTTCACTTGTTAAAAAACATATGTCATTCTTTTATGTAATTGGCTAATCCTTTAACAAAATGCACTCAACTTGTAATTGGGTAGTTCTAAATGTTTTTAATACTTCAAGAAACAAGGTTTCAAGATCAAATGTTGAAGTCATCAAGTCTATCCAAGAAACAAGCTGAAGAAGTGCAATTTCATTAAAGCTCGACACTTGTTCAATAGCTCCTCGACACCTTGCTATCTGTCGAGATTTATAAAATCAGATTTTCTGATTTGATTTCTTGGGATCCGTGAATATGTTTTTGAGCATTATTTTCTTCTAACCCTAAACATATAAAAGGATTTTTTTTAAGGGACATCAAAGTGTTCACAATTTGCGCAAGCATTGAGCAAACTCTGTTCAAGCAAATTGTGACTGGAGACAAAGTTTTGCCCTAGTTCATCTATTCTGAAGAAGTTGCTGTGTATGTATACCTTTGAGTTTTGTGACCAAGCATCTTCTTGATCTTCGTCGTGAATGAACTGAAGAACTTTACAACCAACAACTCTTTCTAGTTGGTGATTGAAGTCACGTACTGGGATCCGTGCAATTGGTTAGTCATATACTTGGGAGCCGTGCATTAAAAAGAGGAATTGTCACTACAAAATAAGTCCAATTGGGTATTGGGGTAGGGGTTCAACTATAGGTTGGTAAGGTACTTGGGATTCCTTTATTTGTAACCGCTTGTGATAATAGTAGAGTTTCGGGAGTGGTGACCTGAAAATCACCCGGTAGGGTTTTTGCCATCAGGTTTTTCCCCATTTGTAAACAAATCACCATGTCGTTTATTTTCCACTGCTTAATTAGGTTATTGGTGATTTGTTTGTGCTGCCACGCGTTTGCATGTTAAATTGATTAATTAATTAATTGGTTTAATCATGAGGGGACAATACGTTTGTGGCCTATCATTTTCCATAGATACTTGCAATGGGCCTTTGGGCAATTAGTTGTAATGTTTGAAACAATAAGACAAGTTTCAAAATACCTTTGTAAGTAACATTTACTATGGTGAATTCCATATCGTAAGTAATGTTCATGGTTTCTAATAATCGCATCATAATTTAAATGATAAGCTTGTGGGATTGAATATTTATCATGAGTGTTGAAGGCATATATTATGGATGTTGTGATGCAAATGATGACATGTTTTTCATGGGTTTATAATATGAGAACATAATCTTCAAGATAACTCCCTATGAGCTTTCATAAGACAATTGCCATGGTTTTTGCCATAGTGATATTTAAGCAACAATTATACCATGATATTTTTTCTTTACCAAGTGTTAATAATCTTGGGCTTTTTGATAAAATAGTGCCAACGTAAATTGGACTTTGATATTGCCAGCGAGAACTAGGCTTTTGATACTGCCAATGAAGATTGGACTTTCAATATTGCCAGTAGGAATTAGGCTTTTGATATTACCAATGAGAACCAGGTTTTTTTTACGAATAATTTGCCATGGGTTTGAATCATGAGCTTTTATAATGGGGTTGAATCCCATTGGAAAAATAGTATTGCCATGAATTTCAATCATGGGTTTTTTCGAATATTGTTAAGTATAAAATTCTTGGGCTTTAGAAAGGATTAGATTTTATCTCGCTCAGTAAATAATTTGGGCTTTTATAAGAAAATATTAGGTCCCATGGTGTTTTGCATTTGTAGCCCAATTTTGTGATAGAAAGGTTGTGGGCTAGTATAGTGATAGTCAAAAAATATTTAGGCATGCCCAATAATTTTTTTGTGACATTTGAAAACAAATAAATAGGTGTTATTTAAATAATATTAGGTGTAAAGAAATGTACCCCAACATTCAGCCTCCCAACTCACACGTGATCAAATTCTTACTATATTTTTTTCAAAAAGGAAAATATTTGGATCACACGTGCGAGTGCTTTTGTTATTACTGTTATTATTGCTATTATTATTGTTGTTGTTGTTGTTGTTGTTGTTGTTGTTGTTGTTGTTGTCATTGCTATATACATATATGTTTATTTATATATATATATATATATATATATATATATATTTGTGTGTGTGTATATATATGTATATATTTCAAAAACTTTTCATTGTTATATATCATATATACATATACGAGCATACATTGTTGTTGTTATTATTTAGTTATTTGTTATTATCTTTTTTTTTTTTTTTTTTATCTTTATATATATATATACACACATGAATTACTCCTTCAGATTCCAAACTTCAGATTCAGATTCACTACTTTGCATGTCAAAGCTTCAGATTCCAAACTTTGCATGTCACAAATGAATCACTTTAAGTGCTGATGAACTCTAGCTCAAATCACACTTCCTTTTTAAGGGTGAAATCCTGAGTTTAAATTTGTGTAACTTATCATAACTATTGATGTGACAAGTTATGATTACAACTATATCAATTTTACATGAATTTGTCACTAAACACTATTATTTAAAACTAATTACAATATAGCACATTAGCTATTGTGAAAAAGAATTTTGAGAGCTGACACACCATAGAGTAATTATTCACTACTCTAAAGTATAACAAGTATAATTTGAGCTTAAATTGCCATGGGCTTGGGATCCCAGAGGCAGTTCATGAACTTCACTGTTTGGCGAGTGAAGAAAAAGGTCCCCAAGTTCTGTTTCTCATTGAAACTAAACTTGATACTGATGGTTTTTAGAGATTGAAGCGGTCTCTACTATTTAATAAAGGCATGGAGGTTCCAAGGATTGGATTAGGAGGGGGCTTAGCTCTTCTATGGCAAGACCTTATTGATCTTATGGTCTTAACTCAGAACCCCTACCGCATTGACGCCTTACTTTTGCATGAAGGAATTTTATGGAGATCCACTGATTTCTATGGTCATTTAGAGACTTGAAGTTGCATGGATGCTTGAAGTTGAAGACATTAATTTAATTTGTGAAAGTTTTCGTTCTGTTGTTAGCGTGCCTTTAAAATGCGATAGAGTTAATCTAGGTCTTTGCTAGTGTTGCCGAAGTGAAAAAGGAAGCCTTTTCTTGGTTTGAAGAATGCCATTTTTTTCTCTTCCCAATTGTATACCATGATATTTAATCAATAAAGTTTGTTGTTGATTCCCCTAAAAAAAAAGTATAATGTCTTTGTAGTTGATACTCCTTCTCACAATACTAATAGTTGATCTTACTCATTAAATTCATGAAAAAAATCCACCATTCATGTGAAAAGATGAAGTACTAACACTTAAGGTTACTATTTTCCTATCCTATGACACCCCCTCTATTTAAAAGATTTGCCAATACCCACACAGCACCTCTCTTGCAGAAAGTTTAGCTCCATATTGGTTTATGTCTATCTTCCTCCAATTTACCATATAGTGATTGAAGAGATTATCCATGTGTTGGTTTTAATACCATGAATTTTTAAATGAATCATATGGCTTGTTTATATTGTATGAATAGTCTTACAAATCGCAATGTGGTAGGTTGAACAAGACTTCTCTAAACTGATTTTAGGATCAACTTTGTCATCTCCAAAGAGAATGACAAAATTTGGGTCAACTTATTTGAAGCTATTTTTCAACCCATTATGTGGCTAATTATAAGACTATCCATGTGAATTATTTATACAAGTCACGTGATTTGTTAAAAAAATCATGTGACGAAAACTACATATGAATGATATATTCAATTGTTACATAGTTAGTTGGAGTAAGATAACCCCAAACCGGTTTTGAACTAAAACTTGTCCCAAGAAAAAAGAAAAAGAAAACTATTATGGCACGTTTGGATGTTTAAAAAATGAGGGGGAGTAGAGTAAAGGGAGGGAGAGTAATGCAATTACCTTGTTTGGAAGTTTTTTAAAGAATGAAGGGGAGGGGTTTGGAGGAGTTTGGAGGGGTTTGGACTCCCTTTAGCCCCCCAATTTTAATTCCCCCAAATTGGAGAGATTTGGAGGGAGAGTAGAGTACATAAACTATTGACCAAGAAAATTACCTAATTTACCCTTATTATATTAATAAAATTATACAAGAGGAATGACTAATTACTCTCTTCCCCCTTACTAATTTTAAAAACATCCAAATAAGGTGGAGGTGAATCATTCTCCTCTACTCTCCTCCCCACTACTCCCCTTCCCTCTACTCCCCTTTACTCTCCTCCCTCTCTAAACTTCCAAATAAGCCATTAGTTTACCTTCTATGTTCATGTAAGATTTATATTGTATACTAAACAAAAGCATGAATTGTATGTTTCGATAGCAAGATTTGAGTATATAGATTTTGATTTGAGTGATTAAAATCCAAATACCTTGTTTGGATTATTTTATGGTGTGTTTAGATATCGCTTATTTTTTTGAAAACTAAAAACAATAAAAAAATAATTTTCAGTTATTGTTTATACTAAAAAAAAAAAACTGTTTATATGCCTTGATGCACTGTACCAGGTGCTGGTTAAAAAGAAAAAAGAGCAGAACGTCCAAATATAGACTTGAACGCTCACTTAATATATCAAGAATTTGGATTTTACAAAATCAAAATCCATCCAATATTTTAAACCTTTAAAACCCTTAAATTTGATATAAAATCTAAATTCAAGCTTCCAAAACCAACCTAGAAGTAAACCAATAATAATAATTTAAAAAATATTGCAGAAGAGAAGATCTCGACGACGATGGGGAAGCAACCAGTGAGGATGAAAGCGGTGGTGTACACGCTCTCACCGTTCTAGCAAAAGGTGATGCCTGGTCTCTGGAAAGACATTCCGGGCAAGATCCACCACAAGATCTCCGAGAATTGGCACAGCGCTGTCCTTCTCCTCACTCCTCTCGTCGGCACCTACTCGTAATTTCCCACTTTTACCCCTCCCTCTTTCTCTCTTTTTTTACATTTTTGTAATATACTATCAATCTTAGGGTTTCGCTTTCATGTTATTTGTTGATTTTGACTCTTCGATTCGATCAAATTAAATAAATGATAAAGGAACCGTGTGAACCTCAAAAACCGGCCACGGTTCTTTGAACCGTACAGTCTAACCTCGGTTTGAACGATTTCTTGCTTTTTCTTTGTATAGAGGTTCTCAAGAATAAAAGAACTGGAATTGAGAGGGGTTCACGGTTAATCAGGTTAGACCTTACGGTCTGGTCCGTGTTTGAAAACTTTAATACTGTTGGAATTCTCTACAACCAATGGTAGTGCTACTAGACAGTAGAAACTTTATCACATTACCGTCTGATGTTTTTCATCAATGCTAGACTGACATCCATCACTACTGAATATCTCACATCTGTAATTGCATCGCCACCAAAAGTTGTATGCTTTATTTAGATACCACTACAGCATGTCACCAAAAGTTGATCCTCCAATTTGGGGTTTTGACACTTTCGTTTTTTGCATAACACATACAGAACCATAAATACGTACGTACATACAAAATTTCCTTCAATTGTGTAATGTCACTCTTCCATGGGCTGTTGGATACTTGGATTGATGGGACTAGTAATCGTTGAAGTTCTCCAATCACTTCTCCTTCATATTGCTTGCTGTTGATCTAATCATTATCAAACATATTATTCCAAAATGTTCCTTTTTCTTCAACATTTATGCACATTCCTAGCGAAGATACTGTATAAAGTCTGTATTGATTAATGATGTTAGCATTTAATTTATAAAGGCACAATGATCATATAAAGAGTTTTCTACTAAAAGTTACAGGAATTTTTTTTTTTTTTTTTTTTTGACATTCTAGGGTGCAAGGTAGAATTAAAAAAAAATAGAGATGGAAAAAAGAAAAGAAAATTGGATGTGGCCAATGAGCTCTAACACAAATGGCACTTCCTCCCTGTAAGAGCAAGATGGAGAGGTTATGGGTTCAACACTCATCAAGTGCGGTTGTATTACTATTAAGATCATACACTAACTGATATGTAATTACTTAGGGAACCTGGCCTCCAGAACTAGAGAGAGAGTGTGTCAGAAATTTAGAGAGATAAACAAGAGAATTAAGATGTTTCTTATTGCTAAGACCTCCCTGCCAATACTAGTAACCTTTTATACTTAAGGCCACTCAAGTACATGCCAAGTAGCTAACTATTGCTTACAAACTTTTTTTGATTAGTAACTATTGCTTACAAACTTATAAGTTAACTACCTACTGCAGCTTGCTAATTAGTCGCATGCAGGAAATTAATACATGTGCATATTACCAATTAGTTACAGGTACACTAGCTATTACAATCATCAGCTACCATCTAACATTATGCATAATATTGCATACGTGTGCATATTACCAATTAGTTACAGGTACACTAGCTATTACAATCATCAGCTACCATCTAACATTATGCATAATATTGCATGTATTTAACACACATACCCTTCACAACCTTAATCACTAGTAACTGCTCACAGCTGCATAACACCACCAATTCTGCATAACACTACTGCTATTACTGATGCATCAGCACTTGCACTCCAGCATAGCACCAACACAGCAACACCTTAAGCTAGCAAAGCAGCACCACTCTGAACAAGGCATAGCACTTATCAAGGGATCCTAACAATTACCAATAAAAAAAGTTTAGAAATTGGATGTGAAGTATCTTTTAGTATGATGTAAATTTTGTGATTATGGTAATTAATGGGAAATTTAATACTTGAATTTGTACCTGCATGCCCTAGCAGATGTTGAGTGTGAACAACTTGTGACAGCGAGACAAATATTTTTGAAGTGGAATTAGGAAGACATTCATTATTAACGGAATATAGTTGATCCATGATTTTGTGCCAGTTTGGTTGGTGACGTACACACCATCTTCCTTCTTATCTTCCAACATGCATCATTCTCTATGTATAATTTTATCATGTCTTGGAAGAGAGTAATGGATATTTTGAGTGTTTGTTAACTATATATCGTCCTAAGTAAACTATTGTTCCTTGGCTTCCATGATTCCATCCATTATATGTTGCAATCACACGGTATTTTGACTGAGTTTATATGTCCATTGGATGCAGGTATGTCCAACATTACCAGGAAAAGGAGAAGTTGGCCCATCGTTATTGAAGTGCATGGATGTGCATCCATTTTGCAGTGAAGCTCCTCTTGTCAGTTAGCTGGAACTTTGATGAAAAGCTTAATTTTTTTGTTCTTTCAAGTTAATTAGATTTGATTACTGGGAATTTTGAACAATGTTTGAGGTGGTGATCTTAAAATAAATTTTCAAACTTGATCACCAAATGCATGAATTTGATGTGTAATTTGGAACTTTATAATCAAGAGTGCACCTTTTTAATGGTTAATAAACAGAAGTTTTTGGCAATGACTCTTCCTAAGGTCTCCTCCCAGTAAGTGTGGCACTTAATTAAACAAAAAATGATCAATAAACTGAAAACTGTCTCTTAGTCAATATACTCGCATATTTAAAAGAAAAAAAAAAGATACTATAATACAGGATTCTCGCGGCAGCCGAAATGGGATTAAGAATAAGGATGATACTCATGATAAAGTGTTGTGTCAAAAATAAGGATGATACTCCTGAATCCTGATTTAGTGTTGTGTGTTGCCGCTATGTTTTTCAAGGGCTGTTGGCTCGCTGGTGCCATCGTGACTGCACATTGAAAAAAGGAAAAAAAGAAAAAAAGGAAATTAAAAATTAAAAATAAAATTTTATTCATTATCATAGAAATCGTTGTATTATTATGAAACATGTCATGCGGCATCAAGGATTACTGAGTTCCTTGCAGTCTTGCACAGGTGCACTATTTTAAAAAGAGCAGCAGAATTTTTATGCGACCTGTGGTGGTTAAAAAACCAAAAATTATTTACGTGTTTTATTTAAGTGAGTTATATAACTCATAAAAATGTCACGTGACAATAATTATATATATGTGGTTGGTTTTTTAGACCACCATGTAGTGAAATGTTGTATAAAACTCATTTCTTTTAAAAAATTAGAGCAAGGTTTTTATGCAACCTAGATTGCAATTTTAACGCAACTCACTACGTGGCGGCAAAAAAAAAAAAAAAAAAATTGTACTTATTATTTAAATAAGTCACATGACACACTAAAAATATAAAATATTTATAACTATAAGTACTTATGAATGATTTTTTAAACGTAGGTTGCATAATAATTCTTACAATCAGGTTGCATAAAAACATTTTCCTTTCAAAAAATTATTAGTGTTGTTTTAAGTAACTTTATAGTATTTCGAGCACATATAATGATAATAATTTTGAGGGAGTCTAATGTGGGTTGCACACTTTGACTTTGACTTTCACCTGGTCAAAAATATAATCACGAGACTAGGCTTGTTTGGTAGAAGAGTTTGAGTAATGTGGTTTGTATTTTTTTGAAATATGTGTGGGTGAAAAAATGTGTGGAAATTCATGTAATGTTGTTTAAAAACTGAAAATATGTGTTTAAGATGCTGTACCAAACAGACCCTGTATTCATATGATGAAACAAACGGAAAACGGTTTTTCTCTACCTCTTGGGATTATGAAGCAAGACAGCAAAGTCCAAGGCAAACCCCCTAAACCCTTGCTTGCAAACACTACTTGTTCTTGTTACAAATAATTCTATTTATAGTACAACTTGATCATTTTGGAAAAAGAGCAAGGAAGAAACCCTTATTGTTATTCATTTTAATCTGTCTATTATCATGTTCTTATCGAGTTGACCCTTTAAATTTGTTGTTTATTTTTTGTTCACTAGTAAAAATCAATTCCCTGTTCACTAATTTGTTCCCTGTTCACTATAAAATATAACCTCAGAATCAGGTATCGTCCAATAATACTAATTGAAAAAGTACAAAAAAAAGTTGTTTTTCAATAGCTAGAAATTTGATGCATTCTAATGAAACATGTCAAACGGCATCAAGGATTACTGAATTTCTTGCACAGATGCTCTATTTTAAAAATTATTAAGAAAGAAGAAATTCTTCTTTTACAATGTACGGTACAACATAAATTTACATTCTAGACACACAGACGGCAAATGTTTTACACATTTGCAAAAAGTATATAAAGGTCCTAAAGGAAAATCATCAGCTTTGTGTGTATATAGACACATGTAGGTAACACCTTTAGAATTCTCCACTGAAAAAAGTAAAATAAAGAAACAAGAATGATTTATTATATAAAAAAATGAAGAGGCTCTGAACAATTGCATAGCGTGTGTAAATATGCTAGTTTTATTAGATTATTTCTACAAGCATTGAGTAATACATGGAAATTTTCAAATGGCCTCACAAAACAATAATTTTCAGTGAAGTTTTTGGTGCATTTAAACTTCACATTTTATTCTTTATTGTGGATACATACGAAAGCCTGAATTCACAACACTCAAGCCTCCGTCTATGACAAGGTTATGTCCACTCACATATTTTGAGTCATCACTTCCAAGGAAGAGCGCAACCTCAGCCACATCCTCTGCCGTGAGAAACTTACCCTTGAGGTTGGAATAAAAATTAGAAATTCCTTCCTCACCCAGCTTATAGTATGCCTTTGTCAAAGGTGTAAGAACCGCATAGGGTAACACACAATTCACTCGAATGCCGAAATGTCCGAGCTCCACTGCTGTGTTTTTCATTAATCCAGCCATAGCATGTTTTGAGCATGTGTAGCCATGCGATGCAGTGCCTCCCATGATTGAGGATATGCTAGCAAAATTGATTATACTACCCTTGCGAGCTGGGATAATCACACGGGCTGCATGTTTGGTACCAAGGAAAGCACCTACCAGGTTGACTCTAATCACTTGCTCAAAATCAGCCTGGGTGTTGTTAGGGATGTTGTATTGGGATTCTCCACTAATACCAGCATTGTTGTACATAATGTCTAGCTTACCGTACATGGAAACAGCATGGTTAACAGCATTTTCCACATCAGTTTCTTTGGCGACATCACAATGGACAAAGGTTGTGGATTGAGGATTTAGTTCTTTGCATATAGAGTGACCCAATTCATCTTGCATGTCTGCGATTACAACTTTAGCTCCATGTTTGGGGAATAGTTTTGCAGTGGCTGCACCAATGCCGCTAGCCCCTCCAGTAATTAGTGCTACTTTTCCTTCTAAGCTGTCACATGTTAACATGATATTATCTCTCACTTTTATTAGTCAACAATATGGATACAATACGTTAGTTTGTGTTAGAGATATATATTAGACATATTAGCCCAATGTAATAGGCCCAAGCCCATTCCTGCTTGTACTAGTAGTCTAGGGTTTAGTCGCCTATATATACTCATGTTAGGGTTCATTGTAACACAGGTTATTGTACTACACTTCTACACAATAAAGATGTAGCCCTAAAGGGATTTCTCCGTGGATGTAGGCCGTCAAGGCTGAACCACGTAACTCTCATGTTCTTGATATTCCTATTCTATGCTTCCTCTTCCGCATCCACTCTAGCATACACAACATGATATATAACACATTGCATTTGATAATATTCTCCATTTAACATGGTATCAGAGCCAAACTTCGTTCTTAGCATCAAACAAACATCTCTTGCAAGCAAAGAAGATTCTCACGTGCACACCACCATCAAAAGTCACACATGCTTGTTTGTCGGATCTAGACTCCACTGCATCTTGCAGCCACCATGGCTCAGTGCTGTGTCCAAAATCTACAAACCCAAGCAAAGCTATGACTTAACTTTTTAGATCTGTGCAAATCCATGCCTCACCTGATGAAACCAATACCACAGATGTGCTCCACGACCTCCCGTGACAAAAACCCAGAAACACGGCCAACAACGGCAGACTCACGCGCTACCACGTGCTTCCATTGTAGCCCACGCGCCGCCTAGGATTTCACTTGTTCCGATCCTCCTGTAGTTACACGCGCCGCCCTGATAGCCTTATAGCCCGCCGATCTGCAAAACTGTGAAATCCGGAGCTCATCGGATGTTGCACGCGCCCTCACGTGCCGCTAGGATTTCGGCTTCTCCTCCACGCGCCGATGAACATCACACGCTCTTGCCACGCGCCGGAAAACTGATGCTGATGTCATCATGACGTCAGCAAATGCCACGTTAGCTTGATCCACGTCAGCCGTAATTCCACGTCATCAGCCACGCAGCTCGCCACGTCAGCAGTGTTGCCTCGTCAACCCATGTCACCTTGCTGATTGTTGACCCGAACTGACCCGACCCGGACCACCCGGATCTGACCCATGAGCTCTGACCAGTTGACTTTGACTTTTTGCGTTGACTTTTGACCAAAAGTCAAAATTTTCGAAAGGGCCTATCTTGCTCAGTTTTTCGCATAGATTCCAATTTTGGACTCTGTTTCTTTATTTGAAACTCCAAAATTGGTCAATTGGCACATTCTTCATTGTGGTTTCTTCAAAGGCATTCTTCAAGGCATTTGCAAGTGATCTTCTCATGCTTATCCAAACTCAAGCCTTCATCGAGCTTTCGCCTTGAGTTTGAGGGAGGGTGTTAGAGATATATATTAGACATATTAGCCCAATGTAATAGGCCCAAGCCCATTCCTGCTTGTACTAGTAGTCTAGGATTTAGTCGCCTATATATACTCATGTTAGGGTTCATTGTAACACAGGTTATTGTACTACACTCCTACACAATAAAGATGTAGCTCTTAAGGGATTCCTCCGTGGATGTAGGTCGTCAAGGCTGAACCACGTAACTCTCGTGTTCTTGATATTTCTATTCTATGCTTCCTCTTCCGCATCCACTCTAGCATACACAACATAATATATAACACATTGCATTTGATAATATTCTCCATTTAACAGTTTGTAAAGGTTATGTAGTAATTGCTTAAAAGGATCAAATCATCGAAAAGACATAGCAAATTCTAAAGGAACAAACCAGCAATCCCAAGCTATAAACAAATATAGATAATCCAAGTCCTTTGAGATAAATCTTATGTTTACAGTTTGCATTATCCCTAACATTACGCATACAAAAATGTTTTACTTGGAGAGAGGATTTTTTCCGTAGAATATTTTTCTTTAACATATTAAACACATAAGAGGCAAGATAGCCAAAATTTTCCCATACCTTCTTGCTACAGGTGGGAGTACTGAGAAACTTCCCATCCTCGATGGAGTTAGAATATGTGTTGGAAAAGTGAAAATGAAACCCAAAAGACTATCACTAAATTGCTTTGCGATCTCTCCTCTAACGTAACTAACTTATATAGAGGCAATGTCACACCCCTTGCAATCTCAACTGTGACACAAGTACTATTTGTTTACTACTAATAGCATTGCTTCCCATAAGAACCGGTTCACATCAAGTTAGACTAATTTGGGCCATTTTCCTGACTAATTCTATCAAGATTTGCATCATTGACATTGGGAGGACTAATTTTAGTTCCAGCTTTTCACAATTATCTACACAGTTATGCGCATTTACTATCTCTTTCTTGATTTGATATGTTTGATCAAAAATATCACCCAACATGCTTCATACCACCCCTGGTGTTGTTTAATTGCCTAAAAGGATCAAAATCAGCGAAAAGAAATAGCAAATTCTAAAGGAATAAACCAGCAATCCCAAGCTATAAACAAATATAGATAATCCAGGTCCTTTGAGATAAGTCTTATGTTGTACAGTTTACTTACAAGTGGTTCAATTTATTTTTATTTTTATTTTATTTTATTTTTTTGCTGGGAGGGTGGCTCAATTTATTCATTAATTCAAAAAAAAATTAATTTGATAAATCAATGGAAAATGGTTGAGATATAGATGTTGGGTTACACATGTGAGTGAAATCTCATATTGAATAATGATCAGAAGAATGAATGATTAATATAATATAATTAAGCATATATTCATTAGGCTTAGGTCTTTTGGATTAAAGTGTATCTCTATATGTTACATTAATTATTCAAGAAAACTATCTAAGATATTTATCTCCCCAACAAGAGAGAGGAATATCAATGCAATGTTGTAATTTTGCTCATTGTGTACTTTGAACTCAAATTGGCTACAATTGCCTACCTCTAGCGAGATACTTCAATGCAATGTTGTAATTTTCTTCATTGTGTACTTTGAACTCAAATTGGCTACAATTGCCTTTGTGGCCAAAAAAAAAAATAATAATAATAATAATAATAGAGTGATAGAAAAATTAAATTCTATGACATTAAGTATTTATCCAACAAAACTAAGATGTCAAATGTGAGACTAAAAAAAAAATATCAAAATACTTTGGTGGCACTCATTACCTCTACATTTCTTTTAGTATTTACTCTATCTATAAAAGCTCTATAATCAAACATAATGTCTAGAAGTGTTGTGTGTGGCGGCTATGTTTTTCAAGTGCTATTGGCTCGCTGGTGACTGCTCGTTGAAAAAAAAAATTGTTGTTTTTAATTAGCATAGAAATTGATGCATTCTATTGAAACATGTCAAGCAGCATCAAGGATTAATGAATTTCTTGCACAGATGCACTTTTTTTTTTTTTTTTAAATCATTAAGAAAAGAGAAATTCTTCTTTTACATTATACAGTACAATGTAAATTTACATTTTAGACACACAAAAATATCATGTGACTATAAGTACATGTAGATGGTTTTTTAAACCACCATATAGTGAAATGTTGCATAAAAACCATTTCTTTTAAAAATTAGAGCAAGGTTTTTATGCAACATATATTTTAATTTTAATGCAATCCACGATGTGACAGAAAAAAAAAAAAATATCCACAATTATTATTTAAATAACTCACGTAACCCATTCTCAAAAAAAAAAAAAGTCATGTGACTCATTAAAAATATCAGTGACTATAAATACATGTTATTGCATTTTTTAACCGTTATATGGTAGATTGCATAAAAATTTCTACCTGCATAATGTAGGTTGCACACAATGACTTTGAATTTGACTTCCACCACGTTAGAAATACAATTGCAAGACTAAATATTTATATTAGTGAAAAGAATACAAATACGGGGCATGCCTCATATTGCAAAAGTGCCAACATAGAGTGAAATGAACATGGTTTTGAAATCCGGACCGGACCGTACGGTCCGACCGGAAAAACCTCGAACCGTTCAGCTTCACGGTCTGTTTAGGGTGAAGAACCGTTCCATGCAACAAAAGCAGGGACCCGCACAGACCGCGGTCCGACCGCCCGGTTCTGTGAACTGTGACCGGTTTTTGAGGTTCGGACGGTTTCTTTTTGTTTCAGCTTTTCCGGTGAATTTTGGCCAATACACCGGTATGAATTTATGATCAGATCTAGAAGAAATGAAAGAACATGAAGAAGAACAAAGATTGGAAGGAGATCTGATAATTTCAGATCTTGAACAAAGGGATTTGTAAGGAAAAAAAAAAAAGAACCAGAGATCAAAAAAACACAAACTACATTAGATCAAAAAATAAAAAAATAGTCGCCAATCACACTTGCTTAGCAAATAAACAGTAAACACAAACTATATTAGATCCAAAAAAAATAAAACACAAATTACAATAACACGTATCTTCGTTTGGTTTTAAAAAAAAAAAATGAAGAAAGAAGCTGCCAACACAGTCGCCGATCATGCTTCGTCTTCTGCTGCTGCTGCTGCTTCTCCTTCTTCTTTCTTCTTTTCTTTCTTCTCTTTCTTTTTTCTGTTGATGGAGCTCTGTAATTTCTCTTTTTCTCTGAGGTATGTGTTTCTCTTTCTTTCTTTGGACTTATGTTACTTTTTTACTCCTTTTGAATTCAAAGTCCCTGTCCCTCACGTGGCTAACTTGGAAATGATGAAAGGATTTAGTTTTTTAATAAAAGCAAAAAAATTTCAGCCATTAGATTTAGATATTTTTTCAGCTGCCCAACGTTTTCAGCTGCCCAACGTGATGTAACATGATTGATAGGTGCACTAAGTATTTTAAGTATTTTTAAGAGTAATGTAGTATTTTAAAAGATGCTACGTTCGCAATATTTTTACAACAAATTACATGTGGTTAGTTGTTATTGGTTCAAATTTGAAACTAACACTAAGATTATTTTTTTGCCCCAACAATAACAACCAGTAACAACCTACCACTTAAAATTTGTTGTAAAAATATTATGGGCATACCATTTCTCTAATATTTTACACAATTTTTTGCTATAATTTGACACAAGGCAAAGTGTGAGTAATGAAAAAAAAAGTTTATGGGTTTACATCTTTACCACTCACATCTCATCATGTGACAAATTGTGACAAAATTTGTATAAAATGTTATATTCCTATTATTGCTCTAATTTTAATTAATATTTACAGTTAAGCATATGATAATTATTAAATAATTCATTCTCAAAAAAAAAAATTAAAAATTATTTCAATTTAAAATTATTAAATAATTTATTTTTATTTTATTTGAGTGTCTTTCTAATTCTTATATAATAATAATAATAATAATTATTATTATTATTATTACAAGTTTAACTAATCAATATATAAATAAATAAATAGATATTATTTAAATTTGCTTAGGATTTGATATTTCTTATTTGTCTTGTAAAAGTTATGATATGAAAATATATATTTGAAATATAGATATTTATATTTAATTGGATAATTTTAGTTAAATTTTTTATTTATACTAATTTAATATATTTATTTATATTAAAATAATTATTAAATTAATTATGACGTCATCACGGTTCGATCCCGGTTCGACCTCGGTTCGACCTCAAAAACCTTGAACCTCTCCCTTTTACGGTTCAATAAACGGTCCGAGTCTGAAAACCATGGAAATGAACAGAAAAAGGGTTTTTCTCTGCCTCCTGTGATTGTGAAGCAAGACAACAAAGTCTAAGGACCCATTTGGATAGAGGGGAGAAGGAGGTGGAGTAGAGTAGAGTAGAGTAAAGTTGTTTAAAAATAGGTTAATTTTGGGCCAAATTTACTCTACTCTACTCTACTCTCTCTTCTTCCCCTAAATCTAAATGGACCATAAGGTAAACCCCTAAATCCTTACTTGAGAAAACTACTTGTTCTTGTTACAAATAACTCTATTTATAGTACAACTTGATCTTTTTTTTTTTTTTTTTTTTTTGCTGAATCCTGTTGTCATTCTCTTGTAAAGCCCTTACCGTGCCTTTTTATATTGCGTTTTTTTGCTATCTTTAGAGGTTATTGATTTGGTTTAAGTTACACTTAATGGAACTTTTATTAATTTTATATCACTAACTTCTTAATGAATATATTTGTCGACAAATCCATCGTTATATACTTATATTTATTATCTAATTTTATATTGAGGGCACTTGTTTTAATGTTTTTTGGAAACTATATGTCCACAATGAACTTGCTAGTTGTGGATCATTCTCTCTCAATAATTATATTTTTTTAAGAGCTTGGTGCAAATAAACTATTAGGATTTTTAGGCCCCAGTTGTCTAAATTTTTTATCAAATCTTAGACAAATAATTAATTAAATTAATTATGCAATAGATCTTGATTCTAACAAACATCAAATAAGCATAGATCATATGAACACCAAGAATGATAACTTAGGAAAACTTTTGAATTGTGGTTTTAAAGTAAAAAACCTAGGAGTATTTAACTTAAACAATTTTTAAGGCAACATATCCATTAAATAGAATCGAAGTTTATAAAATAGACCTAACCCTAAATCTACTACTACCTCATGTAGTACTTACGTGACCACATGTAGTTCCGAATTCACTGACTCTTCTACTATGAAACTATTGCACACAAACTCTACTATTTGTGATTTTGAGATCTCCACTCAAAGAATTTAGATCAGCAGCGTAGTTAACTAATTTCATACAAACTTCCTTGTTTGTAACTCTAAGATCTACACTTGAAGGTTTTGACCAACAACTATTGTAGACTAGAATGCTCTATGGTTTCATACATATCTGAACTATTGCAGCAACAACATTGTATTAAGTTTTCTCTATGTGCTCTTGAGATCTCACGAGTTGAATAGGTGGGAGTTTAGATCTATTCTCTGAAGAGCTTAGGGTTTCTGCCTCTCTAACCTCTTAATAAGTCTTGCTTAATGGGCTTTTATATAGACTTTCCATTAGGGTTTCAAAAACACACATATACAGCAGACTTAATAAATCACATCAGATCTGAAAAACTGAATCTGCGAATCTCGATTGATTGAACTAGGAATCAAACAGCAGTCAAACTTATCTCAATTAGTTGAGGCAAGTGTCGAGCCAGCAGTCAAACTGACAGATTCTTCTTTTTCTTCAGCAAATCTGGAGCTTTTGTCTTAGACTTATAATTTACATTAAGAACTCAACAAGACTCAATACTTTTGTCATCGGTTGCCAACACCTAGTCCTTTGGACCTAACATAAACCATTCCATTCTCTATTGGATGGCATTCACTTTAAAGGATAAACATGGTAAGGCTATTTTGAATGCTGTTTTGTTTTTAGTTTTTTGTAACTTCAGTTTGGTTGAATGTAGGATAGTTTTAGATGCCCGTAGGTTAGGAAAACTACTTTTGCTCATATGAATAGCGCTAGCACTTGGCTTTACGAATGGAAGATGCAATTGGTTGGCACCTTGGCATAATTGGCTTCATTGTTTCTTGTAACATGCATATGTTTTCCTTATGTTGTAATGATGTTTAAAAGTACATTTGCATATAATAAGCCCGATAACAAGCCTTTTGGAAACTACAATGGTCTCAGTTGGCATAAGCATAGGTGATAACTTACTTCTATTCAACAATAATAAATTAGACAACCTATTACTTGTGGCAACACAATAATTTTGATCAGCTTGAAGTATTTTGTTGATGACATTGTGAATGGTGCCCCTATCTTTTAACTAGCATAACACTGTTACTTCTTCCTTGTGACAGTTTATTGGCCTAGATGGTCCATGGGAGGGAAAAATAAAGGTGCCAAGGGCTAAATATCCACACCAATGCCTTAAGGTGGTTGAATTGATTGGTTTTTATGGTTGTACTATTGACATGGAGCTTGCCTTGTTTGTAATCAATAATGCTCCGTCATTGGAGAAGATATTTATTGATACGCGAAATCCATGAGTGGAAGAGAAGATAATTATTGATACGCAAACTCGATGAGTGGAAGAAATATTACATGATCCTAGCGATCCTAAGAAATTAGCAACTTTATATTATGTGGAGCAACTAAAAACAAGAATAGCTCCAGGGGTGGAATTGGTGGTACTATAGGGGTGTTTGGTTCATCATAATATGGTAAAATCACAGTGACATTATTGGAATGTGAAATTACGATTTTTGGTTCATTTATTTGTGTACAAGTTTATGTAGCATTTGGTTTAGGGAATTCACATTGTCCTCTGGCATCAAAATTCCTTAAAATGTGATGTCTGAGAAATATTTGGTTTAATTATGAATCTACAAAGATTTCCAGTTGTATTATGAGATTCTTATGTTTGAGTTATTTATAGGAATCTTATAAGGATAATTATGCATCCCATACAACTAAAGAGAGGGAAGAATTACTACAAACTTAATTAAAAGACAATTTGAATGACAGTATTTAAATTCATTTTAACCCAATTGAAAGAGCAAGAAGTGAATAGGTTCCAAACTTAAAAAAGCAATGTGCTTTGTGTGAATTATCAAGTCACTTTTTTGATATCTTTCTACAAATAAATAATGAGAGAATAATATAAATTTTATATTTATTCAAAATTATTTAAACAAGAATCTAACATTTTCAAATGACATTTACAATAAAAAAATAATTGTTCAAATTCTTATTTTTCATGGTATATCATAACATCATGTTTTGTCAGTGTTAATCAAAGAGTTGTCCATTGCGAGTAATTATTCAGTGTACCAAGAGGATTACGTCAACATTGTCGAGTAGTCCTCCAACTCAATGGTATACTGCCATATGTTCAAATTAACTGAATTTGATTTTAGTTACAATTCAAAATATAATCATTTAGCCAAAAGTCTTGTAGGTCAACTAATTAACATCCTTTGGTGTATCCATGAAATAATTCAAAGTTCAAATCTCTCTTCCCTTATTATAACTATCAAATTATCCACACACACACACAAACCTTCACCACATGTCATCAATTAGTCATCTCTCCCAACCAAAGCTCTAGAGATGGATCTAAACCAAAGCTCTAGGAAGTGGAAAACGGTAGGTTGTATCTTCACGGCACTAGAATGACTTGTTAACACAAATTGCCACCCGGCCCACCCCCATCTTCAAGTCATTATGAATTATTTGGCACAATTGAAAAAAAAATTAATAAAATGTACATGTGCTTCGGATCTACTACCATTCCCCATCAAAATTTTGAGGAAAATTGAAACAAATATAAATTATATTGATTTAAAAATAATAATGGAAACACATGCATATTAATTATTAAAAAGTAAGGAGTTTTCTTCTGAAACTCTCACAATTTTCTACGTTAACACAATATTTAAATAAAATTATCATTTTATTTAAATAAAATTATTTTTGTTTAGTCCAAATTTAACAAAGAGTGAAACTCTATCTTTCTAACAAGTCCAACTTAAACTCAAACTCATCATTATCTTTTTTTTTTAAACAAAATTATTTTTGTCTAATCAAATCTTAATAAAGAGTGAAACTCTATCTCTCTAATTATAAGTCCAACTTAAACTCAAATTCAAACGTTGGTAATCTATATAAAAACAAAAATTCTGATAGGACTCAAAAAAGAAAAGAAAAAAAGAGACTCAAATTGAAATTGAAACTCATGTTAGATTAAGAAAAGGAGAGAAAGAGAGAGAGACTCCTATTAGGACTCTCTCTCCCCTCCTCAAATTCATAATAGTTATCACCTCAAAACCCTAAACTTAACTTCACTTTAAGATTCAAAGAGAGAGAGAGAGAGAGAGAGAGAGAGAGAGAGAGAGAGACTCATGTAACCAAAAAAAAAAAGTTAGGATTAAGAAAAAAAAAAAGAGAGAAGGACTCCTGTTAGGAGTCTCTTTTCCCTCCTCAAAACCTTAGCAATTACCACCTTAAGATCCTAAACTTAACTTCACTTTAGGATTAAAAAAAGAAAGAAAGAAAGAAGAGACTAATGTAAAAATAAAAAATAAAAAATAAAAAACCGCAAGCAATTTGATTTCAACTTTATTCTTTGATTAATGAATTTTATGTCAAATTTGTTTATATTGTTATTATTAATAAAATTTCAATTCAACATATGCATATATTTTTTTATATTGTTATTAATGAATTTTATGGGGTTTTTGATATTTGTATTTCAGTAGGTTGATTTTAATTCTTTACCTTAAATACTTTTTATTTAGGTTCATGTGATTTTCTGTTTTCTTATTAAAAGCTATGATTTTTTGTTGATTAATTATTTGTTTGGATTAATTTCAATTAATTATTTGCTTGGATTCAACATAAAAGATAATGGAATTAGGTATTATAATTTTGATATTGTTCTATGTTTTGAATTGCCTATATTGTTATTTGCAAACGCACCCATAATTTAATCTTGGAAGATGACTAGAGTGACTATTATATACCCAAATTTTAGAGTTGTATTACATGCATTAATTTATTCATTACATATCATAAAAATGATTTTGAGATTCTAACGGTTGCAACGGTATATTTGATTCCTAAATCGGATTTTCGTATTGAAAGATATCATGAGATCAAGTTTTCAGGGTCTACATGTATTGTATGGGGTGAAGCCGATCACCTGTGATTGATTGAAATTAATTTTGATTGGTTAATGATTAAAATTAATTAAATGAATTTTTGTGATTGGTTAAGTATTTTTCTTAAAGTGAGATTTGTTGCATGGGATTAAAACAAATAAACTTATAATATTTAAAGACCGTAGATAATTAGATAATTATGCTTTTGGGATAATTATATTCAAAATAATTATTTTAAAAGTCCTAATTATCACTTTGGAATGAGGTTTATCATGAAAATGATTATGAAATTCGTCCAAATACAATTTTAAAGTAGGAAAACACTTCAAAAACGTGCTAATCAAGTAGCAAATTTTCAAATTCACATTCCAAGGCACTTTTGGCATAGTAGCACTCAAAATTTGGACTAGGGTATTTCTGGAAAAGTTGTAGAGCTGTCAAAATTTCAGCTTAATTTGAATTTTGAGTAAAACGATATGATCAAAATACTGAAACTAGTTCTAATCTGAAAAAATCAGCTTACTCTTATTCAAATCTCCTTTTTTAGTATTTTCCCCATACGTTTTTTGCTTATTTTTTTCAAGCATTCCAACCTCTATAAATAGAGGATGCCTCTCAAAGTTTAGCACACTTTTTACACTTTCCGACCCCTCCCCCCTTTCTAACTCTTCTTTTCTTTTCAATTTCCTTTACATTAAAGACGTTCTAGAGGCTTTTGCCTTAGGAATTTCTTTTTTCTAAGTAAAGTATTTTAGGCTTCAAAGAGGTGAATAAACTTCTTTGAATTTTAAAATATCCTTTCATTAGAAGAGTACGCTCATGCAAGAGGTATTCTATTTCTTCTTTCTTTTCTTCTTTCATTGTTTTTTGTTATTGTTTGATGCATGAATATGTTTAGCATGTTTTATTATTATTTTTTTGGTTCTTGATATATAATTGTCATGCTCAACTTGAATTTTCTTTAACACGTTCTTAGATGATTGTTTATTGTGATTCTTTTTCTTAAGTTTCAAAATATGCTAACGACTATCAAAGATCTAATTTCTTTAAACTCAAAAATTGATCTGAATTTTTCACACCCAATCTAATTTCATTTCAAATTATTCTTTTCAGGTTTTTGTTACATGACATTACTACGTACTCAAACATTACTGTTACAATTTTTTTTTTTTTTTTATAGTTATTGATTAGCCATTTTTTATAATACAGTTTATGGTTTAGGCACATAAAAAAAAATAATAAAAAAAAAAAAAAGAAAAGAAAAGAAAAAAAAAAAAAAAGTTTACGGTTTAGGCTAAGTAGCTTATGTTATGCAACTACTCTCTACGAGAAACTTAATAAGTTTGAATAGCAATAAAATTTTAGTCAAATTAAAAATGGTTAAATTCCTTTTAAAAATTTATTAAATTTAGTTGGTTTAGTTAGGCTAAGCATGCAACTATAACCCACGAGAAACCTAATAAATTTGAAATGAAAAGCAATAAAAATTTTCCCAAATTAAATTGGGTTATTAAATTTAGTAGAGATAAAAACAAATAACAATAATTCTAAAATAAAAATAAATAACAATAGATATTTGACAACTTTTTTTACATGAAGGATAAAATATGAGACCTTCTTCAATGGGTGCATTGAGAAATAGTGATTAGTTTTGTTTTGAGCATTATTGTATTTATCTTCATTGTGTGCAAGTTTGACCTAACCAGTCCACTAGTGACTGGTGTCATACGATCCCTTAAATTTACAGTCAGTTCATTGGGATTTGCCATTGTGAAAAGGTATATGGCCTTGATTGATAAGTGTTGGTCACCTCATGCAATTCACTAGGCAAGAAAAAACAGTCATCCAAACATGTGTTACTGCATTCTCTTGGATCGCCTTTAACAGTATGTTTAATTTTCAAACTTAGTTTTTATTTATTCATTTTAGATCATATCATTAGAATTGTTTTTAGTCACTACAAGAAAAACAAGCTATTGCGGTGGGTTTTTTGCGGCGGTTTCAAAAACAGCCGCTATATATATGTTACATATTGTGGCGCTTTTTTGAATCATCCCTGTACAAGAGATATATTACGACGTACCATTAGCCATCACAATAGATATAGTCTTTTGCAATACTCTATAACGGTAATATAAAAAACCACCACAATATATGTGTTTTAGCTGCATTTTTCGTAGTTATAGCAGCGGTATACTGAACTGCCACAATTTATGTCTTCTTGCAACATGTTTTCTCGATTATAGTAGCGATTTAAGTGACTATTGCAATGGACCTTTTAATTGCCCATTTTTAGTCTAATTTTTTCTCTCTATTTTTTTTTTTTTTCCTTTCCCTCGCCTAAACTTATCACTTTAGCGCCCATTTGCATTTTCATTTTTCTCATCCGTTTATCTCCCTCTAAAAAAAAACCTCTCCCTCTCAAAATCTCTTGTCACTCTCAAAATTAGCGATCGATCTTCCATCGGCATTGTTGCTTGGCTCATGTCACCTCTGACGTTGTTGTCGACAACGCTGTTCATAATTTCTCTCCCCTAAAACCCCAATATTACTGATTGTTTTTCTAGTTTTGTGTTGCTTGTTCATGGCTTTGTGTTTTTTTAACCACTAGTTGCTAGAAAGCTTGCCGCAATAAGCCAAATTTGCCTCTAAAAGGTACCTATACGGCGACGCTTCTTATTACTGCCGCAATAGGTCTACTGTGGCACTTAAGCTATGGCACTTCATAGCGCTATAATAGTAGCCATTGCTAAAGGTTAGAAGTGCCTTTAGCGGCGCTTTTATTGGTTTTAGTGGCGCTTTTGGAGCATAGCAATAGCTCCTTTTTCTTGTAGTTGTGAGTCATTATGGAATTTGAGAAATTGTGATATGGAAAAAAAAAAATTACACTATTTGTAACAATGCTTTCATTTGAATTTCGATTAGATTGTGAGTATAAAATTTTTTACCCATAAAAAAGGTTGTAAGTATAAAATTCGTTTTCTCCAACAAAGTAAAAGAATACTAGTGACTTCAATGTTGAGCCCTCGATTTTGGTGGTTTGCTTTAAAAATTTTACTTGTCGTACCAAAAATTTGAAAATATATTGCTAAAAATGTTTTACTTGTAAAGTATTTTACATTTGAAAACAATTTATTTCAAAACAATCTGATTAAAGGATTAAATTATAACTTTATCACTAGCTCATCTATAATTGACATTGTATTAATCATAAGTTATTACTTTAGCTAATTAAAATTAGTTTTGCACTATATGAAGAGGTTAGAACCTAAGAGCTACTAGCTCAAGTTTTACAAATCTTGGCGTGGGTGGGCATAGATGAATTTCACAAATAAAATAAACTGAAATAATTGGAAATGAATCGAAGAAGTAAAGATAACTAGCCTCATCACATGTGCTTTGAGCATGCAATAAGACTTTTTTTTTTAATATTAAAAAAAACTTGTGATTTTATTTTTTATATATAATTTTTATTTTGATAATTTAATTTATAAGTGGATAAAACAATTTGAAAATCAACAGGAAAGTGATCCTATTTTTTAAGCAATGTTTTAGTAAGAGTTAGAGTTGTATTTTTACCTGATTGTCTTTTAGTTTTGTCTTTACTTAAACATAGAGGTGTAGGGACATTTTTGAACAAAAAAAAAAATGAGGATTCCAAACAAAAGAAGCTCCTTAAATAATAGTATAAATAAAAAGGTCGTTCTCTTCACCCATAGATGTTGCTTTTGTACTTGTAAGTATTAAGTATAGTGAATTTAGGGCTATCCAAAAAAGAAAAAGTGAATTTGTGGATAATATTTGGGGTTATTGAAATACCAATGTAAATGAAGATCTAATTAGGATTTAGGAATAATACTTTCTTATCAAAGAAAAAAAAAAGGAATAATACGGTCTTATATTTTCTTTCAATTTTATCATTATTTTAATTTTATAAATTTAGATTTTTTTTTTAATTCATATTTTCAAACTTTTCATGTAAATCTGGTGTGGTGATTGCTTAAGGCTTAAAGCACAAATATTATTGTACTTTTAATAATAGTATGTGCAGAAGATTGTTTTTTTTTTTTTTTAATTTTTTTAATTAATTCATTGTTACAATTTACAAGTGGGGGTGTGGAGATTTTCTTTATTTAGGCTTATACCTCAATAAAATTTGCATTTACATATCATAGTATTTGTTCATTGAAATAACTAATGAAGTAAATGCATATATATTAATTATATATAATTAGACATCAATTATTTATATTAGAGGATTTTAAATGATTATTTTTATATATATTATACAAGAAAATATTTTTATTATAATTATAATAATTGATTAAAAATATGAAATTCTTCCTTATATGAGAAAATATTTTTAATTTATAATAATATTAATTGATTTAGAATGTACAATTGACACAAAAGTCATACAAATTAAATATTTTTGAATTCACTAAAATTAGTCATAACCATTTATATTTCTTAACATCTTTTTGTGATAGTATATAACCAACATTATAATATTTATTCTATGTAATTTAAAAGATTACTAATATAATAAATAAATATATTTTTTTATTAATTATTTTAAGTGGTTCATTGATTACTTAAGTATAATGAAATTTTGATGTTGCTTTCTAAAATTTATATGAGAAAAATTTATTATAAATATGGTATTCTTGCACAAATTTGGTTACTTTTGCAACGGTGGAAACAAGGTCCAACAAAAGAAAAAAAAAAATTAATAATACACAACCAAGAATATAAAAACAAATATATATATATATATATATATATATAGAGAGAGAGAGAGAGAGAGGTCCAAGTTAGTGAAGGTACACCCTGGTGTAATATTATATAAGTTATCGATTTTATCCACTATAGATCTTTAAGCAATCTAATGGTTCAAAAAAAATGCTATCTTACTTAATTAATAATCTAATATAGTGTTGATTAATAAAAAATAAATATTAATCTATGCCATTGCATTACAAGTTGTTGTCACATATTTGATATATAAATAGGAGAAGAAGACCCCTCCCCCTCCTTCCTTAAAAACTTCTAAACAAGGTGTTGAGGTTCAAAATAATTAAATAGCCACAAATAGGCCCAAAAAAGATGGAAAAGACTTTGGGCCCATTTCACACACAAAAAAAAGAGAGAAATAATAAATGGTGGGTTCTCACAATAAAGAAAAGGAAGAAGAAAAGAAAGAAAGGGGAAGAAGCCCAGAGGATCTGATCCAGAGGTCCACGAAAAAAAAAAAAAAAAAAAAAGGGCCCAAGAAAACAGATAAAAAAACAACAAGCCAAAGGAAGCCCAGAAAGAAGAATTGGGTCAGGACACCCAGAAGCAACACCAGAGACAGAGGATCCTTGGACGCACGAAGTGAAACTAAAGCAGATTTGAAGAGAGAAAAAAGACAAAAGGCACGCGGACCTTATGACCTAGGCATACAGTGGAAGTACAGAGCAAAACGCAGGAGCTTTGGTTCCAACCATTTGAAGAAAGAGACAAGGAAAAGTACAACTGGGAAAGCTGGAGCAAAAGCCAAAAAGCCTCAGGTCAGCCAACGGGAAAATCTGGAAATGGGAAGCTAGCTGGGAGACTTTCATCTAGTCGCAACAAAAAGAAAGAAACTATGAAGAAAAGGAAACGAGATGATCCTGAAACAACTAGGCACGGGACAGACTTCAAGGGGCAAAAAGGAAAAATCGTTAGTACCCCGGGAGCCCAAAGCTGTGCTATAAAAGGGGGGAAGGAAAAAGGATAAGACATTCAATTCTAGACGATTAGATCATTCGTTAAGGCATTTAAAATCGTTTTTCTGAAGTCTCATAAAAATTGTAGAAGAGACTCTGTAAAACTGAAGAGAAAATAGAGGAATTTGTTCTCGGTATCCTAGAGGCAGCCGCTACAGTACACGCTCGGATTCAACGAATTCAAACCTTGCAAGTCTTTGAAACTTGAATGGCTATCAAAGTCTGTAATTTTTTAACTCAGTTGAACCTTGCATTATGTCTTAGTGAGCATTGTAATCACAATTAAAAGAAACTAATGAAACACACCTCACTAATTAGAGGATCCCTAACGTGTTCTTTACATTATATTTCACTTATTATGCATTTTCTTTATTGTTAAAATATCATTCAATACGAATACTCTTTTTGTTAGCTGTTTGTATTGTAGGAAGTTTGTTCTGTGCACCAATCAATTCTTAAAACAGCCCTTTAGTTGCGGAGAATCGATCCCAGTCTACCAAGAACATCTTACACAGCCCAGGATCCTTGGGCCATAGTGCTAAAGAAAAAAAAGGCACTCTCACACAAGGTAATTAAATTACTCTCCCTCCCTTTACTCTACTTCCCCTCATTTTTTAAACATCCAAACAGAGCATTAGTTAATTTGAATATATGACAATATACCATTGAGTTGGAGGACTACTAGACAATATTGTTGACGTAGTCCTCTTGGTACACTGAATAGTTACTCGCAATGGAGTGATGGACAACTCCTTGATTGATTAATCCTAACAAAACATGATGTTATGATATACAATAAAGAATAAGAATTTTTAATTAATTATTTTTGTATTATACATGTCATTCGAAAATGTTAGATTCTTGTGAATTCCCTAAACCAAATGCTATCTAAACTTGTATACAAATAAATGAACCTAAAATCATAATTCCACATTCCAGTAATGTCATTGTAATGTTCACTATATTACGGTAAACCAAACACCCTCTATAGTACCACCAACTCCACTCCTGGAGCTAATCTTGATTCTAGTTGCTTCACATAATGTATAGCTCCTAATTTCTTAGGATTGCTAGAATCATGTAATACTTCTTCCACACTAGGAATTTGCGCATCAATAATTATCTTCTCTAATGACGGAGCATTATTGATTACATACAAGGCAAGCTTCATGTCAACAGTACAACCAACAAAACCAATCAATTCAACAACCTTGAGGCATTGGTGTGGATATTTAGCCCTCGGCACTTTTATTTCTCCATTCCATGGACCATCTAGCCCAATAAACTGCCACAAGAAAGAAGAAATAGTGTTAAGCTAGTTAAAAGATAGGGACACCGATCACAATGTCATCAACAAAATAGTGACTATAAGCTGAGAATTATTGTGTTGCCACAGGCAATAGGTTCCATAAGGCTTGTAATCGGGCTTATTATATGCAAATGTTCTTTTAAACATCATTACAATAGAAGGAAAACCTAAAACATAAGCAAGTTACAAGAAACAATTAGGCCCATTATGCCAAGGTGTCAACCAATTGCAGCTTCCATTCGTAAAGCCAAGTGAACAAGAGTAGTTTTCCTAATCTATGGGCATGTAAAACTATCCTACACTAAACCAAACTGAAGTTACAAAAAACTAAAAACAAAACAGCATTCAAAATAGGCGTATCATGTTTATCCTCTACAGTGAATGCCATCCAATAAAGAATGGAATGATTTATTTGCATCAGACTCACAAAAACATATAATTCTTGAGAGAGAATGATTTACAACTAGTAAGTTCATTGTGATTCACTATAAATAGATAATAAATCCAACGATGGATTTGTCAACAAACACATTCATTAAGAAGTTAGTGATATAACAGTGATAAAAGTTCCATCAAGTGCAACTTAAACCAAACCAATAACCTTTGTAGATAGCAAAAAATGCATGATAAAAATGGCATGGTAAGAGCTGTACAAGAGAACGACACACACAAGTTAAATAAAAATAATTTTATAATAACTTTTGTTGTACATTTTTCAAAATATTTGAGACAACAATAAACCATTATGTGGGAATTATCTACAGTTGATAACAGAGCAGATTTGTGGTTACATAATACATATGCATACTAAGAACTGTAGTTGATGTATAGGAAAACACACCTTAAGTGAAAATCGTGATAATAAATGTCTGCACAATAAATCCCACAACTCTCAAATTATAAGCATTACCTTGAGCACAAATCTATGCAAAACGGGGAATGCCTTTAGCAAGGAAGTGCAGCAACGGAAGCTATCCACGAAAGGTGGACATAAATCCAATTTCAATTGCCTGAGATTTCTTAACTCTGGAAATTTGGGAAATTGAATAAATTCCTGAACAATTGAACCAAGAAAAAGGAGCACATTCATAAACAAACATTGATATATGAAAAAAGAAAAGGCACATTGGAGTTAACAATGAAATTTATGACTAACCTTAGTAAACAAGCCTAGCTCAAGAGTCTCCAGCTGAGAGAGATAACGTGAAATTGGGCAATCGTCTTCTAATAAATGGCGAACACAGTCACCTGTCACAGACAGATCAACAAAAAAGGGAAGATCCCCTAGAATGATCCTTATCATATTAACCCCACAATATTTGAAAGAAACGAGATTTATAGCAGGAATCTGAATCTGTTTGAGAGAGCAGCAGTTTAATATCTCTAAGTTCTTTAGCTTGGGCAAAGGGCTAGAAGTCTTTAAATTCACTAGAGACTCTGAATTTTCCACATGTAATATTTCAATGAATGGACAATTAGATAAAACATACTCAAGAACTTTGCCAGTCACTTTCACATAAGTCAAAGAGAGGGCTGTTAAGGAATCAAGACTGTAGCTATGAAAAATCTGACTAGTAAGGGTATAAGCATTGACCCCATCCATCATGAAATCCAATGAAAGCTTTTTAACCTTTTTTCTCAGTGAAAAGCAAATCCAATTGTCAATTTCCGACTTGAATTTCCTCCCATCCATGTCAAAAGCAACTCTAAACTCATCTATAGTATTACCTTGATGCAATTCCAACACCCTATTCACCCAACTAACAAACCCAGTCCTTAAGCTATTCTCTTCAAACTCCGTATTCTCCAAATTCACCAACATCATAAGGTATTGATCAAGATCACTACCACTAAACTTCTGTTGATAGAATGTCTTCCAAACAAGAGTTAGTAACCTTGAATCGTCGAAGTCCAAGTGACAAGTCGTAAATGTCCACAGATATCTCCACCTCTTAGAGAGGACACTTGTCCTCTGCATTTCCATGAACGGCAATGTTGACAGAATGGAGACAAGAATTTCATCTGACAATTCACTTAACCGATCCTGGCGAATTTGTTTCAAAGATTATAGATAAATGTACATTAGCAAAGACTATAACAACTATCCAAAAACTTTAAAAAAAAAAAAAAATCTAATTTTGGGTAGCTTTTGAGAATGAAAATTGTAACCTTTTGGTGTGTAATTGTAAAGTTAGTATGAACTATATTTGCCAGCTTAGTCTGTCTCTTCCTCATCTAGTATGACTTATTAAATATATTGAAAACTGCAACACAGAAAAGATCAAAACTTTAGTTGATATTGGGTGGAGAATAGAGTCTGTTAGCACATCCAATGTGTAAAAAAAAAAAACAACTATCAGTGAACTATAGAGAAAATAAAAAGGCAGGTTTATAAGAATTGTGCGGGATTTATGAGAAGAACAAATTAGCGACCTTCAGTTGTCTAATTTCAGAAAAATAAAGGCATGCTATTTTTTCTCAAGAATAAAAGTATTAAAAAAAAAAAAGACATGAGAGAGAAAAAAAAAAACTCTGAATTTTAAAACCCAGAAAATGAAAAGGAAAAAAAAAAAGGGACTCACCGGATGTGAAGGAGTGCGTGAGAGAGAAAGAAAGAGAGTGACGACTGACGAGTGCGATATGGTGTTGTATTTATTCCTGAACTTGCAAATTCGGTTGCAGGTGTACATCCGTATATCCAGGCACGCTTTTATTTAATTCAAGTCTTTCTTTTTTTTTTTTTTTTTTTAGAGATAATTATAAAATGCTGCTAATCTCACAATTGGAACTCTTTCTCTTCTAGATTTCAAACACTTTGTGCATTAAAAGGTATCAATTCAGCTATAAGGATTTTGGTTATTTAATTCAAGTCTATAAAAGGGAGCTTCACACAAATTCATACTTAGTGTGCGTTTGGGAAGCCTATTTTGCGCTTCCTAGCGGCACGTTTTTTTCTTTAGAGGTCTGTGCAGTGTTCTCAAGATCTACAAATCTCATTTTTTAGTAAAATAAACATTAAAAATAAGTCCTGCGGTACTATTTACACATTTAAAAATTATTTTGTTAGAGTATTTTCAATTTTCAACAATAAGCGGCATTCAAACAGACCCTTATATTAGAATAAAGTAGAATTTATATCTTGTAAAAAAAAATTTAAAAAAAAAAACATCTATTTTAGGGCTTGCTTGGTAAGAGTTTTAATTATAGTTTTTTGTTTTACAATCCATAAAATGGTGTGACCCACATATTTTTAATGACATAATTGTTAATAAATTGAAAACAATGGACCTTAGATATTTGTCTAAACTCTTTTATCTCTTAAATGAAGAAAATTATTTTTAACACAAAAAGAATTCTCACACTTCAAATTTGAAACTTATCATTAAAAAATTACTTTTTATGAATATATATTTTTTATAATCTCAAAAATAGAAATGGTTTCACAAACAATTATTTTTTGTTTTTAGTATTTTGAATTTTTTTTTCCTAAAGTGAGAGTCATATACGTATTGTAAGGTCAGATTTTGCGGCCCAAGCCCAAGGAGGGGTGGATTTGGAGCCCACTGAACCCAAAACAATGAATTTGTAGAGTGTGGGTGGAAGAGCAAGGCGAATAGCAAAAATAACAGTACGCAACAGCCACACTAATGGAGGAATTTGAATTAATATATGCTCGGACGGATGTAAGTATAACGTCCGAGGAGGTGATTTCCCTTGGAGGGTTACAATTCTTGGTGCTACAGTAAACAATACACTTTTTTCTCTCCCTGAATTTTTCGATCCCCCCCCTATTAGGGGGCCTTCCTACTTATATAGTACCTCCTCACTCTACCTTGATCGTCCACTTGTTCATCATCCAGACATCCACTTGAGTGCTTGTCCCATCAAGGGTGTTCCCTAGCCTCATGCGAGTGGTGATAGCAGGCTGATACTGTTCAGGGGTCTCGTCCACATTAATGCGGCCAGAGAAGTAGGTGCGGTGCATTTGATGCGGTGGTTGAGGTCTGTCTCTTAGATATTTCTCCGATCCAGTTATATTCGTTCGCGTCCGAAACTCATTCTGTCACTACATCTGTCGAGAGGATCACTCGGACTGCAAAAGGTTGAACGTCAGACTAAGTCTCTTCGGATCTGAGGGTATTGGACTCCTCGGAGCGTTGAACACATCCTCGGATCGTGGACGTACCCTTCACCAGACACGTTCTTTTCTCAGGGCCTCTGACTAGGCTTTTTCATCTCTTCGGGCAATGGTGGTCCGTTTATAGGGCCTTGGGCCCAATGTCTTTGGTTGGGCCGGCCTCCCCCACACGTATAATATAAAAATTATTATCTGAAAACTAGTTTCAAGTTCAATCTTTTGAAAATTGTTTTTATACAGTTTTGAAAACAAAAACAAAAATCCTCCTACCAAGCTCTTACACTCTCAAAACCTATTTTATCTATTTTACCATTGTAAGGACACGTTTTGATCTATAGCCCAAGAGATTTTGACAGTGGCCCAATAAGTCAAAAACAATGAATTTGTTAGAGAGTGAGCTTGTTAATGAATATTCAATGAGTTAAAATATAGATCACGATAGGCTAGTTGTTGTTAGAATGAATAAGCCAAACAGTTTGAAAAGAAGAATACTCCTCGGTCAACTCCGAAGATGGTGTGTTCTTATATATTTCTCTTGACTTATACAAATATTCAAGTTCTTGGTTACACAGTTGTTTCTTTTCTGTTCTTTCTCTCATGATCCCTTCTGTAATGGAATCCTCCTTTTTTATGCCATTTCCTTCTTTCATCTTAACCTTCCACGTGTAGATCAGATTGCTAATCTTCTTGATACTTGTCCCATCAGCACCTTCCTGAAATCTTTGTGGGTAGCTGTGAGACTAGAAATTACTGTTCAGGTATCACCTCCACATTAATGCGGCCAGTTGGTTAGGTACAAAGCATTCAATGTAGTGGCAGTAGCTTTCTTTCCAAATATTTCTCAATTCTCTGTTGACTCACTTCTCTCTGAAGCTTATCCTTCCAAGCACGATTGCCCATTGCCCAATACTTGGTGGGTAGTCAAACTTTAGACTTCCACTCTGTTGGCTGAGGAAAGGTGGCTCCTCGGACAACGTCACTTGTTTATTATGACCAGATCTCTTCCTCGGCCCAATAACTTACTTACCTTCACCAAAACTCGTCTATCCTTAGGCTCTTTGATGTCCTCAGGTGCGGCACACGACCCAATATCCTCATCTGGACCTTTCATTCCTACTACCATCCTATTTTATAACTCACCCAACTTCTATTTTTTCATATAACTCATTAAAATAATATAAACTACACTATCAAATAATATAAAAAATTATGTTTATAACCCATGGGAGTGAGCGTGATGCTGAAGTATGAGAGAATAAAATAAATAACTATATTTATGTTTACAACCCATGAATAGTAGGGTTGTATATGGACAACCTTATTGTTCGCTAAAAAAATTTAAATACCATGCCTGCGTAAAGCTATGTTTTAGTGTCTTGGTTAGTAAAATAGCAACTTGAGTTTACACTTCCAATGTTAATGCTCTTATGATGTTTCTTTTCTTTAGGACCCACAAGGGATAAGCCAAAGCCAATATCTTTTTTAGAAAGCTCCTTCTCTCATCCAAATAAATAAAAAAATAATAGTTCCTCTCCAAAAAAAAAAAAAATGCCGGATTAAATTGTTACTCTCTCTCTCTTTATAAATTGTTAGGGTTACTAGTTTGGTGATTTATTTATTTTGCTCCAAATTAAATCTGGACTTATCTTTTTAAATTTATTATGAGATCAATTATAAAACTATTTTCCATAAAAAAAATTATAAAACTATTTATGTATATTATTTAAACTAATATGTTTATTTATAGAATTTTAATATTTTTATATTTTCTTAAAAAAAAATCAAATCTCTTTCTACTGTATCTTATATTTAAATATTTTCTTTTGTTGAGAAAAACCTTATATTTAACTTAAACCATGATAATTTTATGTAATTTTTTGTTAACACTTATTTTATATATTCTATCATACAATTTCAAGGACGTGTTTTGATTCTTTTGAACCTAATTAACCTTTATATACTTTAAATTTGGTCAATAATAAATATTTATTATTTTTTGGTCAATAACAAATATGATTATATGAAAAGTCACATGACTCATTATAAGACTACATATGAATGATCTTTACAATTGTCTCATACTAAGTTGAAGGTAGATAACTCCAAATCAATTTGTCAAACCTCATTACATTTGCTTTGAAAAATTGGTAGTTTTGGATATAGATTCCCTTCCCCACCTACTTAATTTTAAAACATTCAAATAAAGTGAAGGGATAACCATTTCTTTCTACTCCCATTTACTCTTTTCTCTTTTCCTACCTTACCCCTTAGTCTACTCTCCCTCCAAACTTCCAAAAATAGTATCATGTTTGGTTAATGAGTGTTAAAGTGCAATGATTAAGGTTATTTATACTATTACTATTTAAGGGGTTTATTCTATTTGAATTTATACCTTTGGATGCCCAAAATATTCTCAAATTCACCTAATTAGAAAGTTTAAATAATAGGGTCAGACATGTAAAATTAGTAATTTTAAATCTCCTAAATTTTAGATAAATTTTTTTAAAAATCGGTTTTTTTTTTTTTTTTTTTTTTTCATCCAAGTTTATCTCTCTTTCAAGTTTCTTTGTCAAATTCAAATTTAAAATAAAGAGAAGTGCTGCGTCTACAACATTTTCATAATACTTTTACAACAAATCGTATTTGATAAATTGTTATTAGTTCTAACTTGAAGTTTTGAACATACCACTAAAATTATTTTTTTACCCATTAATAATAACCCATAACAACCGGCTACATATGATTTGTTGTGAAAGTATTGTAGACATATCATTTCTCTAAAATAAAACAACTTCTTTAGTATTTTTTAAGAAAATAAAACAGCTCCTAAATTTAAGATAAATTATTATGTATTAAAAAAAATCTCCTCTATGTTTCTTTCAAATTTAAAATTAAAACTTTTCTTTTTTTAAATTGCCAACAAAAGGTTTTTCTTTATTACAAATGCATAGCGCGTGTGACAATACGGTATATTTTATTATAATTGATTAGTTTAAAAAAAATCACATAATATTTTTTTAGAGAGTTTTAATTCATGACGTCTACTTTTGATGATAGTTTTTTATTATCAAAACTAGACACCAATTGATTTTTAATGTAAATAGAGATTGAATAACATATCTATTATTCAACCATAAAAAACTTTACAAATTGAGATAATTAGAGCTCTCAATTGCATAGCATTTAGTTAGAGCAGCTTTACTATTACCTAAAAAGTTGAAAAGATAAATGTTTTTTTTTGCTTTTATTACTACTTCCCAATGCAACAAGATCCACTGAATTCCTCTTTAATAAGTGCAATTAAGCATCTGTTAACACTTCACATTCCTAAATATTTATCATTATATCTGGGAATCACAACCAAACAGCCAATTATGAATCCATTAATTGCCAACTCTTGGAGAAAACAAAAAAAACGTTTGGTTTTTTAACAAACAAAAAAAAGTGTTTGAGAATTACTGAATCCCGAGTGTAATTCTCCAACACGTGCGCGTATATTCTCCATATTTCCTCCTCAGAACGCGTAAAACTGTAGGAACAAAACAACGTATGTTTCTCAAAAAACAAAAAAAAAATAAAAACAAAAACCCCTCATGTGACCCCGTTACGTTATTAGCCTATTAGGCATAAGCAAAGGCAGAGTCCGCTGAATGAATCATTCACAAATACGAATGGTTATACTACTTTGGTGCTTGGTTTGGCCTCTCTCGATTCTCTCGAGTCTCGACCCACCCTATATTTATTTTTCACGTTGTAGATTTAGCTACGACGGAGGTACTAATCTTTTGACATCTTTTTATTATTATTAATTCTTCTTCTATTGTGCGCAGACTTTTGTAAAGCTAGCTCGGTATTCAAAGAGGTCCCTTTTGTGCGCAGACTTATGTTTTCAACTATATATATATATATATATATATATATAATTTTAATGTTTGAGAGTAAAAACATAAGAGTAACATTCTCTTCCCAAAAAAATATAAAATGGGGTCTATCCATTATTCCTTCTCTTGTATCCAACAAAAGTGAGAGTTTTGTATACTAGATAGACTAACATATATGCTCTTGTTACCCTTTACTTTTGTTGTTGTTGTTGTTGTTATTGTCGCTCTCTGATAAATGTAATGGCTCTAATTTATTAGAGTTAGAGAATCTATGAAATGGTGGTAGCATATTGTTTGGCTTATATGATTTATGGTCTGTTTAGATTGAATGGAAGTAGAAGAGAGTATAATAGAGATAAACTAGAAATGGGCCTTATTAGTTTGAAGGTTATAGTATTTTTATTTGTTATTTGGGTTGTTATGAATTGGGAATCGGTCTCTCTCTCTCTCAAAAATTGAGGGTAAAACTGCATACGAACCTGTCTCTTAGGTCCTAAGAAGATAAATTGTTTGCATTTGCCACATTCTTATCATTGAGGTTGTTAGCAAACTGGTTGTTTCTTATAATGTGCAGTCACAATTTTTTATCTTTTTCTTTTTCTTCCATCAATCAAAACATTAATAGCTTGTATTTACATATAGTCTATGAGTATTCGGTGAGAGGCAGTATTGGTTTCCTGTGTACTTTGCTGTAACGTAATAAAGATTGGGCGAGTTTTCTGTAATCTATATGTATGTAGTGCACTCTTGATTCACACAAATTTTTCAATGGTTCTTATGTGTTATGTGTTTCTTTGACAGTTTGAGAGCTGCTTGTTGAGCAAAGTTACTAGCTATTGAGAACATGGTATTTGTTCTTTCTGACGACTTTTTATTGGCAATGTTATTTAATGTAGTGACAATTTACGTTATTACATATTCAGCAATAGATTTTGTATATGTGGGGGTTCTATAAAATTGAGCCCTGCTTTGGGATTTCTTACCAATTCTAACTAGGACCCTTTTCAATAATGTAATTGTTTTGAGCAGTAGTTTTTCTTTTTGTGTACAAGATGGAACATGGTACAATTTAAACTAACTCTGCTGGGATTTGTTAGTTCATGTGAGGGTTTTGTCATCAATAGGCCAGACAAATTCTTTCTAGGTTCTCTCTCTTTAAATAGATTTAGCTTTAAATTTTGAGTGATCTACTAAATTATTTTCTTTTTGATATATCAGATGTTTCATTTAGAACCAAAACAAGAAAAAAGTCTATGTTAACAAAACAAAACTAACAACAGCAAGCACACTAGCTAACACCTAACAAGCTATTAGCACATTACATCCCAAATCAGAGCAGACTCAAAAAAGCCTGGTAGTAAGAAGCCTGACCAACAGACCCTTCATACAAGCTCACATTTTTAACTTCAAAACTAGACTAATTACAACCACTGCAATTAACCTCACCCAATATACAATGACACCGGCACACAGCAGAGATGAGGCAATCAAGAGTCAAACTTAAAGAAACCCCAGTTGGTGCATAAGACTTTGTGAAGGATTGCTGCTTGTGCAGCCAATGCACTATGCCCCGTTATTGCTTTAAGATCCCAGCTAATTTTCTTTATAATCTGCTCTTCTGTCAAGCAATTTTCTCCATAACTCCTACTGTTCCTTGAATCCAAATATGATAAATTGAATCCCACCAAACCACTTTCCAAAGGATAGATCTAAATCCCTGCCTTTTAGATTTGCAATACCCCATTTAACTATTTCTTTCCAACTCACAGGAATATCAGCTACTAAACATAACCATATCACATGCCCCCAAATTATTTTGGTTAAGGGACATTCAAAAAACAGATGTTCCCTACTTTCCATACAGTTTCTGCAGAAAGAACATGCACAAATCCCAGTAAAACCCACTGCATTAGCCTCATTCTAGACGTCAATCTAGTTTACTTTTCTTCTCTGTTAACTTCTTGTTGGCTTGTTTGGACTACTTGTTAAATTAATTGCTATGTGTATGAAGATATCTACTGACTGTAGTAATTATTGATATTTCTATGGTGTCTGCTTTTATTATGTGTAGGATGCTAATAGTGCTAGTAATGGGAATCATGACGCTGACTGGAACACTGATGATGAGCTTGAAGTCTGTAATGAATCCTTTTCTCATTGGGGTTCAACGAGTTCTGGTCAAGAAGTTAATGGGGGCTTTGAAGAGGTAAAATTGTACTCAATCTTCTGTAATATGTTAATTAGTAGTAACTGTAAACAACCTGATATATTGCTCAATGACAGGAGTTTATCATTTTCTTGTCTTCTATATGCCTGGTTTAAGATATCTTGATAATTGTATACTTCATCATGAAGGCCTTTTTCTGAATTGATATGATTACTCTTTCTTTGTTCTAGAGAACAAAAATGCTCAATCCTTTTCAAATTGTTCAGTTATACTATTTTTTTTTTAATTTTTTTTAATTTTTTATTTCTAGATTCCAATTGATCATGCTGTTTTCTTTTGAGCAATAAATCCCCTACAAAGTATCTTTGATGCATGTATCCCCCCTAAAATTGACTATAGTATCCGTTCTGTTTAGGCAAGTTCTCCAACTAATTCTACCAAGCTGATTCGTGATTTTGTCGGAATGGGATTTTCTAAAACAATGGTGGTCAAAGCAATTGAGGAACATGGTATGTCACACTTATTTCATATCATGTTAAGATTTTACACTGTAAGCCGTGCTAAAAATTTTTGTTTTATATTTGGTAGGAGAAGATGATTCAGAAGCAATATTAGAGACTCTTCTTACATACGCTGTGAGTATTATGCCTCATTTCTGTTATTGCATATTTATTTTTGTGTTGGTCCGATTTTTGAAGTCAGTTATGTGCCCCCTTGTTACAATATTTTAGTATATAAAATACTTTTCTTTTGTTTTTACTATTTCATTTGATGTAGAAGTGGATGCAAATTTTACATATTCTTTTCAATAGTTGAACTTTTAAAGTTTCTTGAGATTGAGGAAGTCTCATCTGAATTTCCTTCTTTACCTTCTCTTGTCAATGGAGCTCAAATATTAGAAAAGGGAAAAGAAACTGAGGAAGAACTGGAATCAGATTTTCCTCGGAAAGGCATGACTTTATGACTTTGGAGCATTTGTAAATCATATGCTTTTCAGTAAAAAATAGAAGTTTTTTTACTGAATTGCTTTGTTCCTTTTTCCCATCTAATCGGCTATCAAGTTGTGTTCTCTTTCCATGATAAAGACCAAAGTATTCTTTTATAAAGGACTAATATCCAAAAGAGTTCATTCATCTTCATCTCCCCAAAAATGAAATTTAAAGAGTTTCCTAAGTTTTTTTTTATAATGACCATCATTTTCTTTTGGATTTGAAGATATGTGCAAGTATCTGGCGATGATGTGCTGCCTTTTGATGTGGTTGTAACTTGTTTCACCATCGCATTACGAATTCAGGTTCTGTTTTCAACAGTAATCTTGGTCAGCAAATTGCTTAGTTCTTGAACTTCGATAGTAATAAATAGGTTAACTGTCAACTGTTTAGTTGGATTATAACAACTGGTTGTGTATAACTGCTATAGCCTATTTATCCAGAGTTACCTTGGTAAGTGACTGGGGTCAGGCATCTAGTCTTACATTGGCTTCAAAGTTGCATTTACTAGTTCTGGCATGTGATGGTGGCTGAGTTAAGAATAAATTTGAAAAATATATAATTGAAGCATATAATGAAAACACTAGTTAACTAATGTGACACCTCCATTCTTGTAGCCAATTAGCTAGGAATCAATGCTTTGTCGAGTTGAGTCAAACCTTTTCCCAAAGTTACATTTTTGGACATAATTATTCCATGTAGAAAGAGTGATGATGTTGTTGTTGCTCAAATGAGGCGCATAAGAGGTCCAATATCAAGTAAACTAAATTAGCATAATAGATTCCCATATCAGGATAATTGTATAAGAGTTTGAGTATCAGTTGTAGCATTTTTACAAAAAGTTGAACAAATAGGCACTATATAGTCATTATTGATATTGGATAAACCACAACATTTCAATAAGGTTTTATTTCTGTTGTGGAAAAAGATATGTTCCCATAATTTCACGGATTCTTAAGCACTTATGCGCATATCTACCAAACTGGAAGCTTGCATTAGGTTGATTTCTGATCAAATCTACATTTAATATAATTTATGCATTTTTTAAGCTCTAATGACTATCAAACACCTTATCATTGCTTTATTTGTTGGACTATGTGAAAATGTATCTTTGTTGCTTACACCTTGAGTTTACAGGTTGTCGAGAATTTTCCCCAAGAAGAAGGTCTTTCTACTAAACCATGCACTTTTGACTCTAAAAGCAAATCTCCAGATAACCTCTTTGAAATTGATAGCTGTCCTGGAATTGAGGCAATTTCTTATTTTTTCCTATTCCTTTTTGTGTTTTTATTATTCCGTTGTTTGAGTTATGACGCCCTCATAATTTGGATTATCTGCTTTGCATGCCTGTATTTCATTTTATTTTATAAGACTTGCATGTTTATGATTGATTCTATCTATTTGATTTTTTTTCCTCCAGGAAAACTCAAATCACATTTTAGAGAAGGATACAATGTTGTCGTCACTAGTGGATATGGGTTACTTGGTTGAAGAGGCTTTGACAGCTATGAATAATTGTGGTATGTATGTAGTTCAACACCATTGTCATAATTGTTTGATACCAATACCTTGTTTATATTTTTGTTCCAATTGTTATCTTTTATTTTTTTGATTTTACAGAATAAGCTGGTGTTATGTGCATTAAGTGATTTAGGGTTTTGAAAGTAGTTGCAGTACTTATGTAGTAGTTTCTGATATGTGACTAAATGATCCCAACTACATGATTTTTCCCCTTTTTTTGAGGGATCTAAATAGCAATATAAGATGCTTTGAAGATGACACAGAATTTCATATCAAATCTACTCTTAGCAAAAGAGTTATGTTTCAGGTTCCTTGATCCTGAACTATAGTTGCTTGGTCAATGTTGTAATAACATATGATACGCAATTTTGTAAGTTAAATAATTCTATAATAACAGGGTGTGTTTATGTTTAAAAAGGGAAGAAGGGAGAATATAACTATTAGATAGGAAGTGTTTCATCATTAGATAGCTGTTTAGGGTAGTTGTTTTCCAGTACTTGTCATCGATATTACTTGTCTTGGTATCTCTGTGATTGGAATATATCTATAATTATAATACTTGTTTGCAAGGTGGATTTGCTAGATTATCTATGAGACTTATCTGTTATGATATTTGCAACGTCAAATTGTTGTTGTCATGAGTTTCAGCAGCTTTGATGAATTTTATAGTTTCACCTTGTTTCCCATTTAAAACAATTAATCATGGGGCTATCGTTCTTGCTAATGTACATTGTATGGCTGTCCAATCCTTTTTCAACTCTAATGAAGCACTGATCTAATTTCTTTCTAGTTGCTTTTTTTTCCTATAGTATCTAATTTAAACATTGCAGGTTCAGAAGCACAGCTGTCAGAGTTGACAGATTACATATGTGCTGCTCAAATGGTAAAGGATTTTGATGCCCAGCTTAGAGAATCACCTGATGAGGAAGATAGCACCTCGGTCATGACTTCTTATTCCTATACAATGGTGTGTTATTTAATCCTTTTAAATCAATTGTAGCAGTTATTGAAACCTTAGATTTTTTAGTTCCTGCCTAAGCTAATGAGTATGGAGAATTGTATCTGCTGATGCTGATTTATTTTGACAGCCTAGGAATGATTATCTACCTAGAGAAAAGAAAAGGAAGCTTCACAAATTCCAACAATTTGGAAGAAAATGGCAAAAGGGGAGTGAGAAGAAGCATTGGGATGAAGACGAAGATATTATGCATCTCCCTAATCCAATGATAGGATTTGGGATTCCTGATGATCCTTGGCATATTGTTGCGAGAAAGCTCCCAGAGGTAGCTATTGGTCCCCCTTATTTCTATTATGAAAACGTGGCTCTTACTCCTAAGGGGGTGTGGAGTAAAATATCACGTTTCTTGTATGACATAGAGCCAGAATTTGTTGATTCTACACATTTCAGTGCTGCTGCAAGGAAAAGAGGTTATGTCCATAACCTTCCAATTCAGAACCGATTCCCTCTTTTGCCAATACCGCCACGAACCATACAAGAAGCCTTACCCTTAACCAATAAGTGGTGGCCTTTATGGGACAAAAGAACAAAACTGAATTGCCTTCAAACTGTAATTGGGAGTGCTAAACTCACTGAGAGGATAAGGAATGCACTTGAGAACAATGAGAAGTATGGTGATGAAACTCCTCCACATGTGCAGAAGCTTGTACTTGAACAATGTAGAAAATGGAATTTAGTTTGGGTTGGAAAAAATAAAGTTGCACCTCTTGAACCAGATGAAATTGAGATGTTGCTTGGATTCCCAAGGGACCACACTAGGGGTGGTGGAATTAGTAGGACAGATAGATATAAAGCACTTGGAAACTCATTTCAGGTTGGTAATCTCTAAGATTTCATGTTTTTTGAGTACTGTGGTTTCCTTATTAGTGCATATAGAATGAACTAAATAAATGAATTGGTTTTAGGTTGACACAGTTGCCTACCACCTTTCTGTATTGAAGAACCAGTTTCCGAATGGAATCAACCTCCTTTCACTTTTCTCTGGGATTGGTGGTGCTGAAGTTGCTTTGCATCGACTTGGGATTCCCCTGAAAAATGTGGTCTCTGTCGAGATTGCTGAAGTCAACAGAAATATTATTCGTAGTTGGTGGGAGCAAACAAACCAGCGCGGACAACTTATTGAGATTGCAGATGTACAACAAGTCAGCATTGAAAGGCTAGATCAGTGGATTAGCTCATTTGGTGGGTTTGATCTTGTCATTGGTGGAAGTCCTTGCAATAATCTTGCCGGCAGCAACCGAGTGAGTAGAAATGGACTGGATGGCAAGCACTCATCAATGTTTTATCATTACGTTCGAATTCTAGATCTTGTTAAGACAATGATGGGTAGGGACAGATGACATAATCTGCAGCCTTTAATACTCATCAGTGCAATTTCATCTTTTTAATTAATAATTTAACAGCATTTTTGACTCTTAGAAGATTATTTCTACTATTTAGTAACAATTAACATTTGGAGTTAACAATTAATTGATACATTTTGCTCTCTTTTGGGGATAACACCTTGTTTGCAAATCTACTTGAGAAGTTCTGTACAATCTTTATGCCAAGTCTGAAGGTAATTTAATTGATACTGTCATGATGCTCATACTGAAACTTGGTTCAAAATCTTTTTATCTATGATAAGAAGTTTTGTTGGAAACTATAGATCACACTATTATGGCACCCATATCCCAAGGTGGGTTTGGGTTAACTTTAACCTGGGGAAAGAGTGCACAGTGGACAAGGGCATGACTCTTCTACAGGTCCATGCAGGGGGAAATGCTAGAAAGCCAATTTTGAGAGCAGATGAAAGAGATTTCTATTATCCAACATTCAGCCACCTTTATGCATCAGGATGTCTAGGCAACTTAATATATTGCTCATACGATAATACTACCTATAGGACCACGATATTGGAACACATCATTGAAACTTTGTCGTTGTGATTGTTACATACCAGTTAAACCAAGGATAATGAATTCATGACTTAAATGTAAATTCTGGCATTAATATAAAACTTCAACAAGACCTTGCATTATTATTAATATTATCTTCTTCTTCTTCTTCTTCTTCTTCTTCTTTTTTTTCTTTGTTTTTTTTTTTTTTTTTTTTTTTTTTTGAGTTGGCATTTCAAGAGCAGATAATAGTTCTCTTCTTGTCAAAGCTTCAGATTCCAAACTTTGCATGTCACAAATGAATCACTTTAAGCGCTGATGAACTCTAGCTCAAATCACACTTCCTCTTTAAGGGTGAAATCCTGAGTTTAAATTTGTGTAACTTGCCATAACTATTGATATGACAAGTTATGATTACAACTATATCGATTTTACATGAATTTGTCACTAAACACTATTATTTAAAACCAATTACTATATAGCACATTAGCTATTGTGAAAAAGATTTTTGAGAGCTGACACATCAGAGTAATTATTCACTACTCTAAAGTATAACAAGTATAATTTGAGCTTAAATTGCTGTGGGCTTGGGATCCCAGAGGCAGTTCATGAACTTCACTGTTTGGCGAGTGAAGAAAAAGGTCCCCAAGTTCTGTTTCTCATTGAAACTAAACTTGATACTGATGGTTTTCAGAGATTGAAGCGTTCTCTACTATGTAATAAAGGCATGGAGGTTCCAAGGATTGGATTTGGAGGGGGCTTAGCTCTTCTATGGCAAGACCTTATTGATCTTATGATCTTAACTCAGGACCCCTACCGCATTGACGCCTTACTTTTGCATGAAGGAATTTTATGGAGATCCACTGATTTCTATGGTCATCTAGAGACTTGAAGTTGCATGGATACTTGAAGTTGAAGACATTAATTTAATTTGTGAAAGTTTTCGTTATGTTGTTAGCGTGCCTTTAAAATGCAATAGAGTTAATCTAGGTCTTTGCTAGTGTTGCCAAAGTGAAAAAGGAAGCCTTTTCTTGGTTTGGAGAATGCCATTTTTTTCTCTTCCCAATTGTATACCATGATATTTAATCAATAAAGTTTGTTGTTGATTCCCCTAAAAAAAAGTATAATGTCTTTATAGTTGATACTCCTTCTCATAATATTAATAGTTGATCGTACTCATTAAATTCATGAAAAAATCCACCATTCATATGAAAAGATGAAGTACTAACACTCTAAGGTTACTATTTTCCTATCCTATAACACCCCCTCTATTTAAAAGATTTGCCAATCCCCACACAGCACCTCTCTTGCGGAAAGTTTAGCTCCAAATTGGTTTATGTCTATCTTCCTCCAATTTACCATATAGTGATTGAAGAAATTATCCATGTGTTGGTTTTAATAACATGAATTTTTAAATGAATCATATAGTTTGTTTATATTGTATGAATAGTCTTATAAATCGCAATGTGGTAGGTTGGACGAGACTTCTCTAAACTGATTTTAGGATCAACTTTGTCATCTCCAAAGAGAATGACAAAATTTGGGTCAACTTATTTGAAGCTATTTTTTCAACCCATTATGTGGCTAATTATAAGACTATCCATGTGAATTATTTATACAAGTCACGTGATTTGTTAAAAAAATCACGTGACGAAAACTACATATGAATGATATATTCAATTATTACATAGTTAGTTGGAGTAAGATAACCCCAAACCGGTTTGGAACTAAAACTTGTCCCAAGAAAAAAGAAAAAGAAAACTATTAGTTTACCTTCTATGTTCATGTAAGATTTATATTGTATACTAAACAAATGCATGAATTGTATGTTTCGATAGCAAGATTTGAGTATATAGATTTTGATTTAAGTGATTAAAATCCAAATACCTTGTTTGGATTATCTTAGGATGTGTTTGGATGCCGCTTATTCTTTTGAAAACTAAAAACAATAAAAAAAATAATTTTCGATTACTGTTCATACTAAAAAAAAAAAACTGTTCATATGCCTTGATACACTGTACCAGGTGCTGGTTAAAAAAAAAAAAAAAGGGGCAGAAACGCAAAACGTCCAAATATGGACTTGAACGCTCGCTTAATATATCAAGAATTTGGATTTTACAAAATCAAAATCCATCCAATATTTTAAACCTTTAAAACCCTTAAATTTGATATAAAATCTAAATTCAAGTTTCCAAAACCAACCTAGAAGTAAACCAATAATAATAATTAAAAAAAAAAAACAATTACAACAAATCGCGTTTCAACTTGAATCCGCTATATCTAACAGCGGTTCTATTAAAAAAAAAAAAAACAAAATTTCTAAGCGTAGCTTCCAGAGTAGATAGATAGAGAGAGAAAGCTAGTTTCCATTTCAGTTGCCCTAAATCAAAACAATCACAGAGAGAATTTTAGTAATCAGTTCCATTGATCTATGCAAATACTTGCCTCCTCGGACAATACATTCATCCAACTTTACGTGCTTTGCTCTTGCATGATTGTCCTTCAAATCCATTCTAGTCATTGTTAGATTCACTAAGGCCTAGTTCTTTGATCCACTCTTTACAAATTTATTGTATTGGACTCATTAACCCACAATCTTATATATATTGGGATTGGACTGTAAATCGTGCCACTACAATAGTGATGATGTTTAAGCCAGCCATTTTCTCAATTTAGGCTCAACAACACTAAAAACACTGTTGCCTTAAAGTAATGCTTTTTTAAAAATCACTGCAAGGCTTTAATATAAAGTATAGAAAATTGGTTTAGACTTCCTTCTTGAAGTATTGCAAGTTCTTTAGGAATATACTTTTTCTTTCAACAATTTAGTTTCATTGTAATGATTGTCTCTAACTTAGCCAAGAATTTTAGTTCAATGTTCATAAATAAATTTTTTTTTTTTTTTTCTAATTTTTATTGTTCAATCTAGTTCTCTGATGTCTCCTTGTACGTAGTGTAAACTGGATGGTGTCAGTAAGAATCCTAAATCATGAAAACGCTATTATTTTTTGTAAATCTGTGATTACCTTGATTATTTAGGCTAGATTCTGATAGGTGTTTACTAATTTGGAACTTCATGATCTCTTGGTCATTGTTTGTTTGTTTGTATTGTATGTATAGTGAAGTAAACAACATTCATTCCTTAACAGGTCTTCATCTTGTGTGATATGGCAGTGTTAACTTATGAATAAAAAGTGTGGACCAGAAACTGAACAAAAAGTATAAGAGGTGAAGAGAAAGATCAATTTTTAAGATATATAATATTAATATTTTTTTTCATTGTTTCGTGACAAATAATATGTGTCTTCTTAAATAGGAATCTTGTAGATGTGGGATTTATCTAAATAGTAGGGGTGGCTCCACTTGGAGCCCAGGGGGTTCAAATGAACCCCTTGAAACTAAAAAATTATTATTATAATATTATTTTATTTTATTTTTCCTGGTTTGACACTTAAAATAAAAATTTGAACACCCTAACCTTAAGTCCAACTAAAATAAACTTAAATATAATCATCTTAACAATATCTTGACCTTTTTAAACACAATGAAAAATCTCAATAACAAATCAATCTGATCTAAAATTTGGGGGAAAAAAATTTTAATTAGCCCAACAACAAAAGTAGATTTGCTAAACTTTTTTTTATTTTTTAAATTTTTTTATACAAGATAGAAATTCTACTCTAACCTAATTTAAGTGTATGTGTGTGTAAAGCTCTCTTCTAGAAACTTGAACCTCGACTCTTACTCTCCATACTTTACAAACACTTATACTTATAAAGTGACTATCGCACTAAGGGTGTGCGGTGGTGATTTGCTAAATCTTAAACCTTAGAAAAAACACATTTAGATCTTAAGAAATATTAAATAAATCTATCAAATGCGAAATAAGTGGATGAATGATTGCTAGACTATGTACATTGAAACAGATGTAGCTAGTAGGATTGATAATGAAGATATTATGCAACAATTTAAAATATGAAACATCATAGAAGGCAATTGTAAAACTTTATGTATTAAAGATGTAGGGGCATAGTTTACAGCCCAAGCCCAATATGTATGAGATTGTGGGTTAATGAGCCTAATACAATAAATTTGTAGAGAGTGGGTTAAAGAACTAGGCCCTAGTGAATCTAACAACGGCTAGGATGGATTTGAAGGACAATCATGCAAGTGCAAAACACGTAAGGTTGGACGAATGTATTGTTCAAGGAGGCAAATATTTGCATAGATCAATGGAACTGATTACAAGTGTAATTCTGGTTGCTACAATGTTCTTTCCCTCTTTCCCCCCCCCCCCTCCCTTCTCATGAAAGTTCTATTACATTATATAGCTCCCTCCGGACCATCCTGATCTTACACTTGTCGATCATTTGAGTCCTCACTTGAGTGCCTGTCCCATTAAACACCTCTTTTGACCCTCTGTGAGTTGTGGTAGCCAAGGCAACACTGTTCAGGGATCTTCTCCACATAAATGCGGTCAGAAAAGTAGTTGCAGTGCAATTAATGCGATGGTAGTAGCTTTTCATTAGATATTTCAAAGTTCCCATCAATCTTATACATGTATGATGAACATTCTTATTGCTGGAGGCTCCTGAAAGATCACCTGGATTATTGGAATGCAGATTCGAAGTGTCTTCATCACATTCGAAGGAGATTTTCCTCCTCGGACCACCCTCCGTTCGTTCGTTCCTTGTGAAACTTTAATTGGAACCTTTCACAATCATTTGCTCCTCCTTGGACACAGCCATGTCTCCGGATTAGGCCAAGGCCCAATATCTAATTTTAAGCCCTTCTCCCTACAACTATTAACCAATTTACTCTACAATAACGTAATGGAGTATTAGACTATCAGTCCATGCCTCTTTTTAAACTACTCAAATACTTCTACATTGGCAGCTTTCATAAAACATTTGAATGCAACACAAATACCTTCAAAAATTGATTTCCAAAATCAAGGTGGAGTCTTAAATTTTCAATTCCACAACCCAAACATAGCAAACTCATTACAAAATCATATAAATACAATACCAATAGTCAATTGAGCCTAAATTTACAAACAATAAAAAATTTGGAAAAACCATTCAAACAAAAAAAAATTACATAAAAAAACACCTTCGTATTGCACATGTATGTGTGTGTGTGTATATATATATGTTGGTATGCGTCTCTACTCCTGTCATTTCCACCAATCTTTCTCACCAAGTCCCCTGGCCTGCTCCAACCGTCAGATGAAATTGGATAGTTACAAGTGTAAAATAGCTCAATCTTGCATACTCTTTAACATAATGAAACCTCATAATATCAATTTTTTATGTAATTAAATTTCATGAAAGAATTAAAGGTTATAGTCCTAGAACACACAAGAGATAAAGGTTTTTTTTTTTCTTTTGTGTGTGTGTGTGTTCACTGATCATCATTTCATTTAATTAAAATTTTAAATAAAAAAATCTTTTACAAAACGGTGAATTCAGAAAACATTGAAATGACATGATTTTGGTGATTTTAATGGAACAGTGCTAACAGACACAAACAAAATTTATTGAATAATTTTAAAATTTAGAAGACTTACAATTGATTAAAAACAAAGTTATAGAATTAAAATGAATTTTAATGAAACTTCAAAAATGAATTTTTACTATTTTACATTTTCTATTTATTTTACGGGGAGTAGCATGGCAGTTAATTAGTTTGACTTCTATATTTTTTTACGGACACACAACATTTGCACGTGATATATAAAAAAAGCTAATTACAATATGCCTAAATTTTGTTTTGATCCTAACCAAACCAAATCATAGTGTCATACACAGCAACTATAACTCTGGTCAGTTACTGAGGGTAGGCTTCACACGTGCGGATAACTTTTTTTTGGCTGAATTGCGCACTATCAGTATCCGCACGTGTGAAGCCTACGCAACTCTGGTCAGTTACTGAGGGTAGGCTTCACACGTGCGGATAACTTTTTTTTGGCTGAATTGCGCACTATCAGTATCCGCAGGTGTGAAGCCTACGCAATGGTGTGGCTGGTCAGTTACATTTTATTCTGTTTTGATTTTACCATTCTGTTACATCTTCCCGCCTTTTTTTTTTTCATCTCTCTTTTTGAATATAAATAACAGAGGAGTGAGAGAGTTTCATAGATTTTCAGAAGTTCAGAGAGAGAGAGGGAGAGAGAGAGAGAAAGAGAGTTTCAGAGTTTCAGAGAGAGAGAGAGTTTCAGAGTTTCAGAGAGAGAGAGTTTCAGACATTGAGACAGAGAAAGAAAATCACAATTCTAACCCGATCGCTCACTGACACGAACACGCCATCATGCACAGAATCGTTGCTTTCATCATTGGTCGCCTAGCGTGGCTCTTCAGAGATGGGCTATTCCCTGGAGGTACTTCTTTTTTCTTTTTTTTTTTTTCTTTCTTTCTTTCTTTTCTCTTCCCTCCCTCCGTTAGAGATTAAGATGAGGATTCTTTTTTCCGAGTATTTGATTTGGTTTGTATAGAATTTTGTATTTTCCTGCATTTTCTTGGCAACCAAACGGAGCATGTTATTGGCAACAAATCTTAGGGTAGGTTTGTGAAATTTACCCTCTGTTTTGGTGCTTTCCTCTTTGATAGTAGTGGTCTTTAATGTCTTTAAATGAAATTGCTGTTTTTTGTTTTAGATTATTGTATTGAATATATTGCTTTCTTTTTTAATCCCCTTCTTGATCTAATCTTTCTTCTATTCTTTTTGCTTCCCTCCCCCTCCCTTTTGTGAAACTACTCTGAAATTAATTCATCTCTCTTCCAGATGATCCTGAGGTTCGTGCACCAAATCTGGATTTGACACCACAACAGCATATGAGAGCTCATAGGCAGAACGTCTCACGCTTCTACAGAAATATTACAAGTAAAATGAATTTGAACCACTAATTTTGATAATATTCAAATTGAATCCTTGACATGATTGTTCTTGCTGAATTGGAAATTTTCAATTTCACTTCCTATGAATTGTAATTCAATTGTGTGAAATATTGTCAATTTACTTTGTACTCTTTGAATTTTTTAATTATTTAGGTTCTTTTCTTTCTTTAAGAATTTAGGTTGTAATTTTTTTTTTTTTTTTTAATTTTTTAGTGCATGCATGCTAGTCATTGTCATTTTCAGGATGTAAGACTTTAGTTAAGGATGAAAAATCCTCTAAATTAACCTCAAATTCTATAACACATGCTGCATCTTTGTTGAAATTAGTTCTTTGCTGCCTTTTTATAACAATTGTCATGCACTGGCATATATATTAATCACACATATATGAATAATATTTGGCTTATCATGGGGCTTGTTGTTTAGAAATTTTTTTTTGATAGTGTTATACTGTTAGTAACATAGTGTTACCTCTCTCTCTTTCTAATGTGTGTAAGTGAAAATATCAGACAGGAATTGGTGGAAGGATAATATGTTCGATTCAATGAAGGCCAATGTCAGAAAAATAAAACGTCAGCGTCGAATCCTTCAAGCTGCTCAGCATCGAATCCTTCAAGCTGCTCCAAGGAAGTTGAGTGGACGTCTGTCATTTCATTTGGCACAGAACTTACAAAGCAGAAGGAAAAGGGCCATCCGTGACCGTAGGGCAAATAGAGCAATTTCTAAATACATGACAAGGCTGATAAAAAGTGCTGCTGCATTACATAACATACTGACATATCACTTCAATGAGTTTCACTTCAATATTCGTGATGAAGAAGATGTTGAAGTAATCGAAGTGTTGCATTCCTTATATCCACTTCATGGACCTGTTGTTGCGCACTGCTTGTACAACAGACTGTCCCAAAGTTTCATACGAAGTAGCTTGGAGATGGGAATGGCTGTGTTGCATTAGAGTAATTGGAGAAGGAGAGCTTGCATTCAACCTGTTTACTGTCTTCACCATGTCAGAGTGTATTTTCAAACATTTTAAACATTTTCCTTAATACCATTTTGTAATCACATTTGTTATGTGCAAAGACCAGTTTACTATGTCAAATCCATAGAAACATCATCATTTGGATAGTTGGGATATGAAGCCTGTTTGATTCTCTTATCTCACGAACTCCTCAACTCTTTTGCCAACTCATCTCACTTGTCTCTCTATCTTTTCATCTTCTCTTTTCTTCATATCTAAGTTCTAGAGCATTTATTTGATCATATGGTTTTCTTCAATTGTAAAAATTTCTCTTTGATTAGACTATTCACCATCCTTGGTTGCTATCTTGAGGACTTTGTCACGGTAGTGGTATTGTCGTAAAGGTGATGTGGATTACATAGAAAACTTCATTTAAATTATTTTGAAGCAAAACTATGGTGTTCCTGTATTATGCACAGCCCATCACCTAGTCGGTATTAATTTAATGGTTGATGATGAGGGCCTTTTAGTTTCCATGTTAATTTTCTATCTTATGATTAAGTTAGTTGGATTCCCTCCTCTCCCCACCCCCCCTCTCATCTTGATGCTAACAGGTTGGTCTTTCATCAACAACTATTGTTTCTAGCTTTGGCAAGGCAATTTCTGATGAAAAAGAGCTCCAAGATTACCAACCTGAAGACATTGCCAGGTCACTCTTAAGAATGATTTCAAACAACATTGGACAGGTTAGTTGCAGTGGGCAGATTTCTTATTTGCCTTAAATTGAAGATATTATGATGTCTTGATGTGTCTGTCTTTGCTGGAGAAGACAGATTAAGAGTTGATGTTTTGTCCTATCAAGAGTTTAGAGAAACTTTTGCCCTAATCCTAGAATATAGATTATTTTTCATTTAGATGTTCCAATTCTAGACAGAGATTAGTTTTAGCTCATCTATTACAGAAGCTTTGGCAGCCAACTACAATACCAAACCAGCCAAGATTTGTCAGTCATATCTATTTTCGCAACACGTGATGTGATGCATAGATAATTTATTTTGCTACAAATAATTCCCTTCTCCTTAAATTCTATGTCGAACTTTGAGTGAATATGAAAAGTTGTAATCTTGAAGTCGCTTATTCAGTAAAGGAAAATGCAGTCACATGAGCTCCTCAAAATTGATACTGTGCCTAGTGAGGTAGTGCAATTTGGATTTTAGAATTCCTTTGCAAACCCTGTAATCATCTCGCCTTTCCTCTATAGCACACTCTTCATATATTATGAGCATTTTGTTCCATGTCTTCCCAATTCTTTCTTATTTCTTTCCTGGTTTTCTCCATTTGATTTCATTTTCTGTATGCTTGACAATTTTAATGATTTTGTGTACATTCTGCACAACAATATGTTTATACCTATCATGTATCATGTAACATGATTTTGTGCGGCCCTTCACAAGGGAGTCTATTTCTGATATATTTATACCCATGGGATTCTGGTGTCCCTAACCAAATGGGAGTTTGTTCAATTTCTACACATTATGCTATGTTTGTTGATAAAAGCATATTTGAATCAATTATTTCTATAAGTGTGCATTCTAATATGTTTTCTCAGTAAATATGTATTCTGATTGACCGTTTGTTCAACCTCGTTACATTTGCTTTGACAAATTGGTACTTTTGGATATCTATTCCCTTCCCCACCTACTTAATTGTTAAAACATTCAAATAAAGAGAAGGGATAACCATTTCCTTCCACTCCCATTTATTCTTTTCTCTTTCCCCTCCTTACCCCTTACTTTGCTGTCCCTCCAAACTTCCAAAAATAGTATTATGATTGGTTAATGAGTGTCCAAGTGCAATGATTAAGGTTATTTATACTACTACTATTTAAGGGGTTTATTCTATTTGAATTTATACTTTTGAATGCCCAAAATATTCTCAAATTCACCTAATTAGAAACTTTAAATAACAGGATTAGACATGTAAAATTAGTAATTTTAAATCTCCTAAATTTAGATAAATTTAAAAAAAAAATCAGTTTTTTTTTTTTCCATCCAAGTTTATCTCTCTTTCAAGTTTCTTTGTCAAATTCAAATTTAAAATAAAGAGAAATGCTACGTTTACAACATTTTCATAATACTTTCACAACAAATTGTAGTTGATAAATTTTTATTAGTTCTAACTTAAAGTTTTGAATATACCACTAAAATTATTTTTTTACCCATCAATAATAACCCATAACAACCGGCTAGATATGATTTGTTGTGAAAGTGTTGTGGATATAACATGTCTCTAAAATAAAACAACTTCTTTAATATTTATTAAGAAAATAAAACAGCTCTTAAATTTAAGATAAATTATTATGTATTAAAAAAAAAAAAAAAATCTCCTCCTTGTTTCTTTCAAATTTAAAAATAAAACTTCTTTTTATAAAAAATAATTGCCAACAAAAGGTTTTTCTTTATTACAAATGCATAGCGCGTGTGATGACACGGTATATTTTATTATAATTGATTAGTTGTTGTTGTTTTTTTTTTTTTTTTTTTAAGAAATCACATACATTTTTTTTAGGGAGTTTTAATCCATGATATCCGCTTTTTATGATAGCCTTTATTATCAAATCAAGACACTAATTGATTTTTGATGTTGGTAAAGATTGAACTCTAAATTTTTTATTTAACCATAAAAAACTTTACTAGTTAAATTATTTAGAACCCTTGATACATTTAGTTAGAGCAGCATTACTATTACCTAAAAAGTTGAATAGATAAATGTTTTTTTTGCTTTTATTACTACTTCCCAATGCAATAAGATCCACCGAATTCCTCCTTCCTCCTTAATAAGTGCAATTAAGAATCTGTTCACACTTCACATTCCTAAATATTTATCATTATTTCTGGGAATTACAACCAAACAGCCAATTATGAATCCATTAATTGCCAGCTCTTGGAGAAAACAAAAACGTTTGATATGTTTTAACAAACAAACAAAAAAAAGTGTGTGAGAATTAATGAATCCCGAATGTAATTCTCCAACACGTGTGCGTATATTCTCCATATTTCCTCCTCAGAACGCGTCTAACTATAGGAACAAAACAAAATGTTTCTCAAAAAACAAAAAAAAAAAAAAAAAAAAAAAATCCCTCATGTGACCACGTTACGTTATTAGGCATAAGCAAAGGCAGAGTCCGCTGAATGAATCATTCACAAATACGAATGGTTGTACTACTTTCTTGTTTGGTTTGGCCTCTCTCTCGTCTAACGAGTCTCGACCCAACCTATATTTATTTTTCACATTGTAGATTTAGCTACGAGCCTAAGACGGAGGTACTAATCTTTTGATATCTTTTTTATTATTATTAATTCTTTTCTTGTGCACAGACTTTTGTAAAGCTAGCTCGGTATTCAAAGCGGTCCCTGTTGTGCGCAGACTTATGTTTTCAACTATATTTTTTTTATTTTAATGATTTAGAGTGACATTCTCTTCCATAAAAAAAATAACTGTTACCCTTCATTTTTGTTGTTGTTGTTGTTATTGTCACTATCTGATAAATGTAATCGCTCTAATTTATTAGAGTTAGAGAATCTATGAAATGGTGATAGCATACTGTTTGGCTTCTGTCATTTATGGTTCATTTGAATTGAAGAGGAGTGAAGTAGAAGAGAGGAGAGTTGGTAGGAAACAGGCCTTACTAGTTTGAAAATTATAGTATTTTTACTTGTTATTTAGGTTGTTATGAAGTTGGGAATCAGTCTCACTCTCTCTCAAAAATTGGGGTGACACTGCATACAAACACCATCTCTTAGGTCCTAAGAAGATAAATCGTTTGCATTTGCTACGTTCTTATCATTGAAGTTGTTAGCAAACTGGTTGTTTCTTATAATGTGCGGTCACAATTTTATCTTTTTCTTTTTCTTCCATCAATCAAAACATTAATAGCTTGTACTTACATATAGTCTATGAGTATTCTGTGAGAGGGAGTATTGGTTTCCTTTGTACTTTGCTGTAACGTAATAAAGATTGGGAGAGCTTTCTGTAATCTATATGTATGTAGTGCACTCTTGATTCACACAAATTTTTCAATGGTTCTTATGTGTTATGTGTTTCTTTGACAGTTTGAGAGCTGCTTGTTGAGCAAAGTTACTAGCTATTGAGAACATGGTATTTGTTCTTTCTGATGACTTTTTATTGGCAATGTTATTTAATGTAGTGACAATTTACGTTATTAGATATTCAGCAATAGATTCTGTATATGTGGGGGTTCTATAAAATTGAGCCCTGCTTTGGGATTTCTTACCAATTCTAACTAGGACCCTTTTCAATAATGTAATTGTTTTGAGCTGTAGTTTTTCTTTTTGTGTACAAGATGGAACATGGTACAATTTAAACTAACTCTGCTGGGATTTGTTAGGTCATGTGAGGGTTTTGTCATCAATAGCCCGGCAAATTCTTTCTAGGTTCTCTCTCTTTAAATAGATTTAGCTTTAAATTTTGAGTGATCTACTAAATTATTTTCTTTTTGATATATCAGATGTTTCATTTAGAAACAAAACAAGAAAAAAGTCTATGTTAACAAAACAAAGCTAACAACAGCAAGAACACTAGCTAACACCTAACAAGCTATTAGCACATTACATCCCAAATCAGAGCAGACTCAAAAAAGCCTGTTAGTAGGAAGCCTGACCAACAGACCCTTCATACAAGCTCACATTTTTAACTTCAAAACTAGACTAATTACAACCACTGCAATTAACCTCACCCAATATACGATGACACCAGCACACTACAGAGATGAGGCAATCAAGAGTCGAACTTTAAGAATCCCCAGTTGGTGCATAAGACTTTGTGAAGGATTGTTGCTTGTGCAGCCAATGCACTATGCCCCGTTATTGCATTAAGATCCCAGCTAATTTTCTTTATAATCTGCTCTTCTGTCAAGCAATTTTCTCCATAACTCCTACTGTTCCTTGAATCCAAATATGATAAATTGAATCCCACCAAACCACTTTCCAAAGGATAGATCTAAATCCCTAACTTTTAGATTTGCAATACCCCATTTAACTATTTCTTTCCAACTCACAGGAATATCAGCTACTAAACATAACCATATCACATGCCTCCAAATTATTTTGGTTAAGGGACATTCAAAAATCAGATGTTCCCTACTTTCCATACAGTTTCTCCAGAAAGAACATGCACAAATCCCAGTAAGACCCACTGCATTAGCCTCATTCTAGACGTCAATCTATTTTGCTTTTCTTCTCTGTCAACTTCTTGTTGGCTTGTTTGGACTACTTGTTAAATTAATTGCTATGTGTATGAAGATATCTACTGACTGTAGTAATTATTGATATTTCTATGGTGTCTGCTTTTATTATGTGTAGGATGCTATTAGTGCTAGTAATGGGAATCACGACGCCGACTGGAACACTGATGATGAGCTTGAGGTCTGTAATGAATCCTTTTCTCATTGGTGTTCAACGAGTTCTGGTCAAGAAGTTAATGGGGGCTTTGAAGAGGTAAAATTGTACTCAATCTTCTGTAATATGTTAATTAGTAGTAACTGTAAACAACCTGATATATTGCTCAGTGACAGGAGTTTATCATTTTCTTGTCTTCTATATGCCTGGTTTAAGATATCTTGATAATTGTATACTTCATCATGAAGGCCTTTTTCTGAATTGATATGATTACTCTTTCTTTGTTCTAGAGAACAAAAATGCTCAATCCTTTTCAAATTGTTCAGTTATACTTTATTTTTTTATTTTTTTATTTTTTATTTCTAGATACCAACGTTTGTTGATCATGCTGTTTTCTTTTGAGCAATAAATCCCCTACAAAGTATCTTTGATGCATGTATCCCCCCTAAAATTGACTACAGTATCCGTTCTGTTTAGGCAAGTTCTCCAACTAATTCTACCAAGCTGATTCGTGATTTTGTCGGAATGGGATTTTCTAAAACAATGGTGGTCAAAGCAATTGAGGAACATGGTATGTCACACTTATTTCATATCATGTTAAGATTTTACACTGTAAGCCGTGCTAAAAATTTTTTTTCAACATTTGGTAGGAGAAGATGATTCAGAAGCAATATTAGAAACTCTTCTTGCATACGCTGTGAATATTATGCCTCATTTCTGTTATTGCATATTTATTTTTGTGTTGGTCTGATTTTTGAAGTCAGTTATGTGCCCCCTAGTTACAATATTTTAGTATATAAAATACTTTTCTTTTGTTTTTACTATTTCATTTGATGTAGAAGTGGATGCAAATTTTACATAGTCTTTTCAATAGTTGAACTTTTAAAGTTTCTTGAGATTGAGGAAGTCGCATCTGAATTTCCTTCTTTACCTTCTCTTGTAAATGGAGCTCAAATATTAGAAAAGGGAAAAGAAACTGAGGAAGAACTGGAATCAGATTTTCCTCGGAAAGGCATGACTTTATGACTTTGGAGCATTTGAAAATCATATGCTTTTCAGTAAAAAATAGAAGTTTTTTTACTGAATTGCTTTGTTCCTTTTTCCCATCTAATCGGCTATCAAGTTGTGTTCTCTTTTCATGATAAAGACCAAAGTATTCTTTTATAAAGGACTAATATCCAAAAGAGTTCATTCATCTTCATCTCCCCAAAAATGAAATTTAAAGAGTTTCCTAAGATTTTTTTATAATGACCATCATTTTCTTTTGGATTTGAAGATATGTGCAAGTATCTGGCGATGATGTGCTGCCTCTTGATGTGGCTATAGCCTATTTATCCAGAGTTACCTTGGTACGTGACTTGGGTCAGGCATCTAGTCTTACATTGGCTTCAAAGTTGCATTTAAAAGTTCTGGCATGTGATGGTGGCTGAATTAAGAATAAATTTGAAAAATATATAATTGAAGCATATAATGAAAACGCTAGTTAACTAATGTGACACCTCCATTCTTGTAGCCAATTAGACAGGAATCAATGCTTTGTCGAGTTGAGTCAAACCTTTTCCCAAAGTTACAGTTTTGGACTTAATTATTCCATGTACAAAGAGTGATGATGTTGTTGTTGCTCAAATGAGGTGCATAAGAGGTCCAATATCAAGTATACTAAATTAGCATAATAGATTTCCATATCAGGATAATTGTATAAGAGTTTGAGTATCAGTTGTAGCATTTTTACAAAAAGTTCAACAAATAGGCACTATATAGTCATTATTGATATTGGATAAACCACAACATTTCAATAATGTTTTATTTCTGTTGTGGAAAAAGACATGTTCCCATAATTTCACGGATTCTTAAGCACTTATGGACATAACTACCAAACTAGAAGCTTGCATTATGTTGGTTTCTGATCAAATCTACATTAAATATAATTTATTTATTTTTTAAGCTCTAATGACTATCAAACACCTTATCATTGCTTTATTTGTTGGACTATGTGAAAATGTATCTTTGTTGCTAACACCTTGAGTTTACAGGTTGTCGAGAATTTTCCCCAAGAAGGTCTTTCTACTAAACCATGCACTTTTGACTCTAAAAGCAAATCTCCAGATAACCTCTTTGAAATTGATAGTTGTCCTGGAATTGAGGCAATTTCTAATTTTTTTCCTATTCCTTTTTGTGTTTTTATTATTCCATTGTTTGAGTTATGATCACCTCATAATTTGGATTGTCTGCTTTGCGTGCCTTTATTTCATTTTATTTTATAAGACTTGCATGTTTATGATTAATTCTATCTATTTGATTTTTTTTCCTCCAGGAAAACTCAAATCACATTTTAGAGAAGGATACAATGTTGTCGTCGCTAGTGGATATGGGTTACTTGGTTGAAGAGGTTTTGACAGCTATGAATAATTGTGGTATGTATGTAGTTCAACACCATTGTCATAATTGTTTGATACCAATACCTTGTTTATATTTTTGTTCCAATTTTTATCTTTTATTTTTTTGATTTTACAGAATAAGCTGGTGTTATGTGCATTAAGTGATTTAGGGTTTTGAAAGTAGTTGCAGTGCTTATGTAGTAGTTTCTGATAAGTAACTAAATGATCCCAACTACGTGGTTTTTCCCCTTTTTTTGAGGGATCTAAATAGCAATATAAGATGCTTTGAAGATGACACAGAATTTCATATCAAATCTACTTTTAGCAAAAGTATGTTTCAGGTTCTTTGATCCTGAACTATAGTTGCTTGGTCAATGTTGTAACAACATATGATACGCAATTTTGTAAGTTAAATAATTCTATAATAACAGGTTGTGTTTATGTTTAAAAAGGGAAGAAGGGAGAATATAACTATTAGATAGGAAGCGTTTCATCATTAGATAACTGTTTAGGGTAGTTGTTTTCCAGTACTTGTCATTGATATTACTTGTCTTGGTACCTCTGTGATTGGAATATATCTATAATTATAATACTTGTTTGCATGGTGGATTTGCTAGATTATCTATTAGACTTATCTGTTATGATATTTGCAACGTCAAATTGTTGTTGTCATGAGTTTCAGCAGCTTTGATGAATTTTATAGTTTCACCTTGTTTCCCATTTAAAACAATTGATCATGGGGCTATCGTTCTTGCTAATGTACATTGTATGGCTGTCCAATCCTTTTTCAACTCTAATGAAGCACTGATCTAATTTCTTTCTAGTTGCTTTTTTTTTTCCTATAGTATCTAATTTAAACATTGCAGGTTCAGAAGCACAACTGTCAGAGTTGACAGATTACATATGTGCTGCTCAAATGGTAAAGGATTTTGATGCCCAGCTTAGAGAATCACCTGATGAGGAAGATAGCACCTCGGTCATGACTTCTTATTCCTATACAAAGGTGTGTTATTTAATCCTTTTAAATCAATTGTAGCAGCTATTGAAACCTTAGATTTTTTAGTTCCTGCCTAAGCTAATGAGTATGGAGAATTGTATCCGCTGATGCTGATTTATTTTGACAGCCTACGAATGATTATCTACCTAGAGAAAAGAAAAGAAAAGGAAGCTTCACAAATTCCAACAATTTGGAAGAAAATGGCACAAGGGGAGTGAGAAGAAGCATTGGGATGAAGATGAAGACATTATGCACCTCCCTAATCCAATGATAGGATTTGGGATTCCTGATGATCCTTGGCATATTGTTGAGAGAAAGCTCCCAGAGGTAGCTATTGGTCCCCCTTATTTCTATTATGAAAACGTGGCTCTTACTCCTAAGGGGGTGTGGAGTAAAATATCACGTTTCTTGTATGACATAGAGCCAGAATTTGTTGATTCTACACATTTCAGTGCTGCTGCAAGGAAAAGAGGTTATGTCCATAACCTTCCAATTCAGAACCGATTCCCTCTTTTGCCAATACCGCCACGAACCATACAAGAAGCCTTACCCTTAACCAACAAGTGGTGGCCTTTATGGGACAAAAGAACAAAACTGAATTGCCTTCAAACTGTAATTGGGAGTGCTAAACTCACTGAGAGGATAAGGAATGCACTTGAGAACAATGAGAAGTATGGTGATGTAACTCCTCCACATGTGCAGAAGTTTGTACTTGAACAATGTAGAAAATGGAATTTAGTTTGGGTTGGAAAAAATAAAGTTGCACCTCTTGAACCAAACGAAATTGAGATGTTGCTTGGATTCCCAAGGGACCACACTGGGGGTGGTGGGATTAGTAGGACAGATAGATATAAAGCACTTGGAAACTCATTTCAGGTTGGTAATTTCTAAGATTTCATGTTTTTTGAGTACTATGGTTTCCTTATTAGTGCATATAGAATGAACTAAATAAATGAATTGGTTTTAGGTTGACACAGTTGCCTACCACCTTTCTGTATTGAAGAACCAGTTTCCGAATGGAATTAACCTCCTTTCACTTTTCTCTGGGATTGGTGGTGCTGAAGTTGCTTTGCATCGACTTGGGATTCCCCTGAAAAATGTGGTCTCTGTCGAGATTGCTGAGGTCAACAGAAATATTATTCGTAGTTGGTGGGAGCAAACAAACCAGCGTGGACAACTTATTGAGATTGCAGATGTACAACAAGTCAGCATTGAAAGGCTAGATCAGTGGATCAGCTCATTCGGTGGGTTTGATCTTGTCATTGGTGGAAGTCCTTGCAATAATCTTGCCGGCAGCAACCGAGTGAGTAGAAATGGACTGGATGGCAAGCACTCATCAATGTTTTATCATTACGTTCGAATTCTAGATCTTGTTAAGACAATGACGTGTAGGGACAGATGACATAATCTGCAGCCTTTAATACTCATCAGTGCAATTTCATCTTTTTAATTAATAATTTTTTAACAGCATTTTTACTCTTAGAAGATTATTTCTAGTATTTAGTAACAGTTAACATTTGGAGTTAACAATTAATTGATACATTTTGCTCTCTTTTGGGGATAACACCTTGTTTGCAAATCTACTTGAGAAGTTCTGTACAATCTTTATGCCAAGTCTGAAGGTAATTTAATTGATGCTGCCATGATGCTCATACTGAAACTTGGTTCAAAATCTTTTTATCTATGATAAGAAGTTTTGTTGGAAACTATAGATCACACTATTATGGCACCCATATCCCAAGGTGGGTTTGGGTTAACTTTAACCTGGGGAAAGAGTGCACAGTGGACAAGGGCATGACTCTTCTACAGGTCCATGCAGGGGGAAATGCTAGAAAGCCAATTTTGAGAGCAGATGAAACAGATTTCTATTATCCAACATTCAGCCACCTTATGCATCAGGATGTCTAGGCAACTTAATATATTGCTCATACGATAATACTACATATAGGACCACGATATTGGAACACATCGTTGAAACTTTGCCGTTGTGATTGTTGCATACTAGTTAAACCAAGGATAATGAATTCATGACTTAAATGTAAATTCTGGCATTAATATAAAACTTCAACAAGACCTTGCATTATTATTAATATTATCTCTTTTTTTTTTTTTTTTTTTTTTTGAGTTGGCATTTCAAGAGCAGATAATAGTTCTCTTCTTGTCAAAGCTTCAGATTCCAAACTTTGCATGTCACAAATGAATCACTTTAAGCGCTGATGAACTCTAGCTCAAATCACACTTCCTCTTTAAGGGTGAAATCCTGAGTTTAAATTTGTGTAACTTATCATAACTATTGATGTGACAAGTTATGATTACAAGTATATCAATTTTACATGAATTTGTCACTAAACACTATTATTTAAAACCAATTACAATATAGCACATTAGCTATTGTGAAAAAGAATTTTGAGAGCTGACACACCATAGAGTAATTATTCACTACTCTAAAGTATAACAAGTATAATTTGAGCTTAAATTGCCATGGGCTTGGGATCCCAGAGGCAGTTCATGAACTTCACTGTTTGGCGAGTGAAGAAAAAGGTCCCCAAGTTCTGTTTCTCATTGAAACTAAACTTGATACTGATGGTGTTCAGAGATTGAAGCGGTCTCTACTATTTAATAAAGGCATGGAGGTTCCAAGGATTGGATTAGGAGGGGGCTTAGCTCTTCTATGGCAAGACCTTATTGATCTTATGGTCTTAACTCAGGACCCCTACCGCATTGACGCCTTACTTTTGCATGAAGGAATTTTATGGAGATCCACTGATTTCTATGGTCATCTAGAGACTTGAAGTTGCATGGATGCTTGAAGTTGAAGACATTAATTTAATTTGTGAAAGTTTTCGTTCTGTTGTTAGCGTGCCTTTAAAATGCAATAGAGTTAATCTAGGTCTTTGCTAGTGTTGCCGAAGTGAAAAAGGAAGCCTTTTCTTGGTTTGAAGAATGCCATTTTTTTCTCTTCCCAATTGTATACCATGATATTTAATCAATAAAGTTTGTTGTTGATTCCCCTAAAAAAAAAGTATAATGTCTTTGTAGTTGATACTCCTTCTCACAATACTAATAGTTGATCCTACTCATTAAATTCATGAAAAAATCCACCATTCATGTGAAAAGATGAAGTACTAACACTTAAGGTTACTATTTTCCTATCCTATGACACCCCCTCTATTTAAAAGATTTGCCAATCCCCACGCAGCACCTCTCTTGCAGAAAGTTTGGCTCCATATTGGTTTATGTCTATCTTCCTCCAATTTACCATATAGTGATTGAAGAGATTATCCATGTGTTGGTTTTAATACCATGAATTTTTAAATGAATCATATGGCTTGTTTATATTGTATGAATAGTCTTATAAATCGCAATGTGGTAGGTTGAACGAGACTTCTCTAAACTGATTTTAGGATCAACTTTGTCATCTCCAAAGAGAATGACAAAATTTGGGTCAACTTATTTGAAGCTATTTTTTCAACCCATTATGTGGCTAATTATAAGACTATCCATGTGAATTATTTATACAAGTCACGTGATTTGTTAAAAAAATCATGTGACGAAAACTACATATGAATGATATATTCAATTGTTACATAGTTAGTTGGAGTAAGATAACCCCAAACCGGTTTGGAACTAAAACTTGTCCCAAGAAAAAAGAAAAAGAAAACTATTATGGCACGTTTGGATGTTTAAAAAAGGAGAGGGAGTAAAGGGAGGGAGAGTAATGCAATTACCTTATTTGGAAGTTTTTTAAAGAATGAGGGGGAGGAGTTTGGAGGAGTTTGGAAGGGTTTGGACTCCCTCTAGCCCCCCAATTTTAATTCCCCCAAATTGGAGAGATTTGGAGGGAGAATAGAGTACATAAACTATTGACCAAGTAAATTACCTAATTTACCCTTATTATATTAATAAAATTACACAAGAGAAATGACTAATTACTCTCTTCCCCCTTACTAATTTTAAAAACATCCAAATAAGGTGGAGGTGAATCATTCTCCTCTACTCTCCTCCCCACTACTCCCCTTCTCTCTACTCCCCTCTACTCTCCTCCCTCTCTAAATTTCCAAATAAGCCATTAGTTTACCTTCTATGTTCATGTAAGATTTATATTGTATACTAAACAAAAGCATGAATTGTATGTTTCGATAGCAAGATTTGAGTATATAGATTTTGATTTGAGTGATTAAAATCCAAATACCTTGTTTGGATTATTTTATGGTGTGTTTAGATATCGCTTATTTTTTTGAAAACTAAAAACAATAAAAAAATAATTTTCAGTTATTGTTTATACTAAAAAAAAAAAAAAAAAAAATGTTTATATGCCTTGATGCACTGTACCAGGCGCTGGTTAAAAAGAAGAAAGAGCAGAACGTCCAAATATAGACTTGAACGCTCACTTAATATATCAAGAATTTGGATTTTACAAAATCAAAATCCAACCAATATTTTAAACCTTTAAAACCCTTAAATTTGATATAAAATCTAAATTCAAGCTTCCAAAACCAACCTAGAAGTAAACCAATAATAATAATTTAAAAAATATTGCAGAAGAGAAGATCTCGACGACGATGGGGAAGCAACCAGTGAGGATGAAAGCGGTGGTGTACGCGCTCTCACCGTTCCAGCAAAAGGTGATGCCTGGTCTCTGGAAAGACATTCCGGGCAAGATCCACCACAAGATCTCCGAGAATTGGCACAGCGCTGTCCTTCTCCTCGCTCCTCTCGTCGGCACCTACTCGTAATTTCCCACTTTTACCCCTCCCTCTTTCTCTCTTTTTTTACATTTTTGTAATATACTATCAATCTTAAGGTTTTTGCTTTCATGTTATTTGTTGATTTTGACTCTTCGATTCGATCAAATTAAATAAATGTGATAAAGGAACCGTGTGAACCTCAAAAACCAGCCACGGTTCTTTGAACCGTACAGTCTGACCTCGGTTTGAACGATTTCATGCTTTTTCTTTGTATACAGGTTCTCAAGAATAAAAGAACTGGAATTGAGAGGGGTTCACGGTTAATCAGGTTAGACCTTACGGTCTGGTCCGTGTTTGAAAACTTTAATACTGTTGGAATTCTCTACAACCAATGGTAGTGCTACTAGACAGTAGAAACTTTATCACATTACCGTCTGATGTTTTTCATCAATGCTAGACTGACATCCATCACTACTGAATATCTCACATCTGTAATTGCATCGCCACCAAAAGTTGTATGCTTTATTTAGACACCACTACAGCATGTCACAAATATCGCCAGTGCTTCTAATAGCTATGCTTATAGTTTCTAACAGCATGTCACATTTCTATGTTGGGTTTCTAACAGCTATGCTTATAATCTCTAGGTCAGCCAAGACTCTGAAATGGGATGAACCAAAATGTGCAGATTTGCAATTTTGTGGTTTGCATAGTTGTTTAGTATTGTTCCTGGCTTTTGGTGTTGATGGTGGGACGGGGACGATGGACGAGGGTTTGAGGTTTCTAGTTTCTAGTCTACTCCCCTTGTTTGGATTGTTTTAAGGGGAGGGGGGATTTTTATTTTTTGTTTTAATTATTAAATAGAAGAGAGTTTTATTAAATCAAATGAACTTAAAGTTTGACATCTGTTTGTATTACAACTTGTAAACTGTCTTGAATTGTTGTCTCCAGCCAAACTTTATCAGGGCATTAAACAAAACTCTATTATGCATCCTCATCTTGCTTGTTGGAGGGAAATTCATTTTCTTGCCACTTCTTTGGTTGAACAAGTAGGGGAGTTGATCCTCCAATTTGGGGTTTTGACACTTTCGTTTTTTGCATAACACATACAGAACCATAAATACGTACGTACATACAAAATTTCCTTCAATTGTGTAATGTCACTCTTCCATGGGCTGTTGGATACTTGGATTGATGGGACTAGTAATCGTTGAAGTTCTCCAATCTCTTCTCCTTCATATTGCTTGCTGTTGATCTAATCATTATCAAACATATTATTCTAAAATGTTCCTTTTTCTTCAACATTTATGCACATTCCTAGCGAAGATACTGTATAAAGTCTGTATTGATTAATGATGTTAGCATTTAATTTATAAAGGCACAATGATCATATAAAGAGTTTTCTACTAACAGTTACAGGAATTTTTTTTTTTTTGACATTCTAGGGTGCAAGGTAGAATTAAAAAAAAAAAAAAAAAATAGAGATGGAAAAAAGAAAAGAAAATTGGATGTGGCCAATGAGCTCTAACACAAATGGCACTTCCTCCCTGTAAGAGCAAGGTGGAGAGGTTATGGGTTCAACACTCATCAAGTGCGGTTGTATTACTATTAAGATCATACACTAACTGATATGTAATTACTTAGGGAACCTGGCCTCCAGAACTAGAGAGAGAGTGTGTCAGAAATTTAGAGAGATAAACAAGAGAATTAAGATGTTTCTTATTGCTAAGACCTCCCTGCCAATACTAGTAACCTTTTATACTTAAGGCCACTCAAGTACATGCCAAGTAGCTAACTATTGCTTACAAACTTTTTTTGATAAGTAACTATTGCTTACAAACTTATAAGTTAACTACCTACTGCAGCTTGCTAATTAGTCGCATGCAGGAAATTAATACATGTGCATATTACCAATTAGTTACAGGTACACTAGCTATTACAATCATCAGCTACCATCTAACATTATGCATAATATTGCATACATGTGCATATTACCAATTAGTTACAGGTACACTAGCTATTATAATCATCAGCTACCATCTAACATTATGCATAATATTGCATGTATTTAACACACATACCCTTCACAACCTTAATCACTAGTAACTGCTCACAGCTGCATAACACCACCAATGCTGCATAACACTACTGCTATTACTGATGCATCAGCACTTGCACTCCAGCATAGCACCAACACAGCAACACCTTAAGCTAGCAAAGCAGCACCACTCTGAACAAGGCATAGCACTTAACAAGGGATCCTAACAATTACCAATAAAAAAGTTTAGAAATTGGATGTGAAGTATCTTTTAGTATGATGTAAATTTTGTGATTATGGTAATTAATGGGAAATTTAATACTTGAATTTGTACCTGCATGCCCTAGCAGATGTTGAGTGTGAACGACTTGTGACAGCGAGACAAATATTTTTGAAGTGGAATTAGGAAGACATTCATTATTAACGGAATATAGTTGATCCATGATTTTGTGCCAGTTTGGTTGGTGACGTACACACCATCTTCCTTCTTATCTTCCAACATGCATCATTCTCTATGTATAATTTTATCATGTCTTGGAAGAGAGTAATGGATATTTTGAGTGTTTGTTTAGGCCCATTGTTAACTATATATCGTCCTAAGTAAACTATTGTTCCTTGGCTTCCATGATTCCATCCATTATATGTTGCAATCACACGGTATTTTGACTGAGTTTATACGTCCATTGGATGCAGGTATGTCCAACATTACCAGGAAAAGGAGAAGTTGGCCCATCGTTATTGAAGTGCATGGATGTGCATCCATTTTGCAGTGAAGCTCCTCTTGTCAGTTAGCTGCAACTTTGATGAAAAGCTTAATTTTTTTCTTCTTTCAAGTTAATTAGATTTGAGTTACTGGGAATTTTGAACAATGTTTGAGGTGGTGTTCTTAAAATAAATTTTCAAACTTGATCACCAAATGCATGAATTTGATGTGTAATTTGGAACTTTATAATTAAGAGTGCACCTTTTTAATGGTTAATAAACAGAAGTTTTTGGCAATGACTCTTCCTAAGGTCTCCTCCCAGTAAGTGTGGCACTTAATTAAACAAAAAATGATCAATAAACTGAAAACTGTCTCTTAGTCAATATACTCGCATATTTAAAAGAAAAAAAAAAAAAGATACTATAATACAGGATTCTCGCGGCAGCCGAAATGGGATTAAGAATAAGGATGATACTCATGATAAAGTGTTGTGTCAAAAATAAGGATGATACTCCTGAATCCTGATTTAGTGTTGTGTGTTGCCGCTATGTTTTTCAAGGGCTGTTGGCTCGCTGGTGCCATCGTGATTGCACATTGAAAAAAGGAAAAAAAGAAAAAAAGGAAATTAAAAATTAAAAATAAAATTTTATTCATTATCATAGAAATCGTTGTATTATTATGAAACATGTCATGCGGCATCAAGGATTACTGAGTTCCTTGCAGTCTTGCACAGGTGCACTATTTTAAAAAGAGCAGCAGAATTTTTATGCGACCTGTGGTGGTTAAAAAACCAAAAATTATTTACGTGTTTTATTTAAGTGAGTTATATAACTCATAAAAATGTCACGTGACAATAATTATATATATGTGGTTGGTTTTTTAGACCACCATGTAGTGAAATGTTGTATAAAACTCATTTCTTTTAAAAAATTAGAGCAAGGTTTTTATGCAACCTAGATTGCAATTTTAATGCAACTCACTACGTGGCGGCAAAAAAAAAAAAAAAAAAAAAAATTGTACTTATTATTTAAATAAGTCACATGACACACTAAAAATATAAAATATTTATAACTATAAGTACTTATGAATGATTTTTTAAACGTAGGTTGCATAATAATTCTTACAATCAGGTTGCATAAAAACATTTTCCTTTCAAAAAATTATTAGTGTTGTTTTAAGTAACTTTATAGTATTTCGAGCACATATAATGATAATAATTTTGAGGGAGTCTAATGTGGGTTGCACACTTTGACTTTGACTTTCACCTGGTCAGAAATATAATCACGAGACTAGGCTTGTTTGGTAGAAGAGTTTGAGTAATGTGGTTTGTATTTTTTTGAACTATGTGTGGGTGAAAAAATGTGTGGAAATTCATGTAATGTTGTTTAAAAACTGAAAATATGTGTTTAAGATGCTGTACCAAACAGGCCCTGTATTCATATGATGAAACAAACGGAAAACGGTTTTTCTCTACCTCTTGGGATTATGAAGCAAGACAGCAAAGTCCAAGGCAAACCCCCTAAACCCTTGCTTGCAAACACTACTTGTTCTTGTTACAAATAACTCTATTTATAGTACAACTTGATCATTTTGGAAAAAGAGCAAGGAAGAAACCCTTATTGTTATTCATTTTAATCTGTCTATTATCATGTTCTTATCGAGTTGACCCTTTAAATTTGTTGTTTATTTTTTGTTCACTAGTAAAAATCAATTCCCTGTTCACTAATTAACATTGTAACTATAAAATATAACCTCAGAATCAGGTATCGTCCAATAATACTTATTGAAAAAGTACAAAAAAAAGTTGTTTTTCAATAGCTAGAAATTTGATGCATTCTAATGAAACATGTCAAACGGCATCAAGGATTACTGAATTTCTTGCACAGATGCTCTATTTTAAAAATTATTAAGAAAGAAGAAATTCTTCTTTTACAATGTACGGTACAACATAAATTTACATTCTAGACACACAAACGGCAAATGTTTTACACATTTGCAAATTGTATATAAAGGTCCTAAAGGAAAATCATCAGCTTTGTGTGTATATAGACACATGTAGGTAACACCTTTAGAATTCTCCACTGAAAAAAGTAAAATAAAGAAACAAGAATGATTTATTATATAAAAAAATGAAGAGGCTTTGAACAATTGCATAGCGTGTGTAAATATGCTAGTTTTATTAGATTATTTCTACAAGCATTGAGTAATACATGGAAATTTTCAAATGGCCTCATAAAACAATAATTTTCAGTGAAGTTTTTGGTGCATTTAAACTTCACATTTTATTCTTTATTGTGGATACATACAAAAGCCTGAATTCACAACACTCAAGCCTCCGTCTATGACAAGGTTATGTCCACTCACATATTTTGAGTCATCACTTCCAAGGAAGAGCGCAACCTCAGCCACATCCTCTGCCGTGAGAAACTTACCCTTGAGGTTGGAATAAAAATTAGAAATTCCTTCCTCACCTAGCTTATAGTATGCCTTTGTCAAAGGTGTAAGAACCGCATAGGGTAACACACAATTCACTCGAATGCCGAAATGTCCGAGCTCCACTGCTGTGTTTTTCATTAATCCAGCCATAGCATGTTTTGAGCATGTGTAGCCATGCGGTGCAGTGCCTCCCATGATTGAGGATATGCTAGCAGTATTGATTATACTACCCTTCGAGCTGGGATCATCACACGGGCTGCATGTTTGGTACCAAGGAAAGCACCTACCAGGTTGACTCTAATCACTTGCTCAAAATTAGCCTGGGTGTTGTTAGGGATGTTGTATTGGGATTCTCCGCTAATACCAGCATTGTTGTACATAATGTCTAGCTTACCGTACATGGAAACAACATGGTTAACAGCATTTTCCACATCAGTTTCTTTGGCGACATCACAATGGACAAAGGTTGTGGATTGAGGATTTAGTTCTTTGCATATAGAGTGACCCAATTCATCTTGCATGTCTGCGATTACAACTTTAGCTCCATGTTTGGGGAATAGTTTTGCAATGGCTGCACCAATGCCGCTAGCCCCTCCAATAATTAGTGCTACTTTTCCTTCTAACCTGTCACATGTTAACATGATATTATCTCTCACTTTTATTAGTCAACAATATGGATACAATACGTTAGTTTGTGTTAGAGATATATATTGGACATATTAGCCCAATGTAATAGGCCCAAGCCCATTCCTGCTTGTACTAGTAGTCTAGGGTTTAGTCGCCTATATATACTCATGTTAGGGTTCATTGTAACACAGGTTATTGTACTACACTTCTACATAATAAAGATGTAGCCCTAAAGGGATTTCTCCGTGGATGTAGGCCGTCAAGGCTGAACCACGTAACTCTCGTGTTCTTTATATTCATATTCTATACTTCCTCTTCCGCATCCACTCTAGCATACACAACATGATATATAACACATTGCATTTGATAATATTCTCCATTTAACATGGTATCAGAGCCAAACTTCGTTCTTAGCATCAAACAAACATCTCTAGCAAGCAAAGAAGATTCTCACGTGCACACCACCATCAAAAGTCACACATGCTTGTCTGTCGGATCTAGACTCCACTGCATCTTGCAACCACCATGGCTCAGTGCTGTGTCCAAAATCTACAAACCCAAGCAAAGCTGTGACTTAACTTTTTAGATCTGTGCAAATCCATGCCTCACCTGATGAAACCAATACCACAGACGTGCTCCACGACCTCCCGCGACAAAAACCCAGAAACACGGCCAACAACGACAGCCTCACGCGCTACCACGCGCTTCCATTGTAGCCCACGCGCCGCTGAGGATTTCACTTGTTCCGATCCTCCTGTAGTTACACGCGCCACCCTGATAGCCTTGTAGCCCGCCGATCTGCAAAACTGTGAAATCCGGAGCTCATCGGATGTTGCACGCGCCCTCACGTGCCGCTAGGATTTCAGCTTCTCCTCCACACGCCGATGAACATCGCACGCTCTTGCCACGCGTCGGAAAACTGATGCTGATGTCATCATGACGTCAGCAAATGCCACGTCAGCTTGATCCACGTCAGCCGTAATTCCACGTCATCAGCCACGCAGCTCGCCACGTCAGCAGTGTTGCCTCGTCAGCCCATGTCACCTTGCTGACTGTTGACCCGAACTGACCCGACCCAGACCACCCGGATCTGACCCATGAGCTTTGACCAGTTGACTTTGACTTTTTGCGTTGACTTTTGACCAAAAGTTAAAATTTCCGAAAGGGCCTATCTTGCTCAGTTTTTCGCATAGATTCCAATTTTGGACTCTGTTTCTTCATTTGAAACTCCAAAATTGGTCAATTGGCACATTCTTCATTGTGGTTTCTTCAAAGGCATTCTTCAAGGCATTTGCAAGTGATCTTCTCATGCTTATCCAAACTCAAGCCTTCATCGAGCTTTCGCCTTGAGTTTGAGGGAGGGTGTTAGAGATATATATTAGACATATTAGCCCAATGTAATAGGCCCAAGCCTATTCTTGCTTGTACTAGTTGTCTAGGATTTAGTCGCCTATATATACTCATGTTAGGGTTCATTGTAACACAGGTTATTGTACTACACTCCTACACAATAAAGATGTAGCCCTTAAGGGATTCCTTCGTGGATGTAGGTCGTCAAGGCTGAACCACGTAACTCTCGTGTTCTTGATATTCCTATTCTATGCTTCCTCTTCCGCATCCACTCTAGCATACACAACATAATATATAACACATTGCATTTGATAATATTCTCCATTTAACAGTTTGTAAAGGTTATGTATTAATTGCTTAAAAGGATCAAATCATCGAAAAGACATAGCAAATTCTAAAGGAACAAACCAGCAATCCCAAGCTATAAACAAATATAGATAATCCAAGTCCTTTGAGATAAATCTTATGTTTACAGTTTGCATTATCCCTAACATTACGCATACAAAAATGTTTTACTTGGAGAGAGGATTTTTTCCGTAGAATATTTTTCTTTAACATATTAAACACATAAGAGGCAAGATAGCCAAAATTTTCCCATACCTTCTTGCTACAGGTGGGAGTACTGAGAAACTTCCCATCCTCGATGGAGTTAGAATATGTGTTGGAAAAGTGAAAATGAAACCCAAAAGACTATCACTAAATTGCTTTGCGATCTCTCCTCTAACGTAACTAACTTATATAGAGGCAATGTCACACCCCTTGCAATCTCAACTGTGACACAAGTACTATTTGTTTACTACTAATAGCATTGCTTCCCATAAGAACCGGTTCACATCAAGTTAGACTAATTTGGGCCATTTTCCTGACTAATTCTATCAAGATTTGCATCATTGACATTGGGAGGACTAATTTTAGTTCCAGCTTTTCACAATTATCTACACAGTTATGCGCATTTACTATCTCTTTCTTGATTTGATATGTTTGATCAAAAATATCACCCAACATGCTTCATACCACCCCTGGTGTTGTTTAATTTCCTAAAAGGATCAAAATCAGCGAAAAGAAATAGCAAATTCTAAAGGAACAAACTAGCAATCCCAAGCTATAAACAAATATAGATAATCCAGGTCCTTTGAGATAAGTCTTATGTTGTACAGTTTACTTACAGGTGGTTCAATTTATTTTTATTTTTATTTTATTTTATTTTTTTGCTGGGAGGGTGGCTCAATTTATTCATTAATTCAAAAAAAAAATTAATTTGATAAATCAATGGAAAATGGTTGAGATATAGATGTTGGGTTACACATGTGAGTGAAATCTCATATTGAATAATGATCAGAAGAATGAATGATTAATATAATATAATTAAGCATATATTCATTAGGCTTAGGTCTTTTGGATTAAAGTGTATCTCTATATGTTACATTAATTATTCAAGAAAACTGTCTAAGATATTTATCTCCCCAACAAGAGAGAGGAATATCAATGCAATGTTGTAATTTTGCTCATTGTGTACTTTGAACTCAAATTGGCTACAATTGCCTACCTCTAGCGAGATACTTCAATGCAATGTTGTAATTTTCTTCATTGTGTACTTTGAACTCAAATTGGCTACAATTGCCTTTGTGACCAAAAAAAAAAAAAAAAATAATAATAATAATAATAATTAATAATAATAGAGTGATAGAAAAATTAAATTCTATGACATTAAGTATTTATCCAACAAAACTAAGATGTCAAATGTGAGACTAAAAAAAAAATATCAAAATACTGCCTAAATTTTGTTTTGATCCTAAACAAACCAAATCATAGTGTCATACACAGCAACTATAACTCTGGTCAGTTACTGAGGGTAGGCTTCACACGTGCGGATAACTTTTTTTTGGCTGAATTGCGCACTATCAGTATCCGCACGTGTGAAGCCTACGCAATGGTGTGGCTGGTCAGTTACATTTTATTCTGTTTTGATTTTACCATTCTGTTACATCTTCCCGCCTTTTTTTTTTTCCATCTCTCTTTTTGAATATAAATAACAGAGGAGTGAGAGAGTTTCATAGATTTTCAGAAGTTCAGAGAGAGAGAGAGAGAGAGAGAGAGAAAGAGAGTTTCAGAGTTTCAGAGAGAGAGAGAGTTTCAGACATTGAGACAGAGAAAGAAAATCACAATTCTAACCCGATCGCTCACTGACACGAACGCGCCATCATGCACAGAATCGTTGCTTTCATCATTGGTCGCCTAGCGTGGCTCTTCAGAGATGGGCTATTCCCTGGAGGTACTTCTTTTTTCTTTTTTTTTTCTTTCTTTCTTTCTTTTCTCTTCCCTCCCTCCGTTAGAGATTAAGATGAGGATTCTTTTTTCCGAGTATTTGATTTGGTTTGTATAGAATTTTGTATTTTCCTGCATTTTCTTGGCAACCAAACGGAGCATGTTATTGGCAACAAATCTTAGGGTAGGTTTGTGAAATTTACCCTCTGTTTTGGTGCTTTCCTCTTTGATAGTAGTGGTCTTTAATGTCTTTAAATGAAATTGCTGTTTTTTGTTTTAGATTATTGTATTGAATATATTGCTTTCTTTTTTAATCCCCTTCTTGATCTAATCTTTCTTCTATTCTTTTTGCTTCCCTCCCCCTCCCTTTTGTGAAACTACTCTGAAATTAATTCATCTCTCTTCCAGATGATCCTGAGGTTCGTGCACCAAATCTGGATTTGACACCACAACAGCATATGAGAGCTCATAGGCAGAACGTCTCACGCTTCTACAGAAATATTACAAGTAAAATGAATTTGAACCACTAATTTTGATAATATTCAAATTGAATCCTTGACATGATTGTTCTTGCTGAATTGGAAATTTTCAATTTCACTTCCTATGAATTGTAATTCAATTGTGTGAAATATTGTCAATTTACTTTGTACTCTTTGAATTTTTTAATTATTTAGGTTCTTTTCTTTCTTTAAGAATTTAGGTTGTAATTTTTTTTTTTTTTTTTAATTTTTTAGTGCATGCATGCTAGTCATTGTCATTTTCAGGATGTAAGACTTTAGTTAAGGATGAAAAATCCTCTAAATTAACCTCAAATTCTATAACACATGCTGCATCTTTGTTGAAATTAGTTCTTTGCTGCCTTTTTATAACAATTGTCATGCACTGGCATATATATTAATCACACATATATGAATAATATTTGGCTTATCATGGGGCTTGTTGTTTAGAAATTTTTTTTTGATAGTGTTATACTGTTAGTAACATAGTGTTGCCTCTCTCTCTTTCTAATGTGTGTAAGTGAAAATATCAGACACGAATTGGTGGAAGGATAATATGTTCGATTCAATGAAGGCCAATGTCAGAAAAATAAAACGTCAGCGTCGAATCCTTCAAGCTGCTCAGCATCGAATCCTTCAAGCTGCTCCAAGGAAGTTGAGTGGACGTCTGTCATTTCATTTGGCACAGAACTTACAAAGCAGAAGGAAAAGGGCCATCCGTGACCGTAGGGCAAATAGAGCAATTTCTAAATACATGACAAGGCTGATAAAAAGTGCTGCTGCATTACATAACATACTGACATATCACTTCAATGAGTTTCACTTCAATATTCGTGATGAAGAAGATGTTGAAGTAATCGAAGTGTTGCATTCCTTATATCCACTTCATGGACCTGTTGTTGCGCACTGCTTGGACAACAGACTGTCCCAAAGTTTCATACGAAGTAGCTTGGAGATGGGAATGGCTGTGTTGCATTAGAGTAATTGGAGAAGGAGAGCTTGCATTCAACCTGTTTACTGTCTTCACCATGTCAGAGTGTATTTTCAAACATTTTAAACATTTTCCTTAATACCATTTTGTAATCACATTTGTTATGTGCAAAGACCAGTTTACTATGTCAAATCCATAGAAACATCATCATTTGGATAGTTGGGATATGAAGCCTGTTTGATTCTCTTATCTCACGAACTCCTCAACTCTTTTGCCAACTCATCTCACTTGTCTCTCTATCTTTTCATCTTCTCTTTTCTTCATATCTAAGTTCTAGAGCATTTATTTGATCATATGGTTTTCTTCAATTGTAAAAATTTCTCTTTGATTATACTATTCACCATCCTTGGTTGCTATCTTGAGGACTTTGTCACGGTAGTGGTATTGTCGTAAAGGTGATGTGGATTACATAGAAAACTTCATTTAAATTATTTTGAAGCAAAACTATGGTGTTCCTGTATTATGCATAGCCCATCACCTAGTCGGTATTAATTTAATGGTTGATGATGAGGGCCTTTTAGTTTCCATGTTAATTTTCTATCTTATGATTAAGTTAGTTGGATTCCCTCCTCTCCCCCCCCCCCTCTCATCTTGATGCTAACAGGTTGGTCTTTCATCAACAACTATTGTTTCTAGCTTTGGCAAGGCAATTTCTGATGAAAAAGAGCTCCAAGATTACCAACCTGATACATTGCCAGGTCACTCTTAAGAATGATTTCAAACAACATTGGACAGGTTAGTTGCAGTGGGCAGATTTCTTATTTGCCTTAAATTGAAGATATTATGATGTCTTGATGTGTCTGTCTTTGCTGGAGAAGACAGATTAAGAGTTGATGTTTTGTCCTATCAAGAGTTTAGAGAAACTTTTGCCCTAATCCTAGAATATAGATCATTTTTCATTTAGATGTTCCAATTCTAGACAGAGATTAGTTTTAGCTCATCTATTACAGAAGCTTTGGCAGCCAACTACAATACCAAACCAGCCAAGATTTGTCAGTCATATCTATTTTCGCAACACGTGATGTGATGCATAGATAATTTATTTTGCTACAAATAATTCCCTTCTCCTTAAATTCTATGTCGAACTTTGAGTGAATATGAAAAGTTGTAATCTTGAAGTCGCTTATTCAGTAAAGGAAAATGCAGTCACATGAGCTCCTCAAAATTGATACTGTGCCTAGTGAGGTAGTGCAATTTGGATTTTAGAATTCCTTTGCAAACCCTGTAATCATCTCGCCTTTCCTCTATAGCACTCTCTTCATATATTATGAGCATTTTGTTCCATGTCTTCCCAATTCTTTCTTATTACTTTCCTGGTTTTCTCCATTTGATTTCATTTTCTGTATGCTTGACAGTTTTAATGATTTTGTGTACATACTGCACAACAATATGTTTATACCTATCATGTATCATGTAACATGAAACAAAAACGTCCAGAGCATATTGTCGTTATCCAAAAATTTCTTCGACCCTTGAGTGGGCTGCATGGGTATATTGGGTTACATGTTGAGGATTCAGTTCTTCGTTCATCTCCTACTTTCATGTTCTTTTAGTAACCCCTTGTACTTTCAGAACTTTCAAACTTTTCTAGATTGTTCTTTCTTAATGGCCAGGTTCAAGACTTGGATTCAGGTAGTACATAGAAGAATGTAAAACTTTAAGCTAGTTAACAGTACTATAAAATCATAAGAATGTGATCATAAATCTTAAAATTGTGTTTAGTGATGAGGCATACTTGGTGTGCTCGACCACATTAGTTATTCTACTTTTCATTTGTTTACTACATTATGGGGTTTAGATTCTTCAATGAAAATTATATATGCTTATGCATGCATAAGTATCAGCCTGTCTGAAATTTTATAGAAGTAGGGTGGTGTCCTTGGTTTTATTTAATTTTTTATTTCCTGGTCTTGATCATGGTGTTGAATGCACATTCATAAGAGGATCTAATTGTAATTGAGGGTTGGAAGTATACTTCCTCAAGTAAGTTGATTTCCTTTGCCATGCCTGGAGATGCTTCCATTTGCTAGACATTCCTTGAGATGCAATCTGTAATCCAATTTTCCTTGTTGTCTAAAAACATATTGACAACTCATTTCCTTTTTTGTCTTAGAATTTCTGCTGTGTAAATTGCTTATTTATTTAATTTTATCTGAAATCAGTGTAAATTCCCTTAACAGTTAGTGTCTGATAATATTTCATTTTACTTCTTATGATTGGATCGCTTGCTTTAATGCACTCCAATTTGGGCTCAAGGGGATATTTTTGGATGATTTTTCATCCAGGGTCGTGCTTATACCATGGATACAATTGCAGTTGTAGTTCACTTCTGGTAATAATGATAACTTTTGTTTTCTTGGTCATAGCACACATGGATATTTTTTGGAAGATTTTTCATCTGGTGTCATGCTTCCATGTTTTTGGGTAGCGATCATCCTGTTCTTCCCAACCTTCTTATCATCCTTGGTTTTAGGATCAATCTCTAGGAACGTTATGGTGTTCCATGCCTGATTTTAGTTTTGTTCTATTGTTCCATTCTTTGCCAAAGGCTTTCAATTTAAAAAACTAGCATTTTTTTTCCTGTTATTAGATCTAAAGGTGAGGCTAAAGCAATGTTTTTGCGGCATGAAGGATTTCTTGGAGCATTGGGTGCCTTGATGAGCTTGAAAACATGGTCTTGATGACTTGATGGTCCATCATCTAATGCAAAAATTCCCAATGTCTTCCCTTGTAGGAGATAAGATTTGTAGTCCACTAAATGGGAATTGAATGACAACGAAAGTATAGAATGTAGTGTCTATGCATCTTAGAATCTGCAGTGATTTCTTCTCTTGGCCTTGGATACAGGATGCTGTACAAGGCAATGCTTGGTTGCCTGTGTGCATTCCGAGCAAGTCAGAATTGAAATTCTATGTAATATGTGTAACATAGTAACAGTAGGAAAAGTATATGTAAAAGAAAATTAAGGGGAGAGATACTGAGAGAGTAACAACAATACAACATGAAAATAAACAATGTTGCCTTCCCTAATTGTCTTTGTATCAATTTTGACTAGTATTCTGTAATTCAACATACTGTAACTCTTATTGTTTAATCAATATCTTACTATCACTGTTGAGTTGTTTCGCCTTTGAACTTTAGTTTCTGTCCTCTTCTACTTTGACTGTGATGCCCAAATTGCAGAACTCCGTGCAGAGAGGGAAAATTCCCAACCTATCCGATTTATTCCTACAAGTGCTCTAACATAATGGATCATGTGATCATGCTAGCATTCTAACAAAAATACTTGATATGAGATTGGAAACCTATTGTATCAATTAGTGGGTAACCAGTTGGCACTCTGTCGAAATATTGATGGGTGGATATGAGTTTAGCAGATTCTCCTTTCTTCTATTAATTTAAAACAAGTGGCCATTACGCAAGAGTTATCCCTAACATCACACCTTTAAAGTTTAGGAATATATATATATATATATATATATTTTAAATAAGGGGCCAAAAATAATAATCAAATTCGTTAAAGTTTTTAGAATATTCATCAAATATTCAGGAATTGGTTTTCAAGAGGAAACAAACTAAAACATGATTTAAAATATTAAAAAACTAACAAAGTAGCAATTATTATTTGAAACTTCTTCTAATGGAAATGTGTAAATCACCCAAAATGGAGTTTAGGATAAATCCAACAATAGAGTATCTTATGGATTCTAATTGGCTTAATTAGTAAAGTTTCTTATTATCAAATGTGATACTTGGGTTCAAATCTCAGCCAAAAAGAAACATATCTTGGCTTGATGGTAAAAAGGAGCAATCAAAATATGTACTATAATCTTAGTGTTAATTTGGGTTCCATTTGCTATGCTACTCTGCCAAGAACATATCCAGTCTCTTAACGATATTGAAGGCGAGAAATTTGAAGAAAACTACTCAAAACCCAGATGCAAAACATCTGGCTGAAAGTTAGCAGCTTCGTTGTTCTAATAATCTATCGTGTTTTCAGACGTTAAACTCAAGACAACAGTAAGCTGATGTGATCTATAGCATCATTTTAATGTAAATGAACCAATATAACTAACAATCCAATGATTTTGATTAATAATATATTATAAAGAAATATTGCTAGAGGTTCATATATCAATTACAGCTACAATGAATACAGATAAGAAGCTCACAAGTTAAACGGAAATTATTCACAAGTAGATCATTTGGCAGTCAGCAGCCTTCTATGACATTTCTTTGCACTTCTCCTACGCAGGGTCCATTTTTCTTTAATATCCCATATGTTATCATCTAGGCTTTCATCAGACATTCCCACAGATATTTCTAGCGCCTTGTGAGATTTTTCAGGGTTTAAACTTTCCCTAATTCTGGCAGTTTCGGCATGCATATCATTTTTCAGCATCTCTGATGTCTTGGTGGTTATTCTCCTAAGATTCCCACGAAACAGGTGGAGGTGGAACAATGGCTGGTTGAATAAGTTGGTCCAAGCTCACTATTGACCCTACCCTTCCTTTGCCTTAGGTACATGCACAATACTGTTCCCATGTCTTAGGCTTAAAGGGAGAGCAGATTTTCTCATCAATAAACACAGGATCTACTTTCCAGCACCCTTCAAATTTTTTCATAAATCCCATTTTCACTTGCATGAACTTCATCTGACAAACAGTCATATATTAGAGAGATAAAAATGGCTTGTTCTCATGGTATAATCCAATCTCCACATCCCTAAGAACAATAATGCAATAAAGATGAGCTTGCCCCAAATGTGGTATTGTCTCAACTCTCAAGGTTGATAAAATGTGGCATTGCTTATGAATTTCATGTGATAGAAATGATGGTACTAACTAACAGGAAATGAGGCATCAAATAATATAGCAAGCCTATTTATCTGAAAATAACAAAATGGAGGATAAATGCATTTAATTTAGGTAAGTTTCCTTCCAAAACCTTGCATAAGGGAGCTCTACAATTGGTGTTCAGTTAAAAGAAAATCCAATTATAGTATGTTTTGCTCATACCAGAGAATTGTAAAATTCCTTTTCCATGAGTTTCCTAACTACTAAATGCAACCACAAAAAAAAAAAAAAAAATTTATTTAGATCCTCATGTCTGATGAAAATCAGGTTTGTAAGTTGCAACAAGAATAGTCCCCCACCCCCTCCCTTTTTCCTAGAAACATACACACCAACAAAGAAAACTGAGTTCTTACCGAGTGATCTCTCTGTTTTGATCTACTAAAACATGAACTGAGATGGTTCCTGACCACCAAAGAAATCTCCATATAGCTGCCTGCTCCAATTCACTCACCTGCCTCAAACCTTCATTGACCAAAACTTCTCTGAATATTACTTCCTGAAGCAAGATATTTAACTTGTCATACAAAACTTAGAATCTCAATAAGATGATACAGCTTTAAAACTAGGAGAACTATCATATCATAAGTGAGAGTACCATAAGATAAAAGACCTACTATACATTGAAGACAAATTTTTATAAATGAATAGCATGTTTAGCTGCAATGTTTCATCACTTCCCTAAGAGATGATGCTCTCTACTAAAATCTGAAAGAAATAGTGGATGAATAGATACCACCTACCTTAATATTTTTGAAACCCTCTTGTTATCAGGATCGATCACAATATTATATACTGCATCTGGAGGCAGCCCAACATTAACTTTGACATTAAGGTTGCAAAGAGAACCTTTTGGTACGCTGAGCTGCCAGAAGTAACATTAGAACCCATAATTCCAAATAGGTTATGACTTTGATGGAAATCAGTATGGGGATCCAGAGAAGCTATCAACTCCAGTTTGGATTAAACAAAAATAATTTTGTTTAAAAAAATGACAATGACGAGTTTGAGTTTAAATTAGACTTATTAGAGAGATAGAGTTTCATTCGTTGTTAAGTTTGGACTAAAAATACTAATTTTATTTAAATAAAATGATAATTTTATTTAAATATTGTGCTAATGTGAAAAATTGTGAGAGTTTCAGAGATTTCAGATATATATAGATGATCTCCACACCCCCACTTGTGAATTGTAACAATGAATTATTTAAAAAAAAAAAAAATACAATCTTCATGTATTGCACATGCTATTATTAAAAATACATTAATATTTGTACTTTAAGCTTTAAGCAATCACCCCACTAGATTTACATGAAAAGCATGAAAGTACAAATTAAAAACTATCCAAACTTATAAAATTGAAAGAAAATATAAAATCTTATTATTCCTTTCTTTTTCTTTTTCTTTTTTGTTGAGAAAGAATTATTATTCCTAATTAGATCTTCACTTACACTATATTTCAATAACACCAAAGATAATCCACAAATTCACTTTTTCTTTTTTGGATGGTCATAAATTCACTCTTGCTTTCGTTGTGCATGGCGCAACTCTCTCTTCAACTGGTCAATCTCCAGTTGCATGCCCTTGTTACTCTTTGCATGGGAGATATGGCTTCCTCCTCAAGGTTGACTCCTGTCAGTATGTGTGGTGTGCACGCTCCCTTCGTGATCACCTCTCCATTCAAGATTGACAATTTTATTTAAATATTGTGCTGACGTGAAAAATTGTGAGAGTTTCAGAGACTTCAGTTATATATAGATTATCTCCACACCCCTACTTGTGAATTGTAACAATGAATTATTTTTAAAAAAAAAAATACAATGTTCATGTATTGCACATACTATTATTAAAAATACATTAATATTTGTGCTTTAAGCCTTAAGCAATATATCACCCCACTAGATTTACATGAAAAGCTTGAAAGTACAAATTAAAAACTATCCAAACTTATAAAATTGAAAGAAACTATAAAACCTTATTATTCCTTTCTTTTTCTTTTTTTGTTGAGAAATAATTATTATTCCTAATTAGATCTTCACTTACACTGTATTTCAATAACACCAAAGATAATCCACAAATTCACTTTTTCTTTTTTGGATGATCATAAATTCACTCTCACATTCGTTGTGCATGGTGCAACTCTCTCTTCAACTGGTCAATCTCCAGTTGCATGCCCTTGTTACTCTTTGCATGGGAGATATGGCTTCCTCCTTGAGATTGACTCCTGTCAGTATGTGTGGTGTGCACGCTTCATTCACGATCACCTCTTCGTTCAAGATTGACGAAAGGATTGTTATGCTTGGATCCTAGAGATTCTGCTTCATGTGGACTTGATCCTACCATAGCTGACCACTGTACTCACTATTACACAAGTCCTTCCCATAGACGGCGCCAATTGTAGGGGCACGGTTTACAGCCTAAGCCCAATATGTATGGGATTGTGGGTTAATGAGCCCAATACAATAAATTTATAAAAAGTGAGTCAAAGAACTAGGCTTTAGTGAATCTAACAACAACTAGGATGGATTTGAAGGACAATCATGCAAGAGCAAAGCACGTAAGGTTGGATGAATGTATTGTCCAAGGAGGCAAATATTTGCATAGATCAATGGAATTGATTACAAGTGCAATTCTAGTTGCTATAGTGTTCTTTCTCTTTTTTCCCCCCCTCCCTTCTTATGAAGGTTCTATTACATTATATAGCTCCCTTCAGACTATCCTGATTTTACACTTGTCGGTCATCTAAGTCCTCACTTGAGTGCTTGTCCCATTAGACACCTTTTTTGGCTCTCTGTGAGTTGTAGTAGCCAAGTCAGTACTGTTCAACGGTCTTTTCCACATAAATGTGGCCAGAAAAGTAGCTATAATACATTTAATGTAATGATAACAGCTTTTCATTAGATATTTCGAAGTTCCCATCAATCTTATATGTGTATGATGAACATTCTTATCGCTGGAGGCTCCTGAAAGATCATTTGGATTATTGGAATGATTTGAAGTGTCATCCGAGGGAGATGTTCATCCTTGGACCGCCCTCCATTCGTTCGTTCCTTGTGAAACTTTAATTGGAATCCTTCACAATCATCTGCTCCTCCTCAAACATAGCCATGTCTCTAGATTAGGCCTAAGGCCCAATGTCTAATTTTAGGCCCTTCTCCCTACAAAAGTTTTTTTTTTTTTTTTTTTGGTGATGTTTGTTAGGACATATGTGTTTTCACTTGTTAAGAACATATGTCACTTATTTATGTAAATTGGCTAATCCTTTGACAAAACACACTCTACTTGTAATTGGGTAGTTCTAGGTGATTTTAATACTTCAAGAAATAAGGTTTCAAAATCAAATGTTGAAGTCATCAAGTTTGTCCAAGAAAAACAATCTGAAGTGCAATTTCATTAAAACTTGACACCTTTTCTATAGCTCCTTGACACCTGCTATCTGTTGAGATTTATAAAATCAATTTTTTTGATTTGATTTCTTGGGATTTGTGAATATGCTTTTGAGCCTTCTTTTTCCAAAACCCTAAACATATAAAAGGTTTTAAAAGCCGTCAAGATATACATAAGTTGCACAAGCATTGAGCAAACTTTATTCAAGCAATTTGTGATCAAAGTCGAAGTTTTTGACCTAGTTTATCTTCTCTGAAAAAGTTGCTGTGTATTTACACCAAAGGGTTTTGTGACCAAGCATCTTCCTGATTTTTATCGTGTAGGATGAACTGAAGAATTTTGCAGCCAACCTCTCTTTCTAAGTTGGTGTTTGAAGTTACATACTGGGATCCACGTGTTGGTTAGTCACATATTAGGGAGCTGTGCATCAAAAGGGGGAACTATCACTACAGATTAAGTCCAATTAGGTATTGGGGTAAGGGTTTAGCTGTAGGTTGGTAAGGTACTTAGGATGCCTTTACTTGTAACCGCTTGATTTAATAATAATGGAATTTCGGGAGTGGTGACCTGAAAATCACCCGGTGGGGTTTTTGCCACAAGGGTTTTCTCCATTCGTAAACAAATCACTGTGTCTTTCAATTTTTGCTGCATATTTAGTTTTTTGGTGATTTGTTTGTGCTTCCATATATTTGCATGTTAAATTGATTAATTAATAATTTCGCTAATTAATTAATTAGTTTAATCGTAAGGGGTCATTCAATTTGTGGCCTATCAAGTGGTATCAGAGCAAACACACTCTGATTAGGTTTAATCTTTGCTGTTTTGATCCATTAACCCCTGTTTGTCATGGATAGAAGACAATTATTAATCATACCTCCTTTATTTGATGACACTAACTATGCATACTGGAAAGTACGCACGAGAGCTTTCTTGCAGTCTTTAGATGAGAAGGTGTGGCAAGCTGTAGAGATTGGCTAGACCAAGCCAAAAGAAGAGCTGACCGATTGGGATGACGCCAAGATCAAGGCGGCAAACTTCAACAGCAGAGCGTTGAATGCCCTATTTAGCGTAGTCAGCAATGAGGAGTTCAAGAAGATATCCTCTACTGAAACTGCAAAGGAAGCATGGACCATCTTCCAAACAACCTATGAGGGTACAAAGGCTGTCAAGGATTTAAAGCTTCAAAGGCTCACTACAAGCTTTGAAGAAATAAAGATGGACGAGGATGAGTTGTTTGATGAGTTTTATGCCAAGCTCAAAGACATAGTAAACTCAACCTTCAATTTTGGGAAAACCATCCCTGATCCCAAGATTGTAAGAAAGGTGCTCAAATCTCTACCCGAGAGATTCCATGCAAAGATTACTGCTATAGAGGAATCAAAGGACAGGACAAGATTCCTTTAACTGAGCTGGTTGGAAACTTGCAGACCTACGAGATAGGATTATATAGAATTAGCAAGTCGGGTAAAGGTAAGAGCATGGCCTTGAAGGCAAAGAGTAGTGACATAGATGAGTCTTCAGATGATGAATATTCCTAGATGAGTCCTACATTACAAGGTAGTTCAAGAAGTTTATGAAGAATGCCAATAGGAGGAGCTTCGACAAGGACCGCAGACGATTTAGTTCTTCTCAGTTTAAGAGCCAAGACAAAGGGAAGAAGGATGCTAAAGATGGCGGTCAGTACACTGTTCCGACAGGACCAAAATGTTTTGGATGTCATGGTTTTGGTCACATGAAGTATGAATGCCCGACATATCTCAAGAGTATTGGGAAGAATAAGGCACTTGCTGCAACCTTGAGTGACACTAAACCTGAAGATAATTCTGACAATGAGGATGAAGAAATCTTAAACGCCTTCATTGCCACAGTCAATCCTACTAAAGGGATTGTTGAAGAAGTGGACAAAGAAGAAGAACTGGTGAAGTCCAAATTCGAGAAGATGGATGATCAAGATGATATCCATTCAGCCTATGAAAAGCTTTACAAGCACTCTGAGGAGCATGAGAAATTGTATAGGCTGGTCACCAAGAAGCTCAATGATGTGGAACTTAATCGTGAAGAGTTGTCCACAAAGTATGATGAGGCGAATTAAACTATTGGAGCACTGAGGTTTGAGAATAATTTCTTGGCTGAGAAAACCAAGAAACTTGAAACGGAGCTGTTTCAAGTCAGAGCTCAACTGGAGAGGACTTCAAGTGCAAAGCTTGATGAAATGCTCAGCATCTAGAAATCTGCTTCAGATCGAACAGGTTTAGGGTATGGTCTTTCTTCCTCTCATATTACTTCTACTAGTGCTACTATTTTTGTTTCTCCTACTAATAACACTGATATTGAGAACACTGATGATAAAACTGAATTAGCTAGTGAGAACTTAAACAATGATAAATCCATCTTAGGAGCACCCCCTAAACAGGATAAGAAAGATGTTAAAAACCTTAGGGCTAAGAAGGTTAACTCTTAAAAGCCTAAACAAAAGAAACAATATTTCTGTCATCATTATGGAGCTACCGGTCATACTCAACCAAATTGCTATAAGTGGCTAGCCACTCAACAGAGCAATGGCATGATCGCGTCTGGTAGCCAGAATCAGCTTCAATCCTCTTTTGCTCCTCTTGGTGATCTTCGTAAAGCCCTCATGTTCCTTTCGAACTTGAATGGTTTCAATTCTTCCCCCTTACCGCCGATTCAAGGGTTTAATCAAAGGAAATGTTTTTCCAAGGTATGGAAGAAAAATGGCTCTAAGTGATTTTATTACTTTCTTCTCTCTTCTTGTTTTCTTATTTGTTGCATTGCTTGTGTGTTTTGCATTTTCATTGAGTCAGTCTAGTTTTATGTTTTGCTTTGTTTAACATATTTTAGTGTGTTTACTTTTAGTTTTTTTTAAAATTTTTTTTTTGATATAAAAAATAAAAAAAAAATTGAAAAAAAAATTAAAAAAAAAAAAATACAAAAACAGTGTGTGTTTTGTGTACTTTGGTACTTGTGTATCTTGGATAGCCAATGAAACAGAGTTTTCTAAACTTTGTATCTCTTGTATCTTAGATGAGCATCTCTTTGCACAACTAAACAAATGAGCTTTGTGGCTTTTGTTTATGATAAATAAGATTAAGTTATCTCTAAAACTTAACACTCGTATCACTCTTTTTGACGGGTAGGACTAGAAAATCGTAAGAGAAAGACATAAATAACCATCTCATCATTGTTGCTCACGAATCATAATATGACACATGTATGCTTCGGCATAGCAAAATTGCAGTGTCAAAGACATTCATATGCTTCAGCATAGCAAAAGTGTGATGTCAAACACTTAACATCTTAGGTATTTCTTTTCTCTTTTTTATATACCCATGTATAGTATGCAAAAATAAAAGAAAATATGCAAAGAAAATAAAAAGCAAAAAGATTAAAAATGCTTTAAATATGATTGCAAGCGTGTATTCTAGGAGATGTGAGAGTTATAGGATGTACCTCGAAGGTGATAGTCCCCATCAAACAATTATGATTGTGTGTGAGTTAAAGTTATTTTCTTATATCTCAGATCATCATACCATGTATACACATATGCAATCTTGCGATATTTTTCACACACAACACGCAATATTCTTTGCTACTTTTGATACATGTGTAGGTACAATGTGATTTGGCTATTACAAGCGTTTACATGTGCTAATGTATGCTCATTAAACTGTCTCGACTTGTTTTTGAAAAATAAAATTAGTTAGACTTGTTTAATGTGTGTGTTTTTAAGGATCCATGTGCTTAAAATTTTTGTTGAGAGATGATTTTGAGAGCTTAATATGTTTAGTGAATCATTCGTTGAGGTACATGTTAGATTGTATTCATATCTTTGTTTTTCTCTTCTCGAAAAACTGTTTTTAAAAGCTAGCTCTACACCTCCTCGATACCTTGTTATCTATCAAGATTCGCAAGCCTTTTTCTTATTGTAATCTCGACACCTCTTCGACATCTGATGGATCGATCGAGAAAGTTCCTGTCTCTTCGATACCTTCTCGATACCTTGTCGATCGATCGAGTTTCTATTCTTTGAAAATGGGTGTTGTTCCTCGATACCTCTCGACACCTTCAATTGTCGAAAGCCATTTCCTTGACAGCTTCCTCGATACCTCTCGACACCTCAGCTGTCGAGAATTACTGTAGCTTCTATTTAAGGATCTGTCACGATCTGCACTTCATTTTCTTGATCTCTCTCGATCTATCCGCGGCTGTTCATCTCCCCAACCTCTTTTTCTCACTCAAAATATCCAACCCACTTGATATTCATCCATTCCTTGCTTCAAATCACTTGGTAAGATCTCTTTTTCCTTCCTTTTTCATGCATTTCATGTTTTGAATATTAGGTTTTGGGGTTTTTCAAAATTTTTGGGGCTTTTCAAAATTTTTGAGTTTTTCTTGAAATTTTGGGTTGAGTTTTCACTTAAATGTGTTCAAAATGTCATACATTGCATTTCATGTGCATTAGAATGGTATTTTCATGCATTTAGATGTGTGTTTTCTGCTTGTGTGCTGATAGGCTTGGATTGGGCTAAGCCTATGATGTTTTTTAATTTGCATGTCACATGTTCATGCATTCCCCATGCATACGTACTCTTTGTTCAATATATTTGATATATGTGAACTATTTTGGGACTTTTCTGATTATCTCTTTCTCTATCTCTTTCTCATTCTGTTTACATTAGTAGTGTCTATGGCACCTAAGCGTAAATCCACTCCGGCTCGAAACCCTTTACGTTCTGGAGCTTCTTCATCTTTTGATTCTACTCCTCTAAATCTTTGGTTCTGTGATGGTGATGCCCACAAGGCATTTTCAGAGAACTTTTCTAGACGAGGTGTTCATTCAGAACGCCAAGTCATTTTGGCAAACTTTGTCGATACTGACCTTCCCTATGTCATTCACAGTAGGGGATGGAAGTCATTGTGTGTCGTCCCGGTCACTTGTCCTCTCATGCTTATTCAGGAGTTTTATTCTAACATGCACGGGGTTGATCGTTCAGTACCTCTCTTTTTCACTATCATTCGAGGTACACGCATTCCTGTCACACCGTAGCTAGTTACGGATGTGCTTAGGGTTTCTAGGATAGAGTTTCCTAACTATCCTTCTTGTAAGCGTCTAAGGACTATGTCTAAAGATGAGCTCATTTCTACTTTTTGTCAGCGCCCCACTGATCAGGGTGAGCATCATTATACATCATGTAGACCTTTTGCTAAAGGTCTTAGATTCCTAAACTTGGTGATGACTTTTGTACTCCATTTACTCTCTCATTACAACTCCATCACAAAGTCTCATCCTCGAATTTTGTTATCTCTTCTTGAGCATCTTACTATAGATTTTCCTTCTCATTTCATCTTGTCTATCATAGATGTTCATTTAGATTTGGTGTCCCGTGATAAGTTCATCTTTCCTTCTACTATCACGAGGATCTTACGTCATTTTTCTATCCCTTTTCTTATGTCCGACCACTTCACACACATCTGTGCCATAGATGTCGCTATCGTAAAACGTAATGAGGCTCAGTTTAGGTCGAGACAAATGAATTCCACTCCTCCCTCCCATTCAGCTCCATCCAGATCTGCTCTATCTACATCTGCTCCTTCTTCTTCTATGAGTGATGTATCTCTCAGAGACATCATGGCGCAGCTACAGCGCATGGATGCTTGCCTTGATACACTCTTCTCTGAGTTGTATCAGGTGAATATTCGTATTGGTCATATTGCACGACGACAAGCGACCATGGGTGGTTTTGCTCCTGAGGCTACTCCTTCACCACCTCCTCGAGCAGCTTTTGACTTTGAGGATGATGATGATTATGGTGATGACGATGACGCTTCAGATGATGATGATGGAAATGCTAGCTCTACTGATGAGATGTTTACATGACACTCTATCCTTTGTCACTCGTGACAAAAAAGGGAAGTAGTTTTGGGTTATGAGAGTAGTTATTTTAGAGGGAGAGTTAGTTATCTTTGGGTTATGACATTTTTGATAGGGGGCATGTTGATATTTGAGGGATGTAGTGAGGTTTTGATGTATCTTTTCTTTTCTATTCTTTATAGATACATTGATCTTGTATATGAGGTCTTGTGACCAGTTTTACATACATTGTACTTATTTTCTCTCTATATGGATTTATGTTTCTTTCACCTTTCTCTTCATGTGTTGTTTCTTCTCTATCTTTATACACATGTTCATTATATTTGTATGCAATCTATTATTTCTGTTTCACACAAGATGCCTTGATGAGTTTTGTTTAAAGTGTTTTAGAAATACAAGTTGTCAAAGTCTACTTGCTATAAACTCTCTTCTGGAAAGTTTTTCAAGAGTTTGTGATAGAATAGATTTTATTGTATTCAACAAGTGAGTATGAGTTGAGTGATTTATGACTTCTCTCATATATCCATTTGTTTGTTGTGGTTTTGTCACGGATTACCAAAGGGGGAGATTGTTAGGACATATGTGTTTTCACTTATTAAGAACATATGTCACTTATTTATGTAAATTGACTAATCTTTTGACGCACTCTACTTATAATTGGGTAGTTCTAGGTGGTTTTAATACTTCAAGAAACAAGGTTTCAAGATCAAGTGTTGAAGTCATCAAGTTTGTCCAAGAAAAACAAGTTGAAGTGCAATTTCATTAAAGCTCGACACCTTCTTGATAGCTCCTCGACACGTGCTATCTGTCAAGATTTATAAAATCAGATTTTTTGATCCGATTTCTTGGGATCTGTGAATATGCTTTTGGACCTTCTTTTCTCCAAATCCTAAACATATAAAAGGATTGTTTTAAGAGCCATCAAGATATACACAAGTTGCACAAGCATTGAGCAAACTCTGTTCAAGCAATTTGTGATCAAAGACGAAGTTCTTGACCTAGTTCATCTTTTCTAAAGAAGTTGCTGTGTATTTGCACCAAAGGGTTTTGTGACCAAGCATCTTCTTGATCTTCATCGTGTAGGATGAAATAAAAAACTTTGCAGCCAACCTCTCCTTCTAAGTTGGTGTTTGAAGTCGCGTACTAGGATCCGCTCATTGGTTAGTCATGTACCAAGGAGCTGTGCATCAAAAGGGGGAACTGTCACTACAGATTAAGTCCAATTGGGTATTGAGGTAAGGGTTCAACTATAGGTTGGTAAGGTACTTGGGATTTTTTTACTTGTAACCACTTGATTTGATAATAGTGGAGTTTCGAGAGTGGTGACCTGAAAATCACCTAGTGAGGTTTTTGTCGCATGAGTTTTCCCTATTCGTAAACAAATCACCGTGTTTTTTAATTTCCACTGCATATTTAGTTTTTGGTAATTTGTTTGTGCTTCCATATATTTGCATGTTAAATTGATTAATTAATAATTTGGCTAATTAATTAATTGGTTTAATCACAAGGGGTCATTCAATTTGTGGCCTATCAATGTTGACATATTTAATTTATCTTTGTTTAAAATATTTTATAATTTATGTTTCTTATTGAACCCCTTAGAAAATAATCCTAGAACCGCCACTGCTAAATAGGGATTTATATTACAGGTGCAAGCTATGGTAGGTTCTTCACTTGACCTTCTATAACTATTCAACCTCTCAGCTTCTATCAAAAAAAAAAAAAAAAAAGAAGAAGAAGAAGAAGAAAAACAAATTGGTTAGCACGTGCCTCACACGTGCAACTCAAAGGCCCCAAACTAGCAATAATAACTACATAAAAAGTTCAAAGAGTTTTATCTACAGTAAGTTTGGTTTGGTGAAGTTTTGTCTTTATTAAGCATTAAGTTGAAACAGTGAGTTTGGACAAAAAATGAAAAACTTTAATATTAAGAAATGTTATACTCACAATATTTTTATAATACTTTTACAATAAATTATAAATGATAGGTTATTACTAACTATTGTTAATGGAACAAAGTTAATTTTAGTGGTTAAAACTAACAAGAACTTACAATCTCAAAATTTGTTTTGAAAGTGCGGTAGAAATGTTGTAAATAAAGTATTTTTCCTTTTTTTTTTTCTTTTTTTTTTAATAGCAAATTCTCATTTTAGTATTGTATTACCTAAATAAGAAGAAACAGAGGTTACCAATTAAACCCGCATCACCTATATGAAAAGAGCGAATAGGTTTCTTTGGTAGTCAATTGGTGAGCCAAAACTCACCATCACAACCGGTCTCTCCTTCCCTTTATATTTATTTTAATATTTTATATGTATTGATTGGTTTGATACTTTGAGCTCTTTTTTTTTTTTTAAATAAATATTTATATGTGTTAAAACAGTGTTTTGGTTTAGGAATAGTTACACTGTCACAACAAATTGTCACAATATCATATACTATATATAATAGCAAAAGCTTTTACCAGGTGCTGACACGTTAGCAAAAATGACCCCTTAAAATGCTGCCACGTATACACCTTTAAGTTAAAAGAGCCGCACGGTGCATCGTTTCAATATTGTACAGTATTTTAAAACACGGTGCATTTGGAAAAGACCAAAAAAAAAAAACAATGATTCACTTTGTTAAGAGACTGCTTGGGAGCCTATTGGTATAAAAAGAAACCAACTGTTTAAAAAAAAAATCCTGCAAGTAGAAATGAGAAATGAGAGACAGAGAAATAAAGAGGCAGAGGGAGTTCTCCGTTCCCTCGCCAGACTTGGAGCACCGCTGCAAGTAGAAAGAAAAAACTATGGGCATCAACACCGTTAGGCTATATATCTGCCACCATCAGATCGTCGGAACCGGCTCCGGTACGTTTTTCTTTATTTTTTTAGATTTGGGTATGAAATATTACTTTTTATTGAGTTTTTTTGTTGGGAAGGTTTAGATTTGATTTTGGTTTTGATTCCTTTTTGTTTGAGGCTTTTGGGTTCTCCATGAAAATGTTTGTTTTCTCAATTTTTCGATTTATTTTGATATCACTAAGTCTTTCCCTGTTTTCTAATATCTGCATTCATAATTTTTTTTTTTTTTGGGGTTTTGATTTGGAAAACACCTTTTGATAGCCTTCAGTATAAAAGAAAACAAACCGTTTAAATCAGTAAATTGCAATCAAAAGGAAAGAGAACAGAGTTCATCGGAACTGTAATCCAATAGCTTAAAAGAGAATTTTCTGGAACCATCACTATCGGTTTCCCCACTGCTGAAAACAAAACCCTTTGGCCTGTTTTTCTTAAAAGTTTCACCGGCTTTGAATCTTTCGGGGTACGTATCAGATCGTTGGTAAGATCACCTTGAATCCTCAATCTTCACTACTCTCTTCCTATTTTGTTGTTGTTGTCCTAATCTACTTGCTTATGAATAATTTGTGGTTTTTGTTTCCATAATAACTTTGAGGCTCAAATGTTTGTAGGAAATTGAGAAAACAAACAAGGACATTGAGAAAATTACTAAATTTTTTATTTGGGGGTTGTTATTAATTTTGGGATTTGGGGGTTTCTAATTAGGGTTTGCTGCAATTATAGATTTCAATTCCTAATATGTTTTCCTCTCTGTTTCTTTTTCCCAAGGAAACACCATAGAAGATCAAATTCTACCTAGACTTTAGTCTCTCAGCGTTCTTAGGAATGTAGATATTATTTTAGGGGGAACCAACATATTTATAGATTTGATCTTTTATTTGTGACTTGGGTGCTAATCTAGGTCTAAGTACTCAGATTTGAGGTTTTGCATTCCTTTAACCAATTAACTGAAAGTTACTGCTTCAATTTGGTTTAAACATATTGTGATATGAATTGTTCATTGTCTTGGGCAACATGACTAATACTTTTGGAATCCCAGACTGCAATTGGGGGAGGTGGTGGAGATATTGGAAAGAAAATAAATCATGGTGGTGGTGATGTCGATGGCGATGAAGATGATTACTTTGATGACTTTGATGATGGTGATGAAGGGGATGGCGGAGGCCTATTTAGGAGACAGAAATTTCTTGAGGAGGTTATAATTCTTAAATATGCTCTTTAGTAGATTAAATGTTTTTTGGGTGATTTTTTTTTTTTTAAAGATTTCTGCGAGTGCTATTAATATTAGTATGTTCTGATGCAGTAATAATTTTGTGCCTTTTATCAACTTTTTGGTCATAAATTCGTAGATGCAGTGTTAAATGAATGGCAGAGGACAATGATGGATTTGCGTACTGGATTCCAAAAAGCTTATGATATGGTATGGTATTTCTCTAACTATGTGCTTTTGGCAAAGAATTATCTTGCCATATACCAACTCAAATTTTACCTCCAGGGTCTGGTTAGCTCTATTCAAATGGTAAAGTTCCTAGAACTCAATGCCCAGCCAACTACTGCTAGATTTATCCCTCGAGAACTTCCTAAAGGAATATCACAGGCATTTATTGGCTAGTGAATATGCTTCCCTTAATTCGACATCATTGGCTATCAAAGTTGCAGAGTTCCATATAATACTATGCTACATTTACCAAAACAAAGAATCTAACTGTAGATATACAAGTATAAATCCATCAGCTCCACTTTTTAGTAAAACCACATTGTCTCAGCATATATATAATCATGGGCCTCCTCTAAATCCAGCTTACATAATACTCCTGGTATGGCAAATTTCAAGGGAATCAATTTGAGTTGTAGTCTAATTACATTGCAGGAAAAGAGGTAGGGGCCTTTTTATAAATATGAGAGCTCAAATGCTAACCCTGCATGTAAGTTTGTAATTATTGTAATAAAACTTGAACCAGTGAGTGCCAAATGACTAAGATGGACTCTCAACTAAAATTCCTTTTTCAATCTGAATGGGCCTTTTAATTGATGCAAGTCCTTAAGCATTAGTGGAGGTCTTCCAAAGGGGCCCTTTATTTGAAGCAATGCAACTATTGTGTCACAATCATTCTAATCTTTTGTTTCATAGTGCTTACTAATATTTCATGAAATTTCATACATGATATCATATTATCATGCAATATATAATATAAGCTGCATCCTACACGTGATTGCATCAGGTGATTTCCCTATCTATACTGCATTATAAGTATATTAAAATGTACTTATCCAAGGGAGGCAAGTTAACTCTTTAAAATATAATTATCTAAGGGAGGTGAGTTAACTCTTTTTATGAGCACTCTTTCCAGTTTGCCTACTTATTTTCTTTCTCTTCATTCTATTCCTGTGGAGGTGGTCGATTGAGAAGCTACAGAGAGATTTTCTTTGGAGTAGCATTGATAAGATGTACTTTTATACATTGCTAAAAGTATAATCAAACTTAGCTAATCAAAGTTGTTAGATTGCTGAATAAATTGTCAATCTTTGATGTCTATCAATGCCACCTCCAAGGTTTGTTACTTTCCTCTACCTTTTTATGTTTATTTTGTTACTCTCTGCTCATTCGCTGGGGTTTTTCTCTCATCTTCAATGCAAAATTTCATAGTAAATTTCTTCTCTTTGGTTATATTAGTCCTACCTTTTATTACTTTGCTCTTTTTTATTTTTAAATCATTTCTTTGTTTCTTTTGTTACAATTTTATATAGTGCTGAGGTTAAGGTGTACGAGACTGTATCTGCGTTACAGCTAATTTCACATCATGTTTTCCTGGCTTACAGAGGGCTGAGACCTTAGGAATTGTTGAATTCCCAATACTAGGCCACATCAGTAAACTTGCTATTTCTTGGGATTCTTTGATTCAGTTTTGATTATGGGTATGTTGTTTTGGTTTGCTATATGGTTTTTTTTTTTTTTGTTGTATTTATTTTGCATTTGTTTTCCCTCTCTATATTTATTATATGGGCATTGTAAACTTTAGTTAGTTTTGTACATTAAGAAACAGTAAACAAGTTCAATGGGCAATATAATATTTGGATTTTTATATGATCAATTGCGAAATGTTATGTTGGGGCTGCTACTATTTTGGATTTTGCGGCGATTTTATTTTTGTTTTGAAGGTTTTGATTTGTTAGTATGGTTGTTCAAGATTGCTGAATAGGTGTCTCATTTTAATTAAATTTTTTTTTAATGAATACCACCAAAAAAAAAAAAACTAATGATCTGTTTTGGAGTAAGCTACACAATACCCCTGAGTGTGGTGTGGTGTTAAATAGTGAACATATTAGTCACTTAATTTGCACTACTACTACCTAACATCTTGGCACAAAATTAGTGGAAATTTTTAATGAACAAGAGGTATTAAGGTCCTTTCTTCTTTTAAGAATCAGGTTATGATACAATGGAAAAGAAGCACAAGAAATTGCATTCTGGCCGTTTTTAAGTACCTGTGAGCGTACCTTTAAGTACTTCAATGCTAATGGTGATGGAAAAAATCTCATTCTGGTCGTTTGGATCCTCCCCAAGCATGTATAGATAGAGTTATATAATCCCGTGCATAGCACGGGTTAGTAACTAGCTACTATATATAATAGCAGAAGCCCTTCCTTAATTAAGGAGGATGTGACATGTAGGAAAAAATCCCACTTAAAAATTTGCCATGCTACCAGTCAAAAACATGGAATAAAAAGCGAAACGTTGTGCCTTAGAAATCCGAAACAATGTGATCTTAGGTAGTTGTGAAATTAACTACAATGGTCATCTTCCATTCAAAACCTCTCTCAATTTATATTTACATTTTGAACCATTTTTTCCCTACAAAAAGTGATAGAAGTTCCGAATTTATGTTTTGCTCTTCTGCAAGAATAATTTACTCTAGAAAGAAAGTTGTAGGATTTATTGCTGCCAGTTGAAAGGTGAGAATATTTTCATGTGCTATTTTTCATGAGACTGAATAATTATTAAAAAAAGAAAAAACTGAAACTTCAAAATTTTAGCAGAAAAGCATGGTGAAAAGGAAAAAAAAAATGAAGGGAGTTCACAGAGGCTCACTAATGAGGAAGAAGTAAAGAACTGAAGAAGAATGAAGGACATGGAGGAAAGGAAAAGTAACTTTATAGGAATAGTAGAGGTGAGATAAATATCAATCACGGATAGGATTGGGAATAGTAAAAGTAATTTAGGAACCTTCTTCAAAGGTTCATGCTTCACAAAATACCCAATAATTGTCTTTATTTACACTAAGACCATTTTATTGCTTTTATTTTTAATAAGAATCTAATCCCTCTTTTTATTTATTATTTCACTTAAAAAAATTAACAATCATTATATATTGGGTCCTAAAAATAAAACGCAATATTAAATTTATTAAGTTTACATTTTTTGTTTTGTTTTGAGAATGAAGTTTACGATATACTTTGCTATATGGTTAGCGGTTATAACTTATGTGGGTGAGGTGTAACCCAATATGTATTAAGGATTGGATTATATAGAAGATTGAAGGCTGTTATTATCAAGGGCATTGCAAACCTAGCATTGACACTTCAACTGAGTGATGACAGGTATTCTAAAATAATTATCATCACTTCATTTTCATTTTGTTAGCTTCATAAAATAAGTGAAAATTGTAATTCCATATTAATAGAGCTTCTTTAAAATTTTAAGATACCATACCTATAAATTAGAGAGTTTTATTTATTTGACCATAAATAGCAAATAAGAGTATTCTAATTCAAAATAAATAAATAAAACTAACTAACCCGCACATTGTGCGGGTCATACACTAGTTTTCATAATTGTTGAGTTGTTAGTTCTTTTTAGGTCAAAATAAAATAAAAGAATAAAATATTTATTGTAAAAATGTTGTAACATTTTGTAACTAGTAACTACTAAGGTGTCAATTTCTTATAGGTCAAAATAAAATAATAAAATATCTTTCCAAAACTCATCACAACTGAAAATAAAGGATTGTGAAAATGTTGGACATTTCGTTTATGTTACAATATTATCACAAATATTATAAAATAATAAGATATTAGACTGATTGCAATCACAACTAAAAATAAAGGTATTGTGAAACTGTTGTGACATTTTATTGTATTCTTAAACTTCTTTTTTGGTTTAGTTAATTTGGGTGAGCCAAAATTCACCATTTCATACATAGTTTTATAGGGTTTGCAAACTTTTTTTTTTTTTTTTAAAGCACCACTTCAAGTGAAAATGTCGTTTCTCCCCTTTATACTTGATAGTTCACAATTCTCCCCTAAACTTTAAAAGTAATTAATTTTTCCTTTTATGTTTTAGAACAAGAAAATACCCCCATACTACAACTCTCTTAGTTAAACTCTTATGAAATTTTATGATTCCTAGAATATCCCATTATGCTATATCTAAAATACCCCACTAAATTTTAATATCTCAAAAATCTCATTCATGTATTTTTAGTTTTATATAGTAGTCATGCTTAAGAAGTTGAAATCGTGACATAGGGCTTTTTATTTGTTATTTAGAGAACACCAATTTACTAGATTTTAATATTCTAGACGTATAATTTTATCTAACATAAACTCCCATTGCACATGCATTTTCTTATTTTGTTTATTATTATTATTATTATTATTATTATTTACTTTATTTATTTTCTTGCTTAAAAGAGTGTTTATCAAAAACTAAGTAAGCTAAATATAGTAGAGGCATATAAAATGTAGGACGATGATATTCATCATTCTTAAAAGTTTTTAGTGAGTGAATATTGCCTTTAAAAAAAATGTTCTAAGAAAACTATCATAGAAAAATTGATATCTCATGTGTTAAATAACTACTTTATATTTGTATATAATAAAAAATTTTATATGAATGAGATTAGCATTGTATGACACAAATCTTTTAGCATGTGATTTCATAATTCTTTAGATAGAAACTCTATCTTAATTTTTACAATCAAGGGCAGCACGTGCAACCAAAACTAATAATTTTACAAATAACAACCTAGTACATAAGGCGAAATTTGGGAATTAACCTTGTTTGCCAAACAATATAGTTAGTAGGCATTGTTACAAAACTATATTTTTTACTAACATCTCAAGTTTAAAAGACTCGATTTAGGGCTTATAAATCGAGTCTTAAAGACTCGGTTTCCATGTTCTAATCACATCTGATTTGGTGTTTTTTCCACATGGTTTCTACCTAGAAATCGAGTCTCTAAGACTTGATTTATAAGCCAACCCTTTAAGCATTGATTTGTGTGTGATGTGGCGATTTGTATGCGACGTGGTTGATCCACATGGAAGCCACCTAGAAACCAAGTCTCTAAGACTCGATTTCTAATAGGGCTTTTTCAAAATTAAATGCCTCTCCACTCTGACTCACCCTCTCATTCTCACACAAACCAGAGAAAACTCTCATGCCTCTCTCACTCATTGTCCCATTCTCACGCCTCTCTTAGTCACCCTCTCCACCCTCACACAGACACCCTGTCATGCTCACGCCTCTCTCACTCTCATGCCTCTCCACCCTCTCACAGACACCCTCTCATGCTCGCACCTCTCTCACTCTCACGCCTCTCTCACTCACCCTCTCCACTCTCAAGCACCCTTTCCACTCTTACTCATTCTCTCAGGTATGATTTTCATATTGTGTGATTTATTCACGTGGGTTTGTGGTTTCTGTTCCAAAATTATGATTGATTTGATTGTTGACTATACTATTTTAGAACTTGTTTCGTGTGTTACTCTGTTTGGTTCCCAAGAAAATGCGAGAAAAATTTTCCATTTTGTGCTGAGATTGTAGTCATTAATTTTTCCCATGTTATTTAATTAACCCTACACACTCAAAACCATATTTAAAAAAAATAAGATAAAATTCAATTTAGTTTTGTTCATTTGCTATTATATTGATTATTAATGAACAAAACAAATGGAAGTATGACCAAATGATGTTCAAATCTAATCTACTGAAGCAAAATATTGTTGTATACAATTGATGTTAATTTTATTTTTTTTAATTTTTTACTTTGTTGTCCTTTTTATTTAAAGGTGTATAGTGTCTGACTTGTATGAAATATTTTCATTGCTGGGGTGATGAAGCCCTGGGTTAGTGTAGTAATAAAGCCTGCTGATGCTTTTGTATATATGGGGTTAGGAATTAGGAATCAGGATCAAGTGTAACTATTTTTCGATGTTACATGTCATCATTTAATTATGTTTCATTGGGTTAATTTTTTGAAAAATGAAAACCCTAGTAACTCTCTTTATTCCTAACTCGTGTGCTGGATTTCATATTAATCAGACATTGTTTACAATTCAATTCATTAACACATATTATGAATATAATGTATACAATAGAGCATACAGTAGGTCCTCTTAAGCAATGATTAGTCAGTACTTTTGAGAGTAATATTGTCTCCTCTCATATACTACGCCTCATAAGCCAAATTCATGGTGCAGTGCATGATTCAAGTGAGAGAAGGGTGTGTTGCTCCAAGAGTTTTGAATAACTTTTGCCTTATTTTGCCATCAATTGTCTCTACTCCGATAACCATTGGATACAACACAATTTTTTGTTTTTTGAGAATCTTTCTTAGATTATTTTGTTTTTTTTTTCAATAATGTCTATTACATGCTAATTGTGCAGTATGACTGCTGCAAATGCCAAACAGATTGACCATGCGTAGCCTGGCCCTATTGACGAGTCGGTTTTGACGTTGTAGCCCAACCATTGGTCAGAAGCTATTTGGAATGGGCAGGTAAAACACAACACTAAAGATTTAACAAATGTACACGCATTTAATTCATACAATGTACATGCACTTGCTGTCATATATTAATCCATGGTTTTGTTCTGTGCAGGATCCAGGGTCCTTTACATGCCATAGCCGTAGTGAAGAGTTCTCCAATCGAGAGCCAATGGTGGACGACCGAGTCATTGACATCATTAAGGAACTTGGTTTAGAGGGACTCCTCAGGACCCTAGGTAGAGAGATTGACCATGGCCTGATAATGGCCTTAGTGGAGCGATGGTGGCCCAATACTTACACCTTCCACATGCCACATGGTAAGGTCACCATCACATTGCAGGATGTGGAGGTTCTTCTCAGGCTTCCTGTTGATGGCAAGGTTATAACAGGGAGCACGTAGAAAGAATGGGAGAATGTGTGCTGGGACTTCCTTGGCTTTTGACCTATAAATGATAAGAAAAAGCAACTTAATGGCTAAAGGATTCTCATCAAACAACTTTTGGAGCAAGTTGCCAATCCATTGCTGCCTAATGCTGAAGAGGATTAACTACATAAGTATGCACAATGCTACTTCCTAGCGCTACTGGGGGACACAATCTTCATGGACAAATCTGGGAATAAGGTGCATCTAATGTGGGTGCAGCAGTTGGAAGACCTTCGCAACCCATGAAGGTACAGATGAGGAAGTGCTTGCCTTGCATGGTTGTACCGAGAGTTATGCAAGGCAAGCGATAAGAAAGCTAGTCAAATTGGTGGGTGCTTGCTGTTGGTCTAATATTGGGCATGGGCCAGTTTCCTATATTTGTGCCCGACAGTTGAGTGTGGCTCGCCAATGGGTGCTTATGGTCCTTCAGTGCATTGTCCACTATCCCTGAAATGAGTCTCTATCTCATACACGTCATGTAACTTGAATTTATTTATTTATTTTAAAGGCTTCTAGGAATTATTTAAGTCAATATTAAAAAATTTTAAACAGATGATCAATACATATGATTAGGTTAATATACTCTAATTTTGTGTCAAATTTCTTAAATTATATGATTAGGTTAATATATATGCTACTTATTCTTAATTTTTATTTTATTTTTTTATTTTTTTATAAGTATATAAAAGCTACTTAGTTAACCAAGCTTCAGTTTACTAGATTAACTATCTTATTAGAAAACATACTCTAAATGTAGCATAACAAAGTATGTTTGTAATGATTAGTTTAAAAGCGAGTAGGTGGCCTAAGGTTATAAATACTTTATTTAAAATTATTTTGTACATTAACCACGCTCTACCCATAACATGTTAGAGAGTCTATATGCAAATTTTTTCCTACAACTTCATTATTGATAAAGGAAAAATAGTACTTACCCAAGTTGGGACGTAGGCTGACGGTATAGGTGAGGCTAACGGTCTTAAGCTGACAGTTGTAGTTAAAGCCGTCAGCTTCCGTTAGCTTCCATTAGTTAATTGGCAGGAATTTAGTTAACGTGAAGAACGCACATGAAGGTTGACGCCACGAATAAGCTGACGATGTTAATTCTAAAGGGACTAGTATAAAGCCGACGACTTTGATATGAACTTGCCTTGACCTCCACGCTTGGATATATAAGGAAATGCCTTGCACCTCACGATTGGTGTTAGTCTCCTACAAGGAAAGAATTCCGTAATATACACTCATAGAAATTCCTATAAGGAAAATACTTCCAGTCCAAGGAGGAGAGGTCAACCCTCTACCATAAAAACCCCAATACCCTAACAAATCGAAGTACGTATAGTTAACCCCTCTCTAGCATTCTAGAGCTATAAGAAGTTCTAACTTGACATTCGAAGGGTATTTGCTCTCTCTTAGGTCTTCTCCTTTTTATTGTGCAGGTGCTATTTAGAGTGCGCTGGCTCATTGGTGATATTTTCAGCATTATTGGTTGGCACTGTCTGTGGGAAACATTTAAGCTTACATAAGCCACACTATAGTTTCCCAGACAAAGGAGTTGCATGGTGCTCACCTGCTCGATGGCAACACAAATGATGTTCAAGAAGAGTTACCACCCACGACCACACTCAAGAGACAAGTTCAAACTTTCGTTGCTACCATGGACGCCTCACCAAGCAAAACCACGACATAGAGGAATAGTTGCGATAGAAGAATGCGCCACCAAACAACTAGAGAGATGATCAAGAGGGAACCAGTGCCGAGAGAAGGAACTAGGAAGGACCCGAAGGCAGTAATGTTCCAAACTAGCAGGAATGACAAGAGACTAGCCGTCCCTTTTGTTTTGATGCGGCCCCTCCTTATATAGTCGCAGAGATGCAATTGATGAAGGAAAGGATGGATCTTATGATGAACGCCCTTAAGGGTCGTGTATCTAGTGACCTTGACGATTTGGTTCACCGAACTGATTCACCGTTCACTACCTTGTTAACTCCTTCCCCTTGCCTTAGAAGTTTCGCATGTCGCAGATTGAGAGCTACGATGGAGCCAAGGACCCACTTGATCACTTGGAGACCTTCAAGACCTTGATGCATCTTCAAGGAGTAGTGTATGAGATCATGTGTAGGGCCTTCCCTACAATGCTGAAGGGCCCTGCGAGAATTTGGTTCAGTCGGCTGACACCCAACTCCATTAGCACCTTTAAAGAGTTGAGCGCCCAATTCACTTCGCACTTTATTGAAGGGCACCAGTACAAGAAGTCCACTGCATGCTTGATGAGTATCAAGCAATAGGAGGATGAAACGTTAAGATTTTACATAGCCTGCTTCAATAAGAAAGCACTCTTAATTGACGAAGCTGGCGACAAGATACTCGTGGTAGCATTTACAAATGGCCTAAAGAAGGGTTAGTTCTTATTTTCATTAAATAAGAATGACTTAAAAACTATCTCGAATGTGCTATACAGGGCCACAAAATACATGAATGCCGAAGACGCTCTACTAGCTTGCGATGAAAAACCCAAGAAGAGAGAGGCAGGAAGATACTTGGCAAGAAAAAGGGCAGAAGATGGCGAGAACCGGAGAACGGAGAGATGATAAGTGCTCTAAGCCCCTTATAGGGAGGTTCACAAGCTTTACTCCACTGACCGCCCCGATCGACCAAGTCTTGATGCAAATCAAGGACAAGGAGGCATTGACTTTCCCTGGAAAGCTGAAGGGAGATCCCAACAAATGGTCCTGGGACAGATATTGTCACTTCCACCGCGACCACGAACATGACACGGTTGACTGCTATGATTTAAAACAGTAAATTGAAGCCCTCATTAGATGCTCTAAGCCCCCTATGGGGAGGTTCACAAGCTTTACTCCACTGACTGCCCCGATCGACCAAGTCCTGATGCAAATCAAGGACAAGAGGGCATTGACTTTCCCTGGAAAGCTAAAGGGAGATCCTAACAAATGGTCCTGAGACAGATACTGTCGCTTCCACCGCGACCACGGACATGACACGGTTGACTGCTATGATTTAAAATAGTAAATTGAAGTCCTTATTAGGCAAGGGAAGTTACAGAAGTTTGTTAGCAAGGAAAGGGCAGACCCACCCCCTCAAGAGCAAGCCCCCCGACGAGACAACGAGCGTCCAAGACAGCCCTTAGGAGACGTAAGGATGATCGTAGGAGGCATGGCCGCCAACGGCTTATCAAAAAGGGCTTGAAAGACTTATCTTAGAATGGTCCAGAACGTTCAGCACACCAGCATCGTTTCGAAGATGCCACGAGTTGACAATCCCCTCATTGGTTTCTCAAAAGAAAATGCCTGACGCCTCTACCATCTGCATTATGATGCACTCATTGTTAGCACCTAGGTAGGGGATTACAACATGTACCTGGTCTTAATCGACAACGGGAGTTCCGCGGATATTCTCTATTACTCTGCATTCCAATAGATGTGGATCAGCAGAGAATGACTAACCCCAGCCAACGCTTCACTCGTCGGGTTCGATGGAACAAAAGTGTACCCCTTAGGTGCAGTCACCTTGCCAGTTACCATTGGAGATTACCCCCAACAAGTCACTAAGGATGTTACGTTCCTTGTGGTCGATTGCTTCTCGGCCTACAATGCCATTATAGGGCGACCTACCTTTAACTCCTGGAAGGCCGTAGTATCAACCTATCATCTAATGATTAAATTCCCTACTGAGTACGGAGTGGCAGAATTGCGAGGGGACCAAATAACCGCGCGCAAGTGCTACGTTGCAATGTTCGAGATAGGCGACCATTTGCAAACAATGAGTATAGAGGAACAACGAACGAGGGCAGAACCAGTAGAGAAACTTGAAGAGATACCTCCGGATAGCTCTAGGACAGACATGACAACCAGGCTCGGTACTCTTGCCAGCTCGGCGATTCGCTCAGCACTCGTAACTTTCCTTAAGGAAAATCAAGATGTGTTCGCTTTGAGCCATGAAGACATGCCAAGAATTGACCCTTCAATCATGGTGCATAGGTTGAATGTGTCACCATCTTGTCCACCTGTCTGACAAAAGAAGCGAGTCTTCGCACAAGAGTAAGACCAAGCGATAGTGGAAGAAGTCAACAAGCTACAAGAGGCAAGCTTCATTAGGAAGGTGTACTATCCCGACTGGTTAGCAAATGTGGTAATGGTCAAGAAAACTAACGGGAAGTGAAGGATGTGCATGGACTTCACTAACCTGAACAAGGCTTACCTCAAAGACAGCTATCCCTTCCCACAGGTCGACATTCTGGTAGACTCTACGGCCCAGCACAAGCTGTTAAGTTTTATGGACGCTTTCTCTGGTTACAATCAAATCCTAATGCATGAAGCTGATCAGGAGAAAACTTCATTCGTAACTAGTCAAGAATTCTTCTGCTATAAAGTGATGCCCTTCGGCTTAAAAAATGCAGGCGCAACGTATCAAAGGCTTATGAATAAGATGTTCGCCAAACAGATCAGCCAAGTCTACATTGAAGATATGTTGGTAAAAATCTGAAGGGAGGAAGACCACTTGGAAGACCTCAAGGAAACGTTCAACACTCTTCGCTCTTACAATGTAAAGCTTAATCCAGGAAAGTGCGCCTTTGGAGTGACGGCAGGAAAGTTCCTAGGATTCATGGTGTCGCAGAGAGGTATCGAGGCCAACCTGAACAAGATCTGGGCCATAATGGAGATGGCACCACCAAAGAATGTGAAGGAAGTACAGAGCCTCAACGGCAAAGTAGCTGCGCTAAATAGATTTGTGTCAAGGGTAACGGATAAATGCTTACCCTTCTTTCGTACACTGAAAAAATCTTTCGAGTGGACTACCGAGTGTCAACAAGCATTTGAGGAGTTGAAGACTTATCTCTCTTCACCACCATTACTAAGCCCTTCATAACCCGGTGAGGAGCTTTTCCTCTATCTGGTCGTCTCCCCTATCGCCGTCAGTGCCACATTGATCAGGGAAGAAGACAAAGTACAGAAGCCCATGTATTACGCCAGCCGGGCACTTCGTGGTACCGAAGAAAGATACTCGCCTATGGAGAAACTTGCCTTTGCACTAGTCACGGCGGCACAGAAACTCAAACCATATTTTCAAGCCCATACGGTGATCATCCTAACCAACAAGCCCTTGCAGGGGGCAATGAGCAACCCTGAAGCTACTGGACGATTAGCATTATGGGCCATAGAGTTAAGCGAGTTCAACATCTAGTATCGTCCACGGACCGCCATTAAAGGACAAATTGTCGCAGACTTCATAGCAGAATTCACTGATAGTGATGATATGGGGGCAAATGAGTCTCCTCAGTGGAGTATACGTGTAGACGGATCATCCAACAAGCATCGTAATACTGACACCTAAAGAGGACACGGTTGAGTGCATGGTCCGCCTCGATTTCACTACCACCAACAATGAGGCAAAGTATGAGGCTTTAATAACAGGGCTTGATCTCACCCATGCTGCAGGAGCTACAAATATGATTATTTACTATGACTCTCAGGTGGTCGTCAACTAGATTAACGGGGACTACGAGTGTTAAGGCGAAAGAATGGAGAGATATCTTGACCAAGCAAAAATGAGGGTGGACAAGCTGAAGGCCAAAATCATACAAATCCCTAGGAAGAGAACGTGCGAGCTAACCGCTTAGCCAAAGCTGCCTCAGCCAAGCATATGACCACCCTGGAGAGTCTACTCTCCTTTGTTCAGCTCTCTCCACTAATAGATTCCATTGATGTACAAGAGATAGACTCCAAAACCGATTGGACCACACCGTTAGTCTCTTACTTGAAGAATGGTGCACTACCAGACGGAAAAGAGGTCGTAAGAAAGCTGAAGGTCCAAGCAACGAGATTCATCTTAATAAGAGACATTTTGTATAAAAAGGGTTTCTCCCACCCATTATTGAGATGCTTAGGTCCTAAAGAAGCAGATTACGTCATAAGAGAGGTGCACGAAGGAATTTGCAAAAATCATTCAGGATCAAGATCACTAGTGCATAAGCTAGTACGAGTAGGGTACTTTTGGCTGACCATGCGGAAGGATGCCGAGGCTTATGTAAAGACCTGCAACAAGTGCCAAAGGTTCAACAACGTTATCAGACAACCACCCGAAGAACTTACACCGATAACGACACTTAGCCGTTCGCTCAATCGGGACTAGACATCGTCGGGCCATTCCCTACGGCAATACGATAGCTAAAGTTTCTGGTAGTAGGCATCGACTATTTTACAAAGTGGGTGGAAGCTGAAGCCTTAGCCACCATTACGGAGAAGAACATACAAAGTTTCGTCTGTAGATGCATCATATGCAGATTTGGCATACCAAGAGTCTTAGTCTCAGATAATGTAAGGCAGTTCGATAACGACTCCTTCCGAGACTTTTATTCGCAATTAGGGATAAAAAACCACTACTCCTCCCTCACCTACCCTCAAGCCAACAGATAGGTTGAAGTCACAAACTGATCCTTGTTGAAGATTATCAAGACTCAACTCGAGGGGGTAAAGGATATATGGGCGAAAGAGTTGCCGAGCATACTTTGGGCCTACAGGACAACGGTAAGAACACCAACAGGAGAGACACCATTCTGACTAACATATGGGGGTGAAGCAGTCATCCCAGCTGAAGTTAGACTCATGAGCTACAGGGTGCACAACTATGATGAAAGCAGGAACGACGAGGCCATACGTCTACAGCTCAATTTGGTAGACGAGATTAGAGCAGTAGCAGAGCAAAGGCTCGCACGATACCAGGACCGCATGGCCAATCACTACAATTCCCGTGTCAGACACAGAGACTTCCAGGTTGGAGATCTCATTCTAAGGAAGAGTCATAGGCGTAGCAAGAGACCCAACCCAAGGGAAGCTCGGCCCAAATTAGGAAGGGCCTTATCGAGTCACAACATGGCAAAGGAAGGGCACCTATCACCTAGAGATGCTTGACGGACATGAGTTGCCACATCCTTGGAATGCTAGACAACTACGGAAGTACTACCAGTAGAGATGGCTACGCTAAGAACAACACCGCTCTCCATTTATCGTTTACCGCAGCAAATTTTAGTTATACTCTTCAAATTTATCATCTTAGTTTTTGCTACAATAAGCCCAAAGGGCATATTCTTACTTTGGTTTTTGCTACAATAAGCCCGAAGGGTGAACTTTCTTTTTTAGAACTACCTTTTTTTAATGCATGGCAATAAGAGAAGTTTATTCAAAACTACTGATGTTTTTTATTTATTTACAAATTCACAAAAAGTAAACAGCTTTACGAAGTAAAAAGACTCTAAGTCTCGAAAAGTGGACGACTTTAAAAATATGTGACTATGCCCATAAAGCAGATGGATCTGTCCCAAGAGGACGAACCATGGTTGAAGTCCTTAAACCAAGCAAAAGCCGACGGGTTGTATTAAAATCCCAAAGGGATTAAAGTGTCAACAGTCAAAAGTGGACGGTATGTACAAAAATCCCAAAGGGATTGAAGTGTCAGCAGTCAAAAGCTGACGGAATCAATAAACATCCCAAAAAGATAGTCAGCCATCAAAAGCTGACGGGATCCATAAAAGGATAAAGGTTAGCCATCAAAAGCTGACAGAATCAATAAATATCCTAAAGGGATAAGACTCAGCCATCAAAAGTTGGCGAAATCAATAAATATCCCAAAAGGATGGTTAGCCATCAAAAGCTAATGGGATTGCTAAAGGGATGAAAGTCAGCAGTCAAAAGCTGACGGAATCAATAAATATCCCAAAAGGCTGAAGTCAGCCTTCAAAGATGACGGGCTCATCAAAAAATGACGAGATCATCGCAAGGTTAGCAAAATAACTAATAAAAGTAATAAACAAGTCCACTAACAAAGCAGACGCGGCCATCAAAACAAACGAGCCTACAGGCTAATGAATTTATTCAAGGAGGCCAAACATGCACTATATAAAATTTAGAAAACGACAAAATTAATGTGCCTTATAATAATATAAATTGTTTACAAATAAGGGGCTACTTAAATGTTGTTTGCAAAATAAATAGAAAACATAAAGTTAGGCAGCAGGAGGATCAGCAGGGGCTTCATCATCTTTCTTCTGAGGAGGAAGAGGACTATCAACGTTTATGGACATAGCTGGAGTAAAGTTAGCAGTAGGTTGGGCCAAAATGACGGCACCATCATCCGCAAGGGAATGATTGACTTCAGGAGAGCTATCACCTTCACCAATAACAGCATCATTAGTCGACGTCATTGGCTTCGGATCATTCATTGAAATCCTAGACAGGTCTAGCTCTGGGAAGGCTGACACTACTTGTTTGAAACAATCTTCGAACCCAGTGACGTATAACTCAGCACAAGAATCAACGAATGATTGCGACATCTTAAACGCTTGGACAGCGTCAGTCCTAGCTGTCTCCACCTGTTGGTGCAAAGCCATCATCTCTTCCTGAAGCTTTCCTTTTTCACGCGATGCCTCTTCCAGCTTCTCCCACGTCGTCTTTAACTCACGGTTCAAATCTTGAAGGCCTTCCTTATATTGGGCCTGTGCATCTGTCAAGTTAGTGTTGTGCTTCCTAACCCGAGTAAGGATGTCCTCCTTGGCAACACAACGGTCTTAAAGTGCCTTAACACGCACCAAAGCCTGAAAAAGTGGTCATCGTCAGTAAAAGTAAATCAGAAGCAGACAAGGCTAACTTAACCAAAGGAAGAAAGGGACATACCCTACTAAGGTCAAAAAGAGCTAACGCCCCTAAGTCCTCCGTCCCCAGTTGATCGCAAGGTGCTATATCTGTTGGCTTTATAAAGGATTCCACCTCTTCGACGACATAGTCCTTGTGAGTCAAAAGGTAACGAGGTCCCTCAATGACGAGACCAATGGAAGTCATCACTCCTTTGCCTACGCCCCGTTTTGGTTTGAGGGGTGACTTCTTCTTAGAAGGTATGTCCCCTGGGGTGACAGCAACCTTTTCAGAAGGACAGTCGTCCTTCCTGTCAGGTTTTCTTTTGGTGATGGTCTTGGGGGCTAATAAGGATACCCTGTCCTTCTCCCTCGCTTCCCTCTCTTCCTTTTTACGAGCTGCAGCAGTCCTCACCCTTTGCCTAACAATCTCCATCTTTACACAAAGTAACAAACAGTTTTTAGCAAGGCAGACAGAGTCAATAAACTGACACAATAAGTAAAAAGTACCCACGTCGATGAGAAAATTCGTCCAACCTACGAGCTTCAACCGTCAGCTCAGGACCACCACAATACAAATGAAGAGCGTCAAGGGTAATCAAATCCCTACACTTCTGTTGGTCAAGTGGGATTTCAAGAACTCGATGGATGAACGCTTTTTGTTCTTCAATTATATGTGGACGGCTGTATGCTGAAAAAGAAATAAAATGCGACAATGTAAAAATATGGAACGACAGAAAGCTAAAAGCTGACGGGTTTATAAATATATATATATATATATATATATATATATATATATATATATTTATAATAAACTGACGGTACCAAACCTGAATCCCTAACTATTCCCCAAGTATTATCAAAGCCCCGTGGCATAGTATCCCACTCTTCAGGATGGCATACCCAGTCTGACCCTTCGATAAAAAAGTATCTACTTTTCCAACTTTTGTTGGAATCTGGCATGTCAAACACAAGTTTCAAATCTTTATCCCTGACGGAAAAATGATAAGTCCCTTTAGACAAAGTAATATGATGGGGCCTATAACAGTAAAAGAACTCGTCAAGGGAAAGCCAACGGTTCCCTCCACTCAAACGACCCCATAAAATCTCTACTCTGATAAAAGTCTTCCAAGAATTGGGGGCAATCTGGCTGATGAATAATCCCAGGAAGTTAACAAGCTGACAGTGCAAAGCCGTCAATAGGAGCCTTAATCCAGCGGCAAGGATGGCGTCATACATACCAATGTTTGCAGTCAAACTAGTATAACACTTTTCCTTTTTCCTAGGGAGATGGATTGAGATATGGTCTGGAATTTGGTACTGAATGCATAAATCCCTAAAAATCCTCTCACCCATTTTTGGTAAAAATTTGTTGACGGCCCAATCTTCAGGAAGGATGAAGGGATGGTTACCTCCGGGATTTACTGAAGCCTCTTCATAAGATTCCACGTCACCTTCATCCTCCTCATGTTCTCCGTCACCTTCCCCTTCGTCATTCATCACTTCCTCCTCAACTCCCTCAACATAATTTTCCAGGTCATCGTCAGGAGACTGGGCTGACGTTTCTTTTTCAAATGATCCAAAAAAATTGACGGACTCCTGACCTGAATCAAAGACCTCGTCATAGCCCACTCCTTCGCGGACTGACGATTGTTCACTTGTCGAGTCACTTGACATCTGTCTACTTACAGATGACGGATCCATTCTAAGTACCTTAATTGACGTCCACACTAGGAACTTGTTCAGTTAATGTAAAGATGCAGAGAAGGGAAGAAAAACTTACAAAAGAAGCCTTTGAAGGACGACGACTTTAAAGTTAACGGCGTTAACGGTACAACAAGCTAGCAAGAGGACGGAAGCAAAGGCAACGAGTGCTCTCTCCAATAATCAGCAAGATTGAAATAGAGGAATGAGAAGAAGAATTCATAATATATATAGAGGAAAAAGGTGCAAAAGACGAAGTGATGCACTTGTCCAGAGGCAGAGTCAATAAGAGCAAACCATGTGTCCAAGCATTAAATGAAGGGCGGCTCGGGGAAAAAGAATAAATGATTTTCCTGCTCCTTGCAACCAAAAAGGTGGTGAACCAATTAAAAGCTTCAACTCCATAACCCCGTCAGTTTAAAAACGATGGGAATATGGAGTAGAGGGCAGCTGATAAGGGAAAAATAGTACTTACCCAAGTTGGGACGTAGGCTGACAGTATAGGCGAGGTTGACAGTCTTAAGTTGACGGTTGTAGTTAAAGCCGTCAGCTTTCTTTAGCTTCCATTAGTTAATTAGCAGGAATTTAGTTAATGTGAAGAACGCACATGAAGGTTGACGCCACAAATAAGCTGACGACGTTAATGCTGAAGGGAATGGTATAAAGCCGACGACTTTGATATGAACTTTCCTTAATCTCCACGCTTGGATATATAAGGAAATGCCTTGCACCTCACGATTGGTGTTGGTCTCCTACAAGGAAAGGATTTCGTAATATATGCTCATAGAAATTCCTATAAGGAAAAGACTTCTAGTCCAAGGAGGAGAGGTCAACCCTCTACTATAAAAACCCCAATACCCTAACAAATCGAGGTACGCATAATTAACCCCTCTCTAGCATTCTAGAGTTGTAAGAAGTTCTAACTTGGCCTTCGGAGGGTATTTGGCCGGCACCACACCGGTGCTCTCTGTTAGGCCTTCTCCTTTTTATTGTGCAGGTGCTGTTTAGAGTGCACGAGTATCGTGTGGCTCATTGATGATATTTTTAGCATCATCAATTACATTAACTTGACCATCCATAGATTGATTACATGTTTTAATCATATGGTTTTCTCAGCAGGAAAGTTGTACAAAATTAATGGTCCCTTGTTCTTGATTGTAGGTGGTTATAGGTCCCAAACAAGAAAAACAAGCCCGCCCACGTCTTCCTGAAAAGGTATTGTGAGCAAATAGCTTCAATGTTGCCAGGCTAAGTATGAAAATGCCTTGTTTAACATGTTTAGGAATAAGATATACATTTGGTGAACTTTGAAATATAAACATTGTTGCCTAATGTGTTGCGTACTTGTTTTTTAGCTGTTGTAGGTGGTATGGTAGCCGTATGAAGCTGAATTAGAGGACCTTCTGCCGTGGTGCATTGTAGGGAGGGCCATGCGATGTTGCTTGTATTTTTCCACCTAGTAGAGAAACATACACCAGATCGTGTCGTTCATCAATTTAGGATGATCCAAGAAATTCCACATGATTTTGACACTGATACAGTGCTTCATGCCATTGATTTGAGGGGCAAGGTTGGTGTTGATTGGATGCGGAAACATGCTGGGCATATTAAGGAGTGGGGTAATCGCCTTCAACGACGTTGTGAAGCAGTGCTTAGTGATATGCCTCCACAGCATGAGTACTTCGACTGGTTCACAAGGGTAACTTGGAGGTAACTTCTCCACGTCTTCTACATCTCATCGTACTTCTTAGCACAAAACCACTGTTTAGAGAACATGATATATGTGGTCCAATGTCTTCTTAGCACCAAACCTCCCTTTTAAAGTTGTTGTCTGCTTAAGATTCCTATAGAGAACTTTGTTGATTTACCTTATAGAGAACTTTGTTGATTTACAAATCTAATTTAAGATGCTTTAAGGTCATATTTCCTATTTCAGCCTTTAGAGTTATGGCATACATTCTTCTTTCCTTTTATATTATTTCTAATTTTCTGTTCATTTGAATTTTTAATTAGCATTTTTGTCTACTCTATCCGCTAACTACATCTTTAATAGAAAAGATAATTTAAATTTAGTCAAAGGTAACACTTGGTTTTCCTATAATTTGCAATTATTACTAGCAGAACCAATTCAAAACCAACATTTATTTTATTATCGATTGGCATTGTTGATTTGGTATTGCATTACTAATATACTTGGTTGTTTCATGTGTAAATTGAAGGATACGTCTGTTTGTTGAGACGTCACCCAGTGGGAATGGAGGACCGCAAGGACATTACTAATGTGCTGAAGGCAGTGCAGGAGATTGGCCATGTACAACCTCCTATCCTTGAGGCCCCGAATGAGGAGGCAGCTACTCCTGCGGCAACAGCTACTCAGAGCCCAAGCACTACTGAAAGCCCAAGCACGAGCATAGCTCCTACCGGACATCGTTCTCATTCGCTTGTTGCTACCCCTTAGGTTGGCCCTACCCCCGATCCCTCTCCATCCACCCCACATCCATCCCCTAGCCCCATCATCCCTTCACCCACCCCACATCCATCCCCTAGCCCCACTATCCCTCCACCCACCCCACATCTATGTTTTGGGTCTAACATCCGTCCACCCACCCCACGGTCATTTCCTGAGTTGTCACCCATTCCATCCTTTGACCTAGGTATTGATCCAACCCCTCCTGACATGCAGCAAGAGCCACCCTCCTACAGTATGTCTACTGGCCTTTCTTCGGGCATCGACCCACTCCATGTTCAGGCTAAGCAAGTTGTTGGGTTACCTGCAGTGCCAGAAGGTCAACCAAAATACATTTCAAAGGCACCTCCTTGTGGGACAAGGGGCACAAACATGGACACAAAGCTGTGCCTAAGGCATCTGATGAAGGACATGCAAGACCTCCTCCTCATTATACGAGACATCGTAAGGTTCAAAAAAGGTAACTCAAATGATACCTTATTCCTTTGTAAGAGTGAAGTGAAGTGGGACCAAATATTGATTGAGTCACTTGTTTTAAGACTGATTTTCAGCCCATTGCTAAGGAACATACTATATTATGCGAGCAGATAAAAAGAAAGCATGATTAGTTATACAATTTATGCATATTTTTGAATGGTGTAGAAACCCTACATGCTAATGTTAAATCTTCTGTACTTGAAAATTTATGATTTTTCTCTCCTTATTTGTTACTGGTATTCTTATTAACATTCTTACAATTTTTTTCGTTGTTAGATTTTCTTAAGCTCTCTGATGGCTTTGGCAAGAACAAATATATTACTTTTGTCTTAACTTTTTGAATAATGATATATAATTTCAGTTGACATTAAAAAATTATTTAACTGTAGGTAGAGCAAGATTTGGCACTATAGTGCTACCTTTTGGTGCTAGAAAGTCTCTAGTTGGTGTCTCTGCAGCTTGCCGAATAAAAAACAGCTGCCTTTGCTTAGCAACAAATGCTGTTTCTGTGGATCAGTGGGCTTTCCAGTTCAGGCTATGGTCAACCATCCGAGAAGATCAAATCTGTCGTTTCACATCTGATAGCAAAGAAAGATTCCGCGGTAATGCTGGGGTGGTTGTGACAACATATAACATGGTTGCTTTTGGTGGTAAACGGTCTGAAGAATCTAAAAAGATTATTGAGCAGATAAGAAATAGAGAATGGGGTTTGCTTCTCATGGATGAGGTAATCTTTTTTACTTCATTTGTTGATTGTAGCCTCCTACCTATAAGATTATGTCAATGTTATATGCATTATAGGTTGGTGAATTACATCTGGTTTGTTCAGGTGCATGTGGTTCCTGCTTACATTGTTTCGAAAGGTCATTAGTATCTCTAAATCTCACTGCAAACTTGGGCTCACTGGTATGTCTTAAGTTATTTGTTTAGAATGTTCCAACATCCAGCCTTGCCTTTTTCTGATGATAATTGAGAATTTGTTGACTAATTTTACTGCAGCCACTCTTGTTAGAGAGGATGAAAGGATTACCGATCTGAACTTTCTCATTGGGCCAAAATTGTATGAAGCAAACTGGTTGGATCTAGTAAAAGGTGGATTTATTGCAAATGTACAGTGTGCTGAAGTATGGTGTCCAATGACAAAGGAGTTTTTTGCTGAACATTTGAAGAAAGAAAACTCCAAGAAAAAGCAGCTTTGCCTGGTTTACAAATCCTTCATTTTTGTTTTCTCTTCATGCAAATTATTTCTTAATTGGAAATCATGGATGGATGGATGTATGCATTATTCTGCATCATGTCAATTCTTCTTCATGTAATGCTTTTATTTGCTGCTGTTACATGTCTTTCTTGATTAACTTTTGCTGCTCTATTTTGACTTTCATGGTACGCTGTTATTTTCTGATTGTGATTTTTTATATATACATTTCTCTATGGAAGTAATTGCTTTATAGAAAGTCAGCAGGTTCCCAGCTGTTATTTATCCCCCTTCATTAACCTAATGGTCTCTCAAATTTCCAGGCACTCTATGTGATGAACCCAAATAAGTTCAGGGCATGCAAGTTTATTATAAGGTTTCATGAACAGCAACGTGACGATAAAATAATTGTCTTTGCTGACAATCTTTTTGCACTCAGAGTATGCGATGAAACTACGCAAACCTATGATCTATGGTGCTACCAGGTTGTCTATGAAGATCATTTTCTTAAGAAGTATGCTTCTACTTGTGTTGCTTCATATCTAATGTTGGCAATCTCTCTGTGTACTGTTTTAGCCATGTTGAGAGGCAAAAATTCTTGAAGCTTTCAAAACTAGCAAGGTACTCAATTGATGTTACCTTCTTTTTTTAGTAATGTTAGTTCTTCAAAATATTGGCATCTTATTTCTGATGGGTTCATACAATTTGCTCTACTTGACGATTGAAGTATTTGTAAGATCATTATGACATGCTTGAATGTATGAACTCTCTATTGGGTGTGTGTCAAGGTCAAGAAACTGGTGCATATATGTTATCCTATTTGGGTTGATGTGGTAGACTTGCCCATACTATTGAATTTTCTGATTTTTTCTTCTTTCGGAGTTGAAAACAATTAGAACTCTACAATATCGACTAGTTTTTCCTTTTAAATTAGATACAGCTTATGAAGTTGAAACATTATATTAATTATATTAAAAAAAAAAATTGGAACATTATATCAATGAAGGTTGTCCTAATTTTTTTGTCATTTTCAGGTGGGTGATAATTCGATAGATATTCCTGTGGCGAATGTTATCATTCAGATTTCTTCACATGCTGGTTCAAGACATCAAGAAGGCCAACGTCTGGGTCATATTCTTAGGGCTAAGGTTTGTTTTCATATCCTCTTTCTATGCAATATAATCTTGGCTTGTCTCTAGTAGTTGGTAACAACAACAACAACAAGCCTTAGTCCCAAAATTTTAGTGTTACCTATGGATCTTAATAGACTAATTAAGGCTCATCAAAAATAATTAGCAACTTTAATTGATTGACATCATTATGGAAGATTGTTTGCGATGATTTTGGAATAAAAAAGCATTGGACATTGTTGTCAGAGTTTCATTTTAATGGATTATGCCAACCATCAGATTTAAGATTCTGTCCATTTGGATGTACAGGGTCAACTTCAAGATAGGATGGCGGGAGGTAAAGAGGAGTACAATGCATTTTTCTATTCCCTCGTGTCAACAGATACACAGGTATGCATCTGTTCTCTTTTCTTGATTTGATTAGTTATTGAACTGTGTGAGAATAATGATTAAGTGATTAAATCACCACTTCCTAGAGTAGGTATCTTGAGTTAGAGCCTTATCTCCACTCTTCCTCTAATTTAAAATTTTCACATATTAAAGGGGGAGTCTGGGTGGAGGAGTTTTAAAAATAATTTAATGAAAGTAATTAGTCGCATTATTATTATTATTATTATTATTATTTTGTAATTTGAACTAATTTAATGAAAAGTAATGCATTTCATAATCATATTTATCACAAAATATTTTTTATTATTATTGTAGAATTGTTTTATTTAAAATTTGAAACCTTAATTCTACCATAGTTGGTTGACTAATTTTTACATCTCTAAGTCAATTAAACACGTTTTGCATGCTACATGTAAACCTTCTTTTCCATAAGGGTTGAAATTATGTGCGTAATACTTTTTTTCTATGGAAGTTAAAAAGAATAAAATTCACCTTGTCTTGATGTTTTCTAAAAATTAAATTTGGAGATTCTCTTTCAATAATTGTGAAAATTCCAAGCAATAATTCAAAACGTAATACATGTTACATGTTCATGCTTTAATTGTGTAATTGTATGATTGATTTGGGTTGTAATTTATAAGTTGAATATGGTGATGTATATATAAAATAGCCTAAATATGTTGTTTAGGATATTGAATATAGTGTTGTGTGTAATTTATAGAGTAGCGACGGTTGTAGTAATTAAAAATTGGTTTTTCATTGTCTTTTAAGTTAATAAAAACCTTACATATACTTTTTTTTTTCAAAAAATGTTTACATATTTTTTTAACGTGAATCTTTACATATACCTTAATAAGTAAACTCTATACATTTCATTTTCTTAGATGCATAAAAAAAGACATCTATTCCATAATAATAATGGCTAATTAGTTTTTTCATGTTCTCATTTATAACGTTTCTTACTATTATCATATTTTACTGGTTATTGATTTTCATACTAGAGGCATTAAATGAGAGTTAAATTCCTAGAACCTTTCATTAGATTTTAAAAGTCATGGTGTGTGAAGAATATAAGCATTTAAAGACTTTTTTTTTATATATATTTTATTATTTATAAATAATTTTAAATGAAATGTCAAAAAAAAAAAAGATTTTGAAAATTTTCATCTTTATTTCTTATATATTTCTATTATTACTAAAGAACGTTTTCCTTTTAGTTTTGATAATAAATATGATTTTCTAGATTAGAGTTTGATTAGTTTCAAGTTTAAATTTTGTATGATTTTATTTAATTGTTGATTATATGATTTAATTAAGTGAATTTAACGATTTATTTATTTGCATTGTAAAGTTTATAATAACATTCGTAAGGTCATCTTTAATTAATTTTTTACTCCTTTAGCCGTTGGTCTCTTTGTTTTCCAATTAATGATTACTAATTAATTTATTTAATTGACGTTTGATTTCTTTTACTAATCTATTTCTCTCCCTCTTTGTTAACATCCTATTGTTTTCCCAAATTTGATGATAATTCTAATATACTAAATATGCATATTGTAACGTTTATTTTTATTTTTATTTTATTCTATTTTGCTACCATGAAGTTAGTACATCCATAACTATTAGTTTATTATTTTATGATATGTTTGGTTTGATATTATTATTATTATTATTATTATAAATTTAGTGTTTCTAAAATAGCATGTGTTTTGTATTCTCCTTTTTCTATTAATGCATTGTAACTTTTTATGAGAATACTTTATAAGAAAATTGTTTATTTTTTTATTTTTTTTATATTGAGTGTTTCTAAATTGATATTTGTTTTATATTTCAGTTTTCCATTGATGCATTGTAACTGTAGGGGCTCCTTTTTCGGAGGTGGGCCCCCGACAATGAATTTGTAGAGAGTGGGGCAAAGGGTTTGGCTCCGGCCGGCCTCTCACCGATGGTTCCTCGCGTTTTTCCTTTGTCGCTCTTCGTCTGGGGTTGCTCTTCGGCTGGCGTCCGAGGAGGCCCCCCTTTCACAAGGGGGGTTCTTTGCCTTATATACGTCCTTTAGCTCGATCCTGGCCTTATAGCTGTTGGCCATCCAGGCTACTGGTCCAGGACTTGTCCCATCAGACAAGTTCCTCACCATACTGGGGGTTGCTACCTCCAAGGTTTTCCTAGTGAAGGGTCTTGTCATCATTAATGTAGCCTGGAGGGTCAGGCAAACTCGTTAAGTGTGGATGTGACCACCTATTCTGGGTTTGCCCCCTACCTGGATTAGACTAGGTGTGCCGAGGAGGGGTGTGTCCTCGGCTCGGGTCTGAGAAGGGTTAGAACCCTATGGCCGACTATCTAGGATGATTGCCCTCCTCGGCTTGGGCCTTGGGCCAACCTAAAGGTGGGCCGGGGATTCTGGGCCCTCGGGCCCCACAATAGCCCCTCAAAACCCTGCTGCACGTCTCCTCGGACGGGGAGGGGGGTTTTGCGAACCTTGGCCCTTACGTTCCGGAAGGCCTTCAGCCGGCCGGTTCTTCCTTGAGTGGCCGGATCGAGCCTTAGACTCCTCAGTAGGTAGTTAGTTTCTCCACAGGAATAGGTCTTTGGACCACACAGTGCCTTGGCTCTGTCGTAAATAGCTAACTCCCCATGGGCTTGGGTCCGAGGACCATGCGAGACCAAGGTACAGTTGCTGCCTTCAGTACGAGTGGCCAGCTCCCCGTAGGCTTGGGTCCGAGGACCATGCAAGTCCTAGGTACAATTGCTGCCATCGTTTGTAAGTGGCTAGCTCCCCATAGGCTTGAGTCCGTAGACCATGCAAGACCTAGGTACAGTTGCTGCCTTCAGTATGAGGGGCCAGCTCCCCGTAGGCTTGGGTCCGAGGACCATGCAAGTCCTAGGTACAATTACTGCCATCGTTTGTAAGTGGCTAGCTCCCCAAAGGCTTGAGTCCGTAGACCATGCAAGACCTAGGTACAATTGCTGCCTTCAGTACGAGTGGCCAGCTACCCGTAGGCTTGGGTCCGAGGACCATGCAAGTCCTAGGTACAATTGCTGCCATCGTTTGTAAGTGGCTAGCTCCCCATAGGCTTGAGTCCGTAGACCATGCAAGACCTAGGTACAGTTGCTGCCTTCAGTACGAATGGCCAGCTCCCCGTAGGCTTGGGTCCGAGGACCATGCAAGTCCTAGGTACAATTGCTGCCATCGTTTGTAAGTGGCTAGCTCCCCATAGGCTTGAGTCCGTAGACCATGCAAGACCTAGGTACAGTTGCTGCCTTCAGTACGAGTGGCCAGCTCCCCGTAGGCTTGGGTCCGAGGACCATGCAAGTCCTAGGTACAATTGCTGCCATCGTTTGTAAGTGGCTAGCTCCCCATAGGCTTGAGTCCGTAGACCATGCAAGACCTAGGTACAGTTGCTGCCTTCAATACGAGTGGCCAGCTCCTCGTAGGCTTGGGTCTGAGGACCATGCAAGTCCTAGGTACAATTGCTGCCATCGTTTTTAAGTGGCTAGCTCCCCATAGGCTTGAGTCCGTAGACCATGCAAGACCTAGGTACAGTTGCTGTCTTCAAAACGAGTGGCCAGCTCCCCGTAGGCTTGGGTCCGAGGACCATACAAGTCCTAGGTACAATTGCTGCCATCGTTTGTAAGTGACTAGCTCCCCATAGGCTTAAGTCCGTAAACCATGCAAGACCTAGGTACAGTTGCTGCCTTCAGTACGAGTGGCCAGCTCCCTGTAGGCTTGGGTCCGAGGACCATGCAAGTCTTAGGTACAATTGCTGCCATCGTTTATAAGTGGCTAGCTCCCCACAGGCTTGAGTCCGTAGACCATGCAAGACCTAGGTACAGTTGCTGCCTTCAGTACGAGTGGCCAGCTCCCCGTAGGCTTGGGTCCGAGGACCATGCAAGTCCTAGGTACAATTGCTGCCATCGTTTGTAAGTGGCTAGCTCCCCGTAGGCTTGGGTCCGAGGACCATGCAAGTCCTAGGTACAATTGCTGCCTTCAGTACGAGTTCGTCCTCGGGTCCGAGAACTTTGCTTTAGTGTGAAGACGTCCACGGGTCATTTTCTGGGAGCTGTTTTTCCTCGGGTCGGATTGTGACTTCGCACGTGGGGCTGATCTTGCCTCTGGTTCGTGTTCCTCATCTTTCTGGTTTACGAGGCGTCGCTTGGCCTTCCACGCTCCATGTTTAACGCTTCGGTGCCCGTAACACGCCTCCATTAATGCCCTCGTGAATTAACACGAATCAGGCAGCTGGCAATCCCCTTGGAATTGGGTGGAAATTAATTCCCTTTGACAATTCTCCCTTCGAATTCCGCGCGGCTCAACTCCCATTGGTTTTTGCCCTCCATAAAAGGCGTTCTGGGGGGAGTATTTCTCCTCATTCCATGAATCTTCCACCACGAACAGAAATATACACTTTCACCTTCCTGAGACCCTTTGACACCGCCACCAGGGTTGTGACCGCAGTTAGGAGACCTGGAGTTAAGGGCCGCCGTGGCCGCAGCCCCCACTAGGCTGCCAGCACGGCAGAGTTTAGGCGTAACACTGGCAGGGCCTCGTATGGTGGCCAGGGGGGACGTCATTGAAGTACCTAACGCCCCTCCGCAGAGCACACCTCCGACGAAGGAGGCACGCGAACTCTCGTCACGGTTGGTGCCCGAGCATTGCCGTCTTCGACGGTCAGTGCTCATGCAGTTTGGAGAGGGTCGAGGAAGCATCACGAGGGAAGGTGTTCCGGGGTCTCGGGGTCGGCTCCTCACTTTGTTCAAGCTTTGGTTTCAAGGTGAGTCAGCCCCCAGCCCCCCTTCCCGTGCTTTTACTGTCCAGTTCTCCCATTCTTTGGATGCCGATAAAAGCACGGGTTGACACTTCCCTCATTCCTGATATTAATTCTTTGCGAGCCTCTTGCCCGGCCAGTTTCAAGACCGGTCCGCCTGGGCCTCTGATTGTAGGATTAGTTGGTAGGATTTTTTGTAAAACATGCCTGTCTAAGCCTCTGATTGTATTTGTAACCTTTTTTTATGAAATAATAAAGATTGTTGTACTTGTAATCTTTTCTGAAATAATAAAGAACTTTTCCTTTATTTCGCTATTGAATTTTCTTTTCGTACTGCAACTCTTCTCTTCTTCTCCCCTTTTTTTTTTCTTTTGCACCGCCAACTTTGCATAGCAACTACTTTGGAACGACCGCCAGTTGCGCCGGCCGGTGCTTTAACCCTTCCCACAGACGGCGCCAATTGTAGGGGCTCCTTTTTCAGAGGTGGGCCCCCGACAATGAATTTGTAGAGAGTGGGGCAAAGGGTTTGGCTCCGGCCGGCCTTTCGCCAGTGGTTCCTCGCGTTTTTCCTTTGTCGCTCTTCGCTTGGGGTTGCTCCTCGGCTGGCGTCCGAGGAGGCCCAAGCCTACGGGGAGCTGGCTACTCGTACTGAAGGCAGCAACTGTACCTAGGTCTTGCATGGTCTAAAGGCTCAAGCCTATGGGGAGCTAGCCACTTACAAACGATGACAGCAATTGTACCTAGGACTTGCATGGTCCTCGGACCCAAGCCTACGGGGAGCTGGCCACTCGTACTGAAGGCAGCAACTGTACCTAGGTCTTGCATGGTCTACGGACTCAAGCCTATGGGGAGCTAGCCACTTACAAACGATGGCAGCAATTGTACCTAGGACTTGCATGGTCCTCGGACCCAAGCCTACGGGGAGCTGGCCACTCGTACTGAAGGCAGCAACTGTACCTAGGTCTTGCATGGTCTACAGACTCAAGCCTATGGGGAGCTAGCCACTTACAAACGATGACAGCAATTGTACCTAGGACTTGCATGGTCCTCGGAACCAAGCCTACGGGGAGCTGGCCACTCGTACTGAAGGCAGCAACTGTACCTAGGTCTTGCATGGTCTACGGACTCAAGCCTATGGGGAGCTAGCCACTTACAAACGATGGCAGCAATTGTACCTAGGACTTGCATGGTCCTCGGACCCAAGCCTACGGGGAGCTGGCCACTCGTACTGAAGGCAGCAACTGTACCTAGGTCTTGCATGGTCTACGGACTCAAGCCTATGGGGAGCTAGCCACTTAAAAACGATGGCAGCAATTGTACCTAGGACTTGCATGGTCCTTGGACCCAAGCCTACGGGGACCTGGCCACTCGTACTGAAGGCAGCAACTGTACCTAGGTCTTGCATGGTCTACGGACTCAAGCCTATGGGGAGCTAGCCACTTACAAACGATGGCAGCAATTGTACCTAGGACTTGCATGGTCCTCGGACCCAAGCCTACGGGGAGCTGGCCACTCGTACTGAAGGCAGCAACTGTACCTAGGTCTTGCATGGTCTACGGACTCAAGCCTGTGGGGAGCTAGCCACTTACAAACGATGGTAGCAATTGTACCTAGGACTTGCATGGTCCTCGGACCCAAGCCTACGGGTAGCTGGCCACTCGTACTGAAGGCAGCAACTGTACCTAGGTCTTGCATGGTCTACGGACTCAAGCCTATGGGGAGCTAGCCACTTACAAACGATGGCAACAATTGTACCTAGGACTTGCATGGTCCTCGGACCCAAGCCTACGGGGAGCTGGCCACTCGTACTGAAGGCAGCAATTGTACCTAGGTCTTGCATGGTCTACGGACTCAAGCCTGTGGGGAGCTAGCCACTTACAAACGATGGCAACAATTGTACCTAGGACTTGCATGGTCCTCGGACCCAAGCCTACGGGTAGCTGGCTACTCGTACTGAAGGCAGCAACTGTACCTAGGTCTTGCATGGTCTACGGACTCAAGCCTATGGGGAGCTAGCCACTTACAAACGATGGCAGCAATTGTACCTAGGACTTGCATGGTCCTCAGACCCAAGCCTACGGGGAGCTGGCCACTCGTACTGAAGGCAGCAACTGTACCTAGGTCTTGCATGGTCTACGGACTCAAGCCTGTGGGGAGCTAACCACTTACAAACGATGGCAGCAATTGTACCTAGGACTTGCATGGTCCTCGGACCCAAGCCTACGGGTAGCTGGCCATTCGTACTGAAGGCAGCAACTGTACCTAGGTCTTGCATGGTCTACGAACTCAAGCCTATGGGGAGCTAGCCACTTACAAACGATGGCAACAATTGTACCTAGGACTTGCATGGTCCTCGGACCCAAGCCTACGGGGAGCTGGCCACTCGTACTGAAGGCAGCAATTGTACCTAGGTCTTGCATGGTCTACGGACTCAAGCCTATTGGGAGCTAGCCACTTACAAACGATGGCAGCAATTGTACCTAGGACTTGCATGGTCCTCGGACCCAAGCCTACGGGGAGCTGGCCCCTCGTACTGAAGGCAGCAACTGTACCTAGGTCTTGCATGGTCTACGGACTCAAGCCTATGGGGAGCTAGCCACTTACAAACGATGACAGCAATTGTACCTAGGACTTGCATGGTCCTCGGACCCAAGCCTACGGGGAGCTGGCCACTCGTATTGAAGGCAGCAACTGTACCTTGGTCTCGCATGGTCCTTGGACCCAAGCCCATGGGGAGTTAGCTATTTATGACAGAGCCAAGGCACTGTGTGGTCCAAAGACCTATTCCTATGGAGAAACTAACTACCTACTGAGGAGTCTAAGGCTCGATCCGGCCACTCAAGGAAGAACCGGCTGGCTGAAAGCCTTCCGGAACGTAAGGGCCAAGGTTCGCAAAACCCCCCTCCCCGTCCAGGGAAACGTGCAGCAGGGTTTTGAGGGGCTATTGTAGGGCCCGAGGACCCAGAATCCCCGGCCCACCTTTAGGCTAGCCCAAGGCCCAAGCCGAGGAAGGCAATCATCCCAGATAGTCGGCCATAAGGTTCTAACCCTTCTCAGACCCGAACCGAGGACACACCCCTCCTCAGCACACCTAGTCTAATCCAGGTAGGGGGCAAACCCAGAATAGGTGGTCACATCCACACTTAACGAGTCTGCCTGACCCTCTAGGCTACATTAATGATGACAAGACCCTTCACTAGGAAAACCTTGGAGGTAGCAACCCCCAGTATGGTGAGGAACCTGTCTGATGGGACAAGTCCTGGACCAGTAGCCCGGATGGCCAACAGCTGTAAGGCTAGGATCGAGCTGAAGGACGTATATAAGGCAAAGAACCCCCCTTGTGAAAGGGGGGCCTCCTCGGACGCCAGCCGAGGAGCAACCCCAGAAGAAAAGCGACAAAGGAAAAACGCGAGGAACCACCGGTGAGAGGCCGGCCGAAACTAAACCCTTTGCCCCACTCTCTACAAATTCATTGTCGGGGGCCCACCTCCGAAAAAGGAGCCCCTACAATTAATATTGAGAGTAGTGGGGATATGAAAAGTTGAAATGGAATGAGAAAGGTTGAAGAAAGTTAAGGTAGAGAGTAGTGGGGATATGAAAAGTTAAAATGGAATTGAAAATTTAATAATAAATAAGAATAATTAAAAATAAGATAAATTAAATATGATATTTTGATTGTAATATAATAGAGTTTTTAATTCACTTTAAATGTTAAAAAATTGTATACAAAAATTGGAAAAAAAAAGTGTGAAATAATTTACTAAAAAAAAAAAACAAACAAACAAACAAACACACACACAAGCTCAAACTGACAACTAACTTGTCAAACCCTAAAAACATTCATGACCCATTTACCGTTAACAACTAAATAACTCAAACTCTCAATAATCCTTCCCAACCACAAACTACCAAATTTGGGAAAAAAAAAATCCATTTTCCCATATACATTTTTCATGAGAAACAAAGAAAAGAAAAGTTGTGATCTCTCTCCATAATTTGCTTTCCGATTTGTTATACCAATGACATATATTCAAGCAAAGACAATGTCTTGAGGGACCAAATAAGATTTGTGATACCAAGTGGGTAGAGATTGTGTATGACATTATCATTTATAGACATAGTTTTGAAACCTAGATCGTTCAAAGAATCGTAAAAGGAAGGTGTTTAAGGTTTTAATAATTATTTTTAAAAAATTAAATTAGTAAAAATACAAAAATTAGTTAAAATATAAATATTTATATCTCAAATGTATTTTTCATATCATAATATTCATAAGACAAATAAGTAATATTAAATCATAATCAAACATAAATAAATATTGAGTTTTTCAATCAATGGATATATATTAAATTAATATCCTTAAACTTTTTGTTAAAGATCAATATTCTACGCAAACCTTCATTTAAATTATCTTAAATCACATTTAGCCCATTTGGTAACCCAAATATTTTTTTAATTATGCCAATCCCATTTAGTATATATGAAAAAAAAAATACAAAAACTGGAACAGGGGCTGACATTGGTTTGTCCGCCCACTAATTGATCAAGTACAATACAAACACAGGCCTTAAGAAAGCAATAAGTTGTTAAAGACTTGCAAGCATTTGGTAGTTGGTAAAAGTGGATGACAACTAAAGCTTGCCTAAGCAGTGATTTGTCCGTCCATTTGCAACAACTTGACCTTCACTGTGACAGTCAAGCAATGAAGACCTGCAAAAATGGCAAAAACACAGTGAGAGCGAGAGAGACAGAGACAAAGAAGAAGAATAAGAAGAAATAGAGATGCAATCTCATGGTGGTTGAAGCTTCAACAATGGCTGTAAGTACCCAAAAAAAAAATCTCTGATCTGAACTTGTGATTGGGCCGTTTTATTGATTTTCTTGCATAGGGCGGTTTTACGGGTTAAAAGAATCATTTTGGTGAACGGTTCATGGTTAACCCGGTCACACCGTATGGTCCGATCCAAGTTTCAAAACCATGTTTACAGATTGTTCAAGCACTTCTTTAACGTTGAAAACGTTTTGGTTTGGAGGTTCAAGAGCTTTAATTCTAAAAGCTTTTGTTTTTGTTTGTTTGTTTGTTTGTTTTTTTTTTTTTTGGGTCTATTTGTTTGCTGAGAACCCCATGACAAATATTCATGGCTTCAAATCTGATAATTTCATGGGGGGCTCCTTGGTGGGAAGGATTGGATTCTGCAATGGCATAGGTTAGGCTAATAGGCTTTTTATCTATAGAGGAAGAGATCATTGTAGATATATATAGAAAAAATAACGCAGTGGGTGTTCTATTTCCAATAGGCACAATTGAACGTTTTGAAAAACCTCTTGAATGGGAATAGGAAGAATCACCACTAATCAAGACAGAATTGAAGAAGGTCCGAATTAATGCTCAATTAGTTGAAGAATAGCAAAATATTAATTACAAAAGGAAGGGATAATGTGTACCTAATATGGACTCTCTTTTTTTTCATTTTTCTTTTTTTTTTTCTTTTTTATGTATGGTGGCAATTGAACAGGCATGAAGGAGTGATTCAGTTAAATAAGGAGAGGAAGAGACTAAGGAGGGAATAGAGAGAGTTTGGCGTTGGGAAGCTGAAGTTGTGAAGTTTTGAAAGCGTGAAAAGCTGAAGTTGTGGAGTTTTGTAAGCCTGAAAGACATGAAGACAGAGAGCGGTTAGCATTAAAGATTATTTAGCTTGGTTGGGGCTTTAGGGTGGTCAGCGTTAATTGTAATATATAAAGATTGGGCTTTAAAGTGGAGATAAGGATGAGAATTATTTCTTTTTAATAGCATATTAAAATTATGAAAAAAATTTAGAAAAAGAAAGATAATTATATGGTTGCTTATGTGGCTTAATGTGAGCGTAGCAACATTAAATGCTACGCTTCAGCTTTTAGTATTATATAGATATAAACTAGTCGCTGATCCGTGCGATGCACAGAAAACCTATTGACTATGAAAAAAAATCCAACAATGAAAGAAGAATTTAAATTATCATTTATGCAATGTTGTTGACAATGCCAAAGAGCCTTAAAAATAAATTTATAGATCACAAAAATATCATTATAAATTAATATATTATTGATAACACACCTAAACTTTAATATGATTAATGTAGAACTCTTGATCTAAATTCAAAATAAATTCTACAAAATAGGAATTTTTTTTTTTTTAATTCAAGTTAAGAAAACAAAAAAAAAAAAAAAACTATTAAATTCATGAAAGCAATCTTAGAAGAAAGTGAACAAATACCAATGCTATTTCCATTCAATGACACATATTGAGAGTATATAGAAACAATAACGAAACAACTCAAACTTGTGAGCTACTATGAGTATAAAAACAAAAACAAAAACAAAAACAAAACAAAACAAAACAAAACAAAACAAAACAAAAAAAAAAATCCCTTGTGTGGTAGCCTCAATTGATGGCTGTTACATACTAGATCTATTTCAACTGAGTTTCAATTCAAGTGTTTATCTAAAATTTTAAAATTTTCATCAATCTTTGGATTGAATTTTTGCATAACTTGGTTAATTGCATAGTCACCCTATTTCCACCCTTAAACACCACAGTAAACACACAACTATGCTTTAGTTGTCACAAAAGAATTTTTTTTTTTTTTATTCTTTTTCAATTCACCAATCTATGAAGGTTTTGGGGTTAACGTGAAAATTCTAGAGAAATCAACAAATAGTCAAAGGCTTCGATTATATTGTAAAATCACTCTATTTCCACCAAAGTTTTAAATTTCGTTTTAGAGGCTATTCCGAATTAGCTATTGGAACGGAATATTTTGATATCGGTGTGTGCCAATGCACCATTTCAGAATTACGCACCAAGTATATATATATATATATTTTAGAAACAAACACACACACAAAAGGGAGAGGGAAATGAGTTCTAACACAAAGGCACACAATAAATCCACCAAGTATATATTGTAGTGTATATATGTAAATAATAAAATTACTATTATTTATTATTATTAAGCTAAAGTTTTTAAATTGATTTCTTCAAAAAAAAAAGTTTAAAAATGATTATATATAAAATTCTAATGAAGGAACGTTCAAAATTAAACATGCTATAATTGTAAATAAGCAAGCATAAAAAGGTATTTGTAAACCATGCAACTTTCCTGGAAACTTTTCAAAAAATTCATCATTCCCAAGCATGTGACTCATCGCTCCATATCTCCTCAGCCACTACCCTTTTTCCTTTCTTATTTTTACTTTTTCATTATCACATAACCTTTTCAAACTCTCTCCTCATCTTTTTTTGCCTTCCTTTAATTTAGAGTCTTTAGCCAGAACTCTAACCTTCTCGCCATATTACAATAGTGTTAAGTACCTCATAACAATCAGACCTACTCATTCCCCATGATCAATTGAGATCAATTACATGGAATCGAGCAAATCAGCAAATAAGGCCAGCTTTTTATTTTGGCCCGGAAAGAGTATTTCGACCAAAATGCCAAAATTTTAGATTTTTTTTCCCCTCTTAGAAGATGTGGGTGGTTTTGGTTAGTATTGGGCTTGTGGTATAAAGGGAGATGGGAATGAAAGGAAGCAGAAAGGTTGATTGGAACAGATGAGTAGTGGGGGAATGGCAGAGAGCTATATTGGGTTTGGCTGTGAATCTGCATTTTGGAGGAAGGAGAAAGCTACATTGGGTTTGGCTATGGATCTGCGTTTTGGAGGAAGAGAAGGCAAAGCATCGTGAAAGGGAAAGGGAGAGCATCGGGTTTTAGAAAAGTTATATTATATTTTTTTTTAAATTGTGCTAACATGGAAAATTGTGAGAGTTTCAAAAGTTTCGGTTATATACATATATATATATAGACTAGTGTTTAACCCGCGCAATGCGCAGGGTCATTTTACGATTTAGGGTCAGCTTTACAACACTCACCATAAAATTCCTTTGATAGGTTTGGCTTTTGTCTTTCATATAAGACATGCAATATAATACCCTATATTTATGTTGTTATCATTAATGACTTCGCATGTCATCAATATTTGTTGCAATATAAAAGAAATTTTTTTAAAGAAATGTAAAGGTTATTATAATTTTTTTTAAGTTGTATAAGTACAATTGATACATTTTTCTCTAAGTTCTATTCCAAGTCTTCTATTTCAGTGAAATGTTACCTTTATAAATTTTCACAATAGCTTAAGTGACTATTACAATGAATGACCCTTCATATGTTTTGTAGAAATCATAATCTGTCTTATCTGCCTTTATACTTTTACAAAAACATGTGGAAAGAAAAAGGTATTTAGAATGGATGAGGCTCTACAAACTGAATTTCATTTATTGAATGTATACCAGCTTGACAATTATAATTATCTAAAATCCAGAAATGCTTGTTGTGTTTAAACAAATGAACCGTAAAAACACTTTTGAACTCTGTTTAACACCAAACACAATTTTAAATATTTAATTTAATATTCCCATTCATATTAGAAGGGAATAATGAAGTCACAAAATAGAGTATATATGCTTGGACAATGAAAATAAAACTGAACATTATCTTGATAAAGGAATTAAAGAGAAAAACACAACCATAAAATTCCATATCCAATCATTTTGACAAGAAGCCAACTTATTTAGAACTACCACCTAAAAATTAAAGAATTAAGATACCTACTTTGGCATTATAGGATATCTTAAGAATTTCAATATCGTTAAGTCTTAAATTTGCCCACAATTGTAAAATGATGTAAAATATATTTTACACGGTACTAACATGCGTTGTGGAGGGACAAAACCTATCGTAAACAAAGATGACCCACTATCGAAACATGTGTGATCATAGCTAGAAAAAATAAGCACCAAAATAGTTCTCATCATAGTCAAACTTTCTTTAAAATGTTGATTTTCAATTGGAAATCTTATAAATTATATGTTAGCAATACTATTAACCACTCTTCAATTGGCATATCTGATCCACATATAAAGAAAAATGTACCATGGAGAAAACATTGAAATTAGAGACTGTATAAAATTAGACAAACAACAGTTAACATTGCTATAACAATTTAGTAGGGCTCAGTCAATGTCCATGCTCTGCTTCATTTAAACATCCACAATAATAATAATCTCTAAGAGAATGCATCAATTAATCTTTTTTTTAACCATAGTAAAACAAATGTGTACAATTTGCAAATCTCAACAATAATAGAGGATTTAAAAGTTCTCTTTGACCAAATAGAATAACATCCCAAAACAATAACTAAACATATCCTTCTACGTTACTCTTGTAGATGACATCCATCCCATATAGCATCTTCCCAAACGACTATCTTATAGGAGTCTATTTTCTCTGAAACCCTTGTTTTTGCTGAAACCCTTGTTTTTGCTAGCATGACAGTAAGTACGGACTGGCAGCAAGGAGTCAAGTGAATGACCAAAGCATTGGTATGTCCTTTGTTGTACTATGGATCCCTAAGCAAAGAATACCCATTGCACCACAACCATACACACCCCATAAAATTTAGTTCAGAATTCAAAAAGTTACATATCAGAGATTATAGTATAGTTCTGAAAAGCGATAAAAACAGAGTCCTCTGTTATCTTTATGTAGCATTTTTGGCTTCTGAACTTCATTTATATTTACATATATTAATTTAGATGTTTTATCCACGTATTTATTTTTTGGCATCAACCAAGTGGGGCCTCAACTTCTAAACTGAACCCAGATCAGAAACTACACTACAAATCATATCAAAAACAAAATAAAAACTCTCCTCTTTTACAATCAAACATCCCTCTTCACCCATGTATCAATAGATCAAGGAAATCTCAATCCTGGCATAGAGGCATCAATGTACTTATTCTACTGATAAAAAAAATTTATGTACACAAATTTCCAAAAGTTTACAGACACAATAAAATCAGAATGGCCTTATTCACTATTAGATGAATGGTAAGTAAGAGTTAAGAACTCTTGCACTTATATACACAATATTCTATAAATAACTTCTTTAAAATACTAATGGATGAAATCATGAAACTCCATTAACTCATTCTATAACCCAATGGTGGATACTTTTTAAGTAGAAAATTAATAAAACATATAGATCATGATAGCATATTTCAATATCATAATTACAAAATTAAATGGTACCAAAATATTTTGACCAACGAATCCAAATAAATAAATAAAAAAGCAATACAAATTCTGTTAGGTTTAAACAGCAATAAAATAATTGGTAAGAAGTAAATCACAACTACAACAACTGAGCCAAACATTTCATCATTTTTCTCTTTTACGCTAAGATTTTCTCAAAATTAGTACTCTTCTTCTTACTACTAAATCTGAGATCTTTTATATAATCCATTCAGGCATTGTATTACTTCTATGCTCATCTAGTCCTTTAAAACTAGGTGAAATGCAAAGTATGTAAGGATTTTCATAAATAAATAAATAAAAATAAAAACAGAAAAAAAGAGCCTTAAATAACTGGTCTCGCATTCCTGTAGCAAATTTTAAACATTCTTATAGTATCATGTATCTTTAGATGATACTATATAGCCTATGCATTCTTTCTTTTCCTTTTTTTTTTTTTTTCTCTCTCTTACTCAATCTCTCATCTCAAACACACAATCCTTTTTTATTCTTTTTCTGTCACTCAAACACACATGACTTGTGTTAGGTGTAAAAAAAAATATTATTTTAATATGGTGTATTGTAAAATAAAGAATGTGATGTAAGGACTCTTGTAAGAGTAGTAATGTAAAATAAATCAATTGGCCTTTTGGTGAGACGATGCATTTTTTTTTCAATAGGCAATTGGGTATGCTTTTAACAGGGTATGAACTAAGACAAATATAGCAATTATCAATATCATTAAGACTTGACATGCGCACTGAATTGTAAAAGGTAAAAATGAAACGGTGAAAGTACCTTGTATATGATAATTTCTATCACATATTTGAAATATTTGTACCAGATTTAGTAAGCATGGTCACTACAGCTGAATATAATAGCTTCTATAAAAGTATAATAAAAGCAAAAAAGTAATAGCAAGGAGAATCCTCTTTAAAATTTAAACTAATAAAAGAAACTATAACAATCAAATCATGTTCTTGTGTTTTTATTTTCAGAACATATGAGGTGGTCTATTTCATCAGCAAAGCATAGTGTCCTTAACTTTAGTATGCAATAGGAAATGCAAATAATACGTAATATTGTTCAAAGAGCTAAGTTGAAATAATGCCTTAGTGGAATCTTGTAAAATGTGTGGATTCCTCTAAGAAACTCATCGAGCCCATGCTACTTAAGACAACATAAACTAAATTAATGAAATTAAAGATTAATTTTCCTCAAGTCTAAAAAGTAAATTATAGTCTATTAACATAAGAGGGCATGAACTTCTAGGAAAGTTGACACTCCTAAAATTTAATTTATATGAGCTGGTCATTTTTTAAATTCATACCAAAACTTGTAGTTGGCCAAATGCAAACCAATTTGTGTGGTTTGCAACAATATTTTGACAATATTTGTATAATCTATGAAGAGCAATAATTTCATACAATCTCTTGTGCAAAGAGGACAATCCATATAATTGCAGCCATTATTTCTAATTGCTCAAAAAAAAAAAAAAAAAGCATAGCAATTTTAAATTGCGGCAGAGAAAGATGAAAGAAATACCGCAAACGAAGCCTAAGAAAACATTGAAAATATGGGTTGAATTGTAAAAAGTAATGTAGCAGTTCACTAAAAATTTAAATCTGAAAAATGAAGGTTTGGACCACAACGAATCAACCCTTGATTCTGCATGCCTAAATCAAAATCAATTCAATCGAAATCCCCAAGCCTAAATCATATTTAAACGATAAAATTTTAAAACAAATCAAAAACCTTACCAGTAAAGGTTTCGACGTGGTGATAGAATGGTAGGAAAAATAGTGAACCGGTATGCTTAATCAGCCATATGATAAAGCCGCATTATTTCTTTTGCTTGTTTGTGTTGAAAGAATGGGTTTAAGGTTTGGTTGAGGGGAAAAACCATTATTGAAACCATAAATAACCGAAATTCCTAAATCAAAACAAAGAAAATACCATAATTGCCAAACATAAATCATTTTTATCACAAGATTTTTTTTTTCTTTTAAAAATTTGTAATAAAAAAAAAAAAAAAAACAAATAAAGCAAAAAAAAAAAAAAAAAAAAAAAAACTCACCCTATAACAATGTACTGCCAGTTGAGGGATGCAATTTTTTTGGTGGTTAGAGTCTGATAGTGGTGCTGGCCTGAGATGTCTCTCCATCTCCCCTACGCCTATGTTTTTTTGTAGTCCACACCAAATTGTAGAAAAAACAATGACAGAACCGACTGTTTTGTTTTTGCAAGAACCAGAGATGATAATTTGAGATGAAAGCATCAAAGAAAGAGAATAAAGCCGTCTATTTTTCAAAAGGGGTCAAAGAAGAATCCTAGGCGTCTCAACAGGGGAAACTCAACGATGAGAAGTTTCAGAAAACAAAAAACAGTAGAGTTTTTGCACGTTTATAAATTTGACAAAAAAAACGTTTTGACAGAGAATCCAAAAACCCAAAACAAAAAGGAATCAAATCTATACCTATTCAACAAAAAAACTCAATCAAAAGTAACATTTCATACCCAAATCTAAAAAATGGGGGGGGGAAAAAAAACAATGTACGGTGCCCAATCGATGCAGTGTTTACCGTTCTGCCTCTTTCTCTGTTTCTTCCTCCGTGTCCCAGGCCTCATCCTCTCTCTATTTCATCGCCTCTCTCTTTCTCGGCCTCTCTCTGTTTCATCACCTCTCTCTATTTCTGACCCAAAATACCAATCTATTAATCAAAACCAAATCTGACCCAAAATACCAATCTATTTCATAATTAACACCCAATTGATTCTCCAAATAGAAACCAAAAACCCTAAATTTTTAAATTTAAAACAGAACTTTACCTAGCGATTCCGATAGTCAGGTAGTGAGTGGAGGCTTACAGTGATGGCAGAAGATCTGGGTGGCGCCCTTACAGTGATGGCAGAGACGTCATTATAATGATGGTAGAGATGCCCTTCTCTATCTCTGCCTCTCTATTTCTCTGTCTCTTTTTCTCTCGATCTGTCTCCCTTTTCTCCGTAGCAATCTTTCTGTTTTTTTTTTTTTTTTTTTTTTTTTTTTTTTTTTAAGCGGTTAGTTTCCTTTTATACTAAGGGGCTCCCAAATAGTGTTTTAACGTAGTCAAACATTATAATTTATAGCTTTTAAACGGTGTTATAGTGTTATTATACAATGTAATGTATCGATTTTTAACTTAAATTGTCTAAATTTTAGATAGTCATCTTATTTGTCAACACCTCCTCAATTGTAGGCATTCACTTTCTCTCAGCTTCTGCTATTATATAATATATATATATATATATATATATATAGACTAGACGTAGACCCGCACAATGCGCAAGAACAAAAAAACTATTTACTACAGCGAAAAATATTATTTCTCTTTTAAGAACTCAAATGATAAAGCTAAAAGCTAATGATTAATTAAACCAATATAATTTTTTCCTATCAAGGGTCTTAAATTTAAGTATGAATTTCAAATTTGTGTGCTTTCTATAATAGGGAGTATCAAACAATAGGATGATTAAATAAAGATGGATTGAGTATAATATTATTAACAGAAATAGTTTAAATTTAAAAAAAAAAAAAAAAAAACCAATAAAATGGACCAAAAATGCAATTGTAATTAAAAGTTAAAAGTGAAATTTCAAGTTCTATTATAATCTCTCACAACATATTTGGTTCACAAACTACAGTCATTGTTACTCATACAGAGTTTGGATTGTGCACCTATACTTGCAGTTTAGAATCTTGACATTGAAATTGATAGATGGTAAATTCTCTTTAGAATCATGTATATGCTTTGAGACCTCAACTACTTCAAGTACTTTGTTTTATCCACATGACTCCTGGAATCAAAACTGAAAATGAAATACTAAGGTCATCACCATAAAATATAAATGCATCTAATTTGACAATAAGATCTGAGAAACTAATCACTCACCAAATACAATTATTCCTACCAATCATAACCATTTGAGCCAAATATCAAAATTAAAATCATTTAGATGGAGACGAAGAAATCAGGAATGAAACAAAATTCCTACAAAATGCAATATAGAAAGAGAGGCAGAGACAAACCAACTCTTAAGAACAAAAGCGCAAGAGCGTGACAACAAAGGGTTAAGACTTGAAGAGACGCCCAAAGAACCAAAAGAGAATACCACGGTGCTTGATTAAACTTAGGTTCCACTTACAACATTTACAAACTACTTAGCTGCCAAGTGCCAATACTCACAGCTTTCAACAAACACCTGCTGCCCAACAAATTGATACCAAGTGAAGGCCTAAGGCCTTGACATAGCAACTTTGAAAAGTATTATAGGTCTTATATAGTTTATGTTTCAACAGTTTGTACTAATTTAAAAATATGCCAAGGGGAGTACAAAAAACATCTATTAGACAAAATAATACCTTACATGAAACCCAAGTCCAAAAAAATATATATAGAATAAAAAATTAAGAAGCTTGTTCTACAAATTCTCTCATGACTTTGGTAGGGAGAACCCTCAAAGATAACAATATAGCAGTAGTCTTTCTATGCACTTTTCAACTTTGACAGCCCATGAACATATTGGAACTTCTTCAAATTCTTACATTGAAATGAAACACCAATCCATTTGCCTTTCTTAGACTTTGAAGCTTCCATGAGATCCATGATTTGCCTAAGAATAGGAAAATTTTTCATCTGTTTCAATGTTGTTGCAAACTCTGTTTCTTAGCATTTCTCTCCTTCCAAAAGCACTACATAAAGACAACATTCTATTAGACATCTTCTCTAATAAAATATGAACGGTTTTAGACCCCTTAAAACACAACCAGATTGGTTAGCCTAGATTAATTAGCCAAGTTGTTACTTAGTCAAATTATGCAATTCTAGGTTAAGGCAATCAAATAATCATATCAAGATATAAAGCAGCAGAAAATAAATGAACACAAGATATGATGACCTAGGAAACCACACGGTAAAAACCTGGGGAGGATTTGACCTAGTTATCCTCAAGGTAAACCTGAATCCACTATGCGAAAGAATCGAAGTTCATGCAGAAGGACTACAAGCTCCCCGCTTGACTTCCTAATGCTACCCACCAGTAGAACTTACTGACACGACCACGTGCAAGCTTCGAATCCACGGACTCCTTCTTTCTTGGATTCTCCAATCAACTACAAGCACCCCCGCTTGATATTCTTTAAGCTTCAATGGTAGCAACCAAGTTGATCATCAAGATATTGATATTATCTCCAACTTGAAAACCCTAAGGTTTGTGTAAAGGAAAGCTCCTCTAGATCTCACAAGAGATTTACACAAAATAGCAATGTATGAGCAATAATACAATTGGAGCAACCTTAAAAAACATGGCTAGGGTTTAGTTTATATACCTAGGGTAAAAACATAAAACCCTAAACGTTTAATGAAGTAGGGTTGAGTTGGAAATTCTGCAGAAAAATCAACCTGTGCGATTTTTGATCGATCAAGTCTATTCTTCGATCAATCGAGCCAAGCCGAAAGTCCCAAGTACTTCTACAACCACTCGATTCCAACTTTACAATAATAAACCAACTTTAAGCAAACCTCAACAAGACTAAATACATTGTTTTGATCATGGTTTGCCAACATTACAAATTAGAGTTCTAAATATATAAAATTCTAAGACCTTAGAACCTAACAAACTCCCCCTTTGGCAATCCGTAACAAAACCCTAATTAAAAGCTCAAAGTTTTACAAATAAAAAGCCCTTTACAAAGAAATGCTCATAAACTTCAAATTCAGCCTAACTACTATCCATCGGTTGCAAGTGTAGACAGCAGCTTAGTTGAATCAACCTGTATATTCCTGAAATACTCAACAAACGCATAAACGCATGTGTGATAGAAAAGAGTAAAACAACAGGTATAACATTCTTGTAAGATTCACACAACACAAAATAAATACATATATGAATGAACAACTCATAAATATAAATAAATAAGCAGTGAATCACAAAGCAACAAGAATCAATGAAAAGAAAAATGTATATCAATCAATGTTACTCTCCCTAACATGAATATTTCCAAAAATGATATACAAAGTGAAGCACCTAGATACAATCTAAAAACTCCACAAGTAACAAAAAAAAAAAAAATCTCCCCCTAACAACAAAACTCCTCTATAAGACAAAACTCCACTCCTCCTTTTTGTGATGGAATGCCAAAGAGCAATCATGAGTTGCCATCAAAAGGAGGTGGTGAGGGTGAATGAAGACGCGCTAAGTCGGCTCGGAAAGCACGAATCTCATCTAGTAAGTCCACCAAAATGTGACCATAAGCTGCCTGAACGGTCATGACAGTCTCCAGAGTACGACGAACATCAAAGTCAGTCGAAGAAGGTGGAGGAACATCAGCAGCAGCAGCATCATCACCAACAGGATCAAGAACATCCTCATCAGCAAAACCTGTAGAAGAAGGAGGAGATGCGCTACTAGACGGCTCAGACCTAGGGTGTTTAGAACCAGCTCGAAGATGAGCGGCCCTCTATCTAAAAAAAGACACACCTATGGGAGCTATCACATGAACGGCCTCAGAGGAAGGGAAGTCACTAAGTTCAAGATAGAGCGAAATCCTATGAATAAAAATAGGATAAACAAGAGCATGAGAAGTAGATGAACTCCTATAAACATCGTTCAAAGAACGAAGAAAGAGATGGGGAAAACTAATAGGAGCATCAATAACCAAAGCGTACAAAAATACACACCTCTTAAGAGGAATGGTATGAACATGAGAAATGGGCCAGATGGAATGACATGTTATCCTAAAGAGCAGATAGTGCAACCCGGAGAGCTTAGCAGAAGTGATCCTAGGATCAGAACCCTACTGAACAGAAGTCCTAGTGATGAAAGATAAAACATCGCTCAACAAGGGAGACTCGTCATATGGATAGACAGGATTCCTAACCAATGGTACCCCTAGAGCATCAGCCACTACCTGAGGAGTAATGGTGTACTCTACGCCTCGTATCCAACTCTTTACTAAAGTGTTGGAATCATAGATGCGGATAGAGATGTTCGAAAAGAACTCTCTAATCAAGGCAGAAGGTGGAGGAGGATCGAAAATGTCCAACAAGGGTAACCAACCCCGACGCTCAAAGTTTGCCCTAATGGCAGGATCAAGCTCATCTAACAAAACAGAACGCTTAGCCCAAATCTTCCTCTTAAGGTTAAGTTTCTCGAAAAACTCTTGGTTTTTCTCACTCAGAAACCTCTCACGGTTAAAGGAAGGAGGGGATGGAGAGGAAGAGGGAACAGACCTACGAGCTCTAGTCTTCCTAGGCATGATGCTAAGGAAAGGACAGAGACACAAAGAAAAACCAAAAGAACACAAGAAAATAAAACCAAGGACAGACTGCAAGTTAGCACAAAAACAATAGAACGAAAAGTCCATATATGCATGAACAGATACAATGCCATGATGCATGTACTAATGCAGTGAGCAATTAAGTTCAATTGAGATTAAATTAACAAAATTGGCTTGAGCAGGGAATTTCTTATCAAAAACCCAAAAAATTGAAAACCACTTGATGAAATTTTTAAACAAATTGATGAATTGAGCATTACAAAACACAGCACATAGATTATAATGCTTAATTTCATTAATACAACAAGCCAATTTCATCAAATTTTACCCAATTTAACAAAATCCCCAAATCGGATTAAGAACAAACCCTAGAATTTTCAATTTTTCACCAAACTCAAAATTGATCAAATTAACAAGTAAGAATCATGTTTATGATGTGTCCCCACAAAAACCCAATGATCAATTGCATAAAATAGGGCTTGAATCAACAGAAAATCCCAAAAATGCTAAGTCCGAAAATCTCCCTCAAATGCATGAATTTATGCATGAAAACATGAAAATAAACTTAAAAGGAAGGGCAAAAGAGTCTTACTGGCTTGAGGAAAGAGAGATTTTGCAAAACTTCGGAGGAAAACGACAAAAATCTGAAACTTTTTGACTTGCCTCATCGAAGAGAGAGAGAGAAAAAGTTTGAAAAAGTCAGATTTGATCTTTTTAAAAAAGCTTCTCCACGATTTTCGATCGATCGAAAATTACATTCAATCGATCGAAAAACAAATTGGATCGATTGAAATGGGCAGAGGCTCACTAAATTTTGAGAAAAAATCCAGCTTTGAAAAACACAAACCTAATTTTGAAAAACAACTCCTCAAAGCTTTAAACAAGGAAAGCAAAATGCATGAATATGAGATGGAATGCCTTTTCAAAAACCCAAATTTTTTAACCCCAAATTATGTCAAAAACAAGTTTCAATCATTCTCCCATTGAATTTTCTCAAGCAACAAAAATGTTGTGCACAAATCTTAAGATATTTTCAAACTTGGTTGGTCAGACCAAAAACACACACACTAGCATGTACAGTGTTTAATAAGGAGTAACTTATGTAGTGTGTGATACTAGAAAAAACTTGAGATACATGTGAGGTGATATGTGAATAGCAATCAAACACAAAGTTTACACAATTCATCACATAGAATTTAAAAGAGACTATTACCTAAAGAGTTACATCCTATAACTCTCACATCTCCTAGAACAAAAGCTTGCAATCATGTAAGTTTCTTGCATTTTTGCCTCTTATTTGTATGAAATGTCATTCAGCCTAATAGTACACACCGGTTTGAATTAAGTGAATTGGCATCAAGCCTAATAGTACACACTAGTTTTAATTTAATTTAAGACTACACCTTATGTTCTTTTTGTGCATGTGCTACACTTTCTAGAGCACACAATCTTATGATATGCACTAAGGTGTTCATGATTGGCTAGTGAACAGTAGTGAAATGGTTATTTATGCCTTTCTCAAAAGAGTTAAGTCTGACAGTTAAATAACATATGACTTCATGATTAAGACAGAGTGATTAAGAACCATACACATCTTTCCCACACAACATGCACTACAAAGTTTCAACTAGTTAAGTGCAATGAATAAGTTTATCAAAGTTAAACAAGGTACACAAGACATGACATGTGTAAAAAGATAGACCAACCATGTTTTTCAAAAATCAAGAAAAATAGTGTCAAACATAATTTTTGCTTTCTCCCTTTTTTCTTTTTTTCTTTTTTTTTTTTATTTAAGAGAAAACAAATAAATCCTAGAATGAAATGCATGAATGTAATGCCATGCAAATCCTAGAACAAAATAAAAGAAAACACAAAAACCAAAGAACTATGGTCACAAATGAATGAGCAATGAAGCACAAGGACCATGTCAAAAAGACTCAATTAGGTCGAGTCTTTTGCATCCAAAACCTTTTAGATGCATCACGAGCATTGGAGTTCTTATTCACATTCGAGTGATTTCCAACTCCAGGATTGGAATAAAGGTTCAAAGCCTTTACCAATTCACCAATAAGTGCCATAGGAACTTGTGCTTGAGACACAGACACTTTTGGTTTGTTTGCTTTCTTAGCAGCTTGAAGCTTGTAACAGTTAGGACGAATGTATCCACACTTACCACAAAAATGACAAACCCAAGCAGGTTTACCATGTATCTTGTCCTTAGAAAGGGTAGGTTTAGTTTCTCTCAAATCAACCCTATTCTTTTTAGGAGGTGAAACTTCTACGAGTTTGACTACCTCACTCACAGGTGGTTTGACCGTTTCACTCACAACCTCACTCACGGAAGATTTAGAAGAAGAAGAATGAACAAAATTCGTGGAATACGGTGCAGAGTCAAAGATGCTTTCAATATAACCTAACCTAGATTTATTAGAAGGATACTTTTGAACATTTAGTATGTGATCAAGTTTAGAACTAGTAGATCTAACAACAGATAAATTATGTTCCAAAGTTTTAACTTTATCAAGCAAAAGCATGTTCTCAGATTTAACATTGTTCAAAAGATCATTAGCATCAAACAGTTTAACAAGCAAATTTTTCTTTTCAAGCTCAAGAGAATCAATTTTCTTCAGGTCAATTTCTACATTCATAGCATCCCTAGCAGCAATTTTGCAGAGTTTATTGTAGGCCTCTTGAAGATCTGCATCCTCAGAGAGTTCCCCATCAGAAGGGTTCTTTTCAACAGATATACTTTCATTGACTACAGCAGTAGCAGTGAAAGCAATGAAATTTCCATCCTCATCACATCCGGACTCATCATCAAAAACCTCATTATCGCTAAGGGTTACAGCCATAGCTTTACCCTTAGTCCTTAAGAATGTAGGATATTCAGATTTCACATGACCATACCCTTGACAACCAAAACACTGAGGACCCAAAGAATTATTTAAAGATTGACCAACTTTTTCTTTAGGTTTTTCAAGGTTACTAACTTTAGTGGGATCATTCTTCCTATAATTTCTAGGTTCAGCAGTGTAAGTACCTCTTGCCTTTCTGTTGGTATTTCTAAGAAAGTTTTTGAAATTTTTGGCAAGATAGGCAATCTCTGTAGCAGAGAGCTCATCATCAAATCCACCACCATCAACATCATCAACAAACTTAAGAGCCATTGATTTGGATTTGTTCACTTTAGGTAGGTCAAACTCATAGGACTGAAGAGATCCTACAAGTTCATCAACAAGAATGAAGTCCACATCCTTGCTTTCAGTGATGGCAGTCACTTTGGGTCTAAAGTCTTCAGTTAAGGATCTAAATATCTTCCTAACAATTTTAGGTTGATCATAGACTTCACCCAAATTAAAAGCAGAATTGACAATATCATTTAATTTAGCATAGAATTCATCAAAAGATTCATCATCAGACACTCTAATGCTTTCAAATCTAGAAGTCAATTGTTGCAATTTATTGATCTTAACTGCCTTTATGCCTTCATGCACAGTTTGGAGGATTTTCCAAGCAACATGAGCAACCTCAACATTAGAGATCCTTTTAAATTCCTCCATGGAAACAACATTAAAGATGGCATTCATAACTTTGCTATTGAAGCCTGCTACTTCTTTTTCAGAAGTTTGCCACTCACTCACAAGAGTAGTGGGCTTCTCCCATCCGTACTCAACGGAATTCCAGACTCTCTCATCAATGGATTTCAGAAATACTTTCATCCTTACTTTCCAATAAGCATAGTTATTCCCATCAAAGTGAGGAGGAACAATCAGAGAGTGTCCATGCTCCATGACAACAGGGGTCAAGGATCAGCTCAGAGATCAAGAAATCTCCAACAAAAGAGCTACCAGCTCTGATACCACTTGAACGGTTTTAGACCCCTTAAAACACAACCAGATTGGTTAGTCTAGATTAATTAGCCAAGTTGTTACTTAATCAAATTATGCAATTCTGAGTTAAAGCAATCAAATAATCATATCAAGATATAAAGCAGCGGAAAATAAATGAACACAAGATATGATGACCCAGGAAACCACACAGTAAAAACCTGGGGAGGATTTGACCTCTCTATCCTCAAGGTAAACCTGAATTCACTATGCGAAAGAATCGAAGTTCATACAGAAGGACTACAAGCTCCCCGCTTGACTTCCTAATGCTACCCACCAGTAGAACTTACTGACACGACCACATGCAAGCTCCGAATCCACGAACTCCTTCCTTCTTAGATTCTCCAATCAGCTACAAGCACCCTCGCTTAATATTCTTTAAGCTTCAATGGTAGCAACCAAGTTGATCATCAAGATATTGATATTATCTCCAAATTGAAAACCCTAAGCTTTGTGTAAAGGAAAGCTCCTCTAGATCTCACAAGAGATTTACACAAAACAACAATGTATGAGCAACAATACAATTGAAGCAACCTTCAAAAACATGGCTAGGGTTTAGTTTATATACCTAGGGTAAAAACATAAAACCCTAAACGTTTAATGAAGTAGGGCTGAGTTGGAAATTCTGCAGAAAAATCAATCTGTGCGATTTTCGATCAATCGAGTTTATTCTTCGATCAATCGAGCCAGGCCGAAAGTCCTAAGTACTTCTACAGCCACTCAATTCCAACTTTACAATAATAAACCAACTTTGAGCAAGCCTCAACAAGACTAAATACATTGTTTTGATCATGGTTTGCCAACATTACAAATTAGAGTTCTAAATACATAAAATCCTAAAACCTTAGAACCTAACAAAATATGATTAATTAAAAAAAATGTTTGCTTCTCCTTCCAAATTCAGCAATAGAGAGGTACACCCCAATAAGAAATTGAACGATTAATAAAATCTCTTAGTTTCCATTTAGTTAGCTCTGCCCCCACTTATTGAATTATTGTATTGCCAGAGAAAAGAAGAAGCAACTATTAGACAATATTGAATAAAAATGAAAATGCTATATTTTTCATCTCAATGATTCGACATACGACATTGTTCATTTTGCACAAATGATAAGTCCTTGACCCTAATTGAACAATGATTAAACTCACATTGAATAAAGTTAAGTAAGACCCACATTCTTTTTTGCTAAATAATCAAGTGAGAGTGGCCCTTACACACACTACAATCATTAAATTTTTAATTCCATTTTAAAGAACAAACCACTTGAAAGATAAATATTCACATAAAAAATAGGCAGGGAAGGGAGGAAGTTAGTTTAAATTGTTAATTTTTTTTTTTTTTTTTGTATAATTGGTCTTCTCTCTTGTTGGTTTTTTTGTGTAAGTTATTTTGTCCTACTAATGACTACTAATGATCTTCACACATTTCAAGTCACAGTGAGAGAATAGAAATTTGACAGAAAGTCTCAAACTCATTAATCTTTCTAACCTTCACAATGAAGTTTGAAGGGCATCAATAAGATCAAAATTAATTTAATCCTATAAAAGATTAAAAAAAATGTATAACCACGTCACTTCAAAAACATTTAAGTAGCAACATAATTGGTAATTCAAATATCAAATATAAATTAGAAGAAGAAAGATGTATATTAAATAATGAAGCACACTTGCAGCCCATGCCTTAGTTCCAATATGGCAACAAACAGAAGCCAAATTCTTAGCCTTAATGCTTAAATCAAGGAGCTAATTTACCACAGATAAAGCATGACAAATTGCCCCTTAATATCACACCCAATGTCTGAATTTGTTCTTTGCAATTACCTTAGGAATAGATTATGCTTTTACTTTATAACTTTTCCTTGTGCAAATTACTTTCTATACATGATGTAAATAGAATTTCTCATAAACATATTTCAAGCCTGAATCAATGTCCATGATTCCAATAGTATTAAAAGCATGTAAAATTTTCAAATTGATCATACCCTTTCGCAGAAACAATGGTGTTTTTTGTATTGCATGAACATGGCAGTGACCACTTGGACTTTTTCTTTCTAGAGCCGCTAGGTACTGATTCGTCAGATGGAGCCGATGACGCCAAAGCTAATTCGTCATATCAGCATAGTTGATTCTTGTTGCAGAAAGCATTGAATGTTTCTTCAAAGTTTTAAGTAAAAATTTATTTAAAATTGAAAGTGAATAAGAAAAACCTAAACAATGAGAGATGTGGATAAAGGATTCACCATCATTGTCTAGTTTATGATTTTAATGATGACCCAATCATCAGACTTGATAACGTTCATCATTGCTATATCTTCATCATCAACTTGAGCCCTTGCATCACTATAACACATGGCATCAATTCAAAAGTAGGAAAAAAAAATTAAGACAAACAATTTAGAATGGCAGAAAAGAATACATGACCGACCCTCTAAAAATCTATAGCCTCAGAAGCACGAACACTCCAAAATCCCTATACTTAAAATAAATATAAAATACACCTAAATATATTAATTGATTTAATCACTATATCCCCAACGTATCATCTCTTAATTTTTTTAAAGAATTGACATATCACTGTGTGATCCATGTCCATATTTCTTAGTCTATAGCCAACCCCAAAATTTTGAGACTAATGCTTGGTTGATGTTGTTGTTTTAGTAAGAACAAACGATTTATGTGCACTCAGTGTGTACATAATTACATCGAATTATCAGTTTTTGCTTTGCATATAACATAAAAATACCAACACATAAATGAACAAATCAATGTAGAATTTGATTATTAATATGAAACAAAAATTCATTTCAAAGATAAAACCTAAAGAAGGCCAAGATTAGATAAAAGTGGACATATATTTATATAACTTGCATTTCTAGGATTGGACCGTAGTTGAACATCATCAACAATGGTTGAGTTTTTGAATGTACTCATCGACTATCAATTGTACTCCAGAGGAACGCTTTCTCCCTACCATTAATATCCGTAGGAACAACTCTCTGCCCAAAATAAATAAATTAAAAAAAAATCAATTAGCATTTGGTAAAACTCAAAATTTGAAGGAAAAATCAAAAATAGATTTTATTTACCATAGATTGGCCCCTATATATGCCTCTTGAAATATGAAAGAGTAAAGTAAAGAAGTGGAAATTATTAGTAAGATAAGAAACGGTGGAAAATGTAAGAACCTGAAAGAGGAGCAGTCAGATTGGCATAGATTGAGATAACCATCCTGCCTTCCTTTTGCTTTTGATTTTGCCTAAAAGGATGAGGGGGAGGATAGAGAGGTGAAATTGAATTTGGTTTTTTTTTTCATAATGGAATCAAGTTTTTCATACGGCAAAAAAACCTAAAATAAATATCAATGCAACATTCAATCCTATACTTATTTAATCCCAAAGATTTCCTTAAGATTAGAAATAGAAGTACCCAAACTAAAATCCATACTTTTAGTGACTTCTGTAATCTAAAAAAACTAACAAAAACAAAAACAAAAAAAAAAAAGTAAATATCTAAAATTTAGAAAACAAACATTTTGATAGAGAATAAAAAAACTCAAAACAAAAACGAATCAAATCTAAGCCTACCCAAGAAAAAAACTCAATTAAATGTAACATTTTAAACCCAAACCTACAAAATTGAGAAAAAAATGTACCGATGTCGGTTCCAGCGATCTGATGGTGATCTGATGGTCTAAGTCTAGCAAGGGATGGTGATGACCGGTTGTACAAACTTTGTCTCCTCTGTATTGCAAGCGTTTTTTTTTTCTCCTTCCCTTTCTCTGCATTGCTAGGTCTTTTTAGTTGCAAGGCATTTTTTATTTATTTATTTGACTTTAACCGTTTTTTTTTAAACATATATACACAAAGGTGATCAAACGGTGTTAATGCTGGGAAACAATATATGTATTGTTTTTTAACTTAAACGTGTCTGAATTTTAGGTAAGCAATTATCCTATTTGTCAGCACCTCTTGATTGTAGGAATCTACTTTCTCTAAGCTTCTGCTATTATATAGATATAGATATAGATATATGTAGATACTCAAGAATTCTTTGCCTTTGTCTTTGGCTTTGGCTTTTTTGGCTTGATTGCCTTGCCTTGCCTTTGGCTTGAATTCTTTTGTCCCACATTGAAAAGATGTCTTTCCTCTTCCTACAATATATATATATATATATATTGATTTTCAAAATACTAAAAACAAAAAATAATTGTTTAGGAGATCACTTCTATTTTTGAGATTTTCTTTAAACAAATATTTACAAAAAGTAACATGTAGAATTTGTAGATTACTTTTTTTTTTTTTTTTTGTGGATAATGATGAGGGAATAGAGCTCACCATGTATTTTTTTTTTTTTTAATAATAAGTTTCAAATTTGAAGTGTGGGAATTTTTTTTGTAATAAAGATAATTTTCTTAAATTAAGAGATAAAAGAGTTTGGACAAATACGTAAGGTTTACTGTTTTCAATTTATTTACAGCTATGTCATTAAAAAACATTTTTTGTATCTTGAAAACACCTCTTAGTTGTTTTCAAAATCATGTTCTGAACCAAAAACATAGGATATAGTTTTTTAAAAACTGTATTTAGAAAATATTAGAAAAAATGAGAAGAGAAAGAAGACAAAAGCTAAATGCAAATCACTCTAATAAATTGCCACATGGCAGAATCTCATGCTTTCCTGCATAAGGTCTCTGCTTTTATATATATATATATATATATATATATATATATATATATATATTAATATTAATGATTGATTGATTGGCACATCTATTGCATTTGCAAAGGTGAGTGGATATGGCAATAACAAGCCTCACCCTCAGCAGCATGTGCAGCTGCACCTGGCTTCAAAGCTCAGCACCACTGCCACCGCCTCCGCCTCAGCTGAGTGTTTGTTGCTATTCTTCTACTTAGCTCTCTGTTCATTAAACCTTGACACACATTCACAGTTCTAGAGTCATAGCTTGCCTTCATGCCAATAGGTCTCTCTCTCTCTCTAATATTATATTTAGGGACTGTTTTGTTGTCTTATACTCTTATTAATGGCTTAGTTGCTGTATCTTTTTTCTCCTTTTGGATAGCGCAGAGCTGGCACTGAAAGCTGCACATGCTGCACTTAGTGGTGGCATCATAGTCGTGAGTTTTTTTTTTTTTTTTTCCTTACAAATTTTTCTTTCATCTTTTCATAAATTGAACTAGAGTTTCATGTCAAGTAAACTGTCTTAATAATTAATGAAGCACGTGCGTAACAGTCATGACTTATAAGACCCAACTTTTGTTATATAAATAAATATTAACTAAGTAACTTTTATAATCTTAAAAGCTGATTCAATTGCATTGTTTTGGACAGTCTAGAACTTATTCCACCCACATTGCTTATCCCTTAATCCATGGATTGTGATTAGTTAGATTCATGCCGTTACTTAAGGTCTCTTGTAATTTAGAATGTTGGGAAATTTTTGCATTGTTGATTGGGAAAATGTTCGGTTTATGTTAATCATTTTATAAAGAAATACAACGGTAATTTTTTGTAATTCTACAATTAGTTGCAGTAGTCCATGATTATATGAAAGATGGTTTCTGATTTGTTTCTCATTCTTGATATGTAGCTGGAGATTGTGATGTCTACCCCAGGTGTATTTGAGGTTGTTTAGAATGCAATCTTTTCCAATTCCCCAATGTAATTGGCTTCTTGGTCTTGAGAGTTAATGTGCTTTCTTTCTCTTTTGTATAGGTTCTTCAACAGCTGGTGCAGGGGCATCCTACTACAACCTTAGGAGTAATTCTCTTCATAGCTGCTCTTGAATTTCTTAATATATCATTTATGTTCAAATTGTATGTGCTTGACAAAAATCCTTGCTAAATTCTATGCTTGTCGGTATGGTTATCTGTGCATGATCTATGGACAAATTATGTGCTTGTTTGGAAGGGCATTAGACTGGTGTTTCTCATTTGTTGGATGTTATATGAACATGTGAGCTTGATTTATAATGATCCATGATGAGCTAATTAGCTTAATTACTAGTTATCTGACAAAATGCTATAATAAATTGCCCCTTTTAGATATTATCTTTAGGCACATTTCATGTAATGCAATTTTAAGTTCACAATCTGTTTTTGGATACATGTGGATGGGTTTGTTTGTTGCTGACATACCATAGACAAATATAAATAGAGAGCCCAATTTTGATTTACTATCTGTTAAATAAGAATAGGCCATAGCTGCTTGGAGGACTATCAAAAACTATCTTTTTAAGACTTTGAATGTTTTTACTGTTCCAACTTCAATCAAGAGTAGTCATAGAAAGGTTCCATATATATATATATATATATATATATCTATGCAAGTACTGCTTTACAAGAGTTTTCTCACTTCTGAAAAATATTAAGTATCCTGCAGGTTGGGACTGTTTTAGATGTAGAGGATGCCAAAAATGCAATAAATGATGGAGCCAAATTTCTAATGAGTCCTACAATGGTGAAAGTATGCGTTTTGATTCTGCAGTCTCATGAGTTTTGAATTATTTTGTCCTTTTTAGTGCTCTTCATGATTCTTTTAACTTTCTATCTTGAATTTAATCCTAAACAAACCTGTTAGAAGGCATCACTAATACCGCTTCTTCTGTATACTCTTTATATGCTTATTGGCTGTCAGGACATTGTGGTTGATGCCCAATGTGGTGAAGTTTTGTACATACTTGGAGTGATGACCCCAACAAATAAGGGCATCTTTTGAAACTTAAAATTCTCTCATTTTTGTCATTTTTAGTGTTTGTAAAAATTTTCTTAAAGCACTTGACTTCTTATAATGTTTATCTTGTTGGACACTTCTATTTCAGAGTTATTTTTTTTTCTACCGTTCTATTTGAGATTTAAAACTTTTGAGTCAGAACAAGAACTGAAAACCTGATTGTGATTTACAGATATTGTCTGCATATGATTCTGGTGCCAAAATTGTCAAGGTGAGTCTTAACATGTTCTATGATGTTTAAGATTGGACAGTTCATATGGTAGCCAGTGTCCAATGCCATATGCACTCCTGACTCCTTTTTTCAAAGGATATTAATGTGAAAGCTCATTATTTATTTGATATCCTGTATCCATTAGTCATTACGGTTGATAGGTACACAATTATGGTAAATGTCCCCAATTGACCATGAACTTCCTTTAAACATATATCAATGCTTGAATAGTCATGGTTTTCTTTTTGGTTCAAAAATAAAAGTCATCTTTCTAAATGAAATTATATGAAGTTATGCAAGCTACAATAATAAGTTCTGTAGCTTAGCTTGCTGAGTTAGAATAAGATATCAGTGGAGATTGGATCTAAATTATAGTAAACTATTTTTCTGAGAGGAATGTGCATCTTCATTTCTCTTGTAACCAACTTGGATTCAAGATTTGTCATTTTAATTAGTTCATCTTGTCTCAAATCTAACCTATCTAAATTTAATCTTTCAGTTTTCTATCTTGTGAATTGATCATGCTTTAGACTTACCCAAAAAATATCATGCATGCATAGTCAGGACCTCATGCAGGGTTCTGACATGAAGCAAGCTAGGACCACAGTCACCATGCAGGGTTTGAGAAAGTTGCACACCTTCTAAAGTTGCTAGAGGAGGAATCTGCTAAAAGTTTGCTACAAGTTATTCATGAGTACACCTGCGAGAGATTGTGATTCTATTGGAAAATATTTTTCATCATAAGATTGTAATTTAATTAAAGGGTGTAGAAGTACAAGCCCAGTTGAGATGTAATCATCTAACATGTTACTGCATTTTTGGACTTTCATATTCAAATGCAATTTTACATAACAAATTATTTTCCTGTTAGTGACCAAACATATAACAACTTTTCTATTTTAATAAGATCCATTCATGAAAAGTTATTAAATTTTATATTGGCTGCCAACTTATTGGAACCTTCATGTTTGATTGCTAGGTTCTATTTTCGTGTTTTATTTTCCTGTTTGTAAGCTAGGTTCTATTTTCATAGTCTGGTTTACTGCTACAGGGGGGAAAAAAACTGAGGGGAACTCGAGTCTTTTACACTTGAGTTCCATTACAAACAAAAAAGAAAAGAAAAAACAAAGTAAATTTAGCATTAGAAGCTCGAGTTCTATTTAGTACTCGAGTTCACTAGCAATGAGTAAGCTAGGCAGAGAGTTCAAAATTATTTGCGGCCAAATGCCACTAGAAAAATTCCCAGTAAAAATCGAGTCTTTGAAACTCGATTTACATTTCAGTGTCTTTTTGGTAAATAAGTCCAATATAAATCATGCCTTTGAATCTCGATTTGCAGTGGCATATTTTTTTTTTTTTTATTAAAATACTGGTAGTTATTTATGAAGGTGCCACCCAAATGGAAATCGAGTTTCAAAGACTTGATTTCCATTGGGGATTTTTTTTTCTTCCCCCACTTGCAACGGTAAACCAGAATTTTTTTTTTCTTCCCCCCTATACTAGTAAACCAAATCCAAAACACATCACATTGGCAGTAGTAAACAACTAGATATGAGCATAATATATATATGTCCACTAACCCACTTCTTAAAAAAAAAAAAAAAAAAAACTAAACTAAGACATGTACTGATTAAAAAAAAAAAAAAAACTAACACACATAAATGTCCACTAACCCACTTTTATTGTTTTTTTAAAATACTTTATTACCATTATTTAAAAAGAAAAAAGCACCCCACGTACTAAGAGTTAAAAAAAAAAAAAAAAAAAAAAAAACTAACACACAGTAAATGTGGGTGTTTAAATACATCTATAGTTATTGCCAAAAAAAAAAAAAAATCCCCAACAGTTTTAATGTTATCAAATTACTTCCCATCTCTTCCTTAAAAAAGAAAATACTCCCCATCTCCATCCTCAAGTCCCTACTTTTTAATAATACTAAGAGGAACAATAGTACTATTTCTTTATCTATTTTATTTGTCTAGTTTAATGTTTAGTATTTATTTTTGTATTTTATTTCAATTACCATGAGTAGCTAAATTTATAATTAGGTTTGAGGATGAAACCTTGTTAAGGATTGTCAATAATATTTATGTGATTTGATTTTTCCCACAATAGTTGTTCTTTAATGATTTAAATTGTACTTGCTTCATATCAATTGATTAAGATGGGATTCTAGATATGAGTTCGATCATGTTTTACTCATGATTTAGGATTTGTCTTAATTAATTGAATGCTTGGTTTATTATTTCTTGATTTTTAAAATTGGATATCTCTTATGATTTGTTTGGCTACAGATACAATTGATAATTTCATTTTATACCTAGGAAGCGAAGAAGAGCATGCTTTAGATATTTAAATAGAAGTTTTAATGATAATATTTTCCATGATCGCAAGATTGATTTCTAGATTATTATGCCGTAGTTGGGAAAAATTAATGATCATAAATATATGCTGATATAAATTAACAATGAGGATTCCAAAATCTTAATTCCTTTCTTTAGATTGTTTACATCTCTTTACTGCCTTATATTATATCTTTGCTTAATTTAATTAGTTTCTTAGTATATTTAATTTCAAACTACCAATTTTTATTAAACTAGATTAGGATTAATTTGGTTAAGATTTGATTAATTTTCCTATGTTCATTCAAGTCCCTATGGGTTCGACTTCATTCTTATCAAACTATATTTTGGTACGGTTCATACACTTATAAGTAATTTAAAATTTCACAACAAGAAGGTAAAGGTACCTCAAAAGATCTGTACCTTTGTTTGGAGGCCTCTCTATGACAAAATTTCTACTAATCTTACCTTTAAGAGCAAAGGAATTCCAACCACAAGCTACTACCCTCTTTGCAATGCAGAAGATGAATCCACCTCTCACCTCTTCCTTTATTCCCCCTTCACTAGAGCAATTTGGCATGGGTCACCTTTGGTGTACACACATCTGAATTGAACAACATCATTATCCAAATTTGGATTAGGAATGTTATACTCAGACATAAAAGACTAGAGCCAAACATGATTCTTTACCTTTAAACTATTTTCACAACTCTATAGACCATTTGGAACCATAGAAACATGGTGGCACATGAAGGGAAACAACCTAAGCCCATGGAAGTGATTCTAACTATTCAATCTTTAACTTGTAGGTACCATGAGGCATTCAACAGAGACTCCACTTCTGCCCCCTAGATTGCAGATCAGACTCCTACAATTCAAAGATTTGGTGGACCTTGGCAGCTGATCATCAAGATTGCTGGAGCTAGAAGACAAAAAACTAAGAGATGTGGTTTTGCTTATGAATTCAGAGACCTGCAAGGAAACATCATGATTTCCAGTTTTTCAAGTTATGCAACAATGGCTACAAACAATGCAGCCCAGGAAGCTATGGTTGAAGCAACTGATAGAGCTAGGAACCTTGGATATACTCATATTCTAATCTTGTGCAGTAGCAAACAAATTGTTCAAGTTATCAACAAGGCTCAAGCTCCAAACTGGCAGGAATAGAATATGGTGGCATATCTCCGCTATTTTGCTCAGAATGGATTGTTATTTCATTCTTGTTTTGTTTCCAAGGTTATAACTTGTAATGTATATAGTGTCTGTTTGGGACAAACTGAAATTTCAACTTATTTTTACTATTATGCATAGGTTCCATTACACTTTTTGATACTATTCATGAGTTTAACTGTACTATTAAACTAACTTTTACATTTATCTATAGTGCTTTCAGCAAAAAGTTTTCAGTTTCAATTAAATAAGCAGTTTACAACAAGAAGGTAAAGGTACCTCAAAAGATCTGTACCTTTGTTTGGAGGCTTCTCTATGACAAAATTTCTACTAATCTTACCTTTAAGAGCAAAGGAATTCCAACCACAAGCTACTACCCTCTTTGCAATGCAGAAGATGAATCCACCTCTCACCTCTTCCTTTATTCCCCCTTCACTAGAGCAATTTGGCATGGGTCACCTTTGGTGTACACACATCTGAATTGAACAACATCATTATCCAAATTTGGATTAGGAATGTTATACTCAGACATAAAAGACTGGAGCCAAACATGATTCTTTACCTTTAAACTAATTTCACAACTCTATAGACCATTTGGAACCATAGAAACATGGTGGCACATGAAGGGAAACAACCTAAGCCCATGGAAGTGATTCTAACTATTCAATCTTTAACTTGTAGGTACCATGAGGCATTCAACAAAGACTCCACTTCTGCCCCCTAGATTGCAGATCAGACTCCTACAATTCAAAGATTTGGTGGACCTTGGCAGCTGATCATCAAGATTGCTGGAGCTAGAAGACAAAAAACTAAGAGATGTGGTTTTGCTTATGAATTCAGAGACCTGCAAGGAAACATCATGATTTCCAGTTTTTCAAGTTATGCAACAGTGACTACAAACAATGCAGCGCAGGAAGCTATGGTTGAAGCAACTGATAGAGCTAGGAACCTTGGATATACTCATATTCTAATCTTGTGCAGTAGCAAACAAATTGTTCAAGTTATCAACAAGGCTCAAGCTCCAAACTGGCAGGAATAGAATATGGTGGCATATCTCCGCTATTTTGCTCAAAATGGATTGTTATTTCATTCTTGTTTTGTTTCCAAGGTTATAACTTGTAATGTATATAGTGTCTGTTTGGGACAAACTGAAATTTCAACTTATTTTTACTATTATGCATAGGTTCCATTACACTTTTTGATACTATTCATGAGTTTAACTGTACTATTAAACTAACTTTTACATTTATCTACAGTGCTTTCAGCAAAAAGTTTTCAGTTTCAATTAAATAAGCAGTTTACAACAAGAAGGTAAAGGTACCTCAAAAGATCTGTACCTTTGTTTGGAGGCTTCTCTATGACAAAATTTCTACTAATCTTACCTTTAAGAGCAAAGGAATTCCAACCACAAGCTACTACCCTCTTTGCAATGCAGAAGATGAATCCACCTCTCACCTCTTCCTTTATTCCCCCTTCACTAGAGCAATTTGGCATGGGTCACCTTTGGTGTACACACATCTGAATTGAACAACATCATTATCCAAATTTGGATTAGGAATGTTATACTCAGACATAAAAGACTGGAGCCAAACATGATTCTTTACCTTTAAACTATTTTCACAACTCTATAGACCATTTGGAACCATAGAAACATGGTGGCACATGAAGGGAAACAACCTAAGCCCATGGAAGTGATTCTAACTATTCAATCTTTAACTTGTAGGTACCATGAGGCATTCAACAGAGACTCCACTTCTGCCCCCTAGATTGCAGATCAGACTCCTACAATTCAAAGATTTGGTGGACCTTGGCAGCTAATCATCAAGATTGCTGGAGCTAGAAGACAAAAAACTAAGAGATGTAGTTTTGCTTATGAATTCAGAGACCTGCAAGGAAACATCATGATTTCCAGTTTTTCAAGTTATGCAACAGTGACTACAAACAATGCAGCCCAGGAAGCTATGGTTGAAGCAACTGATAGAGCTAGGAACCTTGGATATACTCATATTCTAATCTTGTGCAGTAGCAAACAAATTGTTCAAGTTATCAACAAGGCTCAAGCTCCAAACTGGCAGGAATAGAATATGGTGGCATATCTCCGCTATTTTGCTCAGAATGGATTGTTATTTCATTCTTGTTTTGTTTCCAAGGTTATAACTTGTAATGTATATAGTGTCTGTTTGGGACAAACTGAAATTTCAACTTATTTTTACTATTATGCATAGGTTCCATTGCACTTTTTGATACTATTCATGAGTTTAACCGTACTATTAAACTAACTTTTACATTTATCTACAGTGCTTTCAGCAAAAAGTTTTCAGTTTCAATTAAATAAGCAGTTTACAAATGGACACACAGTCTAACTAAACTAGCAGCTTCAATGCCAATCCACCAATGTTGGGTGAACCCAACCCTTTTGTAATCCTACGTTTCCTACAAATGGTATCCAAAAATAAAAATAGAGTTTTTGATATTTTTTTGTATTTTTTTAACCTTTAAAAAACTAAAATTAATTAGGCGAAACTACACAATTGGTCCCTGAAGTTTACTCTGTGTGTGCAATTGGTCCCTTAAGTTTAAAGCGAGCACAATTAGTCCCTTACGTTTTAAAACTGAGTTGTGTTGGTCCTTTTACTAACTGTTATTAACAGTATTACTTACGTGACTAACAGAATAATGACTTAGTATTTTTTTTTAATTATGTAACATGTTTTTAATTAAAAAATTAGAAACTAAATTTACACGTGAGAAAAAAAAATCACTCGTACCAAATTAAAAATTTTATATTCTGCCTGTTGTAAAAACCCACAACGAGAGAGGGTTATCAGGCAATCAGTGATTTTTTTTACATAGCAGAGTACTCCTCAAAAAACAATACTACCCAAGTTGAAGAAAAAAAAAATTTCCTTTCTAGAAGAAGTTGAAGAAAAAGATGCGACGAATTTGGACACAATCAATGTGGTTTTGCTGAAGACTCGCATCGCGCCACGATCTTTGACGATGGCTAAGAGTCCAGGCACGCCATACCACAGTGCAGAGAATTGTAGCAAATGTCAATTCGATAGGCTGGAGACTTTGTCGTATTGGCTCAGTCATATCAAATTGGCAGAGTCTGTGGGCAAGCATTTTGTTTCGGCTGCTTTCTTTGGACTTGTCGTTGAATCCACAGCTGAGGTTTGGTGTTTCACTTTTTCTTTTTAAATTTTGTTTTGTCTTTGCAAGCTTATGCTTTTTATAATTGTAGTTGCCAATTTTCCATGTTTCGTTGTAAGAAAACACTAACGATGATATGTAAGAAATTAAGAATGTTCAGGTAATCAACTGTCTAAAAAGTTATGGAAAACTGGTTAAAAAAAAATTAAAAATTAAAAAAATCACCAGTTGCCTGATAACCCTCTCTCGTTGTGGGTTTTTACAACAGGCAAAAAATAAATTTTTTAATTTGGTACTGGTGATTTTTTTTTTTCTCATGTGTAAATTTAGTTTCTAATTTTTTAATTAAAAACATGCCACATCATTTAAAATCAAGTCATTGTTCCGTTAACAATAATTAGTAAAAGGATCAACACAACTCAATTTTAAAACCTAAAAGACTAATTGTGCTCACTTCAAACTTAAGAGACCAATTGTGCACATAGGGAAAACTTCATGGACCAATAAAGTAGTTTCGCCAATTAATTAATATGCTCAAAATATGATTTGTCAATATTCTTTTTTTAATAGTTGATGCGGCACCATTATTTTTGGAGTTTTATTAATAAGTTGATGACATGGCATAATATTGACCATTGGAGACTGCAAATAAATTCATGAAAAAATTTATTTTAAAACCAATTTAAAAATATTTTTATGGAAAAAAAAAAGTGATTAAATTTTTTGTCAACTTTTTCAAATTCTCATAAAAAATTTCTTAAAATTAATGATTAATGTATGTCCTTGAGACATTAATTAGACCCTATAAGAATTGCTAATAAGGTATTATTATTTTAAATTATTTATAAATTAATGACACATTGTATGAGGTAATATCATAACTATTAATTACAAAATGAAAAGTTAGGATTTTAAGAATTTTATGTGAGTGTGGAGCTTGTGTCCAGTGGCTAGTAGGGACGGACCCAGGTGCAGGGCAAAGGGGGCCTGCCCCCCCCCCGGGGTCCAAAAATAAAAATTTTTAGTACGTAAAATTTTAAAAAAACAAGTTTGGACCCCTTGGTTTAGAGCTTGGGCCCCCCTTGGTTTTTAACTAAGGCCTTTAGCCAGTCAACCCAAGAGTTTTCAAAAGCCCATGAAAACCTTAAAAAAAAATATTGTATAAATCTATTTATAATAATAATAATATAATATATAATAATGTGGTTTATATTAAAATATTAGATTATCTATTTATATCTGATAATAATAGGAGGACAAATAATTTTTTAATTGTTTGATTTGATCTAATTGCACTTAAATAGTAATTTGCACTTCATTGTTCACACTTTTTTTTAACAAAAATTATTGTATAAATCTTCAAAATTTCATACCTATTAATCAATTTTTTATCCTAAATGTTGAAACATTAGATGTAACTCCTTAGAAAAGCTCTAAAATGTAAAAAGGTAAGTTCAAACCTATTAACCTAAGTACAAATAATTTAGTACAGTGAAAAAAATGTAGGCACAAGTTTATTTAAAGTTAGTTTGTGAAATAAAGTAATTTAATTTTGGCCATAATTTGGGCCAAATTAACTTGAGTTTTTTGCATTTTGAGCTATCGTAGACTTAACCTATTAACACAATGTAGGCATAACAAACTTGTTCCTCCTAAGAAAATTTCCTGGCTCCGCCAGTGATTATATGGATATGCGTTTGATTTTTTTTTTTTTTTCGCTTATCTCCGGCCCCCCCTAGCTTGAAATCCTGCATCCGTCCCTGGTGGTTAGTGACATTGGACACGTTGCGATGTGGACACATGTCCAACACTAAACATGTGTTTGTATTCTAACGGGTCCAATAGCTACTGGCTACTAGACACAAGTCAAAACTTTTTATGTGATACATCACATACTTTGGATGTGGTGGTTATTTTATAAGTATAAATACTTGTAGTGTTTGAGAGGTAACAAAATTTAACTCTCTTAAAAAGAGTTTCACACGCGTATACATCTAAATTAAGTTACAGTAAAATTTTTTTTTTTTGGGTATAAATTTTTTTTTTTTTAAATAATGCGTAGAGTTATGTAGGAACTCTTATAACTTTTTTTTTTTTTTTTTCGCGTACTCTACTACTTCACGTATCCCCTACGAATATGCAAGTTCAGGAATAAATACAACACCAAGAATCCTAACCCCTCCTATCGGCCGAATGCTTCTTTATGTGAAAAAAGCCTTCAGACGTCGTGACCCTCTTTAGCCACCAGCCCCTCTGTCTTCAAACCGCCACATCGCTCGCTCTCACAGGCTCGTCACTCTCTTTCACTCCAGTGAGTTTTTTTTTTTTTTTTTTTTCTTGGTTTAAAATTCTAAGATTTTGTTTTTGATCTATCTGCTTATATAGTTATATGTGAATCTTTGGTTCTCTGAAACTGCTGTGTTTGCGTTTGTTATTTATTTTTATTCTATTTGGTTATTGAGAAAATAGCCTCCCTTTTTTCTTCGGAAATTCGCTAAGACAAGTGAAGGTCTGCAAATTCTTATAAATCCTGCCTTTTTATTTTCTCTATTGTACGTATATAACCCTTTTTATTTTCTCTATTATATTAGGGGCGTAGCTGTCCCCCCCCCCCCCCCCAAATTTTGAATTTACCCCCTAATTTTGAATTTTTTTAAATATATATAATTATTTTAATGTTTTCGAAATTTAGCTTACAAAAATAAGAGTTGGCCCCCAAATATTTGATTTAGTGCTCTTAAAAAAAAATAGTCTAATAATTATAGACACATAATATTATTTTTCGCAATTCTATTCTTTATTGTAAAATATACTCTTATATCTGTTAAATATTTAATAAAGTTTGACACCAAACTTTTTTGAGTCTATATCTTTTTCAACTAATTTTGTGGCAATTAATAAGTCATTGATTCATTAAAAAAATAATGTTACTAAAACTACACATGAAATATCTCTTTAGTTACATAATGGGTTAAAGCAAGATAACTTCAAATATGTTTAAAGCCTAGTTTATTTCTCTAAGTTTTGGATGATTCATGTTTTTGAAAATTTCATTAGTTCAATTGAAAGATTTTTTTTTTTTTACTTACTTTAGTATAAAATTTGATAATTTATATCAAAAATAAAATTTTTTAAGAATTTCACTATAAAAATAGTAAAAATGAATTTTATTTTATGAAAAATCGCCATCAAACATAATTATGATTGAAATTATTAAGCTCTTTTTTTGTTGTTGGGTGTGTATATATATAACTTATCAAATAAAAAAGTGTGTGTACATAATAAAAAAGTGTGTGTATGTGTATGTGGCAATTGCCTTGATAAATATATTAGAGTTGCAACTTAGCCCCCAAACAAAAAGTTCTAACTCTGCCCCTAATTATATATAGTTTTTTTATTTATCATTATTTAATTTTACACTAATATCAACTAAAGTAGTTTTGTTTATGTTCAGTTTTCATTATAATTATGGCAAAGAGACGGACTAAGCTCTCAAAGAGAAGACACCAAAAGGTGATAAATTTCAATCATTCTATAATGCTACAAATATTAGATATTTTATTTATTTCTGGGATAGTTGTTATATTCTTTTCTAATCTACCTTAACAATTTCCCCAGGATTGGTTAAGTAAATTGCCAGATGAAATTCTTGTGTCCATTCTGTCACTATTGACATTAAAAGAAATGCAGCGGACAAGTGTTCTCTCCAAAAGGTGGAGATATTTGTGGACATCTACGACCCGCTTGGACTTCAATGATTCAAGGTTACTATCTCTTGTGAGGAGGAAGACATCCGATCAACAGAACTTTAGTTATAATGGTGTTGATCAAGCCTTTCTCATATTGGCGATTGTGAAGAATATAGAGTCTGAATTTGTTCGTTGGGTGAATAGTATGTTGGAATTGCATCAAGGTAATGCTATAGATGAGTTTAGGGTTGTTTCTGAAATGAATGGGAGGAAATTCAAGTCGGAAATTGACAATTGGATATGCTTTTCACTGAGAAAAAAGGTTAAAAAGCTTTCGTTGGATTTCATGATGAATGGGGTGGCCAATGCTTATACTCTTACCAGTCAGATTTTTCATAGTTACAGTCTCGATTCCTTATCAGACCTCTCTTTGACTTCTGTGGAAGTGACTGGGGAAGTTCTTGAGTATGTTTTATCCAATTGCCCATTCATTGAGATATTACATGTGGAAAATTCAAATTCTCTAGTGAAGTTAAAGACTTCTAACCCTTTGCCCAAGCTAAAGCACTTAGAATTAAACTGCTGCTCTCTCAAACATATTCAGATTTCTGCTATAAATCTTGTTTCTTTCAAATACAGTGGGCTTTATAAGACGATAAAGATCCTTCTAGGGGATGTTCCCAATTTTGTTGATCTGTATGTGAAAAATGTGACAGATGACTGTTTTCACTATTTCTTACAAAATGATTGCCCACTTTCACGTTATCTCTCTCAGCTGGAGACACTTGAGCTAGATCTTTTTACTACGGTTAGTCATAATTTCATTGTGAACTCCATTGTGCCTTTTCTTTTTTCATACATCAACGTTTGTATATGAATGTGTTCCTTTTTCTTGGTTCAATTGTTCAGGACTCTTTCCAGGTTCCCAAATTTCCAGAGTTAAGAAATCTCAGGCAATTGAAATTGGATATATATCCTTACTTTAGTAGCCTCCGTTGTTGCGTTTCCTTGCTAAACGCATCCCCTGTTTTGCATAGATTTGTGCTCAAGGTAATGCTTATAATTTTAGAGTTTTTTTTTTTTTTTGCTCAAGGTAATGTTTATGATTTTAGATTTGTGGGATTTATTGTGCAGACATTTTATTATCTATGTTTTCACTTTAGGTGTGTTTTCCTATACATTGACTACAATTCTTAGTATGCATATGTACTATGTAACCACAAATTTGTTCTGTTACATACTATAGATAATTCCCACATAATGGTTTATTGTTGTCTCAAATCTTTTAGAAAATATACAACAAAAGTTATTATAAAATTATTTCTGTTTAACTCCTGTTTTCATTCTCTTGTACAGCCCTTACTATGCCTTTTTATATTGCGTTTTTTGCTATCTTTAGAGATTATTGGTTTGGTTTAAGTTACACTTAATGGAACTTTTATTAATTTTATATCACTAACTTCTTAATGAATATATTTGTTGACAAATCCGTTATGTACTTATATTTATTATCTAATTTTATATTGAAGGCACTTGTTTTAATGTTTTTTGGAAACTAAATGTCCACAATGAACTTGCTAGTCGTGGATCATTCTCTCTCAAGAATTATATGTTTTTAAGAGCTTGGTGCAAATAAACTATTAGGATTTTTAGACCCCAGTTGTCTAAAATTTTATCAAATCTTAGCCAAATAATTAATTATGCAATAGATCCTGATTCTAACAAACATCAAATAAGCATAGATCACATGAACACCAAGAATGATAACTTAGAAAAACTATTGAATTGTGGTTTTAAAGTAAAAAACCTAGGAGGATTTAACTTAAACAATTTTTAAGGCAACATATCCATTAGATAGAATCGAAGTTTATACAATAGATCTAATCCTAAATCTACTACTACCTCATGTAGTACTTACGTGACCACATGCAATTCCGAATTCACTGACTCTTTTACTATGAAACTATTACACACAAACTCTCTTGTTTGTGATTTTGAGATCTCCACTCAAAGGTTTTAGATTAGCAACTGTGGTTAACTGATTTCATACAAACTTCCTTGTTTGTAACTCTAAGATCTACACTTGAAGGTTTTGACCAAAAACTATTGTAGACTAGAATGCTCTATGGTTTCATACATATCTGAACTATGGCAGCAACAACATTGTATTAAGTTTTCTCTATCTGCTCTTGAGATCTCACGAGTTGAATAGGTGGGGGTTTAGATCTATTCTCTGAAGAGCTTAGGGTTTCTGCTTCTCTAACCTCTCAATAAGTATTGCTTGATGGGCCTTTATATAGACTCTCCATCAGGGTTTCAAAAACACACATATACAGCAGACTTAATAAATCACATCAGATCTGAAAAGCTGAATCTGCGAATCTCGATCGATTGAGCTAGGAATCGAACAGCAGTCAAACTTATCTCAATCAGTCGAGGCAAGTGTCAAGCCAGCATTCAAACCGACAGATTCTTCTTTTTCTTCAGCAAATCTTGAGCTTTTGTCTTAGACTTACAATTTACATTAAGAACTCAGCAAGACTCAATACTTTTGTCATCGGTTGCCAACACCTAGTCCTTTGGACCCAACATAAACCATTCCATTCTCTATTGGATGGCATTCACTTTAAAGGATAAACATGATAAGGCTATTTTGAATGCTATTTTGTTTTTAGTTTTTTTGTAACTTCAATTTGGTTAAATGAAGGATAGTTTTAGATGCCCGTAGGTTAGGAAAACTACTTTTATTCATATGAATAGCGCTAGCACTTGGCTTTAACAATGGAAGCTGCAATTGGTTGGCACCTTGGCATAATTGGCTTTATTGTTTCTTGTAACATGCATATGTTTTCCTTATGTTGTAATGATGTTTAAAAGTACATTTGCATCTAATAAGCCCGATAACAAGCCTTATGGAAACTACAATGGTCTCATTTGGCATAAGCATAAGTGATAACTTACTTCTATTCAACAATAATAAATTAGACAACCTATTACCTGAGGCAACACAATAATTCTGATCAGCTTGAAGTATTTTGTTGATGACATTGTGAATGGTGTCCCTATCTTTTAACTAGCATAACACTGTTACTTCTTCCTTGTGACAGTTTATTGGCCTAGATGGTCCACGGGAAGGAAAAATAAAGGTACCGAGGGCTAAATATCCACACCAGTGCCTCAAGGTGGTTGAATTGATTGGTTTTTATGGTTGTACTATTGACATGGAGCTTGCCTTGTATGTAATCAATAATGCTCCGTCATTGGAGAAGATAATTATTGATACGCGAAGTCCATGTTTGGGAGAGAAGATAATTATTGATACGCGAAGTCCATGCGTGGAAGAAATATTACTTGATTCTAGCGATCCTAAGAAATTAGCAGCTTTATATTATGTGGAGCAACTAAAAGCAAGAATAGCTCCAGGGGTGGAATTGGTGGTACTATAGGGGTGTTTGGTTCATCATAATATGGTAAAAATCACAATGACATTATGGGAATGTGAAATTACGATTTTTGGTTCATTTATTTATATACAAGTTTACGTAGCATTTGGTTTAGGGAATTCACATTGTCCTCTGGCATCAAAATTCCTTAAAATGTGATGTCTGATAAATATTTGGTTTAATTATGAATCTACTAAGATTTCCAATTGTATAAGATTCTTATGTTTGAGTTATTTATAGGAATCTTATAAGGATAATTATGCATCCCATACAACTAAAGAGAGGGAAGAATTACTACAAACTTAAAAGACAATTTGAGTTACAGTATTTAAATTCATTTTAACCCAATTGAAAGAGCAAGAAGTGACTAGGTTCCAAACTTAAAAAGCAATGTGCTTTGTGTGAATTATCAAGTCACTTTTTTGATATCTTTCTACAAATAAATAATGAGAGAATAATATACATTTTATATTTATTCAAAATTATTTAAACAAGAATCTAACATTTTCAAATGACATGTACAATACAAAAATAATTGTTTAAATTCTTATTCTTCATGCTATAACATAACATCATGTTTTGTCAGGGTTAATCAATCAAAGAGTTGTCCATTGCAAGTAATTATTCAGTGTACCAAGAGGATTATGTCAACATTGTCAAGTAGTCCTCCAACTCAATGGTACATTGCCATATGTTCAAATTAACTGAATTTGATTTTAGTTACAATCCAAAATAAAATCTGTTAGGCCACAAAGAGTTGGCAACTCCGGCCCACTTTGAATCAAGCCCAAAGGCCCATGTCGAGGACCACCTGGGATCCGAAGACGTGTCCAAGGTCCGAGGACAAAGCGTGAAGGCCTAGTGGTCCAAGAGGCCATGCCGAGGATGATCGCATCCTCGGAACTCCGAAGCCAGAAAATAGGCGAGCAGCAGTCCCTCAAGGAGAATCTCCCAGAGTATCCAAGGGGCATATAGTAGGAGCCAAGCACCGGACATGGAAGCATGGTGGAGGAGCAAGTCCCAGACGAACTGTTACCTCCACATTAAATGCCCTCAACTAATGTCCTGGCCGCATTAATGAGGATAGGACCTCTGAACAAGGCCATCTTGGGCGCCGCAACCCACAGAGGGATGGGAATGCGGCTGATGGGACAGGCACTCAAGTGGAGACCGGATTGATCAACAAATGTAGGGCTAAGATCAGCGGAGAGAGAGATATATAATGTAAGAAGTCCCCCTTGAGAGGGGGACGGACGGGGGGAGAACCAGAGAGAAATATATGTTGTAACCGTGCGCTTCCTTCGAGCGATTCTTCTGTAAACTTACTTGAATGAAATAAGAACAACTACAACCTCTGTAATCTGTCCGAGAAACCCTGCTGTGCCCCCTAACCCACATTTAGGTTATCATAGCCCACGAATAACCATGCATGGCCGTTGCATTCTTTACTAGGGCCTAGCTCTTGAGCCCATACTCTATAAATTCATTGTCGGGGGTGCCCTTCCGAAAACGGAGCCCCTACATAATCATTTAGCCAAAAGTCTTGTAAGTCAACTAATTGACATCCTTTGGTATATCCATGAAATAATTCAAAGTTTAAATCCCTCTTCCCTTATTATAACTATCAAATTATCCACACACACACACACACAACCCTTCACTACATGTCATCAATTAGTCATTCCTCCCAACCAAAGCTCTAGAGATGGATCCAAACTAAAGCTCTAGGAAGTGGAAAATGGTAGGTTGTATCTTCACAACACTAAAATGACTTGTTAACACAAATTGTCACCCCCATCTTCAAATCATTATGAATTATTTGGCACAATTGAAAAAAAAATTAATAAAAATGTACATGTGCTATGGATCTACTACCATTCCCCATCAAAATTTTGAGGAAAATCGAAACAAATATAGAGTATATTGATTTAAAAATAATAATGGAAACACATGCATATTAATTATTAAAAAGTACGGAATTTTCTTAAAATATGTCATATCATCTCTCTCTCTCTCTCTCTCTCTCTCTCTCTCTCATGTCAACACAATATTTAAATAAAATTATTTTTGTTTAATCCAAACTTAAAAAAGAGTGAAACTCTATCTTTCTAACAAGTCCAACTTAAACTCAAACTCATCATTATCATTTTTTTTTAAACAAAATTATTTTTGTTTAATCAAATCTTAATAAAGAGAAAAACTCTATCTCTTTAATACAACTTAAACTCAAATTCAAATGTTGATAATCTATATAAAAACAAAAATTCTAATAGGACTCAAAAAAAAAAGAAAAAAAAAAAACTCATGTTAGATTAAGAAAAAGAGAGAAAGAGAGAAAGACTCCTGTTAGGACTCTCTCTCCCCTCCTTAAAGTCATAATAGTTATCACCTCAAAACGCTAAACTTAACTTCACTTTAAGCTTCAAAAAGAGAGAGAGAGAGAGAGAGAGAGAGAGACATAACCAAAAAAAAAAGTTAAGATTAAGAAAAAAAAGAGAGAAGGACTCTTGTTAGGAGTCTCTTTTCTCCCCTCAAAACCTTAGCAATTACCACCTTAAAATCCTAAACTTAACTTCACTTTAGGATTTTTTTTTTTTTTTTTTTTTTTTAAGAAGAAGAAGAGACTAACATTAAAAAAAAAAATGCAAGCAATTTGATTTCAAATTTTATGTTGATATTATTAATAAAATTTCAATTCAAAATATGTGGATATTTGTTTATATTGTTATTAATGAATTTTATGGGGTTTTTGATATTTGCATTTCAGTAGGTTGATCTTAATTCTTCACCTTAAATGCTTTTTATTTAGGTTTATGTGATTTTTTGTTGATTAATTATTTGTTTGGATTAATTTCAATTAATTATTTGTTTGGATTCAACATAAAAGATAATGGAATTAGGTATTATAATTTTGATATTGTTCTATGTTTTGAATTGTCTATATTGTTATTTGTAGACACTCGAATTTGTACCCATAATTTAATCTTGGAAGATGATTAGAATGACCATTCATATACCCAAATATTTAGAGTTGTATTACATACATTAATTCATTCATTACATATCATAAAAATGATTTTGAAATTCTAACGGTCGCAACAGTATGTCTGATTCCCAAATCAGACCTTCTGATTGAAAGATATCATGAGATCAAGTTTTCAAGGTTAGCATGCATTGTATGGGGTGAAGCTGATCACGTTTGATTAATTGAAATTAATTTTGATTGGTTAATGATTAAAATTATGAATTTTTGTGACTAGTTAAGTATTTTTCTTAAAGTGAGATTTGTTACATGGGATTAAAACAAATAAGCTAATCTATATATATAATAATAGTTGAAACATTGAGAAACTCAAATAGAATTCCAAATTAGAGTTTCAATTTTATGTCATGTGTCATTCCAATTGTTCAATTAGAATCTGAAATTGGAGTCCAATTTTACTATACATGTGTACAAAGAAAATAATCAGAAGAATATAATATGATTTGGGGTTGTTTTGGAGAGAATCATTACTTTGATTCATTGTTTTTATTTATTTTTACGTAGGTTCGTTGTTCTCTTAGTTCAAACTTCAAAGTGTCTAGGGAATTATAACAGGGAGTCAAATATGGAAAGTGGCCTTGGGAATTAAAAATAAATTTCAAAAAATTAATTAAAAATTAAAGATTAAAAATCAAAGAATATTGCAAGAGATGCACCACTTGGAAAAATTGAATTCCAATTGAAATTCATTGGACTTGGTAATGAGATGAGATGAAATTAATAGCACATTATACACTCATGCTTTGGGAATTGGTAGTACCAATCTAAATCCATTGGACTTGTTTCGTGATTATACAACTATGAAGGATGTATAAAAACACGCACAAATCCATCTCTTTATAAAAAGAGATTGGAGAGAATTTCTTTTATCAACCATGCAATTTCAAAGGTTTTTTCTTCATACAAATGCCCATCATGTTACAAAATGACCCATTGTAAAACTACAAAATGAGTACAATTCTGAGGTTTTTTTTTTTTTTTAATTTTTTAAGCTACAAAAATTTCAATCATCAATGGAGATTGAAGATTCAAAAGCGTGAATGGATCTTTTGGATAAACATCATCACCAAGGTTCATTTTTCTATGTAATATTTCCATTTAGTTTTGATTCCCTTAATTGATATAGTGATGGGTTTGTGTGTATGCGCATACATTGAGTCAATATTAACATTTTTTGAAATCCTTTAGTCCTTGCTTGATGATTGACTTCTCTTGCAGATATCAATCTTGCACAAAGATGGCTTTCAACCTATTTGGTGTGACCTTACTGAAAACAATATTTAGCACATGGGAAGAATATCCAATGTCAACCTTGTGAATTCTTAAACCTATTAATTAGTCTCCTTTATGGCAAACACCTCTCTCTTAGTAGCTTCATGGCTGCCAATTTAGTTTCATATTACTCTATTTTGGCTTATAATTGTGCTACTTTTGAACATTTTTTTACTTAAGTTTGTTTACTATGCCAAATGTCTCTAAAGTTTTATTTACTTAAGAAACAATTAATCGTATGAGCTTAATTGCCCTTTAATTACCTTTTCAATATACGCATGACTGCGACTGTAACTTGTATACTATATCAATCTATTGTGGTTCAACTCGCTTTCTTTTACACACACACACACACACACACACACACACACATATATATATATATATATATACTGCTAAGTTTTGTTAATAATTTTATGGTTAATAATATGAATTTAGACTTAACTGAGCCTTTTAAATATGAATAAACTCATGATTAATAATATATCCATTCCCATGCGGTAGCATGGGTTACATACTAGTAATATTTAAAGACAGTAGATAATTAGGATTTTGGGATAATTATATTTAAAATCATTATTTTAAAAGTCTTAATTATCACTTTGGAATGAGGTTTATCATAAAAATAACTTTGAAATTCGTCCAAATACAGTTTTAGAGTTGGAAAACACTTTTAAAACGTGCTAATCAAGTAGCAAATTTTCATATTCACATTCCAATGCACTTTTGGCATAGTAGAACTCAAAATTTGGACAAGGGTATTTCTGGAAAAGTTGTAGAGAATCGAATTTCCCTTTAGCTGTTAAAATTTCAGCTTAATTTGAATTTTGAGTAAAAAGATATGATCAAATATGGAAACTAGTTCAAAATCTGAAAAATCAGCTTACTCTTATCCAAATCTCCTTTTTTTAGTATTTTCCCCCATACATTTTTTGCTTATTTTTTTAAGCATTCCAACTTCTGTAAATAGGGGATGTTTCTCAAAATTCAGCACATTTTTTACACTTTTTGACCCCTCCCCCCTTTTTTGGCTCTTCTCTTCTCTTCTATTCTTTTCAATTGCCTTTACATTAAAGACGTTTTGGAGGCTTTTTCCTTAGGAATTTTTTTTTTTTGTAAGTAAAGTATTTTAGGCTTCAAAGAGGTGAATAAACTTCTTTGAATTCTAAAATATCATTTCATTAGAAGAGTACGCTCTTGCAAGAGGTATTCTATTTTTTCTTTCTTTTCTTCTTTCATTTTTTTTTGTTATTGTTTGTTGCATGAGGCATGTTTTACTCTTTTTTTTTTTTTTTGGTTCTTGATATTGTTGAGGGAGAAATTTATGCCTCTGAATAAAATGTTAGGAAGCCAAGCCGAAACTCGACTATGGACTCTTGAGATGGTACCCAAAGGCTTTCAATGTGGTGACAAGTCTATCCAAACAAGAAACAAATGCTGCACTTGACAAAACAACAACAAAAGCCCAATGAAAAATACTTTATAATACTTAATTAATACATTAGAGGTCCTGTTCTGATAGTACAAGGGAAATAAATTCTCCAGTGGTAAGGGTGAAATTACACTTAAGTCTAGAAAGATAAACTCTCCAATGGTAGGGGTGAAATTACACAATCCAATAGTCAATGATTAAATAAATTTAGGAAAATGTTAACTCTTGGGAGTCCTTGTATGTCTCGGTCAGGAGAATTTATTGTACTTTCAGCCATCATTACATCATGTGAGGGAAGAGTTCAATTGTTACAAATACATTATATCCTTCAACGGTAAAACAAAAAGTAAAGATTAAAGGTTCCATGGGAATAAGAAAATGATTAATTGGCATGGTGTGAAGGGAGAGAGAGATCTCAGCTCAGTGCAACAAGTACTAAACTAAGATTTTGGTGAGTGTGCATTCATAAGGCATGAATGAGGTAATATGGGCTGTTTTGAGTGAGTGGGATATGATTAAAATTGAGTTAAGGCTTTAGTGAGTAGTGGGTTATTTGTGACTAATTGGGAAACATTTATAAGTTGTGATTGTGTAAAGGGGGGAGAAGAATATCTGAGGTTAGGCGTGTTAGGACATATGTGGTTCACTTGTTAAGAATATATGTCACTCTTTTATGTAATTGGCTAATCTTTTGACAAAACACACTTTACTTGTATTTTGGTAGATCTAGGATGTGTTGAAATACTTCAAGAAAACATGTTTTAAGATCAAGTGTTGAAGTTATCAAGTCTGTCCAAGAAACAAGCTGAAGAAGTGCAAAATTATTAAATCTCAACACCTGCTCGACGCCTTCTATCTATCGAGGTTTATAAAATCAGAATTCTAATCTGATTTCTTGAGATCCGTGGATGTGTCTTTGGGCATTCTTTTCTTCTAACCCTAGACATATAAAAGAATTGTTTTAAGGGCTATCAAAGTGTTCACAAGTTGCACAAGCATTGAGCAAACTTTGTTCAAGTAAATTGTGACCGGAGACAAAGTTTTGCCCTAATTCATCTCTTCTGAAGAAGTTGTTGTGTATGTGCACCTTTGGGTTTTGTGACCAAGCATCTTCTTGATCTTCATCATGGATGAATTGAAGAACTTTGCAGCCAACAACTCTTTCTAGTTAGTGATTGAAGTCACATACTGGGATCCGCGCATTGCTTAGTCACGTACTTGGGAGCCGTGCATCAAAAGGGGAACTGTCACTACAGAACAAGTCCAATTAGGTATTGGGGTAAGGGTTCAACTATAGGTTGGTAAGGTACTTCGAATTTTTTTACTTGTAACCGCTTGTTGTGATATTAGTAAAGTTTAGGTAGTGGTAACCTAAAAATCACCCAGTGGGGTTTTGGCCGTCAGGTTTTTCCCCATTCGTAAACAAATCACCGTATTATTTATTTTTCGCTACATAATTAGTTTATTGGTGATTTATTTCTGCTACCACACATTTTCACGTTAAATTTATTAATTAATAACTTTGGTAATTAATTAATTAATTTAATCATAATGGGTCAATACGTTTTTGGCCTATCAAGTGGTATCAAAGCAGGCACACTCTGATTAGGTTTAATCTTTGCTGTGTTGATCCATTGACCCCTGTTTGTCATGAATAAAGGACAATCATTAATCATACCTCATTTATTTGGTGGCACTAACTATGCATACTGAAAAATACGCATAAGAGTTTTCTTACAGTCTTTAAATGAGAAGGTGTGGCAAGCTGTAGAAATTGGCTGGACCAAACCAAAAGAAGCGCCGGCTGATTAAGATGAAGCCAAGATCAAGGCAGAAAACTTCAACAGCAAAATATTGAATGTCTTATTCTGTGCAGTCACTAATGAGGAGTTTAAGAAGATATCCTCCACAGAAACTGCAAAGGAAGCATGGACCATTCTCTAGACAACCTATGAGAGTACAATAGTTGTCAAGGATTCAAAGTTTCAAAGACTCACTACAAGTTTTGAAGGAATAAAGATGGAGGAGGATAAGTCGTTCGATGAGTTCTATGCCAAGCTCAAGGAAAGTGCTTAGATCTCTACCCGAGAGATTCCATGCAAAGATTATGGCAATCGAGGAATCAAAGGATAATAACAAGATTTCTTTGACTGAGCTAGTTGGAAACTTGCAAACCTACGAGCTAGGACTATTTAGGATTGGCAAGTCAGGTAAAGGCAAGAGGATGGCCTTGAAGGCAAAGAGCAGTGACACAGATGAGTCTTCCAATGATGAAGATTCCAAGATGAAGTCCTACATTACAAAGCAGTTCAAGAAGTTTATGAAGAATGCCAATGGAAGGAACTTTGACAAAGACCGCAAGCAATCCAATTCTTCTCAGTTCAAAAGCCAAGACAAAGTGAAGAATGATACAAGGAATGGCAGTCAGTACACTGTTCCCATAGGACCTAAGTGTTTTAGGTGCCATGGCTTCGATCACATGAAGTAAGAGTGTCCCACATATCTCAAGAGTTTTAGGAAGAGCAAGGCACTTGCTGCTACGTTAAGTGACACTGAGCCTAAAGATGATTCCAATAATGAGGATGAAGGAATCTTTAATGCCTTCACTGCCACAATCAATCCTACTGAAGGGACTGTCGAAGAAGTGGACGAAGAAGATGAACTGGTGGAATCCAAATTTGAGAAGATGGATGATTAAGATGATATCCATACAGCCTATGAGAAGCGTGAGAAGCGTGAGAAACTATATAGGCTGCCCACCAAAAAGCTCAGTGATGTGGAACTTGATCATGAAGAGCTTTCCACAAAGTTTGATGAAGCTAATAAAACGATTAGTGCACTTAGGTTTGAGAACAATTTCTTGGTTGAGAAAACCAAGAAGCTTGAAGCGGAACTGTTTCAAGTCAGAGCTCAATTGGAGAGAACTTCAAGTGCAAAGCTCAATGAGATATTCAGCATTCAAAAATCTGCTTCGGATCGAACAGGTTTAGCGTATGGTCTTTCTTTCTCTAATATTGCTTCTACTAGTGCTACTATGTTTGTTTCTCCTGCTAATAATACTAAAATTGAGAACACTAATGTTAAAACTGAATTAGTTAGTAAGAACTTAAATAAGAGTAAATTTATCTTAGGAGAACCCCCTAAGCAGGATAAAACAGATGTTAAAAACCCTAGGGTTAAGAAGGCTAACTCTCAAAAGCCTAAACAGAAGAAGCAGCATCTCTGTCATCATTGTGAAGTTGCCAGTCATACACGGCCAAATTGCTACAAGTTGTAAGCCACTCAACAGAGCAACGGCATGATTGCATCTGGAAGCCAAAATCAGCTTCAATCCTCTCTTACTCCTCTTTATGATCTTCTTAAAGCCCTCATGTTCCTTTCGAACTTAAACGATTTCAATTCTTCCCTCTCACCGCCGGTTCAAGGGTTTAATCAAAGGAAAGGTTCTTCTAAGGTGTGAAAGAAAAATGACTCTAAGTGATTTTATCACTTTCTTCTATCTTTTTTGTTTTTTTTTTTTTTTTTTTTTTTTGCATTACTTGTGTGTTTTGCATTTTTTTTAGTCAGTCTAGTTTTATGCTTTACTTTGTTTAACATGTTTTTGCTTGTTTGTTTTCAGTTTTGTTTATTTTTAAAAAAAATAAAAAATAAAAAATCAGAAAAATACAAAAAACAGTGTGTGTTTTGTATACATTGATACTTGTGTACCTTGGATGGCCATTAAAACAAAGTTTTCTAGACTTTGTATTATCTGTAACTTAGATGAGCATTCTTATGCACAACTAAGCAAGTGAGCTTTGTGACTCTTATTTGTGATGAGTAAGATTAAGTTATCTCTTGAATTTAACACTCGTATCACTCTTTTTGACGAGTAGAACTAGAAAATCCTAAGAGAAAGGTATAAATAACCATCTCACCACTGTTGCCCACCAATCATAAAAGACACATGTATGCTTCGGCATAGCAAAAGTGCAATATCAAAGACATTCATATGCTTCTGCATAGCAAAAGTGCAATGTTAAATGCTTAACATCTTGGGTATTTCTTTTCTCTCTCATATATGTCCATGCATGATATGCTAAATAAAAGAAAATATGCAAAGAAAATAAAAAGCAAAAAGATCAAAAATGCTTTAAATATGATTGCAAGCATCTATTCTAGTAGACGTGGGAGTTATCGAATGTACCTCGAAGGTGATAGTCCCCATCAAATAGTTATGATTGTGTGTGAGTTAAATTGATTTTCTCATATCTCAAATCGTCATAATATGTATACGCAATCTTGCGATGTTTTTCATACACAACACTCAATATTCTTTACTACTCTTGATACATGTGCAGGTACAATGTGATATGGCCATCACAAGGTTTAACATGTGCTAATGGATGCTTACTAAATTGTCTTGACTTATTTTTGAAATATAAAATTGGTTAGACTTATTTAGTGTGTGTGTGTGTGTGTTTTTGAGGTTCCATGAGCTTAAATTTTCTATTGAGAGATAATTTTGAGAGCTTAATATGTTGATTGGATCATTAGTTGAGTTGTATATTGGATTGCATTCATGTCTGTGCTTTTCTCTTCTCGAAAAATTGTTTTGAAAAGCTAGCTCGACACCTCCTCAATACCTAGCTATTTGTCGAGCTTCTCAAGCTTTTTCTTATCGTAATCTCGACACTTCCTCGACACCTGGTGGATCGATCGAGAAAGTTCCTGCCTCCTCAATAGCTTCTCGACACCTGGTGGATCAATCGAACTTCTGTTCTTTGTTAGGTGATTCTTGTTCCACGATACCTCTCAACACTTGCAGCTGTCGACATTCATTTTTCTCGACACCTTCCTCAACAGAATTCTCAACACCTTAGCTGTCAAGATTTACTAAGGTTTCTATATAAACCCCTCATGCAATCTGCCTCTCATTTCTGTCGATCTTCTTCTCGATAGCTCTCCCTTTTCTCTCCCAAACACTCTAATCTCACTCCAATCTTGCTCCTCAAGGTTTCCTCAAGCTTTTTCAAATTTTTCTACACTTGGTAAGTTTCTTATCTCTTCATTCTTCATGCATTTCATGATTTAAAACCTAGGTTTTGGGGTTTTTCAAAATTGATGAGTGTTTATTGAAATTTTGGGATGGGTTTTCACTTACATGTGTTTAAAATCTTATGCATTGCATCACATTAGCATTATAACAGTATTTTCATGCATTTAGATGTGTGTAATATGCTTGAGTGATGGTAGGATTAGATTGGGCTGAGCCCATGATATATTTTCTTTTGCATGTCACATGTTCATGCATTCCCTATGTATACGTACTCTCTTTTCAATATATTTGATATTTTTGAATTGCTTGAGACTTTTTTGCTTGTCTTTCTCTCTCTCTCTCTCTCTCTCTCTGTTTACGTTAGTCGTGTCTATGGCACCCAAACGTAAATCTGTTCCGTCCCAAAATCCTCTATGTTCTAGGACATCTTCATCTTTTGATCCTACTCCTCCTAACATTCAATTCCATGATAAGGATGCTCGTAAGGCTTTCTCGGAGAACTTCTCTAGACAAGGTGTTCATTCGGAACACCAAGTCATTTTGGCAGACTTCGCCGACACTGACCTTCCCTCTGTCATTCACAGTAGGGATGGAAGTCACTGTGTGACGTCCTGATCACATGTCCTCTCATGCTTGTTCAAGAGTTTTACTCCAACATGCATAGGATTAATTGTTCAGTACCTCTCTTTTTCACTTGCATTTGAGGTATGCTTATTCCTATCACACTGCAGCTTGTTGTGAATGTGCTTAAGGTTCCTAGGATAGAGCATCCTAACTATCCTAGTTGTGAGCATCTACGAACTGTGTCCAAAGATGAGCTGATGGCTGCTTTTTGTGAGCACCTTGCTGACTGGTGTGAGCGTCAGTATACAACATGTAAGGCTTTTACTAAAGGCCCTTATTTCATAAACATGGTGATGACTTTTGTACTCCATCCTCTCTCTTACTCCAGCTCCATCATAGAGCCTCGTGCTCGATTTTTGTTATCTCTTCTTGAGCATCTTACCATAAATTTTCCCTCTCATTTCATTCTGTCTATTATAGATGTTCATTTAGATTCGGCGTCCCATGATAAGCTCATCTTTCCTTCAACTGTCACGAGGATTTTACGCCATTTTTCTGTCCATTTTCCTGTGTTCGACCACTTCACTCACATTTGTGCCATAGACGCCGCTATCATAAAATGTAATGCAGCGCAGTTTAGGTCACAACAACTGAATTCCACTCCTTCCTCCCATTCCGCTCCATCTCATACCGCTTCATCTACATCCGCTCCTTCTTCCTCTATGGGCAATGTATCTCTTGGAGACATCATGGCGCAGCTACAATGCATGGATGCTCACCTTGATACTTTCTCTACTAAGTTGTATCAGGTGAACGTTCGTATTGGTCATATTGCATGACGGCAGGCGACTATGGGTGGTTTTGCTCTTAAGGCTACTCCTTCACCACCTCCTCCTGTGGCTTCTGATTCTGATGCTGAGGATGATGATAATGATGATAGTGATGATGATGACACTTCGGATGATGATGGATATGCTAGCTCTACCAATGAGATGTTTACTTGACACTCTTACCATTTGTCACTCGTGACAAAAAGAGGGAGTAGTTTTGATATTGAGAGTAGTCATATTTAGAGAGAGAGTTAGTTTAGGATATTTTGTTAGGGAAAGAGGGTTGATATTTGAAGGATGTAGTAAGGATATGATGTATCTTTTTCTTTTCTACCTTTTTAGATACATTGTTCTTGTACATTAGGTCTTGTGACCAATTTTTACATACATTGTACTTATATTCTTTATATATTGGATGTATGTTTCTTTCGCTTACCTCTTCATGTGTTGTTTCTTTTCTATCTTTATACATATGCTTCTTATTATTGTATGCAATCTATTGTTTCTGTTTACACAAAGATGCCTTGATGAGTTTTGTTTAAAGTGTTTCAGAAATACAGGTTGTCAAAGTCTACTTGCCATAAACTCTTTTCTTGCAAAGTTTTTTAAGAATTTGTGTTAGGATAGATTTTATTATATTCAACAAGTGACTATGAGTTGAGTGATTTATGACTTCTCTCATATGTTCATTTGTTTGTTGTGATTTTGTCACGGATTGCCAAAAGGGGAGATTGTTAAGACATATGTGGTTTCACTTGTTAAAGAACATATGTCATTCTTTTATATAATTGGCTAATCCTTTAACAAAATGCACTCAACTTGTAATTGGGTAGTTCTAAATGTTTTTAATACTTCAAGAAACAAGGTTTCAAGATCAAATGTTGAAGTCATCAAGTCTGTCCAAGAAACAAGCTGAAGAAGTGCAATTTCATTAAAGCTCGACACTTGTTCGATAGCTTCTCGACACCTTGCTATCTGTCGAGATTTATAAAATCAGATTTTCTGATTTGATTTCTTGGGATCCGTGAATATGTTTTTGAGCATTATTTTCTTCTAACCCTAAACATATAAAAGGATTTTTTTTAAGGGACATCAAAGTGTTCACAATTTGTGCAAGCATTGAGCAAACTCTGTTCAAGCAAATTGTGACTGGAGACAAAGTTTTGCCCTAGTTCATCTATTCTGAAGAAGTTGCTGTGTATGTGCACCTTTGAGTTTTGTGACCAAGCATCTTCTTGATCTTCGTCGTGAATGAACTGAAGAACTTTACAGCCAACAACTCTTTCTAGTTGGTGATTGAAGTCACGTACTGGGATCCGTGCAATTGGTTAGGCATGTACTTGGGAGCCGTGCATTAAAAAGAGGAATTGTCACTACAAAATAAGTCCAATTGGGTATTGGGGTAGGGGTTCAACTATAGGTTGGTAAGGTACTTGGGATTCCTTTATTTGTAACCGCTTATGATAATAGTAGAGTTTCGGGAGTGGTGACCTGAAAATCACCCAGTAGGGTTTTTGCCATCAGGTTTTTCTCCATTCGTAAACAAATCACCGTGTCATTTATTTTTCACTGCTTAATTAGGTTATTGGTGATTTGTTTGTGCTGCCACGTATTTGCATGTTAAATTGATTAATTAATTAATTGGTTTAATCATGAGGGGTCAATACGTTTGTGGCCTATCATTTTCCATAGATACTTGCAATGGGCCTTTGGGCAATTAGTTGTAATGTTTGAAACAATAAGACAAGTTTCAAAATACCTTTGTAAGTAACATTTACTATGGTGAATTCCATATCGTAAGTAATGTTCATGGTTTCTAATAATCGCATCATAATTTAAATGATAAGCTTGTGGGATTGAATATTTATCATGAGTGTTAAAGGCATATATTATGGATGTTGTGATGCAAATGATGACATGTATTTCATGGGTTTATAATATGAGAACATAATCTTCAAGATAACTCCCTATGAGCTTTCATAAGACGATTGCCATGGTTTTTGCCATAGTGATATTTAAGCAACAATTATACCATGATATTTTTTCTTTACCAAGCGTTAATAATCTTGGGCTTTTTGATAAAATAGTGCCAACGTAAATTGGACTTTGATATTGCCAGCGAGAACTAGGCTTTTGATACTGCCAATGAAGATTGGACTTTCAATATTGCCAGTAAGAATTAGGCTTTTGATATTACCAGTGAGAACTAGGTGTTTTTTTACGAATAATTTGCCATGGGTTTGAATCATGAGCTTTTATAATGGGGTTGAATCCCGGCCCATTGGAAAAATAGTATTGCCATGAATTTGAATCATGGGTTTTTTCGAATATTGTTAAATATAAAATTCTTGGGCTTTAGAAAGGATTAGATTTTATCTCGCTCAGTAAATAATTTGGGCTTTTATAAGAAAATATTAGGTCCCATGGTGTTTTGCATTTGTAGCCCAATTTTGTGATAGAAAGGTTATGGGCTAGTATAGTGATAGTCAAAAAATATTTAGGCATGCCCAATAATTTTTTTGTGTCATTTGAAAACAAATAAATAGGTGTTATTTAAATAATATTAGGTGTAAAGAAATGTACCCCAACATTCAGCCTCCCAACTCACACGTGATCAAATTCTTACTATATTTTTTTCAAAAAGGAAAATATTTGGATCACACGTGCGAGTGCTTTTGTTATTACTGTTATTATTGCTATTATTATTGTTGTTGTTGTTGTTGTTGTTGTTGTCATTGCTATATACATATATGTTTATTTATATATATATATATATATATATATATATTTGTGTGTGTATATATATATGTATATATTTCAAAAACTTGTCATTGTTATATATCATATATACATATACGAGCATACATTGTTGTTGTTATTATTTAGTTATTTGTTATTATCTTTTTTTTTTTTTATCTTTATATATATATATATATACACACACATATATTTTTGAAAAATGGTGACCGTTTGTGGTGTTATGTGTGAACCCTTGGAAAACCCCATCTCAAATACTAGGGTGGTTACTGTTACCTGCAATAACTGCAACCCCCTAGCATGTCTTTTCAAGACTGGGTTTCACGTTTCTCAGTGCAACCCAAGGAGTTAATTCTGCCCTTTCCCCCTTATTTTTTGTCAAGGCCGAGAAATAGAGATAGGGGGAAAAGAAAAAAAATAAAAGAGAGAGAGGGGTTTCACCTTCTTCTTCCTTGTTTTGGCACCACCAAAAGGGAAAAAGAGATAAAACTTCTTTCTTCATATCTTCCCTTCTTGATTTTCGACAATAGAGAGGAGAGGGAAAAACTTCTCTTCATATATATATTGGCTGTTGTGAGAAAAGAAAGAAGGGACCATTATGTTCCTCCTCTATCATTCCTTTTCTTCTCCCTTTTATTTGTGTTTAAGAGGCTTCCATCATCAAGTTGTGTTCATGGCTGAAGAAGAGGAAGCACCCATTGCCATTGATGTCGAAATTGTGAGAAAATCGCTCCTACCATTACAAGACCCATGGTATTGCTCTTCTCCCTTATTTCCCATGGTTCCAACTGACATCGGTGCATCTGATACTCCTTCTCAATGGAATATAAAGGGTGAAGCCCCTAATCCTGAAATTGCATGGGTACCTACAGCATTTGGGGTTATGGATTTGCGCCTCCAGTAGAAGGAGCTTCTACCTTTACCAGTGCAATTTTGGTGTTCCTGTGGATTGATCAATGGTTGGCCCGATTGGCTTGATGAGGAAATCAAGAATGATGGATTTTTTCAAACTCTTTGCGACGCCAACATTTTTGAAGAAATACTGATGTCTCGAGGGTGGCATGTATTCAGGGACATTATCACACTATGGTATTTGATTCCCCGCTCAGTTCATCAAACCCTTCACTTTTTGTCTTGCCATAAAGCTTTCCCAAGGTATGTCCTCACCATTAGGTGCTTTATTTTTAGGTTGCCTTTACTTAGAATTAGACCAACTTCATTGTAAATTAGACCAACTTCATTGTAATGAACTAGCTGGTTCTTTGTACCACATTGTTGATTCTGGGGTAAGCATAGTGATGTTGCAAGCCTTTGCTTGGGAGCTTTCAAGAAGTTACCTTAACGTAGGAAAGAGCATAAGTTACATCCGTGACACTAAGAGGGTGATTTCGATTGGAATTCTTGATGGTGAAGAGAGATTTTTCGAGTTTAAGCATGGCCTACCTTTATTGATGAAGTGGATGGCTTTAAAGGTATGGGGTTTGTCGGCAATTGGTTCATTAGATATTGCCTCTGATTTTATTTTAAAGCCTTATGCTTATCATGCTGACGGGTTCTTTTCTCCTTCCCCATTTCCATGTGCTAGGCCTGATTCTCAAATGTTTAACTTAGGGGATGGCAACAAGGTTTTGAATTTTCTGCTCATTACTTCCCCATTGTCGATCCCTTGCCTCAACAGTTCAGGTTTTAGCCTCGTGAAATACAATCCTCAAAGAGTGTTACGCCAATTTGGGCTCGACCAAGATGTGCCTATAATTAATGATATAGAGTATGATATTCGAGAGGCAATGAGGCCTTTACTACATGCTTCGGCCATGGAATATTAGCATGAAAGGGAGGTGGATGTGTTGATCCCATGTAGGCGAAGGGAAGATCGTGTTACCCGGAGTATGTGTACCTACTGGCGGAAAGTAATGAACACCTTTGTTGACTTTGTTGCTAGCCGAGAGCACGAAAGGGTGACAATTGGCCCTCCAAGGAATGATATTCCTTCTAACCGATGCTTGGTTCCGAATACCCAGGCTATTTGTTCATGGGCAACCAGGTAGAAAATAAGTTTCGCCGAATGGCATGCTGACCTTGATGGTTGGGTCATCTATGGCAAAGACATTCCAGAAGAATGGAGCAATCAAAATAAGATAGTGGAAGCCCTTGAACTCAAAATTGAGGAGCGTAAGACACCAAGTAAAAGGGCTCGAAATGAAACTCCTCCGGCAGGGAGTGTTTCTAGGAGGACAAGGCCTAAGAAAGAGCATGTTGTTGGCAGCAGTAAGAAAGATAAATCCAAGTCTCCAATGATTGTGCTACATGATTCTCCAGTTAGGGATACAAGTCTTGCCCTCTTAACTCTAGCGGTAGAGGCTGTCGAGCCTCCATTAGTGCCAAGTATCGAGATTGTTCCTTTCTTGAGCCTAGATGTTGAGGCAAGGACATATAGGATAAAAACCATTACTCATAGGGTGAAAGTTGTTAAACCTGATGTTGAGAGCTCCTCTGGAAAGGTAAATTCTTAACCTTCAAAATCCTCTTCTTCTCTTCCCCCCACCCCCCTTTTTTTATTATTGTTGTTAATATTATATTATTTTTTTCTATTCCAATACTGAAATATTTCTTTTTGCTATCAACTGCCCCATCAATCTAGTGACAATGAGAGAACCTAATCTGAAGATCATGGCGGTGACTTTATGGACACCACCATAGGTTCCAGTAACCTTCTACTACTTGCCTCCTTATCACCCTATGTTTCTGTTGCTGCTGATGGCATTTCTATCACAGGTAATGTTGCTGATTCCTCAATGGTACACGTGAAAACTATGGAAATTGGTGAGGTTGGGGTTGTTGTTGACCCTTCACCAGCGCCTAGCAATGTTGTTGATGCTAGTGTAGTTGAAAGAGAGACCGGTGTACCTCCGTTGGTCCTTGAGGAAGTTGCTAATGGTGGCGCAACTGAAGGGGGTGCCACTGATCCCTTGCTACCACCTAAAGGAGTTGCTGGTGTAGCCAGAGAAAGCATTATAGGTGAACCTACCATGCCCACATCTGACCTTGATCCTCCCAAGAGCAGAAAAACCATAGGTACAACTTTTGCTGCCTATACTTCAATAATATCTAAAGATTTATCTAAAGAAAAAATTCCTTTTTGTTTCTTTGACAAATAGATTAACTCCACCAATCTTGTTTGACAGTTGTGGAAGGAGAGCCATCAAGTGCTGCGTTTCAAGGGGTTAAGGTTCAAGATTTCATAGAGATGTTCAATCAAGAAAGGGAGAATGACAAATCTGCCAAGGACTTCTATACACTTTTGGGAATCACAGTGAAATTTCAGCGGTTTGATGTTCCCGTTGAAGGTCTGCCATTGCTGGAGAAAGTATTGTCAAAGCATCCAAATTTTATGTCTAGGTGCACATTTGGTAATGCAATGAGGAAGGTGATGTTCCAATCCTTTGTTGCGGTTTTGCTTGACATAGAATGCACACCCCTCAAGAGTTTCAACTTGCATAAAGTACTTGAGTGGAAGGATGTACTTAGTGAGCTACAATCCATGAAGTTTGATGTTGGGTTCATTCTTGATTGGCTCAAAACTACTACTGTCTCATGCATCATTTGCGATGGTGAGATGAAGTTGGCTAAACTTGCGATGAAGATTGCAAATTTAGAGAAATAAATTGCAGCGAAGTCAGCAAAACTATCCCTTTTGACAAGTCAAAAAAATTTCTTCATGTTGTCCTCACCCACCAGCGGTGGCTCCTCCTCCACAGAAATCCTTGGCGGCTTATTGGATTAGGCTACTCATGCTTTAGTTTATTTTTCTAGTGGGCAACTCTGTTGGGATGTAATATGCATCTAACATGTTACTACATGTTTTGAGACTCTCTAGTTATAAAGACTTCTTTCCTCTTCTTCTTTTTTGTAATAGGAGGAAGAAGCTCTTCTAGTGATAGGTGCTGTTACTATTCATGTATGCGAAATTATTTAGCTATAGAAAACTTATTTAGTTGTGATTTGTTCATTTATAAGTGCTGTTGTTATTTGTGTAAAAGGTTATTCAATTGTAGGTACCAATATCACATGTGAAAGAAGGACTAGTTAACTATGGACATTGTTTTGTAAAAGGTTCATGCCTAAAAGAAATTTTTTGCATAAAAGGGTTTATCCATTGTCACTTTTTTATGTGTGCACATGTTTTTCTCAACTATTCATGTGAAGATATTGCACTATTCATAACAAAGGACACCTCCAACAGTAGTTGCTACGCCTTTTTTTTTTTTTTTTTTTTTTTTGCGAGAATGATTTTTTGAGCCAAAAGGGAGGGAAAAAATGTTTTGTGATAAAATAGTGTTTATTCATCTATGTATATGTATACACATGTATACTAACATACATATACGCATTATTTCCCTTTTTTTTTAGCCATTCACATGTAAATATTGTATTTTACATGGCAAAGGACACCTCCAACCGTAGCTACTGTGTTCCTTTTTTTTATTGCAAAAACCATTTTTGAGCCAAAGGCAAAGAAAAAAAATGTTTTGTGATTTTGAAAGAAAGCAAATAGTGCCCATTCTTCTATGCATGTATATAAACATACATATGTGCATTATTATCTTTTTATTTTCGACTGTCCATGTGCAAATATTGTACTATTCATGGCAAAGGCCACCTCCAGCCATAGTTGCTGTGTTCTCTCTTTTTTTCTTTTCTTTTTTGAGGAAAAAAAAAAAAACATTTGTTTCTTTTTTGAAGGAAAGAAAATAGTGTTTACTTACATAGACATATGTATATATATACGTATGTATACTTATATATATATATATATATATATATATATATATGTATATGTATGTGTATTCATATGTGTGTGTGTGTGTATATATATATTTTTTCAAGAGAACAACTATGTTTTTTTTTAAAAAAAAAAAAAAAAACTCAGTACTTTTCAAAAACATGCATGATTATGGTAAAGGCGATGCTTACTTCTTTATTTAGTAGTAGTTGTGATCTTACAAAGGAGTGGCAAAAGACCACACAATACGAGCATGGTAGATTAAGCATAGTACAACTTAAGCCATTTGCCATTAATAGGTTTTGTGAGGACTTCACCATCCGCTGTAGCTAGACGATAGTAACCACTATCATTGGCTTCCCTTACAAGGTATGGACCCTCCCAACTTGGGGCAAATTTAAAGGGGGCAGAGAGGTTCCTTCTCACGTGATCTATTGCCTTCAAAACCATTTGCCCATTAACAAAAGTTATAGCCTTCATAACCTTGTTATAGGCATTGGCCATTTGCTGTTGGTACCACTGGATACAGCTAAGGGACAAATTCCTTGCTTCCTCTAAGGTTTCAAGGTTAGGGACCTTACATTCTACACAGATGGCTGCACTCATTTCAATTTCTTGACCATGAATCACCCTAGGGGTAGGAACTAATAACTCTACCGGTGATATAGCCTCGATGCCATACACAAGAGAAAATGGCAAAAAACCAATAGCATTCTTTATTGAACTTTGGTAGGCCCATAGGGTTTCCAACAAATGTTCACTCCATCCTCCCTCATATTCATGGACCATCTTGTTGAGAATTTTCAACAATACTCAATTAGTTTCCTCCACTTGGCTATTGCCTTGAGGATAGTAAGGAGTAGACCTTCTATGCTTAATGTGGCGATGGTTAAGTAGTTTGCGGACATCTTTGTTGACAAAGGGAGTACCATTATTGCTAACGATCTTATGGGGAATGCCAAATCTACAAATTATGTCCTCACGAATGAAATTTGCAACCGCTGGACCGATAGCTTTCTTCAACGGGATTGCCTCAACCCATTTTGTGAAGTACTTTGTAGCTAATAATATCCAAATATAGCCATGGGATGGTGGATTTATTGGCCCTATCAAGTCTAGCCCCTAAGTGTGAAATGGCCATGGCATTGTCATGTTTTGGAGACTAGTGGGGTGAGTATGGATCAAGCTCCCATGGACTTGACAAGCGTCACAAGTCTTCACATGCTTGGCCATGTCTTGCTTCATGGTTGGCCAAAAATATCCAAGGTTAAGCAGCTATTGGAGAAGTCATTTCTTGCCTTGATGGTCCCCATATTCAATCGCGTGAACTTCTTGCATAACAGATTGTGCTTCGGGGGTTCCCAAGCATCTTAACGGCCCCCCATTGAACCCTTTCCGGAAAAGGACTCCTTCCACAAAGTCACAAGTCACCATCCTTTAAACAATATGCCTCATCCCGATTGTCGGGCAAAATGCCTTCTATGAGATATTCAAGAAATGGGATTCGCCAATCGTTGGATGCAAACATAGCATATGATTCTTCATGGCTGGGGATGTGCTGACATTTTTCACACTAACTTTGGATGTTGGTAGCTTGTTTGTCTATGTCTAGCCAGCAATACCCTGATCATTGGAGATGCCTATAGAGACTTACTATACTGCTGGAGCTGCAAGATTTCTCATGGACTTCTCTTAGTCACTTGCTAGACTTACACAGACTTAAGCACCTTGCCAAGACTCCTCTGGGAAATTTTTTGTATAACTCCCCCGCCACCAAAGTGTAATCTTTGCAAAATTTTAATTGCCCTTTGCTAGATGGAGATAATAGCGCTTCTTTAATGGGTGACCGCCAATCTGCTTGGTCTAGTGGTTGACCAAAAAACTCCTCTTTCAACACCTGTATGACTGGAACGGGTTTATTTATGATTGTAACTTTAGTGGCTATACCTTCAAAACTAATCCTAGCCCCCAAAGTGGCTAAAGCATCAGTAAAACAGTTGTCGGACCTTTGAGAGTGTTGGATATCAAAGTCTTCAAATGAATCTTCCAACGTTTGGGCCATCGCTCTATATAGTGCCAATGATGGTTCTTTGAGTGCAAACTCTCCCTTAGCTTAACAAATAACTAGGTTCGAATCTCCAATCACCCTAAGGCATTTGATTCCCATTTCACATGCTACCGCCAAACTTATGAGGTATGCTTCATACTCAACTGTGTTGTTGGTATAAGAAAAGTCAAGTTTGAAAGACATGGCTACTGCTTCCCCTGTTTCTTTGATTAGAACTATTCTAGCTCCTCCTTCAGCAGCAATGGAGGACCCATCAAATCTAAGAATCCACCTAGCTCCAGCCACTTCAACGGTTGAAACCTCCAATAAATCTCCAAGGACTTCATTAGTAACATCCCAACTTTCTTCTCCTAGGAACCACGCTAGTAAGTCAGCTATAGCTTGCCCTTTTACAGCTGTAGGGGCAATAGGGATGATTTCAAATTCGGGCACTGCAAGAGCCATTATGCTAGCCTTTCGAAAAGAACGAGACACCGCAAGAGCGAGCGTATAAGATGAGATTTCGTCATGAGGTAAACTGCATGAGCCAAAAAATAATATTGTAGTCGTTGTGCAGCATATATAAGAGAGAGACAAGCCTTTTCAGCTCTTGAATATCGAGTCTCAGCATCCTTCAACATCCGACTGACATAGTAAATTGGCTTATCAACCCCCTTTTGATCTTCTTGGGCTATTAATGCTCCTATTGCTTAGCCAAATAGAGCTTAAGGGGCTTTCCTGATGTGGGTGCACATACAGTTGGCAGCTTGGTCATAAGCTGCTACAATTGAGAGAAAGCTTGCTGGCATTTCTGATTCCAACGGTAAGGTCTTCCCTTCTTCAGCAGAGGGGTGAAGACAACGATGAGAGTGGCTAAACCGGGAATGAACCTCCGGATATATGAAAGCTTACCAAGGAAGCTTTTAAGCTCCTTGACTATAGTAGGGGGCTTCATGGTAGCTCTAGCTTGTGCCTTACTAGGATCAGCATCTATCACTCGTTGGTGAACAAGGAAACCCGAAAACTTTCCAGCGGAAACACCAAAAGCACATTTAAGGGGGTTCATATGAAGCTTGTAAAGGCGGCATCTTTCAAAGACTCCCTTTAAGACATAAAAATGGTTATCTCTTGCTTTTGACTTCTCCACAATGTCATCCACATAGTCTTCAATTTCTCTGTGCATCATATTTGTAAATAAATCAAGCAATTTAAATAACTTGATTTTGTTTTGAGAAAATGTTTATATCCGTCATTTTTAATAAACAAGCTAAGCTCAAGCACGTGTTTAGGCTCAATTATTAACAACTTAAGCTTAATTATATTAATGTGTTTGTAAATAAGCTTGTAAATATAAGACTCGATTTAAGTAATATATAATATTTATATGTACATAAGTCTAAAATATACTTAGATGGTCTTGTGATTGGATTGTTTAAATTTGTGAATAAATTAAAATTATTTTTTGTAATTTATTAATAACATAAATAGTCCATTTCATTGTAAAAATTATACATAATGTTAACAATACAAGTTTGATAAATCTAATTTTATAAATTTGTAAAAAAAAATCATTTACCTAAGGTCTGTTTGAATACCGTTTATTTTACTAAAACTGAAAACTTATTATTGAAAATACTGTAGATAAAGGTAAAAGTTAGTTGAAATAGTACAGTGAAACTTATGAATAGTGCCAAAAAATGCAATGAAATCTATGAATAGTTGTAAAAATAAGCTGAATAGTGAAATAATTTATAATTTTAATTCACATCCAAATGCACACTTAATTAACTCATATAATATAATTTCAACTATAATTTAGTTTATAAGTACATATTATATGGAATGGTTGTAGATTTTGACTTTTAATAAAAAATAATAATTAATTTTGAACATATAATCTAAATATTTGTTTTAAAATTAAATGAATAATCTTACATTCGTACTCGGTTTGACTTGAGCTATTTATAGTACAACTGCCAGCAAATAATATATGTGAAAAAAACCAAAAACAAAAAGAGACAAATACCAAGATGTTTCCATCCAATGAAATTCTGCCACGTCACCAATAAAGCCAAGACTGATGACGTGTCTGCTTCGCGGGGGTGACTCCTTTGTTGTGCTAAACAAGAAGAAGACGACGATCAGAATGCAGTGGCACTTTCGCAATATACGGACCTCCCAATGGCATTTTACTAACCGCTCAGCCATAATTAAATAACTATGTAGGCCAAAAAAATGGCCATCTCTTAATACCCAATAAAGCTGGGCGGTTTCTGTTGTGTTCTCCTCCACCTGAAACCACCGCGAGCAAGGTCTAAGGGTACCGTATTTCTCAATCTTCCCCTTTCTTATTTACAATCATAGCCTTTCACTTCTTGTTATCGCTGAATTAATGTTAATCTTCTTCTTCTTTTTTGTTTCTTTCTTTCTTTTGTGGTTTTTAGAATTTTAAATCCTAAATTTCAATTTGTTTATTTTAAGAATTATGAATTTTATCTTTGTACGAGGTATCTCTCTATTTGTGCGCGCGCGCATATCTTCCTTTTCGTGAAGGAAAATGAAATGTTATTTTTTTCAGTCAAATTGATTCTTTAAAAAGTAAAAACTCAGTAGTTGATAATAATGACTAGATTTTCATGGGTGATTTCGCCATAAAATTATCACTTGTCCCAAAAGCTAATTATCGCGTCCATCGCATGTGGGTCGAAACTCCCCCATGTAGACGGGTTCGAAGTCAGGACCACCTACTTTAATACCATGTTAAATAACCATTTATCTCAAAAACTTGAATTGAACCAATTAACTATTATACTAACAGTCATCGTAGGCTGCCTATGTTTTGGTTTCTCATAATCAAAGTAGAAGTAGTATGTTCAGAACTCTTCAAGTAGATGATATCGTTTTTTTTTTTTTTTTTTTTAATGTAAAAACTATGTGTGAATTTGCAAGCTTGGATTCACTAATGGATGAATGTTCAACGGGTTTGAATATCAAAAAAATACATAAAAGCTTTAACAGAATTGAAGTGGATGTTCCATTTATATGCGTTTGTACTGGCCTGCATGATTTACTATCTGACAAGTTTTTGTGTGTATGAGGAACTAGAAGTCTAGAACCAGTCAATGCTATTAAGGAATATATTATTAGCAGGAAATGTGAAATAATGTATGATTCAATGGCTTTAAGAAATAGGATTTTTTTTTTTTGGGTTAAATGCAAATGCCTCTATAAGGGCTTCATTTTTTTATCATTAAATGTATATTCTATCCCTTATTCAATTTCGTGATAAGGTTGGAGGAATTTAGAGCACCCCCCGGGGGGGGGGGGGGGGGGGGGTTTGGGGGGCGGGGTGTGTTTGTCAATATGCTTTCATTGTCTAGTGCAATAGGAACCGTCTTGAGCAAGCGATGCAGGTTTGAGTCTTGATAATGGTTACTTCATGCAAATGTCTTTGGTGATTGGGAGTTTATCTTTTCAAAGATCCTGCTTGGTAGGACCAACTTTGGGTATTGGGCATTTATTCTATCTATTAATCTCATAGTAGAGGGATAATGTTTAAATTTATATGTCTGGAGGTTTATTGATGCAAATTTTGCTTCTGCATAGTATCAGAAATCCAGTGATAGTGCATTGTTTTTGCATATTTTTCTCTAAAAGTGATCATGATCTGGGTTGGCTTTTACAGGGGTTGGTGCACACACAGGCTTTGGTAACAGTGCTGATAAAAATAGGGAACTGTATTCGTGTCCGAAACGTGGATATGGGATCTGAAGGACCCAAGGCAGTCACCATTCATGTAACTGGATTTAAGAAGTTCCAAGGGGTTGCTGAAAATCCTACAGAAACAATTGTTAGCAATCTGAAGGATTTCGTTGAAAAGAGAGGGTTGCCACCTGGTGCTACTCTTGGGAGTTGCACCATACTTGAGACTGCTGGAGATGGTGCATTGCCCCTGCTTTACCAGACCTTGGAATCATGCATCTCAAAAACAGACATTTCAAGCCACGAGCAAATCATATGGGTTAGTTGTTACTTTTTATTATGCAGCTCCGTATGATTTTATAAATCATTTGTAATTTTGGAAATTTATCTGGGAGAAATTAATTTTTAAGGTTTATTGATCGTTCAAGAACAGCTTTCAGGGCCCACAAGTTGGATTCACTACTTCAGTAATACTGAATAAGGGTAGTGGGACTTATTGGTTAAAAAACAAAATTTCCGAAGAGGTCTTAGGATGCCTCAGCAATGGATTAGTTGTTAGGCCGACCTGAAAATTCTGCATAGATATAGACTTGCAAAATGCGTGAAAAGAATTAATAGATATGAATTATTGTTGATCCAAGTTTTTAAACTAAAATGTATCATGGAAAGTTATCTCCAAAAACTTTAGAATTGTTAACTTTTATCATCACCATACATTGCCCTTGGTCTCTAATTGTTTTTGAGTTATTTGATTACTTCATATTTACTATGTTCAATTCCCATATGTTGCTTTTGGATTTGAGGATTTAAAATCAAGAGATCAAAGAAAAATTGCTATTATAAATTAATTGATATGAAATTTAACAACATATGATGATTTTGCTCTAACAAATGTACTTGAGATGTTATGGATTTGGAAATAACATCTCACACCTAATCATTTAAATCCACATCCACATATTAGTAACACATAAGTCCAATTCACAAATTTTATCAAAAGAAATAAATTGTCTTTTGATACTTTATTTAAGTTGTTTAAACAGAAAACTGAAACCTAAATCATTCCCTTCAAATACTTCTATCCAAAGGATAAAGTTTAGCTCCAACTCATTTGGAGCTATCTCCTCCAACCCACTATGTGGCAATTTATAAGAATATTCATGTGTATTATTTAACCAAGTTACATTTTTCATTGAAAAAGCCATGTGACTAAAACTATACATGTGATGGTCTCTTCAATTGACACGTAATGGGTTGAAGGAAGATAGTTCCAAACCAATTTGGAGCTAAACCTTTTCCCTATTTAAATGAACTAATATGGTATAAGAGTTGGTATTAAGAAGTGGTTTTAATAAAAAATGGGCATTTATTAGTTTAAAACAACCATAATGTACCCCCTTAATTGTTCATTTATATGGGGTATCCAAAGTCTAGCATACTTAGGACACTGGTGCTGAAAGAAGGAGCAAAGTTTTACCTGTCATTACCACATATCCTTGGCTGTTTGTTTGTTTGTTTATTGTTTATCTGCTGACCCTTCTCAAAGTTGAATGCAGCAATTTCAATATTTGATACTTGGACCTAGCCACTCCATTGCATTGCAGTCTCGCATGGTTGAAAATAATGATCACATTGACATCTGTGTAACTTTTCTTTTGCCCTCACCCTAAATCATTGCCACTTTATATTGCTTTCCTATGGAGACACAAAATTTTCAACCATAATTAATAGGGCATTTTATGATACTGTGAACGATTTGCAAAGATAAGTTAAAAAGGATTCTGATTAAGCAGAAGCCTATGTTAGTACAATCTTCAATGTTTCCTGGATTGAGCTTTGCTATTTAAAAGACATTTTTTCTTCATTGCTTCTTCAGCTACACTTGGGGGTGAATAGTGGGGCTCCAAAATTTGCCATTGAGCAGCAGGCAGTAAATGAAGCCACTTTTCGTTGTCCAGATGAGCTAGGATGGCAACCTCAGGTGCACATGGTTCTTTGTTTCAGAGCTGTTTCATTGATGCCATTGTAGCATTTTTTTTTTTTTTTTTTTTTTTTCTCTTTATCCTTTTTGTTATGTTTTTTGTTGTACTTTTCTGCAGCAAGTCCCTATAGTATCTGAAGACGGAAAAACTACTCGAGCAAGAGAGGTACTTTATGTTCTGATTTAAATATGTATCTTGGCATTCATCGTTTGTTAGATAGAATTAATATAAATGAGTTTTTCTTAGTAACAACATTGGAACAGTATTGGTTCACTGCTTTACATACTGGGGAGAGGAAATTAAATGTTAAATTTTATGTTTATGCTAAACGTTGCCGATTTTCCTTTGGCCTATCTGCACGTCCACCCTTGTGGCAGGTATATCTCCACAGTTTGATCCTTGGCATCTTCACTTAGCTTGAGAAAAAAAGTTTGCTGAATATTGAACATTATGAAGAGTTATTGGGAAATTATTTTCCGTAAGTTGCAGTAAATCTATGATATATTTCAATTTATTGCATTAAGTTTCAGTTTCATCCTCTTCCCCCACCCCCTCCCACAAAAAAAGGAAAGAGAAGAAAAGAAAAAAGCATTGGAGATGGAAATTCTAGACCATATTTTATAGGGTTATACTCAAATGCATAAATGTTGTGTTTAAATATTATTGTAAATGAGTGTCTTAACTTGATCCCTTTTGATGAAAAGCACTAAAAAAAAAAAGAGCTAACTGTTCATAACTATTTAGTCCTGGGATTGATATTATATCTCAGGTGTTAACTGTTAGATTCCGTAAGCTCTATAAAGTTAACCAGTGCACTGCACAAGATAAATTAGAAAGGACTTAGGGCACTATGATACTTATCATAATGGAGAGTCTTGATAGTACTGCCATTTGTTTTTGGATAGATTAGATAGATTTCAACCTACAACACCTGCTCCATGATGATTGCTCTTTATCATAAGGCCAAGACACAGATTGATTTTTGGTGTAAATGGGGATTGAATCTTAGATTCCTTATTCAACGACAAGATACTTTATTAGTTGAACTAACTAGAATTCAGAATGAGATAGTACTACCATATTGGCACATAAATGCGAGGGTCATTCACAGCTACACCATCTGTTTTGGTTTCAATTTGCAACTCTCATGGAGATCCTAGAAAAGCTTTTTAAAGTATAGATAGTGAGAAAGCACTGTCATACCCTCTCTCTCCCCTTTGTTTTCCCCACTAAATAGATAGCAGTCATACTTGCATATAAAGCATGAGGATCATTTCACAGCTACACAATCTGTTTTGGTTTCAATTTAACACTCATGGAGATCCAAAGCTTTTAAGTTATCTAATGAAACTGAAAAGGCTTAAATTGAACAGGTTTAACATAGACTATATGGAATGTAAATTGTAATTTAAGTAAACATACTTTTTGCTACACTTGATTTGTGCACATTCTACATGATATTTTTTTTTTTAAAAAGGGGGAAACCAAACCACCCCCCCCCCCCCCCCCCCCTTTCTTCTTTTTTGGTTATATTGAAGAAGTGGAGAGGGCATACCCCAGAAAAACAACAAAAGCACCCTAAAGGGACTCCTAGTTGACTAGAGGACTAATACAAGATAAAATAATCCTAAACAAAAACTAAAAGATACCCAATGGAAATAAAAGAGAACATATTCAATATGTGCAATTTATGCAAAACTAAAAATAGCTTCAGTAATCTGCCAGGAGCTTCAGTAATAGCTTCAATATGTACCATTTTACGGAAGGATTAATTTTCTGATGCTGCACCATTTACTAAATCCGACCATTGCAATCCCTATAACTCCAAGGCATCTTGCAATCATCAGAAAGGCATTTCCATTTCCTCTATGTGAAGTTGCAAGCTAAGAAAAGATGATTCTGACTCTCACCTTCATCAAGGCATAACACACACTGGTTTCTCTGAGTGATTCCATGAGAGAGAGAGAGAGAGAGAGAGAGTGAAATCCTAGCATCTTTTCTTCCATAAACCTGTCGTAAAGGGGTCAATGGGATGCCCTTTTTTGAGGCTCTTCTTTTCATCGTCCCCTGCAGTTGCTTTCTAAATCTTTGCCAATTATTGAGAAAGTTTTGGTGGGTCTAAGAGGAGAATGTGACATTTTTCTCAAACTTTCTCCTTTTCTCATTATCAATAACAAGCCAAATGTTGGAGAGAATAGAATTTTCAATATTTATCTTATTTTCTCAGGAGGTGGACCATATGTAGTTTAAGACTGTCAGTTTTGCAACCCATGGGAATTGGAGAGTTGTGGCTATGATGGTTGAGTTTGTAGATTTGCAAAAGATTAATTGACCTATTTGATAAGTACTAGGCTAATTGAACTAAGCAGGGGGCACTGCCAATTCCTACAGGATTTCACTGTCAAACCGGCTATATCATTTCAGTTGCAAACTAGACACTAATAATTATAATTACCAAAAAATTGTGATGAACATTTGAAAACATTCAACTTTTTGTTTGTCATGCCTCTGCTCTGTCTCTCCTTCTTTTTTTTTTTTTTTTTCCTGTGTTTGTGTTTTAACTTTTCATCATTTGGTTGTTGAAGACTTCTTGCTGCATTGAGGAAATCCTGAAGTTCTTGAAGAAGAAGGACTTTGATGTGACAATTTCAGATGATGCCGGCCGTTTTGTGTGCAATTATGTATATTATCATTCTCTCCGTTTTGCAGAACAGAAGGGTCACAAATCTTTATTTGTCCATGTGCCTCTATTTTCAAGAATCGATGAAGAAACCCAGATGCGTTTTGTAGCCTCCCTTTTGGAAGCTATTGCATCTACATGTTATTGATATGAGTACTTATTTGAACATTTCTTGTTTGTTTGCCATCTTCTGGTGCATGTGAATCATTTGTGTCAATACCAATCTAGTTGTAAAACACCTACCTGTATGAACTTTGAGGTCTGCTGTTTGTTCATTTGTGGTCCTTCCTATTCAGAGCAAGTCATCAATATGTAAAATTCAGGTGTATGTTATTTCAAGAAACTGCTGCCCAATTTCTCAAAGTCTGTCTTTTTTTTTTCTCTTGAATTTTATTGTGTTATGTACTAATGTGTATGTATTATCCTTAGATAATTTGTCAATTGAAGATTGAAACAGGTTTTCATACATCAACTCTCTCATTATAGGGAAAGAAGAGACTGGTTGGGAATTGGGTTATTTAGTTGGAATTCTATCTTGACATTTTACCCAAAATTTTGCATAATAATGTGTCTTGTAATTATGCATGTAAATGCTAGCGATGTGGGTTAGCAATGTGGTTAAAATTAATGTGAAAGTAAACAAAAATGGGTATTTATATAGGCGTTGTAGGATGCTGCAAGTTCCCATATACGTCAGATAGTTTACTCTGCTTCATGTGCTAGTTTGGGTTGAACAAGACAAAAGCCCAAAGGTGGTTTTTTTTTTTTTTTTTTTTGAGCAAAAGCCAAAAGGTCGTATTGTGAGCTGTTTCGAGTTTTGACTTGTTAAAAACATTACTTAGGATATCCTGTCCATTGGATCCAAAGTTAATATTTAATTCATGGTACCCATCAAAATCAATTGGCTCAAACATCATTTTGAGGGTTTTAGGTGATTAAAGTCTCATTATTCTGTAAGGATGATATTCGTGTTCCCATAATTCTTCTCTGCCAGTATATTATTTGTCCGGATATTCCCATTTTACGTAAAATGGTCTCATGGGCCATGCAAAGCACTAAACTCCTATCCTTTGTACGAAGCATAGCAACCTCTACACCTAAATATCACATACCAGTACTTTCATCAACCCCTTCTCTGGTGTTGGACTCATACTGTGAAAGCAATGCTCATGAGGGTGTTTACTCCAAAAACCGAATAATTGATAGCCTAATCAAATCTGGGCAGTTAAACTCTGCCCTCAAGTTGTTTGATGAAATGCCACTATGTGATGTTGTTACCTATAATTTGCTGATTTCTGGTAATGCCAGATGTGGGTTTCCAAAACAGGCTCTTTACCTCTATGCAGAAATGGTTCAAGAAGGAATAAGAGAGAGCCCGTCCACATTTTCCTCTGTCTTGGGTTTTTGTAGTGATGCAGGGTTTTATGGAGAAGGAATTCAAGTTCACTGCAGGGTGATTACACTTGGATTTAGCTTGAATTTGTTTGTTGCAAGTTCGCTTGTTGACCTTTATATGCATATGGGGCATGATGATGTAGCTTTCAAGTTGTTCAATGAGTTGCCGGAGCGAAATTTGGCCGTATGGAATTTGGTATTACGTGGGTATTGTGAACCTGGTGGTCCGGGTCGATCAGATAAGTTATTAGAGTTGTTCTCTAAAATGGGATTGGATGGTGTGGAGCCAAATGGTCTTACCTTTTGTTATTTATTTCGTGGATGCAGTAACCAGAAACTTTTAGATGAAGGAAAGCAGCTGCATTGCCTCACTGTTAAGGTTGGATGGGTAGAATCAAATATATTCGTAGCTAATGCTTTGGTAGATTTTTATTCTGCTTGTGGAAGTCTAGTTGATGCAAAAAAATCATTTGATAGTATTCCAGTAGAGGATGTGATTTCATGGAATTCAATTGTTGCAGTCTATGCAGATAATGGTTTATTGTTTGATGCTCTCAAATTATTTTCAATTATGCAGTTTTGGGGGAAGAGGCCTTCAATTCGGTCATTTGTAGGCTTCTTGAATTGGTCTAGTGGGTCCAATAATATTCAATTTGGTAAGCAGATTCACTCTTATGTTCTAAAATTAGGCTTTGATCATGGAAGCATGTATATCCAATCTGCTTTGATAGATATGTATGGGAAATGTGGTGACATTGAGAGTTCGGTAGCTGTATATGAAAGTTTTCGGGGGAGAACATTGGAGTGTTGTAACTCCTTAATGACCTCATTGTTGCACTGTGGCATCACTGAAGATGTGGTTGAGATGTTTGGTTTAATGGTTGATGAGGGAGTAGGACTTGATGAAGTCACTTTCTCCACGACACTAAAGGCGTTATCAGTGTCTCCTTCGATAAGTTTGGCTAGCTGCAGATTGCTACACTGTTGTGCAATAAAATCAGGTTTTGAATCTGATACTGCAGTTGCATGTTCCCTAATCGATGCATATTCAAGATGTGGTCATGTCGAACTTTCTCGTCTGGTTTTTGACAAAATTCCTTCACCGAATGTGATTTGTTTCACATCTATCATTAATGGGTATGCCCGGAATGGAATGGGAAGAGAAGGTCTTGAAATATTTCAAGCAATGGTTAAAAAGGGTCTGAAACCAGATAAAGTGACATTCTTGTGTGCATTAACAGGGTGCAGCCATTCAGGGTTGGTCGAAGAAGGAAGATCACTGTTTGATTCAATGAAATCATTACATGGGATCTGCCCTGAAAGGCACCATTTTTCATGCATGGTGGATATGTTAGGCCGTGCGGGTTTGCTTGATGAAGCTCAAGAGTTGCTACAACGGGCACCAGGAAAGGGCGATAGTGTAATGTGGAGTTCATTGTTACAAAGTTGTAGGGTCCATGGTAATGAGATAGTGGGAAGGAGAGTAGCAAAAATCTTGATGGAGCTTGAACCAGAGGATCCTGCAGTTTGTTTGCAAGCTTCAAATTTCTATTCTGAAACTGGAGAATTTAAAACGTCAATGCAAATTAGAGAGAGTGCTTATGCAAGGAAGGTGACAAGGAAGATTGGCCACAGTTTAATTGAGATAAAAAGTTGCTGATAATATTAGCATCCTCTAATGATGGAACCAAGAGATCAAATTTGGCACCTACTACAGAGCCTCAAAGCAGAGGACTGTGGCGGTTGATGGTAACTTGGGGGCTATATTCCCATCAATCTAGAAATGTTTATCAAGTCTGGATCTTGTATAGAAAATTATTACAGAGGAGTTTCTTTTGCTTAAAGGTTTAAGCGTGCATGTCCAAACGGACAATTTGTACTTTGGATTGCCCTGTTCGGTCTAACTAACTTCTTGACCTTTTCGTCCTTCTTTCTTCTTTCTTTTTTTGGTGTGTAGTGCGTGTGTGTGAAAAAAGGTGGGGCTGGGGGTTCATTAAAATATGGCTATACTACACATTGTACGTCTACATCAATTTCTTAATTGCAATAGTTTTGAGGTTTCCAGAAAATGTAATTGCCTTTCCAGAATGATTTTATTAATTTCTCATGGAGAGAGAGAGAGAGAAGACTCCATACACACTATGACTGGTGAATTTTGAGTATTGGTTGTAGAGTAAAGCAAAGAACTAGAAAAATAGAAAATTATCTTGTACTTTAAGAGTCGGCATGTAGAGAATGCAACATCTTCATCTACTTTCAAGCCAAGCCATATAGCCCACAAAATCCATCATTTTCTAAACTAATCTGCACATATATATAAATAATAAGCTGATGTATTCATTGAAATTATACAAATCAATCAATCTTACAAAACAGCCAGAACAGGCAAAAACATGGATAAATTATTCTTGCTTTCTTTTCTTGGTTTGCTGTTAGTGGCTCATGGAGTTGCAGGAAACATGGTATTTGACAACATTGACATGCTTGAAGAACTAGAAAACTTTGATATAGAGGAAGAATATGAGGCGGAAACTTCACCAATCCCATCATGGACAAGTGAACGCGGTAGCAAGGTTCTTGTGAATGTGGATAGCTTCGGCGCAGTTGGAGATGGAGTTTCTGATGATACCCAGGTGAATATGTGTTTCTTTAGGAATATTTGTATAAGCCTATATTTATATTTCAAGCTTAGACTAGTTGGCAGGAGCTGCTATGATACCATTGTCATCATATGATTGATGCAAATTATAATATGGTGATCAACGATTGATTATAATTAAAGATGGATGTGAGAGTTAATGTCTGGTCTCACCAACTTCAACATGTTCAACCTTTTATTATTGCTGTTATGGTGTGCCTTGCTTCTTCTCTAATGTTTTTACCATCAGGCTTTTGTAGAAGCATGGGCCATTGCCTGCAAAACACCAGAATCAGTTTTTTTGGTGCCTCTAGGAGGGCGGTATCTAGTTAATGCAACAAAATTTAACGGGCCATGCTCAGACAAATTAGTTATCCAGGTAATGTCTTTACTCCATCACATAAATTCCGAAGTATCAATATTCCTTTATGGTTATTCATATTTCTGTAAATAAAGTCTTTATACATCATTGTTCTTGTCATTGAAAAAACTATACAATTATTAATAGTTTCTGTCATCATTATCATATAATGGTTGACTTGGCGTACAGATTGAGGGAACAATAATAGCACCAGATGAGCCAAAAAACTGGGACCCAAAGTCCCCAAGAACATGGCTTGATTTTTCTAAATTGAATGGAGTCCTTTTCCAAGGGGGTGGAGTTATTGATGGCTCAGGTAGCAAATGGTGGGCAGCATCTTGTAAAAAGAACAAGTCAAACGTAATATTTGAGAACTTACACTTAACTTTCTCTTAATGCCAAGTATTTTGATTCAACAAATGACATTAACCCCTTTTTTCTTTTTATTACAGCCTTGCAAAGGGGCACCAACAGTAAGTATCTGTCTCTTAGTTACAAGTTACAACCATATTTCCAGAAAAGATTTTATGCTGACCATATTAGACTAGGATCACCAAATAGAATTTTAACTCCCCAAGATTTATTGCAGGCACTGACTATAGATTCAAGCTCAGCTATAAAGGTAAAAGGCCTCACTATCCAGAATGCCCAACAGATGCATTTCATTATTGCCCGGTCTGATTCTGTGCGTGTTTCGGGAGTACAAGTCTCAGCTCCTGGAGACAGTCCTAACACTGATGGAATCCATATCACTGAATCAACTAATGTTGTTCTGGAAAACTGCAAAATTGGAACAGGTTCTTACTTCATCCTATTTTTTTCCTTCGTTAAAATTCCATATCTTTCCTTGTCTCATCTTTTTGTAGTAAGAACTAGAATCGAGATGAAACTAAAGAGCGATTGTGATGCAATATCCAGGGGATGATTGCGTCTCAATTGTCAATGCTAGCTCTGCTATCAAGATGAAGACAATCTTTTGTGGACCAGGACATGGAATCAGGTACCATCTTGATTTGACATTACCCGATTACGGTTTTGCAGTCCCATTATCTCAAAAGGACCTGCAAAAATGGAAGATTGTGTTCGCACTTTAGTATACACAACTGTAACTGAACTTTTGTAGGCTGTTACTTACATTGGTGCAAAATTCTTCTATTTAGCATTGGAAGCCTTGGGAAGGACAACTCCACCGGTATAGTCACAAAGGTTGTCTTGGATACAGCATTCCTCAAGGAGACTACCAACGGCCTCAGGATTAAGACTTGGCAGGTAATGCTCTACATCATGCTGGTTAATCATTTAACATCTATTATTGGTAATTGGATGAAAATACCAATAAAGCTAGATTCAATCCCCCCAAACAAACCAACCCTTAAGGATAAATCAAATGGATTTTCAGTATACCTGTAGAGACTTCCACACTCACCTAAGTGAAATGTTGCTTCAAACAAAACTTTGAGCGGTGTTTTTGGTATCAAACATAGAATATGATATTTTAGTGCTCGAGACGCTGCTGCATGTTCATAGAACATTTCTACAAAATTGCATTTTGAATTTATACTAATCTATTGGCCGTTTTATAAATTTTATCATGGTAAAAGTTTAGCTTATATCTAAATGCCCATGGGATGAGAATAACATAAATACCTTTCACTCTGATGTTCTGCTATAGGGAGGTTCTGGTTATGTTCGTGGTGTACGTTACCAAAATGTGAAGATGCAGGATGTAGAAAACCCCATCATTATTGATCAGTTCTACTGTGATTCTCCAAGTGCGTGTCATAACCTGGTAACAATCTCCAAATTCCCTCTCTTCACTTATAACACATCTACCATTTGATTACTTGTTATGTAATCAACTTATTCATTTAATCAAAATCCCAACAATTTTGATTTCTTGTATATATATATATATGCTTGTTTTGTCAGACATCAGCTGTGAACATAAGCCAGATCTTTTATAAGAACGTTAGTGGAACTACAAGGAGCGCGAAGGCCATGAAATTTGCTTGCAGTGACACAGTTCCATGTAGCAAAATAGTCCTCAGCAATGTGGACTTAGAGATGAAGGATGGTACAGTAGAAACCTACTGCAACTCTGCCACAGGCTTTGGCTATGGCATTGTGCATCCTTCAGCTGAATGCCTATCTTCAGATGACAAAGAATATATCATTATCAATAAGGAAGCAAAGGCTGAAGTTACAGAACCTAGCAGAGAGAAAATTGCTCACACTGAACTCTAACTTGGCTCTCTCTAGATATTTAAGTAACAATTATAGTATATACTAAACTGGATAAATGGCTTGTGCACCACTATAGATTTCTTGGAGGAAGTTTGAGGTGCCTAAGCAAATTTTAAGGTAAATTTAAAATTTTATATAACTATTAAATTTATATCATATAGTTATATACAAATACTGGAGTAAAACTAATTCAGAGAAAATAGAAAGAGATTGTATAATGCAGTTAATACTGGAAAAGAAAATGTACCAATTTTATGAATATTAATTCATATATGTGTGTTTTACATTTTGGTGTTAATACATGGTATTTTGTCGTTTATTATTTGTCATCTTTGTAATGTGCTCGTTTAGGAGAACTTATTTTCATTAGTTTATTGGGCTTGAAAAATAAGTTAGACAAAAGTACAGTTATACCTAAAATAATGATAAAACTTCAAAAATTGTAGATAAGCTAAATAAGTTCAACAAAATGGAAAATATTATTTGCAATACCGCACTAGTCTACCATCTCCCAAAGCAATAAATGAAAAAGGAAAATGGCAAAAATAAATTTTTAATCTCTAAAATTTAGTCCAATGCTATTTTTGTTGATCGCTTTTATTTCCTAAGAACTCCTAAAAAAATAAAAGTAATAATGTGTCAACTTTTTAGTTTGGCCCCTTTGGATTGGAAGTAATCACTTTAAAATTTAGGAATTATCAATTTAAGTTAGGTCACCAGTGGTATAATTTAGCCCAAAGCAAAAAAAACCAGAAAGAAAAAGCCCATTATGGGAAAATAATACAGCTGCTGATCTCCATCCGAGGCCTAACTTAGGGGCTGGTGCTGAGTGCTGACCCAAAAGGAGAACGTAGCCTACAAGTTTTGTAAACTCCCTGGCCCAAAGAAAAAGGATAGTGGTGAAAACTTGGCCCATTTGATCCAGGCTTAGGCCGTCACCAGTCCACCGAAGCATATCGAGAAACAAATACGAAGCCCAATCTTGGCCCAACTCTACCTTAACCCAAATGGCCTAACAGATTATAATTTGATTTTTTTCCAAGGCTATTTTGTACGGAAACATCATCACATCCTAATTAGCCAATGGCCAAGGCCTAGACTCAGGCTATATATCTTGTTAATTTTCTGATTTGAGTTGTGAATTTTTTTTTTTTTTTTGAGAAAAGAATTTTTGAAATTTAGTAATTTATTGAAGGGTCATATTGACGTCATTGATTCATTTTAATAGTCAATGCTATAAATTATAAGTTATGAAAGTTGAGGAACTACTTAAAAAGCGATCCCAAACTTAAAATGTTGAATGCATTGTAAGTTATAACATTAAATTTTCAGAAGTTTCGAAAGTATTGTTGGAGCAAACCTCTTTTTGTTTGTTATTATATATTTTTGGGATAAAGAGAGCCAATATTTAACTCTATAGATTAACAAATTAAAATTATTATAGAAATTATTAGATTTAATTTAAGCATCTCTTTTTGGGAATTTTTTTGTTTCAATGGATCATCTTATAAACTGTCTCGGTATAACTTTTTTTTTTTTTTTTTGAGAGAATTTCAACCTATGACGTCCACTCCTGATGATACTTTTTATCATCAGATCAAGACACCAATTGGTTTTTGGTATAGGTAGGGATTAAACCTCAGATCTCTTATTCAACCATCAAAGACTTTATCAGTTGAGCTAACTGAAACCCACGTCTCGGTATAACCTTTAATAAAACCCTTTGCAATCGCTAACAATTTGTTGTGGTGGATATGTGACACCAATTAAGTTAATTAAAATAACCTTTTAATCCTAATGATACTTTTAAATCAATGAAACGACTGTATCCAATTTTTATAAGGGTTTTTTTTTTTTTTTTTTTTTTTTTTATCTAAAATACTTCAAAAACTTTATTGAAACTAAGGTAACATCATTACATCATTTAGAAGAGCTTGTTCGAGGAAACAAAGGCTATCTTCTATCTAAACAAAAAAGTTATCAATTTCCAGAGCATGTTTAGCTAAGAGGTGAGCTGGTCTATTGTCTTGCTGACGTACATGGGAGAACTCCACTTGACGAAAATCACGGGAAGTAGACAAGGAACCATACACAACAACAGCAATTGATGAGGGAGGAGGAGAAATATCTTTCATAGCATTTATAAGAACGAATGAGTCACCCTCAAGAATAAACTCTTGAATCACCATCTCCTTCGCAAATTGCAACCCAAATTCAACAGCCTCAACCATAACAAAATTCTCTCAAATGATAGTAGTATTGTTATAAGTTATAACTATGAAGATCAGCATAGTCATCAGTATTCACATTATCATTATTATTATCACAACAAAATGTGCCTAGGTAATAATTTTAAGTGATTTTTTTAAGATTTAAATAATGATTTAATTAAGCTAATCCACTTAATCATTACACTAATTAATCATTTTCTTTTGGTGAAATCATTTAGGGATTTTAATTGGGTTGAATTGTTGTTGGCCAAATATTTTTGGGCATTCTTGAAGGTGGAAGAAAGAATTAATGCAAAACCCACTTTAGGGTAATATATATATATATATATATATATATATATATAATTATCCTAAAACTTATTTTTTATACAATTTTTCCCCCAATAGGAGGCTTTAACTTTTTTATAAATTTTTGAGGCAGACACTACAAAAAATATGAGTTAAAACAGTGGTCTTTTTTGTAGCACTTACAAAAAATGCTACTATAATGGGTTTATTGTAGCAGATTTTCAAATGCTGCTATAAGTCTCTTTGTAGCAGTGGTTTTTTTGTAACCGCTATAATATACTTTTTTTTTTTTTTACAGCAGTTTCCCAACTGCTACAATATACTTTATTTTTTGTGCTTCTATAGGTGATTTCTAAATACAAAACTACAATTTTATTTTTTATTTTTTTGCAATGGTTTCCCAACTGCTGCAATATACTTTATTTTTTGTGCTTCTATAGGTGTTTTCTAAATACAAAACTACAAAGTTTAGTCTTTTTTTATTTTTATATTTTTTTATACTCCAGTGTAGAAAACTAATACCCTAATGAGATCATCATACACCTAAAATACTTAGAATGACACAAATACCCCTAAATGATAAAAATACCCCCCAAACCATTGTACTACTGTTATCTACTGGTTTAAATTGTGAAGGTGTTTATCCTCAACAATCTTAGTGTGGTGTCAAACACCTATTGAGAAGACCATAATTTCCTAACTCATTTTAGTGACATGTAATATATATATATGTGTGTGTGTGTGTGTGTGTGTGTGTGTGTGTGTGTTGGGGGGGGGGGGGGGGGGAACTAACATTTTAGTATTTATTCTATGTGATTAGAAAGATTACTAATAGAATAAATATGTTTATTTTGTTCTATTATTTATTTTAAGCATAATGAAATTTTAATATCATTTTTCTAAGATTTATACTAGAAACAATTGAATTTTTTTATATGTGAGAAACAATTGGTTTGAAATATGGTATTCTTGCTCAAATTAAGTTGGTTTTGCAACAACTGAAACAATGTCCAACAAAAAGGAAAAAAATAAATTTAGTTACACACAATCAAGAATGAAAAAAAAAAAAAAAAAATCAAATGATATTTGCATTTTCTTTAGTAGGCATGAAACATGTTTGTCTATATTAGCTACTATATCATGCAATTTTTAATTTTGAAAACACACACACATATGTATAGTATAATCAAATCACTACAATATTCTTACTGTCTTTCAATTTTGTATATAAAATAACTAAATATTACAATTTTTTTACTGGAAAAATTATTGAAATAATTTTTTTTATACATCGATTGTTGGAGTGGGGGATTTAAACCTTGGACATCCCTGTTAGAAATGTGACAACCAGTTAAGTTGCAAGATTCTTGGCTAAAATTATTGAAATATTGAAAAAAACTAATAATAAGTTTCCCCGCCCATTGTGTGGGAACTCGGCTAGCACTAAAGAAATGAGAAGAGCATAAATTCCAAGCTATTGGACTAGGTATAATGCTATTTATGTATTACTCTAATAAAAATTTTGAAAATAAAATGGCTCATACACCTTGGCAAAAAGGTTAGTCCTAGTAGCTGAGGAAATATTGTTTTAAATCCACAATTTAAAAACTCACACTAAAAAAGTAAATATTGCAACCAATATTATTGTTTCAAATCCAAAATAGTCACTAGACACATTACAATAAAAACAATATAGACTGGTACTCAAGCAATGATAAACTAATTAGGCAAGCTACAATGAAACAATATTCTCCCTTGAAAGCATTAATCACCAAGAATCACTAAAACAATGAAATGCGTTCCCTCTTGTGACTAGTAATCTTCTTCAGACTCAGAATCATCCATAAAATTCTCTTCATCAAGTGGAAGTGGTGTACCGACTATGGTTCCATCCACATCATTTCGAGCCCAATTTAGGTTGTCATTCTCATTATTAGGTGGATTTTCAATATCATATGGCTCATTATCACAATAAATGTCTACATCATTATCACTCAAATCGCCATTACCAACGTCGAACACATCCCTTGGTTTTGTTTTGACAACAACAAGCCAATCCTTGTCTCTTTCATCTTCAACATAATATACTTGTGAAGCTTGAGATGCCAAAATAAATGGGTCATCTGTCATTCTCTTCCCAACATGTATTAAATGTGAAAAATTGACAAGGGGAAACCCAAATTCATCTATCTTATATCCCCTACCTGTATCAACGTCAACCCAATCACATTTGAATAATATGTATCTCAAATTATCATAATAATTCTATTCAATTATGTCAGACAGAACACCGTAGTAAGTAATGCCTCCTTCTATTGTTACACTGACTCCACTATTTTGAGTTTTCTTATTTTCCTCATAATCTTTAGTTCGGAATTTAGTACCATTGACAACATATTGTTTCATCCGTCTAGCTTCAGTATTGGGTCCTTCAGCAAGCCATCTAACTTTATCAGTAAGTTTCACCTTCTCAGTATTACTCATGGCCACAACCTAAAATTATATATGATATATCAATATGAGCTAAGTTACCCTTATACTACTTCTATTGTATGCATAAAATTATTAGTAATGAATTACTTACATAATTTCGAAACCAATCACAAAACTCTTCTATATGGATCTTATTAATAACTCCTTTTGGTACGCGACGTGGACGTATTTTGCTCTTTATTCGATCCTTGTGTAACCTATATAAACAAGTGTAGCATGTGTTATTATTAAGAGTTATCATTTGATTAACATGCTTAAATATGAATCATATTTATCAATATTACTTACTCGCGAAATGGAATAATTTCATTGCTATTGAATAGAACATAACGATGTGCTTGTACCCATTCAGTTGAATCAAGTTGAATATTCGACATTGCTCCTGTAGCATCATCAACGTTTCTAATGGGTCTATTGAATACTGTCTCAACAGATTCCAAATATTGTGAGCAGAATATTAAGCACTCTTCTGCAATGTATCCTTCAGCAATAGAGGCCTCTGGATGAGCTCTATTACGCACATAAGACTTAAGTCTTAAGAGATACCTATTTAGAAACAGAAGATAAATAGTGGAATAATGGATTTCATTGAAAAATTTAAATAATTATGACTTACCTCTCAATGGGATACATCCACTGATAATGGACTGGTCCAGCAATTTTTGCTTCAGTGGCCAAATGGATAACTAAATGAACCATGACAGTAAAGAAAGGAGGGAATATTTTTTCCAATTCACATAATGTCATTGCAATTCGAGACTCAAGTTTTTCAAGATCTTCTACTTGTAGGACTTTGGAACATACTTCTCTAAAGTAACAAGATAAATCCATTAAAGCCATACTGACTTTCTTTGGTAAAGCTCCTCTTATTGCTATTGGAAGAAGTTGTTGCATTATAATGTGACTATCATGACTCTTCAAACCAAAAATTTTGTGTTGTTTAAGTTGGATACAACGTGAAATGTTTGAAGCATAGCCATCTGGAACTCTTATTTTCTTCAAAACTCTCAAGAAACTATCCTTTTCTTTTGGAACCATTGTAAAACAAGATCTTGGCATATATGTCTTATCATCTCCCCTCTTTTCTGGGTGAAGTGTATGTCTTATACCCATATCTTTTAGGTTAAGACGTGCCTTCAAGTTATCTTTAGTTTTGCGTGGCAATTCTAGCACTATGCCAAGTACATTGTCTGTAACATTCTTTTCTATATGCATCACATCAAGATTATGCCGCAACATGTGATTCTCCCAATAAGGCAATTCAAAAAATATACTTCTCTTCTTCCATCCTTTTGGTTCTTGGTCTACATCTTCCTTTCTCTTTCTCTTTTTTTTTTTTTTTGGACTTTGGTCTTTTTCTTCCCAAAAATACAATTAATGCCTTCAGTTTGCTCCATTATGTCAATGCCAGATGGTATAACAGGGGCTTTTTCCATTTCATCGGTCCCATCAAAAAATTTTCTATCTTTACGGAAGCTGTGATCTTCTTCCAAGAATCGTCAATGACCCATATAACAATATTTCCCTCCATATTTTAACCATTGAGATCGAGTATTCAAATTACAAGAAGAACGAGCAAAGGCCCCTTTAGTGCTCCAACCAGATAAATCACCATATGCAGGAAAATCATTTATCGTCCTCATCAATGCTGCATGCATCTTGAAATTCTCATTAGAAGACACGTCATAAGTTGATATTCCATCATCCCACAATTCCTTCAATTCTTCTATTAAAGGTTGTAAATACACATTTATATCATTTAAAGGTGAACTTGGCCCAGGTATAAGCAAGGATAACATGAAAGAAGATCTTTTCATGCACATCCAAGGAGGTGGATTGTATGGAATCAAAACGACCGGCCATGTACTATGACTAGTACTCATATTCCCAAAAGGATTAAATCCGTCATCTGCTAATCCAAGTCTAACATTGCGAGGGTCAGATGAGAAATCTACATAATGATTGTCAAATGTTTTCCAAGCAAGAGAATCTGCGGGATGTCTTATTATTCCGTCATTTGTGCGACCCTCAGCATGCCATTTCATTGAAGAAGCTGTTTTGGGAGACATAAACAACCTTTGTAGTCTTGGCTTTAAAGGAAACCAACGCAAAACCTTAGCAGCTTTTTTCTTTCTTGTCTTAAATGAAGCATTCATCAAATTATCCTTATCTTTCCTACTATTCTTCTTACCTTTCCCATTATTCTCCTTATCATTTCCACTATTCTCACTTGCATCCTCGTTAATGGGCATCCCATCCTTTTTTTTGTGAAGCTTTACATATAGCTTCCCTCGATTTGGTGCAACCCCATCTTTTTTGAACTGCATCACAAATATATTAATTATTTTAATGGATGCAAATGAATGTAAGCAAAATATACAAACTATTTCCAAGTACTAACTTTGTAATTACCATATCAAAGGCATGATGTGCATAAGATTTTGATCCTGCAATGTGTACATCTTTTTTCTTTTTACTGGCTTTCTTACCAGCCCTACTACGTTCCTACATTCAACATAAAAACACACTGATTAAAATTAAAGTTAATTCACTTTTCTTTTCATTTGTATTTATGAATAAGTGTTCTACCAAAGCATTAGATGCCATAATGTATAAGATAATGTTATTTATACCAGTCCATCTTTACTAAACCAAAAGTTTACAAGTGTAGCAAAATCTTGGCGATTCACTGTACTTGGGGCCTCAGCTACTATCCCTGCCGCAGTTTTTGACTCATCATAATGCTTTGCTTTCAAGGCGCACTTCCAATTCCTCCACTTTTCACCCAAACCCTTTCAAGTCAAACGTTTGATGATCTTTCTTTCTTCCTAATTTTTGGAAATGTGAAATTTTGACTGAATCACAAATACAAAAAAAAAAAAAAAAAAAAAAAAAAAGAAATGTAACCACATGAAAGAAACATTTAAAATTTTAGAAATAAATATAGTTTTTGGTACTAGAATTTTAATACCTCAGAATAGTCCAACATTTTTCTTTGTAGTCATTCAGCACTTTACACCAATTAAAATAATTAATTGGACATAAGTTAGGCTTTCTTGCAATAGTGCCCACAAATCGATTAAAAATAATACCTTCACATTCAACTGGCTGAAAACAGCCATTAAAAGATAACTGGACCTTTTTCCCATCAGTTAAATTCCATATCTCAGACATACGTGTTATCCCACGTGTGCTACGTACACCTGCATGATCTATTTATACAAAAAACAAAAAGATGTGGTCAACAACAAAAGCAAACTTTTAATTAAGATTTTCTTGTGAAAAATGACTACAATAAAACATATTTATTTAATTTCATAATATCTGTAATTTGAACTTCTATATTTGTAGATTCCTCATCTGAATTATCATATGCTTGAGGTTTAGGCACTAATAGGGCACTTGATCGATTAGCTGATGGGCCAGGTGGATGATCAAGAGGTAGTGTGTCTTGTGACTGATTAGGCCCTAATGACCCATGTGATGGGTCTTGTGGCTGTGGCTCAATTTCAGCATTAACTATACGAAACCGTTTCTTTCCCATATTTATTTAGAAAAATATCAATATAGATAATTATCAACACAAATCACATATTCATTATACATAAATCCAACAAGGAATGTATAGTAATAACGCAAACCTAACAAATAATTTATCACCCTATAAGAATGCTTTTTCAGATAATTGGTATTGTGGGGTTACATAGAACTGATACTAATCATGGTTTTTGTGTACACAGCAAGTTTTCATGCGGGCTGGTGAAAGAAACAACTTAGCAAATGCTAGCGGTAAGATTAGTAGAGTGTGAAGGATTTTCCTTGTGTAGTTATAGTTTGTTTTTTTTTTTTAATCTACTCTATTGCATTGACCGAATCTTCTTTATTCATCAAACCCATACACAATTACATCTGTAAGCCAATTTCTCGTGATTGACATCAAGGCCAAGAGACTTCAATGAGTAGATTTAAAGCATATAAATCAAAACGGCATACAAACAATATTTAACCGAAAACACCATACCACCTTCATTAAAATTTAAAATAAGTCTTTTTTTTTTTTTTTTGGAACCCGAAACGATAGAAACTTTTATTTGACTAAACCAAGTATACAGAGTAAGGCTAGACCCAACTATCTTAATATTAGCATACTTTGACTACCTCTGTACAATCTATGACATTAGAAAGAAGAAAAAAATGGATGAAAAAATTACAAACCTTCTGAAAAATTAGTTCCTCCTTGCAATAGAGAAGTGAAAGACAGACAGTTAAGAGAGACAAAAGAGAAGTGAAAGCAAGGCAAAGCAATATTTAGCGCCCACGCTAAAATATATCTATTTTTTTTTTTTCAGAATACGCGCCAAAATATATCTAAGAACAATCAGTTTTACCTAATTACTTTTTCAAATACATTTTCTAACAAATTCTCTATTCATTCTCTATCACATTTAAATATTACTTTTTCATTCTTTCTTTAATCTTTTTTATTCTTTTATTCTTAATGTGAGAGAGAGAGAGAGATAGAGAGAGAGAGAGAGAGAGGTTGAATATTTTAATTAGTGGAGAAACAAGGCTAAATATTTTAATAATAAAAATTCATTTGGACAAGAACAATAACTCTCCATGTGTAGAGAGTATTGTAAGTAGCTAACCTTTTTCATATTTTAGAGATTGTTGGAGTTGATTTTTGTGGGTTCAATCTCCATAGATGGTTTTAGAGAATCTATTGGAGATACTCCGCGGGACCATAGGCCCTGGCCTAAGTGGCCTATACCTAGAGCTGACACTGGTCTATACCGGCTCCATCATCTATCCTATGTTTTCAAAGCTAGGTTCAAACAATTACCAGACAATAAAGCTGTGTTGCTAAATTAGTACTTAATCTGAATGGGGACATCAGACAATATATTGGCAGCAAATTTGGACAAATGGGACCACTGAGATATTCGAGTACCCAGTGCAAGATAAGGGATAGATTGCCAGATTATTGAGACCATGTGTAACAATTTCTACCCTATTAAGCTTCGTTTGGAGCAAACAAAAATAAAAACAAAAAAACATTTATGATACGATAAACATATAAGCCACAAGTTTTTTTTTTTTTTGGATGACATATAAGCTATAAGTTATGAATTATGAAGAAGAACTAACACGTTAACAATGTCTATGTTGGTCATTGCAAAGTGACAAATGAGTAAAGTTGCAAATAAGTTCGTGTATCAGAAAGACATAGTGGTCCAGAAGATCAAATTTATATTAAACACCGCTGATTTCTTTTGTTTTGTTTACTGCATAAATCAAACTTTAGCATAATCAGCCAAAAAGGAAGTAATAAATACAGACTATTTCTAATGATGTCATTGATCACTTCTAAAATGTAACAAGACAAGCAATTGATTCCTTCAATTAGATTTAAAGATTACCATAAAGATGAGATTTGGATTGGAAGTATTGAGAAAGACAAGAACAAAATTTTCTAGTAGAGATTGCCAAGAGGCCAAGACAGAATAACCATTTAAATTTGTTATCTTAGTCTAGTGGTTGTCTTAAAATTGAATTTCTATCATTTTATTTGGGACTGTCCCTTATAATAAGTTAGGTCCATATCCTTTATAATGTAAGGCACCAGACAAACTCTTGGCTCTTTTTCAGACAGGTTGGCCTAGCTGGGTACTAACAAAGTACCCAGAAAATAAAACAATTATTAAACAACATAAGCACTAGAATATGCAACAACAAAAATAATAATTATTAATAAGCTTTTTGTTATTCCAAAGTTTATGTGCAAGCAGTCACGAGAGGCTGACACCTAATATAATTGAGTTGGTGGGGCAGGGAAGATCACATTGCCAAAGTAACCAGGTTACCTAACATAATTGAGAAGTGTGCATGCATTGTCTAATCGTGTACATATACTTCATGTGTTCATTGTGCATGTAGGAAAATTTTGCAATGCACTTGAAATTGCTTTTATCAAAATATATGTTGAAGAAAATACGTGTGCGCGCGCGCGCGCGTTTTTATGCTTATTATTGAGAATCTGACACAATATTTTGAGGGTGCAAGAAAATGCCGGTGCTGACTCCACTGACCAAGCCGAACCATCCCATTCGGGGGTACATATGCTGATTCCACCGTATAAATTTGGTAAGAGTTTTGCCTAAAATTAAGCCGTAAATTAGCCGAGTCGAATAATAAAAGTTCTTAATTATTAAAGTTGTTGAGTGATTGAATAATTGAATGAGAAAAAAAGTAAAAAGTAAAAAAGAGGAGCAAGAAATGAAGGCTGGCCTAATGCCTACACCCACAAATGTAAACCCTTGCGTATTTGATATGAAGTAATGGAACAGGAACTTTACAATGAACCCACTCTAAAATTTATTTCAAACAAAGAACTAAGCCCAAGCTCATTTTCAAATTAAATTATTATATGTTCAAGTTTGTTAGGTTTATTTTTTTTGTCAAATAAGCTGGAGTTTGTTCACCAATTAGTATTTGATTAATTTATTCTTTTTTCACATATATATATATATAACAAATATTACAAATGTTAAGAGACTTGTAGTTCAATTAGTTAATACCTCTTGATATTTTCAAATGAGACATTAGGATTCGAATTTTTTCTCTCTTAATTGTCAAATTATTATAAATAAATAAAAAGTAAATACTACGATTAAAATTTTTTATCCCTTAAAAAGTCTATGCTAATAATTAATTGCTAACTAAATTGTAATTAGTTTTTTTTTTGGCGGGATTCAAAATTATTTTATTTGAGTTAATTATATATTTCATCTCCTAATTTGCTTGCGACAAGTCCTAGGATTAGTACAAGTTCGTTGACCGCATAAGGGTGATTGATGATCCATCTTGCTGACGAATTCAACGATAATTTACTACAAAATTGATTATTTATAATTGCCCTCCTACCTAAGGACAAATTCTTGACTCTACCGTGCCTAAAACCCTGATCAAAACCTACTGATTGAACTCTCATTATAAATATCAAACACCTTGCCGTCCATCTCTACCTTTCAAAGTTAAGCCCTAATGCCTACACCCATAACAGTAAACTCCTAGGGGCTACGTTTATTTGGTATAGAAGTAATAGAATTTCTTTTTACAAGGAACCCAATCTAGAATTTATTTTGAACAAGAACTAAGCCTGAGCTTATTTCCAAATTAAATAATATGTTCAAACTTGCTTAGTTCATATTCTTATCAAACAAGCTTGAGTTTGTTTACAAATTAGTATTTAATTAACTTATTCTTTTCCTATATAGATTGAATTCAAATTGTACATGGTGTAATTAGGGACGGCTTGATACATTTGGGAGCCTAAAGCGAAAATTGATTATCTTGTTTTAGATACAAAATTACTACTAATTAACATAAATTATGTAGAATTTTTTTAAAAAAATTTTATAGACAGAAAAAATTTGACAAAATTTTTCACACTTGTTAATGTGACAAATTGATAATGGTAAGTAAAAAAGTTGTGTTAATGGTAAACTTAGATGAGAACTAGTAAAAGTTTGCTAACTAAACTCTTATTATTATTCTTTTTTTTTTAGAAGTGCAACATTCACAATATTTTTTACAACAAATCCTAAGTTTTAAGTTGCTTTTTGTTTTCTATTTGAAAATATCACTATAATTATTATTTTTTTTCCATCAATAACAGGTTGTAACAACCTGCTACTTAACAAATCCTAAGTTTTAAGTTGCTTTTTGTTTTCTATTTGAAAATATCACTATAATTATTATTTTTTTTTCCATCAATAACAGGTTGTAACAACCTGCTACTCAGCATTAATTGTAAAAATGTAGTGAAAAGTATTGTGGACATTACATTTTGCTCTATTTTTTATTTGTTTTTCATCTAGTAAAAAAATATTATTTCATTTATTGATTATAAATAATCCTATTGGTTAAAATTTGAGAGCCTTTTTTTTTTTAACTTGGAGCCTTAGGCAACCGCATCTCTTGCTCCACCATTCAGCCGGCCCTGGGTGTAACTCTAATTAATATTACACTACTCTATAACTCGCTATTAAATTCATATTTTGAAAATCTTACCATTAGATTACATATGCTACATGTTTTTAATTGGCATGTCAAATTTCATGGCTAATAGGACGTTATAGAAATACCAATAGACTTATAATTGAACTAGTTAGTACATTTTGATGTTTTCAAATGAAACATTTATGGTTTAAATTCTCTCTCCCTCAATTATCAAGTTATCAAAAGAAAAAGAAGTAAATACTACGATTACAATTATTTATCTCTTAATATATGCTAATAATTACTAACTAAATTATATATAATTGATTTTTTTTGGAGTTAATTATATCTTTCATTTCCTAATTTGCTTGTGACAAGTCCTAGCATTAGCACACGTTCGTTGACGGCGTAAGTGCGTACGTAAGGGTAATTCATCTTGATGATGATTGATTTCCACGATAATTTACGAGAAAATAACTATTTATATTTTCCTTCCTACTTAAGGACAAATTCTTGACTCTACCATGCCTAAAACCCTAATCAAAACCTACCGATTGAACTCTAATTATAAATATCAAACACCTTGCCTTCCATCTCTACCTTAATTTCAAAGCTTGAAAGAGATCCTGAATTCAATGCAATGTACTTGTGAATGTAATTCTTCTGTCATTTGATAGAAATTATATCCGACAAACAGTCAACTGATATCGGATTGGCATTATTGGACCTCACACCTCAGTTGGCATATAGGTTGGAGCCAAAACTTTTTTCTAACATTGATTAGATTACATAATTCCTTCTGGGGTTTGGATCTTTTATCATTTTGGAAAAAGAAGAAGAAAAAAGAAACACAAGCTTACTAGACAAACAAACATATGATTAATTAAGAATTGCAATTAGCTTTAATTATTTTCTTATCTCAGCTCTCATTTCTATTTGGCAAAATCTCTACGGTGGATTCGTACAGATGGTACTTGAAAGGACCCCAGATCTCGTCAATAAGGAAAATTACAACTTCCAAAATCTAATGGCGCATGTGTATACACAGTGAGCCCTAATCATAAACGAAATTGTGGTTGTCATTGTGACTAAACCAAAAAAAGACTAATTGTATGAATGTGAATTTGCATGTGCCTTAGATTACGGGTAATGTTTGGCTACAGAGAAAGAAAAGAAAAAGGATGACATTTTTTTATAATTAAATTTCTGGTCATGTCAATCCTAGCTTGAACTCTTTTGTTTGTTAAAAAATAAAATATTATGGACTTTTTGTCACTTACTTATAGAGAAGTAAATTCTTTAGCTCACAATGTTTCGGCTTGATTTTGTGTCTTGCTATGCATGCCTGGGGTTTATTCCTATTGTCACCTTCGCCTCGCGTGTTTCAATTTTCATGAGGTAGATGGAAATGAAGATCATGATTTGGTACTAACTACTAACTGCTACGTATTAGGTTAACTGTCAACTGCTACGTAATAGGTTAACTGCCAAGCGATCTTGTAGCTTAAATATTGGTATCTCTTCATATACAACGTATTTGGAGATTTAAAGAAGTAAAAATTCGAGTCGCAAAATTAGCAACGTATTATAACTATCTCAATATAGATATATATATATATATATATATAATATATTAGGTTAACTATTTCTTTTTCTTTGTATACATTGTACAGACAAATTACATACATTAATTTATAGAGATAATTTGGTGATATGATGACAACATTTTTCATTTTTTTTATAAATAAAATGTTATATTCAGAAAAGAAAAAAGAAAAATGTGACTTAGACAAAGATTTTTTTTTTTTTTTTTTTTTTTTTTTTAAGTGAGAGAGAATACGGGTCATGTGTTGGATGGTCACTACTGTTGGTCAAGAAGTAAAGATTGAAAAATAGGCCAAGATTTAAGTGGAAGAGGAAGAAACAGAAAAAGTCTCTGAAATAAATTAGGGCTCTCAAGGTGATCCGTGATATTGCTTGGATGGCTTTTTATTGGCCATGAATTGAGGCTTTTGTAATACAAACAAAACTTGTGGGGACGAATACACTTTTGTCTTTCTAAATTTAGGAATCCAATTGATCAGAATTCATATAAAATACAAGCAAAAAGGGTCTTCCAACTGAAACCCTTCACATATTCACATGCTTCATTCACAACAACAAGGTCCACAACTATATATTAAAAATTAAAATCAGCTAAAATAATTAACAACACTGATGAGAACCCCTCACCCCCCACACAAAAAATAATAATAATAATAATAAAATAAATAAATAAAATTCTTCAACAACAACAACACTGATGAGAAAACCCACCATTGAGAGAAGCTTCAGAATTCAGATCAAATTTATTGCACCGATTTTTGTGCTTTGAAAAAAATTATCAGTATGTTTCCTATAGCTTCAAATTCTAGAATGATCCGTGACCACTTTTCCAAAAGGTTAATTTGAATATATGGGAGTGTGTGTTTAAGTTTTAGCCATTTCTAGCTAGGACTAAAAGTTCATCAAAAGTTGCATTTCTTGTACGGTCATGTTCTTTTGTTTTTTTTTGTTCCTTTTTTCAGCATGGATATATATTCCTAAAATATTGAGAAGGAAATGTTATGGTCCATATGATATGATTGGTGGATGACATTTTGACGAGCGTGCCTTCACGGTCACCACTCAACCACAAACTATCAAGGATTAAGAGAAAGTGTAAGCAATGTCTAAAAATGAGCCTTGATGGTTTTTATTAGGGTAAAGTAATTTTTTTTTTTCCTCTAAAAAGAGGTCATTTTTATTTTTGATCTCTCAAATTTGGAGTAAACGTGATTTTAGTGCTTCAAATTTTAAAAGCTTGGATTTGATCTTTGAAATTTTAAAATGAAACAATTTCATCAATCTATCTATGGGTTGAATCAAATTTGATCAATTAATTATGAGGTTGGTCCGATTTTGATCCTTTAAGGTTGGAATTTTTTTTTTTTTTTTGTTTGGAGAAAAATTATGTGGTTAGACTTGGTTGAATTTGATTCATAATTAAAAAAATCGGATTCCCATTATGAAAAAAAAAAAAAAAAAAAAGTTTAGTTCCATTTTGATCCTTTAAGGTTGGACTTTTTCTTGTTGGGAGAAGAAATATGTGGTTGGACTTAGTTGAATTTGACTCATAATTAAAAAAAAAAAAAAGGGATTCCCGTAAAAAAAAAAAAAAAAAAAAAAAAAAGGAAAAAAGAGATGTCTTGGGGCAAGTTGGTATCCCATTAGTACATGTAAACAAAATAATAGATCAAGAGACCAAATTGTTCCTTTAATTTTTTTTTTTTTAAATCAGAACTAAATTGGAATATTTTTTAATTTAAGGAATCAAAATCAAACATATATTAAACTTCAGGCGCGAATAATATAATTTATTTATTTTATCAATATAACAAAATATGCTTTTACTACCCATGGGATGCATATTCAGTATTAATTCAGGTTGGATGTAAATAAAGAGTATTCGACAACTCTTATTGTAACTAGTTTAACATGGTGCTTATATATTGATTATTGACAATATTGTCACTTCTTGGCAATGTGCTGCTACAATCATGACAAATTGTTGGTTGTTAGCAACAAAACTTAAACTTAGAATTCAAGAATACTCACATTTTATAAGCCGTCCTGCATTACTTTTAGGTGCTTGAAAAGTGCCTCTTTAATTGATTATTTGTCTCAATATAGTTACAAACTTGATTAACAATTCCTCACACATCGCTATAATATAAAGTTTTAGATATTGGTGCAATAGATACATAATGACACTGAATATGACAACCGTCCGACTAATTCATAGTTTTAGATCTTAATAATATTCTCATAGAAGAAAAGGAGGTGTAAAAAGTGTTATGGAATTTTCATGCAACTGGGTCTCAGATGTGACTAAACGCAATTGTCAATTTTTCATCGTTTTCTTTATTGTTCGCCAGTATAGATCAATGTCACATTATAATATTCTGAGCAATATATATTTTTTCCCAATCTAGTAGTACAACTAAAAGCTCGAAATTTTTCATGCCTTGGTTGGTTACTGAAACATTTTCACTAATTAATAATGGTGCACTAAGAAACCCTAATCATATCTATGCATGGAGTTCACGAGAGGACCCAAAGTTCACGAGCATATAAACACAAAAGGACGGCTAAGAAGGTCGTACTCAAATGCCTCATCTTTCCAATTGTCTTATATCATATAATTCACTCATTGTTGTCACAAGTGATAAAACGACTAAATAAAATAAAATAAAAGTGATGCAACTCAAGGCAAATTGGTATTAATTTTATTTTTTTAATGTGAATTAAAAAAGTGACTGTGTTTAAGAATTAAAACACACATGAGCTGTCCCATAGTGTAGGAGAAATAGAAGAGATCTATAATTATATATATTCAAAAGTACTAATGCAGAATATTTAAATTCAAATAGGGTATAAAAATTTCACTTTAAGAATATCATATTTCATTTTTAAGTTCATTTGAAGCACTTTAATTTTTTTTTTTTAATTTATTGTAGATTAATAAAGTCATTATAACGTATAGGCCAAAGTTAGAAAAGGAAAAAAATTCACATATGTGGAAAATAGTCTTATTTAACGACAACAAATCATCATATAGCCAATGCTGGCAATGCATATAAAATTTCTGACCCTATAGAATAATAATAATAATAATAATAATAATAATAATAATATAGTACGTAAGAAGTCTGGTATATTGCTGAGCAAGCGGCAAAGTATTGTCTAGCCTCAAAACTTCTCATTTTTTATATTTATTTATGTTGTTTCTTATATATATTTACAGATCACATGTACAATTACTACTAAAACTACTACTATACAACTACAAAAAATAATAATGTATAAAATAAATACAACTACAAATAAAAATAACATCATTAACAATATTCAACAAGAAGGGTTTTTTTCTTTTTCTTTTTCCTTTTTTGGGGTTCAATCCCTTTGGAATTCCCACAAATCAAAACATGGGGATTCTTGTCGAAGCACAAGCACGAGCACAGGCAGAGAGAGAGAGAGAGAGAGAGATCATGTTTGATGTGGATTCTTATATTGAGAGAAAGTGAATGGTGGCAAAGAGGTCAAAGACTCCAAAAAAAAAAAAAAAAGAAACCCTGGTGGGTGATGAAAATGAGGTGTATTTCCACACAGAAAACAGGGCCTGGTGATTTTTCCAGAAACTGAACAAAAAGAAACCAACAGAAATGATGATGTTTGCATAATATATTCCAACTACGCGCATTCCCATCCTTTTTTTTCTAATTTCAGAGGGTACCTATGTCATATTATTCTTTCTTTTTGGTCAAAATTTCACATCATTCTCAAATAAACAAGAAAAGAAATATTGCATTTACACTTTAATATTTGACTAACCTTCTTAAATCCTTAGAGCATTAGTATTGTGGGTGTAAATCCCCCCAATTTGCTAAAATAGGCACTAAACATCTAAAAAAAAGCTCCATCTAGGAAATAATACCTAAATTTTTTTACAACTTGTGAATAGTAACTTCTTAGATGTAGAACTTACTATTCATGAGTTTGTAAACTAAAATAATATATTTTATTCAATTTCTCTCTCTCTCTCTCTCTCTCTCTCTCTCTCTCTCTCTCTCTCTCTCTCTCTCTCTCTCACTTACTCTATATTTATATTATTATTTGATAGAATGGTTTATATTATTTTAATGAGTTGTATGTAAAAATAGAAACTATGATATATAGGGAAATTAACATGAAATTCCCAACCTGTGAGAAACAAAGAATAGAGAAAACATACGCCAAAGAAAAATAATTACACGCACAAGATAGTATTTACGTGGTTCGATAATTTGTCTATGTCTACGGAGTTGTAGGGACTTTACTATTATCAAAAAAAAAAAATTACAAAGTGCGGCAATACAGTTTTTTCTTTCTCAAAAAACTACAACAACAAACTCTAATTACCAAAACAAAACGTTTTCTACAACTTGCGAACAGGATTCATAATGGACTACAAAACGAGCCAAAAAAATTTTCCGAGGGCAAAGGCCCAAGTCGTAATGCTCATGGACTAAGTCTCAGAAAATCTCTCATTAAAAACCACATAACATTATTTCGGGTCGGGTTGGGTCCTTATCTGGATCAAACACAACTAGACTTCACAAAATCTAACATAATGTTGGGTGAACTGTAAAATAAAATGGTATTTAAAGATGTATAATATAGTTTTTTTTTTTTTTTTTGCATCCTTGGATGCTAGTACTCTTATTTCAACACTTCATAGTAAACAACCAAACTCTCCATCTCATCTCACAAATGTCTATATGATCATTCATGAAAAGTTGATAATCAATTGTTTTTTCCATATATGCATGGAAAAAACAACTAAAATCATGAGTTGAAGAAAAGATTTTGAGTTAATTATATATGTGATTATGTTCTCTCTCACAGTATAATGTAGCAACATAATCACTGCTTCCGAGTTCTGAGCTGTAAGAAATCTCATCTTTAGCTTCAGATTAATTTAGAATTCCAACACACTGACTGCACTTTCATGTGACTGTGGTATAGCCTGGTAGGTTAAAGAAACACTTTAAGCGGTCCTTTTTGATGAACAAAGATTTCAGGTTATTCGTTCAATTCACTCAAATCCCAATCTTCAAAAGCTGATATCCATTCCACAGGATTTCCGTACTTTACATAATTGATGTTATAAAAGTACACCACTTTTTGAATCCTGCTCGAACAAATAACAATCTTTCTTGTTTGTCCTTTTTAATCGTTATCTCTTCATCAGAGTTGTATTCTGCACACAGGTATATTAAACATGTGATCTGAAAACATAAAGGGCTATTTCTTAAAAAAAAGGTTCTTGAATTAAATTATTATTGATTGGACATCTATACCATACCACTTGTATCTTATTTTTGGTTACTATTATTGAATGAATAATACATCATATAGCAAAACTATGGGCGCATGAAGGTTTCCTTCAAGTACCATTGGCAGTTTCGAGCTGCACACTATTTTTCCCTTTCATGTATTGGAAAAAAAAATGTTATGGTATATTCATAACGTTTTCCCAACAAAACTTAAGTGCGGAGTTGTTATTCGCTGTTTGGGTTTTTAAAATTAAAACAAATAATAATTTATTATTTATAATTTGTTATGAAAGTGTAATGAAAATGTTATGTCCACAACAAAACTTAAGTAGCGGGTTATTGTTGATTGTTCGAGTTTTTCAAATTAAAACCAATAACAATTTATTATTTATAATTTGTTGTGAAAATGTAGTGAAAATATTGTAGACAGTATCATTTTTTAAGGAAAAAAAAATCAAAATTTAGATAGCCACATATTTTCTCGGAGGCAGTTTGTTTCAGTTACTTTTTTCTTTTCTTTTTTACATTCTTTCTCTTTCTCTCTCTTCCATCATTGGGAAATAGGAATTTTTTTTGCTTGAAGAAAAGGGAATAGGGGAAGAGAAACAAAAGCTTCACATTTGTGATAACAAAGCAGCCTCAAGTTTTTTTCTTAGCTCTATGGGTGCGGGGTTAAGAAGACAAAGTACAAAAAGTCTTAGCCCGTGAAGGGTGCATGTGACCGTGTAGAGCTGTTATAATCAGTGCCGGCCCTTGACACCTCATTACATTAGACCCACTCACGTGCCTCTTTTTGGCTTTTACATCCAATGCTAAATTATTATATAAATAACATTAAAATATGTATATCATATGAGTAATGCCAAAGAAAATTTGGGAAACATAAAACTTAGGGGCAACAAAACTTCATCGATGTATGGTTTAGAAGAAATAGTGTGCACTTCACTCATTTACATAATTTCTTAAATAGAAATATAGAACAAAAAAAAAGTTGAATATGCTAATTAATAAGCATTTGCTAATCCCCAATTGGTGAGCCACACTATTTTCATAATGGAATGAAAGGTTTTTTTCCTTCAAATTTTAGTTTATTATGATGAACTTTCTTCTTAATCAAGATTGTTGTGTCAAGCTTTGAGCTGGAAAGAAAATGAAAACTCCCATACCAAAATAGGTACATTTGGCTTTCATTGTTATGAATTATGATAACGAAGTCTATGTGTCAATGAACTGGCATTCCATCCAATCCTTAGTGTTTGTGTGAGAGTGAGAGTACCGCAAGTTCATGATCCTGCTAGTACTGCTATCCAGTAGGTGTGTAAGTTACTTTATCATTGGAAAAAACAAAAATATAAAACACAAAGCTTGGCATATATTGATAATTGATTAACGATGTGCTGGGGCAAACAAAATGGATGAATCACATGCAATCACATATCGACATGTGGCTAAATTGGACCTTCTTGTTGAGCTAAAACAAATTCCAACCAAAATTCACATAAAAGATAACAAGATAATTAATAAACGAGAAAAGAAAAAAAAAAAATGAAGGAATTAAAGAATGAAACGTAAATGCCTATACCAATATCAAAACTATATCTCTGCTTATGTCTGCACAGTACTGTTCAGCTTTGGAGTTCTCTTCCTATTTAAACACAACCATCACTCATTTTGGCAATCTCAAGAATCTCTCTCTCCCCCTCTCTCTCTCTCTCTCTCTCTCTCTCTCTCTCTCTCACACACACAAACACACACATTTGTGCTAAACATGATGAGAGGTTTGAGCTTAAGAAGCCTCACGTTCATGCTTTTCATTGCTTTTCTACTTTGGTCATCAAATTTTGAAACTTGCAATGCTAGAAGAGGCAAGCATTGGAGGCATAGCAGAGGTATTTCGGCTTCTTTGTTTAAGAAGAAAGGAAAGAGTCAAGGAAGTAGTAATAACCACCATAGTGGAGGATCAAAACCAAAATCTCCTCCTCACAAAGCTTCACCGCTTCCAACTCCTAAACCAAAATCTCCTCCTCACAAAGCTTCACCGCTTCCAACTCCAAAACCAAAATCTCCTCCTCACAAAGCTTCACCGCTTCCAACTCATAAACCAAAAGCTCCGCCGCTTCCAACTCCTAAACCAAAAGAAGAGTTCCCATCAAACCCGCCTGCCGGTCATTCTACCACCTTTAATGTGCTAGATTTTGGTGCCAAAGGTGATGGAAGCACAGATGACACGAAGGTGATTCCCAATTCTCATCAAATGCTAAAGAAAATATGTCTAATGTTGCTTTGTAATATATATGGTTTACATGCAAATATTCGCAATTTTTTTTTTCAAATAATTACAAAATTTTCAATTTTGCAAGAAAATTCAGGGGAATGACAGAATTACCATTGAACAAAAAAATATAGAAAATGGGCAATTCATTGTAGCTTTTTCATCTAAGGTGCAATGCAAGTTGCTTTGGTGATTTTAAGGATCATTCGGGGCACAATAGCAAATTGAATTTTCATATGAGTTTGTAAAACCAAATAGGGAAGATATTTTCTCACCCTTTTATATATATAATGTCCATAATTTCACATGTATCGTCTATATTTAACACATAAATAGCTAGTGTGTACGTAATACACATTAACAAGTATGTAGTAATTAATGTCCAAACAAATAAGGATAATATTGATAAACCATAATTTCACACGCATTATCTATATTTTCAAAGCATATTGATATTTAATGCAAAATAATTAGTGTATACGGAATGTACACTAACAAATACCTAGTAATCAATTTCCAAACAAATAACGGTGGTATGGATAAGTGTGTTGTAACTATTCTCGATGGAAAAAGTGTATAGGTCCCATTTCCCAATAGTTAAACAATAAACCAAAAGAATTAAAGATACAAAAAGGTAAAAGACACAAGAACAAACCAAAGCATGTTGATGTAGGGCCCACAGAGGGAAAAAAATTTGATTCCCGTTATGACAGTTGGGTTGGGTCACGTACTCACGAATCCAACAACTATTGTATACTGTTCTGCACACACGAACACCAACCGTATTATTTAGAAAATCAGTTATTGTTAATACTATTATACAACTAACACATAAAAAAACTTGTTATGGTGCATCGCAGGCATTCCAAGCTGCATGGGCAGCTGCGTGTAAAATAGAGGCATCAATGATAATGGTTCCAGCAGAATATGAATTCCTCGTGGGACCCATCTCATTCTCTGGTCCGTACTGTCAGGCGAACATAGTGTTTCAGGTAAATAGCAACACTATATAAAATTTCTCTACCATAGAGGAGTAATTTTATTGGGTTAACATTCTGAATTCAAATACTTGGTATGAGCATGAAGGGTCTCTTATCCCATGTCTAAGGCCTCTCATGCATTGAAAGGAACGTCTATGGTCATAGCAAACTTAGAGGTAACTGTAAAAGGAAAGATTTGCAGATCAAGTGCTATGACAAGAATTGTGCCTATCCATATCTCGTCTCTTAGATAGTATTTTAAGTATCTGAATATATACATTATTCTTTTCACATTTTATAAGACTAGATAATATTTTAAGTATTGGATATATGCATTATTCTTTTCACAATTTATGAGTCTCACACGACTATAGGATTCACATGCAGCAAAATGAAAGATGCGTATATTCAATATATAAGATAATTATTACATGCCTACATCCCCTCGAGTATTGATATCTCCATTACTAAACTGGCATAAGGGAGTGTTTAGGGTTCCCCCCCCCCCCCCCCCCAATTCTCCGTTTGGACCCCTCAAGAAGGCCCCCCTTCCCCTTCCTGGCCACTCCAGCGTACAAATGTCAAAATCTATAATAGTACCACAGCTTCTAACTTCTTGTAGAACAAGAGACAATTTTTAATGCGGTGAGATTTGTGCCCTGTCTGTGTCCAAAACTGAACATGATGTGGACTTACAATGGGTAACACAAACCCATTCCACTGGCAGTTTGTGCTACAAATTTTATAAGGTACAATGGTAGATACTTGTGTAAATCCTATATACACACTACACAGGATGACAGGACATAGAGCAAGGATGAAACTGAAATCTTATCTTTATGTCTTGTCAAAACAATATCCACCAGTAAAATTCAAAAAGAGTTTCATCCTTGTAAAATTCTGAATGATTATTTTTATCTTGCAAGAAATTAGTCAATTGCATAGACAAAAATATATAATCCAGCCAACTAACTACTATAACAATGCTTTCACCTTTCACCTGTGATCATCCCAAGTAGTAGCTGTGATTGATAATTGATCTTGTCTTCCATAACCATTACCATTACCATCCAGTAATGCATAAACATCGACTGAAAATTGAAATAAAAGACTGAAGAGAGTTTATTTTTCTCAGCTAGATGGGACGATCATTGCTCCAACAAACTCCAATGCTTGGGGCAAAGGTCTCTTTCAATGGCTTGATTTCACAAAGCTGAGAGGAATTACGGTTCAGGGAAATGGTATCATTGATGGAAGAGGCTCAGTCTGGTGGCAAGATGCCCCGTTTGATGATCCTATAGATGATGAAATAAAACTTCTTGTCCCGTTAAACAGCAGTGTTGAAGAGAATCCACCAATGCCGGTAAAAATCTCCCTCACTTTGTATATTTCCCTGCAATTATTGTCTCAATTATCAGAAGCTAATCATTTATGCATCTCACACAACTGTGTTGTAGGTAAGAAGCAACCTTGGGAGGATAATGCCAAGCATCAAGCCAACTGTGAGAGCCATTTCAAAATTTCTGAATTCCAAGCATATTCCATGACCATACAATCCTTTAACATGATGCATTTTTATTGCACAGGCACTGAGGTTTTATGGGAGTTTTAATGTGACGGTCACAGGCATAACAATTCAAAGTAGTCCACAGTGCCACCTCAAGTTTGACTACTGCACGGGAGTGCTGGTCCATGATATAAGCGTCTCATCTCCCGGTGACAGTCCCAACACGGATGGAATCCACCTACAGGGCTCAAAAGACGTTCTAATTTACAGCTGCAATCTTGCCTGCGGTAATTAATTGCTTCTACATGAATAATTAAGTTATTCAATAATTGTTTAGTCAATGTTGTAGACCACATGCTGAGGTAGGGTGAAGAATATGACCTGCAGAGTAAAAGATTTGAGGATAAATAATTTGATGCCAATATAGAAATTACAGACAAAAAAAAAATTTGGTGAGTGACATCTGTGAGATAGGATCATGAGCAAACATGGCACAATCTTATCTTGACATAGCCTTACTGCTAAGGGCAACAATCTCTGACCACTTATAGCTTAGGACATGGCTCCTCTCACATTTCAGGCATTACAGCCACCTATTATACGACACGTGCCATGATTAGGTCTTGAACCCTACAGAAAAAATAAAACTTTTTTGTTGTATTTTTCTCAACTTTTCTTGTCTTTTATCAGCAAGTAGAACTTCTGGCTTCCATTCCTTCTTCCCTTTGTTTATTTATAGTTAAAAACAGGGCCAACCTAGAAAACATAGAATGGACCTAAAAAAGGTCAATACATCCAGTATAAGCTAAATTTAGCTCTTCATAGCAAATCCTTTGAGCATGAAATGACAGCATCCATATAAAATTAAAAGCCCAAATATTATACATGGCACTAAATGTAAAATAAAATGTGATGTCCGATATGACAAGGATAATGAACATAACTAAGTCATGTATATAAGCTGACTATAACTTATAAAATGCCTGAATGACATGTGCAGGAGATGACTGTGTTTCTATACAAACTGGAAGCTCAAATGTATACATACACAATGTCAACTGTGGGCCAGGGCATGGAATCAGCATTGGAAGTCTAGGAAAGGATAACACCAAAGCCTGCGTCTCAAACATTACTGTCCGAGATGTCATTATGCATAACACAATGAACGGTGTCAGGATCAAGACATGGCAGGTATGGATACCATCTGTCATTCTATATGATTGGAAAACTCAAGTTAGAAGTAACAAATCTAGACTCTGCTTAAAGAGGCAGATCCAACTTTTATAAAATCAAAAAACATTGAAAGCCAAGCACTTAATCTTTTGTTGGCTGCTAAAATGGCTCAGCCAATATATTCCATTTTTATGAAAGTTTAAGTTAGCATGAAGGTTTTTAGTTTCAACTATTTTTATTGACTACATGTGAATTTTAGAACTTTCACGTTTCTTAACTTTGACCCAGTTCAACATATAGTTTCCAAGATTTTGACAACTATGAAAACTTCAATATTATTATTTTTTTTTCATAAGTAATGAGCTTTATTGAAAATCAAATATACTTTATGTTCACGAATATGAACACAAAGGATCAAAAAGTACAACAGTCTCAAAAGAAAAATCTAAGAGAAACTTGAAACTCTAAAATAGAAGAACACTGTGTGAAACCTCAAACCCAGGACCAATTAAAAAGAGTACGGGCAAACAAAGTTTTCAATTGATCCAATGAGCTCTCCATATCTTCAAAAGTGCATCTATTCTGCTCCTTCCAAACAAGCCGGCACCATAATCCAAATATCTGAACCATGCTTACCAAACAAATCAAAACATGGGACCTTTCAAGAACACAATGATATTCACCATAATTTAAAATGATTCCAATCAAAATATGGGGACCTTTCAAGAATACCATCTGAGTGATGAACACACATTGTTTCTAATGCCAAATATAATCTCTAAGTTGTTACTTGTTACACATGCTAGACATAAACCACCTTTATCTCTGAGATTTCAAATGTTAAATTTGCAGGGAGGATCAGGCTCTGTGCAGGGGGTACTGTTCTCAAACATTCAAGTTTCTGAAGTTGAATTCCCAATTGTGATTGACCAATACTATTGTGACAAAAGCAAATGCAGCAACCAAACATCAGCCGTAGCGCTATCAGGAATCAATTATGAAAGGATAAGAGGGACATACACAGTTAAGCCTGTACACTTTGCTTGTAGCGACAGTCTACCATGTGTGGATGTATCACTAACTTCCATACAGCTAAAACCGATGCAAGAGAAATACCACATGTATGATCCCTTCTGCTGGCAGACTTTTGGAGAGTTGAGGACTCCCACCATGCCACCAATTGGTTGTTTACAGATAGGCAAGCCATCAAGCAACCGGATTCAATCCGATCATGATCTCTGTTGAGCTCAAAAAGATTTATTATTTCACGGTGTTGTTACTTGTGTGGTCGGCATGAGTTCCAGACCCCTTTCGCACCATTAGCTATTTAGGTAAATCACGTATATCATGACAGTGCTAGTTTACACGAATTCTTCTCTAGCATGGTTATATAGATTCAGATTGTGAGAGAGTATACAGACATTGCTTTTAGCTGGAGTTCCATAATAGTGTATAAGTCAAGCTTGTTTGTTATAATAGATTTCCAAAGCATGAGATAGTATACAAATTTCTCTATCCAAATTTGCAATAAAATAATATCCTCTATACATATCCAGATTCGAGTATATCACCATCAAAATAGAGCAAACAAAGTTACATGCATTTGTGAAACAATACCCATGGTTAAGTAACATGTAATATCACAACAACTTTCATGAATCAATGGGAAACGGTGAATTTAATCATGAACTCAAGACCATCTATTATGATACTACCACAATAAACTGCACTTATCCCAAAAGCGCAAGAAGATTGGAAATGATGAATTTAATCGCTTAATTGTTAATAGGGTGGTCCCTATGGATGAAAAGGTGAGAGAGAGCCGCTTATGAGAGTTTGGTAATGTGCAAAGGAGAGAGATTAACGCACCAATGAGGAACGATAAGTTCATTCAAGCCAAGGGAACAAAAAAAGTAGAGAAATACCCAAAATAACATTAGTTGTAGTAGTAAAAAAGATCGTGTGAATGAAGATGATTATGATCTCAAATAGAAGAGAATGGCAGTAAAAATACATGTGACTCATCATGAATAGTTGGTTAAGGATCTATAACCGATCCCAAAAAATACATTATACACACAAGATAGTAGAGAAAATGTAAGTTGATTCAAGTCAAGGGAACGAAAAAGTAGAGAAATACCTAAAATAACATTAGTAGTAGTAAAAAGAAATTAAGGTAATTATGATCTCATATAGAATAGAATGACAGAAAAAAAAATACATGCGACTGATCTTGTGTAGTCGGTTAAGGATCCATAACCGAGTCCAAAAAATACGTTATACACATACGCACAATAATATTTGAAATTATGACATCCTTTGCCATGAAGCCAAAAAAACCAATTAGTTTTTAGTGTAAGTGCGTTTCGAGCCTAGTTCACGATAAGAGTCTTTACTAATTGAGTAAACCCCAGACAACTTACATAATAATAAACAAACAAGATCAAACATGAGAACCAAAACGAAATGAGCGAATTCATTATCATAATTTAATTAATTAATTAATGAAAAAAAATTAAAAATCGAATTCATACATGCATAAATCAAAGCTTCTCTTTAGAATTTAGATAGATGGTATTAAAAATAAAAGACTTCGGAGTAATTGAAATTGAGAAGTACCGAATAGCTGGGTTGAGAACAAGGTGATGTGACATTTTTCCACCGTTTTTTTGACTTCTTCGCTACTCTCAGAGTCAGAACTCAGAAGCCAGTGAGCTCGAACTCGAATAATATTTGATCTACTTGGCTTCACTTAGATGCGGCACCGTTTGAGGGCTTTGAGAATTAAGCCTTCAATTCATGGGCGGTGAAATCACGCCTCCACCGACGACCCGTACGATTTTGGCCTGCGTTGTTTTCATTTTATTATCTCTTTATATTTCAAAATTTTCAATTTTGAGGCTGTTTATGTTTGTTCCGTAAGGCTTTTTGTTAAAAACTTAAAATTAAATATATTATAGTAAAATAATAATTTTTAAACGTGTGAATAGTACCACCGTGATATCTAAATTTATATTAAATTTTGTATTTAGATGATTTTTGTGGATTCGTGAACAGTATCATAAAACTCATATTTTTTAACAAAACACACAAACGTAGACTTTTAGTTCAATCCAAATACTCACTTAGTGTCTTCCTATTGGTTGTTTTTAAAGGTTTTTTTTTTTTTCCACATATTTGAGTTAGCTTAGTAAATTTTTTAATAATTTTAGATAAAATGGTTATATAAAATAGATAAAAGTGGTTTTCTTTTCCCGGTAATTACACCTAATTTTCATCTCATGTAACAATGTCTCAAGTACTAAATGTATTTTTTCAAGGAAAACAATTTGTTTTCGATGTGATGATTTTGTTGTAAAAAATATTTTTAGCATTTGGCATGTATGAAAAATCACAAGTTTAAATAAAAAATTTGGTTCTCTCTCACAATTACAAACACTTAAAACCTTAAAAAAGGACACTTTGAATTGTTTTTGTGTGCCTTGTAAAATTTTGAGGCATACCATGATCATTTTGGAAGTTTTAGGAGGTATTTTCATCATTTTGATGGTTTAGGGTGTTTTGTTTTTGTTTTTGTTTTTTCTTTTTTTTTGTTTTTTTTTTTGGGTGATTTTAGAGGTATTTTAAACATATTATATTAGAAATTTTTAGGGGAATTCTATCATTTTAAAGAATTTAAGGGTGTTTTCATCCTTTTATAGGTTTTAAATGTATTTTTGTCATTTTAAAAGTTTCAAGATTAATTTGGTCATTTTAAATGTTTTAACAATATTTAGAGGTTTTAAGTGTATTTTAGTTATTTTAGGAATATTTTTCTCACAATAAAAGTTTCTAAGGTGTTTTAGACAATTAAGAGAGGGTATTTTTGTCTTTTTCTGTGGTTTCAATGGTAGGTGGTCATTTTAAAAATTTAGGTACATTTCTATCAATTTTAGAGGTTTTTGTTGAAAGTGACTAAAAATGTTCTACGTCTTCTAAAATGCATGAAAGAATTTTTTATTTTTTAGAATTTGATTAGTTTCACCAGTTTTAATGAATATTTGAACTTTTTTTTTTCTTTAGATAAAATTGATGAAAGCTGATGCCATTTCCAACAATGCACCTTATCTTATTCGATGATGTCCATCATTAGAATCTAAACCAGCATCTTCTCTGCAACAAGAGCCATCAAGATCAACCCCAACAGTAACTCTCATTTTCAATATTAAAAAAAAAAAAAAAAATCTAAAAAACCAGAGCAATTAATTCTATCTCCTTCAATGGCACACACTGCAGAGAAGCACTTGAACACAGCGAGAAGAAGAGTGGCTTGTGTGACCAACCATTTCATTCCGCTCGATCATTTGCCTCCAATTACTTGGTTCAAATATTGAGTTATGTAACACCTCCATGAACCACAGCTACCATAGGATTCATGGTGAAGTTCCCACTTGCTGGTGATGATGAGTCCGGCAATGAGTTTCACTTCACTGACATTATCTACGAGAAAGCCATTGTCAAAGGGATAGCAAAGGTCAACCATTTTTTATGGAACTGAATTCTTAAATATGTAACTGTCTCACAGTGCTTTGTAGCAGATAACTATTAATAGGGCAGAGACTAGAGAGACGAAATGCATTCCGGCCACTGACAATTAAGGAGCTTAGTCGCGCATTTGATGATGCGAGGAATGATAGTTCAGTGGGAGTTATCATTCTTACTGGGAAGGTATCTTAATCTAACTTACTTTGCACATCAAAGTATTTTTTACGTGCTAGTCTAGATTGCAACATCTACATACAAAACTTAATTATAGACTTTATGGTTCATTATGTTTGCATTTTAGGTTCACAGTTAAATTCAACCAAAAGTATGCATTGGTCAATGCATCACATTGTTAAATTTAATTGTTTTTGGAAGAAGATAACATATTTCGTGTTGTTTGGGTCAATGTAGTCACATTGTTGAATGGAAGTGAGGAAACTAAGGTACAACACTTAAAAGAAATTGTACCTAAGTTTTGCGGCCATTTGTCTATGAGAAATGAAATGTCTACAACAATTTTACAACATTTTTACAACAAATCTTAAGTGGCAAGTTGTTACTAGTTATTATTGTTGGGACAAAAAAGTAATCTTAGTGTTAGTTTTAAATTTGAACCAATAACAACTAACCACCTGTGATTTGTTGTAAAAATATTGTAAAATTGTTGTAGACATAGCATCTCTCTTTGTCTATATATGCTTGTCTCACCTGACTGTTTAGCATTGTCAATTCTAGTGTCTGTTTTTTAGTGAGTTCCATTATTGATTAATTCTATTAAGTGGTTATATAAAAACATAAAATTCTTTTACAGTTTTACTTCAATTTCTAGCCCTTGTGACATGGGTACGTATAGTGCCTATCACTTTGGCAACACAATGACCATCGTGATCTCATGCATTGCTAAAGGATGCTGTGCTGGCCCTTCATGTAATGCTTTTGGATTATAGAAAAATTAATAGAGAGATGAGTTTGTTAAGTTGTTTATTTTGATTAAACTCAATAGTAGCACCCACTGGTGGTCTTTAGTCAGTACTATTATTTTCGGCTTTGTCCAGCTTTACAATGAAATTATTGTGTACTATTATTGTCATGTCTACCTTCTTGTTGTCTCTAGTGAATGCAAAGTAGTCTCAAATATAAGTCCTTGAGATTGTGTACCGACCCTACTTGCATATTTATTTTGTATCAGCTATGTTTTGTGTGGGATGATAGTTGTTATACCACAAAATCTGATAGTGATCAATTCTCTTCTTGTTCTGCAAAATTAATTCAATTTTTAAGCTAACATGATACAACCTTGATTGTTTTTTCCTTATTAGTCTGTGTGTTGAGGAAGGGGGGCTGTTCTTCAAGATGAAATGAATGAAGATATGTCTGCAAGTTTTGGGCATGAGAAAGACTACTCACCTGCATGCCCAATTTGAAAACTATTGACGTATTTGTGTTTCCTATCTATCAAGGAAAACAAATTGTCCTTTTGCCTTCTAAGCAGGATTGAAAATATGAATATGTTGGATGTAGGTGCCACTAATGTATAAATTATATTGATATTCTGTATGTCCATGGAACCTGTATTGATTTGCTGCTGTTAATGATTTAATGCTGTAGGAAACCAAGGCATTTTATAGTGGTTGTGACCAGGTGTTGAGAACCAAGGATGGTTATGCTGATTATGAAAATTTTGGTCGTCTTAATGTTTTAGATTTACAGGTATATGGTTTATCCTAACACAATTTATCCTCTTGACTCTATTTAGTGCTTGCATAAGTCCCTTGAGGCCTTGATCCCCCAACCAAAACCTGGTTGAGCATGAATCTTCATGATTAACCCTAAATATTGCTTCCAATTGTAACCCTTGAGCCTTTATTTTTTTAAAAAAAAAAAAATCAAATGCTTCATGGCCAGTTTTTTAATTTTTGGTTTAATCATTACAAGGTACAGATTCGTCGTCTTTCAAAGCCAGTGATAGCAATGGTATACTCTGCTTCATTCCACTTTGCATCTAGTCTTAGTGCTGTCAATCTCATGGACTCCTGATGTAACTGTGCTGTGTACTTCATGATATATATATATATTAGTGCACTTCAGTGTTACTTATTATGAGGTTAACAGTTCCTTACCATCAAACTTGCTACCCATCAATTAGGGGTGTCAAATGGGTGGGTTTGGAGTGGGCATAATTGGGTTGGATATATAAAACTTATTTACCCATTAAAACCCATTTAACTAAATTGCTTCTAACTCAAACCCAACCCAACCCAACCCAACCCAATTATTATGGGTAAACCCCAACCCACCCAATTACCCAATTATCAAAATTACCAAAATGCCCCTAAAGTTTAAATGACCAAAGTACTCTAAAATCTTCAAAAATGACCAAAATACCCCAAAACCTCAAAATTACCAAAATAACCACGAAACCTACAAAATGACCAAAATACCCCCGAAACCCAAATAAAGGACCAAAATACCCCAAAACTTGAAAATTACCAAAATACCCCTAAAACCCAAAAAATGACCAAAATACCCACAAAACCTTAAAATTACCAAAATACCCTCCAAAACCCAAAAATGACCAAAATACCCTAAAACCTAAAAATTACCAAAATACCCTCCAAAACCCAAAAAATGACCAAAATATCCTCCAAAACCTAAAAAATGACCAAAATACCCCCGAAACATAAAAAATGACCAAAATACCCTTGAAAGCCAAAAAATGACCAAAATACCCCCGAAACCTAAAAATTACCAAAATAATCTCGAAACCTACAAAATGACCAAAATACTCCTAGAACCCAAAAAATGACCAAAATACCCCTGAAACCTAAAAATTACCAAAATACCCCCAAAACCCAAAAAAATTACCAAAATACATCCGAAACATAAAAAAAAATGACTAAAATACCCCCAAAACCTAAAAATGATCAAAATATCCCTGGAACACAAAAAATGACCAAAATACCTCCGAAATATAAAAAATTACCAAATACCCCTGAAACCCAAAAAATAACCAAAATACTCCCGAAACTAAAAATGACCAAAATACCCCTTCAACCCAAAAAATGTCCAAAATACCTCCAAAACCTAAAAAATTACAAAAATATCTCTAAAACCTAAAAAATGGCCAAAATAACCTTGAAGCCTAAATTGACCAAAATAACCCTGAAAACTAAAAAAGACCAAAATACTCCCAAACCTCAAAAATGGCCAAAATAACCACGAAGTCTAAAAATTGACCAAAATAACCTAGAAACATAAAAATGACCAAAATAGCCCCTAAACCTAAAAATGACCAAAATAGCCCCTAAACCTAAAAAATAATCGATATACCTTCGAAACCTAAAAATTAACTAAAATACCCCCTGAAACTTAAAAAATGACCAAAATACCCCTGAAACCTAAATACGACCAAAATAACCCCTAAACCTTAAAATGACCAAAATATCCTCGAAACCTAAAAAATGACCAAAATTCCCCGAACCCTATAAAATGACAAAAAATCCCCTTAAACCTGTAAGTCGATAAAAATACACCCTAAACCTAAAAAATTACCAAAATCCCCCGTAAAACTAAAAAATGACCAAAATACTCCCTAAAAGTAAAAAATGACCAAAATACCCATAAACCTAAAAAATGACTAAGATACCCCAAACCCCTATTTTGGTAATTTTAGAGGCTTCAAGTGTATTTTGTTTATCTCATAGGATTAGTTGTATGTTGGTCATTTTAGATATTTTGAGGGGTATTTTGGTCGTTTTATAGGTTTAGAGGTATTTTGGTCGTTTTAGACGTTTCAAGGTATTTTTGGAAATTTTAGAGTTTTCACGTTGTTTGTGGCCATTTTAGCGGTTTTGGGTTTATTTGGGTCAAGTCAAAGGTTTAGGGGTATTTTCGTCACTTTAGAGGTTTGAGGGTATTTTGGTCATTTTTTAGGTTTAAGGGGCATTTTGTTCACATTTTAGGTTTATGGGGTATTTTGTTCATTTTTAGGTTTCAGGGTTATTTTTGTCAGTTTTTAGACTTCGGGGTTATTTTGGTCATTTTTAGGTTCCAAGGTTATTTTGGTCATTTTTAGGTTTCTAGGTTATTTTGATCAATTTTTAGGCTTTGGGGTTATTTTGGCCATTTTTTAGGTTTCGAGAGTATTTTACTCATTTTTAAGGTTTCAAGGGTATTTTGGTTATTTTTTAGGTTTTAGGGTTATTTTGGTTATTTTTTAGGCTTTGGGGTTATTTTGGTCATTTTTTAGGTTTCGAAGGTATTTTGGTTATTTTTTTGGGTTTTGTGGGTATTTTGGTCATTTTTTTGGGTTTCGGGGGTATTTTGGTCATTTTTTGGATTTTAGGGGTATTTTGGTCCTTTTTGGTTTCGGGGGGTATTTTGGTTATTTTTTGGGTTTCAGGGGTATTTTGGTCATTTTTTGGGTTTATGTGTTATTTTTGTCATTTTTTAGGTTGAGGGGGTATTTTGGTAATTTTAGTAGTTTTGGAGTTGGGTAATTGGGTACCCAATTAAAACCCAATAAACATTAGTGCTAATTGGGTTTAATTGGGTTAATACCCATTTAACCCAACTAATAATTGGGTGGGTTTTGGTCTATTTTAAGTGAGTGGGTTTGGGTGGGCAAATGGGTTTAGATTGATTTTGCCACCCTTACCATCAATTACTTTGTTCACAGTTCACACCTATTCTAAAAAGTAAAATCAGGTGGCAGGTTATGCTGTTGGAGAGGACATGTGTTACATATGGCTTGTGATTTAACCATTAGAGTAGATAATGCTATTTTTGGTCAAACTGGTCCTAAGGTAGATTTTTTTTTGGTAAAAGAGAGATCTCATTCAAAAGCTAAAAAGAAGACATAGAAATCGAGCTAATGCTTTGATCATACAGGGTACCAGCAGCATCTAGACTAAGCAAAAAGGAAATATCAGGAGTTTCCATAAGAACAACAAAATCTTGTGTCAAAAGTGCCCCGTCGAGCGAGAGCATCAGCACATCTATTGGTTTCACGATAACAGTGCTGAATTCTGAACATAGGGATTTGCTGATAATCTGAATTGTTGATTGGTGTGCTAGAACTATTCAGCCATGGTTCACAAGAGATATCTTATTTGGCACCACTTAGCTATTTAATTTTTAACAATTTTTAAAGGACGAAATACTAGGACTTCAAAACTCGTAAGTTTTTTTTTTTTTTTTTTTTTTACAACACCAAATGTCACTTAATGTTAGTAAATAACTATTAATAGCACTGCACGCCCTTGGTATGATGGTTACTCTACAAGTATAAGTGCTTGTAGAGTATGGGGGCAAGAGTCGGGATTCAAGTTTCCTAGATGAAGCTTCACACGCATATACACTTAGATTAAGTTAGAATAAATAACTATTGATGTTAGTAAATAGTATTGATAGCACCACATGCCCTTAGTGTAATGGTCACTCTACAAGTATAAGTGCTTGTGAAGTGTGGGGGGTAAGAGCCGGGGTTCAAGTTTCATAGATGGAGTTTCACACGCATATACACTTAAATTAGGTTAGAATAGAATTTCTATCTTGTATTAAAAAAAAAAAACTATGAGTAGAATTTTTATCTTGTATTAAAAAAAAAAAAAAAAAAAAAAAAACTATTGTTCTAATGCTTTGCTCATTATGTTGTCATTGGTTTACTTATAATTTTGCTTATATGGCAGGTTGGAAGCTCTGATGCTGGTTATGGAAGTTCCATTATGTCTTGTTTGGTAGCAACCACATCGGTTCATGCAAATTTTCTGTCTACTTTACAAGAAAAAACCTACTTTTTCTATTTTACACATCCACTTTTACAAAACACTGTTTGTCTATTATACACATTTATTCAAATAAAATATTCAATCCACACCCACCGTGAACTCACCCAGCCACCATCATCAACCCACCTCAACCCACCCAGCCACCATCATCAACCCATAAATCTTCAGTTAATTCATTCCTATCAAACACATAAACAGCCACCAAAATATTTAAAAAAAACACACACACACACACACACACACACACACACACACACACACACACACAGAAACGGCTTGCAGAGCTACCTAGATAGAAAAAAAAGCAAAAGAAAGAAAGCAAAAGAAACTCAGGTAGAGAACGTGTAGATAAGTCTCATGGAGCTACCCCAAGCGGCTTGCTTGGACTTGAACATGGCAGATGGGTCTCATGGATTATCGAACTCTTCTTCTTCCTCAACAGCTCCCAAGTTTGGGCGATCTGGTCTCTGAGTTTTTGAGCAATCTAATTGAAAATCAGATTGAAGAACGGCAGCATCATTTTGGAACGATGGCATCATTTTAAGCGATCTGATTGAAGATCAGATTGAAGGATGTTGGAACGGCGGCATCATTTTGGCTCGCCGGAATATCAGATTGAAGAATGGTGGCATCATTCAATCAGTCATGGACTCAAGTCACGGCTGCTGAGGAAGAAGTGTGATTGGCAACAGTGGAGAGTGAGGTGAGAGTGAGAGCAACAGAGACAAGGAAAGAGAAAAAACTATTAAAAAATTAAATACACATGCTACAGTGCCCGTGTAAATTTACATGGGTACTGTAGCTCGTTGAAAAATTTGGAAGACTTTACATATTTTTAAATGGACTGATGTGAGAAGTTTTGTGGCTTAAATGTGTAAAATCTCTCTCTTTTTCTACTATACATGACTCGTGAGTATACAAGAGCTGATGTAGATATCTAAGACATTAAAGGTGAAGACACCTAATATTTGTATGTTACTTATCACATTGCTCTCTTTTATCATTAACTGGTCACAGAGGTCTATTGGATGTGCTATGGATTTAATTAAGTGAGTTATTTTTATATTTTAAATTTTTATAAATTTGCAAACCAAATTTTGTTAAACAGATTGGCCCTAAAAGAACACCTAAGATGTGGTTTCTGGCAAGGTTCTACACAGCTTCCAAAGTATATAAAATGGGACTTATAAACATTGTTGTACTGGTGAGTTCATTTCCAGTATAAGAAAACTTGAAAATTGTTGAGGTACAGCATCCGTAAGATGCCCTTTCTCATGAACTATGAGTCCTTGAACATGGATATCCTCATGGATTTTGTTTTATAATACATCTGGGATGCGGAACTTACATAAAGAAAATCATATAGTCATTTCATGATTAGAACAAGAGACGAAATGGTTTCGAGGGATTCTAAGAAACAGCCCAACTGCAACTCAGGTGCTCTAAGTAGCTCTTAATGCAGTTGATGATGGCCATGCTGCCTCTAGGTACCTTGAATATTTGTTCATCAAGTCAGTGTAATTGCCTGCTAACTTTTATAGCCACATTGGCTATAATTGCTTCCATTTTTTTCATTGTTGTTTTCCTTGTATATGGATACTTTTCAACTAATGTGTTCTGGTTATGTAGGAAATTGGTGCAAATGTTGCACTCCTATTTCCTCGACGACCTAAGGTATTATTGTATTGTGACCATTTTTGTGGAGTTCTTTGGTTGTTACATGGCAGAAATTTAATATTATAACTTGTCCCAATATATTTTCCGTTTCAACCATTATTGATTTTGCTTGTATTATTCCTTGTTAAAGAGGCAAAATAATTAAGACATAGCCATTAATTTATTATAATTATTTTTGAAACTAATATTTGTAGTTAAAAATTCCTTTTCATAATCTAATTCATACATTTTTTTTAGAATACTAAATATTTTTAACACACACAGAGGGAAAGGGGAGAAGGCTTTTTTTTAAAGAAACTTACAGTGGTATATATCCATCTAATTCCTACATTGAAACACGTAAGTTAAGGAATAATTTAGTTAATGGTCATGCATCGGGTATTATGGTTTTTCTCTTTTATTTCTTTATAGAATCAAATAAATTCAAATTAACTTTTGAACATTCGGTTTTAACCATCAAGAATAATCTCAAATTTCAATAAAATAGAAAAATTTATTATCATGGCTAGGTATATAGACCAAACAAAAAACACAACAATTAGAGATTTTATCTTTGAATTTTGAATCTCTTTCCATGGAAGAGTTATTAATCTTTTTGCATTGAAAGGTAGAGCTCAAGAATCAAAGAAAAATTATCTCTTGTTATATAGCCCATGGTTTTAATGGATATTCTATAAATAGATTTTGATTTTTTTTTTTAAATTAATGTAGACTCTTCTCATGAGAAAATCACAAAGAACTCAGAGAGCTTTGAGAGAGAAAAGAAAACTTGCATTTACTAATCAAGAAACTATTACTGAATTAGTTACAAGATAATTAGCTTACAACTACTTATATACATGAAAAACAGAGACTAAAACTTGGTGCCTAAATCCTACAACTAACTCTCAAAACTATCCACCAATGATACAATGACACCTGGTAGAATAAGTAACCAACTCTCCACTAATTCCAATGGTGTGTTTTACCCTTTCCTTTCTTTTGCTTCTTTGCCGTTTTACACTCTCTTTGTTATTGTTGTCGTTTTGCTTCTTCACTGTTTGTCATTGAACTACCATTTCAGCTTCAACACTCCCCCTCAAGTCCAACGTCTTAGACTCTGTGACTTGAATTGAACTAGCTTCCTTCAAGAATTTTGGTTGGAAAATATCTTTTAATCCCAACTTTCCTGACAACCTTGTAAACGATGCCATACCTAAAGCCTTAGTAAATATATCAACTACTTGAGAATTGGTTGCTACATGAAAAGTCTTTCTTTTCCCTTCCAAAATTTTGTCCCTGACCAAATGACAATCAACTTCTATGTGTTTGGTTCATTCATGGAAAACTGGGTTTGCAGCTATGTACAATGCTGCTTGATTATCAAAAAACAGCATTGCAGGCTTGTGATGTTCAATCTTTAGATCTTTAAGTAGTTGCATTACCCAAGTAATTTCACAAGCTACACCAGCCATTGCCCTATACTCAACTTTTGCAGAGGACCTAGACACCACTCCGTGCTTTTTTGATCTCCAGGATATCAAAGAGTCCCCCACATACACTACATATCCTATGAGAGACCTACGAGTATCAGGGCATCCAGCCCAATCTGCATCACAAAAGGACTTAATATGCAGCTCTATATTGCTAGGGAAGAAAATCCATTTTCCTAGTGAACCTTTGATGAATTGAAGAACCCTGTGTGCTACCAGCAAATGAGTTCTTTAGGCTGTGACACAAATTGACTTAATCTATGCACATCATATGTTATATCAGGCCTTGTCAAAGTTAAGTATAACAATCTTCCTATAAGTCTTCTATACATCCCTAGTTCTGAAAGAAGTTTCCCTTCATACTTAGACAACCTTAAGTTTTGTTCCGTAGGAAATTTCATAGGTTTGTAGCCCATAAAACCTGTATCTTTCAATATCTCCAAGGCATATTTCCTTTAGTTTAAATTAATCCCTACATTAGTCCTTGCAACCTCTAAGCCCACGAAGTACCTTAATGAACCAAGGTCCTTTAAATCAAATTTATCATTAAGCAACTTCTTCAAAGCAATAACATAAGTGGGATTATTTTCTGTAAGCAAGATATCATCAACATAAACCAAGAGTATAGTGAAAGAAGCACCTTGTGAATGTGTGAATAGGGAATAGTCTGATTTGGACTGTACAAAACCCATCTACAAAATAGTAGCTGAAAACTTCTCAAACTATTGTCTTGAAGCTTGCTTAAGACCATAGAGACTTTTATTCAACTTGCAAACCAAACCCTCCCCCTTGTTGTGAAAACCAGGTGGTAAGGACATATATACATCCCCAATCAAGTCACCATGCAAGAATGCATTATTGACATTCATTTGATGCAAATACCACCCTTTCACAACAGCTAAAGAAAGAATAATCTTGACAAAAATAGATTTAGCAACTGGGGAAAAAGTCTCAAAATAATCTAAACCATGCTTCTGAGTGAATCCCTTAGCAACTAAACAAGTCTTATACCTCTCAAGTGATCCATCAGGCAAATACTTGATCTTATAAACCCACTTGCAGCCTATGGCGTCTTACCAGGTGGCAAAGGAGCTAAAGTCCATGTGTTGTTCACCTCCAATGCCTTAATCTCTTAGTCCATAGCAGCCATCCATTTAGGATATTGAACAGCTTGATGAAAGGAGGCAGGCTCTGAAGGAGTAGCACTGACTACTAGAACAAAGGACTTAAAAGAAAGACCCAAGTGAGAATAACTCAAAAAATCTGAAATGATATATGGCAGACTAGATTGTGGTTTAGCACTAACAGATTTACAAGAATAATCTAATAGGTAAGATGGAGGAATGTGAGGTCTAGTGGATCTTCTTAATTGGGGCTGTATAGGTTGATCAGTAGGAATTATAGCAGAATCATAATTTGATAGGGTTTGGTATGGAAGTATTAGCATTAGGATCATAATGGGGTAGGATTTAGGATAGAAACAACAGAATTAGGAGCATCTAATGATACTGGTATAGAAGTGTCATTGGAATTAGAATGATCATGAGTAATGAAAGAAAGTAAAGGAGAACCAAAGTCAGTGGTACAAGGAACATCTGAAGTTGCATAAGGAAAAACAAAGTCATTTAAGTAAGAAGTGGAAGGATGAGAAGTAGATGCATAAGGAAAAATAAACTCATAGAAAACAATGTCCCGGGATATGAAAACAGAATTGGAATCAAGATCTAATACTTTGTAGCCTTTAATGCTATGTGAATAGCCCAAAAAAACACACACTTCCTGGCCCTAGGTGCAAATTTGTGCCTATGATTAGGTGAGGAGGAGATAAAACACAAACAACCAAAACTCCTAAGATGTGCATAAGATGGTGGAGTATGAAAAAGCATTTCATAAAGGCTTTTGTTATCTAGAGATTTGGAAGAAACCCTATTTATCAAGTGGACTGCAATGAGAATGTAGTCATCCCTAAAACACAAAGGAACCTTAGATTGAAATCTCAAAACTTTAGCAACATTAAGTATATGCTGATGCTTCCTTTCAACAATGGCATTTTGTTGAGGAGTATCAACACAAGATAATTGGTGCAAGATACCATTGGAGTGAAAGAAGTCTTTAGGGTAAAATTTTGTACTATTATCACTTCTAATGGTCTTAATGTTGCTATTAAATTGAGTTTTAACCATATTAGCAAAACTTGGAAGTAAAACCTGAGTATCTAATTTAAGTTTGAGAAGATAAACCTAAGTGCATCTTGAAAAATCGTCCACAATAGTAAAAATGTATTTGTAACCTTTAACAGGGTAAGTAGCAAAAGGACCCCAAAGGTCAAAATGAATCAATTCAAAAGGGGTAGAAGATACATGATTAGCATGAAACTTTATTAGAAATATCAATGTTTACAACATTTTTCAACAATTGAAGTTTAGAAAATGAAAGATGACCTAATCTAGTATGCCATAAATATGTGCTTGGAAGAGGACTCGTAGCAATAATAAGAGCTTTGCTAACTGGAAGAGTCCAACAAATACAAGCCATCAAGCCATGAAGCCATTGCTTTTTCTATCCTGACCAATCATGCTTCATTTAGCAAGGTCCTGAATAAAGCAGCAATGACCAAGAAAAATGAGACAACAAAACAGATTTTTGGTAAATTTACTGGCTAAAATCAAGTTAAAACCAGAAGATGGAACACACAAAACGTCAGTCAAAATAAGAGTAGAAGAAATATGCACAATGCCCACATGTGTGACTAAAGCTTGTTCCCCATTTGACAAATAGACACAAGTATTGACAATTAAAGTAATAGAGGTAAATTGAGTCACTGAATGAACCATATGATTAGTGGCTCCAGTATCTATAATCCAAGAATTAGATTTATAAGTAATCCTATTTACTACTTGAGTAGAAAACACTGAATGAGAAAAAATAAGTGGAATCCAAAAAGGATTACTTGAGAAATTAGAAGACTAAGAAGCTGAATTGGAAGTAGAAGGCAAGGATGATTGAAGTGTGACAGGTGTGGATGTCTGTAGTGGGGTAGAAATGGTATTAAGAGCCATGGCAAATGCAACTTGACTGGTCTGAGTGCAAATGCTTGAACCTACACCTACATACCCTTTTAGAAATGTGAGTAATTGCTCACATTGAGCCTGAGAGATGGGGCATTGAGTCTGAAAAGATTGAGGACTCTGCTGCAAAAAAGAACCACCAAAAGAACTACCAAATGCACCTTGTGCAACACCAAAAGGTGTACTTGCAATAGCATTTTGAAAACCAAATTGAACACCAAGAGGAGTATTCACCAAATTCTGAAACATGCTGTCAGATTGGACTCCAAAATTAGGCAATCCACTGGATTGAATAGTGGAATTAGCATCAAACCCAAATTTGCCTGAAACTTGATTAGCCATTAGCTTGTTACCCCCTTTAGGCTTGTATCCAGGAGGGTAGTCATGGAGCTTATAGTACTTATCTGCTATATGTCCAATAAAATCACAGTAAGTACAAAAAGGTCTTTCCTTCTTTCCTTTCCCACCACCTTTGTTATGACCTTGATTTCCTTGAAAAGATCTATTGTTATTCACATACTTTGCCACATCATCCAATTGTTGAACCATATTAATAGTATTTCCTATACTCCTTCTTTTCTCTTCTTGTAAAATCAAAGAATACACTTTGCTAAGAGAAGGAAAAAGCTCAATGAGCAAGATTTGTCCAATGAAGTTTCCATAGCTATCATTCAAGTCCATTAAGAAACGAAATACATGTTCTTTATGCTGTGCATCTAACTGAGATGACTTAGAACCACAAACATAAGCACAAGTGCAAACTATGAAAGGTTGATAATTGAAAAATTCATCCCACAAAGTCCTGAATTTGGTAAAATAGGAACTCACCAAGAGTGAACCTTGAACCAAGTGTGAAATCTCCTTTTGAAGCTCAAACAATCTTAGTGTGTTCTCCTAAGCTAGTTTATCTTTAAGATCAATCCACAAGTCTTTTACAGAATTGATGTACATCACACTTGCCTTGAGATCAGGACTAAGTGAATTGGTCAGCCATGAGAGGATCATAGTGTTGCATCTACTCCAAGAATTAAACAAAGGTGAGGTTGGATCTGACTCTAGAATTGAACCATTCACAAATCCAAACTTGTTTCTAACACTCAAAGCCAAAAACATAGATCTTGCCCAACTCATGTAATTCTCAAGACCAGTGAGAGGTTGAGATGTGAGAATCAAACTAGGATTCTCATTTGCTAGTAAAAAGAAAGGATTATTGGTAGATTCATCTAACATAATTGCACTTGTAGGTGGTACAGTTAAAGACGAAGGTACATTCGATGAATCTGAAGCCATGAAATCTAAGAAAAAATCTAATTCAGAAAGAAAACTTTGTTTGGTTGGAAGGAAAGTGAAGGAAAATTTGCTCTAATACCATGTAAAAATATATTGTCATAGAGAACTCGAAGATAGCTTTAAGAGAGAAAAGAAAACTTACATTTACTAATCAAGAAACTGTTACTAAACTAGTTACAAGATAATTAGCTTACAACTGCTTATATACATGAAAAACAGAGACTAACAATTGGCGTCTAAATTCAATAACTAACTCTCAAAACTATCCACCAATGATACAATGACATGTGGCAGAATAAGTAACCAACTCTCTACTAATTCAAACATTGCATTTAGCCCTTTCCTTTCTTTTGCTTTTTTGCCATTTTACACTTAAACTCTTTGTTACTGTTGTTGTTCTACTTCTTCACTGTTTGACGTTGAACTACCATTTCAGCTTCAACACGTGCAAATCAAGCTCTTTTGATTTTTTTGGTTAACTCAGACTCTTCTTATGGAAATCAAACTCTTACAAAACACATAAGTTGAAACCAAATGAAAAAAATAAAAAATGACAAAATAACTGATTTTGCTCTTTAGGTTTTATTATAACTAATTGAGTTCTCGATATGTGATGCATTTTAAAATCGTACTAACACAAATATCACTAATTTGTTATTAGTTTCCTCCAATATTTCAATAATTTTTTTTACTAAAATTTGTAATCTTTAGTGTTTTGCTTTATAGACAAGATAGAAAGGCAATAAGAGTGGTTAGTGATTTGATCATATTATATGTGTTTACATGATATAATGACTGATACATGTAGGCATGTTTTATGCCTGCTTAATAATGCAAATATCATTTTAATAAAATAAAAATGCAAATATCCTTCAATTAATTATTTTACATCATTGATTGTGTGTTATTAAATTTATTTATTTTCCTTTGTTTTGATTGTTGCAAAAGCAACTAAATTTGAACAAGAATATCTCATTTCAAAGCACTACAATGTTAGTTCCGTACATAATATATACATACATATATATATATATATATATATATATATATATATATATATAATGAGTTAAGAAATCTAAATGATTAAGATTAGTTTTTGTGAATTTACAAAGATTTAATTTTTTTTCGCGTTTGTGTTAATTGTTGTCAAAGGTAACTAAACATGAGGAAGAATGTCATATAATTGTATTAGTTGCTCTTCAACTATTGTGACATAATATAGTTGAAGAGCAATTGATATAATATGTGTAAAACTCCCTCCTAGACATTTGAATTTCAACCTCTGCCAGTGGCGGGGTCAGGAATTTGTATTTAGGGGGGGCCAAGTTTAAAATGAGAATATAAAATTTTCTTCCGTATATACTATATTTATATCATGTACAATGAAAAGTGCTATATTCACAATATTTTCATTACACTTTCATAATAAAGTTTATGTGGTAAGTTGTTACTTGTTTTAATTTGAAACCATCACTAGAATTACTTTTTTTACCCACCAATAACAACAAATAATAACCCACCTCCTAAAATTTATTGTGAAAATATTTTAAAAATGTTGTGTACATAGGATTTTTCTATATACAATAATTTAAAATAGAATTATAAGAAAAATGCTATGATCATTGAAGGTATAAAAACAAATACGTGAATAACCAATTGTATTTTTTGTCAAATTTATAATAATATATCATATTTATATGTTGTGGAGGTAAGAAATTAAACCGAGCTTAATAACTTGGCTAATAACACAATTAATTTAGATTATGGGCTTATAACAATCTGCAATGGGAAGTTTGAACAAGAATTCAGAATTTATCTCATCCTCACACAAGTATGTAAAAAAGAAAAAAAGAAAAAAAAGAAAAAAGGAAAACTCTTATTCATATCCTCTTCTTTTTGTTATCATTTTCACTCTTAACGTTACACACCTATTATTTTATGTGTCTCTCTCCTTTTTCTCTCTCTTCCTTTATATGAGTCATTTCCTTCTTTACTATGTTTTGTCCTCATCCACCTAGATAACTTTTCGTCTTATCGGGCTCTTCTTTTTTGGTTTTTCATCATGAACGAAACTTTCTAGGGCTTTTTCTTACTATTTAAGCGTCCACCAGGATAATTTCTAATCTTATCGAGCTCTCATTTTTTGGTTATTCATTATGGATGGAGACTTCTAGGGTCTTTTTTACCATTCAGGCTTGTCCCTTTACATTAAATGTGGTGATGGCAGGCAGGTGACCTTCATTTAATGCAGGGGTTGTTGTGAAAATATTTGGAAATCTCAAACAGCTTCCTTGGTGAAATTGATCTTCTCTGGTACTTACCTTAGTAGTTCGGACATTACCTCGAAACTAGCTGGGACTTACCTTGGTAGTTCGGACACTACTTCTGAACTAGGTTAGGACTTACCTTGGTAGTTCAGATGCTACCTTGAAAGTAGGCTAGGAAGGGGACTGGGCCTTATCAATAGTCTGAGGTTTTGTATCTATTGTTAGAACGGCCCGATCCATGTTGTTTTTGTTTCCTGCATTTAGGCCACTGCTTGAAATGGGCCCAGTATTTATAATAAGGCCCAATGTTTACCCCACTACATATGCTATATAATATAGTATATTTATCATTTCAACAAAATATTATTGCCATTTTAATATTTTTTAAAAAAATGCTATGTTTACAATATTTTTACAACATTTTCATAATAAATGCTAAGTGACAGGTTATTATTGGTAATTATTAATGAGCAAAAAATTAATTTTAATTGTAAATTTATATTAGACTTAATAACAACTTACCAATTATAATTTATGAAGAGTGCTACGTCCACAACATTTTCACAATAAATCATATGTAGTAAGTTATTATTGGTTCTAATTTGAATCTACAACTTAAATTACTTTTTTACCCATCCATAACAACCAATAACAACCTACCACTTAAAATTTGTTGCAAAAAAATTATGAAAATATTATAATCAGAACATTTCTCATAATTTATTGTAAAAATATTGTAAAAATCACATTTTGTTTTTGAAGTGTATAATTTTAAAACCACACACGTGTGGTCTCCTTGGAATTAGAGCAAATAGTAAAGTATTTTTGGACTTATAAATTTGTGAAGTACTTAAGGAAAGTTAGAAGAAAAGAAGAAATAGTTTCTAGTCAAACTCGTAAATTACATTCCTGTGAATTCAAAAAAGATTTGGAGGAACCATGATCCCCTTCAGTCATAATGTGGCTCTATCACTAACCTTTGCCTCTCACCAATAAGAATTTGTATTTATAAAGTGACCATTACAGTAAGAGCAGACTACGGCTTAGTCGAAGGTTCTCACTTCTCCCTTGTCGGGATTTTAGTTTTGTAAACAAATATATATTATTTAACTTCCTAGCCCATAAAGGTGCACATTGGGCTGCTTGGATGGTCCGCTAAGCATCAGACTTTCAGGCCCTCTCCCCACCCACGGCCCATCTCTTTAATTTATAATATTCTTAATTACCAAAAATATATACATTAAAAAAAAAAAAAAAAAAAAAACTTAAGTTGATACCAAATATATATATATATATATATTATAATATTCGTTAACAAGACACCTCTTGATAGTTGATATCCCCACAAACCAATTTAAACCCAAATGCCCAAAATAAAACCAATTCAAACTCAAATACCTTAAATCAAAACCAAATATAACAAATCAAAGCAAGAAGAGGAAGAGGTGGCAAGCAAGCAAAGCAAATATGAGCGGGAACGAGTTCCGGTTCTTCTTGTCGTGCGACATAAATCTCCCAGTAACCTTTTCAATTGAAAAATTGGAAGGTATTTTGCCCCCAATCAAGTCAACCAATTCAGGTGCCTTCTTCTTCTTCTATAATTAAATCTCTTACGTTCCGTTTGGTTACCCAGAAAATTTTCAGTCTATGGGGGCTAATTGAATTTTATTATTGATTTATGTGCTTTGAATAATTTATTTATTTCTGTGTGCTTTATCTATATTTATACTAAAGAATTAAAGTAGAAGCTCAATATGAAGACTAAGCTAATCCCCTTAATTTTGTGCCCCAACTTAGATTTCAATAAATGACTGAATGTTAATTACTTCTTTGAAAAATGTAATAAACTTTTTTTTTTTTTAAATTTATTGTATCATAATAGCAAAGTTTAAGTTAAGAAATACTAAATATATAGGTGTGGGTTCCATCCAGTTGATAAATTTCTGATGGTTAAATAAAATATTTAGGGTTCAATTTCTGCCTACACCAAAAAATCGATCGGTGTCTTGATTTGATGATAAAGGGCTATTATCAGTGTAGATGTTATAAGTTGAAACTCCCTAAAATATATATATATATATATATATATATATATATATAAATAGGTCAATGAATTACCTTCTACCAAAAGGGAGAAATATGCATATTCTACCATATTTTTGATAGCGAATTTAAATAATTTACCCAAATTTGCAATCATTAGTGTAAATAAGCTCTAGTGAGGTCGTTGGTTTAAGACCCATCGGGTGCATGTGTAATTCCTAATAAAGTTATGTTTACAAGTCTTTTCTGCAATCCGCTGTTTTTGTACAAGCTAGTTTGAATTTGAAATGATACTGACTGTTTATCATCTGTAGTTTTACTTGATAATCTGTTGAAAATGCTATAGATCAGTGATGTGAGCAATACACAATACGGTAATGCATTTTTAAACCGTTACAACTTTATGCTAAACTGTGTGCTATTAACTTCCCTGCAGAAACTGAGTCTGCTACAGAGGAGAGGAGGGCAGAGCTATATGTTGAGTGCACGTTGTACATTGATGGTGCTCCATTTGGCCTTCCTACAAGAACAAGGTTTTACATGAATTCTTTTTGTGCTTAACATTCTCAGGAATAAAAAAGAGGTTTCAATTTTGTGGCGAGGTCTGTCTCAGCTGGTCATATGGGAAGAATGGCATCCACGTATAGAAGCAAGCACATGAATGTGCATATTCTATATATATATTTTTTAATTTCTCGTCTTTCTTCCCCTTTCACCCCTCAACATGAGTTTGGCTGTACTTGTAATTTAATTTCCTGTTTTATCGACTTTTAATTTCATAATTTTTTCCCCTAAATTTTATTTAGGCTGTTAGGCATTGGTAGAATGCAAGATCTTACCGGTTGAAATCATGCTACTTCTGTCATATCAATTGAATTTTATTGCATTTTTATTTTTAAAACAATATCAATCCTATTGCTGTCTTATATCTATTGAATTTAATTTTTGGTGCCAGGTTGGAATCAACCAGACCTCCATATTTCTGGAATGAACTCATAACATTGAGCACAAAATATCGAGACTTAACTGTTCACTCACAACTTGCTTTAACGGTAGGTTGGCAATAATCTGCTTATGTTGTTGTTATTTCCAATTCATCATTGTATAAAGTCAGGTGAACATATCATCATGCTCCTTTCAGACTCATTTAGCTATCCTAAAGAATTCATGCAAAGGCATGGTTCAGTTTAGTGGCTGCCTTCTACTGTACCTTGAATGTTTTGTTGCATTGTTAGCAATCACTAGAGTGTAAACAAGAGGTTTTATTTTTAGCAGTAAATGTAAATGTTGTAGATGCATGACTATTCTTTTTTGGTCCACATCTTCTGTGGTCCTACTCAGTGCTCACCCATTTGTTGCTCTACATTTCCATCATAGCGTAGTCAGTTATATATCTTAGTTATTATGCTAGTTTTAATACATATCAGTTTCCTTTTTTCCCCCACTATTGAGATCCTAAAAGCTGAGATTTTATCCTAAATCTTACTGGGAATATAGGTTTGGGATGTTTCGTGTGAGAAAGATGAGGGATTAATTGGTGGAGCAACAATTCTTCTCTTTAACAGCAAGAAACAACTCAAAACGGGGAAGCAAAAGCTTAGGCTTTGGCCAGGAAAAGAAGCTGATGGGTCCTTTCCTACAACTACTCCTGGAAAGGTTTTCTTATCACTTTATTAGGATATCTCATTTCAAGCTCTTTGCCATGCTAGTTTTATGAAATAGTTAGATCTTTTTCTCTATAGTGTGGTTTGTTTTCATATAGGTCCCGCGGCATGAGCGTGGAGAGTTGGAGCGCTTGGAAAAGCTTGAGAATAAGTACGAGAGAGGACAGATTCAACGTGTTGATTGGCTGGACCGCCTCACAATTAAAGCTAAGGAGAGAATCAAAGAGCGTGAAAGCTCTAAAAATGGAGGTTCTCATCTGTACCTGATTGTTGATTTCTGTAGCTTTGAACATCGGGTTGTTTTTCAGGTAGTGCCCATCTGCAATTCACAAATTTATTTGTTGCCTGATAATTTATTTAATTGCTTTTGACACTGTACTGTCTGTGCATGTGTCATGAGACTGATGAGTATCTTTGCATCCTTAGTATTTTTTATGAGTTTACTTCTATCAAGTAGTTTATATTTTTTGGGATAGAATCATTTTATTTTTATTTTTTATAAGTAATAAGTTTTATTGATATCAAAAAAGGAACACCCTAGTACACAAGGAGTGTACAAGCGGTCAATAACTCAAATACAAAAATTACAAGAATCAAGGAAATCAAGAAAAGAAGAGAATGATTGGTTTCGCATAGCAACCAACCAATCCAATAAAGTTCCTAAAAAAAAAAATAACTTGAGTTCTTGTATGGATCTCTTGTTATCTTCAAAACACCTACTATTTCTTTCCCTCCAAAGAGACCACATTAAACAATGGGAAACAATTTACCATATATGACCATTTCGATGATGAATGAACCTGCCTTGCCAACAAGCTAGTAGCCCCACAACAGATTGCGGCATAACCTAGCTTACTCCAAATAAACCCAAAACCATAGACCATAGATCCATAGCAACTGAACAATGAAGAAAGAGATGGCCAACCGATTTACCATTACACGTGCATGTGTAGCACCAATCCAATATCCAAACCTTCCTTTTTCGTAAATTTTCAATCGTCAAACATTTCCCTAAAGCAACAGTCCAAACAAAAAAAACTACTCGAGAAGGAATCTTTTGTTTCCAAATACTTTCCAAGGAAAACAGTAGTCATTAGAGCGCACTAAAATACTATAATAATCATTAATCATGAACCCCTTATATCTATCAGGTTTCCAACACATCTTATCCTCACCAAACCCCCTTACTGAAGAACCGTATATGGTATCCATGATATCTGATGTAGCCTCTAATTCCCGAGCATGCACACCCCTAAAGAAACTTTCATCACAAAAGAGGACTCCATTAGTGGACTTCATAAGTGTAGCCACACTAGCCTCCTTATCTCAACAAAAATTATCAATTTAGGATAGCTGATTGCAAGAGATGTCTCACCATACCAACGGTCTTGCCAAAACTTTACCCAAGACCCATCGCTAATATCATACAGAATATAGAGTCAAAAGAAGGCATTGGGTAGTATCATTCTCTCTCCCCTTCTATTGTTGTATCTTTCCTGTGGAAAATGGTGTGGCAATTGAAGGTTCCTCCCCGGGCTGCTTTTTTCTCTTGGACTGCTTCTTTAGGCAGGATTTTAACTACTAATAATCTTCGGAAGAGGCATATTGTTGTACCGGAGTGGTGTTATATGTGCAAAAGGTGCGAGGAATCTGTAGATCATCTCCTCCTTCACTATCCTATAGCATATGAGATGTGGAGTATGGTCTTTTGCTTGTTTGGTATTGTTGGGTGATGCTGCAAAGGGTAGTGGATTTGTTGGATTCTTGGTCATGCAATTTCAAGTGACATCACAATATAGATATATGGAGGATTGTGCCGCACTGTTTGACGTGGTGTATATGGTGGAAACGGAATGCTAGAAGTTTTGAGGGATGCGAATGCTCCATTCTTGAGTTTAAGTCTTTTGTCTTTTTTACTCTTCTTAAATGGTGTTTAGTTTTACCATCTTTTTCTTGTCTTTCCCTTCTTGTTTTTCTTGATCTTTGTAACTTGGTATCTTGATGTTTTTGCCCTTTTAGTACATTTCCTATGTACTAGGCTGTGTTATTTATTTATTTTTTTTATAAAATCTTTATGTCACTTATGAAAAAAAAAAAAAAAAATCCACAAACCAACACCATATGGACCATTAACAAATCTAGTACACCAGCCATCCCATACACATCCATATTTCACCTCTATCACTTGCCTCCAAAGGGCATCCTTCTCAATCCCAAATCTCCATAGTCACTTCTCAAGCAAAGTTTTATTAAAAAGTCTTACCTTTCTTATCCCCAAGCCACCCGAAGAAATGGGAGAACAAACAGTAGCCCATTTATCCAAATGAAATTTGGGTTTTTCACCAATGCCACTCCATAAGAAATTCCGTTGAAGTTTCTCAATTTTGTTAGCCATAATAGCAGGCATAGGAAATACAGATAGAAAATAAGTGAGGAAATACAGATAGAAAATAAGTGGGTAAATTAGATAGAGTGCTTTTGATTAAAGTGATACAGATACAAATGTTTCCATCCCGCTAATCTCATTTCCATCTTCTCCAGAATTGGGTTCCATATTGTCTTATCCTTGAATTTAGCACCAAAAGGAAGACCCAAATAGGCAAATAATTCATTGGAAGAGTACCTTACTTGCAGCCAAGGACATTCAACTATAAGTCAATATTATGCACCACTCCAATAGGAACCAATTCTGACTTGCCTAGATTTATCTTTAGACCAAAAACTGCCTCAAACCAAATAAGGATCATATGGAGAATCAAAATCTGATCTAGATCAGCATCACAAAAAATTGGAGTGTCATCCGCAAAGAGGAGATGAGACATTGCCAAGGATCTTCCCCCTAAATTACCCACACTAAAGCCTGACATGCGACGACATGCAACCTTCATTGATAGCTTTATCCAACATTTTTCCAAAGGCTTCCATAACCAAAAAAAAACAACAAAGGAGACAATAGATCACCTTGTCTCAACCCTCTGGAGCTCTCAAAAAACCCATAGGTTTTTAATTATGCCTGCATTTAGATTAGGCACTTGTGAACTTGATCTTAAATTTTATCACATCTTAAAATGACTTGGATTTTGGTTGTGGTTTTTTGTTGAAATGCCATGTAATTGAATTTATTTCAGATTTATAGTGTGGATTGACTCTTATCTTCTATTCTTCTATTGATCCAAGATTTTTTTTGTTAAATTATTGATCCAAGATTTATACATGGTAGCAACTTTATTTTCACTTTTATTCTTAATATGAAGTAATCTTTTTTTGTTGGAAATATAGGAAACAGGAGCAAATTTCTTATTACCATCTCCTCTAACGACAACAAATGAAATTGTTATTGTCTGGGACCCAGAAGTGGGAAAGATAAATCCCTCTGAGCACAAGCAACTAAAGCTCGCTAGGAGTTTAACCCGTGGTATTATTGACAGGGATCTTAAACCAAGCTCTAATGAGAGAAAGTAAGCTTGAATTTATTATTTATTTATAAGTAAGCTTACTTATCAAAAATTTATTTATAAGTATGCTTACTTATCTAAAATTTATTTATAAGTATGCTCGAAATTCTTACATCAAGATTCAATTGGGTTAAACTCAAATTATTGGTTACTTTTGTTTTATTTTTCTCAATATCCTCATAAATTATTGGTTAATTTTTTTTGGATTCATTTTTTTAATGAAACTTATTACTTTGAAAAAAAAAAAAAAAGGAAAGGAATCGTGTATAGGCATATATGTTGAGACGCCTGACTCGCTTCCTGATAGAAAGCAGTTTGGCTGCTGCAACATTAATAATTTAATATATTTGATTGTGGTTGAATCTAGGAACTTCAAAGCAAATGATGGTTTTGTGTAGTAGGAATTTGTTTGTGATAATATTTGTGTTATAGGAAGCCCTAGGTAATCAGAACTGTAAACATCTTCATCATTCTTTATAAAATATGAGGGGACTATCTAATAAGTTGTTTGTTTGTGGATATGTATTTAAGGTGGGTTGGTGGATAAAGCTTGGTTAACTAGGTTGGATAATTGAGCCTTGCTTAGGAAAATCATGTTTGACCCCTTAACTGTCATGTGACTATGCTAGAACTGGCAAACTTTGGCCCTACTATGCTCAAGCTAAACAGGTTTTACTTTGCCTCTGACTTTAGTGTCTTATAGAAAGGTTTAAACATAAATTTTTCTATATGTTTAAGTACTTTCCTAAAGTTATCAAAGGTCTTGGTATTGCATTTAATTTGTTTTTTAACACTAATTGCCTATTGTGAACAAGTTGGAAAGCTGTTCCTGGTTGGCCAGTTTTTGATAGGCCTGACCTCTTTATCTTGAAGAAGGGTCTGAACTAATATTCTTGTTTGACTTCAGGTTCAAAGTCTGCAATTAGCACTTAGACCTTCAAATCATCTTCCTTAATCTAAAAATATTAATATGTGGAGTAATACAGTCCTGAACAAATAGCTCTTAAATCACCTGAAAACAACCAAGTGTCATGCCTACTAGGAATACATTAAGCATTTATGTAAAAGTATGTTTTTTTATTTTTGTTTTTTTTTTTTTATTTTTTTATTTTTATTTAAATAAGGTTTTTTTTACTAAAGGTATCAAATTGAAAGGAAAAAGAAATGTATTTAAAACATAATACATGGGACTCAGAAAGCCAAATCCTGTGTGAAAGAATACTTAAATTCTTCAAAATTAATGATTTTGGATCTTGCTGGAGTTATGCATTTAAAACACATTATTACATTTGGATAAATTCAAATGATAGCTATAACTAGATTTACTTTTTTCCTTTCATTTTTTACCATCATTTTTGTTCATTAAAATTCTTATTTTTTTTTTTAAATTATATCATTTTTGCATACTCCTTGTTGAAGGTCAATACAAAGAATACTAAAGTACCCACCGACAAGGACTTTGAGTGGAGATGAGAGGCAGCTACTTTGGAAATTCCGTTTTTCATTGATGTCTGAGAAAAGGGCTCTCACAAAGTTTCTCCGATGTGTTGAATGGAGTGATGTTCAGGTCAGCCCTTTTTTTTTTTCTTTTCCCAATTATTTATGGACTGTATTACTGAAGCTTTAAAGACTTACTTTCGTTCATTACTTGTTTTTCCATCACATTTTTATTGTGTATATCTTTTATTATATTATTGGCCCATCTGTATATTTAAGCGTCCCCCCACTAATCAAGAGGGGTAGAAAGGTAGGTGGTGGTGGTCAGAATTTGAACTAGATATTGATAGAGTGGTTAATCTATATCCTTTTATTTCTTTATTGTATCATTTATCCTCTGACTTTTATCAAGATTGTTTCAGCATCTGCTTTTCACATTCTTCTTCTGATTTAACTTATCTTCTATATATTTTTTGATGTGAATGCTCATGTGCGTAAGGCTTCCTCTAAGAGAATTACAAATTACATGTAATGGCATAAGATGGAAAAAGCTATTATGTCTTTAACTTATATTCCTCCAAATGTGGAAAACTTAGATCATTATTTGAATGACATAAATGCTTGTTTTAATTAACAGTCCACATTATAGACATTTGTGAGATTTTGTAGTGGCATCCTTTTTTTTTTTTTTTTTTTTTTTTTGTAAGTATCGAAAATTTTATTAAGAATAAAACAGAACCATGTACACTGGAAATGTACTATCAAGAACCCAAACTACAATGATCAAACAAATCAGCAAGGGAACATCCAATTTTTAAATCATGACTATATGACTAACTTGAAGCAGTCTGAATATGGTGCTTGACAAGTTGCCATAACTTGAGACCATTTTCAATATCATCATCGCTTGAAGTCACCATGCACCTTTGAAACCTTGCTGATAGTGGATGGGTGCTTTAAAGCTTTACCAGGAAAGGAGAACTGCTAAAGTAAATAGGATTGACTCGAGCCTACCCCTTAGGCAAGAGACTTGTAATGCCGTAGAGCTTCTAGCTATATTGTTGATTGATACCCTGCTGATTTAGCAATTATAAGTGGGTTTTGAACTGTGTTCTTTGGGGGAAGATCAGTCTGAAAGACCTCATAAGCGGGAATTTTATTCCTTTCTATTCTCGGGACAAGTTATTTCAAGAATGTTCATATCCTCAAACATGTAAACATATAGAAGCTCAGGATTTGTCCTTAAGTGATTCACTGATAGAAATACTCATTCAGATATTTATTATAAAAAATAAAATAAAAAACTCATTATCAGATGAAAATTAAGATGGTTCTTTCTTTCTTGACATATTAGCATAAAAAATCAATGTAGTTCAAGAAAATTAAACTGTGAAGCAGGGACTTGTCCTGACTTGTTTTTGAACAAAAAAGTTAGTTCATTCACTGCACCTAAATTTTCAGGTGATGTCACTGCCTTTGTTAGTTTACACAACGAGTTTGTGCTATAGCATATGCTCCCTCATGCCCTTGAGTTAGAAATCTTGTGTTCAAAATTATTACCTTGAGGATATGGACACAAAATGGAACTTGGAACCTGGTGTACTAGGTTTAGGGGCAGAGATCCAGTGTGCTAGTCTTCCAGTAGTATCGTTATATTGTTTCTTTCATTTGCCATTCTAGTCACAATGATGCAAAAACGGGGAAGCTCCCCCTAGCCATACCATGTATAAACACCCAATGGAGATGGGATAAATTTCAGGTCTCAGGTACTGCACTTTTGATGGTATGCCTCCAGTTATCTGTCATTTGACTGTCTTTCACATATTATAACACTTTATTGTAGATTACTGTATAGTTATCTAATTTTAATATAAATTATGCATCAGTTTATACTTTTATTTTTGTATGCCATCTTTTACCAATAAAATTGCATCTCTCTCTCTCTCATGCTTGTATTTTCTTTAAGGAACAAGTTTAGGTTAATGAGAAATTTTTATTCTGATTAATTAAAATAGACTACCAGCTGCAGAAAACAGCAGAAATGCAGTATCACCAAAGTTCAAAGTACTCAAAGATCTAGATCATTCTAAAAGATTGTTGTGTCAATGTATGTGCAGGAAGCAAAACAGGCATTAGAATTGATGGGTAAGTGGGTAATGATTGATGTCAGTGATGCGCTTGAGCTTCTATCTCCTGTTTTTGAAAGTGAAGAGGTATGTGCCTGAAGGATAAGGCCTTTGTTTAACAATTTTCTCAATGAATTCCTTTCTCACTCTCTCTATGAATTGCTACATACACATACATGCGCTTACATATGGTTACTAATTTCATTTGTGCTTCAATTAATGGATTAAAGGCGTCAATTTTGATTGATGTCACCCTGCCAGCCATTTTTCCGATCAGTTATAGTAGGGTTATAGTAGGTACTAACGTATTTTCTTTGATATTCCACCTTCAGACAAGTTGTAGTAGGTAGTTATCAAAGAAAAATAATAGCTCTGTGCTTTCTTATTGGAAGCATGTTGGACTCAGTAGAGCCATTGCAAAAGTTAATGTGAATTTTTTACTTGACACCCACATAATAGCTGAAAAGAAGATCAAGACAAGTTTTTTTCCTCATTTTCACAGATAGGATATCCTGATTTATTAATATTTCACCTTACTCTAGTCAGGCCTCTGATGTGGTTGTACTAAGTTGGACTGAGCCAATCAATGTTAATACCAAGAGTTATTACAATAATGTCTTTCTAAGAAATCTTACAATTTAAGAGAGAAAAATAGATGTAATAATTCATGGTTGATGTATGTAGGACTCCCTCTGTCCCATATGGGTATTGAACAATTAAATAAAGTAAACCATAAGTAGGAAATTTATAGGACTTCATTTTTGCATCCCAAAATAAAATAGAGGACTAACAATTTGGAGCGGAGGGTGTAATATCTCACACATTTTATTTCTTAATGATAATGCCTAATTGTAGTACCTCTTAACAGGTACGTGCATATGCTGTTAGCGTTCTTGAAAGAGCTGATGATGAAGAGCTCCAGTGTTATTTACTTCAATTGGTTCAGGCTCTGCGGTTTGAGCGCTCTGATAAATCTCGCCTTTCTCATTTCCTTGTGCAACGTGGTATGCACTATGTTGTACACATTTTGTGTGTGTGATAGCATCTCTCCTTTATCATTTCCTTGTGCAACGCATGTGCATGCGCATTTGTGATAAAATCTTGCCTTTCTTATGTCCTTGTGCAAAGTGGTACACACTGTAATGTTCACGTATATTGTGTGTGCTCATGGGTGTGTGGGCGTGTGTGTGTGTGTTTAAGTGCTACACATTGCAGTTAAATTGTTGTGGCATCTGACAGTTCCCATGAACTTTGGCAGCATTACGCAATATCGAGTTTGCTAGCTTTCTTCGCTGGTATGTTGCTGTGGAGCTTCATGATCCAGCCTATGCCAAACGTTTCTATTGTACCCATGAAATTCTGGAAGAGAATATGATGAAGGTTTGGGATCATAAACTTTCATTTTTTGAGTGTTATGTCTATTCTGATCAGGATAAGTATCATATTGGTTTTTGTTTTTATTATTAGGATATGTAATGTATGCCCTTATCTGTATCCAGTTGATAAAGTGCAAACAAATCTTTCTTTGGGTATTCAGAACTTATAATAATCTAAAATATGAAAATATCTTCCTTTAGCTACATCTGCTGCTTCTAGCATAGGAATACAAAAGGATAGAAGTTATAAATACTCATTCTATGAAAATATTTTAATTGTCATACATGACAATTGCTGTGTGGAACATTATTCTCTATCAAATGTAACTGTCTATGAAAACAGTATCATCCCAATGTAAGCTTGATGGTATGAATGAATGTCTTTGTGGTTTTGGGAATGTATAATTGAGCATCTCTACAGTCTTATAATTATGTCCACTTTATGACAGTTGGCAGCTGGTGTAAATGGAGATGAAGATGGATTTAAATTGTGGCAAAGTTTGGTACGTCAGACAGAATTGACTGCTCAGTTGTGTTCAATTATGAGAGATGTAAGAAATGTACGCGGTAATACTCAGAAGAAGATCGAAAAGCTTAGACAGCTGCTTTCTGGTCTTCTTAGTGAACTTACCTATTTTGAAGAGGTATTATTCAATTTAACAATCTTTTTGCCTGTTGTTCAACTCATCTATCAAACAATTAGGGCTTAATCAACTTGACCTATTGTATCTGGTTAATTCTTGGAAGCTGCTCAAATTTTATCAGTTATATTAAATTCTGTTAGCTTGCCACATTTTCAGCCGATTCGATCACCAATGGCTCCAAATGTCCTTATTACTGGGATTGTGCCATCTGAGTCATCAATATTCAAAAGTGCATTGCATCCCTTGCGCCTGACTTTCCGAACAGCAAATGGTGGAAGTTGCAAAATCATATTTAAGAAGGGAGATGATATTCGTCAAGACCAACTGGTAGCTATTAAACATTCCCTCTCTTTCTTTGACACACAGATGTGCATGTGACAACATGACTGAGGTTATATGGATATGCGGTTCCTGTAGGTTATTCAAATGGTATCACTCATGGATCGATTGCTTAAATTGGAAAATCTTGATCTGCACTTAACTCCGTATAAGGTTCTAGCAACTGGACAAGATGAAGGCATGTTGGAATTCATACCATCCCGTTCTTTGGCACAGGTATTATGTCCTCTGAAGTTGCTTCATTGATATGAGTACTGTGTACAATACCATTTACTTTGTATTCTATAAATTTCACTTTCAAGGCATCATTCTTATCTTAATATTTTGATGATGATCATTAAATGTTAAATAATAGGAATATGGCATGGTAGATTCTATCAATGTTGATTGTCCTTTTTGTTCTCTTGGAAATGTTGTGAATTTCACAAATATTGCCACTAAATATTTGTGATTTTTTATTAGTATATATGTGATATTGGAAGGAAAACATCTTCAAGTATTTTTATATTTAATTGCGGTTATTTTAGTCAATTATATATACTTTATATGGGCAAAAGATGCAATTTCTCACAAAAATTGCTCACATTTAACAGAAAATAGATGTCATTCTTGATTTTGAAGTTTTAAATTATTTATATTAATCACATGATCAAGTATTTTGTAATCATTTTCATTAATCAGAGGCAAGATCCAGGGCATTTGGATTGCAGGATTACATGCTGCAAACCCTGGAGCATGATGATCAACTCTGATATCATTTGTGTCTTGAAAAAAAAACTATTAGATTATATAATCAAATGCACATGCTTACATATATGAAGAAAATTTATGATTGATCATATAATTTTTATAAAGATGAAACAAGTTTGCAATTACACTGACATTGTATAATATTAAAATACATATTCTTGATATGGGATTTTGTGTAACTGGCACATAGCCTGCTAGAACAGACAAATGTTTCAGAGTATCTACTTTTATGAATGCAACCTGAATGGGATTTTAAATTATTAGTGTTGAGCGTGCTTGGATGATGTTGACCGCAGAAACGTTGACTTTGTTATGTGAGGCTGTTGGTGCCTTGGTGCTTATGATGAGACCAGTCCTACCACTTGCTTAAAAATTACACAAGTGGCTGAAATTTTGGTGGACCAGGCAGTTGATTTCTTGGCATAATTTTTATCCAAGCACATGCACATGCTTTAATAATTTTCAATTATTTTCAGAGAGGAAATTAGATGGAATCTGAAGATTGCAAAAAATAAAATTGTGACTTTGGAACATTTATCACAAACATTACCTTGTTGATCAGCAATAACATTCTTTGGTCTTTTTTAGTTACACAGCGTTATATTTTTTGTAGCTGATCTTATAGATAACCTAGATCCATACCCTTATGTGATTTATTCTTGAGATATGCTTGCACGTATATTTGACCATATGTTATCCTCCATGTATCATGTAAAATTTTGCAGTAGGTTAGTAAGATATGTTTTTTTTTTTTTTTTTGGTATCCAGATTCTGTCAGAGCATCGTAGCATTATAAGTTATCTCCAGAAGTTTCATCCGGATGAGCATGGACCATTTGGCATTACAGCTACCTGTCTTGAAACATTTATAAAAAGCTGTGCTGGCTACTCTGTTATCACTTATATACTGGGCATTGGAGACAGGTAACTATTGTTTACAGTTGGTTTCATTGTAACCATCTACATGTGCAGCTTGGTACTTGGATTAGCTATAAAATTTAATGGCTTTATATTTTTCCCTATATAAAATTCATCCCATTTCTTTTTAAAAGGTGAAAAATGCTTCATCATTAGAAACATATAACCATTTTCTGTCTTAAGTTCTGTTGCTACATGTATTTCTTAGTGCTGATGCAAGTCATGAAACTTAGTAATTTTTATCAACATGGCTGCAAGTGGACTGGGTTTATGTGTTTAAACTGACTACGACCAAAGTCGTGGCTACTTCAACCAAAAAAGGTCTACCCCCTATTCAAACCGAAATAAGTACCTCACCTCACTTACAAAGAAGTAGTTGGAGCTGGGCTTGAACTATGAGAGTTTGGTTTGCTTTTGTTTCATGTTTATAAGAGTGTTCTGATCCCTTATTTGATCAAACCGCTCCTAGTGTTCAGTTGATATTGCTTTTAGAATATATAAGGTCATTGGACATGTTTTATGCTGCAACATTTAAATTGAGTGTGGAGTTTTTCATCCCCGATTTAGAATAGAATGCAGTCAGTCCCTTTTATTGACAATTTTCTGTATCTGTTATTGTCTGCTCTGTGAAATGGTGGATGGTTCACCAGGAAAGCATGTTGACATTTCCAGTTCTTAGTACCGTTTGGAATATGCCAATTCGAAGCACTATTTTTTATTTTAAGACATTAGTTTTTTTGTTCCATAGGCACCTAGACAACCTTCTCCTCAGAGATGATGGGCGTCTATTCCATGTTGATTTTGGTTTCATTCTTGGCCGTGACCCCAAGCCATTTCCACCGCCAATGAAGCTTTGCAAAGAAATGGTTGAGGCTATGGGTGGAGCTGAAAGGTAAATAGTTTTTAACTCTTTGGTGTTTTTGTTTATGTCATCTTTGCCAGATGAAGTTGCATTAAACTTGTGACATCAAAGGCCCTTAGTTTGGTGCTGCAAAATCAGTTTACAAGAGAGCAAATTGTTGATTGCTTTTTCCTCCTGCAGTCAATATTATACGAGGTTCAAGTCCTATTGTTGTGAGGCATACAACATTCTTCGGAAATCTAGTAACCTAATTTTAAATCTGTTTCATCTCATGGCGGGTTCCAACATTCCTGACATAGCCTCTGACCCTGAGAAGGGAATCCTTAAGGTGAGTTTCTTTATGTTTGTAATCTCATTTTAATTATAGTAAACATTTGTTTGTGTTTTGTGTTTTAACTGGGAATGTTGATGTCATACAGCTCCAGGAGAAGTTCCGCTTAGACTTGGATGATGAAGCCTGCATACATTTTTTCCAGGATCTTATCAATGAGAGTGTTAGTGCATTGTTTCCTCAAATGGTTGAGACCATTCATCGGTGGGCTCAATACTGGCGCTGATCCCTGAAACAATTTGGGTTTTGTAAATGCATTTGTAAATAGCCAGGTGATTTCTAGTGTCTTTAAGTTTCAGTTTGCACTTTTTGCATATTTTTCCGAACAGGTTTACTGGAAATGAACCTGTGTTTTTCTGGCATAACTGATGAATTAAGTTAAGAGTTAATTTGTATGTTTTGCTGAAAATACAAGCTTCAGCTGAGTTGAACTTATAACCAAATCTTGTCATTTTTTTTTTTAAATTTTTTTTTATTAGGGTTTATAATTAACCGGTTGAATATGACAGCTCTCCAGCTGATACTCTGGATGGATCTTAAAAAAGACAGACAAGAAGGATAGAGAATATGATAGCAATCATCTTTAACAACCATATAGGAATTATGGTAATTTATTTCTTTGTATACATTGTTTAGTGAATTTGAAGCAATATATTTGACTCTCTATTTGGATGAACCATAGTTGTCATATTGTTTGGTATAAGGACCATCTCAAACCTTTTTCACATACTATATCTGCATCACAACCAACCAGTTTGGTATGGGTTTATATTCTCCTGACCTCTTTTTGTACGCATCTACAGCATGCACATGTTTAGGGTTTTCCAAATTCCCCCTAGTTGGACTCTTTTACTAGAATTTTTACTGAATCTTTGGTCCTATGTGAAAATTTTGAGGGAAGTAATTTGGTAATATGTGAAGTGACGAATTGAATTTCTGAAATCACTTCTTTTGCTTTCCCTTCTCTTCTAAGTTTCAGATTAGTAGCCGCAATTTTAAGGTTGAAATGGACCTTTTGAAGATGCAGACTTGAATGTCATCCTGAAGGATGGGAGAAAAACACACCCCAAAAAAAAAGGGCAGTGAAGTTGATTATCAGTATATATAAGTTCTTTAATTGTTCTTTTTATCTGATTTAGGTTTGGATCTAAATATCACAGTATATCTAAATTCTTTTATTTTTCTCTTTATCTTATTTAGGTTTGAATCTAAATTTGTATGATATAACTTTATTGAAATGTATAGAAACTCTGTAACACGTGTAAATAAAAGTTACACATCTAATTTGAATTCATCCCATCATCTTTACTATTGCGTCAATAATAAATGTTTAGTGATACACCGTCTTTTTTTTCTTTTTTTCTTTTTTGGTAATAACTTTTGAGATAAATAAAAGATGATTATGAGATCAAACTCTCCCTGCCAAAAGAAGTGGGTCTGGGAGATTGGAGATGGGGAGGGGCCAAATCTATTACAAAAGGGGCCCAAAAAATGGGTGAGGCATTAGCATGTGACTAAATACACGAGAGGAAGAATAAAATTTAAAGATTGTCAAAAGAGTTAATGTCATTTATGATAGATGACATTTAGTGCCGGTTTGGATTCCGCATCTGCGTTTTCATTTCAGCGTTTCTTCTTTTTTCCTTTTTTTTTTTTTCTTTTTTTTTATATCCCTGCACGTAAACAGTAGCATCACATGAGTTTACTGTGCAGAGACAAAAATCACTGTTTATTACTGTTTACAGTACTGTTTACGCACTAAAAAATATTAAAAATGAGTTTCACGGTAGTATTCACACATTTAAAAATTATTTTGCTATAGTGTTTTCAGTTTTTATTTTTCAGTTTTAGCAACAATAAGTTCAATCTAAACGAACCCTTTGCGTGAGTTTGGATAGTTGCAGTTTCCACGTTTCTAGCGTTTGTGTTTTTGATTGGATCCTACGGTATTATTTACGACCCCGACAAAAACACAAAATGCGCATATCAATGCATTTTTGGGTTTTACGGTACTATTCATACCTTTAAAAATTATTTTACTGCAGTGTTTTTAACAATAAATTTTCAGTTTTCAGTAATAAATTTTCAATTTTCAACAAATAAGCGGTATCTAAATAGACTCTAAAAGCAAAGTATCTCTAAAAAATAATATGATCTAGCCGTGGCTGAAACACATTTGGCAGCAAGTAGTGCAGCTCTAGCTTCAGCCTTGAGAGTCATTATAGACAAATAAATCAACACAAGTATGAGTTGTATCCTCTGTGATTACACCAAACAACAGCAAGGAAAACACTTTGTTTTCTTACGGCAATGTTAAAATATATTATGTGCCAGCCTGAAGGAAGAGACTAGATTGGAGTGGCGAAAGAGCGGTGGAGAAAAGAAAAAGTAAACTCTTAATGATTGTTTGTGGAAACTGGAAAGTATATACTCTCACCCAATTGGCAAGGACATGTTGAGGGGAAGTTGATACACCTTTTACTATGTTTTCGTGAAACCACAGTTGGTCACCAAGGGCGACAACAAAGAGTAAATGTTTTGGGTCTACGACTCTACATAGAGGAGAGGTTTAAGAATAGTTTGTGTTTGGAAGAGATATAGTATTATATAGAAAGTCTAGGTACAAAAAAAAAATGTCACTATTTTCTCAACGCCCTTATTTTTAGTTGTGGTGGGTTTAGATATAGTATTTTATAACTTTATCTATACTCATGGTGGATTAACATCTCAACTGTTATGAAAATGTTAATAACATTTTATTGTGTATGTAGTGTAATATGGAGCATTCAAAAATGGAAGGTAGTAACGGTGGATGGGTAATGAGAGTTAAGCCAATGAGGGGACATTATGTGAAGAGGTGGAGGGTGGTTTTCTCAGGTATGTCGCATAAAAGGACTACTTTTTGTTGATATTTGGGAATAAAAAGTCTACGGAACATAAAATTCACCATTTTTTTTTTTTTGAATCTCCATTGCTGTGTGTATTATGGTAGGATACAAGTGAACTAAATGGTAAAGGGGGTGAATTTTTCGATACCTATAGCAAGGCTCATTTGGGAAACAAGATGCAGGGGTAGTCTTGACAAACAAAACCTTCCATACAAATTTTCAGCATAAACATTTTTGAGTGTTCATATCTGTACTTTCTAGAGAAATTTCTTAGTCATTTTCCAAGATTGGTCTTGTAGATGACAACAATGACAACAACAAAATCTTAAATCCATAATTTTGGAGTCGACTATAGATAACATATTAATTGGGATCGGCCGAATAAGTTGTTTTGACTATGAAGTAACCATTATTATTGAGTTCCAAGTTCCAAAATGATTTATCTTGGGGCGGATAGGAGAGAGAGGTAGAGTTGCAACTCTTGGAGGCTGTATTGAAAAATCAAAAAGTGAAGAAATTTTGTTTCTAATCTATTGCATGGATTCTAGTGGTTTAAAGCAGGAGATCCAATTAATATTGCATGATTTAGTGCATAAAGGAGAGGGGTTGATGGATCAATTAATAGTATAGTTGACATCGGTAATGGATATTTATAAAAAAAAAAGTTGGAAAGATATCAAATTATCAATGTTGTATTGATCACATATTCTCTAATATTAAAGTCAGTATAAACTCTCTTTTTAGGAAAGAAAGTTGATAGCTTTTTGATAATCAATGCATACCTTGATAATGACCTAGAGCTTGGTTTATAATGACACTTGATAGCAATTTATGAGTGATTTTTATTTAGGGTTCTTGTTGTGGAGGTAATTTTAAGGTAATAAGTGTAATCATAAGCGAGATACTTGGGTACATGTTTTTACTCACACATTTAAGTTGACCAATCTTAGGCTTAATTGAGCTAAACTCTTGATCGGTTGTTCAAAGTATGTTTGAGTTGGATCGAGTTTGAAGTGATTTGGCTAAGCTAAATAAGTAACATGAATCCTATGTTGATTGTATATGTATCAACGATGAAGTCATCTTTGGTTCAATTTGGGTTTGTTTATGCCTTCCTTTTACTTCCATGGGTAGGATAAAAAATAGTGTGTTTTATCTTAAAAAATAGTTAATTATTAAAACCTCCCTTGAGGGGTTTGGAAAAATGATACTTTTTTTTTTTTTTTTTGAATTCAAAAATGATACTTTTCTTCTTTGAGATTCCAACTAAAACAACGTATTGATCATTCCATTAGTAACAGTAGTGGAATATTCTAAATTTTGAAGGTTGGTAAAGTGTGTGTGGTGTATAGCTAGACAGCTAGATTTGCGGACATGTTTTGGAGTTTCTATTTGAAGTGTTTATTTTTTTGGAAGTTTGGTAACAAGGAAGGACAATATTTTACCTAAAAAGCTTTCGCTAACCAACAATCATAAATAAGGTTTGGTCAATGAAATCTTTTCAAATTTTAGAATATTTTGTTACTGTTATTAATAGGACTAATGTATTGATTTTCTCCAAATCTTAAGGGAGAGACTACTATCTCTCTTAAGTTTTGGAGCGGATCTCACTACCCTAAACCTCTCAATAATTTGCCCCCCTCCCCCCAAAAAAAATGGCATGTATCATCTATCATGTATGGTTTTTTTTTTTTTTTTTTTTCCAAAAGTGTAACAGTGATTGCATATGATTCTTATTTTCTTAAGTAGTCCACACCATCTAACATTTTTCCTCTCTCTAATTACTTAACCTGTTTCTCAAAAAAAAAAAAAAAAAAAAAAAAAACTTAACCTGAGCTTCTAAATTATATATATATATATATATATATATATATATATATATATATATATAAAGCCATCTGAGCTTCTCTCCCATTTCTCTTTCTTATTTAAATCTGTGGCTTTCAAAAATTGACTTTGAATTGGAACTAAAAAAACGACTTTCTTATAAAAAATTCTCCTCCTTTTTCCCAGTCGGAAACACAATAACTCCTCTGGTAAATTGACGTCGCATTAACCAATTAAATCCATCAAGCAACTCACATTCTCTCCTTTTACTGTATTAATTACGGTAACGCAATTATTAACAAAATATTTTAAGAAAAATTTGACATAATTTTTATCAAAAATAGAGAAAATGGTCAAAATATTAATTTTTTTTATAAGATTGCATTTGATATTGATTTAAAAAGTCAAATTTTTTTAACTTTATTCACAATATTTTCAAAGTTTTAACCAAAAATTTTTAATTTTAATTAAATAAAAGCCCACAAAATTTAAGGGCATTATCGTCAGTCAACTTTCCAAATCAAGAGAACAACCCTCTTTGGTCATCTGAGCATTCCCTTTTTTTAGTGTCGTGGCTGTCGCCCATTGGACAGACAGCGTGACCCCCATATCCACGCACGGTCCACAAGGTCATTTTCGTCAAATTTTTTTAACTTTATTCACAATATTTTCAAAGTTTTAACCAAAAATTTTTAATTTTAATTAAATAAAAGCCCACAAAATTTAAGGGCATTATCGTCAGTCAACTTTCCAAATCAAGAGAACAACCCTCTTTGGTCATCTGAGCATTCCCTTTTTCAGTGTCGTGGCTGTCACCCATTGGACAGACAGCGTAACCCCCATATCCACGCACGGTCCACAAGGTCATTTTCGTCAAATTTTTTTAACTTTATTCACAATATTTTCAAAGTTTTAACCAAAAATTTTTAATTTTAATTAAATAAAAGCCCACAAAATTTAAGGGCATTATCGTCAGTCAACTTTCCAAATCAAGAGAACAACCCTCTTTGGTCATCTGAGCATTCCCTTTTTCAGTGTCGTGGCTGTCACCCATTGGACAGACAGCGTAACCCCCATATCCACGCACGATCCACAAGGTCATTTTCGTCATTTCACCAAAAAATAATAATAATAATAATAAATTTGCAGCAAAGAAAGCAGAAGAGCCCCTGGTTTTTCGATTTATAAAAAGCCCAAGCCTTTAGTTGACGGTCTTCACCACTCCCCATTTCACGCATTCCCGTAAAGCTCATTCTCTCTCTCTCTCTAAGCGTTTTCTCTCACTAGATCCCTCTGCGAAGCTCTCTCTCTCTCTCTCTCTCTCTCTCTCTCTCTACGAAGGTAAAATTCCAAAAGCCTCGTTTCTCTCTCTCTCTCTCTCTCTTCGAATAATCGTGAATGCTTGCTTGCTTTTTGATTCATTTTCCTCTGAAAAAACTTTTTCTGAATTTCGTTCGATTTCGATACGATCTCTTCTTCTGCGATTTGAAATTTTTTCCATTCGGTTTTGTTATGGATTTCCGCTTCATTTCTAGGGTTCGATTTGAAGGTTTTTTTGTTGTGATCTGAAGGTTTTGTTGTGAAATTCATTCGGATCTGTTGTATTTAGTTCTGCATGCATGTAATTTTTCTTCGAAAACGGAATCTGATTTCTCTAATGGTGCTTGATGTGTCTGTATGGACGGTGATGATACTACTTTTATTCTCGGATCTGTGCGATCCAGTTGAAAACATATGTTTATTATGAGATTTATCAGCTTAGATTTGCATGAGGAAAGTTTATCGAATCCGAATTGTGATTGATGATGATTATTGGTATTGCGATATGTTAAATCTGAGTGTAAAAAATGTGTAGGGATCCATAGCCAGAACCAGAAATGGGGCTGACATTCACGAAGCTGTTCAGCCGGCTTTTTGCCAAGAAAGAAATGCGAATTCTGATGGTTGGTCTCGATGCTGCTGGTAAGACCACCATTCTCTACAAGCTCAAGCTTGGCGAGATCGTCACAACCATTCCCACCATTGGTGAGTTCCTCAATCGATTCGCTTTCCAGTGCTCATTTGTAGTTTTTGTTAACAATTGGTATTTGTTTGTGACACTTCCAATGTTGAGAGATTCTAGCATACCGTGATATACTCAAATGTGTTGCATGATTTTAAGTGTGATGATAATGCTCTTTACATTATCTTCTTTCATTTCTAGTTCAGGTAGTTTTTCTTCAATATTCTGTTGTTTGATGTTGCGGTTCTCACCACTTTAGAAAGGCCTATTTAATGTTGTAGAAATTAGATGAAGTAATTGGATGGTGTGCCTTTTTTTGGGAAGTATTTCTGTTGTTTAGGCACGCTTAAAGATTAAATCTCAAAACCCCAAGGTGTAACTAAGCCCTTTGCTTGGCCAAAATGAAGCCCGTTTAGCGAAATGCACCTTAGGCATGCTTTTTAGGTGCTTTTTATTTTATTTTATTTTTGCTACATAATATATATGATTCCTTGAAATCAACCACTCGGTTTTGAAGGAAATAACATTGATCATTGATTTATTATACAAATACTATTCTCAAGGTTATATATTACAAAAATAATTTTTTGTTTGCTTATCAAAAGACACAAACAAGGATAAATTATTTTTCTTGTGCATTTCGAACTTTGCCTTTTGGATTTATTTTCGTTGACATACTTCATTTTGATAATAACTATCATAATTTTGTTTTCTATAAATCATGAGAATTATTTAAAATGTTATGTTTGAAACTTTATATGGCTAAATTAATATTGTATTGTCCATTGATAATTATTTTCAAATTTCCTATGTAAAAAAATCTAAGAAAATTGAACCTACAAAATTTGTGCAATTGCACCATCTATTTGAGCTAATGGGCAAAATTGTTAACTTCATTTTCCCCATTATGTCATGAATCTTTCTACTAGAGGCTATTATTCATTAAAAAAGGTTGTACTTAGTGCATAAAACTCTTACTTTTGCGGGGTTTGGGATATGTGATTGGTAGGCAAACCTTACTCCTGTCATTTTTGAGAGGCTAATTTTTGGATTCCAACTTGGGATTTATCCCTTTTGGTGGAAGAGACTTGCCATTGTACCAAGGCCTGACCTCTTTACCTTAGTTAGGTTCGTGCTTGCACTTTACGCCTAGGTTCTAAGAGGCTCGTGTGCTTGATGCTATAATCGACATCTGTGTTTAAATGTAGTTTAGGAATTGTGCGTTTGTTGCACATGAAGTCCACAGCTTGTTCAACAGGCTTGAGACATCTTTTTAAGTTTTTTGTTTGATTTTCTTTTGTTGTAGGGGCACATAATTATACGAGTATATGAAAATTCTCAGTATTCTAGTACTGTTCAGTAGATTGGAAACAATCATGATATAAGCTTTAATCACTTAAATGTATTTAAGCATATATAAAGAATTGATGAAGATAAAATTTTATGGTTCACTTAAATCACTTAAAAGAGAATGTATAAAGCGACCAGTTTTATATGGTGATGCTCTTCTGATTGTTTTCTTATTCTTTCCCTTTTATTCTTCCATTATGCGGACAGGATTTATGATACTTATAAAAAAAATTTGAAAACTTTTATGATGTGTCTTGATTAAACTTTGGTGGATTAGTTTTTTTTAGCTAATATGCTTCATTTACAGGTTTCAATGTGGAGACTGTGGAATACAAGAACATCAGCTTTACTGTCTGGGATGTTGGGGGTCAGGACAAGGTATGGAGTTGAGATCCTTCTTTCAGTCTCATCCTTAACTATTGAAAGGATTTTTATGCCCATAAATACCGTTAGATTTTGGTTCCTCACTTGCTTTTAAGGCCTGAAGTTTGATTCTTTTGGATGAGATCTCCTTTTTTCCCTAAAAAAGTTACCTTATAATGGATTGATCATGATTTTTTTTTTGTTTGTTTTACAGATCCGTCCCTTGTGGAGGCACTACTTTCAGAACACACAGGGTCTTATATTTGTGGTGGACAGCAATGACAGAGACCGAGTTGTTGAGGCGAGGGATGAATTGCATAGGATGTTGAATGAGGTATTTCAGATGGGAGTTAAAATGTTGTTATAAACTGGGTTGAAGATAGTCATACCTATAAAAAAAGGATTTTTAATTAGTGGATAGAATTTGGAGTGAATATGTTCATAGTAAATACAATGGCATGATAATATATCATAAACATGCTAGTAATGATGGAAACTCTTTAATGTTGATTTTTTAAATTATTATTTACTATCTGATTATGTGATCCATCATGAATTTGATTAATTTTCCAGCCTATATGACCTATATTTTAGGTAAAGTAACAACTTGTTACGTTTTTTATATTTCCCACAATATTATTTATTGTAGTATAGTTTCATTTGGAATAATTGTGCTTTGACTTTCGAGTAACATTGATTATCGATAATTGTTTTCTGATGTTAACTTTATAATTTATTGTGTTCTATTTAGATTTTTGTAAATTAAGGATTGTTTGAAAATAATGAAAATGCATTTATCAGTTAGTATTGAATGGTCATTGATGCATTTATCAGTTTGCCATTTCTGTGTAGTGAATTTTCTGCCAAAAATAATTAATAGCTAAAGCATTAGTTTAGCTCTGTAATTTGGTGGTATATGCTATAGAAGTAGGTGCATCATTAATAACCCTATTCACATGGCAGAAGTTGAATGTACCTGGAAATTTTCATTCATAAGGTCCAATATATTGGTTGTAGTTAAGAGTCTTGTGTGGTATTTGATATAGAGGAGGTGCCAGATTAATGACTTTGCCAAACTGTTTGTGCTGTTACTGAGCAAAAATTACTCAGAGGGATGAATTTCATTGTCAAAGATATGTGTCTCTTGTTTTGATAAAATTTCTTTTCCCATCAAAATTAGAGTCTTGAAAAGTCTTTATTATTTTTTTTTTAAAAAATTCAGCTTCAGTTTTTTGTATACGAAAGATCATCCTAAAATCTAATGCTATATGGTTTTAGGACGAACTGCGAGATGCAGTGTTGCTTGTATTTGCTAACAAACAAGATCTTCCCAACGCAATGAATGCTGCGGAGATTACTGATAAGCTTGGCCTCCACTCTCTCCGGCAACGTCACTGGTATGCTTTATGTTCATGTTGCAATGCTGTAATTCATAACAATATCTTTTGTCTGAAGTGGTTCTAATATGATTCATGGTCTTTCCAGGTACATCCAGAGCACCTGTGCAACCTCAGGAGAGGGGCTTTACGAGGGTTTAGATTGGCTCTCTAGCAACATTGCAAACAAGGTAAGTTTTGACACTGATTGTCAAATTTACTATGTTCGGAATTTATTTTAGCCATCATTTTCTCTATCTTTATGCTTCCTGTTTTCTCCTCTTCTATTTTGGGAACATATTCTTTTAGTTGTGCATTATTGTACAGAATTATAATGCACTTCTCTTTTTGATGGTTGGTTCTTCTTTTTCTTGTTTCTTAAATTGTAGGCATAAAGCTCCTGGGGAGTTGTTTTGTGCACTGGCAATTCTGGATGCAGGGGTGAATATTATCTAGTTCTTTTTAAAGACAGTTGGATTGTGGTTATGCCTTTTTAAATTGCGGGAATTTCTCTTTTTATTAGGAACTTTGTGGCTATATTGTAATAGAAAAATGTCGTGGGATATATATACTTGAGCTTTTGGTCTTGGTTGTATGCAATTCTCCTAGCTGTAATCAGAACCAATTTGTTTCAACTTTTTAGTTGGTTTTATACCTATTATGTTGATTCTTGAGTTTGAGAGTGTGTTTTGTGTGTTAGTAGATTCTGCACTAGAGTATTTTTCCTTTTTTCCCTGGAATAACCAGGGCAGTCTTTTGCGGATTATGAGACCAAGGAACTCATTCTAACATTAGAAAGCACGAGAGTGGTAACTGGTCTATGTTCTCGTGACTAGGTCAGTGCAAGTGCTTGTCTATTGCGGGCGATAATTGCTATGGTAGGTGCTCCTTACTGTTTTCCTGGGAAGCCGATGGTTCTCTTTTTAGGCATGTTCAGTAGCTGAAATTGCTGTTAATGACTTCGGTTGTCATCATGATTCATTCATTTGCTCGTTTTACCCAACTTGCTTGGATGCTACCATTGAAAGTGTTACACGCTGCAAAGAAGTATATTACTACTGTCTCTTCTTGGATCAAGTAAATATAAAAGTAAGCTGTCCCATACATACTAAGGTGATGTTTCCACTTTCCATGCTGCCAATGATATCAGGTACGTGTTCAATGAGCATCACATCAAGAGATTCAAGACGTAAAATGGAAGAGTCATTGGATTGGCTGGTCGGCTAACTAATTCAAACCGGTGATGTGGCCACTTTAGCTTGTCTTATTTCTTTCTTTTCTCTCATTTGTTAAACTTTTTTTATTCGATATCTCTATCCCGAAGCTGCACGCTTTTTTATTCCGTATAGTAGTTACTAAAAAATAGCTTTAAAGGACCGTGCCTTTTCGAGTAACCTTGATCCTTGCTAAACTTTGGATGCAGCAAGTCTAGATAAGTGATGACATGTATCACCAATCACAAATTGTTGAGGTGACACAAATCATATTCTTATCGAATTGTTTGTAAGCTTTTTGCAATAGGTTTAGTATTTTCCAAGTCGAGGAACTCACCGAATTTCACATTTTTGTTAATTGTTGAGTTGGAAATGATCATCTTCCTCACGGGATGAAAAGAATGTTTTCACTCCTCAAATCTTAAGTTAATTGTGAGAGTTTGGTGATTAAAGTACATATTTTTCTGTTAAAATTTGGGATTATTTTTATTTTGGTCATTCATATTTAACATGACCCTCTATAATATATTTTTATGCCTACAAGGTTACAACAATGAAATTTCTATATACTACCTTCCATAGATTTTAAAGAGTCGGTATTTTCTGAAATAGCTAAATATGAAAGACATTTAATAGCCAAATTATTAATGGAAATAACACAACACGGTTAACATAAAAACGGATCCAAGCATAAAGAGTAAAAATGAATATTTTGGAACGTAAATAGTTAAGTTTAAGCACGCCCTGCGTTTCTCAAAAAAAAAAAAAAAAAAAAAAAAAGACGCCCTGCCAATAAATACCGTAATAGACTTGTTCACCCGTCCCCACGGGCCAACTGGCAAATCTCGCAGCCCTATAGTATTCAAGGAAGAATGCCATGGTCCCGGATGATTACACGGCTAATGAGAGTTGAGACCATCCCACTAAACTTTAAGAGGAGTCTATTTTTGTTTATGAAACAAATTGCAAAGAATAAACCATGTCCAGTAGTACAAAAAAAAAAGGATGGATTTTTTTATTGGGGGGCCTAGGTTCCAAGAAGAATGTCTGACATTTATATATCTTAGTTTTGACACTTTCTCTGGAATGAGCGGCTCAGCCACGCTTTTGGGTTTCAGACACACATCTTACAATTTCAATTTTGTTCTCATCGTTCTTTGCCAATTAACACTGAACCACTCTTGAAATAACGATTTAGCTCCTAAGTGACCCCCTAGTACCTTTTGTCTTTCGCTACCACAATCTCCATCTCCAACGTTTGGCCAGAGGTAGATCAAACACTTAATAAGAGCAAACTTTTTTGTCAACATCAAGATAAAGGAAAGATTGTACCAAAAAATCAGCATGTTAGAACAAACTGAGAGAAAGTTTCTACTTAGAAACTATGCAGGAGAACAACTTTCTCTCACTTTAATTCCTACTTAGGTTTTAGGTTTGTAAATTCCGTGCGAAAAAATCAATTGGTTTTCAATATGTTAAGAGTTAGGGTTTTGAGTAAGAAATTTATCAATATACTATCAAAAGAATTTGAAGAATTGTAAGTTGGCTCAAGTTAAGCTCAAGATTGCTTGAGGGGTGAATACTGGTGTTTGGATTGCACAGGTAATCAAATTTTGTACAATTGCACTCAAGCAAGAGTAGAGAGAATGATTCATAAGTTTATGTCTACTTTAATGTTTCCCTTGAGCAATCTTAAATTTAATTATACTCTTGGATGAAATATATAATTTAGAAGAGTTTGAATTCAGTAAGGATGGAGTGTAAAACCCATGTTTTACACCATTCAATAAGAGATTATCACATCGACATTTAAAAAAAAAATTTAAAACATCCTATCACACCTAATAGCATCTCAATAAACTTTTAATTTGGTTGGATTTATACATAAGTATTAGAATTGATTGAGTGTAGTTGTACTTATTTTTAAATATGTGATAAGATGATGTAATATGTTGGGATTGAAGAGGTAAAACATTGATTTTACATCACATCTTTACAGAATTTAATCTCAATTTAAAATATAAACAATTACTAGTTTTTAATGTATCTTATTATCTATATATGGTGACAGCGGAGAGATGTGATAAATTACTAATAATTCTAAAAGTTAAAATTATTAAAAATTAATGAATTTAATAACTAAATTATAATTTTAACACGACTCTTTATGTGCAAGTTCAAACTATTCCTAATACGTGGAGCTCAACATATAGGATTCCAACTTTTTAAATGAGAAAATGCAAACATAATTTAAATTTATATGATGATAAAATTACTTATTGTCTCAAATATTTAGGTTATTAGAAAATTATAAATTTAATAATAATGTGACCATAATTCTAACAAGACCTAAGGTGATAGTGCTGGTAGCGTGGTTGTCAAACACCAAAGTTTAGTAAATAGACTACAATTTTCAAGAAGAAGCAATTATATTTTATAATCAAAGAAAAGATGATGGTGGAAAGAAGCCCATAACAATTTAGCCAACAATTCTGTTCCTATAATTCCTGGAGCACGTTTGGTAGACTGTAATTGACATTGTAATGTAACAGTTATTCGTATGGTTTAGCTATTCAATAGTTTGGTTATATTTTTATTACAGGGAATAGTCATTCCTTATGAATAGATATTCTTTAAAATGAGAAATAACTGTTCATCTCTAAAAGGGTTGTAATAGCTATTCCTTAGTAGATGTAATAAATTCTAACATTGATACAATTCCAAATAAATAAACTTTCCATATCCACCTAACAATTATGGAAATAAAAAATCATCAAAAAATATATCATCTCTCTAAAATTTAAAATATATTATTTTCTAAGGAAATATAATTGTATGAATGAGATATTTCCTAAAATAGATCATAAGTTTTATTCTAATGTTACAACTCATAACCAAATTAATGAATATGTTTAGTTATTCAATTACAACATATTTTATTCCCGGTAATAAAGATTACCATTCTTGTTGTAATCCACATTTAGTGTACCAAACGTACTCCTGGTGCTGTTTCTATGGCCATGCATAGCCACAACATCACTAGCAATAAGTTCCGTTGCAAACTTGATTGCTGTTGTAAAGGTTCTTAAAGCATTACCAATAGCTCTTCTATAAAAAATGTCATTTTGACACATCAAAAAGTTTACTTTATTATTTTACTATATCATTTTACAATATCTCATTCATCACATGTTTTATTTTTCAATTCTATACATTAAAATAATATTTACAACACATTAAAACAATATATTAACTCCTCCCCATCATCATCAACAACAATGGCACAACCACCACTGCCGCAACAACGGCCACCAACAACCACTGCCGCAACAACACCAACAACCACCACCGGCATAAACCCACATCCACCAACGCCACCTTAAAAAAAAACACACACACACACATAACTAGAAAGAAAAAAAAATCCACAACAACCCATCACATTTACAAATCTCAAAACCCATCCCAAATATCAAACAAACCCACAACCACCACTGTCGCAACAGCAGCCACCAACAACCACTGTCACAACAACATTGATAGCCAACACCAGTACAAATCCATATCCACCAATACCACCTTATTAAAAAAAAAAAAAAAATCCACAACAACCTAAAAAATAACTACCACAACCACCCAATAATCACCACCACAACCACTAAATTGCCGCCATAACCACGGTGCCATTGCCACAACTAACCACAAGCTACCACATTCACAAACCTCAAAACCCATCCCAAATCAAACAAACCCAAAAGCAAAACCCACCATTGCAGGCCGATTGAGAGAGATCCGCTGATGGGAGGTTTCGATGACGTGGTGGATGGCATGGCAAGCTTGGCGGCGTGGCGGCAGTACAAAGCTCGGCGGTGTGGTGTGGCGTGTTGATGGTACGAAGCTCGGTGGCGTGGGTCAATGGCGTGGTGAGATCGGCATGGCGTGGTGAAAGAGGAATAGAGAGGGTGATGAGAGACACAGATGAAGAGAGAGAGAGAGAGATATGTGTTGGGAGGAGAGAGAAAAGGTAAATAAAATAAGCAAATTTTTTTTTGGCATTGATGTCCGTACTGTCTCATATTTGAGAATGTACTGTAGCCTCATGCCAAAATTTTTGAGATTTGAAATACCCGATGAGGATTGGTTTTTAGTGTTTGGTGTGCCAAATGCCAAATATTTTGCATTTGGCACATCTGATGGTAATGCTCTTAGTGTTGAGTTTTATAGATAAATTAGTTCTATGTAATAAGCCCAAGCTTAATCCTACTTTATGTGCAAGACAAGTTTACTACTTGTATTATATGCCTATCAACCATAGTTAATATGATTAGTCTAGGGTTTATATTACTATATATTCCCATGTTATCATTCATTGTAACAAAAGATTTGTGTTACACTTTTATGTAATAAAGATATAGCCCTTAAGGCTTCCTCTGTAGACGTAGGCTATTATGATGAAATCCTTATGTTCTTGTGTTCTCTAATGTTAATATTACATATAATTTTTGTGTTCTCTATTTTATGCTTCCGCTTCCCCATCTATTCTAACATATTCAACATGGTATATCAATGTTAATATAAAACATGGTTTCAGAGCCACTTTCTTGTGGCCATGGTTTTTTGTCTTTACAGTATGTTCAAGAGCAGTCTTTGTCTTTTTCAGTGTTTCTCCACTAAATTTGTCTTCTCCAGCCTCATACTAATACCATTACATCACACCACAAGACCACTGCCTTTTCACAAACCATTGTCACAGAGCCTCTCATTAATTTGCAGTCCTATCTTTCTCGGTCTTTTATTTACTATCTTAGTCTTTTCTGGCTTCTCCTCCACCATTAGAAGCTTGCATAGTGTTGTAAGACTACTACCATTTCAAATCTATTTGTAAAATTACCGATTGTCTCAAAAGTTTAAGTTACTGGAATATGGTAAATTTAATCATTTAACCACATACTTCTAACACTCTCCTTCAAGTGTGGGCCGAAACTACATTTTAATGAAGACAAGAATCGAACTTGGGATTTCCTGCTCTAATTCCAGGTTAAATTATCAATTGTCCCAAAAGTTTAAACTATTGAGACATGGTAAATTTAATCATTTAACCACATACTTCTAACTAAGGAAGTCAATACCGTACCGTACCGGCTGGTACAGCTGGTATATACCGTACCGGCTAGTGCACCAGTACAGGTACACCCTCTATTTTGTACCGGAAAAAATGCCGGTCATATTGGCCTCATACCGGCCATATCGGTGAAATCTGGCTATTTCGGCCAGTAAATGGGTACCCGGCCGAAACACAAAATGCAAATCTAAGTAAGCCAAGAAAACCCAGCAAAAAGAAGGAGAAAAATGGAAAAGGTAACCGGTGAATACTCCAGTTTTTTAAACTTACAAAACCGGAAATTCCACATTTGGGAGAGAGAAAGAGGTAGAGTGAATGAAAGATCGACCTTTTTTTTTTGAAACAGAAAGACCGAACCTGTACAAGGGAGACTTTGTTGTTACAGATTTTTTGAGGATCTGGGGAAGACACAGACAGAGAAATGGGGAGAGGAAGAGACGAAAATTGAGAAGTGGGTTGGGAAGACAAAGTAATAAAGGACTGACTGGAAATGAGTTTATTAAACTGCTTGGAAAACTGTATCAGATTGCTTGGAAACCGTAAATTTTAGTGGGAAATGAGTTGGCTTCTTTCATTATTTATTTAAATTAGCTTTAATTTAAAAAAGCCAATGCTGAGACTTGAACTAGATGACGCGACAGTGAGTAGACATTTGATTTTAATGAGTTGAAAATTTTATATTTTTATTTTTGTTGATTCAAATTTCAGAGTAGAAAGTAGATACTTTTCTATATAATTTCTTGAAGAGTATTCTTTATTTACTTTTTTTTTTTTTGTCAAAAAAAAAAAAAAAACCCTCTCTTTATTTACTCTAAAGTATTATATAAAACATTAAACATACCAATAAAATAATCATTATAACTAAATGTTTATCAAAAAAATATCATTATAACTTTGTATATTATATAAAATAGTAAAAAATAGCGGTAAATCTGAAACGGTACATCGGTATTGACCGGTACCCGAAATATATCGTACCATTGGCCAAACTGGTACAGCCTCTGGTACGGTATTAGCTCCCTTGCTTCTAACTCTATTACGCCATATCTATTAACCCTGTGAACCTCCTTCTGCAGCACCATCACAAATTCAAGCCCTTATTAGATCCGATTTTTTTTTTATTTTTTATTTTTTTTTATTTTTAAATCCTTTGTCTTTCTCAAATACCATACTGAATATGAGCATTGATATACTATGTTAAATATGTTAGAATAGATGCAGAAGCGAACGCATAAAATAGATAACACAAGAACATGAAGGTTATGTGGTTCATTCTAACAGCTTATGTTTATGGAGGAAACCTTAAGAGCTACATCTTTATTATATGAGAGTGTAGCACAAATCCTGTGTTACAATGAACTATAACATCGGTATATATAATAAGCTAAACCTTAGATGAACCATACACACACTATGGTTAATAAACTTGTAGTACAAAAAGGAGACCTGTTTTGCACACAAAGTAGGATTAGACTTGGGTCTATTACATTGGACTAATATATCTCTAACATATCTCTAACAGGCATATTAGGTACCAATTTGATTGTATTTTTTTGCAATCAATTTGATGTATTCAGTGCACTTTTGGGTTGTATTATATTGTATTTAAGATGAGAGTGCATTTGCTAAAAAAAATAGTTGCTATTGCGGTTTTTAGCTCAAGTAAAAATGGCATCACGGGAAATTTCTAAGCAAGTTGTGAATTTTTAGAATATCATTGGCAAAGAATTTCACCTGAAATTCACTTGATTTTAGGTTGAGTGAAAATCGCAACTTGAGAGAATTTATTACTTTCCTTCCATGTAGTTGCTATCCAATTACTCCTTACAAAATCTTACTATACCTACAAAATTACCTTAAGAATTCTCATATTGAAGAGTAAGAGAGCTAACCAATTCCCTAAACAGAAAAACCCATTATAGGTTTCTTGGGTGATCTTTATTGAAGCTTTGTGACAAAGGAAGCCTGGTCTTGCGGATGATGGCTCAACTTGCATGACCAGAAGCTAGTAAGGAGAAAGAATTGACCTTGCGATTGCCTTTTCATCCCCAAAAATAAAAAATAAAATAGATAGCAGGAGTGGGGGGATCAAATACATCTCCATTGCTTAGCTTGGAGGGTTTTGAAAGCGTAATGTATCACAAGTATTCACAGTAGTGGATTGGTTGGTGCAATAGGCCCTATAGTTTTTTTACCCTTTATGGGTTTTCTCTCTGTAAACATGTCCTCATGTTTTAATGAGTATGCTTGAGGGATTTATTGTGGTTTGTTGTGTATATCCATGCATTTAATCAAATGGCTAATTAATTAATTGGGATTTGTTGTGTGATTAACCTTAAAATTCAAATGAAAGCAATCCGGATGATAGCTCTTGCTTAGGTTTCAGATGATGGCTTTTGCGGACAAAATTGCTAAATGCCCTGTTTGGGCAAACTAAGCAGCATTTTGCCCTATTTTTGAAACTAATTAGAGAAATGCCCCTCTTTTGAAAATCGATTTTCTAAAAATTGAGTTAGGCCCTATAGCGGCGTTTTTAAGGAGCCTATAGTGACGTTTTCAGGACCTATAGTGGCATTTTGTAACTCGACCTATATGAAATCGAGTTATAGAAAAAAAAAATTAAAAAATTGCCCATAACTCGATTTAATGAAGGTCGAGTTACAAAAGGTCACTATAGGTTTTGAAAATGTCACTATATCTCCTTAAAAACGCTGCTATAGGGCTCCATAAATTTTTTTTTTATAACTCGATTTTGAGAAAATCGAGTTTCAAAAGAGAGACATTTTCCTAATTAGTTTAAAAAATAGGGCAAAATGATGCTTAGTTTGCCCAAATAGGACATTTAGCAATTTTGTCCTAGCTTTTGCTTAGGTATTGAATGCTACTTAACCTGGACTTTCAAGCACCTCATAAAGTTACGTTTGATTGTTGAGGACTTAACCAATAAAAGTAATGATTTGCTGAGTGATGTTTCATGAATTTATGCATTCTTAATGGATCCAAACTTGTTCAATATGTGCATTATGCCATTATATACCTCCACATTGACCCATCAGTTGATAATTGATAGTTAGTTTGTGGTGCTTGAATGGGTGTTGGGGAAAAAAAAAGTGTGAAGCAAGTGAAGGTTTGTCAAGATATGCCTATGGCAACATTGGAACTTTGTTCTCCATCCTGACAATGCCCAGGATCTCGTTACTTATGTAAGGAAGAACATATGAAAGAGAAGTACTATGTCCACAACATTTTCATAACAAATCATTGGTGGTAAGTTATTATTGGTTTTAATTTAAATCCACAACGTAAATTACTTTTTTGCCCACTCGTAACAACCAATGACAACCTATCACTTAAAATTTATTGTAAAAATGTTATGGACATAGCATTTTTTTATATGAAAACACTACCTCCCCCAAGGTTGTCAAAGTAATTTAATCAATTATTTGCACTCATTTTTTTGTAAAAATAAACAATTGTTATTGTTATTTTATTGTTATCTACTATCTTGGGATGAATATTGTTAGTTTTATTATTTTTTTGATAATAAATAAACTTAAATTAAGTAAAAAATAGTATTGAATTACTAACATCTTAAGGCCAATATCCTTAATGGTCTTATGGCATCTCCGTAGGTTCTAAGAACCTAGAGGTGAGCATGGTCTATAGTTTGAGACCTAGGGTGGGCAGGGGTGTGTGAGGTGAACTTAGAAATCTCTAATTATTATTTTCCCTAATTATGATATTGTAACTGTAGTCCTTATTTCATATATATAAATATATGCAGGCATACAGATAAACTTAACTGATATTATTTTGCAATAGATCATGTTACAGGAACTAATAGTTCCTAGGGAACCCGTAAATGTATGCTATATAATTCAGGATTCTATGGCATGGTATGCACGGTGATGGCAAAGTTTGCATGTTATTAATATTGATAAAATATCTTGGTTGTCATAGGTAGTATTAGTTTTTCAGTGATGAAACAATTTCATATGTATCTATTCAATGACTATTACTCAAAGCTTAAAAATTAAAATGGAAAAAAAAAAATGAGAGAAAGAAATAAAAGAAATTGACCAAATTTATTTCCCCCTAATTTGACATTCAAAACCTCATCTTGCCTTTTAGTCGCCTGGATTCATACAATGTTTTAATTAAAACAACAACAATATTATAAAATATTCACAATAAGTGTAGAAAATATGGTTCTAAAGGAACCAATATTTTTATAATAAGTTGTGCTTATTTTGAAAAAAAAAAAAAAAAAACTTGTTTATTGGACTATCTGGCCTTTTGCCCTTAATTTTTTTTTTTATTTAACAATTTGCCCCTATTCGCAAACTATATAGGGATATGCCCCTGTTTCAATATTCGATTACCTTAAAATCGAGTTTCTACGAAATACTTGATTTGTAGAAAATTGAGTTATGCCCAATCAAACTTAAAAAAAAAAAAAAAAAAAAAAAAAGCATGGCACTCGATTTTACGAAAATCGAGTTCAAAAACGCCACTATAGAGTTTTAAAACGTCACTATAGGGCTTAAAAACGCCATTATAGGACCCCCTGATGGGGTAATCACACTTATAAAAAAATTTTGGAGGAAAACGCTGCTATAGAGCATTGAAACATCACTATAGGGCTTAAAAACGCCACTATAGGGCTTCCTAAATGGTATCACGCTTGTAAAAAAAATTTTGCAGGAAAAATCACACTTATAAAAAAGATTTTGCATGAAAACGCCGCTATAGGGCTTTAAAACGTCATTATAGCTTAAAAACGCCACTATAGGGTCCCTGAACCTGTATGGCGTGATCACACTTATAAAAATTTTTGCAGGAAAATACCGCTATAAGGCTTTAAAACGTCACTATAGGGCTCCCATGTATAAATTTTTTTTTTTTTTTTGCATGGAACTCAATTTTCTGATATTTGAGTTTCATGCAATTTTTTTTTTTTTTTTTTATAAGTTTGATCAGGCATAACTCGATTTTCTACGAATCGAGTATTTCATTGAAACTCGATTTTAAGATAATCAAGTATCGAAACAGGGGTAGACTCTTATATAGTTTGCAAACAGGGGAAAATTGCTAAATAAATAAAAAAAAAAAATTAAGGGCAAAAGCCCAGATAGTCCCTTGTTTATTTACTTAAACATTCAAGCCCGAACATGATATTATGTTTGTGATCAATCTTGTAAACATGAGCTTTAAATTAAGTATATATAATACTAACGTTTATATGTATATGTGTTTAAAATATATATATATATATATATATATATATATTTTATTTAGTTTTTAGTTATAATGAGGAAATGAGGATTTGAATCTTTGTTGTGTTAGTTAAAAACACCAAAATGTGTCATTTGACTTACAAGGCTTTTGGTAAAAATTTCTGAATTAAATTCATGTTACACCTGTTGTAATTTTAAACAATATTACACTACATAATATTTCTTTATTGGATGCAAATTGTGACAAATCCACCATTAGATTACATTATCTTCGTATATTTTTTAATTGCTTGCAAAAATTCAAGATAATCAAAGATCAATAACTAGGTCATTGATCAAATATTTGAAATGCAAGTTTTTGTAGTTTAAAATTAGAGAAGTACTACGTCCACAATATTTTTACAACAAATCATAGGCGGTTAGTTATTATTGGTTCAAATTTGAACCTATCATTGAGATTAATTTTTTACCCTAATAATAACAACCAGTTACAACCTGCCACTTAGGATTTGTTGTGAAAATGTTGTGGACATAGCATTTTTCTTAAAATTATGCATAGAAGGATTTATTGATCAAATAGTAAATAGTGTCTGATTAACAAGAAATTCAGTATGCATATTAAGAATATAGAGAATATATAATCAAACGGTTGGATTTTCAAATTCTTTATCCAATAAAAAATTATTAAGTGGTGTAAAATTCTTTAAAGTTACATTAGGTGTAAGTTTATAAATATGTCTATAAGATATCAAATTACTATTTGAATAATTTATTGACAATACTATAAATGATCAAATTTTAAATAAAAATTATATATAATATTTTACAATATAAGATTGGTAAATGTAATTTTCATTTTTAAGTTCATACAAGTAATAATTATATCCAATTAACATAATTTGAACAATAATTTAGTTATTAATATTAATATAAATTTGTAAATTGGTAAAAATATTAACAATAATTTTTAAAAAAGAAAAAGAAAAACCACTTGCATGACTTAAACTTAAAGCTTGTGCTCAATGATTGTAGGACCCTATTGAGGAGCTTCCACAAATTCAACATATTTTCAAGGAGGCAAATCAGTGCGTTGATGCACTTACTAAGCTAGGAACCAACCAATCTACTAACTATATGTGTTTTGATAACCCACTGCCTATGGTAGAGAATTTGCTGGTTTTTTTTTTTATAAAATTGTGCACCTTTGTAAGAGACTTATTCTCAATTAATATGTTTGCGTCGTGGTTTACCCAAGAGGAAAAAGAAAAAAAGAAAAAAGAAACTTAAAGCTTCAAGTTTTATAGACAAATGAGTAAATTTATTTATTTTTTGTAATTTTTAGAATGGGATTGGTCATCAGATTAAGTAAAAGGCAAAGGTACTATTTTAGTCTCTATATTTTGGGGTTACTATCAATTTGATCCCTACATTTTGGTAGTAATCAATTCGGTCTCTGTTATTTTTAGCTTGCCTTCAATTTGATCTTTACATTTTGGGTATTTTTAGTTGCTGAGTTGATATGTACGTCTATTGGAGTTGGAGAATGATAAATTTGATTTGTGTTTGGTCGCTGAGAAAGTGCAAGAAAAGCTGTAAATTGACGAAAATGACCAAATTGACTTCTAGTTGAAAATAATATGAATTAAATTAACTATTACTAAAAGGACCAAATTAACAGTAACCAAAACGATATTTTTGCTTGAGTGGAAATGAATGTTAATTTCAAGGCAAAGAGATTGCTCCCTGCAAAGAGAGTAGAACTTGTTTGTTATTTTGTTTTTTGTTTTTTGTTTTGGGTCTTTTTTTTCTTTTTATTTATTTATTTATTTATCTTTTTCGTTTTTTAAATTTTAAAAGTCAGAGTACAACCTGTATTGAGTATGAAATGACTAAAGAATGACTTAAAATTGGGTGGTTCGTGCCTCCTCCATGGCTCCAGGAGCGAATTTTATTAGATCTTAACCTCAATAAACTCGGCAATGGAAAAATCCTAGTCAATAGAGTTGCAAATGAAACTTCTAAAGAATGACTTTACAGTTAGGTTCTTAGCATATGCAGGAAAAATTATTCAAGATAGATTTGTACTGGTAAAAAATATCACTAATTCAAAATATTTGTCGAAAAATTAACTTGTTATTCTATGTGTTGGTTGCCACTAGTAAATAACTTTAGAAACTTTTTTTTTTTTTTTTTTGGTCGTTTGGCTTGAATGAAAAATCATTACTTTGTTTTGGTCGATGTAGGTACATTGATGCTACAGACGGTGGCGTTAAAGGTAGTGATGGTAGTTTAGCTTAATAATTCCAAGAATTTGGGTTCATGAATTTATTTATTTATTTTTAAATCTTGACCCCAAGTATAATCCTTAACTCCTTAAACAAACAAATAAAAAAGCTCAAATAATAACAATAAAAATTAGCTCATATAATAACAAGATTAGGCCAAACAACCACAAATGAATAAAATATTTAACTAAAAACCAATTAAAAACAAAAAGAAATAAAAACTCATAATCATTCATATTCGTAATTCATTCAACCCATTTCATAAAATTAGTCCTTAATTTCATTGTTATTAAAAAAAAAAAAAAAAAATACAACAAGAGATATTATGGCCATGAGTTTTCCTTGACTTGTAGTTGCAGACTTGTAATAACTCAGCTTTTCTCAATAACTTAGCTTTTCTCAACAACTCGGCTTACTGTCATAACTCACAACATGTATTATCCTTTGCCCTCTCTCTCTCTCTCTCTCTCTCTCTCTCTCTCTCATATCTTAACATTTTCAATGCTCACTTTATCACACACAATGCAAACTTTTATTATATATATATATATATATAATTTTCAATTGGGGTGGAAAAATTTGAACCTTAGATGTCTTTAAAAAAAACAGGGAATAATTAAGCTACAAACAGTTGGCAAACTCCAACTAATTCTAATTGAAGACATAATAACAAAAATATCTAGGGTTGAATTTCAAATTTAGAGACTAGATTTGCAAATCTGAACATCACATGGTTGCCTCATAAAGATAAAAGGCCATTAGTGACAGAGAGAAGGGCTGGGGTAGCAATCAGTTTGGCTTAACGATTGTCAGATTCCTAGTCTTACATTCGATCCATAAGGATTGGGTTTTGGTGCACAAAACCAACTGCTGACCAAACTATGTGTCAAAATCGAATGGGTTCGATTAGTCGGTCAGTTTCGACGAGTTCACTGGATCTATGCTTTACCTTTAGGCTTAGATGAGCAACAGGTAACCTTAATTTAATTTTAAAATCTTGTCTTACATCTAGATAAAAATTAGAGAGAATTGGAGGGTTTAATAGGAGTGGGAATTTTATCCCATACAGATTCCTCCTTTTGAATCATGACTCGAGGGAGTTAAAATTTTTCTTCAATTTGTGTAAGTTGTAACTAAATAAAAAATAAAAAAATAAATTATTTTGATATTATTTTATAAAAAAGTTACTATTTAAATCAATGAATCATTTTGCTATTCTGAAATCATTGCAAGATTACCTAATTCGAAATGCTATCAAAAGCATCTTTCAATATATATTGCAAACAATTCATCCAAGCATTTCCCATTCGGTTATACGCCTAATTCTTTACAATATTTAGGCAAAATTTGCCAAACAGTATATTTCTCAAAAAAAATTAGGCGCGTGGCATGCGTTCAAAGTTATTTAGTAAGTTAGACTGTTTTTAAAAATCGACTTTGGCAAAATCGACTTTGGGCTGGAACACGAACACTATAGTGGCATTATTTTTAGTGGCGTTTTCTATAAACGCTGCTATAGGCACGAAACAACCGCCATTATAATGTTCGATTTCCAGCCCAAAGTTGATTTTGCGAAAGTCGATTTTCAAAAACAATATAACTTACTAAATAACTTTGAACACATGCCATGTGCCTAATTTTTTTTGGGAAATATAATGTTTGGCAAATTTTGCCCAATATTTACTGTAAAAAGGAAAAAAAAAAAAAATCCTTCTTACAATTAAAGTTGATATGCTAAAATCAAGGCTAATTTTATACGCAAATATACTAATAGATGCACAATATTGGTGTTTGGTTGTTTTTTATTTAGAGAAAAGTATCCGTACTTTATCAAAAAATTAAAATAAATGCCAAATTGTTTTTAAGAATATAAATCTATATTTTGGAACTTAATAACCTAATATGAAGTTTGTACTAACTAATGAAGAATTAAATTTAACTGTCAAAACTTAAATTAAGTAGTTTCGTAGTGGAATTAATACTTAACTTAAATTAAAGTATAATATTAAATTATGAGATTCATTATTCAAATACTAATTTTTAAAATTCCTAAATAATCAATATCAATTCATTTATATAAATTAGAATTTTAAATTAAATTAAATAAATTATAAGAGGAAAATCCTAAACTATTATAATGGGTGTAATGATAAAAAGAATTTTAAATATACCCTATATTGTGTTCAAGATTTAAGACTCCACACTCAACAGTCAACAATATGTGTCTCTGCCACCGACCCCTTTGTGAATTGTGATGTAACAAAACCGAAATGATTGAAGTATAAAAACTTTTGGATTCGTTTTGTTTTATTTAAATTGAGAATCAAATTCGAGCTTTGGAATTATGTCATTCCTGTTGCCGAAGGAAAAAAAATGCTTAATAGAACATGAGATCAAACTTAAAAATTAGAGCTCCATTTGGTAAAGACTCCAACTCATAAATATTTTTTACATTGTTGAAACTTGTAATATATGTGATCCTTCAAGGCATTAACTATTTGATGTGAGACTTTATAAACTAGGCAGGAGAACAACTTCTCTCTCTCTCTCTCTCTCTCTCTCTCCCCTACTTAGGGTTTAGGTTCGTAAATTCCATGCGAAAAAATAATTGTTTTCAATATATTTTAGCTAGGTTTTGAGTAAGAAAGTTTGTTAAAATACCATCAAAAGAATTCCAAAAAAATGCAAATTTGCTCAAGTTAAGTTCAAGATTGCTCAAGAGGAGAATGTTGGTGTTTGGATTGCCCACATAATCAAATTTTGTACGATTTCACTCAAGCAAGAGTGAAGCAAATGGCTCATGAAGTTTTTGTCTACTTTAATGTTTCCCTCTAGCAATCTTGAATTTAATTATTGTTAGGACATATGTGGAACATATTAATAACATATGTCATTTAGAATTGACTAATCCTTTAACAAAACGTACTTTACTTGTAATTGGGTATATCTAGGATGTGTTTAATACTTCAAGGAATAAGAGTTCAAGTCCAAGTATTGAAGCCATGCAAATCTGTCCAAGAATCAAGTGAAGAGGTGTTGTTCTTTAAAGCTCGACAGATATATCTATCGAGATTTAAAATGTGAAGCTCAACAGATGTATTTATCGAGAATTACGAATTTAGTTTTTCAGAACTGTTTTTCACACATACCCAAGCTATGTGTTTAGGTTTTCTTTTCTCACAACCCTAGACATATATAAGGATTATTTTAAGGGCCATCTCAGATGATGCAAAGGTTTTATTCATGCATATTGTGACCGGAGACAACTTGCCCTAGTTCATCTTTCTCTTGAAGAAGCTACTGCGTTTGTACGTTGTAGGGTTTTGTAACCAAGGAGCTTCTTGATCTTCATCGTGTAGATGAACTGAAGAATTTTGCAGCCAACATCTTTCTCAAGTTGGTGTGTTAGTCATGTACTAGAATCTGTGCAAGATTGGTTAATCACGTATATAGAGCCATGCATTGAAATGAGAGATTGTCACTACATTACAAGTCTAATTGTGTATTGGGGTAAGGGTTCAACTGTAGGTTGGTATAAGGTACTGAGATTCCTTTAACATTTTTCTCAAGTTAGTGTGTTAGTCATGTACTGGGATCCGTGCAAGATTGGTTAACCACGTGTTTAGAGCCGTGCATTGAAATGAGAGATTGTCACTACATTACAAGTCCAATTATGTATTGGGGTAAGGGTTCAACTGTAGGTTGGTATAAAGTACTGAGATTCCTTTACTTGTAACCGCTTGTTCTGATAATAGTGGATTTTCGGAAGTGGTGACCTAAACTTACCTGGTGGGGTTTTGCCTCGTTGGTTTTTCTCATTTGTAAACAAATCACCTTTGTCAAATTTATTTTCAGCTGCACTTATCTTAGTTGGTGATTTGTTTGTCCTACCACGCTTATTGCATGTTAATTAACTTAATTAGTTCACTTGGCTAATTAATTGGTTAATTTACCATAAGAGATCAATACATTCTTGGCCTATCAATTATACTCTTGGAAGAAATATATAGTTTAAAATATAAACTATCACCAATTTTTAATGTATCTTAGTATCTATATGCGGTGCTAGTGCAAAGATGTGAAAATTACTGATAATTCTTAAAGTTAAAATTATTAAAAATTAATGGATTTAATCACTAAATTATAACTTTAATACACCTCTTCGTGTCCAAGTTCAACTCCTCTTAATAAGTGGAGACCAACATGTAGGATTCCAACTTTTAAAATGAGATCATGCAAACAAGGTTCAAATGCACTTTAGCATAAACTAGCATGTAAATCATGCAAATGCATGAATCTATTTAAAATTAAACACAATTTTTATAATAAAAATATAAATAATTAGTCAAATTATTTTTAAAAAAATAGCATACAACACATGCATTAATGCATACGTATAGATACATTTAAAATCAAACACAATTTCTATCATAAAAATATAAATAATTAGTCAATTTTTTTTTTAAAAGTAAACATAATTAGTCACATATTAAAATTCTTACCTAAATTTAATACTACTTATGATCATTTTTTTTTTTAATTTTTAATAAGATAGAATGTGTGGTGATTTTATTGAGTGTATGTGATTTTTTTTTAATTTTCTATTTATTTATTTTATAGTTCATTAATATTAGATTCTTAGTATTTTACACTCATTAACTCACTTGACACAAAGATTAAAAAACTTAAGTGGGCATAAGGCACAAACTTAAGTAGATAATTATAGTGTGATCTTCACATAAATTTAGATATATGACGCAAAATTAGATTCTAATTGAATTTTCTCTAAGTTTTGCCTATTAATATATATATATATATATATATATATATATATATATATATATATTGTGGGGCCTATGGGCCTGGTAGCCTCAGCCCATCACATAGTTGGCCCAAGGCCCACGCCGAGGAAGGCTGATCATCCGAGGCTAAGATGGAAAAAGCCTCTTTTCGGTTGCAAGCCGAGAACCTCTTTGTCCTCGGCATGCCAAGGATGAATTTTAGAAGGGACAAGCCCAGGGCAAGCTGTCACGTCCGCACTTAATGCATTCACCTAACCTCTCTGGCCGCATTAATGGTGATATAACCCTTTGGCAGGGCAACGTTGATCAGAGTGAACCACTTGAGTGCTGATAAGACTTCTGATGGGATGGGCAACCAGAAGAAAGGCGAATAGATAATTAACAGATGGAAGAGCGAGAGAGGATGATGAGGACTATATAGGAAAAGCGAGTAAAGTAAAAGGAAGGGGGGGAAAAAAGAAGGTTAAAAGAGAAAGGGCTTCTCGGCCATGGGCCGAGGAGCATTCCCCAGTTGTAAACAGTTACAAGCATATTTTATATAAAAGAAAAGAGATTCATGCTTGAGAGACGATGGCCAGCACCTAAACCTTCTACCCATTCTCTACAAATTTTATTGTTTGGGCTAGTTGGACTAAAAACCCATTTATATTCTGGGTCCAATCCATTTTGTGTCCCTACAATTGGCGCCATTTGTGGGGAGGATTAGGGTGTTGGCCAGCGCACCAGGCGATTGTTCTAAGTGGTCGTTTTACAATAGGCCAAAAAAAAAAAAAAATAGAAGATTTGACAGTGAAGAGAGAAATTTTGATATTATTATTTCATAAACAGAAACAGTACAAATTACAATCAGAGACTCAGGTAGGTGTGTTTCACACACAAATTTACAAGCTAATCCTACCAACTATTTCTACAATCAGAGGCCCAAGTGGAGCCGCCTTAAAAAAGCTAGCCGGTGGGAAGTGTCAAGCCGTCCCTTTATTGGTATAAAGAGAATGGGAGAGCTTGACACAAAAGGCAGAGAAGGGGGAGGGCCATCATGTTTCCAGGCCACCGACAACTCCCTTCTTGGCGCGGCGGAGCTGGAACAAAGAGAGGAGCAGATGCAGGGGCTCCGGGATACCTTCCCCCATGATGTTCCCTTGATTCTCTCTGATCCTCACGAGTGTTGGCCGTTGGAGACGGCAACACTCGAGCACCGCCCATGAGGTGAATTCGCACATCTTCTTCGTCGGGGGTGCGCTCCGAGGAGAGACGTTAGGTACTCTAACAATATCCCTCTGGGCCACCTTGTAGGGCGCCATCGGGGTTATGTCTAGATTCTGCCGCACCAGAAGCCCAATGGGGGCTGCGGCCATACCGGTTTTTGCCAATTCCAGTCACAATTCCGGCGGGATTGTTAAAAGGGCTTGGGGAGCTGGAAGAATGTATTTTTTCTGTTTGTGTTAAGAGGTCCATGGATTGTGGAAAAACCATCTCTCCACCTTATATAGGAGATGGGGGTTGGTGAGAATTAATGCATGCAGAGTTCGAAAAGAGAATTATCAGTTGGGCTAATAATGAAGTTACCAATTTCCAAGGAGGCCGTAGACCGTTGGACTCGTGTTAATTCACGAGGATATTAATGAAGGCGCGTTTCGCGCACTGAAGCGTCAAGCGCGGAACACAAACAGACAAAGGACGCTTCATAAATGAAAAAGATGGGGCATCGAGCTGGAGGCAAGATCAACGCCACGTGTAAAAATCATAATTCGATCCAAGGAGGAATCACCTCCAGTAAAGCGGTTCGAGGACAAACCTCTGCTTACAGAAAAATAGAAGTGGTAGACAGAACTAAGGTATTGCATGGTCCTCGGACCCAAGCCTATGGTAAAACTATACACACCATTATACCTGGGTATTAGACAGAACCAAGGTATTGCATGGTCCTCGGACTCAAACCTATGGGGAAACTAGATACTTACAGAAAAATAGAAGTGGTAGACAGAACCAAGGTATTGCATGGTCCTCGGACCCAAGCCTATGGTAAAACTATACACACCATTATACCTGGGTACTAAACAGAACTAAAGTATTGTATGGCCCTCGGACTCAAACCTATGGGGAAACTAGATACTTACAGAAAAATAGAAGTGGTAGACAAAACCAAGGTATTGCATGGTCCTCGGACCCAAGCCTATGGTAAAACTATACATACCATTATACCTGGGTACTAGACAAAACCAAGGTATTGCATGGTCCTCGGACTCAAACCTATTGGGAAACTAGATACTTACAGAAAAATAGAAGTGGTAGACAGAACAAAGGTATTGCATGGTCCTCGTACCCAAGCCTATGGTAAAACTATACACACCATTATACCTGGGTACTAGACAGAACCAAGGTATTGCATGGTCCTCGGACTCAAACCTATGGGGAAACTAGATACTTACAGAAAAATAGAAGTGGTAGACAGAACCAAGGTATTGCATGGTCCTCAGACCCAAGCCTATGGTAAAACTATACACACCATTATACCTGGGTACTAAACAAAGCCAAGGCATTGCATGGTCCTCGGACCCAAGCCTATGGGAAACTAGATACTTACAGAAAAATAGAAGTGGTAGACAGAACCAAGGTATTGCATGGTCCTCGGACCCAAGCCTATGGTAAAACTATACACACCATTATACCTGGGTACTAGACAGAACTAAGGTATTGCAGGGTCCTCGGACTCAAACCTATGGGGAAACTAGATACTTACAGAAAAATAGAAGTGATAGACAGAACCAAGGTATTGCATGGTCCTCGGACCCAAGCCTACGGTAAAACTATACACACCATTATACCTGGGTACTAGACAAAGCCAAGGCATTGCATGGTCCTCGGACCCAAACCTATGGAAAACTAGATACTTGTAAAAAAAAAAAAAAAAGTATTAGACAGAGCCAAGGCATTGCATGGTCCTTGAACCCAAGCCTATGGAAAACTAAATACTTATAGAAAAACAAAAGTACTAGATGGAGCCAAGGCATTGCATGGTCCTTGGACCCAAGCCTATGGAAAACTAAATACTTATAGAAAAACAAAAGTACTAGACGGAGCTAGGGTATTGCATGGTCCTCAGACTCGAACCTATGGAGAAAATAAATATTTGGAGAAAAACCAAAGCGTTACCTAGAGTTAAGCTATGATACAGTCTTTATATTTATATTTGAAGGATAACAGGCAATTTTATGAAACTAACTCCAAAATAGAATACAAATATTGAGCAGAATATTGTAGTAAAGCAAACAAAAGAAAATATCTGTAGTTGGAAGCAAAGTACTAAGCATTCAGCTTAAATAGAAAGTATACAATTTCCTTACAACGCCACTAAGGCAAGAAACAAAATGAAATGAAAGAGAAAATAAACAAAACTATCCTATGTCGTATACCAGTTCCCTCAACTCAGTAGGCAAATTAGTTCGATCAGCAAATCGAAGAGTTTAGCCAAGGCCTAAGGGCTTTGCTTCGAAGGGTCCGCAGGGAGCCTCGCCACATCTTGTGGTATTTCCTGACCCTCGACTCTAGCTCCCCCCAACGTCCTCTGGGGTTCAATCTCTTCGGATGGTTGGTCAGTCAAAGATATATCCTCGGCGGTCTTATCGTGACTCTCAATCGTTGGTAAGGAAGACCCCCCCTCGGGAGCATCAATGGCGGTCTCGCGAATCGCTATAGGGTATTATACCCTGTCCTTCCTCCTAAGGTCGGATGAAGCATCAATCCCTGCTTGGTTGAGAGCTTCGTGCTAGGTCTGAGAGCAGTAATGCCTGCATACTGCAGGAACTTGCGCTCGAAGAATGGTTTCAGTCTTGGCTACCCCATTTGCAAAGGCCTCCTCCTCTGCCTGTTCTACAGAGCGCTCAGCGTCTATTTTTGCAAATACTACCTCATCTTTGGCTCTCACGGCCTCATCTCTAGTATACTCGGCAATACCTTTCTCATGAATTGCCTTAGTCAACTCTTGCTTCAGATAGTCATTGTCTTCCTTGGCATTCTGTAGCTGGCCCTCAATGTCTTACAAGCGGGTGGTTTGGTCCTCAGCTTGCTTCCTGGCCACGGCCAGGTTGGAGGCAGCAGTGTCTCTAGCCCTTCTCATCTCCTCTAGGTCCTCGGTCGCCTTTTTCAAGTCAGCCTCAGACTTTTTGAGGGTACTAGCAGCTTTCAAGAACTTGTCACGCTCTTGTGCCAAGGCACTGCTTTGACCATCGACCTCCTTGTCCAACCTAAATAGAGCCTGGATGGCCTGTAAAAAAAAAAAAAAAAAAAAAAAACAAATAATTTCATGAAGAAAAAGGAAGGCACTAAGCGACGAAGCTTGAATAAAATAAATAAGTACCAAAGGACTCACCATGCTCAGATACTTCTTAAGGTCAAGGACAACCTCGGACCCACTCATTCTTTCAAGCTCGACCATGTCGGTGGGAAGAAGAAGAGACTTCTCCAGGGCATCGGCTACGAGGGCCCCCTCAACCCCTTGAGGTTCTCGTATGGACGCGTCATCCGTCAGGGGCTGATCATGAAGCATGGCAGCGGGCAGCCAGGCTTGAGTCTCAGATGGTTGGACGATCTTCTTACTTTTCTGTGGACCACCGAGTTTCAGTTGTTTCGGAGGCCTGCGAGATTTATCCTTCTAGGGCGGGGAGTAGGATTTACTCCTATCCATTGGCTCCTTACCCTTGGCAAGTCTTTTCCTTTTCAGATCGAAAGACTTTGTTTGAGGGTCTAGTGCTACAGGGACAGAAGATGACCTAGTTTGCACAGTTAGTATCTAGGGCGGAGGTGTTGGGGGCTTCGGCTGCGATTCTTTCGGTGCGCTCTTCTTGGAACTGCCTTCGAGCAGGTTGAAAAGACTGGTTTGGGGCTGTCTTTTTAAACTCATCTCAGCCTGAGTACCAGCTCTTAGGGATCGGAGGTCGGCTTCGGACAAATGAGGATCTCCTAGATCACCAGAGGGATCCTCGAACTGATCAACTAAGTTGAACACACTATATTCGTCCTCAGAAGAGCTCAGTTCAACTACCTCTCTTGCCTTCTTGGATTGTCCTTCCTCGGCCACCGTTACTTGTTGAGATAAGGAATGACCTACTAACGAAATGCCTTCAGGTATGTGGGACCCCTCAAAAAATGTAAAACTGTCCTCTACCACGGTAATCTGAGTGAGCCGAGGGTCACGAGCCCTAATTACGTACTTCGGGATTGGGAATGATTTCTGAGCTGGGTCACATCCGAGGATTTTGTGAGCAGCCCTAACCTGATTATCAGCTTCGTTCAGGAAAAGTTCTGACCTAAGAACTGCTTCCAAATTTGCTTTGTTGACCAAGTGGAAATGACGTACGAAAGCGTGCGGATCTACAAAAAGAAAAGTGAAACTCCTGTGGTTAGTCAACCAAGGCGAATATACAGTTATGAAAAATAAAGATACTGAAACCCCTGCTTCAAATACCCTACCTGGCTCCCCCTCTACCATTGGGCAATGAAAGCCATTGTGCCACTCCCCCGACACTATAAGGAAATCTTGAGTCAACCCCTTATTGGAATCAGGAAGACACTGGATGAGATGAATCCTATCGTCCCTTGTCTTCATATAGTACGTCTTACCCCTCAGGTGATGAAGGTTGTAGCACCAGTTCACATCGTGGTGAGTCAGTTTCAGCCCCATTTTCTCATTCAAGATATCTACACACCCTAATATCCTAAATACATTCACGGCACACTGGGTAGGAGCCAGGCGAAAATGCCTAAGGTAATTGAGGGTCACCGGCCTCATAGGGATTCTCATCCCTCCCTCTATGAAAGCGACTATCGGGATCACAACTTCACCCTCTCTCCTCTTAAGGTACCACTCCCCTTCTTCACAATACTTCAGACTCACATTATTGGGTATCCCATAGTCGACAATGAATTTGTTCATCATCTCGTCGGACTCAACCAACTTCTTAAACTTACCCATTCCCCAAGGACGACTAAAAGTTCTAAAAGAAGAAAAGGAGAAGTAAAATCAAGGAAATTTGGGGTCGCTAGAAGAAGAAGACTTACAGAAGTATGGTGATTCTCTTCAGGAAGAGTGCAAGTTGAACTAGATTCAAGTCATACACATCAATGGTTGTAAGCGCGAAAATGAGGAAACCAGGCAGTTTATACAGGTGCTTATATTCCCCCTTTAGGTTCCCCAAATGTAACTGCCTGCCCATAAAAGCAGAAGATCCCCACCGAACAATTACCATCACACCATTGAAAGTGGGAAACGTGGTGCCGCCAAAATTTAATGTGGGCACACATTAAGTCTTGAAATGCAAAAAACGCACATCGAGTAGTCGAAAAGTCGCCAGCATTAGCACAAACCAAAGTGGGGCGATTCGCCTAGGAGGGCCCGTAGGTATCAAAACCCTCCTACCCGTCCGAGGGAACGTGCAGCAGGGTTTTGAGGGGCTATTGTGGGGTCTATGGGCCTGGTAGCCTTAGCCCATCGAATAGTTGGCCCAAGGTCCACGCCGAGGAAGACTGATCATTCGAGGCTAAGATGGAGAAAGCCTCTTTTCGGTTGCAAGCCGAGAACCTCTTTGTCCTTGGCATGCTAAGGATGAATTTTAGAAGGGACAAGCCTAGGGCAAGCTGTCACCTCCGCACTTAATGCATTCACCTAACCTCTCTGGCTGCATTAATGGTGATATAACCCTTTGGCAGGGCAACGTTGATCAGAGTGAACCACTTGAGTGCTGATAAGACTTCTGATGGGATGGGCAACCAGAAGAAAGGTGAATAGATGATCAACAGATGGAAGAGCGAGAGAGGATGATGAGGACTATATAAGAAAAGCGAGTAAAGTAAAAGGAGAGGGAGGGGGGGGGGGGGAAAGAAGGTTAAAAGAGAAAGGGCTTTTCGGCCATGGGCCGAGGAGCATTCCCCAGTTGTAAACAGTTACAAGCATATTTTATATAAAAGAAAAGAGATTCATGCTTGAGGGACGACGGCCAGCGCCTAAACCTTCTACCCATTCTTTACAAATTTTATTGTTTGGGCTAGTTGGACTGAAAACCCGTTTATATTCTGGGTCCAATCCATTTTGTGTCCCTACATATATATATATATATATATATATATATATATATATATATTTGTTATTATAAGGATTTTTAGTGTTGGCATATTCCATACCAATTTCATTGTATTGTTTTACAATCAATTTGATGTATTTTGTACACTTTTGGGTTGTATTGTATTTGAAATGAGTCATGAGAGGGGCATTTGTTGGAAGATTAATAGTTACTGCCGTAGGAATTTAACACAAGCAAAAATGGAATATCAGGTGAATTTTGAGAGAGTTGTAAAATTTAAAAATATCGTTGGCAAAGAGTTTTGCATGAAACTCACTTGATTTTAGATCAAGTGAAAATCGCCACTTGAGAGAAGTTGTTACTTTTCTTCCCTACAGTCTCTATTAAATTACCCCTTTTATATATCTTACTATATCCATAAATTTACCCTAAAAATTATAAATTATGAGATTGAAAAGTGAGAGAGCTACCCATTTTCCTTGGGAGAAAAACACATTGTAGTCTCCACCTCCGCCCTCTCAAATTGCTATGTGCTTAGAGAGGAGACTCAAGCCTTACACATATAGTTATTATGATCTTTATGGAAACTTGGCCCTGAAAATCACAAGACTAATCCCTAGAAATCCTTAAGATGCCTTAAAGCAAGGTGGTCGATACTGTACCGTACCGGCTGGTACTGCCGGTATGTATCGTACTAGTACGTGCACTAGTATCGAAACGTCAACGTTTTGTACCGGTTTTAATACCGGTCATGTATCGGTCGATTTTGGGTGTTTCAGCCAGTACCAGGCGTACTGGCCGGTACAAAAATAAGCTTTTTTTTTTTTTTTTTTTTAAATTTTGTAATTTTTGAATTTTTGTAAGAGCAGAATGGTAACTTATTTGTATTATTTGTTTTCTTAGTATGCTAAAGTCTAAAGTCTAAAACCATGAATAATTTGTTCTGAATTGAGGTAATAATTTATGGTAAACTTTTATTTTTATTATAATATATATATATATATATATATATAATAGCGGTAAAGCCAAAACGGTATACCAATATTAACCAGTACCGAAATATATCGTTCCACTGATTAAGCCGATACAACTTCCAGTACAAGATTAACTCCCTTGCCTTGAACTGACCAAGGATGCTTTGTCTTGTGGTTGGCGGCTCAACTTACAAAATCAAAAAGCTAGTAAGGAGAAAGGATTGGTGCAATTGGTTTGCTAGCACGAGTGAGGAGCACAGATACATTTGCATTACTTAGCTTGGAGGGTTTTGTAAAGTAATGGATCACAACTATTCATATTAGTAGATTGGTTGGTGCTATAGGCTCCAAAAAGTTTTTTATTCATTATGAGTTTTCTCTCTGTAAACATGTCTTCGTGTTTGGGTGCATGTGCTTGTGGGATTTGTTGTGTATATCCATGCATTTAATCAAATGGAAAATTAATTAACTAGGCTTAATTGTGTGATTAACCTTAAAATCGACAATTAGATGAAATTTTAGGGGGTTCAAAATTGATTTTAGTGCTCTTTAAACTATGATACAAAATTTAAGAACAAGAAAGCGTACCTTGGTGCGGTGAAATTCAAAACAAAAGATTAGAAGTACTTGGGAACACTTTTAATCTTCACTCCAATTCCACTTAATGCCAAAGAAGTGTGGTCTCTCAATTAGTTCCCAAGAGGAGAATAAGAAAATGGCTTACACTCACATACATACCATTTCATTCCTTAGGAAAACTCTTATTAAAATTCTCTCTTATGAAATTCTGTATATATCTCTCCTTATATTTTATTGATTATCTAATTGGGCTAGCCTTTTGGACCATTCCAATTGAGTTTTAGTATGTGGCTTGGAGTGGGATCAAAAGGGAACAAATAAGACTCTAGCTCTAATGGGCCTTGGATTTTTTTGTCAACTCTTGACAAGTTTAAAGTTACCATTAATTATATTCAATACCACTATATGAATATAATTGCACTCTAGGCCTTATTAATAAATTATATCCTAAGATTTTATTATACATACAACCTGCTTTATTAAAATATTTGTAGTAATACAAAGTCATGAATGTTGACTGCCACTTTGAAGATTTCTGCATCTTAATTCTTGAGTACCCGATTTAATCCTTCAAGTTATTCATCATATATTTATGAAATTCAATTTATAAATATATATTTAATAACTCCTTGCTAAAGTGGTTGGGCCCAACACTCTGAATAACCAAACCCATTAAACTTATCTCAAGGAAATATTTTATATCTCTATTAAGAGATTATGAATTTCATCTTGAGAATATATATTCCATTAACACTAAATGCAGCTGCCCAACATACTGAGGTTTTGATCGTAACTTTAGATCTCACTCCTAATATATCAAAACAACTTACATCTCATAATCAAGTTCATTATTCTCTCATGATTTAGAGTTGATGTAATAGAAGTCTGGAGATTTATTATTTATTTGACAGTCGTTAGGAGAATAATAAATCTCACAACGGTCTAATTCAATATGTTTTAACTCTTAAAAAATATCAACATATCAATTAGAAGTCTCCACTTCCATGATCAAAACAAATCATCTTAATTGATATATTATAGTCTTAGCAGATTAAATGCCCAATTTCATCACTGACTACAAACTAAAATTTTGAGTTTACAAAAAACTTGTGACTTATATCTTTTGTGACTAAATCACATACTATGTATCTCATGAAGTAAAATAATGTCCCATTAATTTATTTATAGATAGTATCATATAATTAAACAATTTAATTATTTATGACATGCCAATAAATTGGATTTTAGAGCATAAACCCCAACAATCTCCCACTTACCCTCAAAGACAATTTACCATGTATCTGACACTTATCTCCCTTTAGAGTAATTCATAGTCACTCTAAGGCAAGGTTTGGAAACAAGTTTTAGTTAGATTATTTGCATAAATTATCTTTTCTTCTACTACTTCTCACGTACTTATGTCTCTCTAATGAGAGAATACTTACGATTAATGTGAATCTTCACTACCTAGGATGAACACATATCTTGAAGTTCAACTTCATAAATCACAATCAAACTACAAGTCAGTATTTGTACATCTAGTAACCATCAAAGCACCACTTTGGTGGGCAAGCATATAATCCCTCATTCTCCTAAGATATTTGAGTATATGCTTTACTCTCACTAAATTAAGTTATCTTTGATTCAATTGATATTTGCTTACCATGCCTACCAAAAATTAGATATTTAGCCTAGTATTTAGCATAGCATAAAGACTTCCTATTGCTTTGGTATAAGGAAACGTCTTAATATGCTCTTCCATTTATATGTCTTAGGACTATAATCCTTTATAAAGGAACTTCAAACTTAAAAGGAAAGAATCCTTTCTTAAAGTATTATATGCTATACTTGGCTAGAATTTAATCTATTTAAGCAGTTTGAGATAAACTCAACATCCTAATTTCTGAATTTTAACGAAGTTTAATTCTTAGGATGTGACCAATCTTTCCCAAGTACTTTATATCAATCTGGACTAGACAACAAAGAGCTTTATTGATGAACATAACTCTACATCATTCTAAATGATTAGAATGTCATCAACATACATTAAAAGATTAATTATTCTATACAACTTTTACACACATAAGACCTTTTAATACTTGATCAAAATCAAACAATTTGATTGCTTGATCAAAGATGATATTTTATGATTCAGATGCTTGGTTTAGTCTATAAATGGAATTTAAGCAACTTGCATACTAAACACTATTGGTTCTTTGCTAAGTACAAGTCTAGTTACATCATATAGATGTCTTCCTCAAGATTGCTACTAAAAGAAACTTTATTGATATCCATTGCTATATTTCATCAAAATGAAATATAATGGATAAGAGAATCTAGATAGAGTCAAACTTCACTATTGGTGAAAAAATCTTTTCATAGTCAAACCATTGAATAAATCTTTTCGCCACTAGTTTTAACTTTGAAGGTTTGCACCTTCAAATCTATCAATCTCATTTTTCTTGTAGACCTATTTGAGAACAATAGGCTTAACGCCGCTAGGCGCCTCTACAAGTTCTAGAATTTAAATAGAATCTAATTCTATTTACATAACCTTGATCTAGTAATCCATATTCATATCATCTATTGCCTTTACATAAGATCGAGGATCAAATTCATATCCTTATGGAATGACTTCAAAAGTTTTTACCAAAAGTATGAATTTATTTGGTAATTGATAATCCTCTCACTACGATATTGTACTAGTGTTGCAGTGTATCTAGTACAACCATCTCATTTCTAAATGTATTTTATAGTTGTCTTACAACAAATTCTAACATTTTTCTTCTAGAACAATTTTACGTTTAGCTTTAAGATTATTTACATAGTCATCATCAAGAAACTTTGTATTTGTACTTTACAAACAACTTGTCTTTTTTATGACTACCAAAATAATCTTTTGCAATTCCTTTTGGATACCCAACATAAACACACATTTTTCTACCTTTTGATTTTAATTTGTCAGACTTACTTTCTAGCACAAGTACTGGACATCTCCAAAAGTGGAAATATCATATACTAGGTTTTCACCCAATCCACAATTTGACAAATGTCCTAGGAACAAACTTTTGAAATCAATTTTAGAAAATGTATAGTAATACATAGAGTATATCTCCAAAAGAAATAAGCAAATGGAAATACTTATCATGTACTTTACTATTTCTAAAAGAGTCTAATTCCTCCTTCATGTATGCATTGACTTAAAGTCATTGAAACTATATTCCTTTACAATAAAGGAACCCTAGATCATATTATCCTCAAAATAGAGTTCATAGACTGGGAATATAACAAATTAATGGTTCTAAAAGCCCATCTTTTATCAATCTTGAATACCATTTAGATTTATAATATCTAGACATAAGTGCCAAAACATACAATAACAAAGGATGAAAACTTTCTCTTTAAAAAGTAAAACATGTAAATTTCCATGGAGAAAAAAATCATGGACAATGCTTAGCTTTACCAAAACGGAAACACTTTCCTTTTAGTCATACTTTTGAGTCTAATTTCCTTTTGGCAACTACTGGGCAACTAGTTTGTCCAATTGTTTGGTATTATAATTCCTCTTTTTACCACCCTTACCTTTCAGTCTAGGCAAAGAATTTGAATTAAATCATATTGATTCTAGCCTTAGCTTTTAGGATGTCTTCCATTGCGTAGAACTCACTCAACAATTCAGATAATATAAAAAGAATTTACTTATTTTCAAAACAATCTGAATTGATCAAATGATTTTAATAAGGACTTGTGGATTATATCTATACGAGATTAACATTTAATCTCTACATCTAAGAATTCCAATTCATTTAAAAAATGAAAATATTTTCTTAAAATGACATAGAATTGGAACTCCTTAAGCTTTTCCTAGCACTCAATATGATTCATACCAAAACTCTCATTTAGACTTAATATAAAGTCTAAGTCTAGTACTACTCTTGCATCTCATGTTGTAGCACAATTGAGATAGAAGCCAATGACACATTTTAGCATTTCAATGGAGACTATGATTATATCGTAGGCTATCTTCCATCAATGCATCATGCATAGGAAATTATGACAATGTTGAATCGAAACATATTTATGTACTTTAGCTCCTTTAACCACCATGTCCAAAATTATTTCTTAGTTAATGTAATTCAATTAAAATAGTAGCTAGAGAACAAAATTTATGAAAACTTTATTTTGAGACTATGAACATAATTACATGGACATTATATTTTGCATCCATAACCATATAATATGGAATCCGAAAACCATACTATACTAGGTGCAATGACAACTTAATCCTGCAATTAATATTCCTCAACATAGAGTGAATACCAACCACTATGATCAAGTGAGAACTATTCTTATTATTAATGCTATCATGGTAACTCTTACCAAACAAAAATAATTTTCCACTCTTCCTTTAACCTCTAATAAATAATAGCAAGAATTCAATATAGAGGATACTATCAAACTTAGTCTAATGTATACCATTGCCTAGACCCATGTGTAGCCACATAACTCTAATCTTGTAAGGTTTAATCTTGTAGTACCATGAAATAAACACCTTCCGCATGGAATGCAAAGCTCGAGGCCAAGATGAGATGTTATCCCACACTACTATGAACTGACAATGGAGGCTGTGAGATGCAATCTTTGCATCTTTCTCCCACTAGAAATTTTAAAACAAGTGGATTGTCTTGAAATTATTAAGATATTATCACAATTTTAACCTTTCACATAAGATGTGTCTAATTGTTTAAATTCGATGTGATTTGACTAAGTCACATCACAATAGCATAACGAACATCCATGTAATCACAAAGAAGTTTAGTCTTGTAATCCGTGAAGTAAATACCCTCCACATGGAATGCAAGGCTCGAGGCCAAGACAAGGTACCTATTCACATTACAATAAACTTAACAAAAGGGTTATTTTAGCACTCTCACTCATTATTTGGATTTTTCTTTAAATAATTGTGATCCTATCACAACTAATAACCTTACACTTGTTAAAGACTCCAATCTCATTAAAATCACTGATTAAAATGGAAGTCCTAAACTATTTAGGATTCCTTAAACACTAATGAATAAAAAATTAGTTATATAGAACTCTATCATTAACTTATTTGATTAAGAATTCTAATCTCATTAGAAACTATATTCCTTTTAATTAAGCTTTAATCTCATTAAAACTTCTAATAAAAATAAATTAAGAACTTTCAATCATACAACAATTCCAATCTCATTAGAATGTTTCTTAAAAGAGAGGTCCTAAACAATTTAGGACAAGAGTTCTATTTAACTAACATCTTTGATCTCATTAGGTCTTTTAGATAGATAACAATTAATAAATGTCCTTAACTTTTAAGGACCATAAAAATGAATCATTTTATATAGAACCATGAAAGCTCGAAAATGTGTCAAAAACACAAGAGCTGTTTAGACCCCCAAATCAAAGTTACGGCTTGATTGATTTTACACTAACTTAAAACTAAGTGCGGAATAGTGTAAACACAAGCATATAAGCAAGACAATTACTCTAATCCATATTTAAAGCAATACAGCAGTAAAAATGAAATGAACAAGAGTAGGGAAGAAAGATGCAAACACAGATAACACCGAGACATGTTATCGAAGAGGAAACCAAAGAAGTCGGCCAAAAACCTCTCCGCCGCCCTCCAAGCAGAAATTGATCCACTAGACAATCAGTTAGGATACATGGGTGAGCAAGAGACCCTCCAAGCCTAACCTATCATCTATACCTAAGCCCTTCAAGCACCTACTCCAACAAAACTTCTTGGAACCGTGTCTTGTCTAATTCTCCGGATTCCGCAACAAGCTCCATGTTGCATTTGGCATTCTATACTTCTTCCAATGCTTCCCAGCAGCACCAAAACTCCACTTGACACTCTCAAAGGGTGTGGTAAGTATTTGGGCTATCAACCTCTCAATGGTATGGAAATGGAGAGGTAGGAGATGAGGAAATTCCCAAAGCAAATGTGTAGAAAATTGTGGGTATAACAATATCTAACTCTCAAAGTGTTTGGCTAGGGTTTTTTTTCTCAAAAGCTCTCTACTTTATTTGTGGGTAATGTGAGTATAAATAGTGTAGGTATAGAAAGTGTGTATCAGATTGGACAAGCTGGTAGAACAGAATGCCTCACGGGGGTCTCGTGGGAAGGCCTTACCTACGAGATACTCACAAGACATAGCTATATCCATCTGGTGTGAATCTTCGCATTCCAGTATGTGCAGGGCACATGAGTTACTTTACGGGATGCTAAGTCGCGAGCTACCCGCAAAAAACACTTCATTCTTCAATAGCTTGAGGCTTCACACACTCTTTCTCTAACACAGAACCCTTATAATGAAATCTTACAATAAATACAGGGTACAAACGATTGAATAAAATTACAATCAAATTTGGCATGGAATATAAGCCAACAAAAACACATAGTTGTAAATAACAACTTTACAAACCATGTGTAATCTCATCACGCATAACCGTACATATAACAGTGTGTTATCTATGTTTTAATACTTAGTGAAATTTCATAAATAGTTCATCTCAATCGGTCGAATCTATTTCTCGATCGATTTTAATATTCATCAAAATATTTCCCAGTTTCTAGATGACTCGACCGTTACCCGATTCCTATTTGATTGATCGAAAAGACAAATTTGATCGATCGAAAGGAATTCTCAATCAATTGAAAAATTGAAAAATTCCTCACAAAGTCTCGAGTTGACTCAATTGATTCTCGATTGCTACTTGATCTATTGAAAGGAATATTCGATCGATCAAAAGTGATTCTCGATTGATCGAAACTCATGAAAACTGAATTTTTCAAAATTTCTGGTAATTGTTTTTGACGTTTCACTTGAACAAAACATAGTTTCTTGATCACATCAGAAAGAGATTAAGATCAAAACTGAATTCCATTGATGTTATAGCCTTAAAGTTCAATTTAACATACTTAATATCAAATTTAAACAACATCATAACATCAATGTCAATTTTTGTCAATCAATAATTTCAATAACCATGCAGAAAATTGAGTGTAGAATCTTCTGACATCATGAAATTACCATCTCTAATTCCAAAACTCACAAAACATGTTATACAAATTCGAAATTAAAGACCGCTCTGATACCAATTGTTGAAAAAATACATGTTTATATTGCATACAAAACATACGCAACGAAAAATTAACGGATCTAATTTATTCGCAATTGATAATAAGTACTATGTAAGTTTTAGAATTTAAGAACAAGGAAGCGTACCTTGGTGCGGTAAAATTCAAAACAAAAGATTAGAAGTACTTAGGAACACTTTAAATCTTCACTCGAATTCCACTTAATGCTCAAGAAGTATGATCTCTCAATCAGTTTCCAATGAGCGAATAAGAGAGTAGCTTATACTCACATATATACCATTTCATTCCTTATGAAAACTTTATTAAAATTCTCTCTTATGAAATTCTGTATGTATCTCTCCTTATATTTTACTGATTATATAATTGGGCTAGGCTTTTAGGCCATTCCAATTGGGTTTTAGTATGTGGTTTGGAATGAAACAAATAAGACTCTAACTCCAATAGGCCTTGCATTTTTCTATCAACTCTTGACAAGTTCAAAGTTACCATTAATTATATTCAATACCACTATATGAATATAATTGCACTCTAGACCTTATTAATAAATTATAAAAAAATCATGAATGTTGGCTGCCACTTTGAAGATTACTACATCTTAATCCTTAAGTACCCGGTTTAATCCTTTAAGTTACTTATCATATATTTATTAAATTCAATTTCATAAATATATACTTTAGTAACCGCTTACTAAAGTGGTTGGGTCCAACACTCTGAATAACCAAACTCATTAAATTTATCCCAAGGGAATATTTTATATCACCGTTAAGAGATTATAAATTTCATTTTAAGAATATATATTCCATCAACACTAAATACGGCTACCTAACATACTGAAGTTTTAATCGTGACTTTAAATCTCACTCCTAATATATCAAAGCAACCTACATCTCCTGATTAGATTCATTATTCTCTCAGGATTTAAAGTTGATCTAAATAAAAGTCGTAAGATTTATTATTTATTTGACAGTAGTTAGGAGAATAATAAATCTCACAGCAGTCCAATTCAATATGTCGTAACTCTTAAAACATATCAACATATCAACTAGAAGTCTCCACTTCTATGATCAATACAAATCATCTTAGTTAATATGTTATAGTTTTCGCAAATAAAATGCTCAATTTCATCATCGACTACGAACTAAAATTTTGAGTTTACAAAGAACTTGTGATTTATATCTTTTGTGACTAAATCATATAAATCAGATACTATGCATCTTATGGACTAAGATAATGTCTCATTAGTTCATTTATAGATAGTCTCATATAATTAAACAATTTAATTATTTATGACATGGCAATAAATTGGATTTTAATGCATAAACCCCAACAATTACCATTCCTCATATGAAAACATTTTTGTCTACAATTCCTAAAACAAGTTTATAGCTCTTAGTGGTGATACCTTGGCATTCATAAATGACTATAACGACAAATTTGGCATTGATCGTTGTTTCTCCCTGTGCAGCAACTACAATAAGAGCAATTCAAATGATGACTCTTGCTCAACTTTTGAATGCTACCAAACTTAGACTCTCTCAAGAACCTCAAAATGTTAAATATTACTCTTGAGGGCTTAAACAATCAAAGTGATGATTCGCATAGTACTGTTTCATGAATTTATACATTCTTAATGGATCCACCTTTGCTCAATATTTCAACTATAAATCTTCACATTGACCTGTCAATTGATGATTGGTATTTTAGTTTGTCTGTGGATATCGATGCAATATATGAAAATGCATGGTTTTAAAAACGGGGAACCGGCCTTCAATTTGGTCCGATTATGTTAAAAAACGGAAAATAACATAAAAAACCAGCAAATAGTGAAAACCGGCCGATTTATCCGGAAAATCGAAAACTGATGAGGTCGAATCGGTTACTGACCAGTTGGTCATTTTTTGTCCTTTCCCAGCCTAAAATAGTAAAACTACGTTGTTTTGGCCTTAAAAAAAGACTAACTCCTAACCTAACACTCTCACACTCTCACCATTTTCATTTCACTATCTTAGTTCTCACTTCTATCTTACTAGCCTCTCTGCCTCGCCCTCTCCACCTCCCTCTCACTCAGCTCAAGCTCACTCTTTCTGAATTTCACGCACGCCACGCCCACAGCTCTCAAACATTTTTTTTCCTTCTCATCCTCACGGGTTTGATCCTCTCAAACTTTGAAGTGCTGGGTTTTTTTTAATTCTTTTTTGAGTTTTTCCTTCTTGTTCTCGGTCTTGCCCTCGCCCTCTAAAATGCTCTGCTCTCTACTTCTCGGCTTCATCAGGTAATATTCTTTTCTTTTGATTTTGATTACTTGACTTTGATTACTTGATTTTGATTTCGATAATTTTCTTTTCTCAGTTCTTTTTTTTTTTCTTTTTTCTTTTTTTTCATTTCTCTTGGCTTCATCTCAGGTTCTCCATTTCGTGACTTCACTGGGTAAGTGGTAACTTCAATATTTCAATTATTACTTGATTTTGATTAGTTGATTTTGATCATTTTCTTTTCTCGGTTTTTTATTTTTTTTTATTTTTTTATTTTTTCATTTCTCTCGGGTTCATCTCAGATTCTCCATTCATGTTCTCAGCTTCATTTTTGATTCTTCGTTCTGTGACTTCACTGGTAAGTGGTAACTTCTATCTTTCAAGTTTCAATTATTAGTTTACAGAGTATGTTGTGGATTTTGTGTATGTTGTGGATTTGATTTACAGAGCATTATTGTTTGTGAAATATAGTTTATAGAGTATTTTACAGATTATGTTATGGATTTGATTTACAGAGCATTATTGTTTGTGAAATATTGTCTACAGAGTATTATACTATTGTTTGTGTATGTGTGAATGTTGTGTTGATGAATTTATTTGTTGATAAAATGGTTGTTGCCAGTCTGAAATTGTTAAGTGAAATGGAGTCCGCCTCTATACCATCTAATGAACATGCTTCTACAACCGGGTCTAATGCTAATTCTTCATCTGTAAGAGCGAAATGTGATCCCGCATGGGATTATGTAACTGAAGAGTTGAAAGACGAAAAAAGTAGTTATAGATGTATACACTATTGGAAAACTTATAAAGGAGGGGGCATTTATCGGATGAAAAGACATCTAGCTGGAATTAAAGGTGATGTGGCTGCATGTATGGGTGTACCTTATGATGTTAGGTTTCAAATGGTTGAGAATTTGAAGGACATTTCAAAATCTAAAGAACAAACAAAAAAGGATCAAGAAGCATCTAATTATTCACCATTAAAAGACTCACTAGAATTTGAAGATGTCCAAGAAATTACTCCTAGAGGTAGGGGGTTAGGTAGGGGAATTAGAAGTGGTCCTAGTAGTTTTCCACCAAGATCCAACTTGGTAAGAGAAAGGTTGGTGACATTGGTAATTACTTCACTCCTAGAACAACACTGGGAGTTCAACCTTCTATTAAAAGTGTGCTTGCTGGCAAAGAAAAGAAGTGGAGGGTTGATATGGTTGTAGCAAGATGGATGTATGATGCTTGCATTCCAATTAATGCTGTGAATTCTAGTTATTATCAACCTATGTTTAATGCTGTAGCTTTTTATGGTCCTAGATATAGAGGCCCAAATTATCATGCCCTTCGAGTGCCTTTGTTGAGAGAAGAAAAAAGAGAAATCCAATTGATTGTTGATTCTCATCGTTCATATTGGGCTAACACTGGTTATACAATAATGGCTGATGGGTGGACTGATACTAGGCATAGAACATTGATTAATTTTTTTGTCTATTGTCCTAAAGGAATTATTTTTATACGTTCTGTTGATGCTTCTAACTTGGTTAAGGATGCTATTAATTTAAGTAACTTGTTTGATGAAATTGTTGATTGGGTTGGTCCTGCAAATATAGTACATTTGGTCACTGACAATGTTACAAATTATGTAGCTGCTGGAAGAATTTTGTGTGGAAAATATAAGAATATTAGTTGGTCACCTTGTGCAGCACATTGCCTAAACCTAATTTTTAAGGAGATTGGGAAGATGGATCATGTAGCTAAACTTGCAAAGCGTGCATCCAAGATCACAATGTTCATCTACAACCATGTGGCTTTGCAAGCTTGGTTGAGGACCAGAAAAAATTGGACGGAAATTGTGCGTCCAGGGCCAACTAGGTTTGCTACTACTTTCATTGCCTTAGGGAGTCTTAAGGAACATAAACATGACTTACAAGCATTGGTGACTAGCAAATTTTATGTTGAATCAAGATATGCAAAAGATAAGAAAGCAAAGGCAGAGGTGAAAATCATTCTTGACAATCAATTTTGGAATGATTGTCATGTAATTGTGCATATTATGTCACCATTGTTTCGTTTATTACGCATTGTTGATTCTGATGAAAAACCAGCTATGGGTTATGTATATGATGGCATGTATAGAGTAATTGATGGAATCAAAAAAAAATTCAAGGACAAGAAGAGACTATGGGAGCCTTATGTTAATATTATCAAGGATCGTTGGGATAATCAATTCTATAGAGATATTCATGTTGCTGCTTATTGGTTGAATCCTGCATTCCAATATGACTCATCCACTCTTAATAAGAGGCTAGAGACACAATCTGCTGTGACAGATGTTATTGAATCAAAAGTTTTTAGTTGGTCGGTTGAAGTTGGTGGAGGAATTAAGGCTATTTCGAGAGCGTGAACAAAATTTTGAAACCCAACTTGCTCAAGAATCAGCCAAGACCTCTTAGCCGGCTAAGATATTGTTTACTTTAGCTAATAATAAAATGAAAATATATTTTAAAGATCATAGCTCTTTTTTATATTTTTGGGATAAGTATAGCTGTGTTTATTGATTCATTGTATCTTTGTTTTGTGTTATATATGGAACTTAGATGAGTGGTGGAAGTTGTTTGAATCTTGTGCTCCAACCTTACAAAAGTTTGCAATTTGGATCATTAGCCAAACAGCTGCCTCTTCGGGATGTGAGCGGAATTGGAGTGTTTTTGAACAAATACATACCAAAAGAAGAAATAGATTGGAGCATCAACGACTTAATGATCTTGTGTTTGTTCATTATAACTATCAATTGAAAGAAAGGTATTTATTATATAATCTCTTTGTTTCAATGTTTTTGTGAGGAAATATGAGTGATTCACTGATTTGGTCAAGTGGGTTCTTTGTGATTGTGAAATATAAGTGATTTGGTTACTAAATAAATTATTCATTATGTTCATCTTATGATATAGAGTCAAAAGGAAGAAGTTCAATTTTGATCCTATTGATTATGCAAGATCGATAAAACTGAATTTTGGGTAGTGGAAGATGAGGAACCTCCATTTCTAGATCATAAGGAGATAGAGAACGCATTATATGAAGAGGGAGCCTATCCAATTGAAGAAGGGTCTTCTAGCCATGTACAAAGAGGTTAGCTTATAACAATTCTTTGCCTAATTGCATATTTTAATTAGACTATTTATGATTTATGAGAAATGATTATTAGAATCGTTATTTCATTTATTGTTTTTTGGTTTTGGAATTTGTATAGATATGGACGATGATGTAATGACTAATGAACTTATTGTTGTGGAATTTGTGTGTATCTTATTATTAAAAGACAAAGCTATAGATAAAAGTACATGAGTTGTTGATATGAAACAACAAAGATGCTTGGTATTGTTGGCACTTCATCATCCCCATTTCCTACTGACTTGCACTTTGACCTCACCTATGCCAGGCACTATCGTGGGCTTTGCAAGTAATGCTATGATTGAAAGGCCATGCCTATGATGCAAGGGAGTTAATACCGTATCGGAGGCTATACTGGTTTGGCTAGCGGTACGATATATTTCAGATATCAGTCAATACCGGTGTACTATTTTGGGTTTACCGCTATATATATATATAGTGTTTAAAGCCCATATATATATATATATATATATATATAAATTCATAGATTAGACTAATTTGTAATCTTAAACCCCACACAAGCCCAAGCTCAAGCCCAAGCCCAAGTCTATACATTTATATCTATAAAAAGAATTAAAAATCAAGTTAAATTTAAAATACTAAACTTACCTTTCAGTGCTTTCACATGTGAACTAACTGAGGGCTTAAAAAAAAAAAAAAAAAAACAACAACAACAACAACAACTGACATGTGAGAGGACTTTTAACCCCTTTTAGGGGCTAGGAAATAATTATAAAAAAATGAAAAAAAAAAAAATCTCACACAAGAAAGTTGCTTCTGACTTTACACATAACTTTTGCAAGCTGTTAACTTTATTGGGTGTTTAAAGAAGTTGAAATGCAGGCTATTGGCTTAAGTTGGATGCAACCAAGAAAGATGAAAGAGAAAGTAAATCTAAAAGAGAGAAAGAGAACGCCGGTCAAGAAGATCTGAAATTTGAGGGAGGAAAGACCATGTGCTAGGAGTTTGAGAAACTGCAAGTGATGCCGGTGAGTGGAGAGGTGAGAGACTGAGAACGTTTTTTTTTTTTTTTTTCTTTTTCCTGTTTCGGCCTAGTATCCATTTACTAGCCGAAATATTCAGATTTTGTCAGTACAGCTGGTACGAAGCCAGTATGTCTGGCATTTTTTCCGGTACGAAATAGGGAGGTTAAGTGTACCGGTTCACTGGCTGGTACGATAAATACCGGCCGATACGGTACGAAATTCAATCCCTTGCTATGATGTGCATCTGTGATTCTATATCCTTAACAAAATGCATTAATTGCTTATTAGATCATGTTATGTCTTCTAGGCCTTTTAAAAGGAATAAAGGATACAATGGTCTGTCTTCCTCTTCTTGGCCTTTTGAAACTTGGGGTTTGGTTGGGGTTTGTTTTCAGTTTGGGCGTAACTGAGCCTCTGTAAACTTTGAATATGAGCCTAATCATGTTTTTAGTATATTAAAAAATTATTAATTATTTATATAATTTAAATAAATAATAATTAAATTATTTATGACGTCACCGATTCGACCATCGGTCAGACCCCAATCCGACCATAAAATCGATAATTAGCTCATTTTCAGGTTCTTTCACCATATAGGTTTTTAAAACCATGTGAAAATGATAAAACTCCACCTCCACCAAGGCTTCTAAGGTAAATTAATCAATTGTGGTCTTATTTATTTATTTATTTAATTTAAACGTAAACAATTGTTATTGTTATTGTTGCCTACTATTTTCTGGATGAATATTGTCAGTACAATTATTTTTTGATGTCAAGGAAACTTAAACTAAGAAAAAAAATAGGGAATAGCTAACATCGTAAGCATGTGCCAGTAACTAGCTTACAATACTATTAAGACTTAGGATTTAGGAGGTAAGTGTATCCAAATGCATCACAAAAGATTCACTTAAAGTCTTATAGCTCAACTGGTTAGCATTTCATAGTCTTTCTAAGATATCCAAGGTTTAAATCCCCCCTCTCCGAGTGTAACTATTAGATTATAAATAAATAAATAAAATTTATTTTACTATATGCATTGCAGCAACGCCATACTTAGAAAAATTGTTTATTTATTTATTTATCCTTATGATAAATTTTTTATTATTGAATTATTAAAAAAAAAAAATTATTTTACTATATGCAATGACATACAACAATAATTTATTTATATATATCCTTACGATGAATTTGTAATTGTAGTCCTTATTTCATAAATAGTAATAAGAATTTATATAAAAAGTTATGTGACAATCGATAGTGGTAGATTTTTTTTTTGAGACAAAGGTAAGCGAAATATTATTAAGAAAAACCAAAACTAAAAAAACACCACAAGTTCAAGGCAAATCCGAATGGAAAACATCTTCCACATCCTCAGGCAGAGATTCTACCCATACATCAGTATCTGCAGATAAAACTGCTTTTTTAGCTAAACAATGAGCTAACCTATTCCCCTCACGCCAAACATGCTGAAACAAACAGCTCCTCAACGTTCCTCCAATTCGCTTAGATTCATCAATAATGTGACCAAACAAAGTACAGCATCGACCAAAGCCCTTCAAGGCAGCAATAACCCGACTACAATCACCTTCAATAATCACTCGAAACACACACAACTCTGCAGCAAACATCACTGCCCTCCGGGCCGCCAAAGCTTCTGTAATTGTGCAAACTTATATATTTTTTTTTTTGAAGACCACAAACTTATATTGAATAGCTTGATTAATTTTATTTTATAGTCTTTTTTGGAAGGGCAAAGATTCAGGTGCTAAACAAGGAATCATAAAAATGGTGATCCTAGTTAAGGAAGTAGAGGAAGATCAGTATGAGAAACTCAAACTCATTAATGATCAAGAAAAAATTATCCTCATCAAAACCATTAAAAAAAGAGAAATGATATGTGTACAACATTTTTACAACACTTCTACAATAAATCTTAAGTGGCAGGTTATTACTGGTTGTTATTGTTGGGACAAAAAAGTAATCTTAGTGTTAGTTTCAAATTTGAACCAATAATAACTAACCACCTGTGATTTGTTGTAAAAATATTGTAAAATTGTTGTAGACGTAGCATCCCTCTTAAAAAAAAGTATGGAATTTCACTGTCAAAAGCAAATTATTCAAAAACGCTTTGATTGGTGGGCTAATCCCCATATTAGTGTCTTTATCTGTAGGAGTACAATAAATTATGTACCAAAGAAAGAAGCAATGGAGAAATGCCGGAATTGCTAAAGAATAAGAGTATGGCACGACAGTAATCACTTTTTTAATTACCATGATATTCGATACTTAATTGATCGGAAAAAACTGGTAGAAAACCAATCTTGAAGTGCCAATGATTTTGCAAAAAAGGAAATTATACATGATTCCGCCCCCATAGAATGCATAATAATGGTAAAGTTGCTTGCCATGAGTTTTGTCTCATCGTAATTGCCATAGGTAGTATTGACTTTTACATCATGAAAAATTTTCATTTGTTTTGAGTTAATCACTATTATTCTAAGCTTAGAAATTGAAAATGAAAAACTACATAAAATATAAGAAAGAAAAATTGCAAAAAGGAATTGATTTCTTTTCCCCCAAGGCTTCCAAGTTCCAAGGTGAATAAATCAGTTGCGGTCTTTCTTATTTATTTATTTAATTTAAACCTAAACAATTGTTATTGTTATTGTTATTATTGTCTACTTTGGATGAATATTGTTAGTACGATTTTTTTGGATGACAGGGAAACTTAAATTAAGAACAAAAAATATTGAATAACTAACATCCTAAGCACGTGCCAATAAGTAGTTTACAATACTATTAAGACTTAGGATTTAGGAGGTAGGAGTATCCAAATACATCACAAAAGATTTTATAAGAGCCTTGTAGCTCAACTAATTAGCATTTCATGGTGTTTTCAAGACATTCAAGGTTCAACTTTCCTTTTTCCCATTGTAAATATTGAATTATCAAAAAAAGATGAAGTTATTTTACTATATGCAACACCATACACATAATAATAGTTTATTTATTTATCCTTATGATTAGTTTGTAATTATAGTCCTTATTTCAAAAATATATATGAGTGTAGGGTGATGGGGAGATAAACACCTTGGGGAGCTTCCTTGAGTAATTAATATAACATATAGAGACACACTTTAACCCAAAAGGCCTAAGCTCAATGGGTATGTGCTCAATTATGTTATATTAACCACTCATTCTTCTTATCTTTATTCAATGTGGGACTTCACTCACACGTGTAACCCAACATAGGGATCCAAGAAAATGCTGTTATCTTCAAACGAACTTTGCCAAAATACAATGAACAATGATGGTAATTATCCTTGCGGTAATGGTAAAGATCTCGCAATGATGTATGTCTTATCATAATTGTCATAGGTAGTATTGGCTTTTCCACAATGATAAAATATTGTGCTTTGAGTCAATCACTATCACTCAAAGCTTAAAAATTGAAAAGGAAAAACGAAATAAAATATAAGAAAAACAAAAACAAAAAGGCATTGATTTCTTTCCCCCCAATTTGACATTCAAAATCTTTTCTTCCCTTCTAATTGCCTCGTTGTTTCAATGTGTTCTTTAAAACAACTCCGATATTATAAATATTTGATAATTCTAATAAGTATGGCTCTAAACGAATAGATCTTTTTATAAACAATTTGAGCTTAGTTTGGAAAAAGACTTGTTTATATTTATTTATTTACTAAAAAAGTCAAGTTCAAACATAATATTGCATTTGTGAACAAGCTTATAGACATATGAGCCTCAATTTAAGTATATATATAACTATATGTTTAATTATATATATATATATATATATATATAAAGAATATATGTTTATATGTATAAAAATATACTCTTTATATATAAAAAATTTTATATTTAAAATGAGAAAGGAGATTTGTGTCTCAATTGAAAATATTAGGATGTGTCGGTTGAGCCAAAAGACTCTTGAAAAAAAAAAGAAAAAAGAAAAATTATATAGTCTTGAAAGTAGATTTTGTGTGTGTATAAAAGATATTAGATTGGGTAAGTTTGTAATATGTTTATACGATATTAAATTATTATTGAAATTGATAATATAAATAATCAATTTTTAAATAAAAAATTATATACAATATTTAATAATATAAGATTGGTAAATCTAATTTTTATTTTCAAGTTTGTACAAGAAAATCGTTATATGTGCTTAATATAATTTCAACAATAACTTAGTTGTTAATTATTAATATAGATTTGAGAATTGGTAAAACTTTTGAAAATAAATTTTTTTTTTTTTAATTTGAGAAAAACCAGTTGCATGATTGCTACTTAACTACTTATTGGTACAGGTTTCATAGATTAATTACCAAATGACTTTTTATTTTTTTTTTTAAAAAAAAGGATAGATCATTAGATTTAGAAGAAACATCAATTTTTTTTTTTTTTTTGTTTGTCTTGAATGAAACCTCATTAATATATATATATATATATATATATATATATAGATATAGGTGCATTGGTGGTAGAGACAGCTAGCGGCGGTGTTAAAGCTAGTGATGATAATTGAGATGGCGAAGTACTCCAACAACCAAAGAATTCTAGTTGACGAGAAATTCATGGAAATATTTAACTGAATTAGGGTTAGACTTGCAAATTTAGAGAACATGCCATTAGATTTGTAAATTTGAACATCAAATGGTCGCCTAATAGAAAAAATGGGCCATCAGTGACAAAGAAATAAAGGGTTGAGGTAGCAGTCAATTGGGCTTGAATAATCATCGGAAGCCTAAGCCTACATTCGATCCATACTGATCAGGTTTTGGTGCACAAAACCAATTGCTGACCAAACTATGTGTCAAAAACGACTGGATTTGATTTTGTTGGTTGGTTTTGGCAATTCCATTAGATCTATGCTTATCTTTAATTAGGCCTAGATATGCAACACGTGACATGTGTTTGATTTTAAAAGACCACATGTTTTACTTCTAAATAAAAATATGAGAGAATTTGAGGATTTAATGAGAGGGAATATTGACTCGAAGGAGTTAAGATTTTTATATACATATAATTTGTGCAAATTCTAACAAAATAATAATAATATATAAATATATATACACACACACATTAATTTGATATATATATATATATATATTTTTTTTTAAGTTTTCAATTGTATTCAATGAATCATTATAATTGTCCTCAAACGAGTTTTGCTATCATTGCATGATTACCTAATTCTAAATGCTATGAAAAGCATTACTCAATATATGTTATTGCAAAAGAATTCATTCATCCCAGAATTTCTCATTCGGTTATATAGCTATTCTTAGTTAGTTCAACTAATAAATTTTTTAAATATATAGTTTCTTTGACCTAGGGCAACCCTAGCCATCAAGAGAATAACCTAGTGCCTACGTCTAAGTGAGGCTTCCATAGTCCTCTTTCTCATGTTGCTTTTCTAAATTGAGAGAGAGAGAGAGAGAGAGAGAGAGAGTTGGTGAGTGTTTTCGTTATGGAGAAGTTAATGGGATCGTGGAAGAGGTTTCTCCTCTCAGAGTCCAAAGGCAATAAGTTCGCAATCAAAGAGGAGACCACGATGGAGGAGTATTTGTTGGCAGCAAAGTTTCTTACTCAACGAGTGTTGAATATGGAGGCCATAGCTAGGACCTTCAAACTCTTGTGGAAAACCGGTAAAGGATTTGAGATTAGAGATATGGGTGACCACATGATTCTTTTTGTTTTCCCTGAGGAGTCAGATATCAATAAGGTTTTGGAGGTCCTTGGTCTTTTGACAAGCACCTTGTGGTTTTGCAAAGAATAGATAGGGATGATGCAATCCGATCCCTGGATTTTAACGTCACTCGCTTCTGAGTTCAAGTCCGTGATTTACTAGTTGGAAGTTTTTCTCTAGACCTGGCTAAGGAGATTGGGTCAGTAGTGGGCAAGGTAGAGAACAAAACGACAAACGAGGGAGATCAGTAAGGAGTAAACTTCATAAGGATCAGGGTTGTAGTAGACATCCATAAACCTTTATGCCAAGACCATGTGATCACTGTGGCAAGAGGAAAGGAGGGCTGAGTGAGCTTCAGGTATGAACGATATCTGTTATTGGTGTGGTAAACTCACCCATGGAGATAGAGAATGTCCATTGTGGATTAAAAGCAGAGGTACTCTCAAGGACGATGACCAATAGTTTGGTGCTTGGCTATATGCAACTACACCAAACCCATCTAGGAAAACGGTGATACATGTGCTAGGTTTGGACGATGAAGATGGTTGGGAAGGATTTGGAATGGATGATGAGAAGACCAGGGAAGGGTACAATTCGAAGGATGATGGAGGGCGTGACTCGAAGGGCAGTTAGATGGTAGTTCGAAGTAGGGAGGTTATCGATGAGCATTCTGGTCTGGTGATTGACAGAGATAGAAGATTGGCAAGTCTAGAAAACCAGGGAACCATTTTGGAAAGTCCAAAAAACATGGAGATTTTGCCGCTTAGCAGAAACATTGAGATTTTGGCTAAGACCATGCAGAATACTTTAATCTAGGTGCAATTAAAGGAGATTGATTATGAGCTTTCCAAGTTTGACAACGTGAAGTTCGAAGGGGTTAATTCTGATAATAGTGAGGTCATGCCTCACCATCAGGAGTCGAAGGAAAAGGAAACTAATGGGCCTGGATCATTGGGCCTATCTTCTAGCCCAGTTGTAGTGAAAGACAAAGGAAAAAATAAGGAAAAAGGTTGGGTACGTAGAGAACAAATTCATGTTGAGCCCACTGGACAACACTCGTCCATTCTATCAAAAAGAGCTTTTAGAGATGAGAACGTAGAAACGGGGGAAATTGAGGGGAGTAAGAAGAAGGTAGCAAAGTCTAGTTCAATGTCATTAGTGGGGGCTGGTTCTCAACCCTGCTGGAACTGATGAATCTTTTAGCATGGAACTTCCGGGGGCTTAAGAACCGCCATGCAGTTTAGGAGCTTGTAGACATTGTACAAGCACTAGGTCCCGGGATCATGTTTTGTTAGAAACATGGTCTAATAAAGAGTAGATGGAATGAGTTCAATGTTAGTTGAGGTTTGATGGATGTTTCACTGTCCCAAGTAATGGTAAGGGTGGTGGGCTGACACTTTTGTGGAAGGAGGAAAATGTGGTTTGGGTTGACAATTTTTCACATTATCATATAGATGTGATAATGCAAGGAGGATCAGAGAACGCATGGCGCTTAATTGGATTCTACGACGAACTGGAGACGAGTAGAAGATCTGAGGGGCGGAACATGCTTCATATGTTGAATTCAAAACCAAAGCTCCTATGGTGCTGTTTTGGAGACTTCAATGAGTTATTGGAGGTTAAGGATAAAAATGGTGGTGCACAACGGCCTCACAATCTCATGCAGTCTTTTTGCAATGTCCTTGATGAGTGCAATTTTGTTGATTTGGGCTATTCTGGACCAGAGTTCACCTTGCATGGTCATCATTGTGGCGAATGGATTTGGGAGCGTCTTGACCGAGGGGTGGACAACTATGACTAGCTAGCCTAATACCCCATGGGTAAAGATACACATTTGCACTGTTACACGCCGAACCATAAACCAATACTCTACTAGCTCTTGATTCAAACGGGGAAAGCCAGAAATGGAAGCAAAAACCATTCCGGTTCGAAGCAATGTGGGTCACTAACTCGAAATGTGGCAATACGATCTCTAGAGCTTAGGCACATCAGACCAAGAATGGCACCCCTATGTTCACCGCTGCTAGGAAATTGAAGAGATGCAAAAAACAATTGAAGAAGTGAAGTAAGGCAGATTTCGGCAATGTTAAAAAAACAAATCCAATAGACAAAGGAAATGTTATGGAAAGCTGAGGAAAGATTGGTCAAGGAAAATAACTATTAGGAGGTGTCGAGGCTAAAGTCAGAACTAAATGTTTTGCTTGATAGAGAAGAACAAATGTGGCACTAGAGATCTCGGGTTCAATGGATTAAAAGTGGGGACAAGAATACAAGATTCTTTCATGGGATAGCCCCCAATAGGAAGCACAAGAACTTTATCAAGGGGCTACATGATGTTGATGGTGTTTGGCAATCCAAGGAAGCTACCTTTGCAAAAGTTTTAGTTGACTTCTATGTTGAACTTTTTACAACATCCAACCTGCAGAACTTGGAGACTATTTTGGAGGGGGTACAGGAAGTTCTTTTAGGAGATATGAACTCCAAACTTACAACACCTTATAAGGCAGAGAAGGTTGAACTAGCAATAAAAGAAATGGCTTGTTTAAATGCTCTAGTCTTGGATGGTATGCCTCCCCTATTTTATCAGACTTACTGGTCAGAAGTTGGTATGGATATCACTCAAGCTGTATTATCTTGTCTTAATTTTGGCTCTTTCTTAAAATCCATAAACCATACTTTTATTACTTTAATTAATTACAAAAGCAAAAAATCCTAAGAGAGTATCTGAATTTAGACTAATAAGCTTGTGTAATGTAATTTACAAAATTGTCAGTAAAGTCATTGCAAATAGGCTCAAACCTTTTCTCAACAGTATCATCTTAGAAACACAGAATGCTTTTATTGCTGACAGGTTGATTACTGATAATGTGTTGATTGCTTTTGAATCTCTACATCACATGAAAACTTGTTGCTCAGGGAAGACAGGTTTTATGACTCTAAAGTTAGATATGAGCAAAGCTTATGATCAGGTGGAGTGGGCTTTTCTAGAGAAAGTTTTACTGAAGATAGGTTTTTAGAATTCCTAGGTTTCTTTGATCATGGAATGCATTCCTACGGTGTCATACTCTATCTTGGTGAATGGTGAGCCACAAAGAATGATTATTCCAACAAGTGGTTTAAGACAAGGAGACCCTTTATCCCCTTATCTCTTTCTATTTTGTGCAGAAGGTCTAAATGCTCTTTTTAGAAAGGTTGCTGATGATGGACATATTCATGGTTTCTCCAGTAGTAGGCGTGGTCCAAAGCTTACTTACCCCTTTTTTGCAAATGACTGCTTATTATTTTGTAGGTCTACTCTAATTGAGTGCGACAAAATAAAGGAGTTGTTGGCAATGTATGAAGTAGCTTCAGGCCAAATGGTGAACAAGGATAAGACCGTCCTTTTTTTCAATAGAAATACAGATGAAGCTACACAGGAAGCAATGAAAGTGTCACTTGGTCTTCTGGCAATTCAGCATTATGAGAGGTATTTGGGTTTACCCTTTTTTATAGGTAAGGAGAAGAAAGCAAGCTTCACTCTAATCAAAGAACGAGTTTGGGAAAAAATGCAAGGTTGGAAGGAGAAGTTACTCTCTCAAGCAGGAAATGAGGTAATGATCAAGGGAGTAATTCAATCAATCCCAGCATATTCTATGAGTGTTTTTAAATTACCTGTTAGCTTGTGCAAAGATATTGAAATGATGATCCAGAAGTTTTGGTGAGGGCAAGGTGAGACAAAGAAGATAAATTGGGTGAAGTGGTGTACCTTGTGTTCCTCCAAATCTATAGGGGGTATGGGATTTAGGGATATCCAAAATTTTAACAAGGCGATGCTTATGAAGTAGGTTTAGAGATTTTTAAATAATAAGGAATCATTGCTCTTTAAAGTGTTTAGCTCTAAATACTTCCCAATGGGCAATATTTTGGATACCCCAATACCTTTTAAGTGCTCCTATGCATGGAGAAGCATCTTACAATCCAAGGAAGTCATTCAAAAGGGGGCTATGTGGAGAGTAGTAGACGGCTGGATGATAGATATTTGGAGTCACAAATGGCTGCTGGATGTGGGATAGAGTAGAGTGATCTCACCTATGAATGGTGTAGGGGTGGAGAAGGTGTGTGAATTGCTTTATCCCAACTCGAAAGTATGGGATTCTGGGCTAATACAGAACCTTTTCTACCCTTAGGAAGCTAAGATGATCATGAAGATATATGTGAGTGAAGTGAGTACAGAAGATGCACTAGTTTGGCCCCTATCTCTGGATGGAAATTATTCGGTTAAGTCAGCATACAGATTACTTGCTATAGAGGAGACCAATGGACTTCCTTCCTCATCAGGTGGTGACTGTTCTCTGCTCTGGAAGCGTATTTGGAAGATACATACACCCCAGAAAACCAAACACTTCACATGGCAAGCAGCAAATGACTCCCTTCCCACGAAACAGAATTTAGTGCGACGGAAAATCCCTGTGTATGAGACATGCTCCCTCTGTGATGATTACTAGGAAACAATCATGCATGCGTTATGGCTCTATGACCAAGCCAAATCGGTCTAGAAATCGGAACCTCGCTTTTCTGGGCTGTATCAAATTGCACATAGAAGTTTGATGGATCTTCTTGATTCTATCTTCGAACAAGGTCTAGTTTTTTAGTTGCTCTCTTCTCAAAAATTGCTTGGTGTCTGTGGCAGCGTAGAAACAAGCTTCGAGAGCATCAATTGACGTGGCTCCTTTAGGAGATTAGTTGTAGAGCAAAAGAGTTAGTTGTGGAGTTCTTCGAGATCCATCAGTGACCTCCCAATCCTATGCGATGTGCCCTCTGTGTCAAATGGTCACCACCACCAGTGGGTTTGTACAAAGCCAACTTTGATGCGGCCTTATTTGATAATAGTGAGCTGGCTGGGCTTGGTGTGGTGGTTCGGGACAACTCAAGTAACATTATAGGAGCGTTGAGTTAAAAAATAGCCAGACCCCAATTTATGGAGCATGCCGAAGCTCTCACTGCTTGTAGAGCTGTGACCCTGGTGAAAGAACTAATGTAATTCCAAGTCTGTTTTGAAGGGGATTGTCAGCGGGTCATTCAAGCCATCAACGCGCATGGAGCCTGTCGCACACTGTTTGGTCATATTATAGAGGAGATTCAATGTAATAGCTCATCTTTATTAGGATATTTTTTTCTACATGTTCGTAGGGAGGGTAATAAACTGGCTCATGCCCTTGCTAAAAGAGCAGTTTTTTTCTGCTGACACTGATATATGGGTAGAAGAGCTACCCAATGATTTGGAAGATGTATTCCAATCTGATTTAGTTCAATAAGTTCACTTACCTCCTGGAAAAAATAAATAAATAAATATATATATATATATATATATATATATAGCTATTCTTTACAATATTTACTGTAAAAAAAAAAAAAAAAAAAATCCCTTTTACAATTAGATTTGACAACTTTATATGCTAAAACCAAGGCTAATTTTGATAAGCAAATACACAATAGATGCACAATTTGGTGTGTGTGTGTGTGTGTGTGTTTTTTTTTTTTTTTTCCTTCTTCTATCTAAAGAATGTGTCCATGATTTGTTTTAAAAAAATAAAATAAATTTCAACAATTTTTAAGAATATAAATTCATATTTTGAAACTTAATAACCTAATATGAATTTTGTACTAAGTAATAAAGAATTTAACTATACTTGTCAAAAATTAAATTAATATAATATTAAATTATGAAATTCAATATTCAAATACTAAATATTAAATTTTCTCAATAATCAATATAAATTTCATTGAAATAAATTAGAATTTTAATTAAATACTAAACTCTTAAATATTTAATGTAATCGTACCATAAACATGTATATTTTTGTAAAACAATCAAATAATTTTAAATCAATTTAAACATTTAAGGCTTAATTATTTTTCCAACTCTTAAAAACTGACTCCAACAGGTCAAGTGGTGTGTTTCCTCCTTAAAACCCAAGCCACCTAACCCGACCGAAAAATGCTTCAAACAAGGCTGATCTACCCAGATCCAATGACTATTTCACTCTCTTCTACTCATATTCAGCCATGTTAGGCCTTCCCCCACTCAGATTCAACCATATTTACTTAAATCCAATCAAATTTGATAGTGTTTTGGCTCAAATCTTGCCAAGTTTGGCCTTTTTAACTCGAACTCGAAGATTTTTTACTCTTCTTTGTTCAGATCTAGCCAAATTTTGCTCTCCTCTACTTAGATCTGGCGAAGATCTACTCTCCTCCACTCATCGTTGCTCCTTCATAGGTTTCAACCAAACCGAATGATCATCCACTAGAGCCCGATCTAACTCAACCTGTGGTAGTTGGTGATCAACTATAGATCTTGTATTCTTCCACCCCACTTGAGTGAGTCAGGTCTGGGTTGACCTCAAAACCAACTCGAACCAACCCATAAACAACCCTAGTTCTACACTTTTCTAACTCCATAGTGTCAAAAGAACTGGCAGAGAGAAAGGTTGGATGAGTAATAAGTTTTTCATTTTGGGATCAATTTTGAGGAAAATGAAAATGACAAATTTGATCACAAACTAGTTTGTAGCCTTTAATTTCACTCAATATTTTTTTATTGAATGTGAATTTTGATAAATTTACCATTGAATTATGTTTTATTCTTATATCCTTTATACTTAAAAAAAATTTAGAATGTCAAAATTAATAACTATGTCATCATTCAAATGTTTAAATTTCAATTTTTTGTAGTCTAAAATTATGAATAAAAAATAAGTTATGAATTGAATAGTAAATAACATTCAATTAGTACAAAATTTGACATGCGTGTTAAGGATATAAAAAACATGTAATCTAACTATTAGATTTTCAAAACTAGTTTGTAGCCAAACTTTGTCAAAAAAAAAAAAAAAAGTGTTTTTAGATCATATCTTTTAAAAAATCATTCTTTTTTATTTAATACAGCCATACGTTTTTAAAATTACAAAAAGATCTTCTTCTTTCTTTTTCTTTTTTTTTTTTCCTTAATTTTCATTTATAAATACTCATAAGTGAACCCAAATATTTTTTAATGGGTGAAATGATAAAATGAATTTCAAATTCTATAATAATTCTTAAATATACCTTTATTTTGTGTTTAAAATTTCATGAGATTGCATCCACTCGACAATAAGTGTCTCCGGCTGCCACTAACTAACCGTATGTGATGTAAGAAAACCGAAATGAGTGAACTATAAAAGTAAAAACTTAATATTATTATTTTTTATTTAAAATGAGAATAAAATTCGAACTCATCAACAAGCTAAATTTCATGTTTAAGCACAAGAGTTATCATAAGTTAGGTAATTTAGTTATTTTTCCCTCTGTTGAAGCAGATATTATAACTAGGATCCACCCCCTTAAAAATGTACACTAATGATTAATGATTAAATTATGGCTGAGATGATAATATTTGAGTTAATTAGGTATCTTATAAAAATTATTTGAGTTAATTAGGTATATAAATTATCATATACAAATTATAGACTATTTAAGTTATTAATAAATAAAAATAATTTAATATTGAATCTATATAAGTATATACTTTAATTGATTTTTTTCACTAGCTTTGTTTATAACACATTAGTATCATATTTGAGATTGACTTGTTTAATAATTGAACTTTTTTTTTTTAGAATACTAAATATTTTTAATACACACACGGTAAGAGGGGAGAACCAAAGTAAGTTTCTTTAATAATTGAACTTTTTTTTTTTTTTGAGAAACCAGACCCTTAGTCTGGCCTTTATTGAAAGCAAAAAATTAATGAACATCAAAGCCCACCAGAGGGGCAATGTCAGTAGGCATAACAGTAGACCATACTTGACAACCAACCAATTCCTTAGCTTTTTTGGCCAAGGCATCAGCCACAATATTACCACTACGAGGTACATGGACAAACTCAAATGACAGGAAAGCTGACACAAGAGTATGAATATCCTCCACAATAAAACCATGCGAAGACAATGCTGCATTTTCCTGTGAAACCGCATTGATAACAGTCGCCGAATCTCCTTCGAAGATAACTCTGTGAAGACCAAGATTTTCCACGAATTGAACCGCTCGACGGCACGCTAAGGCTTCCATATCCGAAACTGAGTTAGCCAACGGCATTGACATGGATAATGCTCCAATAGCATGGCCACCCCAGTCACGAATAATGACTCCTATACCAGCCGTATTAGAAGCCTTGAAGGTCGCTGCATCAAAATTCACCTTATAGGTTCCATATTCCGGAGGGCGCCACTGATGCAACATAGCTGACTCGGGTAAGCTGGGAACATCATCTTAGATCGCTATGAACTCCTGTAGCAAGGCATCAGCTTTGATGCTGACCGATTCCAGAGGTTGAGAGGAATGGCCAAAATGAGAGGCATTACGTCTGTTCCATATTAGCCAAGCAGAAATCACAAAGATTTCCTTACGGTAATCTTCTTCCACCTGCAAAAACCGGTCCATTAGTTCACAAAAAGTCAGGGGAGGGGGAGATGCTGCGGATTGAGTCCAGTGGTAATCTTTCCACACAACCTCTAGCCCTTTGCAAAGCCAGAGTGCATGGATAACATCCTCGGCAGCACCATGACACAGCTCACAGGTATCCAAGCTAATAATTTGCCGTCTCCTCAAGTTACACTTAGTTGGCAGAGCATTGTTGCAAGCTCTCCAAATAAAGTGTATTATTTTGTTAGGGACCCGTAACCGCCAAATTCTTCTCCAAAAGCAATGTAACTGATCAGAACTGGAGCTTCTTGCTTGACTAGTTGAAGCCGTGGCAGCCAATAATTTGTAGGCACTGCTAGTGGAGAAATTACTAGATGGCGTGAGGGACCAAGCCACACGATCAGCTGGAAATCTTGAGCTGAGAGGGATGCCCAAGATCAACCGTGCTTCATGGGGTAGGAAAAGTTGATGCACCAAATCAGATTTCCATATGCCCAGATCATGATTAATTAAACCACCCACCCTAGGATCAGGTGGCACAACAGTTAGCGGAGAGGCAGGGACCCTACCAGGCCTTGTTGGAATCCAATTATCTTCCTTAATCCGTACTGACTAGCCATCCCCAATTCGCCAGACCATGCCTTTCCTGATGACATCTCTCGCACTTAGGATACTCTTCCATGCATAGGACCCCCCGGCCTTTTCTTCCACATCAAGAATTGAGCAATTGGGAAAGAACCGCACTTTGAAAACTCGAAAACACAACGAATCTGGATTATTCATCATTCTCCACACCTGTTTTGCCAAGAGAGCATTATTAAATTTTTCAATATCTTTGAATCCCTTGCCTCCCACTTCCTTTGCTTCACATAATCTTTCCTAGCTCACCCAATGCACTTTTTTAGCATCTCCACTATAGCCCCACCAAAATTTACGAATGAGAATTTCAATTTCTGTAATTAAACCTTTTGGAAGTTTAAAACAACTCATTGTATACGTTGGGATGGCTTGGATAACTGACTTAATGAGTACTTCCCTCCCTGCTTGAGATAACAACTTTTCCTTCCATCCTTGAAGCTTTTTCCACACCCTCTCTTTAATGTAATTGAAGCTTCTCTTCTTCGCCCTCCCCACTAATGCTGGTAACCCTAGGTATTTCTCATACTGTCTAATTGCTGGAACACCTAATAGCTGCTGAATTCGAATTTGGAGGTTAGGGGGGGTGTTAGAACTAAAGAAAATATTAGTTTTCTCCCGGTTAATCTTTTGGCCCGATCCTCTCTCATAGGTTGCCAAGATGTTCAAGACTCGTTGGCCTTCCGTTTCTGAAGCCCTACAGAACAACACACTGTCATCTGCAAAAAATAAGTGAGAAACTCGAGGGCCATTTCTACATATAGCAACCCCCCTAATACTCCCATCAACCTCCGCCTGCTGAATCAAGCTTTGAAGCCCCATGGCACACAAAAGGAACAAGTAGGGTGATAAGGGATCACCTTGGCGAAGGCCCCTTGAAGGTTTGATGTTTCCCACCGGTTGACCATTAAGAATCACGGAGTAGGATACAGTTTGCAAGCATGACACGATAATACGGATCATCTTACTATCCAAACCCACATGGACCATTAATTTCTCCAAAAAACTCCACTCTACCCTATCATAAGCCTTGCTCATGTCCAATTTAAGAGCCATATACCCCTCCTTCCCTTTGGTTCTCTGTTTCAGATAGTGAAGGGTCTCAAAAGCCACCAAAATATTATCAGTGATGAGTTGCCCTGAAAGGAATGCACTTTGAGAATCTGGAATAGTATTCATCAAAAACTTCTTCAGACGATTAGCCACTACTTTAGCAATTAGTTTATAAATAACATTGCATAAACTAATAGGTCTAAAATCAGAGGCTTTCCTTGGATTTTTAATTTTTAGAATCAAGGAGATAAAAGTGGTATTAATAGCTTCAGGCACTACCCCAGAATTTAGTGCATTAAGAACTACTGTAGTAACATCATCACCCACAATATGCCAAAAAGTTTTTTAAAAGATAGGCGACATACCATCCGGTCCTGGAGCAGTGAGCGGAGCCATTTGCTTTAGTGCTTGTTGAATCTCACCAGCATGAAATTCTCTTCCCATACCATCATTGGAATCCTCCCCCACATTGGTGCAAATGCCATTGAGGAGTCAACCTCCCTTTCAATCCAGTTGCCATCTTCATCCTCCAATCCCAAGATCAAATTACGACGGTTCCTCTGATTTGCTCTATAATGGAAGAATTTTGTATTTCTGTCACCCTCCTTCAGCCAATCAATTCGAGCTCTTTGCTTCCACATACATTCCTCCTTAGACTGCAATCTTTGAATTTCTTCTCTCAATACATGAATCTGGCTTGGACAGCTTCTATACATCCCACCCTCTTCGGCTTCCTTCAATTGTTCCAATTTCCTCCTCAGTGTGTTTCGGACATGACCGAAAGTCTTCTTGTTCCAAACTTTAAGATTTTCCTGGCAAGCATCAATCTTTTGGATAAACTCTCTAGCCGTGGTTGCATGTTGCACAACCCCCCAAGATTCTCGAATCACAGTTTCACAAGAATTTTCTTTCAACCACATGGCTTCAAACCGAAAAGGTCTGCCTCTTTTATAAAACCTGTTGAACTCAAAGTCTGAACATAATAGCAGAGGTTTATGATCAGAGTGAAAAGCATCCAGATGGTGGATACGTGAAGAAGGGAACCGCAAAATCCACTCCACCGAGGCAACCCCTCTATCCAAACGAATCCAAACATTTTGATCACCAGGTCGCCTATTACACCAAGTAAAAGGGAAGCCAGAATACCCTAAATCCTTTAGTCTGCAAAAATCAAGAGCCTCCCGGAATCCCTGCATTTGTCTCTCCGGTCTATCTAGCCACCCCTCTTTAATAATTGAACTTAAATCTTAGTTTTTGTGTTGAGGCTTGCTTTTAAAGAAAATAATATAAACAATCCGTTCCTAATCTGAAGGGTGAGCATGTTGAGATGTGCTTGGAAAATGACTCTATATATGAAGGTATATCCCCATCAACAAAACTGAAGCTGAACCTGTTGAAATAAATAAACTACATTTTTTTAAAGGAAGATGAAATTAATCTTTACTAATACACGTATTAAAATTTTGTTGAAAGTTTAGAAGCATCTAGGAAAAAGATCAAAGCATTTTCTTTCTCTTTTTTCTTGTTCTTGTGGCATGCTTGGCCCAAAGTGTCTATTCTATTTCTATGTATTTTCTTCTTGGCCATATGGGTCCAATTTGGACTGCTAGGCGGGTGCACGGAATTTGCAAATGTTATCCATGGTATTACAGTACGTTAAAAGTGGAAAAAAGTAATTGATGATGAAGCAGTTGATTATATAATGGATTGATATATATATATATATATATCAATGGCAAGAAGAGCAGCTGGGCTAGCCAGAGTCACCAACAATGGTGGGTTGCCATAATTTGGATAAGGCAAGATTAAGGGAGATTGTCCCGCCGGTCTTATCATATCATCAAATTCTTTGCCTAGAAAGAAGCGTCGGCAATGTAGAATAGTTGTACCCTAATAACCTCTCATTGTGTTTAATTCGATGTTATATGCTCCCTTATGATCATCCCTTTTTAAAGGAGTTCAAATCTTCTGTCTCACTTATCCTGCTCTACTATATACTCCACAAATAAAAACATGTCACATGTCCATCTATTTTATTAAATGCTAAATTTATGTCTTCTATTATTTTAGATAAATAACCCATCATATTGAGGTAATTGAAATAATAAAAGGTATAAATTTAGCATTTAATGAAATAGATGAACATGTGACATGTTTTTATTTGTGAAGTATATAATGGAGAAGGAAGAATGAGAAGATTTGGACTCCTCCTAAAGCAGGTCAAAATGTTCAGTTGCCCAATCATTCCTAGATGTCACCAAATTGGAATGACAAGCATTAAATCAACCAAAAAAAATTTTCAGGTTTTAAGACTCAGATCTTAGGAAGAGAGAGAAATGCCTTTCATGAGTATAAAATACACCAACTAGGAGGAGTTAATTATACTAAAAAAAAAACCGCCCACCCTTAGCGCGATGGTCATTCCACAAGTCTAAGTGCTTGTGGGGTGGGAGGAGTAAGGGTCGGGGTCAAGTTTCAAGGAGGGAATTTCACACATATATATACTTAGATTATGTTATAGTATATTTCTATATTTTATTAAAAAAAATATACTAAAAAAATTACAATTTCATTCCAAAAAATCTCTAATTGACTTTATCATCAGAGTGTCCCCAACTCTCTAGTGAATTTTTCGGGAATATGAAGCACAAGCGCGTTTCCGAATTCTAGTGCAGGTGCAGATGCGGGTGCGGGTGCGAGACTTAGCAATTTTTGAAAAAGTAGAGTACGGGTGCAGCGAGGTGTGGCGATTATAAAATTATTAAAAATATTTGTATTTGTATTTTCTACATATTCCTTAGCATATTTTTTCATATTATATAAACATATACCAAATTTAAGAGCAATAGTATATAATAACTAAAACATGATGTTCATAAATTAAATACAACCCACAAGTTTGAAACTAAACATTCCATGATGTTCAAAAATTAGAATAAAACCCACAAATTTGAAACTAAAAAAAAAAAAAAATAAAAGATAATCAATAAGACAATCAAATACAACCCTCATCATCATCATCAAGATTAATAGCTTCACTTCTAACTTCACTTTCACTAGTAGTAACACTAGTGCTAACATTCCCAATAACCATGGCCTCCAACTCTGGCTCATCAAGTGTAAGGGTAGCTTTCTCAAGAATTCCAGCTCCACCATGTGTCACTGTCATTCCAAGAGTCTCCTGCAATATCTCACATTTTTATTGCTACATTTTTGTACTCCTCATTACGCCTTGACAAGAGTCGAAGATTAGAATGCACATATACCAAATCCTCAGCATGTGCAAGAGCCATTTTATTTCTTTTTAATGAATGAATGAATTTGTATGTGCTCAAATTCCTCTCAGCACATGAGAATAAACAAGTTTGTCCAAGAAGTTTAAAGGCAAGGGTTTGAAGTATTGGTAATGAGGAGCCATAGTATTGCCACCAAACCAAAGGTTGTAAGGCCCACCTATCTATCAAGGCATCTAGTGAAGGAAACCTCCCTCCTGAAAATGCAACAAACTTTACTTTCACCACCCTTAATTCATTCTCATCTTCAAAGTATCGCTCCAAACACTTGCCCATTTCCATAGAAATCTTATGATCCTGATGTGGAGCGATGCTTTTTGGATTCTCCAAAAGCCATTCAATGGAGTAATACCTAATTAAAGATTAAAAAAAAAAAAAAAACAAATATAGATTATGAAACTGTGTTTTACTAGAAGGGAGAACTAAGGAAAATAGAAAATGAAAGTACTTACTTAGGATTTAAGAAATGAGCCAAGCAATGTAGTGGTGTACAATTTTTAGTCCATCGATCAATGAGTATATCATACACCACATTAAAAAATGAGCTATACTTATCATCTTCCAAGCCTTCATGCCGATATATTACTGCCTGCACATTCTCTTTCATTGAATCCCACATTTCATACACAAGATGAAGAAAAGACTTATCTGTGTCAGCTGCTCATAGCATATCATAAATAGGTGCTGTGAATTCAAAGATATAATTAACAACATCCCACCAACGATCACTTAGAATCATATCTTTCACCTTTTGAACTTTTCCAACATCATCCTCCCTATAAGAAGCCCATTGGTCACTAATAGCCATGGCTTGAAGGCATCTTTTTATCAATTTCAACATTTTCAACATTACAACAACCGAAGCAAATCTAGTATCAACAAGTCGGGGTAGTTTAAATGGACAAAATTCATTAAACATTGCCAACCTCATTGAATGTTTCATGATAAAAACACGTATGAAGGATGCATCATCAGCAATACGTGTAATCCAACTACATTCCTCATAGTAACTCCATTCTTTTCAATGTTTTTTGCTGCACAAATATTCTTCAAAGCTAGATTAAGAGTGTGGACAACACATGGTGTCCAAAAATTTTTGGGATACTCACCTTTAATAAGAGCTATAGCAGACCTCATCACACTAGCATTATCAGTGATGACTTGGACAACTTTTTCATGTACAATCTCTTTCATAGCATCCTTCAACACCCCAGCAATAAAATGCTTGTCTTTGAACTCACCTAACCTATCAATTGCCATTATAAACACTGGACCCCAATCTGATGCAGCCGTAATATTAATAAGAGGCCTCCTTTGTGGATTTGACCATCCATCAAAAACTATACTTACACCATTTGCAAGCCAAGAGTCCTTAATTGGTTTCAAAAGTCTTTCAACATTAGCTTTTTCTTTTTGCAAAAGTGTTGTTCTCAAGGCATTGTATCCAGGAGGAACATAACCCAGAATGTTATGATTAGCAGTATATCCATAGGAACTACGTAATTTGGGTTCCTTGCAAAGTGAAATGGAAGCCTACAAGTATAAAACATCCTAGCAATTCTACTATCCAATTCGTGTCTAGCATTATTCTGGAATGCTCTCTCCAAAGGAGAATTCACAATCACCTTCCTCCTCTTTCCATCAATCAGATCTATACTACCCCTCCATTCCTATCTCCGAAATGAGGGAATAGGCCCACGGCCTAGGAGAGGTGGGGGTAAGAGAACTTGACTTCTGCGTTCTCTCTCTAACTTATCATTCTTTACCTGATCATGCATTCTCTGCATTTCCAATCTATGGCTTAGTGTCACTTTAATGCTTGCTGTAATACCTTTATTACTAATTTTTAATAAATGAGCCTTAACCCTAGAATAGGATCCCAAAAAAATTCCACCACAATAGTTGCACTTAAATTGTGTGTTTCCACCTAATTTAGAAGTAGAACCAGGTGGTTTTTCCAATTTAGTCACATACTGCCAAAGAGAAGCTTCTACCTTTGGCACTTCTTCTTCATCTAATGAAGGTGAAGTTTTTATGCTAGTAGCTTCATCCATTTTTCAATCAATAATTTCAATTTAACCTTCAAATAATTTGACAAATTATAATAACTAAATAAAAAATCAAACTCAAGTTACAACATTACAGCTTATATAAAAAATTAAAAAAAAAAAATCAAATCATAATGAGTAATAGAGCATGTGAGAGTCTAATGGAGGGTGAGAAACTGAGAATGAAAGCTTTGATACCTCAGTTGAGAGTTGGGTTAGTGAGCTTAAGAGTTGAAACCGAGTGATGGTGGAGATTTGAGACCGAGAGATGCAAAGAATAGACCAGAGACGGAGACAGTGAATGGCAGAGGCTGTGAGACTATGAGATTGTGTCTTAGGGAGTGAGTGTATGAAAGAGGGGAGACGGAGAGCAGAGAGGGGAGACAAAGAGCAGAGAGTGAGAAAAAGAATGAATGAGAGAGTTTAGGGTTTTTTGTTCAAAGCTTAAGTTCAAACGGTGCGCTTTGCCCCCTTTTTTTTTTTTTTTTTTTTTTTTTTTTTTTTTTTTTTTTTATACTTGAATTTCAGCCTAAATCGGCCGGTATCGATGCTAGTATGACTTGAATCGGTCTGTTTCGGCCGATACGACCCGAATCGGCTTGAGTCGACACGTATCTAGAAATGAGAAAAAAAAAATCGACGCAGCACCGACATGCAGACAATGGTGTCGCCCGCCGCACCCTGTGTCGAGCCGCGTCGGACGCCGAGGTGGCACCCCTGTAGCCACATCGATGCTTTCCTCAATAAACTAATTTCACAACAAACTCTGTTAGTGTTTATGCAGACAGCCGTCAAAAATACATCATGATTTTTGTGTTCTTCCTAGCTCAAAGAGTCCCCCTTCCAACACAATAAAAACTTGCCAAAAATAGAAAGATTATGAAGTGACATAGATCAATCTAAGTTAAAGAGATGTATTGTAAATTTAGTGAAAATCAAGAAAAAAAATTTAATACCTATCCATTAACTTGAATTACATAATTTACAGTTGCGTTTATGTTTCTCTCGTTTTAATTATCATCTATATTAAACATCTAACTTGACTATCACCTTACACTTATACCTATCACAATTTGCAATTTTTTTAATGCCTCGTGTAAGGTGTTAGAACAATGAGATATGTGAATTTTTGTTGACCTAACATCTCATGTCTATCTATTGTGGTCATAATGGCCTATAATGAAGAGTGTAGTTCCCCTATTATGGTTGGGATTCTCGGCAGCTAATTGCAGATTTCTATAATAAGATTCTTTTAAAATATGGTGCTGAGGCCTCAGTGCTGGCCTTGGTGCTCATGCATAAGCCAGAGGCGCTCTTCAAGCACAGGCTGTGAGATGGTTTTTGCACTTCTTTTCAACCTGTAGTATGATATATTATTCTGAGTACGTATTATAAGCAATAATTCTAGACTTATTCTACAACTTTAGTTATAGCCTTATTCTACAACTTTACTCAATATCTTTTTATTGGATGTGAATTTTAACAAATTCACCACTGAATTAAATTTTCTTCTTATATACTTCATGCTTGTAAAATTTCTAGAAAATTAAAGATCAATAGTTATGTCATCAGTAAATTGTTTAAATTGCAACTTTTTGTTGTTTAAAATTATGCACAAAATATAAGCTTATAGATCATATAGTAAATAATATCCAATTGACACAAAATTTGACATATGTATTAAAAACGTAAAGAACATGCAATTCAACCGTTAAATTTTTAAAATTTGTATTAATATTTATTTTATTAAGTAAAATTGTAATCTAAAATTATAACCAGTTTTGTAACTAAACTTTATTCACCCTAGAATTGGAGAATGATAGTATTGGTCTTTGTTTTTTTTTTTCATAAACTAAAAAAATGTTCTCACACATGTAGTCCTCAACCTTAGAGCATTCACATCAGTATTTCTATTTTACACATCTATTTTTACATTAAAAACCAACTTTTTCTATTTTACACTTCCACTTTTACAAAACACCCACATCAACTCATTTATTTTACAAGTTATTGCAATAAAATATTCATTCCTCTCACTTTTTTTATTATTTCCCTCAACTCACTCTTAATATACGCGCGTTCTCTCTCTCTCTCTCTCTCTCTCTCTCTCTCTCTCTCTCTCTCTCTTTTCATTTTTGCTGAACACCTCTCTCTCTCTCTGTGTCTCTCTTCTACCTTCTCTCTTCTGCCTTCTCTCATAATTTCTCAAAAACAAAAACCCAGCGACCCACTTCTCAGCGACCCACCCAGCGACCGGCGACCCACGAAAAAGTTCAAGGCGACCCACCCAGCGACCAGCGACCCACGATTTCACGGCGACCCACCCAGCGACCAGCGACCCACGAAGAAGTTCACGGCGACCCACCCAGCGACCCACGAAGAAAACCCAGCGAACCGAAGTTCACGGCGACCCACGAACTGAGCTCTGACGACCCACGAACTGAGCTCCAGCGACCCACGGTCAGACGAGCACCGATCGGACAGCTTCACTTCTCAAACAAAACCCAACTCTATACCCGATCTCCAACAAAACCCAATCTCCAACAAGCACCGATCTGATCTCCGAGCAAGCACCGGTCAGATCTCCGAGCATCGATCTCCAGCAAGCACCGATCTCCAGCGTGGGTTTGTCTGTGTTCTTTGTGTGTGGGTTTGTCTGTATTCTTTGTGTGTGGCTGTGTTTGTGTTTGTGTGCATCTGATGAGGAGAAGAAGATGAGGAGGTGAGGTAGTTGTGCACGGAGAGAAGAGAGAGAAAAATTGGTGCGAATTTATATTAATAAAATAATAAATACATGTGCTACAGTAACCGTGTATATATACACGGTTACTGTAGCTCATGGATAAATATAGATGATTATACCAGACTTTGGAAGCACTGATGTGGAGCAATTTTGATATAAAATGTGTAAAAATGCTAGTTATTTCTATTATACATGAGTTTCTATGTACTGATGGGAATGCTCTTACCCAGTTTAACTCAAATTCAATATGGCATGAGGCATCTTTGAGTACGTCAGGGCTATCAATCCACGTCACAGCACAACGTATGGCTCGAACCAGCACACCTACAAGCATCATGTGATGCAAGTGCAAGACTCTTACCCACCCGCAACACATCACATCCCAGAGGGTGATAGCATATATTGGTCTTAGTTGGAGCCTCCGACTTGGAGGCGGCTCTGATTATTTCTATTGGCCAATTGAACAAGTACAAAATCATTTGAGAAAGACAAGAGTGGGGCAAATTGAATAAGATCAAAGATTGATGTTGATCTTTGGGATGGACGATAGGGTATAATTCCAAAGGCAACCATGTTTTGCTGCACATATGTCAGAATATGAGCCATAAGTCTAACACATTCTCCACCAAAATAAATAAATAAATAATGCCAACTTGAGAAAATTGCCACCCACTTACTGCTTTTGGGGAATAGACGCCTTAGCTGGCATCGTGCAATCAACATTCAACAGGTGTATTCCACAAACCATAGTTGGTCGGTCATTGTACGGAGTCCAGCATGCGAGTCTGTTAAATTAGTAATATTCCACAAAGTGAAGTAGGAATAAGTAATAACAATTATTTAGTATAGTACGGGGAATTAATCATCACCCTTAGTGAATTTCTTAAATTATCCTCTTCTTTTTGAGATTTATATTTTATTCACCCCCTAATGTTTATCCTTTCAAAAGCTTGTGGAAATCTGATAATATAATTTATTTATATATAGAAGATTATAGTTAGTTGAAAGTGAATTTTTTTTTTATAAATTACTTAGATAATGTTGGGTAACATTTTCTTCTTGAAGAATTCAATTAGTTACTGTGGGTTCCAGTTAGCTCAACTGATAAAATCTCTGATAGATGAATAAGAGATTTGAGATTCAATCTCCGCATACACCAAAAACCAATTGGTATCTTGGTCTGAGGATAAAAAGTCATCATAAAGAGCGGACGCTATAAGTTAAAAATCTTTCACTCTAAAAAAAAAATTAGTTATCCAAAAGGTTTCACAACTATTTAGATAGTGTGTTATAATTTGTATATAATAAAAATAGTGTTAGCTTAGACATATGTGCAAGTAACAAATCACCAATCATAAGTATGTATATATCCTTAACATTACGTGAGTTTTGATATTTTGAAAAATGCTTAAAATAGTACTGATTTTACTACAAAATTATTGATAATGATTATGATTAGTGTCATATCAACTACATAAGTACATATTAAATAAAATTTTAATTATTTTTATCTTGCATTTAAAATTTATAAGATTAATATAGTACAAAATTTACAAAAACCCTGATCTTACTATTCATATGGCTAATCATTAAGGAAGGAAACTTTATTTATCTACACCACCTCTTTTTAAAAAAAAAAAAAAAAAACTTTAATAACAAGTGCACATACATGATGAATAGTAATTGCACACATGATAATCGAGTAACAGATCAGGGCTTTTTTTAATATTAAAAGTTTGCTATATCGACTCTAAGTTGTCTTGTGCCGGCTACACTGTTAGAATTATTTGCCCTCAAAAACAATATTATGCATTTTTTATTGATAATAAAAATTTATTTTCACATTCATTATTTTATAGGTATAATTCATTTCTTAAATGTGGCATGTGATGTCACCTTTGTAGAAAAATCATGTTAATGGTTAAGAAACCAAAGACGGGAAGTAATGATTTTTCATAGATTATTAAATTGTTCTAGGTTATGGATATTAATTGAATATTACCACTAAAGCCTACACTTGTTGTGCTGCTATATGATAGGATGATTTACTCCATCATTGAGGTAGTGACTTTAAGCAGACAAGTGAGTGTAATGTAATAAGTACATACACTGAATTGGATCTGATCAAGGACACCTTATGGAGCGATCACTGTTAATTAAAAGGTTGTCCTATCACAATTTTTCTATTGTCCTTAAACATAAGGGGTTTGTGTATATTTATTTATTATGCACATAACTTTGACAATGTCAACTGGTGATGCTGATTTTTAAAGGCTACATATAGACACGTTGGGTTATGTGTGTAATGAGTAAAATATATAAATGCTCAACAATGAATCCACCAGTCTCTAAAGAAGATAGTATATTCAGTTGATTTTCATGTTGAAGTTGGACTCAAAACAAAACCGGCCGGTGACATTTTTTCGAAAATGTTTTTCATATATATAATATTGTATATATACAATTAAAGAGTTTTTAAAGATATTTTGGAGTCCAATAGAAATTATGAAATCAAGAAATTAAGGGTTACATAAGCTAGGGACATGACAGTGATATTAATCCAGTCCTAGTGGCTTGTGGGAATATAGTATGATGGAAGGACATAGATATAAAATTGTAAGTAATGGGACCTCATTTGTAATTCTCTAATCTTCAGGGGTCAATTGCAATGTGTTGATGGACATTATTGCAATTTGTAGAAGTTCAAATATTTTCTTGATATGATTGAGAAAATTAAGGAATATTTTTGGAAAGAGTTTCAAGAAAAGTCAATAACGTTCAAAAAAGTTATTGATAAAATCCTACGGCTTAAGATTAGGATCCCTAAGGATCCCACGTCCAATCTCTCTCTAAGGTTTTAGAAGTCTACTATAAAATAAGATCTTATAATATCATATTTATTGGTTGGCCATCAGAACTACTGTGTGATACTGCAGTCTTCTGAAAACTCAAAAGAAACAGAGAGAGAAACGTGAATACCTTGGGAGGCAACACGCTTGGGTTGCTAAGAGAGGTACGCAATTTTATTCTATTTAGAATCCATAGTTGTGTGGTACAACGATCTTTAAATGAAAATATAAATTTTTTGTTCTATATTGCTTCCGCAAAACTTTCATACACAACATCATATCAGCTTTATTAGTGATTATTTACTTATATATAAAATTATTCTTTTAAATATGTTTTAAACTAAACTGTGATGCATGTTTCTTTTTACCAAAGTTAATTAGCCATAATTATGAATCATTGTAATGCCACCAATTACAACATAAGTATATATATAAGATTAAGCAATCGCGAAAGTGCTAGCTTTAAAATACTATAAGTTATAACATCATAAGATTAAGTTATACCATCATAAGATAAGATTGTTGTTTATGCTTGAAGCAACTAATATTTTTCAACAATAATATGCTACACAACCAATGTAGGTTTTTCTCTCATATAATAATATCCTTCAGTGGATTAACTTTAACAAGGAAAGCAAGCGGTGGTAGCTCTAGGAAGTTTTTCTAGAGGGTCATTAAGAAACTTAAATTAAACAAAAATTTATTTTTTATTTTTTTAAATTGAATATATCGAGTTATCGAAGGAAAAAAAAAAAACACAAATACATGAAATTTTACAATTTCCTTCTATAAGTTTTTATATTTTAAAATCATTTCATGATAGTTTATTATTAGTTTTCATTATCTATTGTCAATATAAGAATGACCATTTTATTTTGTCAAGTTTGTATAATATTTGACCCTCAAAAAGTTTGTATAATATTTTTGTTTTTATGCAATTGTGGTTATATATTTGTTATTTTTTTTATAAAAATATTTTAAACTAAATGAAAAAACTCAACTCTACTTGCACTTTATAATTATTAACTCACACAACAACATTCATCCATCCATAAATAATACAATAAGTTGTTGTTTGATTATGAGATAAGCTAATATGTGATTAGAGTGTGCAAGATTTAAAACAAAGTGTGCAAAAATATTTTTAAAAGTATTAAATTAGTAAAGCAATATTATATATATATATATATATATATATTTTTTTTTTTTTTCAAGTCAGGGGGTTCATTTGAACCCCTTGAAATGTATGTGCAGCCGCCCCTAAAATGAACCCCCTGAAATATATGTGCAGCCACCCCTGAAAGCAAGAGAGCTGTTGAAATTGGGACACCATGATTATTTAATAGATACAGTATTAATAAAATAAATTTTTCATTATTCTAATAAGCAACTTGCGTAGATCACGGATGACGGATTAGATTTTTTAAGGTAATTACTATCTCAACTGTTATGTGTTGTGATTTTTAAGGTGTTTGTTTATAATGACCTTTACGTTTCTTTATAGTTTATAACCTTTACAAAAGTTATAGAGAGAGAGACATAGAGACCAAGTCTACCATATGGATAAACAGATACGGTGGAGCCCAAAAAAATCTACCCAAAGGGATACTGTGGAGTGTATACAGTAAAAGCCCAAAAGATAAAGAGAACATTTAAAATTAATAAAGCTAAACAACGAAAAGAAAAGAAAAGAAAAGATACTGAACTACAGAAATTCTTCTAGTTACGGTTTGAACTTGAAGTTTCTTTTGATGTTTGATTAATTTTACTTTGCCTGGGGATAGAGAACAGCTCCATTGAAGAAGATTTAGGCCACTTTTTAGGTATATATACCTGCTAGTGCTTTCTTGGAAATTCACTTTATTGGAGGATAAAATAGGTTCTAGATGTATACATACTCCTAACCATATTTGTAAGGGGATCATATCATAATCTTAGAGGAAGCTTTATTTTCCTAATTAATTTCTATAATTATTTTTCATTATTCATCACAATTCACAACAATAAAATCATTATTTTAATTAATATTAATATATATATATATATATATATATATATATATATATATATATAATCAAATGATAATCTTCCCCTCTTTTGAAAATATCAGTGTAAGTGATAAAGGCGGCTGGACTAATAACAACTACTAATCTACAAGATAAGATGTTTAGACTTTCTAGCACAAGGATTAAATTAAGTTAGATGATGTCGAAAAAATTAATGCTACTATTATTAACTTAACTACATAAATAAAAGAATACAAACAAAATATTCAAAACTAATGTGATACCGACTTGGTGAACACCTCTCAGCCTCTCAGCCATGCAAACTCCTATAAATGTTTCTCCACACACATCATTTTTGGTTCTTTTTAAAATTTGGTGATAGAGAGAATTTCAAGTAATAAGACTGGTCCTAAATTCTTTCAATTTGATTGATATTAACTAATATCTCATAATTACATACGTGGAATGTACTGACAATGACAGTTACATACATATCTGATGATCATATATGTATGGCCAATATACAAAAGTCTACTACTTTAAAAACCATTTTCAACTTTTGACAATGACAATGACTATTTTCACTGTAGATGCTATCTTCCTCCCAGTGTTTCCTTCCGAATAAATTGAGTTCCACATACATGATGCCTTTTCATTTCTCATGTTGTAAAAAATAAAGGTTAGAATAAAACCTATAGAGAATAAATTCAATAAAAATATAACGTACAACCTCCATTTACGCCACATCATCACTCTTTACACATTAAAGAATTCTCATTTACATACAATATTAATTCCTTTTAAATTTTATATTTATAATACAAGAACAACCAAGGACAACCCAATTGAGAGACAGAGAGACAGAGAGAGAAACATGAGTAGGGACTATAGAATTCAGTGATCCGACTTGATTTTGAAGAGAGGGTCTGCCGAATTTCACATGCGACTACCGCTCGGACCTTCTCTTCAAAATTAAGTGGGTAGTCAATATTTCTCCTACTCTCTCCTTTTGAATCAAATATTGATTTTCAGATTTTTTTTGTTTTATACATCTTTTTTAAAAGTATGAGAAATTACAATTTACTCATCTATGGTTTAGCCCGTTTTAACAATGTCCACCCAATGGTTTGAAATTTGTCACTTATCCCACCTGAAGTGGTCTCCATTAAACCTCCGTTACCCACCTCTACCATTTCCGTTAGAAATTACATTTACTATATAAGTCAAAATTAGAACCCAAATGGAACCCTAAAAAAAAAAAAAGGAATGAGCTCTCTCCCTCTCTCTACCTTGAAACCCCAAACCCATTTCCTCTATATCAACTTGATCTTCAGCCATGGACTTGGAATCTAACTACAAAATTGCCCCGATTGCCGATTTCATCTACTCCCGCAACATCTACCCGCAACTTCAACAGAAGCTTTTAGAGAGATTGCAGAAATTTGGTGTCTTTATTCTCTGATTGGTTGCTGAGAAACTGAAGGAATGGAAAATAGAAAGTTAGTGTGTCAGTGAGAATTTAAGTTTGACTAGTTTGCTAGTTTCGGTCGCTTTCTTCAAAGTTTTTGGGGAGATTTTGGAATTTTTATTTCCTTATTCTTTGTTTGTTTCCTGAGAAAATGAAGAAAAAGAAATAAAAGGTTACTATGTCAGTGAAATTTAAATGTGATTAGTTTACTTGCTTCAGTTGATTTCGAACCTGGTTTGGTTTAGGAGAAGTTTTGTTGAGGTGGAGGATCTCGACGAGTGGGACCACAAAGGCTAGGGTTTTGCCAGAGCCGGTGGCGGCATCGACGACGATGTCCTTGTAGCTACAGAGTAAGTGGACTGTGGTAGCTAGACCGGCGTGCAGAACTTGAAGCCAGCTCGAGTTAGGGCTTTGAGAACTGGTTCGAAGAGTGAGGGGTTGAGATCTGTTTCTTCATTCTTTGTTTGTTTGCTGAGAAACTGAAGAAAAGGAAAAAAGAAAAAAAAAATTGTTGTTTCAGTGAATTTCTCTGTTTGTTTGCTGAGATCTATTTCTTCATTCTCTCCGATTAATTTACTAGTTTCAGTGAATTTCTTTAATTTTTCATTCAGAAATTAAGTTCAAATTATATTCCTAAATTTCTATCTGTGATCAAAGAGAGAGGATTAGGGCTGACTTTCAATGTTCATTAGTCGAAATCCAACTGCATTTTGTTTGAATTTCAGTTTCCAGATGAGTTATTGAAGGATTCGACGAGAGTGGTGAGAGCTCTGCGCGAACAACTTCATTTTTTTAGGGAGGTTTAGGGATCTTGATATAAAGGAAATTGGTTTGGGGTGTGAGAGAGGGAGAGAGCTCGTTCCTTTTTTTAGGTTTCATTTGAGTTCTAATTTTGGCTTATATAGTAAAGAGGGTTTTCTAACGGAAATAGCAAAGGTGGGTAACGGGGGTCTAACGAAGACCACCTCAGGTGGGTTAAGTGACAAATTTCAAACCACGGGTGGGCACTATTAAAACGGGCCAAACCACAAGTGGGTAAATTGCAATTTCCCCTTAAAAGTAAGTATAAATGTTAAGAGATTTTTTTGTATATAGGCAAGAGTATATTGATGTTTGAAGAATGATGATGTGGCTAGATGTCAATAGGCAGGTGTTATACCAAGTCCTCTTTGAATTTATTCTCAAATCTATAAGGGTAAATTACAACTTACCTCTATGTGGTTTTTCTGAAATTTAAGTTGTCTACTTGTGGTTTAAAATTTGACACTTTACCCACCTGAGGTTTGATCGAAATTTAAGTTGCCTACTTATGGTTTGAAATCACATGATGCAAGTGTTCCACTGGATTCTTTTTTATCTTATATTTTTATGTTTTTTGTGCTTTTAGAGGAGAGAAATCCTAATTGAGCTAACTTCAAGCAAGTAAAATGTCAAATTTTAAACCATATAGAGGCAACTTAAATTTCGGTCAAACCACAAGCGGGTAAGTTATAATTTACCCAATCTATAATTACACCATTTAAGATTGGGTGAACTTTTATTTGTGTCCTTAAATTATTCTTTATTATTATTATTATTCACTACCAAAAAAAAAAAAAGTCATATAGCTGCGTTTTTTAAAACACGGCTATAGCTCCTAAAAATGTGGCTATATGATGATTCGGCCTACAACCACATTTTTTTTTTAGCCACGTTTTTAGCTGTGGCCTAAAACCCATAACTATAGACTTGTTGGGTCTATAGTCGCATTTTTACAAACGCAGCTGTAGGCCAAGACTAATGGCCACGTTTTTACAAATACAGCTATAGGACATACTGTAGCCTCATTTTTCAAACGCATCTATAGGGGACAATTATAGCCGCATTTATAAATGGGGCTATAGGTCACTTGTTTCCGTGTGGGAGACATATTTTAGCCGCATTTTAAAAACGCAGCTATAGACTTCTTCTTTTTTCTTTTTAATAGGCCAAATGACAAATGCATTTACAAATACTACTATAAGTTTTATAGATGCTACTGTAGGAAACCTGTCACACACTAAATTCCAGCTTGTTATTGGTTGCATGCAACAAGTAACAAGCCAAAATTTTCTCAAATATCAAGCTGGAATTTTCTCAAACCTGTCACAATGTTGATTCAATCAATCTTTAAGGAATATGGGAAATTATCAATCTTTAAGGAATATGGAGTTCAATACAGCAACAAAATGGAGGAAAGTTTAAGGTACATTTGACACAAAAAGATGCAGCAAGCATCTACACATGATTTTGAGATACCTCAACTGCAAACATTGGGTATGCACATGACTGTCCCTAACCTTCCTATGGCTATCTCGGATGCTTCTAGGGGTGCCTTCCCATCTCCAAGCTCTTGTTTGCAAGTGGGGCATCGATTTTGTACCCTTGTTTTACAGGTAGAACACAGTGCATGTCCATTATGGCACTACAAAAATATAAAGGCAGCAATCAGCACTACCAAATGCGATCTTATATAGCTTCTATACTTTCAATAGTTTTCTAAGAAATGATAGTGGCTTGGAGCAAACAAATTAAGGATGAATATATGGGAGTGAAGCATTGCATCTTTCAAGTATTGGTGCCTAAATTTGTTAATATGTTACAATTAAAGTGGGTGCATTTATATGTTCCTAAACAACTTAGCAAACTCTTTTCTTTTCTCTTTTATCATTCTAATCACCTAAGAAGACTCGAACTTCACTAGGAAACAAACTCATCAAAAGCACCACAAACTCAAAAGCAATGCAAATTCCATAGAAAGATGTAATTGCTGGAGATGAAAACTATTCATGAGCATGTTATACTCAATACAGAAAACTATTCATGGGCATGTTATGATATTGGAAGATGAAAACTGTCCTTGCATGTTATACTCAATACAGAATCTATAGAACTATTTTTTTAAAAGAAGCAAAAATTGAATAAAGGGCGATGAAAACAAAGAAACCCAGAAACCGAAATTACATTTTTCAAACAAAGATTAAAACTTTAGATTAATCAATCACTACTAAGCATGCAACATACAATACATACATATAAATATATAAAAGTTACAGAGAGAAAGAGAGGCTCACTAGTTAAAGAGAGAGAGAAGAGATTGGAGCTCGGTGATGGTGATGGTTATGGACACAAAGAAATATGACGAAGGAGCTCAATGAAGTGGATCGGAGCTTCGTAGAGGGGAAAGGAGCTTGGCGGCTATAGGCAAAGCTGGAGTTAGAGGGGTTAAAATTTTAAAAAAAAATTCACTAAAATTTTTCAAAAATAGATAGGAAAAAAAACTCTCCATATGCTGAAATTCTCCTTAAAACAAATGGAGGCTGGGGAAAAGGTTTTCCCATAAAAACTTAAAATATTTTCAGCAATTAAATGAAGCCTCAATGCAGCACTTGTCTCCATATTTTTTAAAACAATATTTCCTGAAGTAAAGACTAATATCATTGCCCAAAAAGTAATATATTTTTACAAGTTAAAGATATAAAATTCTTTCTACCAAGAAATATTTTCAAAAAACTATAAATATTACGTGCTATGACCACATTTGCAAGCAAGACTAAGAAATTTGAAAAATAAAAAATTAGGCCTGGATGTACTTGGAAACCATCTGCTAAAGTAAAAAAAAAAAAAATCTCCATTTCTCTTGCACAAAATATTTTCCCAGATCATAAATTTGCCTACTAAAACAAACAGAGATTACTGACTAGCTTCCAGTACTCAAAACCTTAAAAAATAAAAAATAAAAAAGCTCTAATTGCCATAAAAAATAAAATAAAAAATAAAAAACTAAACTTTTTCACAAAAATTCCAACTCTGTAAACCCTAGGTGGAGTTGAGACAAATAGAGACTAAACTTCAGTCTAATTCGAGTTCCAAAAGGAGGAGAATCATTGTTTGGATTAAAATTAAAAACAAAGTTGTAAATAGCAATATTACCTTATTTCCTTTCCAAAGTCAGTCAACCTTGCCTACGCCATCTCCCCCACTTCAACAATCAAAAGCAATGCCCTAGAATCAAAGTCATACCAACTTCAAAACCAAACAGAACCTTAGAATAAAAAAATGTGAAGTTCAACAATCAGAAGCAATGCCCACACTTCCGTACCTGATTTCGATCGAAGAAGATGAACAGCCTGAATCACCAATTGAGATCCTCGAACAAAATGTTTGAGAGAGTCTGCACACGGCTTCGAAATGGGACCAGTGAAGTCTGCGTGTAAGGATGCGTTGAAGAAGAGAAAGCCTGTAAGAAATGAAAAATTGGAGGAAGTTAGGAAGTGATCTAAAAAACTGAGTTTAAATTTTACCTGTGGGGTGTGAGGGCTTGAGATCAGAGAGATGGAGGGTGAGGGCTTAAGATCGGAGAGATGGAGGGTGAGGGTTAAGATCGGATAGATGGAGGGTGAAGGCTTGAGATCAGAGAGATAGAGGGTGAGGGTTGAGATCGAAGATGGAGGTTGAGGGCTTGAGAGATGGAGGTTGATGTGCGATGGGAGATAGGGCTAAAAATTTTTTAAGTATGCTATTTATACAAAGCCTAAAGTCGCATTTTTAAACTGCAGCTATAGGCAAAGCTGAAGCCGCATGTAAGAAACACAGTCACTTCCTAAACTAAGGCCGCGTTTTATAAACACGGTTGCAGACTAAGTTTATAGCTGTGTTTATAAAACGAGGCTATAGGGAAGGTAGAGCCACATTTTTCAAACGCAACCATAGTTCAAATTAAAAATAAATAAATAAATAGAAAGGTATTATAGCCGCGTGTTTAAAATGTGGCAATAGCTCCAAACCAAAAAATGCGGTTATAAAACTAAAAAACGCAATTATAGACATATTCTATAGTCGTATGTTTAAAACGCAGCTATAGCTCATGTGTTTTGTAGTGATTATTTTAGTCTTTAAATTTTAATATTTTTTTATTATCAAATTGGTTATTCTATTTCTATCCAATTCCATCTATAAAACCACCACTCTTCATATATGTGATACAATGTCATTTTTTAGACTTGTAGTTTTATAGATGAAAACGAATGGAAAGACCAACTTGATAGAAGTCTTAAAATTTAAGGCTAAAATTATTTTTTTTTTAATTAAAATGAAAATGACAATTCTCCAAATATAAAAGATGTAATTCTGAATTTGGCAAAAAAATTAAAAAGTGTGCTATAAGACAACCAACCTCAATCCACTATGACCTCACTTCAAATCCCAGTCGTTTATCTTGTTGATAAGGCTCTAGATGGATGGTGGTTTGAACAACAAACTATGTTCATTCATTTTTTATTTTCTAATATCACTGTAGACCTAAAAAATAGTTATTAAAAAAAAAAAAAAAAAAGGACAATAGAAATTGCATTTGAGTTTCATTTGATGCTCATTATTTGTCATGCATTTACTCCTCATTTGATGCTTATTTAAGAGGCCAAGACTACCATTGCAGAGCTCAGGAACAAAGGTTAGTAGGGTGGCATCTTTAGGGTTGCTAACTTACTCTCCCAAAACTCCTCAACACTAATCTTCCTAGCCTCTTTCTATAAACTTCTAAGCAAACCCACTTCCAATAATCTCATAATCTCAACAAAACACACGTAATGGCCCCTGAAGTGCCTGTAGATGTGTTAAAAGGCACAAACAAGGTCTCTACTGCTCTTAAGAACGGCTACTCTAAGGGGGCTTTCGTAACATTTTTGGCTGGTAATGGTGACTATGTCAAGGGGGTTGTTGGTTTGGCTAAGGGTTTGCGCAAAGTCAAAAGTGCATACCCTTTAGTGGTTGCAATGTTACCTGACGTGCCTGAGGAGCATCGTGAGATCTTGAGGTCTCAAGGTTGCATCCTCCGCGAGATCGAGCCTATTTACCCACCTGAGAATGAAGTTCAATTTGCTATGGCTCACTTTGTCATCAACTACTCCAAACTGCGTATTTGGAATGTAAGTTATATGTTAAAACTACTTACATAAATGCTTTTAACATGAATAGTGTTAATGAATGATGGTCATGCATCCTTTGGTTGCTACCTAGTATAGTAGTATGAGATTTTTTGAGAGACAATATTACTTTATGACTTTTTTAATTTGTTTGTATTTGTATATATAGCAAAGACCTATTTATATACTAGCAACCATTGTGTGTGTAATAGAGATCTTATTCAAAATAGAGGATAAGAATTCAAAATTCTTGAATGGTCAGGATGATACTACGAAATACATGCGTTATGATGGATTTTGATTGCTCCTAAACATTTTTTTTCATCCTAAACAAATTGAAGAAATCTTACTCTTACTCTTGAAAATAAATAAATGAATAAAATCTAGAATATACGTTATTTACGAAGCCTACCTTATTTATTCGATCCTTTTTCTTTTCTTTTTTTTTTTTATTATAAAATATCAATGACAAAAATTCTATTTGAGTGTAGCTAGGCTTATCATAAGGCACTGAGCCCTGACTTGTTTGTTTTGAGTTAAAAAAAAGAAAAAAGAAGTGAGGTTCAAAACACTAATCCCTATTTCATATACAATACATTTTTGCACATTCATATGACTATGTACGCATATCTATTTGATCATAACCGAAAGTTGTATATGATATAATTTGCAGTTTGAGGAGTACAAGAAGATGATATATTTGGATGCTGATATTCAAGTATTTGAAAACATAGACCACCTCTTTGACACACCAGACGGCTACTTCTATGCCACCATGGACTGTTTTTGCGAGAAGATGTGGAGCCATGCACTGCAATTCAAAGTCGGGTACTGCCAACAGTGCCCTGATAGGGTGCCATGGCCTGTTGACATGGGTTCTCCACCTCCCTTGTACTTTAATGCTGGCATGTTCGTTTTTAACCCTAGCCGTTCGACTTTTGACAAGCTTCTTGAGTTCCTCTATGCCACTCCGGTTACACCCTTCGCAGAGCAAGTAAGTTCTTATTTGTATAGTAATAATCATTAATTGGTTTTCCAATTTGTTGGTTTTTCATGTTATATATGGATTTTCTAAACTTATTATATATGTGGTAAAATTTATTATATTTTTAATATTACTCATTTAACAATCGATTTTTTCATAACTTGTTAAAGTATTAAGTGTATTTTTTGAGGTTTCGTTAAGATAGTAAGTTGTGATTTAAGCAACATCATATTTATATAAGCTTATCACAAACATATTTTTTGTTATTCAACAATCACAATAAAATAGGTTAATAGTCTTTAAAAATTTGTTATAAAAATAGTTTCTCACCATGGATCACCTTGTAGCTTTCATGCTCTAGGAAGAATATGATGGCAACTATAGGGGTGTGAATCTTGTGGTGCATTTTATTATGATTTTTTTTTTTTTTTTTTGCTTGCAGATGCATTTTATTATCATAACAGTAGCAGTAACTTCAATTGTACTATTTGATATTAATATCACAATCATCACTATTATCACTATCAATTTGGAAAAAGAATCAAGGAAAAGTGAAAAGCTAGCTAGATATGGTACTTATGTATATTATTTACTGCTCCAAATATTGGGTAAAGAAATATTATAAAAGTCTTGTTGTGTACGCACATGACAGGATCTCCTGAATATGTTCTTTGAGAAAGTGTACAAGCCCCTCCCTCTGGTGTTCAATCTTATTCTTGCTATGTTATGGCACCATCCTGAGAACTTTAATGTTGAGAAAGTCAAGGTGGTTCACTATTGTGTTGCTGTAAGTATTCTTTCTCATTCATAATTTGTGAAATCTAAGATCATGCATAAGATGATTAAAAAAAAATAAAAACTTGTGCATGTATAAGATAAATGATATTTGATATTTTTTGTTAACCTTCTCCATTATAATCCACGTAAAATAGGGAGCAAAACCATGGAGGTACACTGGCAAGGAAGATCGCATGGACAGGGAGGACATCAAGATGTTGGTGAAAAAATGGTGGGATATTTATGACGATGAATCCCTTGATTTTAAGGGTGAATACCCAGTTTCAGAGGAAGAGACATTCTCAAAGTCTTCCATTATGGCTTCCATGCCTGAGCCCACCATTTCCTATATTCCTGCTCCCACTGCTGCTTGAGTGTTAACTAATAAGAAGAGAGAACTGTTGGAAGTTAGTATTTTCACAGAAAATACATATATGAAGCTGCTTAATATAGGTGACCTTATTAATATTATAAGAAGTATCTCTACTTCTAGTTGAAACGTGAAAGAATGTATAACTTTTGTCTTGATTGTATATCAAGAACTTTTATTAAGAGACTTTCATGTATTATTGTTCTTCTTCTTTAATTCTAGAACAGTGTTTGTAATGACATGGTCACACTTACTTTGGATATCATCCGGTTATTACATAAGTACAATTGTCGGCAAATCTAATATCGCATCTTATCTGTGCTTTATTCTCATTCCAAAAGTTAAATGTATTAAAATAATTATTAAATTCATTCTACTTAAGAATTTGTTTGGATTGAGGGGAGAGAGAGAGAGTAGACGAGAGTAAAATGTGATCAATCATTATTAAGAAAATTTTGCACATGTATGAGTTGATCATTTGATAATCAAGTGATCCTAAGATTATTAAAGATAGAGGTTTAGCTATATACACTTGAAATGGGTGAAAAAAAAGTCCATTTTCATGAGTAACTTAATTAGTATTAAATCTGACAAGGTTCTCATTTATTTATAATTAACATTTTTATATATCTTTTTTTTATTATTAATTTTTGCCCTAACTTGATATCAAATATTTTCACCATCTCAAAATTTGTCTCACACCCTAGAGTCGTCAAGGACTAAGACATCATCAGGCCCAATAGCATCGCCAGGCACCCAAGGGACCATCAGGCCTCCCATGCGTTTGGTGATGCCAATGGTAGCAATTAGACGTTTACTCGTCTAGTACTTTATGTGGCTGACAAATCTCCCTTAACCGACAATCCTCCATACTTAGCTCCTCACCATTTACATGTACTCCTCCACTCAAGTATCTCCATATGAAAAGAACTTGCACATTAAGCCCAAAGATCCTTCTACATATTCGTATCCTCTAAACATGAGAAGTTAAGCACAAGGATCTCAAATCATTAACTCCACCCATAAGGAAAGAGCCTACATTCACCGGATCTTGATTAGCTCATATCACTATATAAGAACTACGCCCCCTCTTCTCCAAATGTAGAATTTCCTAGATCTCATACTTTGAGTTATTGGAGACCATTCAATCACTTGCTTAACCTTTGGAGAGTTTTTGGCCAACTCCCCACCAGTGCTCTTTTTAGGCTCTTCACCTTTCATTTTTCAGGTGCCTAGCCTAGCTAATCACTACGTGTGTGAACAACTGACTCACTGACAATTTTGTGCATCATAAAAACCTGACAAAATTAGACAAAAAACTATTAAGCTATCTAAATCTTAAAAGAAAAGGTTGATATGGATAGAAGAATTTCTTAAACCCATGGAAAAATGGCTCAACCCACTGAAAAAGACACATTCAGGAGTAAATTAAGTATCTTAAGATAAGCTTGAATTTTTGTCAAAAAAATAAAAAAAGATATGCTTGAATTTGGTATGAGTTAGAATTCACGGAATTGAAGATTCTTCATTGTTCAAAAAGGAAAATCGGGTGTCAATTTCTGTGACTTGATGCCAAAGTCACTATTAGTGTAAAAAAGGGCAACTCAATAGAGACGAACAATATGCATTGGCGACTTCCTGCCACTTCTTTGTTCCCCACTCAGAGAAAGAAATGGGCAAATACCTTTTTGGCTTGCAAATTACAAATACCCCATGTATGGGTATGGATGAGAAGTGAGAACTGTGTTATCATGTACGTGGCAGCTTTATGATGGGTTTGGACGATTATGTCAAATACCATCACCATGAGCCAATCACCTTCGTATTGGATTTTTGCTAGGTGATAGATTCCCAAACGAGCCAGCCCATTCTAGATACTCACATCATGATTACTATATTAGTCAAAACAAACCCATAGCTTATTGAGACATTAAGCCACTTGAGCGTAGGTCATGGGTAATGAAACAAATCCCCAATGTGAAAGGCAATAATTAGTGGGGCAAAGAAAAAGAAAGAAAAGAAAAGGAAATTCGATGTTCGACCCCCCCTTTATAAGCAATATTAGGGAAAAGGTATGAAGCTTGGGCAATTCATGACCTTTAGGCCTATAGCCAGTACGAAACTTGAGGCTTGAGCAATTCATGACCTTTAAGCTTATAGCTAGCCAGAGATCATGTAACCTTTTTTATTTATTTATTTTTAGTTTGAATCAAGTGGACATCCCAAATTCACACTGTTTGAACGATTTTGAACTTTTATAACTTGTTTGGATTGAAAGAGATAAAGAGGAAGTAGAGTATAGTTGGTAAAAAATGGGTTTAACTTATCTCTACTACTTTTTTAACTAGACATATCATTTTATTTTAAATATAAAATAACAAATAATAGTAAGTTTTAATCTTTACATTTTATTTAATTAAAAGATAATGAGGTAATCTCACATTAAAACAAAATGAGACCCCTTTTTAAAAGTACTGAAAAACCAAACATGCGTAAAAATTACTTTAGAAGAGAAGAGTCCATAACAATCTTCGTTTTTTTTTTTTTATCGGAAAAAAAAAATATCAGTTACATTATCTTTATTTAGAGTATGCTAAAATATCCTATAACAAAAAAAAAAAAAAAAAAAAAAAAAAAAAAAAAAAAAAAAAAAGTATGCCAAAAATCATCTGTCAGTCTGTCGCCATCATTTTGTCAACCAATAATGACAATGACAAATAATTAAACTATAGCCGTGTCGACAATACGTTCTGAACAATCACTCCACCAATAGTTTAATATACTTTTCAAATTAACCACCTCAATTCCAAACCAAAAAAAAATCAAAAGTTGGACCAACTCAAGGTCATATTGCTATGCTCTACTGAATTTTCAGAAACTTCATGGACAGGCGAAGCAAGCCATAATATACTAATATAGTTTACATCCATAAGCATCTATATTGATAGAACCATAATTTTAGTTATTTTACTCTATCAAAAATTATTTTATTTGTTTTATCTACTCACTCTACAAAACACTTATAATTTTATTTTAGTTTTCATTCATTTTTTATTTTATTATATCACTGTAGACCTAAAAAAGAGTTATTTAAATAAAAAAAAAAAGGACAATAGAAATTGCATTTGAGTTTCATTTGATGTTCATTTGTCATGCATTTACTCCTCATTTGATGCTTATTTAAGAGGCCAAGACTACCATTGCAGAACTCAAGAACAAAGGTCAGTAGGGTGGAATCTTTAGGATTGCTAATTTACTCTCCCAAAACTCCTCAACACTAATCTTCCTAGCCTCTCTCTATAAACTTCTAATCGAACCCACATCCAATAATCTCATAATCTCAACAAAGCACACATAATGGCCCCTGAAGTGCCTGTAGATGTGTTCAAAGGCACAAACAAGGTCTCTACTGCTCTTAACAATGGCTACTCTAAGGGGGCTTTCATAACATTTTTGGCTGGTAATGGTGACTATGTCAAGGGAGTTGTTGGTTTGGCTAAGGGTTTGCGCAAAGTCAAAAGTGCATACCCTTTGGTTGTTGCAATGTTACCTGACGTGCCTGAGGAGCATCGTGAGATCTTGAGGTCTCAAGGTTGCATCCTCCGCGAGATCGAGCCTATTTACCCACCTGAGAATGAAGTTCAATTTGCTATGGCTCACTATGTCATCAACTACTCCAAACTTCGTATTTGGAATGTAAGTTATATGTTAAAACTACTTACATAAATGCTTTTAACATGAATAGTGTTAATGAATGATGGTCATGCATCCTTTGGTTGCTAGTTAGTATAGTAGTATGAGATTTTTTGAGAGACAATATTGCTTTATGACTTTTTTTTAATTTCTTATTCAAAATAGAGGATAAGAATTCAAAACTCTTGAATGGTCAGGATGATACTACGAAATACAAGGGTTATGATGGGCTTTGATTGCCCTCCTATACATTTTTTTTTTCATCCTAAATAAATTGAAGTTGTTTTACTTTTACTCTTGAAAATAAATAAATGAATAAAATCTAGACTATGCGTTAGATTTATATGAAGCCTACCTTTTTTATTCAATCCTTTTTTTTTTTTTTTAGAAATATCAATGACAAAAATTCTATTTGAATGTAGCTAGGCTTATCATAAGGCACTGAGCCCGACTTGTTTGTTTTTTAGTTAAAAAAAAAAAAAAAAGTGAGGTTCAAAACACTAATCCCTATTTCATTTACTTCATATGCATATGCAATACATGTTTGCACATCCATATGACTACGTACACATTAACAGATATCTATTTGATTATAACAAAAATCTGTGTATGATGTGTAATTTGCAGTTTGAGGAGTACAAGAAGATGATATATTTGGATGCTGATATTCAAGTGTTTGAAAACATAGACCATCTGTTTGACACACCAGACGGCTACTTCTATGCCACCATGGACTGTTTTTGCGAGAAGACATGGAGCCATTCACTGCAATTCAAAGTTGGGTACTGCCAACAGTGCCCTGATAGGGTGCCATGGCCTGTTGACATGGGTTCTCCACCTCCCTCGTACTTTAATGCTGGCATGTTCGTTTTTAACCCTAGCCGTTCGACTTTTGACAAGCTTCTTGAGGTCCTCTATGCCACTCCGGTTACACCCTTCGCAGAGCAAGTGAGTTCTTCTTTTTGTATTTACAATCATTAATTGGTTTCCAATTTGTTGCTTTTTCTTGTTATATATGGATTTGCTAAGATTATTATATATGTGGTAAAATTTATGATATTTTTAATATTACTCATTTAACAATTGATTTTTTTTTTTTATAGCTAAGGTAATAAGTGTATTTTTTGAAAAGTTTTGTTAAATTAGTAAGTCGTGATTTGAGTAATATTACTTTTACATAAGCTTATTAAAAATAAACATCATTTTTGTTATAAAACAATCACAATAAACTAGGTTTATGGTCTTAAAAAAGTTGTTAGGAAAATAGTTCCCAACCATGGCTCGCCTTGTAGCTTTCATGCTCTAGGAAGAATATGATGGCAACTATAGGGGTGTGAATCATGTGATGCATTTTATTATCATAACAGAAGCAGTGACTTCAATTGTACTATGTGATATTAATATTACAATCATCATTACTATCTATCAATTTGGAAAAAGAATATCAAGTGAAAAGCTAGCTAGATATGGTACTCATGTATATTATTTACTGCTCTAAATATTTGGTAAAGAAATATTATTAAAAGTCTTGTTGTGTTCACACATGACAGGATTTCCTGAATATGTTCTTCGAAAAAGTGTACAAGCCCCTCCCTCTGGTATTCAACCTTGTTCTTGCTATGTTATGGCGTCATCCTGAAAACATAGATGTTGAGAAAGTCAAGGTGGCTCACTATTGTGCTGCTGTAAGTACTCTTTCTCATTTATAAATCTAAAATCATACATGAGATAAAATTTTAAAAAAATAAAAACTTGTGCATGTATAAGATAAATGATATTTGATATTTTTTTGTTAACCTTCTCCATTATATTCCACGTAAAATAGGGATCAAAACCATGGAGGTACACTGGCAAGGAAGTTAACATGGACAGGGAGGACATCAAAATGTTGGTGAAAAAATGGTGGGATATTTATAACGATGAATCCCTTGATTTTAAGGATGAAAACCCAGTTTCGGAGGAAGAGACATTCTCAAAGTCTTCCATTATGGCTTCTATGCCTGAGCCCACCATTTCCTTTATTCCTGCTCCCACTGCTGCTTGAGTGTTAACTAATAAGAAGAGAGAACTGTTGGAAGTTAGTGTAATCCCATCTTTTCTTTTCATTTTTTTTTTTTTTTTTTTTGTCTTCCCTATTTTATACTTTTTCTAGGCTACTTGGCCTTTCTTTGTTGTGAGAGTTCACAGAGAATACATATATGAAGCTGCTCAATATATGTGACCTTATTTATATCGTAAGAAGTATCCCTACTTCTAGTTGAAACTTGAAAGAATGTATAACTTTTGTCTTGATTGTATATCAAGAACTTTTATTAAGAGACTTTCATGTATTACATGTATATTCTGAATGTGATGTATATGCATGCATCTCTCTCTCTCTCTCTCCCCCTTTCCAACTTTATTATTCTTTTCTTTAATTCTAGAACGTAGTGTTTGTGATGTCATGTTCACACTTGCTTTGGATATCATCCGGTTATTACATAAGTACAATTGTCGGCAAATCTAATATTGCATCTTATCTTATCTGTGCTTTATTCTCATTCCAAAAGTTAAATGTATTAAAATAATTATTAAATTCATTCAGCTTAAGAAATTGTTTGGATTTTAGGGAAATTCATTCCGCTTAAGGAATTGTTTGGATTTTATTTTTGGGGGGGGGGGGGGGTTGGTGGTTGTGGGTGTGAGAGGAGTAAAATGTGATCAGTACAGGAGAAAATTTTGCACACATATGAGTTGATTGTTTGATAATCAAGTGATTCTAAGATTGTTGAAGATAGAGGTTTAGCTATATATTCTTGAAATGGGTGAAAAAAAAGTCCATTTTCATGAGTAACTTAATTAGTTTTAAACCTAATAGGGAATATTTTCACCATCTCAAAATTTGTCTCACACCCTAGTATCTTCAAGGACTAAGACATCGTCAAACCCAATAGCATTGACAAGCACCCAATGGAGCATCAGGCCTCCCACACGTCTGGTGATGCCAATGGCAGCAGTCAAACGTTTATTCATTTGGTACTTCATGTGGCTAACAAATCTCCCTTAACCAAAAATCCTCCATACTTAGCTCCGCATCATTTGCATGTCCTCCACTCAAGTATCTTCATATGAAAAGAACTTGCATATCACGCCCAAAAATCCTTCTATATATTCGTATCCTCTAAACATGGGAAGTTAAGCACAAGGATTTGGGTCATTATCTCCATACTCTCCCCATAAGGAAAGAGCCTACATTCATGGGATCTTGGTTTGCTCTATATCATTATATAAGCACTAAGCCCCTTCTTCTCCAAGGTATGTAAAATTTCATAACTCGCATACTTTGAGTTATCGGAGATCATTCAGTCACTAACTTAATCTTTGGAGGGTCTTTGGCCGGAACTTCACCAATGCTCTCTTTAGGTTCTTCACCTTTCATTTTTTACGTGCCCCTAGCCTAGTCACTATATATGTGGACAATTGACTCACTAACAATTTTGTACATCATCAAGACTTGACAAAATTGACCAAAAACTATTAAACTATCTAAATCTTAAAGGAAAAGTTTGATATGGATAGAAGAATTCCTTACCCCCGTGGAAAAATGGCTAACCCATTGAAAAAGACCACGTTCAGGAGTTAATTAAGTATCTTAAGATAAGCTTGAATTTTTTGTCAAAAAAAGAAAAAAAAAGATATACTTGAATTTGGTATGAATTAGAATTCACGGAATTGAAGATTCTTCTATTGTTCAAAAAGGAAAATTGGGTGTCAATATCTGTGACTTGATGCCAAAGTCACTGTTAGTGTAGACAAAGGGCAACTCAATAAAGACGAACAATATGCATTGGCGACTTCCTGCCACTTCTTTGTTCCCCTCTCAGAGAAAGAAAGGGCAAACTGTGTTACCATACACGTGGCAGCTTTGTGATGGGTTTGGACGATTATGTCAAATACCATCTCTATCAGCCAATTAACTACCTTTGTTTTGGATTTTTACTAGGTGATAGATCGAGCCAGCTAGCCCATTCACATCATGAGGACAAATTTGCAAAATGCCCCTTTTGGGCAAACTAAGTAGCGTTTTACCCTCTTTCTCAAACTAATTATGGAAATGTCTCTCTTTTGAAACTCAATTTTCTCAAAATCGAGTTATAAAATAAATAAAATAAAATTCTGGAGCCCTATAGCCGCGTTTTTAAAAACCTATAGTGACATTTTTAGGACCTATAGTGACGTTTTGTAACTCGACTTCCAATAAATCGAGTTATAAGCAATTTTTTTAATTTTTTTTTTTACCTATAACTCGACTTTATATAAATCGAGTTACAAAACACCACTATAGGTCCTGAAAACGTCACTATAAGTCCCTTAAAAACGCCGTTATAAGGCCTAAATCAATTTTGAGAAACTCGATTTTCAAAAGAGGGACATTTCTCTAATTAGTTTGAGAAATATGGCAAAACACTGCTTAGTTTGCCCAAAAGGGGCATTTTACAATTTTGTCCCACATCATGATTACTATATTAGTCAAAGCAAACCCATAGCTTATTGAGACATTAAGCCACTTAAGCGTAGGTCATGGAGAATGAAACAAATCCCCAATATTTTGTGAAAGGCCATAACTAGTGGGGCAAAGAAAAAGAAGGAAAAGAAAAGAAAATTCGATGTTTGACCCCACTTTATAAGCAATATTAGAAAAAAGGTATGAAGCTTGGGCAATTCATGACCTTTAAGCCTATAGCCAGTACGAAACTTGAGGCTTGAGCAATTCATGACCTTTAAGCTTATAGCCAGAGATCATGTAACCTTTTTTTATTTTTTTATTTTTAGTTTGAATCGAGTAGACATCCCAAATTCACGCTGTTTGAACAATGTAGGACTTTTATGACTTGTTTGCATTGAGAGAGATAAAGAGGGAGTAATGTAGAGTTGGCAAAAAATAGATTTGATTTACCTTCATTACTTTTTTTAACTAGACATGTCTTTTTATTTTAAATATACAATGACAAGTGGTAGTGAATTTTAATCATCACTTTTTATTTAGTTAGTAAATAATGTAGCAATCTCACATTAAAACAAAATGGAATTCCTTTTTAAAAAGTACTGAAAAAAAAATACTTTAGAAGAGAAGACTAGAAGAATCCGCAACAATCTTCATTTTTATTATTAGGAAAAATAAATCATCTGTTACATTATCTTTATTTAGAGTATGCCAAAATATCCTATCAAAAAAAAAAAAAAAAAAGAGTATGCCAAAATAAGATCTACCATCATTGTGTCAACCAATAATGACAATGACAAACAATTAAACTATAGCCGTGTCGACAATCTGGTTCTGAACAATCACTCCACCAATAGTGTAATACAAATTAACCACCTCAATTCCAAACCAAAAAAATTAAAAGTTGGACCAACTCAAGGTCATACTGCCATGCTCTATTGAATTTTCAGAAACTTCATGGACAGGCAAAGCAAGCAATAATATAGTTTACATCCATAAGCATCTATATTGGTGAAGCCATAATTTTAGCTATGTGGCTTCACTAAAAACTACTTTATTTATTTTACCTTTTTATTTTACAAAACATCTAACTTGAGTGGTTTTATTTTAGTTTTCAACACAATAAAATAACATAAACAACATAATAAAATAATTTAAAAAAAAAAAAAAAAAAAAAAAACACCACAGCTACCTTCACCAACAGCCACAACCACCCCTCTACTTTGGCAACCATAACACAACGAATAAAAAAACAAAAAAAATTAAAAAAAAAAAAAAACAAAACAAAACAAAACAAAACTATAAAAAAAAAAAAAAAAAAAAAAAAAAAAAAAAAAAACAATAAAACAAAACCACAACCACTAGCCATGACAACCAACCATCACAACTACAACCCACTGCCACAACCACAACCATAAACCACGAAACCCATAGCCAAAATCCACAAAACCCACTGCCAAAGTCAAAATCATCCTCCACCCAGTGCCGGCTCAAGGCCTAGGCCTAAGGCCCCACAACAAATAAAAAATTTCCCTACTAAAAAAAGGCCCCATCTCCCTTAGTGAAAAGCCTAAAATTTTATAAAAATATAACATTTTTTAAATAATTAGTACTCTTTGTTAAGAGCGATGCTAAAAATACCATAAATTTTATTATAGATTTAACTGACATTTCACCAATCATATAAAAAAGTAATTCAAACACAAATAAATTAAGTTATTGAAATTCATCAATTACACTCATAATCACATTTATTGTAAATATTTTGTAGTATTTTTAGTCTTTTTCTTTTTCATTTCTAACATGGCTTTAAAAATAGGAGACCAATAAAAATTTAACCCAATCGAAACCCTAAGATGTTTCAAATAAAATGCTGCAAATGTGATAAATCACCAATGATGACTAATTTCTTACTAAGCCACACACCAAATAATATCTATCTATCTCTTTCTCTTAAAAAGAATATATAAAATTAAAATTTAGATTACAACTGTACTTAACTATGCATAGTCATACATCCAAGTTAAAGTAAGTTTCTTTTGATTCAACTATAATATTCAATCTTCTATTTGAAATTAACCTTAGTTGAGCTAGTATTATTCATCAATTTCTACATTTACATCAAATTAATCTTAATTTAATTAGTATTATATAATTTTATTTAATTAATGTTTACATATAAAAAGGCCCCATATAAAATTTTTGCCTTAGGCCCCAAATTTTGTTGGGCCGGCCCTACCTCCACCACTACCATAACCAAAATCAACCACCACAGCCACCAAACCCATATGAAAACACACATAAAAAACCCAATCATAGCAAAGAGGGAAGAGAGATGGGTGGCGACTTAGGTTGGAATAGGCAAGGTGGGTTTGTGGCAACTGCGCGAGGTGAGATTAGCAATGGGCAGGGGTGGGTCGAGCTATGCAAAGTGGTTAACGAGGTGGGTCATAGCTCGGCAAGCGAGGTCAACGAATGTGGTGACTGGGTGGTTAGGCGAATGTGGCGACGAGGAGTAGAGAAGAAAATGGAGGACTGAGGGGAGAGAGGGCACGAGATGAAAGATGAGAAGGAAAAAAAAACAAAGGAAAAGAATAAAATATTCCTACCAGTGTGAACACTACAATAAAATAGTTTTTTACTTTATTTTATTTAACCTTTGAGCTTCAGTGCTGGCAGTGCACAGACATCTTTGGCTATGCACTGTAGTTGAGAAGCCAAATCTTTTTATTATAGTTACACCATTGCAGCCCCAGTAATCCTCTAACCATTTAGTCGGCATGTAAAAGAGTACTATCTAAAGTCTATCCATGCCCATTATAATATTGCCAATTGGCGATTGGGTGGCTAAGCAAATGTGGCGATGAGAAGTAGAGAAGAAAATGGTGGACTGAGGAGAGAGAGGGCACGAGATGAAAAATGAGAAGGAAAAAAAAAGGAAAAAAATAAAATATTCCTACTAGTGTGTACACTACAATAAAATAGTTATTTATTTATTTATTTATTACTAATGCTCTAGCCATTTAGTTGGCATGTGAAAGAGTACTATCTAGAGTCTATCCATGCCCATTATAATATTGCCAATTCGCGATTGGGTGGCTGGGCGAATGTGGCGACAAGGAGTAGAGAAGAAAATGGAGGACTGAGGAGAGAGAGGGCATGGGATGAAAAATGAGATGGGGAAAAAAAAGGAAAAGAATAAAATATTCCCACTAGTGTGAACACTACAATAAAATAGTTATTTATTTATTTAATATTATTTTTTTTTCCCTTTGAGTTACGATGCACAGCCATCTTTGGTTATACACTGTAGTTGAGAAGTGATGTGCATTGATAATAGCTTAATTTTGCATATTTATATCATTATTAGAAAGTATTATCATACTATTTTGAGTTAATTCATGCATTTTATATTTGGTTTTAAAATAATGTTGTATAATCAATTTTGTGCTTAATTGAATTTGATTGCGTGAATTTGTCTTTTGTAGGAGAATGAAATTAAATAAGTAGATTTATGCAAAGAAGAAAACTGATGGACTTTACTTTTACAAGGACCATCATGAAGTCAAAGAAGGCCAACTCAATTAAATTTAAGTCCAAGGAGCAAGGAATCGAAAGAAATTTACACCAAATCCAAGTCCAATTCGGATTAGGATTCCAGCCTGCACATCAATTAATATTTTGGGCATAACTTTTGGCTCAAATGTCCAATCGAGAAGATTCAAGTTGGGCTGGAAATTTAACTTAAAGAACTACAACTTTGTAGTTTACCAAAAGTCTGAATTCGAACGTTAAATGGGCCAAAATCATCGGTTAAGTGAAGTCTAAAAATCTGGAATTTTCTCCAAACGAGAATTTAACTTGTAATAGGATTCCTTAACCTATTTAAAGACTCTTTTAGGCAAAATTCAGAGGGGGCTGAGGCTAGTGCTAAGGCTAAGGGCTGAATGTATAGAGGGCTAAATTTATAATTAGGGTTGAGAATGAAACCTTATTAAGGATTATTAGTAATATTTGTATGATTTGATTTTTCCCACAATAGTTGCTTTTTAATGATTTAAATTCTTCTTACTTCATATCAATTAACTAAGATGTGATTCTAAATATGAGTTCAATCATGTTTTTCTCATGATTTAAGATTTGTCTTAATTAATTTAATGCTTGGTATATTATTTCTTGATTTTAAAATTAGATATCTTTTGTAATTTGTTTGTCAACAGATACAATTGATGATTTGATTTTATACCTAGGGAGCAAAGAAGAGCATACTTTAGATATTTAAATAGGAGTTTTAATGATAATATTTTCCATGATAGCAAGATTGATTTCTAGATTATCATGCAATAGTTAGGAAAAATTAATAATCATAAATATATACTGATATAAATTAACAAGACAAATTCTAAAACCTTAATTCTTTTCTTTAGATTATTTACATCTCTTTACTGATTTATATTATATATTTGCTTAGTTTAATTCTTTGTTTAGTTTATTTAATTGCAAACAACCAATTTTAATTAAACTAGATTAGGATTAATTTGGTTAAGAATTAATTAATTTTCCTACGTTCATTCATATCCCTGTGGGTTCGACCTCATTTTTGTCAAACTATACTTCGGTTCGATTCGTACACTTGCGAATATTTTAAAATTTCAAAAGAAGCCAAATCTTTTGATTATAGCTCCACCATTGCAGCCCCAGTTTTGTGATTAGTGGTCCTAAAAAGCAATATAAATTTTTAACACCACCAAAATTGATGCTCTAACTATTTAGTCGGCATGTAAAAGAGTACTATCTAGAGTCTATCCATGCCCATTATAATATTGCCAATTGCCAAGGCACAGTGGTAGCCAGGCTGGACTTTCTAATATGCAGTTGAAAAGCCAATCGTCTCAACATGAAATGGTTTAAACGGCAATAGCAAACGGGCCAGCCAACACCAAAACCTAATGTTGGGTTAGAAATTAGACCTTCTTGAAATACAAGAAATTAGAAAAACCACGAGTGAAACTTGCTTAACAGACTACCATAGTTACAAAACTTTACAGATACGGGTTGGTCAAATGCATGATGCAAGATACTACTATATATCCAAGGGACTGAAGGGACCGTCGTCACCTTCTTCGTATTCCTCTTCTTGAAACTCTAGCACCTGGAGGCTGTCATTTTCAAAAAGAAAAGGTGCAAGTTCGCTTTTCCGGTTGGACTTTCTATCATTCATCTCTATAACCGAGATAATCTTTTCCTTGATACAATCTTCAACAATTTCACCTCCAACTCCCTCAGACTGCAAACCAAGAAGAGAGAAGCATTCTCCTTGGAAGCTTGAATCCTTGGAGGACAAGATTAGGCCAGCAATGGTTTTTGCAAGATCAGGGGCACAACTGCGAATCTGAAAAATGAAAAGCACCAAGTTCAGACTCAACTCATCAACAGGAGTACGTCAAGTTGATAGATCAGCACAAAATAAGATGCTTACTTAGTCGTGAACCGCTGTCCACGGACAGGTAAAATCCTTAATAACAAGAAAAAAAAAATCCTTCCTCACAACAGAGAGAATTATATATAGTTATATACATTCTGGTTCATGCCGTATGAGATGCAACTTGTATGTTAACCCTATAAGAGGGGACAAATTTGTTAATTTTATTAAAGTTTTTCTCAAAGCAATGCATGTTCTTGATAACTCAATTTTCAAGTTCTCTTGATTTTGTTTGACAGTAAATGCATCAAACCCTGCAACAATAGCAAGAATTTACGGTTTGATTATAGTGCTACACCATTATGCCATTTGTTAACGTGCAAAAATGTACCGCTTATATAGACTTTGACTAAGGCAATTACATATAACAACACAAACACAATGCATAATCCCTCATAACCAAAATAATTTTAGATTTATAATCCATGTGTTAGAAAATTAGGAGAAATCATTTTCATTTTGAGCATTATAAAAAGGACACAGTTTACCTCTAAAAACTAGTTTGGCAGAATCTCCTCCAATCCATTATTTAGCAATTCAGATGACCATCCATGTGTATTTTAGTCACATGACTCAATTAAATTATCTAAACAAATCATAATAACTATTTAAATAATTTGTGATTAAAAATATGTGTGTATGCTCAATTTGACTTGTCATGTAATGGGTTGGATGGAATTTTCTCCAAACTAGTTTGAAGGAAAATTCTGATCATATAAAAATATGAACTTCTGGAGCTCCCTTGGATGAAGTGTTGACCTGCTGAAATTTGAAAATTCATAGATTTATTGTTGTAAAAAGTAATTTGTTATGATGATAACTGCACATGTTAGAAAACCCTATACACACACACACACACACAAACAAATAATTGTAGACGAGAATAGTGACATGACATAAAAATATTAATGCATAATAAACATCAACATTATTTTCTTACCCACTACAGTAGAAATTTTAAAGACGTCATCTACTTGTGAGAGAGAGAGAGAGATTTACCTTGAGGGCGTGGGCACTTAGAAGAACTCCGGCATGCTTTTCCTTCAAATCATCCAATGCAAGTTTCACTGATTTTTTTATAAGATTTCTGTCAAGTTGAGTTTTCCTTGCTGATGGTATCATATCTTTGGCGACAAGTCAAGGAAGAGGCATGTACACAGTACTTATGTCCAAATTTCTTTTTTTAGTTTCACATGTCTAAGTTGTTTTCTTTAAAGTCTACAGAAAAGATATCCAATGAAAGAAAATTTTAAATCCGTAAAGGGACTGAGGCCCTGCTGACCCCCCTGTGCCAATATATTAACATATAGTGCAAAACACTCCTACATACCTACAAAAACGCATAAATATATGCATATATAAATGTAATGGGAACTACGATCAGAAAGCATAAAAGGGTTGACATTTAGCCATATCAGAAACTGAAGCTTATTTTACAAACTAGGATATTGATCATGGTAACAGTGGAGGACAATGTCAATATGAGCAGATGGTGGCAAGCCTTCCCATTCCAGCAATGCATAGCCATGTTGGTTCATGATACTACCCAAAGTCAATCCATAACTTCTCCAGTCAATGCTAGTTAATGCCTTCACAGATGAAGGGGGAATTGAACAAGGCGTGAAATCTTTAAAACACAAAACCTGAATACAAAAAAAGATTCACAATCATCCAAATCCTTTATGAGGAGAACCCAGGTTCAAATCCCCCCACCCCCCACTTATCGAAACAATTGAATTATTCCAATATTATTAATCTATATTTCCTCTAATGAACTTCATTGGTCTTTAAATTCTTTCTTCAGATAGTTAATTTGAACACATCACATCATATCAAAATTCTTCTATGCTGAAATTCATTTGCACATGGTTTGGACTATATTAACCCCTCATTCCAATATGATAAAATAGCATACCTAAAGACATGGTATAAGTATATTACCAAATTCAAAGTAGATTATATTTTTGACAGTAGATTATTGAGTAATAATTCAACAGCATCTTTTGTAAATTTCATATATATGAGCAAGTTGTCTTGGATTGACCCAGGGGCAGTATAGCCTAAGACACCTACCTTTCTTCCATCCCAAAAGTCATTCGCACATGGTTTGGACTTCGGACTAATATACTAATCAATCATTCCAGCATATGATGACATTAGCATACCTAAAGACATTGTATTGCCCAATTCAAAGTAGATTAGATGGTTAACACAGGATTAACTTCATAATAAATTCAACCGCATGCTTTTGTAAATTTCATATATATGAGAAAGCTGTCTTGGATTGATCCAATGACAGCATAGCCTAAAAAATGCACGAACCTTACTGCATACTTTGCAAATTTAAATAAAGGGAAATGTGAAATCCATGAAAATGAAGGAAGTAAATTGTTTCACAAGTTTCCAAGAAAGTTGTCCAACAATAGGAATGGGCTTTAATCCTTCCACTTTCCTATATCAAGGTGGGAGCAGAGATTGACAAAACTCTAACCAATCTACAACTTGATCAGATGATATTTTTAAAGCATATATTATGGGAATTGAACTTGAGTGACATCATAACAACGTAAGAGCCTTACTAGTCAACAAAGTGATTCATATGTTGATGTCTGATTTGCTTGATATTCAATAACCGTTTGGCCTCTATATACAAACAAATCCTAAAATTCAACATCTTATTGCACAGACACATTTGTATAAATGAAAAGGAAAAGAAAAAAAAAGTTGATTGATAACATCCTTGCCACTGACATATTTAGGCTCTCTGGAACCAAAAAATTAATATTTCTGAATTAGTGCTCATAGATCTTACTCTATGCCTTTTGTACCTGATCGTATCATGGAACTAACATTTTTTTGAATAAGTTCATGGAAGTTACGTCTTCTGTCATTATATATTCGATCAGGAATTAATTTTGAAGAAAAAGCAAACCATGAGCTATAACAGGTGTGGTAAAAAAACAACATTTTACAAATATATCTAGCACGCAACTTCTGCATTCAGTGGCAAATGAATTTATAATCATAAAGTTCTATAGCAAAAAAAGGTTACATAGCTGGGCTTTAATAATTCTTATGCAGAATACAAGCAAATGCAAGTAATCCAATTTCCAATCAGGCTTCACATTTTAACAAGATATATTTGATAGTTATTCTTTGTTACAAAAGAGCTGAAATGGTGTAAAATTGAAGAGAAGAAATATACCTCACTTTTAGCACCACATGGTCTGAAGCAACTACTGGTTGGCTCTGATATTTCACTTATCAAAATGACAGCTTCCATCACCAGTCCAGTATTCCTAAGGCCTTCTGTGCAGCATGCTATTCCACTCCCAACCTTGAGATGCTCCCTAACCAGAGGTTCATTAATAGATAGATCATCAAGTAGAGGCTTACAAATTATTGAAATTAATATTCACATGATTAAGCTTGCAATATTTTACAAAGAATATAGCTAACCACACAACAATGGAATTAATAACTCTTGCCTGATTCATCCTCTTTTCTCCTGAATCAATGCAAGTGGAACCCAGAAGATAAATAGGAACATAAGCATGAATTTGGTGTATGAACTTACAAACTTGGAAAGCATGAGCCACACTTTTTATTTGAGCTATTTCCATGCTTTAAAATATAATCTTCAAGGCCTGACTTCAAACGTTCAAGATTTGAGGCTGAAAAATGTAAGGGATTGGACTCATTTGCCAGAAAGACATTTTCATATCGCAATCCAGAAGCATCATCATGTTCAACTACCAATTCATACGCAACATTCTGGACAAAATATAAAGGTTATCAATTAGTTAGTGTCATTGTGATCATCACAACTAGACAAATTGCATAATCCTTCTCTTATTGAATGTTAAAAGTATGAAATAAATATTACACAAAATTAATCAAGCTCAAAGTTATAAGAGGAGATTTTCTAGCACATCAACAATTTCTTAAAGGTCACCATTGTTTACCCCAAAAAAAAAAAAAAAATAAATAAACATGTAAGCCTTAAAAAAAAAAGTAAAAAATTTCTTCAGTTCTTTTCACGAAGTACAAGATAATTAATAACATGAAAATCTTTATTACGTAAAGCAAGAATAGTAAATAGGACTCACAGGAATCTTTAGAACGAGCATCTGCAAAACCAATAGGGAACAGATTAGAGTAAATAAAGAGAAAACTGAAGAAAAGGTTTTCAACAAGCACTTGATGAAGAAGTATGGAAAGTGAGTTAATTAAGAAATGTAAACATTGAAGCAATCTATTATCAATCAAGCACTTGACAAAGAAGTATGGAGAGTGAGTTAAGAAATGTAAACAGTGAAGCAATCTATTATCAATCAATTAGAACAAAAGACACCATATTCCAATCAATTATGATTTTAAGGATCCTCAAATTGCTTTAAAAGTGCATACAACACTTAACTTGATTCAACCACTACAAGCCCTGAAAAACAAAAGAACTATGTCCCAGCAAGAATAATACTAAGTCACTGTGATCTTAAATTCTTCCATTAACTTGACCACTAGCCTTGTCAAACATATTAGAGTGAGAGAGAGAGAGAGATGTTCAACATACACAATACTACATCACTGTAATCTCAAGTCCTTTCTTTAATCATTTTCAAGACCATGTATGTGTTTTTTTTTGCAATACAATATTAATTATTCAAAAGTTGACAAGCAATCTGATCAGGTATTTGCAGTTAGTCAAAAGCAAGTAACAAATTATAAACCTACATTGTTTGACAGAAAAGAAACAACTGAATCTGCAGAATAGGGATAACAGACCTTTTGAAAGAAACAATTGATCTCCGCCACTAAAACATCAAGACTTTTGGAGATGGAAAGACATACTTCAGTCCCACTGAAAAAAAAAAAAATCATCAAATAATTATGACAAGGTAATCTATAAATCAACAACCTAAAAGTTCAATTAACTTGCATGCCTGAATTTCACACCATTCTTAGGGTTTGGAGGTAGCCTAGTCAGCCTCCTGGCAGATGCACTTTCTTTTAGATTTAACTGATAATTAAATACCTCATTGTCGCATATGCCTGCAATCTCCCCAAATAACACCAGCAACACTAAAATAAATGCTAAACATTTAAATGAAACAAAACAGTATATATAGATATATATGAATTCAAATAAGAATTTTCAAGGTTGCGTTTGGAAACTTGAATTTGGAATTGGATTTTAAATCAATAGATTTGAAATGCCTTGGATTTTGATCACTCAAATCCAAATTCACATGCCCAAATCCTGCTATCCAAAACGCACCACAAGAATCTGGCCTTCTCGGTTCCAAGAATTACTATAATTCATCCACATGGTCAATGGAAATTAACAGATAACCCTAAACCAAACATGCAGGAAACACAATCACGAAGTAATTCATAAACAACCTTGCTCATGGTACATAAAAGTAGTTGTTTTCAGAAAAGTTATTATATCACATCAAAGCACAATTACCCTTAGAAAACGAAACTTACTAGTAGTTCTGACAGAAAGCACTCCATCTGCATCACAATGCCAGAAAAACAATCGCATATAAACAAACTCCCCACAAATTCAAATAACTATACAGTTTTTCCAACGCGAAAACGACTACAGCCAATGTTAGCATTAATTGAACCTCAGTTCTCTCTACTTACCCCACTTTTCGGCATTAACAGCTTCCCTCGGAAACTTCAAGTCCTGAAACTCCTCCAGGCAGCTTCCAATCCCGGTATCCGAAACTGCTCATTACGGAGAAAAAAAAAAAAAAAAAAAACCAAACCTCTTAGAAATTCACTTAGCCAAAAAAGGAAACGTTTATCGACAATATTCGAATTAAAACGACGTAGTTTTAGCCTCTGTTACCTTCTCTGCGACATTATGAAACTATGAGCGATTTTGCAAATTTATCACAATACTCAAAAGTAAAATCAAATTAATAGAGAGAGAGAGAGAGAGAGAGAGTTACTTGAAATGCGAAGTAGGAGAGGACCGGAATTTGGAGAGAATTTGAGAATAACAGAGAGTCTGCATAAATCTTCGGACAATCGGCATCTTTGAATCGCAGAAGAAATTAACTGTAAGCAATAAGGATCAGAAATGGCTTGCGATCGACGAATAAACATGAGATTTCTTTTTAGGGATTGGAGAATTTGACTTACATGCAGACAGATTGGGTGAACTGAAGCAAACTCCATTGGAGAGAAACTCTGTGAAGGAATTTTCCCGCGCGATTGAGAGGAAAATTTGGGAGCCGAAGGGTGATTGTGAAAAGGCGAGAGACAAGGCTAAAACTGAATTGAGTAACATGGACCTGACTCAAACTTAAGTATAATGGGCCTGCGGCCTCGCAGCCCAAACTTGGAAGGACGTTTATAGTCCTATCACAATGGGGGTAAATTGAACTTGTTTTCCCAAGTTTTTCCACTATTATTTGTTACACTCATATATAGAATAAAAGACTTTGTATTTCTTAATATGCAAACTATTTAAATAGACCTCTCCCGAATAATTGAGAAAAAAAAATACTTAAAAAAATCTTGAATTTCATAGTATACCCTCCACTTAAACTATCATCCACACCCTTCCATTAGGAAATTTGAAAATTTTCAAAGTTTTTTTTTTTTCCTAAATAGGATTTTTATTACATTTTTTTCAATCATTTAAGAGAAGTTGATATAAATAGTTTTCATTTTAAAGAAGATGTGTCTTATTACAAAGTAGAGAGGAGAGGAGGTGAGTGTACTGTGGGGGCCTTTTCTGCTATGTTGGGTTGGGCTGCCCTTTTGTAATCGTAGGCCCAAGTGTTCTGGGTTGCAGGAGTCGAGACCGGGCCAAATGGAACTCAACTTGGCCTGGCTTGTGCGCGAACTATGCCTCGTCTGCCAGGGGGCGCTTTACCGCAGGCTGAGTTGACTCAGAGAAAAGCTTACGGCAAACAGAACCCCTTTTTAGAGAAAAAGTGCTTGCAGCAGGCAGAGCTGTTTTAGAAAAATGCTTGTGGCAGGCAAATATTTGACGAATAGAAACATACATTCTGGAATGACCAGATAACTCTTTTAATGGAAAATGATAAAATAATAACACTTAACCATAATAACACTTAACAATCCTTAAATAAATAGTGAAGAGAATGGCGATAAAATTAATCAATGGACATGGAATAAATTTGGTTTCGTCCGCAGGGGTAAGGCCAAAGACGAAGAACACCCCTTCTCAACGCAACTAACCTCCGAGGAAAAGAAATCCTGCCGTGAAGTTAGTGGGTTTGAGGGAGGTGGACCCAAATGATCAATACCCGAAATGAATATGGAAGAGAGCAAGGATTTGAGAGGGAGAGAAGGGAAGAAACCTATCGGTGCATGCCACTAGCTCTCACTCTTTCTTTGTTTCTATCTTTCCTCTCTTTTGTTTTCTTTCTTTTCGTTTTGTTTTTTCTTAATGATTCCCACCCTTAGTGGTTTTCTTTTAGTGTTGTGCTTCCCCTGTTTTGCTAAACGTGTTACAAAGTAGTTTTTTTTCTTTTCTTAGTATTGCATTGCCTTCCACACCTCCTTTTTTTTTTTCTCTTTCTTGTTCATGGCAGAGGCTCCCTTCTTATAGTGCCTGCCGTGAACGGATTTTACTATTCTACCCTCCAACCGTTTTTGTCTGGTCTGGGAGTACTTGCCGACATTACTGTTCCGTCTGTGGGTTCCCCTGTTACGGGCACAGACACTTTTTTGTCCGTTAGTCTGCCGCGGTGATGTTTCTTCTCTCTCTATCCCTAGTGGCATGCACCTATTGGTTCTAGCTCAGCTTTGCCTCTTTTGGGTGGTATGTCATCCCAGCAGGACGTATCCCCCAAAAGAGTTTGGGCAGGAACCTTAAAACAGGCCTTCCCCTCTCCCCACCTCCAAACCGTGCCCTCTTACCTCTGACCCATGACCCCACCATGTCCTGTATTGGCTGGGTACAGGCTGGTGGTGCCTGGGCCTTGCGTGTGTTTACGTCTGAATCCTGCCTGTTGTTCATGCATTTGCCATGGACTGGAGACTTTGTTTGCCTGCCGTCCGTTTCTGGCTCTTTACAAGTTGCTATTCTGGTTTCCCGCTCCTTCAGGACCTGGGCTTTTACTCAGTGTTTGGGCTTTGTTTTTTTTCCTTACAGCCCAATTCGTTTAATTACTTTTGCTTTCTTTCCGCATTATCTAGCCTTCCTTGCCGCGGTGACTTTCTTCCTGCTGGGCCTTTTCTCAGGCCCGCCGTTCCAATTCTTTCCCCCAGTGGCCCAATCAATGGTGGCCATTGGTGTTCTTGCTCATGGGCTCTCATGTCCCTTTTTTCCTTGGGCCTCTCCGGCCCATTTCTTCGGACATCCTTGGTCCGTTTATTAACTCCGCATCCCATGGGCTTTTGCTAACTTAATTGGGCTTCCCCGGCCCAATTTCCTCATTCTCATCCTTGGGGTTCATGGGCTTGCCATTATCCCCTACTATCTTTGTTTACTTTACTTTGGGCCTGCCGCAGCCCATTTTCTCTTTTTCACAACACGTACTGCCCATGGGTGCTATTTTCTCTCTTTCCGGGCCTTTTAGGCCCACTTACTTCCTCAAGACCCATTTATTCGTATTGATGGGCCTGTGATCCACTTGTTCCTGCCGCCTGGGCCTAATGGTTTTCTCACTTGGTCTGCTGCCCACGTCGCTGGGTTAGGCTACCCTCGTCTATTTCGAAGAAATGACCCTCAACATGTACTAACAAAGAACTTCAAAAGAGGCTAGTGCAATTTTCCCAATCACTGAGGAAAATATTTACCTTCAAACATTTTGTAATGAATTTTTCTCTAGCCCACTATGTGGCAGTTGAATTGATCATCCACGTGTATTTTTAGTCTCATGACATTTTTAATGAATTGTGTGACTTGATTAAATAATATACATATAAATCATTATGTAGTGAGTCAAAAAAGATTTCTCCAAACTTTGTCCAATCAATAGTATCATTTCTAGATAGACAAGTATTAGTTCCCGGCCAGTTTGAGAAATCTCCTCCTACCTACCATGTAATGATTTATAAGACCATTTGTTTGTAATTATATTAAAACAAATCACTTTTAATAAAAAAGTCAAATGACTAATTAATAAAGTCATACTCCTACTACAGAAACTACAGATGAATAATTTCCTCCGTCACCATTTAATAGGTTGGTCAAAAATCAAAAGTTCGCACCCATTCCCCTTGTTTGCCTCTCTCTCTCTCTCTCTCTCTCTCACGAACGAATTCACATTCCATTTTCCCATCTTTAAACAAAGCCAAGGTCAAACGTCAAATTAGTTGGGCCAACGGTTTGCTTTCCATGGAGATGGAAGAATAAGTGGACTATATAGTATAAAACTATAGTGAGATTGAAAACGAAACTGAGTACTTTGAAGTATTGGAAATTGGATTCCTGACTTTGGTCATATTTCCAATTCCAATATCAACCCATTAATGATGCGATGGACCCATGTCTAAAGTGGCGTTGTTGTTGATTCTCTTGTGAGTGCCATGTTGGCATGTTTACAGATAGTTTTGAATACTATTTGTCACATAATTAAATTAGAAGGATATCAAAGCATAATATTAATTTTTTTCCCCTTCCAAATGTAATTACCCGTAAGCAAAACTATAATGCAGTTCCCTGATCAAACTAGGCTGGTCATATTATAGTTTTGTTTTACCTACCTCTGTACCATTATCTTAGTTCTAAAGTAACAATTCGGTTGGTCTTACCTCAAAAAAAAAAAAAAAATGCTAGTCAAACTATGAGTTCTGGCACTAGTACACTACACTAAAGAAAGTCAACCATTTCAGGCATAGTACAACAATAATTTATAGGCAAAAATCACATTTTTGTCCCTATATTTTCACGCAATTTTCACTTTGGTCTCTATCTTTTATTTTCGCCGATTTTAGTCCCTATTTAGAAAAACATCTTTCATTTTAGTCATTTCCGTCAGTGCCCTAACTGCAAAGTCCTACGTGACAGACAGAACTATTAAAATAATAATTAAAAATTTTATTTTGGCATTAAAAATGTCACGTTAGCATCTAAATTAAAAAAAAAAAATTAATTTATAAATTTTAACTAAAAAAATTTAAAACGGAATTAAAAAGCAAAAATCACATGAATTGAGATCTAAGTGTGTCTTGACTCTTGAACAATAACAACAAGAACACAAACCCAGATCTAAGAACACAAACCCATAAATTAAAATCCAAAAATTAAAAATCTCAAAATCATCATTTTCTCAAACCCAGCAAAATCATCCAAAAATACAACACAACCAACAACAATTATGATTGAAACCCACATAACATAGGTCAAATTATGATTGAAAGACTTCTAAGTAGCCGCTTGAACCAAATGCTAAGACCATTGCTTGAGAAATCATCTGAACCCTTTGAGTTTACCATTCAATTTGACAACTTCAATTCCATATTAAAACAAATCCCATTTATTTTTACAAAATTTCTAGCTCAAACTTGCTTAATATCATGGCTTAACACCCCTAACAAGACCTAGATAACAAAAGTAAAAAAGAAATCCTCAAAATATAAAGAGATAATAAAAACCCAATAATTCAACTCTTTAAATTCCAAGATTGAAGCTTTATGATTGAAAACATGGAAATACAAGGCGGAAATGGAAACAAATTGAAGAATTAAGAAGAAATTGAAAATGGGTTTTTAGGGTTGTAGCAAAATAACACCAATCTCAATCGCTGTGAAGGCTCCGAGGGCCTCTCTCTCTCTCTCTCTCTCTCTCTCTCTCAGAGCATGTGTTTCTGTGTTCTCTCAACTTTCTAATTTGTTTTTGCTGCCCCAACAACAAACCATCCTTCGTTTCTTTTAAAACCCCAAGTATCTTTGATTTTTTTACATCTTTGCCCTCTTCTTCTTCCTTTAGTTTGAAGAAGCTTACTGGAATTGTGAACCCGAGTTTGGGTTTGGGTGTGACCGCTAGATGAAGATCGAGGGCGACCTAATCGAAGGCCATGATGTCTTCAACTATAGGCAGGCCGTGATCTTTGAGATTTTTTTGTTTGGATTGGTCCTGTTGTATTTTTGGATTGATTTGGTACTTTGGGGCTTTAGGATTTGATGATTTTGCTGGCTTTGAAAAAATGGTGATTTTGAGATTTTTAATTTTAAGATTTTAATTCCTAGGTTTGTGTTCTTGTTCAAGACACACTTAGATCTCAATTAATGTGATTTTTGTTTTTTAATTCTGTTTTTAATTTTTTTTATTTAGTTAAAATTAATAATAATATATATTTTTTAATTTAGATGTTGACATCGCATTTTTTAATGCCAAAATAAAATTTTTTATTATTATTTTAATAGTTTTGTCTGCCACGTAAGACTTTGCCGTTAGAGCACTAACAAAAAGGACTAAAATGGAAAGTGTTTTTCTAAATAAGGACTACAAGCGGTGAAAATAAAAGATAGAGACCAAAATGGGAATTGCGTGAAAATGTAAGGACGAAACTGTGATTTTCACCTAATTTATATACATTAATTAGGAGAAGAATTAGGTGGTAGATAGAGGGTAGAAATTAATCATTCAATTTTGTATACGGCTTATTTTTTTATGAGCAAAATTTAGATATAGTACTTAGGTGCTGTTTGTTAGGCTCCCCTTTTAAGATTCTACCATGTTGATTTTTTCTCATGAGATGGAACTTTATTTTTTAGTTAAGTATCCACATATCAGAATTTTAAAAAGAAACCTACGGAACTACACCTAAGGTATTGTACCTAAGTTTTGTCCTTTTATTATAGTAGGGTTGTTATTATGTGCTTCGAGAATATATTCTCTCTCTTTCATATAGGTCATGTCTCACTTACTATAGGATCTACATGAAGAAAGTCAACCATTTCGGGCAGAGTACAACAATAATTTATATACATTAATTAGGAGGAGAATCAGGTAGTAGATAGAGGATAGAAATCAATCATTCAATTTTGTATACTACTTATTTTATTACGAGCAAGACTTAGATATAGTAATTAGGTGCTGTTCGTTAGGTTCCCCTCTTAAGATTCTACCATGTAAATTTTTTCTCATGTGATGGAACTTTATTTTTTAGTTAAGTATCCACATGTCAAAATTTTAAGAGAGGAACTGCACCTAAGGTATTGTACCTAAGTTTTGTCCTTTTATTATAGTAGGGTTGTTATAATATACTTCGAGAATATATTCTTTCTCTTTCATATAGGTCACATCTCACTTACTATGCGATCAACATGAAGAAAGTCACCATTTCAAGTAGAGTACAACAATAATTTATATACATTAATTAGGGGGAGAATCAGGTAGTAGATAGAGGGTAGAAATCAATCATTCAATTTTGTATACGGCTTATTGTATTATAGTAGGGTTGTTATTATGTACTTCGAGAATATATTCTCTCTTTTTCATATAGGTCACGTCTCACTTACTATGGGATCTACATGATATGAGAAAGAAGAATACACTTACCAAATACACAATAATTTTCCATTGTAGTATTAGCCCACTCTACATAACCACCCATGCCTTGCTGAAACATGAAATTAGTGTCATTGACCAAGTGTGCGTTTGGCTCCAAATTAAAAAGTCAGTTTATTGCTATTCAGCTAATTTTTGCTGTTATTCAGCTAATTTTTGCTACTATTCATGGGCTTTATTGCACTTTTAGTATTATTTATGGGTCTCACTGTACTATTTCAACTAACTTTTATTTTTATTTATAGTACTTTTAGTAAAAGTTTTCAATTTCAACAAAATAAGCGGATTTCAAACAGACCTATGTTAGAAGAAGTTGGATTTGGTTTTGGTTGGTAAAATTAGATTTGATACAAGGGTTCACTGTTCACATGAATCAGTGTGTTTTCTCAACTTGCTCGGTTGTCTTGATTTTGCCCAAGTCAATGTGATGGAGATGAGTCGGTATAGACAACAGTCTTATCATAGGAAAATTATTGAACGCTCATTATATAGAATTGACTTGCAATCTTTTTGCTACACGTTTTTCTTACCCAAAGGAGAAAAAGACTCACCAGGCAAGCGTGATCGGACAATTGTTCCTTATTTTGTTTTTGTTTTTCTAGTCTCTTAGTTGTTTAATAACATATTGCTGGTTCACTTATGAAAAGAAATAATTCAAAACTTTAGCAAAGATTCACTTAGCAAACTTTAGGTGCCAACTGCCAAGAGATTTTAGGTTTTAACTCATTTAATTGACTAATTCCAAAACATCTCGTGTTTAAATTTTTCTACCTTCAACTATTAATACATAAAAAAAATTAAATGTGCAAAATTTGTCAATATCAGCTTGTCTAACATTTTTTATTTATTTATAAAAAGTTTTAAAATTTCCTTAATAAAATCATTGGCATTACAATATCAATCAATAATTAGTATAAAAATAAAAAATAAAAAAACTTTTCTCTACTATTGTTATAATTATTGAATTATTAATAAAAATAATTACCAAGAAATTGCTTAGTAATTACAATTAACTGTCCCATCATCGGCACTTTTTTGATAATTACATGCAATTCTTGATAACAGCCGGTAACTACCGGCTACACATCATGTTCATGTCATTTGTTAGACACGTGTTTCTCAATAAAGATATGTTCATAGTCTATGACTATGCACATGATCGGACCCACTATATGCCTTGCCCATCAGCCTAACATTTAAGCACAAAACTTGACTTGACGTGCAGTTGCGGTCCATGTACTACAATTTGGAGGACTTGACCCGTGCTTATGTCACCTCCGAGTCTAATCACACAACCCACACAACACATACATGAAAATCACAATCCATATTAGGGTGGGAATTACATTAGTATATAGCACATGTTAAAACGCATGTTTAAAGACTATTCTATTTTTTTAGATAAAAATTAATAATTTGTATTTATTATAATTTGAGATTTTTATTCTTTTCAATTACCAAAAAAAAAAAAACTTAAGAGTGTGATGAAGAAATTATTTCTCCCACAAATGCATAAATAAATACTACCAAGAATTTTGGAAGATATCTGTTTGCTCAACGAATGGTTTGAGTCTTGATTGCATTTGCTAATCTCAATTTTAGACCTTGTAAAATGTGTCCCTAACATCAAATCCATTGAAGTCATCCATTTGTTGCTAAAGTTTGGCTTAATTTTAAAAAATAACCATTGAAAAGCACAAATTGAACAAATTCTCAAAAAAATTTTACAAAGAAAAAGAAATATGAAATTGATGAGAATGAAACTAGGCCTTCACAAATATAAGATAAATATAAAACTGACTAACAAACGTGTAGGTTAGTGATAATAAGGAGATCGTGAGTGAGAAAGTGAAATAATAAAAATAAAAGTGTGAGAAATTACATATTAGTAACTGCTTTTAAGTGGGGATGTTGGGATGATAAGGATAAATAGAAGTTATAGAGAACGTTTGGTTGGCACGTTTTGCATTGCGTTGTGTTTTGCCTCTTTTTTTTCTTTTCTTTTTTTCATTTGTTTTTGTCCACATTTTTTTTACTGTTCATACTGTTGCGACTACTGTTCATTGAACAGTAGCCGCAACATTTGACTTTTTCACATAACTTTTATTGTTCATAGACTTACAAATTTCACTTTTCAACAACTTTTTCATTAAAAATGGGTCCCACGGTATTATTTACACATTTAAAAATTATTTGTCACAGTATTTTTCAGTTTTCAATTTTCAGTTGTATCCAAACGGACCTTTTTTATATTAGGATTTTTTTTAGATAAAGAAGAAGAGATTGGGGGGGGGGGGGGGGGAAATGTGAGATTAGAGTAATGAAATTAAAAAAAAAAATGAAAAAAATGGGGACAGAAGAAACAAATATATCGTGATGAAGTAAAAAAAAAAAAAAAATGAATACGTGGAGTGAGTTTTGTAAATTGGAGGAGTTTAAAACTAACAAAAGAGAGATTTTATTTTGTAGGGAGTTAGAGAGTATAAGTAGGAATTTAAATCTATGTAAAAGTAGGAGTTTATTAGAAGCATGAATGCATTTCAACATAGAAGTAGAAATTTATTATTTTTGTTAATTTATTATTTTGACCTCATTTTTATGTTTTAGGTAGGGGTATGTTTTACAATTAAAAAAGCAATAACTAACTTTCTTTTGCCAATTTACTATTTTAACCCCATTTTTAAGTTGTTAGTTAATTAATTTAGGGGTATTTTTAACCAAAAAAAAAGCAATAACAACTTTTTGAATTCTCTTAATATATACAGATATTTGTTGAGTTTTTTTTATTCATAAAATAATGAGGAATTCCCTCCCCCCTTCCCACCCCCAAAAAAATCTATAGAATTAATGTATTTTTTCTCCATTTCATTTATTTGTTAGTAATGCACTTTTTTTTAAAAAATTTTTTTTTATAGAAAACCTTTAACGTAACTTTTTATTAAGGATCGATTAAATTAACACTTAAAACATTAAATACATCTAGAGGAACAAATTCCATCCAAACATCAAAAGAAAAAGAAAGTCAAACTCTCTAGCTAAGACATATGCAACAACGTTACCTTGCCTACTAATATGAGAGAATGACCAACTCCTAAGGGAGTTTACAAAAAACAAAGTGTCTTATACTAAATGACCAATAGATGACTTCAACTGATCACTGTTCCAAAGGGAGTTTATGATTATTTTAGAATCGCCTTCAAAGATGGAGTTTTCAAAACCGAGCTCCTATACTAGTGTAACAGCCACCCTAGCTGTAAGAAGTTCCACTGTCTCAATCGAAGAAGGATTCAAAATTTTTTCTGCTAGAGATGCCATAACCACACCTCTAGAATTTCGAATAATCATTCTAATTCTTGCCTCACCTGAATCTTCAAATACCGCACCATCAAAGTTTGTCTTATACATTCTAGGAGAAGGTGGTTTCCATTTGATGTTTTTCTGCTTAACAAGTCTGACTGGTTGTGGCTGTCCATTTTATCTATAGCCAGGTACTGATAGGCATCCCCTGCAACACTGCACAGCGGCAACACAGGTTCTTTGAACCTCACCTTATTTCTTTGGCATCAAATGTGGTGGGAATAATACACAAAGTAATAAAGGAAGAATAAGGATAATACAAAAAGGTAAACAGAAATAGATAATATTTGCCCCCACCCTCTTGTTGGTAAAAGGTTATTGCAAACTTGTTCCTAAGATACAACCAAGTTGTTGGGTTCTACAAATAGTAATTATGGGGAATAACCACAGGATTTATTGTGTTATTTTTCAAGTGAACATAAGTCTCTATTTATACTCATAGGGTTATATTTTATCAAAAGGCATGTATGGAAAGTCAAAATGTTTCATAAAACTATTCACAAGGATTGAAACCTCTTCAAACGTTCTGAATGGTTACCAGAAAATTCTGCAGAAAACTTAGTTTTACAAGTTTCAATCGGTCAAGAGTTCCTTTCGATTGATCGAATGCTCTTTTCGATCGATCGAATAAGAATCAAATAACTATTCAATCATCCAGAGACTCCAAGATATTTTCTTCATCATTTTGATTGATCAAGTAAAAGTTTCAATCGAACGAAAATCCTTTAGCTCAAATTTTATTTAGAAAATTTTAGAACTTGAATTTTCATTTTATGAAACAATACTCTCCAAACTCAAACATTCTTCTTACAATCTATCTATGTATATAACTCTATATACAACAAAATGTGCCAAGAGGTAGTAGCAAATAACTCCATGAACTGAGGTTTCACACGAATAAAATTAATTAATTCGTCAAAAGAAAATCCAAAAGTTTGAGTTCTGTCCACCCACCCAAAATGCAGGTTCCACACTGCTTGAATAGTTTCACACTCCCGCAGAGCATGAATGGATGACTCAGGAAGCTTATCGCAGAGTTTACATCTATCAATAATGCACTTAAAGCTTAAAGTTTTGGTTCATAATTTGAGGACTTCATAATTCATTGATTCCTTTGGAAATTTTTTATTCACTTCGGTAGATAACTTAGAAATTTATAATTTTATATTACAAATAAAAATTTTAAGATATCACTATATGAATATGATAATAGATGAATTTTATTGTATGGAATATCCCCATCAAGTTTTATTCTGTACATTTTAAAGATACCAAGTTTTTTTTTTTTCGGTATATATCTATTATCAAACTAAACATTTATATAATCACTAAAGTATAAAAGATAATAAGTCCTCTTCACTAAAGTATAAAAGATGATAAGTCCTCTTCAATAGCATGCGTGTTTAATGTATCAATCTTATAACAAGGACACCAAAGGAAAATTAATTCTCAGTTCTACCCCTGAGCATATGCAACCAAACTACCCTTAGAGCAAGCAAGTCACATCCCAAAACACGTTTATTCTCACATATCTAGCATGCCAAAACATTTATGTAACCCAACCCTGCTTTGCCCTATATAGCTTACCCGTTGCTTAATAACTTTCCCATAACAAGCAATGCAACTGAATTAACTGAAAGATATTAGAATGCTCCTATCAATCATTTTAATTGTCATAATTTTAAAAGGGAAATGCTAACATTGAAAACATTTTCTCGAGAATTGAAAAAGTTGTCAATAATTTCTTTCAATTTTTAAGAAATTTTTATTTTAAAAATAATTAATTATTGTATGTCTTTATGACACACATTAGCGAAATCCTTTTAAAAAATCATGTATATTTATGAAAAAGATTAAATTGTAATTTGCACCTTTATGATAATTTTGGTTTTGAGTCTTTACCCTTAAAGTTACATAAGTACTAACTAATTACACCATTAAAGTTTGGAATAATTTTGATTTTATAATTAATTTTTTTTACAATAATAAATACCATAAAATTCCAACTTATAACATCCTTTCATAATAATTATTTTTTGTAATTCCAACTCGAACTCTCAACGATTTTACTGGTTGATTCTTATAAAAAAGACAATTTTACTAGTTTGAGTAACTAAAATCCGCTATATTATATTACTCGTATATTACTTTAGCTGTCTATCACACAGCAACACGTTTGTTGTGTAGTTGTTAGGCTCCTATGCTTCATTTTCCCTGTTAACTGCCTCGGAAAGTCGAGAGTGAAAAAAGAAAAGTGAAAGAGAACCCAAAAAAAAAAAAAAAAACTCTATGAATGAAAGAATTAAGCAGCCCACCATTAGATTAGATTAGAGTTTCGGTCCCAACTTGCAATAATTACATATGACTGGGTCTATTTATTTAAGATAAGAGCCGGCGGGTCCTAAAATAAAAAAGATGTTTTCAACTCTCTAATAATGCTGCCATTTTTTTTCTTCTAGGCAGCGATGAGTTAGGTAATTGGTACACAGCCCAGTTGCTTATATTTATTATGGTCTACCAAAGCTTTACAACAATCACACCCACTTCATAGTCCAGAAATACAGAGGGAGAAGAAATCAAGGAGAAAATGGATCTCGGTGAATTTCAAATTCCGGGGAATTCCAACCCAAATCAAAAAACCTCTCATTTATCTCTCGATATCGGAGGTAATCTTTTTTTTTTTTTTTTTTTTTTGGTTCCTGTGTTTTCGTTTTTTAATTTTGGCCCATGTATTTGATTTTCCTCAAATCAGTTATATATGTTACATGCTACTTTGGACGTGTCCAAAAAAATTCAGTACTGTTGAATTAAAGTAGCTTCCCTTCCCATATTCAAATTTGATTTACTGAGCTGTAATGAGAGTCCCTTTTTGATGACCCATTTGTGATAATAAATTTGTTACCACAATTTACACGTTCCTCTAAATTTTTTTACAGTAAACTGTGTTTTGTGTTGTTGCGAAATGAAGTTTTGGGTTTTAAAAATGCTCTTTTTAGGCTCCCCAAATGGTGCAAAATGAAGTGTTAGAAATGCAATTTATGCTGGTGTTGAAGTAGCATTGTGTGTGTGTGTTTTTTTGGGCAGGGTCACTGATTAAGTTGGTGTATTTCTCAACCAATGATGGTGATGATGAGTTGGGGAGGTCGGGAAAGGAAAGTGTTGGGGTTTCTAATGGGAACAGGAGTTTTCCGGTTCTTAAAGGGAGGCTCCATTTTTCAAAGTTCGAGACGTGCAAGATCAATGATTGCTTAGATTTCATACAAACCCAGCGGCTTCATATTGGTGGTATGTGTGGACTTACATGTTATTGCTACTTCAGAAACTGATTCTTGTTGTAGAAGTCATTGAATTTGTGCTAATGTTTGGAACCGTGTTGAAGGAAGAGTGGTGTTGTTAATGCACTTTGCTAGCTTGTTTTGTATATACTTTGTTTTGATTGAGCTCAAGCTTGTTTCACAGCATAACCAAGCTGATGAGTCGGTCTAATACATCATTAAAATGCATGTCAAAATCTCGCAATTCTAGTTTACGAACACAACTTAGTAATCTTAATATACTTTAAATCTTAAATAATTCTTCGTTGTATAACCCCAAGGGATAGCAAAATTGGCTGGGGAGCACGCCTCATGAAGCAGATGTCACTATCTGCTTGACCTGAGTATTGCTCTAGCTTAGCAGAACAAGCTTTTGGCATCGATCTCAAGCTTCACTGTGATTGGTTAGAAGCTCCTTGAAGTGCCGAACCCACTTTGTTCACATGGTTTCAATATGCTTTTTGGTCCTGGATGGCCTTTGCATTGGTTTTAACATAATTCTTAAAAGACATAGGTAGCACCTGCCTTTTGACAAGAAGGGTGGAGTATGTTTTAACCGTCTGTGATGTTCTTAGCAAAAGAAATCCCATTAAGTAGGCATTCCTTGAATGCAAAAATATTTCCTTAATCCTTGCGATATTAATTAGAAAGCTGCAATTTAAAATCATTTAAAGTTATTTTTAAATGCTCTTTAAATCTTCGTGATGTATTTGCTAATTCTTGTCATTCTGCTTATAATTGAAATGAATTAGGTTGCCAGCGACTTGGGGCTCTTCCCATTGAGAAGACCATAATTAAGGTAAAAGCTGTTGTTTAGCATTGCCATGCTATTCTTCTTAAGTAGTTTGGTCAAATTAGGTTTGTCTCTTCCTTTTTTTTTTTTTTAAATAATCTTAGATAGCAGCTGGATATGTTTTCATGATTTACTGGCAAAATAGCACATGTAATTCATGTGCAGAAGAAAAAATGGAAATGGGTGGATATGGAGAGAGATTATTTCATGAGAAACTTGGTTTTTGGTATGTCTTGCAGCAGTGTGCAAACTTATTAACTACTTACCATTTGTGAGCAGGCCACAGGTGGTGGGGCATACAAGTATGCTGATCTCTTCAAAGAAAAGCTTGGCATTTGTCTTGACAAGGAAGATGAAATGGACTGTCTTGTAGCTGGGGCTAATTTTTTACTTAAGGTGGGACCCTACTTACCATAAATTGGTATGTAGAACTAAATATCTGTCTTTTACATATTATGAAGTTAAATTCTTTCATGCTGTACTTAGTATCTTGCCCTTTATTTATCTTGAATTTTGTTCTGATTCTTCCTCACATACACACCCACACATTTGCGTCAATCAAAATAGTATTTGTTTGGGGGAGAGGAGAGGTAAAGAAATGTTTGTATTCTATCAAATGTCTGTGTGACAAGTGTATAACTATTATTTATATTAAAATTATTTCATTCATGTTTCAAACCAACTATTTCATTGCATATACTTTCTTGTTTGCCATACATACCAATGTCTTGACTGATAGTTTCAATTGACATTTATACATTTTTGAGTAGGCAGTTCATCAAGAAGCATTTACATACTTGGACGGGAAGAAGGAATTTGTGCAGATTGACCATAATGATTTGTACCCCTACCTCCTTGTTAATATTGGGTCTGGTGTCAGCATGATCAAGGTATACTAGTCATTATTGTTTGCTCCAGTAACTGGTTTTGGTTCATGTTCTTAAAAATTTTAATTTTTTTTTTAATCATAATTTTGCAAGGGTTAGCTTGGGCACCTTCTACCCAATTAGTCTATTAAGGATCCATAGCCAAACCCATAGTTTTGGGACTAAGGCTTTGTTGTTGTTGTTGTAGTATTTGATCATAAAGATATGTTCCCAAATTCTTTGTTAATTTCTGTCCTGTCCTTTTATAGGTTGAAGGGGATGGGAAGTTTGAGAGAGTGAGTGGAACAAATGTTGGTGGTGGCACTTTTTGGGGGTTGGGAAGGCTCTTAACGAAGTGCAAGAGGTAATTTTGATATTTGTTTATTTCAGTATGATGATTGGCCTTGTTCTTATTTTGTTTTTGATTTATAGAACAAAGTGCAAGAGGGAGTTTCTATCTTTGATTATGTCTGTATGATGATTTATCTTATCATTACATAGCCATTAATTTACAGACCACCAATGTATTTTCTGTCTCAGTTTTGATGAGTTGCTGGAATTAAGTCACCAGGGAAATAACAGAGTGATAGACATGCTTGTTGGGGACATCTATGGTGGAACAGACTATTCAAAGGTGAGTATTCTTGATAGACAGGTCTTTGCTTTAATTTAGCTTGCTGAGAGATTTGCTGTTCTCTGTACTGTGTACTTCCTGTTGAAGTTTTAGTTTGAATATATATTGCAGAAATCAGGCTGTACTTAGCCAGAACTTTTGTAATGTGGTTTCTTGTTTAAAGGGAGTTAGAATGCCAGACCCTCAATGCACCACATCGCAGTTTATTTTCGAACATTCAAAGCATTTTCCTTAATACCATTTTGTAACCACATTTGTTATGTGCAAAGACCAGTTTACCATGTTAAATCCATAGAGACATCATCATTTGGATAGTTTGGATATGGGGCCTATTTGATTCTCTTATCTCATGAACTCCTCAACTCTTTTTCCAACTCATCTCGTCTCTCTATCTTTTCATCTTCTCTTTTTTTCATATTTAAGTTCTAGAGCATTTATTTGATCATGTGGTTTCCTTCAATTGTAAAAATTTCTCATTGATTAGACTCCTCACTATCTTGAAGATTTTGTCACGGTAGTGGTATTGTTGTAAAGGTGATGTGGGTTACATAGAAAACTTCATTTAAATTATTTTGAAGCGAAAATATAGCTTTCCTGTGTGATGCACAGCTCATCACCTAGTTGGTCTTAATTTTAACAGATGATGATGAAGGCCTTTTAGTTTCCATGTTAATTTTTCATATTATGATTAAGTTAATTGAATTCCTCTTCTCACCCCCCACCCCATCTTGATGCTAACAGGTTGGTCTTTCATCAACAACTATTGCGTCTAGCTTTGGCAAGGCAATTTCTGATAAAAAAGAGCTTCAAGATTACCAACCTGAAGATATTGCCCGGTCACTCTTAAGAATGATTTCAAACAACATTGGACAGGTCAGTTGCAGTGGAGCAGATTTCTTATTTGCCTTAAATTGAATATATTGTGATGTGGTGATGTGTCTGCCTTTACTGGGGAAGACATTATGAGTTGATGTTTTGTCCTGTCAAGAGTTTAGAGAAAATTTTGGCCTAATCCTAGAATATAGTTTTTTTTTTTTTTTAGATGTTCCAATTCTAGACAGAAATTGGTTTTTGCACATCTATTACAGAAGCTTTGGTAGCCAACTACAATACTAAACCAGCCAAGATTTGTCAGTCATATCTGGTTTCATAACACATGTTGTGATGTGTAGATAATTTATTTTGCTACAAGTAATTCCCTTCTCCTTAAGTCTTATGTCAAACTTTAAGTGAATATGACAAGTTGTAATCTTGAAGTCACTTATGCAGTAAAGGAAAATGTAGTCAAATGAGCTCCTCAAAATTGATACTATTCCTAGTGAGGTAGTGCAATTTGGATTTTAGAATTCCTTTGCAAACCCTGTAATCATCTTACTTTTTCCTCTGTAGTACTCTCTTCATATATTATGAGCATTTTGTTCCATGTCTTCCCAATTCCTTCTTATTACTTTCCTGGTTTTCTCCATTTGATTTTATTTTCTGTATGCTTGTCAATTTTAATGATTTCATGTACATACAGCACAACAATATGTTTCAACCTATCATGTATCATGTAACATGTAACAAAAAAGTCGAGAGCATATTGTCGTTATCAAAAAATATCTTCTACCCTTGAGTGTGTTGCATGGGTATATTGGGTTATATGTTGAGGCTTCAGTTCTTCTTTCATCTCCTACTTTCATGTTCTTTTAGTAACCCCTTGTACTTTCAGAACTTTCAAACTTTTCTAGATTGTTCTTTCTTAATGGCAAGGTTCAAGCCTTGGATTCAGGTAGTACATAGACGAACTTAAAACATTAAGCTAGTTAATAGTATCGTAAAATCATAAGAATGGTATCATAAATCTTAAAATTGTGTTTACTGATCAGGCATACTTGGTGTGTTTGACCACATTAGTTATTCTGCATTTCATTTGTTTACCACATTATGGGGTTAATTTAGATTCTTCAATGCAAATTATGTATGCTTATGCATGCATAAGTAGCAGTCTGTCTGAAATTTTATAGAAGTAGGGTGGTGTCCTTGGTTTTATTTTTATTTTTTATTTCCTGGTCTTGATCATGGTGTTGAATGCACTTTCATAAAAGGATCATATTGTAATTGAGGGTTGGAAGTATACTCCCTTAAGTTAGTTGATTTCCTTTGCCATGCCTGCAGATGCTGCCATTTGCTAGGCATTCCTTGAGATGCAGTCTGTAATTCATGATTCTTTGTTGTTTAAAAACATATTGACAACTCATTTCCTTTTTTGTCTTGTAATTTACATTGTGCAAATTTTTTTATCATTTAATTCTATCTGAAATCAATGTAAAATTCCCTAAATTATAATCAACAGTTAGTGTCTGATAATATTTCGTTTTACTTCTTATGATTAGATTGCTTACTTGAATGCACTCCGATTTGGGCTCAAGCGGATATTTTTTGGAGGATTTTTCATCCGGGGTCATGCTTATACCATGGATACAATTGCAGTTGCAGTTGACTTCTGGTAATTATGATAACGTTTGTTTTCTTGGTCACAGCACACATGGATATTTTTGGAGAATTTTTCATCTGGTGTCATGCTTTTCCATGTTTTTGGGTGGGGGATCATCCTGTTCTTCCCAACCTTCTTTTCATTCTTGGTTTTAGGATCAATCTCTAGGAATGTTATAGTGTTCCATGCCTGATTTTGGTTTTGATCTATTATTCCATTCTTTGACAAAGGCTTTCAATTTTAAAAACAGCATTTTTTTTTTCTGTTATTAGGTCTAAAGGTGAGGCTAAGGCAATGTTTTTGCGGCATGAAGGATTTCTTGGAGCATTGGGTGCCTTCATGAGCTATGAAAAACATGGTCTTGATGACTCGATGATCCATCATCTAACGCAGAAATTCCCAATGTCTTCCCTTGTAGGAGATAAGATTTGTAGTCCACTAAATGGGGAATTGAATGACAACGAAAGTATAGAATGCAGTGTCTATGCATCTTAGAATCTGCAGTAATTTCTTCTCCTGGCCTTGGATACAGGATGCTGTACAAGGCAATGCTTGGTTGCCTGTGTTCATTCCGAGCAAGTCACAGAGTTGAAATTCTATGTAATATTTGTAACATAGTAACAGGGTTGTAGGAAAAGTATCTGAAAAAGAAAATTAAGGGGAGAGATACTGAGAGAGTAACAACAATACAACATGAAAATGAACAATGTTACTTTCCCTAATTGTCTTTGTATCAATTTTGACTAGTTTTCTGTAATTCAGCATACTGTAACTCTTAATTGTTTAATCAATATCTTACTATCACTGTTGAGTTGTTTCACCTTTGAACTTTAGTTTCTGTCCTCTTCTACTTTGACTGTGATGCCCAAATTGCAGAACTCCGATCTGATTTATTCCTACAAGTGAGTTCTCTAACACAATGGATCATGTGATCATGCTAGCATTCTAACAAAAATACTTGATATGAGATTGGTAACCTATTGTATCAATTAGTGGGTAACCAGTTGGCACTCTGTCAAAATATTCATGGGTGGATATGAGTTTAGAAGATTGTCCTTTCTTCAATTAATTTAAAACAAGTGGCTATTACGCAAGAGTTATCCCTAACATCACGCTTTTAAAGTTTAGGAAAATAATTTTTTAAAATAAGGGGCCAAAAATGATAATCAAATTTGTTAAAATTTTTTAGAATATTCATCAAATATTCGGGAATTGGTTTTCAAGAGGAAACAAAGCAAAACATGATTTAAAATATTAAAAAAACTAACAAAGTAGAAATTATTATTTGAAACTTCTTCTAATGGAAATGTGTAAATCACCAAAAATGGGGTTTAGGATTAATCCAACAATAGAGTACCTCATGGGTTCTAATTGGCTTAATTAGTAAATTTTCTTATTATCGAATGCAATACTTGTGTTCAAAGCTCATCTATGCCAAAAAGAAACATATCTTGGCTTGATGGTAAAAGGCAATCATCAAAAGCAATCAAAAGATGTAATATCATCTTAGTGTTAATTTGGGTTCCATTTGCTATGCTCTACTCTGCCAAGAACACATCCAGTCTCTTAGCAATAACGAAGGCAAGAAATTTGAAGAAAACTACTCAACAATCCAGATGCAAAACATCTGGCTGAAAGTTAGCAGCTTCATTGTTCTAATAATTGATTGTGTTTTCAGACATTGAACTCAAGACATTAAGGTAAATGAACCAATATAACTAACAATCCAATGATTTTGATTAATATATTATTACAAAATATTGCTAGAGGTTCAGATATCAATTACAGCTACAGTGGATACGTATAAGAAGCTCACAAGTTCAACAGAAATTATTCAAAAGTAGATCATTTGGGAGTCAGCAGCCTTCTATGACATTGCTTTGCACTTCTCCTACGAAGGGTCCATCTTTCTTTAATATCCCATATGTTATCAACTAGGCCTTCATCAGACATTCCCACAGATATCTCTAGCGCCTTGCGAGATTTTTCAGGGTTTAAACTTTCCCTAATTCTGGCAGTTTCAGCAAGCATGTCGTTTATCAGCATCTCTGATGTCTTGGTTGTTATTCCCCTAAGATACCAGGAAATAGGTGGAGGTGGAACAATGGCTGGTTGAATAAGTTGGTCCAAGCTCACTATTGACCCTACCCTTCCTTTGCCTTTGGTACATGCACAATACTGTTCCCATGTCTCAGGCTTAAAGGGAGAGCAGATTTTCTCATCAATAAACACAGGATCTACTTTCCAGCACCCTTCAAATTTTTTCATAAATCCCGTTTTCACTTGCTTGAACTTCATCTGACAAACAATCATATATTAGAGAGATAAAAAATGGCTAGTTCTCATCACATAATCCAATCTCCATGTCCTAAAGCACAATAATGCAATAAAGGGATGAACTTGCCCCAAATGTGGTATTGTCTCAAGGTTGATAAATGAGGTATTGCTTATGAACTTCATGTGATGGTAATGATGGTACTTACTAATACGAAATGAGGCATCAAATAATATAGCAAGCCTATTTTTCAGAAACTAACAATATGGAAGATAAATGCAAATAATTTCAGTAAGTTTCCTTCCAAAACCTTGCGGAGGGGAGCTCTACAACTGGTGTTCGATTAAAAGCAAATCCAGCAATGGTATGTTTTGTTCATACCAGAGAATTGTAAAATTCCTTTTCCATGAGTTTCCTAACAACTAAATGCAACCGCAACAAAAAATTCTTTAGATCTTCATGTCTGATGAAAATCAGGTTTGTCAGTTGCAACATGAACAGTTCCCCCACCCCCTCCATTTTCCCTAGCAAAACGCACACACACACCAACAATTAAAACTGATATCTTACCGAGTGATCTTCTCTGTTTTGATCTACTAAAACATGAACCGAGATGGTTCCTGACCACCAAAGAAATCTCCATATGGCTGCCTGCTCCAATTCAACCACCTGCCTTGAACCTTCATCGACCAAAACTTCTCTGGATATTACTTCCTGAAGCAAGACATTTAACTTGTCATACAAAAATTAGAATCTCAATAAGATGATACAGCTTTAAAACTAGGAGAACTATCATATCATAAGTGAGAGTACCATAAGATAAAAAGTCTACTATATATCGAATACAAGTTTTAATAAGTGAATAGCATGTTTAACTGCAATGTTTCATTACTTCCCTAAGAGATGACACTTGCTACTAAAATCTGAAAGAAATAGCAGATGAACAGATACTACCTACCTTAATATTTTTGAAAACCCTCTTGTTATCAGGATCGATCACAATATTATATACTGCATCTGGCGGCAGCCCAACATTAACTTTGACATTAAGGTTGCAAAGAGAACCTTTTGGTACGCTGACCTGCCAGAGAGAGACATTAGAATCCATAATTCCATATAAGTTGTGGCTTCGATGGAAATCAGTATGGACATCCAGTCACCCAGAGAAACTTTCAACTCTGCAAGATTATCCTAGCAACATATGCAATAGGTTGGACATTTACCATCGGTAAAATAACTCCAGTAATCTTTTCTACACCACCAGTGTTGCTTTTGGGCCAACTAATACCAATCTAAGTTTATATCATATTTTCATCCCACACGAAAATTTTCATGTGGAACTGGATTTATGTACTGGCATAACAGAATGTACAAGTGTAGCTACCAGGATTAATCACGTCAGGACTTGACTGTTGCAAAATCTTCTACTCGAATCTCAACTTGAGCCAATTTGTCACAACTCGTTAGAAAACCATGAAGAACATTTTTGTTGCTTAACTCTCACCTTTATTTCTGGAGATTGATCGACCCATGATGGATTTTCTGTCCATGCTTGCATTTGCTTTTCCAAATCAACCTCCCAAGCTGTAGATGATCCTTTCTCCTTTCTTAGGACAGGGTTCACTGAGTTTACTCCTTCAATATCTTTAGCTAATCTTTGCAGCCGAGACTGTGTCAAAAAAGGAGAATCTCTTCAACTTTCAACAAAGATTAACTGCCACTAATCCACTATAGGCTTCAAATGAGAAGGCTAACCTTAAGACAATTCTGAAGCTTGTGAGGAAGCTGCACAAAAAATGTAGAAAATGCTGAATCAAACGCCCTGCGTTTTCCATTTTCCTTGTTCATGTGGATATCTATGTTTGTTTTTGACATCTCTGTCTCACCCATTAAACCCTGAAGTAGTTTGGAAAAGTTAGTTCAATTTCTGTGTTATATACTTTTTTTTTTTTTTTTTTTTTTTGAGCTAAACGATAGAAAACTCTATTTAACTAACGAAAGAATAGAAGTAAATCAAGTTAAAACCCAAGAAACTATGCAAACATATGCAATAGAGTTAAGGCCTTGTTCTGATTAAAAATTCATTCTTTGAAACTTGTTAGTCATTTTCTACATAATGACTATCCACACAGCAACCAACAACAGTGTAATTATAAGACAGCTACCAAATCACCAAATATGATTAAATGAGTCACATAACTTGCAATAAGAACCACCCACCAAGGTTTGTGCACCACCAATTCCAAATTCAAGAAATTTCGTTCAGTTATAATCAATATCAAGCATGAACAATGAATGAAAAAGCCAAAACCCAAGAGACAAAAAGCAGTTCAGAAACCCCATAGCTCTTTAAAAATTGAGAGGACCCAGAAAAGAAAAAGAAACTCATAATCAAAGAATGTTAGTACTTACTAGTAATTTTTAGCAAGGAATCAGCGAGAATAGATTCACTTTACAAAGGAAATTTTGTGATTAGAAGAATATCCCAAGTCCAGTCCACTGTAGAGTCTTTTGAAACTGATCCCCAGATTTGCAGTTGGATATGATACGAAAACTTACACAACTGTTGGCCACGTGATGCACACATTTCACAAAAAGTGAGTACCAGCACAGCAGCAATTGTCTTGAAAGAGCTTGGTTGTCTGTTTCTCATCTACTTCTCTGCAACAATCCAACGGTGGTAGTCACCAATGGTCTCCACTACACATTGAGGATCCTAGGGTCTCCCAAATGCCAACAAGCTTATATTAATTTATTACAATTTAAAGTAGTTTTAAATGTCAACAGCTATATAAAATAAATACAATTAGTCAGCACGAAAATTTTGAAAATTTGTTTTTTTTATTAAGTTAAAAATAAAAATAATATATGAAACTTGTAAGTATTACTCTAAAATCATTTTTTAAAATGATGTGGTTATTTTGTAACAAAGTATAGTTGATAAAATATATTAGATTTTATATATATATATATTTTTTTGAGGAATATAGATTTTATAAATTAAGCTATTTATATTTTTGTTTTGAAAGTGTTTTAAATTTTGTAAGTTTTTATTTCAAGGAAATATAATGAATTTTACATTCAATTATTATATAAGGCAAGATATTTCATAAATAATGTAATATATTGTTTGGAATTTGTTTTTAATACCCTTACAAACGGTTTATCTTTTATATGTATTAAATGACTTAAAGAGGAAGTAAAATTAAGTAATTTCATCACTTATATTAGGAAAAAAAAAAATACAAAACTTTAATAATATAAGAAAAATGTAATTTTATCAAGAACCATTAACATTATGCTGAAAATGTGGCATAATTGTTAAAGAAGCAGCTCCTCTTCGTAGACAAACATTTCCTCCCAAACCTGGCAAACCATAATTGAGGTGGACCGATTGGATGAAAATATATCAAAATGGACCGAAATAGACCAAATAGACTAAAATGAACCAAAATGGATCAAAGTGGACAAAAATGAACCGAAGTAGACCAAAATGGATCGAAGTAGTCTGAAATGCTACACTGATATGGTTTAATAAGAGTATAGGAACAATAAATACTATAGTAAGCTTTTAAATATTATATTGAGTAACACTACAATCACAAACTATTTTACAACATTTTTACAAATGATTGATGTGACCAGTTTCTTATTAATTTTCATCTAGGCCCACCATTAACATCACATTTTCATTTACTAATAACTACTCACCACATCAGCAATTTGTAAAATTTTTTGTAAAAATATTTGTATCTTTAGCGTTATTCATATTATATATAGATATTACTAATTTGTTTATTGTTAATTTTTTTTACACTTTTCTATATTTATAAGAGTTTTATCTTTTTTTATTTATTTATTTATATTTCATTTATTGCAGTAAAATTTTAAATTTTAGAATAATAAAACTCAATTTATCAAAGGCATCTTCACTTAAAAGTAAGGTCATTTAATAGTCCTGAACAAATAAATATGGATTCATTATATACCTTGATGATTGGTACTTTTTTTTTTTTTTTTTTGGGTTGAGAAAACAAGATGATTTGTACTTAATTATAAAATATAATAAGTTAATAACAACAACGACAATCTCTCCCACTTTCTATTATTTATTCTTTATATTAAGGTCCAATTAATGAGCGCGGTGTACCTTCAATCAACTTTTTTGGTGCAATATGAGCACAATAAGTGCTGCACAAGTCAAAAAAACTTCTCTCTCCCCTGTAGGAGTTCTTTTCTCTCCACCTCCGTGTGGGTCTCTCTATCACCTCTGGTGATCTTTCGCTACCACTGAGTGGTTCTTTCCCTCCACCTCTGCGTGGTTTACTCTACCTTCCAAGCGTAGATTTCCTTATCCCTACTCTCACTGTGGGTCTCCTTTATCAAATCTGAGGTGCCTAAAGCTTTCCCCAAAACCCATTTGAGTTAACCACATTTTCAAACCCATCCTCACGGGTTAGCCAGGGGGAAAATCAGCGGCGATACTCTGTGGGTCTGGTTTGGCCTCCCTGTACAGAGGGTCAGCTGGCCGGCTAGGGACCTGCTGTGGGTTTTGGCCAAAACCACAGCGGGGTCGATCGAAGTCCGGATAGAGGTCTCGCCGCAACTAATCACAGACAAAGCCAAATCAACGCCAACCTTCGTCGGTGAATGGAACTTCGGTGCGGGACCTTCCAAACGGTAAAATTTCTAATGTGTTAGTGTTTGTGCTATTTTCAGACTTGGTTTATTTTGCATATGGGTTGGTGATGATATCAACGGGATGTTGGAGTAATTATTTGTGTGGGTGGCTTTTATTCCAATTGTTGTTCTTGTATTGGGTAAGAGGAGTCTATACTGGAACTATTGGGGTGGTAGTCAGGTTTTTAGTGCGTTACAGAGTTACAGAGGATCAAATTAACAGATCCAACGGGGGTGGCTGGTTGCCAGCCCCACTGATCATAATGGATGTCCTGAGTTGGAACTGCCGGGGGATGGGCAACCAACGTGCAGTAAATGTCCTCTCCAACTTGGTGAAGGATAGAAACCCAAAATTATTTTTCTCATGGAGACTAAGCAAACAGTTGACGAAATGAGAAAGTTGAAGGAGAGTTTGCACTATCAAGGAGGATTGGTAGTACCATGTGATAGAAGTTGGGGAGGAAGACGGGGAGGACTAGCAATGCTTTGGAAAGAAGATGTTGAACTGCATATACAAACTTATTCACCGCATCATATCGATGCTATCATTCGCACGGACCTAGGACCTCCATGGAGGATTACTGGATTTTACGGGTACCCTGAGGAAAGTCACAAACATGAGTCTTGGATTTTATTGCGCCATCTCCATTCTAGAATGTCAATGCCGTGGGTGTGTATAGGAGACTACAATGAAATTCTATCCTCTGATGAAAAACAAGGGCGGGTTGAGAAGGCTTTTCCCCCAATGCTAGCCTTCCGAAATACACTAGCTTACTGTGAGTTGATCGACTTGGGATTTCATGGGGGAAAATTCACATGGAATAATGGCAGGCCTGGGATGGAGTTCGTTCAGGAGAGAATTGATAGGGCCTGTACAAATCAAGACTGGAGGGATTTGTTCCCAAGGAGTCGAGTTTTGCATCTCTCGGCTTCTTATTCGGACCATATCCCAATCATGTTGGCCATACAAGCTAACAGTGAAGAGAAGAGGAAAAAGAAGTTTCCTAGGAGATTTGAGGAAAAATGGGCTTCCCATCCGGAGTGTAGGCAGATTATTGAAGAAGCATGGCGACAAAGGGTAGAAAGTGGCAGCCCAATGTTTTGTTTATTTCAAAGGATAAGAAACACACGGTTGGCTTTAATAAGGTGGGAAAAGAGGGCATTTGGAGATACTAAAGCGTCTCTTCAACAAAAGCAACGGTTGTTGGAGGAGCTGACTTGTAGAAACGATTTAGCACTTTTGGGAAGAATAAGGGAAACAAAAGCAGAAATTAATAACATGTTGCACCATGAAGAGCTGGCGTGGAGACAGAGATCTAGAGCGATCTGGTTACCTGCTGGAGATAAAAACACAAAGTTTTTTCACCAGAAGGCAACCCAAAGGAAACGTAAAAACCAGATCTTGGGGGTGTTTAACACAGCAGGGGAATGGTGTACGGATGATGAACAGATTGCGGACACAGTAGTGGGGTACTTCCAAAACTTATTTACATCAGGCCAAACTGACGATGAAGCTATTCACCAAGTCCTTGAAGCAGTGGATCAACGTGTTACTGTTGACATGAATACAGCATTGCTGGAGCCGTTCACAGGGGATGAGGTACGGAGAGCTTTGTTTCAAATGCACCCCTCAAAGGCACCGGAGCCGGACGGTATGTCTCCATTCTTCTTCCAAAAATATTGGAGCATAGTTGGGCATGACGTTACAAGTGCTATCCTGTCTGCACTTAATTCTGGTTGATTACTTCATAAAATGAGCTATACTTACATTGTCTTGGTGTCCAAAAAGAATGACCCGCAAAGTCTTAGTGATTTTCGACCCATCAGTCTTGGCAATGTGATCTCTTGGATTTTCTCAAAGGTCCTAGCTAACCGTTTGAAGCAGATCTTACCAAGTGTGATCTCTGAGGCTCAGAGTGCTTTTATACCGGAAAGAATTATTACAGATAACACTACCGTTGCCTTTGAAGTACTCCACAGGATGAGGAATAGACGAAGGGGTAAGGATGGTCAAGTAGCGATCAAATTGGACATAAGCAAGGCTTATGACCGTGTAGAGTGGCTATTCTTAAGGAAGATGATGATTATATTGGGGTTTGATGAGAGGTGGGTGACGCTTGCAATGGAGACAATTCATACAGCCTCATACTCGGTTCTTGTAAATGGTGAACCTAAAGGTTTTACACAACCCACAAGAGGGATCAAGCAAGGCGACCCGCTTTCACCATACCTATTCCTATTATGCACTGAGGGTCTCTCAGCCATGCTTAGGAGAGCCGAGGAGCAGAAAAGAATACAAGGAATACTCTCTTGTCGAGGGGGAGTCCGGGTCTCTCATCTACTATTTGCTGACGATTGCCTGCTGTTTTGTCATGCTAGGATAGAGGAATGTCAGAACCTTCTACACCTCCTGCATAGGTATGAAATGGCATCCGGCCAGGCTATTAACAGAGAGAAGTCAGCCCTTTTCTTTAGCAAAAACACTAGGGCAAACATCAAGCTGACTGTACAAAACATGTTGGGAGCACAAATATTTCATGACTGTGAGCATTACCTTGGGCTGCCCATGATTACAGGTAAATCTAAAACAAACACTTTCAAAGGAGTGAGGGAGAAGATTACAAGGAAAGTAACCGGGTGGAAAGAGAAGTTTATCTCAAAGGCGGGAAGGGAAGTACTCATAAAAACGGTTGCCCAAGCAGTACCAACTTATGCGATGAGTATTTTCAAGATTCCGAAGCAAATATGTGAGGATATCAATTTCGTCTTGGCGCGGTATTGGTGGGGTCAGCTACGTAATGAGGGAAGGGTTCATTGGATAAGTTGGAATAGGCTGTGCAAGTCGAAGAAGATGGGAGGAATGGGTTTTCGCGATTTACATGCCTTTAATCTAGCCTTGCTCGCTAAACAGGCATGGAAATTGGTTCAGCAAACGGACTCTCTATTTTACCGTATTTATAAGGCCAGATATTTTCCAACCTCCACATTCCTGGATGCTGAGATGGGCCACAATCCATCATACGTTTGGCGCAGTCTTCTCTCGGCGAGGGAGGTAATCTTGGCTGGCTCAAAATGGCAGGTTGGTAACGGTGAAACCATAAAAATTTTGTCCCACGAATGGCTCCCTTACCCCCCGGGGCTGATTGGGGATATAACAGAGAATATGTGTGTGAAAGAGCTTATTAATCAGCAGACGAAGCAATGGGATCAAGGGAAAGTGAACTCTTTGTTTGATGAAGCTACCCGACAAGAAATTTTGGCGATACCACTCACACAGGTGGAGGAGGAGGATAAAGTGATTTGGAAGGATAATAAGGCCCATGGCTTCTCTGTCAAGTCTGCTTATCAGGTGGTGTTAAGGCTAGCTCATCAGCAAGTTGGGGAGAGTTCTCAGAATAGGAGTAATGAAAAGATTTGGAAACATATCTGGACTCTAAATGTACCCCCAAAAGTCTGGAATTTTATATGGCGAGCGTGCTCAAACATATTACCCACTAGAGAGAATCTGCATAGGAGGAAGATAGCAGTGGATCCACGATGTGAATTCTGTAAGCAACAACCTGAATCAGTCAGTCATGTGCTGTGGGAATGCCCATTTGCTCGCAATACATGGGCTGTTGTAAAGGGCAGACTGCAAAAATGTCCAAATGCGGTTGCTGATTTTTTCGATCTGCTCAAGTTGCTGCAGAGTAGGCTTGATCGTAGTGACCTTGAGGTCTGGGCTATAACGGCTTGGGCCCTATGGAATGCTAGGAACAAATTCTATTTTGAAAATATGCAATTGCAGCCGAAAGCCATTGCTGATGGGGCCTTAGCCTTGCTGACAGAATATCAAAGGCTAATGGAAGCACAGGCCAGCTCTTGAGATTTCATTCTTTAGTTTTATATTGTTGTTTTTTCTTCTTTTCATTTGTTTTCCCAGCTAAGCCCCACGGGCGGCTTTGTTGTCTGGGTTTGCATGCCACTGGAAATATGTCTCCAGTGATCCAAATTCTAGCTGTGTGTATCCCTTTGTTTCAAGGAATAAAACTCTGCCGTCTTTCTTTCAAAAAAAAAAAAACTTTTTTGGTGCAATGACACTTCAATCAGTTAAAGATTTTTTTTTTTTTTTTTGAGAAAAAAAAAAATCAGTTAAAGAAATGTTTGTTTATTTGCTTATGTTGCCCCTCAATGTAGTGTTACCTAATAAATTCATCATTAACAGAAGTCCAATCACAACTGTTATCAAAAGCCTTTGTATTATTATTTATATGATTTTTTTTCCCTTAAAACGCATTACTTTATTCATGTTTGATATCAATTAATAATAACATAATGACTGAAATATACTTTTTGCCCTTAAAATTTGAAGTGATTTTCATTTTGACCTTTTATATTTTATAATTTTAATTTTGATCATTCATGTTTGATTTTGTTTTTATATTCAATTTGTTAATAATCTTACCATTAAATACCCTTTACGTTTATCTATTTCATAGAATACCGTCTCTAAAATGTTATAGAATGCAAGAATTTCATAATTATAGGCAGAAAAAAATAATAATATGTACAATTAAATTACTAACAAAAATGGATGACAGAGCTAATATAAAATCAAAATCAAAGATAACAAGTTAAAATAAAAATTGTGAAAGGAAAAAGGCCAAAAAAAAAATAAAAAAATAAAAAAATAAAAACCTCAAATTTACAAGACAAAATAAAAATTGTGAAAGGAAAAAGGCCAATAAATAAATAAATAAATAAATAAAAACCTCAAATTTTAACCACTAAAAGTGTACTAATAATATAAATTTACATAAATTGTTCTAAAACACCCTTAATATCTTCTACCAAGCCAATTGTTTTATGTTGCAACTTCCTCCTCAGATTTATCTTCCCCAAATATTAGAATTAAGTTCAATGTAACAAATGAATCATATAGTGACAGTAAGAAATACACAGTCTAATTCTTTGAGGGATATTTATCTCAGGAAACAAAACTTCAAGGTTCAAAGTCACAAAAACTTAACACCAGTGGTTTTTATTTATCACATAGAACAAGAACACTAACATTGCAGCTTCAGTCTTATCACACCATATTTATACAATAGTACTTTGAAGTCATGACGCTCATATTTCACTTAGCGACACTTAATTACACACAAGACATACTAACAAAGAACAAAAATTTACAATAACGTAGTACCTAAGTAATCACCAACAGTAAGTAACCCATACGCATATTTTATCATTGAATGCTCTCAAGCTTTACGGCAGTGACCTCCATCGCAAGCAGATCCCTATGCTTTCTTCTCATCTTCCTTTGCCACTTCCTCAGCCTTTTCCACCAAACGCTTCAGATGGTCTTCGGTGAATGGATAAGCATCTGCCCCATGAGCTGTTATGAGCTGCCGGGCTTCCTTAGTGACTGTCCTGCCATTGGGGCCGATAGCTACAGCTGCAGGAATGCCTTGAATTTTGAACTTGCGTGCCAAAAATGACTTCCTCTTATCACCAAATGGGAGGGCTAACCAAGGCATGCCTGCAAAGAATTCATCGAACGAGGATTGATCACGGTCACTTGAGATGAATATTACTTCAAATGCGTTGTCCTTTTCTTTGATCTCATTGTATGCTTTTACAAGCTTAGGCAGGAATGCGCGACATGGGGGGCACCAGTGAGCTGAAAAATAGAGCAGAATGTTCTTTCCAACTAGTTCAGACACCAGGACCTAACCAGATACATAATTCAAAATTAATTTATGACAATTCACTTATTGGTACTATTCAAATATCAATGCTCATCAAACTTCTAGGATTTGAATTTCAATTGATAGCAACAAGGATTAAATTTTTTTACCAATCAACAAGAATTGTACCTTGGAACCACTTTTGTCTATCACAAAATCACTTTCCTCAGAAACTAAAATGGTTTCTAGCGTCTGTGCTTCAAGTCTAGCCTTCTCAATCTCAGCAAGCTCAGCAAGCTTCTCTGGAGTAAAAGGGTAAGCTTCAATACCATGCTCCTCAATGAGTTCAGCCACATTTGGGTTTAATGTCTTCCCATCTGGCCCAATTACAACTACAGTAGGAAGAGTTTCAAGGTCAAAGTAACGAGCAAGCTTTTCGCAGCACTTGTCCTTAAATGGCACTGCCAACCACGGCATTGTATTGAACCCTTCTTTGAAATCATTTTCTTCATCGTCCAGAGATATCAACACGATCTCAAAACTTTCTCCTCTCTCCTTGAGTTTCTTATAAACCTCCACAAGTTTCGGAGTAAAATCAAGGCATAGCCTTTTTATTGAAAAATACAAGCCAACTGTTTTGCCTTCAAGCTCAGGTATAGGAACCTGCCAACAAATAACATTTAACAACTAGTAATTGTGTCATTCACATATTTAGAAGAACAAGACCGCACCAGAGCAGAGCTATCAATGTACTTAGCCAAAAGTATACCTCATTTCCATCATTGGAAACTAAATGACTGCGGGAGCCATGAACCAAAATAGTACTCAAAGACTGGTTCTTCTTGGAATTCTCTTCTTCCTCTTTCAAGAAATTGATTCTTTCTGTAGTAAATGGATGACCATCCACTCCGTATTCCCCAATGATTCTGACCCCTTGATTAGTCACAACCTTCCCAGTGGCATCAAGAAAGATAAGGTTAGGGATGCCCCTCACTTTGAACAATTCCCTGAGGCGTTTCCGGGTCTCTGAATCTGAAAATGGAATAGCAAGCCAAGGCATCTTGGCCAAGTAGCCATTGAATGACTCATCATTCCTATCAGAAGAGATGAAGACCACTTCAAAGTCACCTTTAGGCAAGAGCTCTTCATAAACTTCCACCAAGTTTGGAGTGAAATGGCAACATGGACCGCACCATGAGCCAGAGAAATACAACCCCACTGTCTTTCCTATCAAATTACTGATTTTAACCTATGAAAAAACATAAAAGATAAATATGATTCTTCTCTTTTTTCCCCGAAAATTAGTAAGTTAAAGGAGTCATGCACGCAATGATAAATTACTACTTATCCTTACAAGTTTAAAAGGATAGGAAATGATAAATATAAATATTTAACATTTTAACACATAGGAGATCTTAAATCCAAGCCCTTTTCAATGGTCAATATATGATTAACAAAAGCAAAATTCATTTTGATCTAGCTCAGCATATATAAGATCAAAGTCAAATCTTCTTGCAAATCTTAAAATGTCAGATAATTAATTGAAGTAGGTACTTGCATAAATATTTAATGGACTAGGTTTCTTATAGATAATATGAGCCGACTAAATATCTAGTTAGAAACAACAAGTCTACAAACACACAACCAATATGTCAAATTGTGATTGATACATAATATAAATATTACCACTGAAGAACAAAAAAATAAACAGTATCACTGAGATTACTTTTTTGTCTTAACAATGACACCCACTAACAACTTAGCACTTAAAATTTGTTGTGAAAATATTATGGTCTTAGTATTTTTCATAGTATAAGTAGTGAAATCCCTGTGAAAATAATGTTGTTCCCATCATAATTTGACGACTTAGGTAAGAAATTAGTCCTTAAAATTGTTGATTTTGAAAAGACCATCCCTAAGAAAAAAGGGTTTAAAATTATGATTCTATTTTTCTAGTTATGTGTTTTATTTCAAGAAAAAAAAATGATGATCCTATATTAACAGAATAATGGTCTAATTTTACCGTATTAAAAAAAAAAAAAACAAGAAACAAAACAAACATCGTTTTGTTGTTTCACACAGGAAATACTGTGTTGTTACTACTATATATAGTAAATAATACCTGATCACCGTTGTTACTACTATATATAGTAAATAATACCTGATTGCCGTTGTTGCGGACTAGATAATCCCTCTCCTCGGACGAGAGAAGTGAAATTAGATCATGAGAAACGTTGTCAACGTCGCCGTTTGCCATGTCTTTGTGTTTTTCTGGGCTCACTCACTCTCTTTGTGTCTGCAACGATACTCTGTGCCTTTGTTTTTCTGCTTGCCTTTGCACTTCTGCTTTTATTTTTGGTCTTTTTATTTTACTCGTGAGTCATGAGGGTTGAAAAATACATTCTTATTCGCTAAGTCTTGTGACGTCAAGTTGTTGTTGCGGTAAAATGTGATTGGTGCATATGTGGAATTAATGGCAAGTTCTGTGTGTACATTGCTTGATGTGGTATAATATGATTGGTGCATAGATTAATAGCAAATTTTATGTGTAGTTACTAATTAGCATTATTCATATTCTTTTAAAAAAAAAAAAAAGCATTACTCATATATATATATATATATATATATATTTTTATAAAAAATTCTATAGACAAAAAAATTTCGCAACAATTTATGGGTTTTTTTGGTTAAGCATTTTAAGCACTTAAAAGTGCGTTTTTAAAACTCAAAACTCTGTTTCATAACAATGATATCTTATAACTTTTTTATAAATACTCATTTTAAACTCAAAACATCGTTTTGCAACAGTTTATCCAAATGCACCTTATATGTGATAGTAATAAGTAGAAAAGTAATGTTTGTGATTAAGATAAGAATCAGTAAAAACTTGCCAATTTGATCATTGTGAAATTTTTTTTATTTGTTCAATTTTTTATATAACTAACATTACTCTTCCTTATCAATCATGAGAACTAAGGCTAAGTACCATATTCCTATCATAGCTCCCCATGAATATGTCCTGGTTAATCATTCCAATTCCAAGCTGAGCACATGGGTGGCTCCACTTGGAGCCCAAGGGGTCAAATGAACCCCCTGCTGGCCACAAAAAAAGAAGAGAAAAAACTATATATATATATGTGTGTGTGTGTGTGTGTGTGTGTAAGAAATGATATGTCTACAACATTTTTACAATAAATCCTAAGTGGCAGGTTGTTATTGTTGGGGCAAAAAAGTAATCTTAGTGTTAGTTTTAAATTTGAACCAATAACAACTAACCACCTGTGATTTGTTGTAAAAATGTTGTAAAATTGTTGTAGACATAACATCTCTCTCTCTCTCTCTCTCTCTCTCTCTCTCTCTCTCTCTCTCTCTCTCTCTCTCTCTCTCTCTCTCTCTCTATATATATATATATATATATATATACTCTTCCTTATTAATCATGAGAACTAAGGTTGAGCACCATATTCTTATTACAGTTCCACTTGAATATATACTGGTTAATCATTCCAATTCTAGGCTGAGCACCATATTTTCAATTACAACTCCACTTGAATATTACAGCTACTGCAAATTTTACTATATAATACTTACAAATTGATGTGTCATTAATCATAAAAAATCATAAAAAGACTATTTAATTATTTATTGCTACATCATTTTTTTAAACTTAATATAAGAAAACTTGTAATAATTTCTCCTTTTTATTATTATTATTTATATATAAAGATTAGGTAGAAGTTTTATTATTATTTTATTTGATCGAATGAGATAAAGAGAAATGAGTTCAAAGGTGAACCCTGACCCTGCGGCAAGTGGACTCGTACAATTAAGTAATTGACCATTCATTTTGTTGTGGAAAATAACACTTTAGATAAAGACAAAGACTTTGTTCGAGTCGCATGTTCTCGTTAAGGTGATTTATTTTGAAGTTTGCTTAATAAAAAAAAAAAAGTATAAATTGATGAAATTGTTGAAAATAACCTCCTGTAATTTGTTGTAAAAATATTGTAAAATTATTGTAGACATAACATCTTTATATATATATATACTCTTCCTTATTAATCATGAGAACTAAGGTTGAGCACCATATTCCTATTACAGCTCCACTTGAATATGTACTGGTTAATCATTCCAATTCTAGGCTGAGCACCATATTTTCAATTACAACTCCACTTGAATATTACAGCTACTACAAATTTTATTATATAAAACTTACAAATTAATATATCATCAATCATAAAAAGACTATTTAATTATTTATTGCTACATCATTTTTTTAACTTAATATAAGAAAACTTGTAATAATTTCTCATTTTTATTATTATTATTATTTATATATAGAGATTAGGTAGAATTTTTATTATTATTTTATTTGATCGAATGAGATAAAGAGAAGTGAGTTCAAAGGTGAACCCTGACCCTACGACAAGTAGACTTGTACAATTAAGTAATTGACCATTCATTTTGTTGCGGAAAATAACACTTTAGATAAAGACGAAGCCTCTGTTCGAGTCGCATGTTCTCGTTAAGGTGATTTATTTTGAAGTTTGCTTAATTAAAAAAAAAAAAATAGTATAAATTAATGAAATAGCTGAAAATAATATTAAAGTGATAAATAAAATTTAAAAAATTGACTTTATCAACATAAAATTGTTTTTTAACTAGCACTATACGGTGCCTGTTAACTGAATTTTAAAATAGGCCACTAGCCAGCCCATTAGTCCTATATACCTCATGGTCTAATAATACTTTGTAGGTAGCCTTTGGCAATTTCAAGGGGATGGCTTAATTTTTAGGAAAAAAATAGTCAAATATCATTATTTTTAAAAATTGTTAAATGTTTTATCATTGTATGAGAAATATTTAGTAACGTATTACTTTTTGAACTCGATTTTGGCATGGAATTCAAATTTACGCCTGTTTGGTAAAGGAGTTTGAAGAATGTTGTTTATAATTTTTTGAAATATATATATATATATATATATATATATATATATATATAAATATGTGTAATGTTATTTAAAAAACTGAAAATAGAAATTTAAAATACCCTACCAAAAAATTTCAATTAAAACCCGAGGTTAGGGAACTCGAATTCTTCTACCTTTTTGCTCCCCCGTGACCCTGGCAAAAGGAAATAGGTATTGAAATATGCAGAGTGGATGACGATGAAGTGTTTTGAAATAGGTGGACACTTTTAACCATAAAAAAGAAAAAGGAAATAGGTGGACACTTTTCAACCCACATAGACATGTGTCCTTCTGACACAACCCTTACAGAAGAAGATCCTACATGCATAAAGTCCTTGAAAGTACTGTACCTCCATGAATATGGATACATCAAACCAATGTTCAACGTTATCTTCCCCTTTTTATGGCTGAGAATTCAAGCTCAACGTGGGGCATTTTTAAGATGACTAATTTTCTTAAACTCGAGTTTTATGTTAAACAGTAATTTATTACTAAATATTTTTTAAACAGTAATAAAATATGAGTTAGGTTAATGAGCGTCTTAAGTGCATTTATTAATAATTAATTTTTAAAAAATTTTAATACTATTTTTATGAAAAATTATTAAATTATTAAAATATTAATTTTTTTATTTTCTATAAAAATTTTCTTTACATTTCTCATAAAATATTAATAAAATAAAATAATTTTAAAAAATAATAATATTTGACTATTTTTGCCCCTATAAATACAAATATTCTTGCATTGTCCCTCACGCAAAGAGTCCAAATAATAAGCAACCATAGGACCAATACAATAGCTCATAGCTCTCCGCATTTTTCACTTTAGTTTCACACACTTTCCACAAGAACTGATCAGTGAGATAAAAAATGGCAGGTGGCGGTGAAGAAAACGTTACGGAGATTGTGATCAACGAGGAAGCTCACGACTTTAGCTCGCTACTGTCTTCTTCTGAGAGAGACTTTCTTGTCCGCAACAATGGCGATCAGGTACTATTTTATTCTGTCAACTTTTTTTTTTTCATTGAGTGATTATTGATGGGTGTCCTTCTTTTTAAAAAAATTTATTTTTACACCTCTCTGTTTGGCTAAGCAAACTGTTTGATGGGCATGGGATGTGGACATTTGGGTTTATTCATCCGACAAAGAAAATTGGTTGATGGGACTTTTCTCGTGATTTTCTCGGGAAAATATGATCTGTGAGAGAGAAGAGTTTATGTTGACTTTAATTGCTGGTTTTATTTTCCTATGTAATAAGTAAATTTAGCTTATAATCAGTTCATGATTTTGATGCAATTCCTTGGTACTTGTCATTTATAATTAAACGAGCACTGATTTCATACTCTTTTTCACTTTTATTTCAAAAAAAAATGTTGGAATAGTATTGGAAAAATTTGGATTTTTTTTTTTATTTACTTAGTTCGTTTATATACCCTGCAGTGCTTTAAATCTTTTTTTAAAAACGTTTATGAGTAAGAACTTAACCATGGCTGATCCATGAAATTCTTTTGTGAAGATCTTAGGCTGCATAGTAGACCCCTGTATTTTATAATACTTACGAAGGTTTTTTTTTTTTTTTTTTTTGTCCTTTTTAATTGCAAGTAATTTGAATATTTTGGATAAACTAATTCTGCTCAATAAAATTAAGATTGTAATTAGCTGAAAATTTTTCCATTAGTAAAGCTATTCAGCTAACAAGTGTCAGTTTTCAGAAAAAATTGTGGCGTTTTTATTTATTTGGTATATGTCGTCCACATCACATTTTTCAGTTTAGTAGTTACTGTATGTCTCTGGTCCCACTGATAAATAACTTTATAGAACAATGATGTCTGAAAAAACCTATTAAAAGTTCGATAAGTTTCTATGGCAAGCAAATTTAACAAATGATGAAGCTTTTTAATTGCCAATAGGTAAACTGGGGAGGGGGGTGGGGGAGTTTAAGAAGAAGAGTTGTTAGCTTATTTATCAAAACCAATGATGAACTCAATGGAGTGTAAGTGGCTGGATGTATGTTGTTAGAGTGATTAATTTGTTAAAATTAATTTAAATATCATTTAAACTTGCCTTTTTGATTGTATGAAGCGTTCCATCGACCGTAGTTAAGTACTGTAAATTCGCAGTTCATTGTCTCAAACACCCATTTCATTATCTCAATGAAAGGAAATCATTTATTAGTAACGATATATAGAGAATGTGATAAAATAAAGAAAAAATGGTTAAAAACATTTCCATTTATAAAGATTTAATTGCCTTTAGCTAGGCTTTCACATAAAATAAGATATAAAAAAAAAAATGAAAAACACTTTTAAATCATCATTGACTTTAACTTTTATCGCCATAGCTCACATCGATATTGCACTAAATAGTAGTAAAAAATTACAAAGAAAACTAAAAATTATGAGTTCTAAAACATAATAATAAAAAAAGAACTAAGCTCATCAATATTAATTAGAATGTTTCTTTCAATTTTTCTTTTTTCCTAAAACAAAATACAACTATTGCTTTTCCACGCCAAACACCTAAAGACCCAAAGCCAATCACATCCTTTATAGAACCTACACCTCAACATCAAAACAATAAGGCAAAGTTGTCACTCAATAAAAAACGCAGGCCTTCTTCCTTGGTTATAGCCAACTCATACAAGTTAAGAGAAGATGAGACAATGAAGTTGGAGCTAGATATGTGTCATTGAAAGGTGAAAGATATATGACATCATTCTTGGTTGGGATATATCTGAGATGGGATGGCATGAAGGGTTGTGAGAATGTATATATAAAGAAGTAGAAGTGTAAGAGGTTTTTAGCTTAAAACATTGAACCAAAGAAAAAAAAGTCTTATAAAGAATCTTTATTCTTTAATAGGAAAAGTCTTGAATCATTGAACCAAAGAAACCAAAAAGCCTCTATTTTTTTATTCTTATCTTGTGGCTTTAAATATTATTTCAATTTTCTTTTCAAATAGAGTATCACATGGTAGAACCTCTTATACTCTCTCACATGAAATCTCAAATAGAGTTTTTGAGTTGTTAAGAGGGAGAGGAGAATTACAGGAAAGGTGGTTGGAAGTATAGTTTTGTACATTCTAGTCATTTTCTATTCTTCTCTCCTCTCCTCTTTCTTTAGTCATTCCATCCAAACATGAAAAATTATTAGATCATTTGGGAGCAATGCTCCCTCCTCTCACATGAGGGGTGAGCTCCACACGTCCGGGAGCAATGCTCCCTGAGTATTTACGTATTACCCTCCAAACATAGGGTAAAATATGCTACAAAGTATGAGCCTTTATCTATGATGGAAGTTTAAAATGTTAATCATTGGGCTAAGGCCTACTGAGAATTAACTAAATAAAATCCATAACATGCTATGAAACAAACTCATGAAACCTTTCTCTTGCAACATATGTAAGTTCCACATGTAGGTTTTACATGCTGTGAGGAAAATGATATGGCAATTTGTACATCTTTATATTTATAATAATAAATCTAAATCATAAAACCAATCAAGTTCAAATTGAGATGATCCTTTTTCAGTTGGAAGAGGGTGATCTCATGAGACCATTTCATGAAATCCTCTCCTTGTGTAGCAATATTTAAAAGTCATTGGCTTTAAAGGGTTTTTATTTAATATTTTTTTAATCTTACAAAGAATTTTGGGAAAAAAAAAAAAACAAAAAAACAAATTCATCCTATTTTCTGTGTTGTCAAGAGTCTTACATTCTACAATTGATAAAACAAAGAATATATGAAATGAAATTCAACAAGGACTTAGTGTAAAAGCTCATATTTATTACCTTCAATATCAATGGACCACATCAAATTTTTGTAAATTAATAAATAGAAGCTAATACACACAATCATACTTTTATTAATCCCCTTCTCATCTTTCATCTGAAGAGCCTCCTTGCGAGGAGTTATCGGATATGTCGCCAACATTGTTGAATTACATAACCTTTTTTTTTAAATGTTTTTAACATATATACCAAAATTTTGTGATATTCAAGATGATGAGTTATATGTAAGAATGATACAAAGCAATGTTTCAAAATCTTAGATTTATGCCATCTCAAACACCAAATTATTATTTGAAAGACTTTTTAAGACTAAAAATTAGGCGAAAATAGCCAAATAGCATCTTTTTGCAAACTATGTTGCAATCTACCACTGTTTCAGAAATATATAAGGGTCTACCACTTTTTGGGTACTCGAGTTTGGAAAAATTGAGTTTTTCGTGGTACTCGAGTTCCATATTTAAGTTTATGGAATTCGAGTTCCATAAACTCGAGTACCATAAAAAATTTTCAAAATTTTTTAGAGTATATTTTTTCAAAGAACTCGAGTTTATGGAACTTGAGTCTCATGGCAAACTCGAGTTTCATAAACTTGAGTTCCAAAAAAGTGGTAGATCCCTACATATTTCCAAAATAGTAGTAGATTACTAATTTTTTGGCTAAATAGTGGTAGTGTGCCATTTTTGCCGCCTATCTTTACTGCTTTTGTTGCTTTTGTTTTGAAATACTGTGTGCTATATTGCTATACAACTGTGTTTTACTATGTGGTTGTTTGCCAATTTCTTTTTTTCTTAAAAAAAACTTGTGGCTGTCCAATTTCTTTACATTTTATTAAATATAATTTTAGTGTTGTATTTTTTTGATGGGTACGTACGTGTTGTTGTTGTTGTTGTTTTTTTTTTTTTTTTGGTGGGGGGGGGGGGGGGGGGTAGAAATGGGTATTTGTTGTTGATTACTTGTTTGTTTGTTACTGTGTTGTTGCCTTAATGCAAAATGATTAGGTTAGTTTATTTTAAATGTCATATATATTATATTATAAAATGGTTCTGTTTATTGTACATTAATGTATTTATATTTGGTTTACAGCTTGGTTAATTGTTTGCATTTGTCTCCCTAAGTTTACACCATTAGTTAAAGTGTGAATAATCTATGAGCAAAAAATCCACAATTTATGCATATTTTAAAATTCTAAAATGTTAAACCGCCTAAAGGATAAAAAATGTGATTCTAAGCAAATAGATATAATTTCCTTAAAACTTATCCTAAATTTTGACAAAATGGACAATTTTGAGTGAATGTTTAACTATGAATATAGTTTTTTTTTTTTTAACTTAAGAATTATATTATATTTAGCTTGGCCCCCTAGGAAAATTCCTAACTCCACCACTGATCTGGAGTAAAACTTCATTACTGTGATGGAGTCTCTTTCACTGAGGTGGGTGAAAAGTAAGGCTGGTAAGAATATTTTTTGTTTATTGTTTCCTAAATTTTAATTCTAATATGTCTGGAATATTTAATTTTGGGTCTTTGTTTTGCTTATAATACAATTCAGTAGTAGAGATTCACGTTAAGATCTTAAATCCAAGAGAACGTCCCCAAATGTTGTTTAGGAGGATATTGCCATGTGTTAGAAAAATGCTTCAAAACTACCTCTTTTTTTGAAGTTGTTGGGTTAAAATGAATTAACCCCTTGCAATTAATTAATTAATTAATTATCCAAGTTAATTAATTAGATCAAATTTTATACAATAGCGTGACAGCACAAACAAATCACCAAATTATCTAAATGCAGCAGAAAATAAAATTGACACAGTAATTTGTTTACAAATGGGGAAACCCACTAAAACAAAACCCCACCGGATGATTTTAAGATCACCACTCCCAAGAATCTACTATTATCAATTATAAGCGGTTACAAGAATAAGGAATCTTACCAAACTCTTTGGCCTATCCCGAAATACCAACCTATAGTTGAACTCTTACCCCAATACCCAATTGGACTTGTATTGTAGCAACAATTCTTTCTGTTCAATGCACAAATCCTAGTACGTGACTAACTAATGATGTACGGATCCCAGTACGTGACTAACTCCAGCAACTTGAAGAAGTTGTTGGTTACAAAGTTTTTTAGTTCATCAACAATGAAGATCAGGAAGCTCCTTGGTCATAAAACCCTTGGCGTAAAGACGCAGTAGCTTTTTCAGAGAGAGTAATGAACTAGGGCACTTTCTGCATGCACAACGACCTTTAAAATAAGCCTTATATATGTCTAAGGTTGTGAGAAAAGAAACTCTACACAAATATTTCAGCATGGGCCAAAAATCAGATTTGGAAATTTTGATTTCATAAGTCTCGACAAAAACAGCTTGTGTTGAGCTTCAGCAATAAATCTCAATAGAAGTCTTTCTGTCGAGATTGTTGTCGAGTTTTAATGAACAGCTTTTTTTCACTTGTTTCTTGGTTAGATCTTCATGGCTTTAACACTTGACTTGAACTCTTGTTTCCTGAAGTACTAAACTCATCCTAGATCTACCCAATTACAAGTTTTGCATTTTGTCAAAAGATTAACCAATTATATAAAAAATGTCCCTAACAATCTCCCCATTTGGCAATCCGTGACAAAACCACAACAAAACAAATAATCATGAGAGAAGTCTTAAATCACAAAACTCATAACCACTTGTTGTATTACAAAATAAATCTATACTTACTACAAACTCTTGAAAAACTTTGCAAGAAGAGAGTTCATGGCAAGATAGACTTTCACAACCTATCTTTCTAAAACACTAAACAAAACTCATCAAGGCATTATTTGTGAAACAGAAATTAAGATTGCCTTGGTCCACACCTCTTGGCAGTAGTCCCTGTAGACCTTAGCTTGCTTATCAGTCAAGTAGGCCTTGGTCTCCTACGCCTGAAGGTCGTAGAACTTCTGCTTTGAGACATTCGCAACTGCCTTAGCTGCCCGACTAGCCTCCCTGGCCTTTTCCAGCTTTGCCTTCAGGTCTATAACCTCATGTTTGGCTGTGACCCTATCTTAGCATAGTGGAGCTTCTTGCATTGCTCCTTTACTTGATCTTGAGCATTTTTAAGGCCTGCCTCGGCGCTCCTTCGCCCCCTCTCCTTGGTTGCTAGCTTTGTAACGAGCTCCTTATTTTTCTGCTCGGCTATGACCAACGATTTACTAGTCTCGGCGCGGAGGTTGTTCACGAACCTCACCTTGTTTTAGGCATCTTTCACCCATTCCTTGGCCATAAAGACTTCCAATATGGCTTGCACAAAAACAATAGAAGAATGCTTTATCAAATAAGGAGAGGATAACCTAACATGGGGTTATTAAGGCATGTTGAGGAGCTTACCAAGGCCAAGTCCCTCTTAAAGGACAGGAAAAGGTCTTGTTGCCTCACGTTCTTCAGAGTAGCCATGTCCTTAGGCAATAAGAGAGGTTGCTCCAGAGCGTCGGCGAGGTAATGAGCATTCCCTTTCTGGAACTCCCTAATGGTAGAGTTCCATAGAATGACCGCCCCATCCAACTCTAGCTGAGGGTTCCATGTTGGATGCTGAGGGCGCACCTTGGCCACGGGCTGACCCTCCTTGCTCTCGATTGAGGAAACCCTCGCCTTGTCCTTGGCCATCCTTGGAAGCTTGGGAGGAACCTCCTTATTTTGAAGGACCAACTCTTCCTCCTTGACCACTTCCTCGTCATTCTTTCTCTTCTTCAAATTGGTAGGTGCGAAGGGATTACCCGAGGGAGGGGGAGGAGGAGGAAAAGCAAGGGGGAGCTGAGACCCCAAGGCATCTTTGGGCGCTGACCCCTTGGCTCTGCCAGCAAGGAGTTTGCAGGGACTTTTCCTCTCCAGCGGCATTATTTCTTCTTCTTTTTCCTCTGAATTGTCTGCTATACACGCAACAACGAGGCCGGAGGTGTGAACACCTGAAAGTCTATCAAGCTCATTCTCTGAGCCCGAGACCTGAATGACAGGCTCTCCTTGCTCCTCTCTCTCTTCCTTGAGTTGAAATTGGTCTATCTTCACCTCAAGTGACAGGTGTGAGGAAGATGTCTCCTCTCTCGGAGCCACTACTTTAAGGGGAGCACGGTGGGAAGGCAGATCAACCTGTATGGTGCCTTCTCGTGCTAAGAATTCGAGCACTGAAACGTTGATCCGAGCTAGCCGAGGGTCACTCGCTTTAATCACGTTGCCTACGTCTTGGAACTTGTCAGACATGGGCTAAAAGTCAAGAATGAGATGGCCAGCTCTCAACTGTCTGTCCTCGCTTATGAACACTTCGGATCTCAGGACTCTGTTGAGATTTAGAATGTTAACAAAGTTGAGGTTGGGAGCCATGTATCTTTTATCTACAAGAAAAGAGAAGCCGAGAAGCAAAACCACAGTTAGAAAAACTGGTATTTAGACAAAAGCAAGCAAAGTGCTAAAGGAAAGAAAGAAAAAGCAAAATACAAGATTAATTCCCATGTTAAAGGACCTAAACCTAGGGTGTTTTGCCTGGTGCTCCCTTTTGAGTTGGGCAGTGAAGGCCGTCATGCCATTCACCCGAGGTGATTAGAAAATCATCTTTCATGCCCTTGTTAGATTTGGGGAGACACGAGACGAGCCTAACAACCGAAGAACTAGACTTAAGGTAATAGCCCGAGTCTGCAAGCAGATGGCACTCCTACATCCAAACAACATCATGCCAGGTAAGGCCCAACCCCATTTGCTCGTTGAGAGCGTCTATGCTACGTAGGACCCTAAACAAATTAGGCGCGCATTGGTGGAGGCATATCCATGGGCGATCAAGTAGTCCCTAGTCACTCTACCCATAGGAAGCCTCATCCCCCCTTCTATGAAGGCAATCATGGGAATGATGACTTCCCCTTCTTTTTTGTGGGTATACCACTCACCTAGAAGGCAATACCGTAAGGATACCCCTAGGGAATTTGATACAGGGCCCTAAACCCCTCTATACCAACTAGGGTATCTACTAATGAGAAAACCTACCCATCTAAGCAGCCTAAGAAGAAGGGAAAGGAATTTGAAGAAAGAAAAAAAAAAAAAAAAAAAGGCCGAGGAGACTAGCCGAGGAGGAGAGAAACCTAAGTATAAGGGAACTTACGAAAATAAGGACAAGGGTCACTTTAGGAGCTTCTTGAAAGTTTGAAGATTCGGGAAGTCTTGAAGGTTTGAGGAATTGGGAAGTCTTGAGAGTTCGAAGATTTGGAAAGTGGGAGAAATAAATCCCCTAGGCGCTTTATATAGGAGGTGGAGTTGGGCGGAAGTTACCCCGCCCTAAATTTAAGGAAAAATATCAGCCATAGGATCTTTATCTCACGGTAGGATGTGGGAGACTGGGCGACGCCTGGAGCATTTAATGAGACGCTACGGACTCCTAAGCACCAGGAGGGGTTATAGGGCATGCAAAGTGACATTCTCACGTGGGAAAAACATAGACATGTGCGGAGTCAATCACTCAAGATCAAAACCCCATTTTTCTCCTTGGATAAAAGAGAAAAATTGGAGTTTTGAGGGGCTATTATGGGGTACAAAAATTTAATCATGCCATGTGTCATACCCAAGGCCGAGGAAGCCAATACAATTCCAACATAAACTCAAATGGTAAGGTCGGAGAGGCGGGCCATGGCCACGTCAATGGCACATTACAAGAAAGGGCCACACCGTAGAGGAAGAGTATCACAGAGGGGGTTAGCCTTGACGTGATTAGAGGGATGGTAGCCGCCATCACATTTAATGCACCTCACCAAACACTCTGGCTGCATTTATGTGAAGAAGACCCCTAAATAGTGTTGTTTTGGTTGCCGCAACTCATAAAAGACTTGGGAGGGCGTCTAATGGGACAAGCACCCAAGTAGTGGCCTGCATAATCAACAAATGGAGGGCTAAGATCAACCAAAGGAGGCTATATAATGAGAGAGATCCTCCAAGGACAAAGATCGAGGAAGAAATCAGGAGAGAAAACACTGTAGCAACAAAATTTGAAATTGTATCCAAGTTTAAAAAATATATATTCAAGGACCACTCTTCTCGAATTTTGCCGAGGAAGGATTTCTTTGATAGAGTTTGTCTTTCTTTGCTTTCTTACTATCTTTAATTCACCGTGCGTGTTGTTCGATCTATTGAAGCCTAGTTTTTAAGCCCACTCTCTACAAATTCATTGTATTGAGCTTTTTGGGCCTCAGTCCATTTACCTTTTGGGCTAAGGATCCAAACCCTGCCCTAACAATAGATTTTACAAATTCATTTATATTTTTGTTTTTATTTCAAGGAAATATAATGAATTTTACATTCAATTATTATATAAGGCAAGATATTTCATAAATAATGTAATATATTGGTTGGAATTTGTTTTTAGTACCCTTACAAACAGTTCGTCTTCTACATGTATTGAATGACTTAAAGAGGAAGTAGAATTAAGTAATTCCATCACTTATATTAGAAAAAAAAAATACAAGACTTTAATAATATAAGAAAAATGTAATTTTATCAAGAACCTATTAACATTATATTGAAAATGTGGCATAATTATTAAAGAAGCAACTCCTCTTTCTACACAAACCTTTTCTCCCAAACCTGGCAAACCATGACTGAGGTGGACCGATTGGATAAAAATATATCAAAATGGAGCGAAATAGACCAAATAGACTAAAATGAACCGAAATGGACCAAAGTGGACAAAAATGAACTGAAGTAAACCAAAATGGATCGAAGTGGTCTAAAATGCTATATTGATATGGTTAAACAAGAGTGTAGCAATAATAAATATTACAATAAGCTTTTAAATATTATATGAGTAATACTACAATCACAAACTATTTTACAACATTTTTACAAATGGTTGATGTGACCAGTTTTTATTAGTTTTCATCTAGGCCCACTATTAACATCATTTTTTTATTTACCAATAATTACTCACCACATTAGCAGTTTGTAAAATTTTTTGTAAAAATATTTATATCTTTAGCATTATTCATATTATATATAGATATTACTAATTTGTTTATTGTTATTTTTTTTTACACTTTTCTATATTTATAAGAGTTTTATCTATTTTTTTTAATATTTCATTTATTGCAGTAAAATTTTAAATTTTAGAATAATAAAACTCAATTTATCAAAGGCATCTTCACTTAAAAGTTAAAAGTAAGGCCATTTAATAGTCCTGAACATATAAATATGGATTCATTATATACCTTGATGATTGGGACTTAATAATAACAACAACGACAATCTCTCGATTCTTCTCTCCCACTTTCTATTATTTATTCTTTATATTAGGGTCCAACTAATGAGTGCGGTGTGGCTCTAATCAACTTTTTGGGTGCAATGGCACTTCAATCAGTTAAAGATTTTTTTTTTTTTTTTGAGAAAAAAAAAAAATCAGTTAAAGAAATGTTTGTTTATTTGCTTACGTTGCTCCTCAATGTAGTGTTACCTAATAAATTCATCTTTTTTTTTTTTGCTAACCTAATAAATTCATCTTTATCAGAAGTCCAATCACACCTGTTATCAAAAGCCTTTGTATTATTATTTATATGATTTTTTTTTCTCTACAACTCGTTTCTTTATTCATGTTTGATATGAGTTAATAATAACTTAATGACTGAAATATATATTTTTCCCTTAAAATTTGAAGTTGTTTTCATTTTGACTTTTTACATTTCACAATTTTAATTTTGATCATTTATGTTTGATTTTGTTTTTATATTCAATTTGTTAGTAATCTTACCATTAAATACGCTTTATGTTTAACTATTTTATAGAATACTGTCTCTAAAATGTTATAGAATGCAAGAATTTCATAATTATAGGCAGAAAAAAAAAATGTACAATTAAATTACAATAGAATTGTAGGTACTTAAGAATTCTTTGCCTTTGGCTTTGACTTTTTTGGCTTGATTGCCTTGCCTTGCATTTGGCAAGAAACCATTAATTTGGTTAAGATGTCTCTTACTAATGGTACTTTTACTCCATTGATTCATCCCTTATAAGGTAGAAAGAGAAAAGATATATTTCCAATGTGAGACAAAAAAATTCAAGCCAAAGGCAAGGCAAGGCAAGGCAAGGCAAGACAATCAAGCCAAAAAAGCCAAAGGCAAAGGCAAAGAATTCTTGAGTACTTACAATAAAAACCAAACTAATGGTACTCTGACTCCATTGGTTCATCCCTTATAAGTTAGAAAGAGGAAAGACATCTTTCCAATGTGGGACAAAAGAAGGCAAGACAATCAAGCCAAAAAAGCCAAAGGTAAAGAATTCTTGAGTACCTACAATAAAAGGATACTAATAGAGTAAGACTACCATAAGGGATGAACTAATGGTACACTTACTCCATTGGTTCATCCCTTGTAAGGTAAAAACAGGAAAGAAATCTTTCCAATGTGGGACAAAAGAATTCAAACCAAAGGCAAGGCAATCAAACCAAAAAAGTCAAAGGCAAAGGCAAAGAATTCTTGAGTACCTATAAGAATTATCTCAAAAAAAAAAAAAAAAAATACTAACAAAAATGGATGACAGAGCTAATATAAAATCAAAATCAAAGATAACAAGATAAAATAAAAATTGTGAAAGGAAAAAGGCCAAAAAAAAAAAACCTCAAATTTACAAGACAAAATAAAAATTGTGAAAGGAAAAAGGCCAAAAAAATAAATAAATAAATAAATAAAAACCTCAAATTTTAACCACTAAAAGTGTACTAATAATATAAATTTACATAAATTGTTCTAAAACACCCTTAATATCTTCCACCAATCCAATTGTTTTATGTTGCAACTTCCTCCTCAGCTTTATCTTCCCCAAATATTAGAGGTTCAATGTAACAAATGAATCATATAGTGACAGTAAGAAATACAGAGTCTAATTCTTTGAGGGATATTTATCTCAGGAAACAAAACTTCAAGGTTCAAAGTCACAAAAACTAAACACCAGTGGTTTATATTTATCACATAGAACAAGAACACTAACATTGCAGCTTCAGTCTTATCACACCATATTTATACAATAGTACTTTGAAGTCATGACGCTCATATTTTACTTAGCCACACTTAATTACACACAAGACACACTAACAGAGAACAAAAATTTACAATAACGTAGTACCTAAGTAATCACCAACAGTATGTAACCCATACGCATATTTTATCATTGAATGCTCTCAAGCTTTACGGCAGTGACCTCCATCGCAAGCAGATCCCTCCTTTGCTTTCTTCTCATCTTCCTTTGCCACTTCCTCAGCCTTTTCCGCCAATTGCTTCAGATGGTCTTCAGTGAATGGATAAGCATCTGCACCATGAGCTGTTATGAGCTGCCGGGCTTCCATAGTGACTGTCCTGCCATTGGGCCCGATAGCTACAGCTGCAGGAATGCCTTGAATTTTGAACTTGCGTCCCAAAAATGACTTCCTCTTATCACCAAATGGGAGGGCTAACCAAGGCATGCCTGCAAAGAATTCATTGAACGAGGATTGATCACGGTCACTTGAGATGAATATGATTTTAAATGCGTTGTCCTTTTCTTTGATCTCATTGTATGCTTTTACAAGCTTAGGCAGGAATGCGCGACATGGGGGGCACCAGTGAGCTGAAAAATAGAGCAGAATGTTCTTTCCAACTAGTTCAGACACCAGGACCTAACCAGATACAAAATTCAAAATTAATTTATGACAATTCACTTATTGGTACTATTCAAATATCAATGTTCATCAAACTTCTAGGATTTGAATTTCAATTGATAGCAACAAGGATTAAAAATTTTTACCAATCAACAAGAATTGTACCTTGGAACCACTTTTGTCTATCACAAAATCACTTTCCTCAGAAACTAAAATTGTTTCTAGCGTCTGTGCTTCAAGCCTAGCCTTCTCAATCTCAGCAAGCTCAGCAAGCTTCTCTGGAGTAAAAGGGTAAGCTTCAATACCATGCTCCTCAATGAGTTCAGCCACATTTGGGTTTAATGTCTTCCCATCTGGCCCAATTACAACTACAGTAGGAAGAGTTTCAAGGTCAAAGTAACGAGCAAGCTTTTCGCAGCACTTGTCCTTAAATGGCACTGCCAACCATGGCATTGTATTGAACCCTTCTTTGAAATCATTTTCTTCATCGTCCAGAGATATCAACACGATCTCAAAACTTTCTCCTCTCTCCTTGAGTTTCTTATAAACCTCCACAAGTTTTGGAGTAAAATCAAGGCATAGCCTTTTTATTGAAAAATACAAGCCAACTGTTTTGCCTTCAAGCTCAGGTATAGGAACCTGCCAACAAATAACATTTAACAACTAGTAATTATGTCATTCACATATTTAGAAGAACAGGACCGGACCAGAGCAGAGCTATCAATGTACTTAGCCAAAAGTATACCTCATTTCCATCATTGGAAACTAAATGACTGCGGGAGCCATGAACCAAAATAGTACTCAAAGACTGATTCTTCTTGGCATTCTCTTCTTCCTCTTTCAAGAAATTGATTCTTTCTGTAGTAAACGGATAACCATCCACTCCATATTCCCCAATGATTCTGACCCCTTGATTAGTCACAACCTTCCCAGTGGCATCAAGAAAGATAAGGTTAGGGATGCCCCTCACTTTGAACAATTCCTTGAGGCGTTTCCGGGTCTCTGAATCTGAAAATGGAATAGCAAGCCAAGGCATCTTGGCCAAGTAGCCATTGAATGACTCATCATTCCTATCAGAAGAGATGAAGACCACTTCAAAGTCACCTTTAGGCAAGAGCTCTTCATAAACTTCCACCAAGTTTGGAGTGAAATGGCAACATGGACCGCACCATGAGCCAGAGAAATACAACCCCACTGTCTTACCTATCAAATTACTGATTTTAACCTATGAAAAAACATAAAAGATAAATATGATTCTTCTCTTTTTTCCCCGAAAATTAGTAAGTTAAAGGAGTCATGCACGCACTGATAAATTACTACTTATCCTTACAAGTTTAAAAGGATAGGAAATGATAAATATAAATATTTAACATTTTAACACATAGGAGATCTTAAATCCAAGCCCTTTTCAATGGTCAATATATGATTAACAAAAGCAAAATTCATTTTGATTTAGCTCAGCATATATAAGATCAAAGTCAAATCTTCTTGCAAATCTTAAAATTTCAGATAATTAATTGAAGTAGGTACTTGCATAAATATTTAATGGACTAGGTTTTTTATTGATAATATGAGCCGACTAAATATCTAGTTAGAAACAAGAAGTCTACAAACACACAACCAATATGTCAAATTGTGATTGATACATAATATAATAGTATAAGTGGTGAAATCTATGTGAAAGTAACGTAGTTCCCATCATAAGTTGACAGCTTAATTAGGGTGAGAAATTGGGTGTCCTTAAAATTGTTAATTTTGAAAAGACCATCCCTAAAAAAAAGGTTAAAAATTAGGATTCTATTTCTCTAGTTATGTGTTTTATTTCAACAAAAAATAAAATGATGATCCTATATTAATGGAATAATGGTCTGATTTTAAAATATCTATTTCCCTTTTAATTTATTTCCCATGTTCTATCTAACAATCACCTAAAAACGTTTCAAATTTATAAAATACGTAATAATAATAATAAAAAATCTTCAAAGAACTAAATGATCAAAAGATAAAAATAAATCATCATGCAGCGAAAGCAAAAGATAAAGTTCTGTCATATTTTTTAAAAACATTATTTTGCTGTTTCTAGAAAATATTATACTTTACACTAAATACTGTTGTTTCACACAGAAAATATTATATTTTGCTGTTTCTATCATATTAAAAAAAAAAAAAAAAAAAAAAAAAAAAAAAAAAAAAAACGAGACTAACATCATTTTGTTGTTTCACACAGGAAATACTGTGTTGTTACTACTACTTATAGTAAATAATACCTGATCGCCGTTGTTGCGGACTAGCTAGTCCCTCTCCTCGGACGAGAGAAGCGAAATTAGATCATGAGAAACGTTGTCACCGTCGCCGTTTGCCATGTCTTCGTGTTTTTCTGGGCTCACTCACTCTCTTTATGTCTGCAACTATAGACTGTGCCTTTGTTTCTCTGCACTTCTGCTTATATTTTTGGTCTTTTTATTTTACTCGTGAGTCACGAGGGTTGAAAAATACACTCTTGTTCGCTAAGTCTTGTGACGGGTGCATATTGTGACGGGTGCATATGTGGAATTAATGGCAAGTTCTGTGTGTACATTGGTTGTCGTGGTAATTGCAAATTTTATGCGTACTAAGCATTTTTTTTTTGGTAACCAAGGAAATTTAATAAACTAAGAAATGCTGCCAACAGCAGCAACGTTACAACGTCTGGGGCGAGAAACGCCCAATGCATCATTATGCAGCAGCTGAACTAAAACAGGGGGAGGGGAAACAAAAACAGAGGATAACACAACAGAAGCTAGCCCCAATTTAGCTAAGGCATCGGCACAAAAGTTTGCTTCCCGGAAGCAGTGGGACACTTTAACCTGAGGCAGACGCAGCAACAACACCCTGCAATCATCAACAAGACCAGACAAGTCTCCATTAGAAATGACATTGCTAGAAATTAAGGAGATTGCTGCGGTTGCATCAAGCTCTATATCCACAGCAAGACAGCCCCTATCGACACACAGCCCCAATCCTTCCCGCAAGGCCCACAATTCCGCAGCAATACTAGAGCCAACACTAATAGATTTTGCAAAACCCACAACCAATTGACCAGAACTGTCTCTAAGTAATCCACCACAACCAGCCTTCCCACTAGAGATGTCAAAAGCACCATCAGTATTAAGTTTAAGCCATCCCTCTTCTGGCTTCAGCCATTTCACCTGCACCACCATCCTCTCTTTACCCAAGATAGGCTCCAAAACACAGTACACCAGCTCACGAGTTTGCATTTCTACCACCTGAACCAGATTTTGGTTTATAGGTTGCTGTTTGAAGGCCAACCTATTTCGTTGCAGCCACAAGTTCCACAAACCAAGCAGGAAATAATTGCTCCAAACATAATCCTTGCCAGGTGCCATAGAGGAGTCTAAAGCATTCTTTTTAATCCAAGAATCAAGATCATCAGTGAACGAAATTTTGAGACTGTCAGGGCAGCTAGAGAGCTCCCAAAAGTTTTTTGCTGTCGGGCAATCTCTCAGTACATGAGAAATGCTCTCCACCTCTTCTGTGCAACTATCACAGCCACCCAATCCACCAATACCTCGATGAGTCAGAATGGCTTTAACAGGTAGGCTCAAGTGTAGGCACTTCCAGAGGAACATTTTAATTTTTGGCAAAATCTGAAGCTTCCAAATCCATTTGCCATGAAAATCCGGTGACTCAAAGTTTTCATCTATTGCCAGCAAATAAGCATTCCTTGGGTCAAAATCTCCATTTAAACTAGAGATCCAACTCCTATGATCCTCCCTCAAAGCATATCTCCTAATAGGGGTAGCTCTCACAGCTTGCAAAATGTTCTCAGGGAAAACAAAGGAGATATTGGCTAAATCCCAGCCATTGTTCATAATAACATCCTTTATATACACCTCGCTCTCTCCTTGGTTCAAAGGGCCCTCAATAAGGGACCTAATTGTGCCAATGTTCAGCCACTTATCATTCCAGAAACTAATATGGCTATTGCTGCCCACAGTCCACTTGGAGCCCTTCCTACAAATATTTCTTCCTACCTTCACTGCACTCCAAGCTCTCGTATGAGCCTTGGCCTTACTGGCATTCACACCCATGTACTTTTTCCTCAACACATCAGCCCAGCCCCCGCTCTTAGAATTTTCCATCCGCCAACACAATTTAGCAGCTAGCGTTAGATTTTTTCCCTTAGCTTCCTGGATGCCTAAGCCACCACGACATTTTGGTTTTGTAACTTTCTTCCAGCCAACCATATGCAACTTTTTATGATCTTCCGTCGATCCCCACACAAAATTCCTATTGACCTTATCAAGATTGTTTAGAACTCGAGTAGGGAGCATACACCCCTGCATCACATAGGCCGGGATAGCCGATAGCACCGACTGGGCAATGACTACCCTTCCCGCTATAGATAGTAAATTAGCTTTCCATCCTTGTAGCTTATTCTGCACCCTCTCCACCACGAAGTTAAAATCCTGGGAAGATGATCCTGGATGCTTGATCGGGAACCCCAAGTACTTACCAAGATTCGGGGTCGAGTGAATGCCCAGCACCTCACACAACTCCAATCTAGAATCAGGAGACATATTAGGGGAGAAATACACCTTAGACTTGTGCAAGCTGACTTTTTGACCTGACAACTCACAAAAAGTATCCAAAGTCTCTCTCACACTGATACAATTCTTCACATCAGCTTTAGCAAATAGGACCAAGTCGTCGGCAAAGAAAAGGTGGGAAAAAGCTTGCCCATTCCTAGAAGCCCGGACCGGATCCCACAAATTTTCCTCACATCTTCTCGAAATAAGGAACCCAAGCACTTCCATACACATGATAAATAAATACGGGGAGAGGGGGTCCCCTTGTCTAATACCCCTTGACGGAAGGAACGACTCAAGTTTCCCACCATTAAGAAGAACTGAGATCGATGAGCTGGACACACAGCTCATAATGAGATTGATTAGCGAGGGGGGCAGCCTATAAAGCTCAAGAACATCCTTAATAAAATGCCACTCAAGCCTATCATAAGCTTTTTCCAAGTCAATTTTGATGGCCATAAACCCCTTCTTACCTTTTTTGAGTGTCATTGTATGAATAATCTCTTGGGCGATGATCATATTATCCAACCCCATTCTCCCCGGAACAAAAGCGGTTTGAAGAGGGGAAATGAGCTTAGGCAATAAAGGTCGAAGTCTCTTGACAATGATCTTGGTAACCACTTTATAGATAGAGTTACATAGACTTATAGGCCTAAAGGACGCCAGACAATCAGCCCCCGGATGCTTTGGGATGAGAGTTATAAGGGTCTCATTTAGGTGAGGGGGCATGGTGGAACTATGGAACACTTTGAGAACTTCATTTACCACCGAAGGACCAACTTGCTGCCAGTAAGCTTGAAAGAAACCAGCGTGGATCCCATCAGGCCCAGGAGCCTTGAAAGGCTTAAGACTCCACAACCCCTCCTTCACTTCAAGACAAGTTACATCCGCACATAAATTGCTAGCCTCATCCTGCCCAAGGACACTAGGCCAAATGCTCAAGCTCCACCTCAACCTCGGAACACAAGTAACACTGGTAGAGAAAAGATCCATAAATCCATTTCTAACCAAGTCAGCAATTGCACTCTCGCCCTGAACCCAATTTCCAAGACTATCTTGAAGGCAAAGAATTCTGTTCCTTCTCCTACGAACCAAAGCCGAGGAATGAAAAAACTTAGTGTTTCTATCTCCCTGAATAAGCCAATTATACTTGGACTTTACAGACCAAAATTCCTCCTCATATTGAAGGACCTCAAAATACTCCTTTCTAAGTTGACATTCCAGGTTAAAGAGATCATGATTAGGCCCCTTAGAAATTCTAGATTGGATACCTCTAATTCTAGCCTCAATTCTTCTTTTCCTTTGGAAGATATCTCCAAAGACTTCTCTGTTCCAAATCTTGACCTCCGCAGTGAATTTCTCGACATTAGATTTCAAGGGCCCATTCACCTCCCAAGAGTCACTAACCAAATCTTGAAAGAGAGGATGTGACATCCACATAGGCTGGAAGCGGAACGGCCTACAAAGGAAGGAAGGCCCAGGTTCGTCCAATTTCAACAAAACTGGACAATGGTCAGAGTGAGTGCGGGCCAGATGATGCACAGCCGCCTCAGGGTACAGCCCTCTCCAAACAGTATTAGCAAACCCCCTATCCAATCTCTCTTGAATGAAATGACCCTCATCTCTCTTATTGACCCAAGTAAAACGAGGTCCATGGAAACCCAAATCCACCATCCCACAAGAGTCCAGGCATTCCTTAAACAATTGGACCCTCCTAGGATTAATAGGATTCCCACCCATCTTGTCATTACTAGACAATAATTCATTAAAATCACCCAACAATAGCCAAGGAAGATCATGCATGGGGGCAATAGTAGCAAGATTATTCCACAGCAACTTCCTTTCCTCTAACCTAGGACTTGCATAAATGGCAGAAAGTAACCAGGAATAGTTAAGAGCATGTACCTTGACCACCACGTGAATTTCCTGCTCAGTTTTTGCTAAAAGCGTAATTTCCACCGCATCAGAATTCCAAAGCACCCAGATACCACCCGAGTAACCAACAGTATCAGCATGTAAGGCTCCGTCAAAAGGAAGCCTATCCGTAATATCCTTAGCCCTTTCTCCCCCAACGCGAGTTTCAGTGATAATTACAATTGTGGGCTTGTGGGTATCAATCAAATTCTTCAAAGTAACATGAAAACGAGGGTTCAAAGCCCCTCTACAGTTCCATAGTAAAATATTCATTGGGATAGAGACAGGAAAGACCGACACACCTTCATGCAGATTCTGAGCTTCCATCTTGCTCAGCAATCTCCATCCCAGCCCCCTCAGAGCCCTCCTGGTGTAATTCACTCCCTGTGCAAAAAGCACCATGTGTTCCAGAATCCCCAACTAAGCCTCCCTTGATGAGACCAACAGGCTTGACCCCCCCGCGATTGTTTCGGCTTGCAGTAGACTCATGGAAATTGCGTTTCCCCAGCACTTCATTGCCCCCATCTTGGACACCCAAATTTTCCTTACCGCGGCCTCTTCCTCCAGTTCCCAGCCGTTCAAGATTTGAGTTAGAGATAGCGGCGATAGCGCTCTCCACCCGAAGACCCGTGCTTCCCCTTTGGTCGGCAAGTCTGATGGGAATATCCACCAAGGGCAAGCCCATTCCATCCACGCCGGGTCTGTCAGTGGAAGCCAACCCTGCACTTTGCTTACTGGAGTTAAAGGGAATATGTGATGCCAAGCTTGCATCTCTTCCAGATCGTACCAACCCCAAATCATGGTTGGACTTGCTCTTATTTGGGCCACCATGCTCGGAGACACCACCATGATTTTTCCCCTTCTGAAAATTGCCCATTCTTGCTTGCTCTGATCTTCCAGCCTTGCCATCTCCCTTCCCTCTACTCCCTGAACCGGAAGGAGAAACTGAACCACCAATACTTCTAATGCCAGAAACCCCAGCAGCAGGAAGCCTGGACAGCGTCTCTAAACCGAAGTTGGTATCAGCACCAAAGGAAAAAATGGGTTCAGGAATTAAACTATGAGTCGACGGTTCTTGAGAAGAACGCTGATGTTGTTTAGTTGAAAAGGGGGTCTGAGGACTCTTTTCTTTAACCAAAGATGGGCTAACCTGTGTACTATGGTCTGTCACCTTATAAAATGATTTCTTAGGCCCAACACTTTCACTAAAAGGTGACTTATCACGTGCCACATGAACTTGGCTAGTAGAAACCTCACTGTTTCGCATCAGACCCTTACCCGGTCCCACACCTACTCCCTGCTTTAGATTTCGAAATCCCTCAAGCTTAGCACCTGCTTTCTTCCTCTTTACAAGCAACCAGGGACCATACGTAACCTTCCCATCACTTTTCAAATCAACATCCACCTCTCCCACCTCTTGAGAACAGTCACCCTCCTCATTAAACATGTCATCTTTATCGACTTAGGAGCTAGACCCCTTCATCTCCGGCCTAGGCGTCCTATCATTGATAGTGAACGGACAGCACTCCCTCCGGTGTCCCACTCGCCCACAAGAGAAACATAGAGTGTTAATACCCTCATACAGCACCTCTTGAACAACCCCTTCAAGGAGAATACTCGTGACTAGAGGTTTATCCAAACTAACCTGGATACAAATTCTAGCGAAACGGCCCCTTGCCTCAGACGCGGTATTAGAATCCACCCTCAAGACCGGACCAATGGCATTTCCTATCTCTTTAAGCACCCCAGGATCATAGTACTCAAAAGGCAGTTCCGGTAGCCTTACCCATACCGCAACCAAACTGCACACAGCATTGGCTGGTTTGAAATTCGGCTCCCAAGCTCTAATCGTCAAAAAATGACCTCCGATGAACCACAACCCTCCCTTGATGACATTCTCAAAATCCTCCACCAGCCTAAACTTAATAAGGAAGAAATCTCGCCCAAGATCGACACAATCGAGCCGCCCCGCTGGCTTCCATAAACCCATAATCTTCGTGCGAAGGAAGTGGAAACCCACAGTCCGTCCAAAGACCTTTACAATCAAGGCATGATTCCATCTTGCCCTGATGGCCCTTCTCGTGTCCGGCGTCAAATTTACAGCCACCATACCATTCACCAGCTCACCCATACCCACCGCAGGTGTGGACATGTCCACCTCGTGACTGTCAAGATTGAACGCCTGAGCAAAAGCGCCGGGCATCTCACCGACGAGCTTGTCCTTGTAGGAAGGGGGGGAGCCAAACTCCGAGGCCCCCATCGCATCTTTAGCCTTCTTCGTGCTCCGATGGAGTTTCGCATCTTCTTCGCTGGACTTTTCGCCTTGAGAGAATTCGCACTCCATTTTTTGCCCGCGTACTAAGCATTGCTTTTATATATATATATATATATATATATATATATATATAGATGAAATCGAGTTATATATTTTCTAAATTATTAAATTTAGGTAGATCTAAAAGTTAAAAAAGATATTTATTAATACTAATATTTTGGTTAAAATTTTATTAATTATCTCTTATTTATTGCATTCTATACCTATTTTTAAATTTTAAAAAAACACAAATTAAAACTATTATTCAATTAATGCTATCATAAAAAAAAAATGGTTTTAATTTTTAATTGATTAAGCTACTTGATATAGCTTATTTTACGGAATTTGTTAAAAATTTCCCAAATTGAAGACTACTTCTTATATTTTATTTTATTTTATTTTTTCTGGAGAAAAGTCAGCACTTAGCAGTAATTTCAATCACCAAGTGAATTTGTTTTTTTTTTTTTTTTTTTTTTTTGTTTTTTTTTTTCTTTAAAATATAGAACATGGTGAATTTTGGAAAATACTCGTATATCATATTATCATCGTGATTTTTTTTTTTTTTTTTTTAATGTATTTCATATTATCATCTTCCTCTAAGACTGATGAAAGCTACTGAACTTATATCTTTGAAGACCCACCATATCAAACCTCCCACAAGCTGCCAATAACCAAGCCCTCACTCAACAATGAAAATCCAGAGTAAAAGAAACTGATATCAATAGAAAATGGCGAAAAATAGAGAGAAATATGTGTTCAAAACTGACCTGTACTACGTCTACTTCTTAATTGTTATAATATGTTGCCTGATTAGATAGAAGCATCTTGGTGAATATGGCACTTTAGTGAAGGATATGACGATTGACAAATAACAAATATTATTTCCCTTTAATTTCCCAACACTTTATGGGTCCTTTTGGTTAAAAGCATTTTAATAGCTTAAAAGCAGGTTTTTAAAATATAAATTCCGTTTTGTAACAGTAATTTCTTATAACTCTTTTACAAATATTTATTTTAAACTCAAAACATTGTTTGACAACAGTTTATTCAAATACATCTTATATGTGATAATAATAAGTAGAAAGATGATGTTTGTGATTAAGATAAAAATCAGTAAAAAACTGGTCAATTTAATCATTGCGAAAAATTGTTGTGAATTTTTTTATTATTTGTTCAATTTTTTTATATCACTAAAATTACTCTCCCTTATTAATCATGAGAACTAAGGCTGAGCACCTTATTCCAATTCCAGGTTGAGCACCATATTTCTATTACAGCTTCACTTGAATATGTCTGGTTAATCATTCCAATTCTAGGTTGAGCATCATATTTCCAATTACAATTCCACTTGAATATTACAGTTACTACAAATTTTATTATATTGGCAATAACTTATTCAAATGCATCTTATATGTGATAGTAATAAGTAGAAAGATGATGTTTGTGATTAAAATAAGAATCAGTAAAAATTTATCAATTTAATCATTGCGTACATTGTTGTGAATTTTTTTTATTTGTTCAATTTTTTATATCACTAACGTTACTCTCCTTAATCATGTGAACTAAGGCTGAGCACCATATTCCAATTCCAGGCTGAGCACCAGGGACGGAGCTAGGAGTTTAAGTTAGGGGGGGCGAAATATAGAAGAAAAAAAAAATCATTATAAAACTCCTAATAACATCCATTTAGTATTAACAATGTAATCATCTATGAAAAAGGGACTCAACGGTTTTTTTAAATCTTAGAAATCATTTTTAATTGAATTCATACATAAAATTGTTCTATAACATAAAATTATTCGTAAAATATGACACGAAGCATAGCACAACACTACAATCAACCAACTTTATTAAATATCAACAACTAACTATTAAAATTTCAAACCATCTCAACTTAAAAAAAAATACACTAAAAGACAAGCAAAACCATTAATTATTTATCTATATCGTATCATTTGTTACTCTTAGTTAAAAAAAAATTTATAGTTGACACAGTTTTGTATTGCTAGAATTCATATAAATAGCTAGAATGATAGACAGTAAAAAATATTTTTTATTGATATTGTTGCTCCTTTATTCATACAGGCATATGTTATTAAAAAAAAAAACACCCCTAACAGTGCATATATGCTATAAAAAACAATATCACCCTATCAGCACATGGTGGTTCATAAAAAATATAAAAATAAAAAACACCCAGTACATAGGTACAAACACTGAACAATAAAAGAAAGTTAAAGTAATAGAAATAGTGAGACTTCATTTAGCAACCACAAAAAACAAGGTTAAAGAGAGAAAGAGAGTTACAGAGAAAGAAAGAGAAAATATGCTCTGCCTTTGCCTCAGCGAAGATGAGAGAGCGATTTGGTCTCCCTCAGAAGCAAATTTGGTACCGAGCTGCTGTGTGGTACTGCAGCATTTTGGTCTTAGCCTTCACTCCCTCTGTCTCACGTCTCAATACTAATGTCTCTCTCTTGGTTAGGGTTTTTTTTTTTTTTGGAGGGGAAAATTTGATGGAATGATTTGAGATCAAGTTGGTTTTGTTTCAAAATTTTTGAGGGCTGGGCTAATGTTTTGGTAAATTGGCTGATTGTGCTCAAATTTCTTTAGCTTTTTTATTAGTCTATGTTGTTGGGCTAATTTTTTGGGTTTACTAATTTGTTTTGTTTGGGATTTTAGATTTGTAAAAGTTTCTTGGGCTTTTTCATTTTGTTTAAAGGGGTCAAAGATTTTGTTGAGGGGGGCAAGTCCAATTTTATATGGGAAAAATTGCTCAAATCTGTAAGTAACCTATATATATACTCTCTTATTTTCCAAATTTTTTTGGGGGGGGGGGGGGGGGGGGGGGCATGGGCCCCCCAAGCCAAAGAATGGCTCCGTCCCTGCTGAGCACCATATTTCTATGGCTCCGTCCCTGCTGAGCACCATATTTCTATTACAGCTCCACCTGAATATGTCTGGTTAATCATTCCAATTCCAGGCTGAGCATCATATTTCCAATTACAATTCCACTTGAATATTACAGTTAGTACAAATTTTATTATATTGAGCTTATAAACTGATATGTCACCAATCATAAAAAGATTATTTAATTATTTATTATCAAATCATTTTGTAAACTTTATAAAATTTTTTTTAATAACTTTAACATTTTTACTTTTTTTTTTTAATTTTTAAATTTTTATATAAAGGTTAGTTAATTCAATAGATAGAGTTATTATTATTATTATTTTATTTGATCGAATGAGATTAAGGGAAATGAGTTGAAAAGTGAAACCTGACCCCACGGCAAAGGAAGCCTTAGCACCTAGGGAGGTGGACTCGTACAACTAAGTAATTGACAATTCATTTTCTTTTGGAAAATAACACTTCGGATAAAGATGAAGACTTTGGTTTTTTAGTCCCATGCCTACGCAAAAGGACTGGTAGTCGATTTTCGAAAAAGACAAATAAAGGGCGGTGCTCTGCGATTTAGGTTAGTGGACCTTTAGAGCATCCACATTTGGGGTTCTATATGCCAAATGTTAGGAGCATTTAACATTTGAGCCCCAAAACCCATCAGCAACCGGGAGTCCATATCTCATATGCAAAAAAAAATTTGAGATTTAGCTACAGTACCATCTTAAATGTAAGATGGTACTGTAGCTGGGTTGTAAAAAAAAAAAAATTTTTTAATACTTTTTTATACCCGAAAATTTTCTCTCACCTCCCATTTTTCCTCTTTCTTTTCTCTCTCTGCCTCTCTCTGTTTCTCATCGTCTCTCTCTTTCTTTTCTCTCTCAGCTCTCAAGCTTCTTTCTCAGAGCTCACGCCGAATCACCAAGCTAGCTCGGAGCTCATGCTAGATCGGATTTCTAGATCGGCGTGGTGGCGAGGCTGGTAGCGTGGCTACGATCGGCGCGGTGGCTGGACATCAACGCAGTGGAGATCGGCTTGGAGACCGATGTGGCTGGACGTCAAGCTCGGCGATGTGGCGTGGCTGCGATTGGCGATGTGGCTGGACGTCAAGCGCGGTGGAGATCGGCTTGGAGACCGATGCGGCTTGGAGATCGGCTGTGATCGGCGCGGTGGCTGGACGTCAAGCTCGGAGCTTCTCTGGTTTTTTTTTTTTTTTTTTTTGTTGTTGACGGTAGTTTCTGGGTTGCCGGCGGTGGTGGTGGCAGCGGTGGTGGTGTGCAGTGGTGGTGGTGATTGTGGTTCTGCCCAGAAGGAAAGAGAGAGAAAGAATAAATAATGTGTTGTATTGGATAATGGTAATGGTGAGATATATTATTTTATTATGTAAAAATATTATTTTAATAAGTAGGATTGAGATATAAAAGTTGGGATGTTGGAGAATTGTAAAATTGTATTGTATAATTGATAAAGTGATTTTTTGAGGTGGTAAAATAAGATAGGATTTAGAATCCGGATGCGGATGCTCTAATAGTGCTTAATTTTATAATAGGCCACCAGCCAGCCCATTAGTCCTATATACCTCATAGTCTAACAATACTCTAGGCGGCCTTTGGCAATATCAAGGGGTTGCTCTTAAAAATTTCTCGTATAAGCATTTTTAGCAGTTTTTATTTATTATATTTTTGTACTTTTTAAACAGTAAATAGTGATATTTATTTTTTATTTACTTACTTTTTCAAATACATCTTTCAACCGATTCTCTATCATTTCTCTATCTCATTTAAATATTATTTCTTTATTCATTATTTATTCAGTTTTTAATAACTACACATCTTTTAACATTTTTTTATTCAATAACTGATTCTTATATTAGCTAAAAACGTTTGAAGTGTGAACATGAAATGCTACAATATTCTTTACTTGTAGAGGAGCACTGTAGCAATTTAAAAAAAAAAATGGAGATGGAAAAGCTGTTGGAGTAGGTTTTTGGGGCGTTTTCTCTGTAAAATTAGATTTAAAGAAGCCAGTGGAGATGCTCTATTAATTTTTTGTTTGGGATGGTGTACTGTATATATTTGAGATGTTAAAACATTGCTTTGTATCATCCTTACATATAACTCATCTTGAATATCACAAAATTTTGGTATACATGTTAAAAACATTTAAAAAAAAAATATTTATGTAATTTAATGGTGTTGGCGACATAGCCGATAACTCCTTGCAAAGATGGCTCTTTAGTTGAATGTTGAGAAGGGTATTAATAAAAGTAAAATTGTGTGTATAAGCTTCTATTTCTTAATTGGGAAATGGATGGGAAATGGATTATTAAAACTTTCCTAAAATGGATTATTAATGAGTGCCTTAAGGGCACTCGTTAGCATGACCCTTATTAATTTACAAAAATCTGATGTGGTACATTGATGTTGAAGGGTATAAATACGAGCTTTTACACTAAGTCTTTATTAAATTTCATTTCATATATTGTTTGTTTAATCGGATGTAGAATGTGCGACTCTTGACAACATAGAAAATTGGATGAATTTGTTTGTTTGTTTGTTTTTTTTTGGTTCCAAGATTCTTTGTAAGATTAAAAAAATAATAAATAAAAACCCTTTAAAGCCAATGACTTTTAAATATTGCCACACAAGGAGAGGGTTTCATGAAATGGTCTCATGAGATCACCCTCTTTCAACTGAAAAACGATCATCTCAATTTGAACTTCATTGGTTTTATGATTTAGATTTATTATTATAAATATAAAGATGTACAAATTGCCATATAATTTTCCTCACAGCATGTTAAACCTACACGTGGAACTTACATATGTTGTAAGAGAAAGGTTTCATGAGTTTGTTTCATAGCATGTTATGGATTTTGTTTAGTTAATTCTTAAATAGGCCTTAGTCCAAGGATTACCATTTTAAACTTCCATCATAGATAAAGGTTCATACTTTGTAGCATATTTTACCCTATGTTTGGAGGGTAATACGTAAATACTCCGGGAACAATACTCCCTCCTCTCGCATGAGGGGTGGGCTCCACACGTCTTTGACTTGTGGAGCCCACCGCTCATGCGAGAGGAGGGAGTATTGCTCCCGGACTATCTAATAATTTTTCATGTTTGGATGGAATGAGTAAAGAAAGAGGAGAAGAGAGAAGAATAGAAAATGACTAGAATGTACAAAACTATACTTCGAACCACTTTTCCTGTAACTCTCCTCTCCCTCTTAACAACTCAAAAACTCTCTTTTTTTTCCTTATTACTCTCCCCCTCTCAAATAATCTCCCTTTTGGCACTAGCTAGGGTTTAAAATATATAGTAATAATCAATCAATCATTGAGATATATATATATATATATATATATATATATATTGTATGGGCCAGGGCCTCAGGCCCAATGGATCTTGGGACCCGAAAAATAGCCCAATACGTCACCCTACCCTCATTGGTGACTTGCGACCTCGATCCAGACACCTCTGGGTCCATTTTAGGCCCTAGAGCTGAAACAAGGCCACGATAGTATGGATACCTCGATCACACCCCTCCCAATCACCTTTAGCCTGGTCGAAAGCGAGTTTTCTTGGAAGACACCCTCATACTCGGCTGCCCGATAGTGGCTTTGAGAACATCGCTGCTGAGCTAGCTTCTGGAGGTGGGAATCAGTTCCAATGACACAAGCACCTTACCCACATAAACACCCACCTAAAGGCAATAGAATTGGACCTTTATTCGCACTAATAGAAAGAAATAATCATTAACACCTCCACTTATCTTGACCTATAAATATGAGAAGAGGATAAGGAATTGGGGGTTAACAATTCTGGGAAGAATACTAAGAGAAGAGAGCAAACACTTAGAGAGCAAAGGAGCGATCCTGTGAGGGAGAAAGTGAGGCTTGAGGAAATAGAATTGTATTTAGGGTCTGCCAAGCATAGGACCACCCATAGTAAGAAACACAAAAGCCCACAAAACAAATAGATTGTGAGCCCAAGTAAAGGTTAAGCCTAATAGCCATATATTTTGGGTACATGCACACACACAAACACAGGCACACACATATATATAAACAGAAACCTCATGTGAGAGAGTATGAGGTTCTATCATGTGGCACTCTATTTGAAAAGAAAATTGAAATAATCTTTAAAGCCACAAGATAAGAATAAAAAAATAGAGACTTTTTGGTTTCTTTAGTTCAATGATTCAAAATTTTTCCTATTAAAAAAATAAGGATTCTTTATAAGACTCTTTGTTTTCTTTGGTTCAATGTTTCAAGCTAAAAACCTCTTACACTTCTGTTCCTTTATATATACATTCTCACAACCCTTCATGTCATCTCATCTCAAATATATCCCAACCAAGAATGATGTCATATATCTTTCACCTTTCAATGACACTATCTAGCTCCAACTTCATTGTCTCATCTTATCTTAACCCGTATGAGTTGGCTATAACTAAGGAAGAAGGCCTACTTTTTTTTATATATACATTCCGCTCCTTTATATATATATTCTCACAACCTTTTATGCCATCCCCTCTCAAATATACCCCAATCAAGAATGATGTCATATATCTTTCACATTTCAATGACACCTATCTAGCTCCAACTTCATTGTCTCATCTTATCTTATCCCATATGAATTGGCTATAACTAAGGAAGAAGGCTTGCTTTTTTTTTATTTTATTTTTTTTTTTATTTTTTTTATTTTTATTGAGTGATGACTTTGCCTTATTGTTTTGATGTTGAGGTGTAGGTTCTATAAATGATGTGATTGGCTTTAGGTCTTTAGATGTTTGGCGTGGAAAAGCAATAGTTGTATTTTGTTTTGGAGAAAAAGAGAAATTGAAAGAAATATTCTAATTAATATTTATGAGCTTAGTTCTTTTTTTATTATTATGTTTTAGAACTCATAATTTTTAGTTTTCTTTGTAATTTTTTATAACTATTTAGTGCAATATCGATATGAGCTATGGCGATAAAAGTTAAAGTCAATGATGATTTAAAAGTGTTTATCATGTTATTATTTTATTTTATTTTATATGGAAGCCTAGCTAAAGGAAATTAAATCTTTATAAACGGAAATGTTTTTAACCATTTTTTCTTTATTTTATCACATTCTCAATATATCGTTACTAACAAATGATTTCCTTTCATTGAGATAATGAAATGGGTGTTTGAGATTTGTGGGTCGGTATTTGGTTGTGAATATTGAGTAGTTGGTGAAGTGTTTGGGAGATTGCTTTTGTTAAGTTTTAGACCCCCTAGAAAACACAATATGTTTAGCCTATTTTATTAGCCAAGTAGTTACTTAGGTTAATTATTCAGGTCTAGGTTAAACATTCATCATATATAATATACATAGAGAAAAAGTAAATAACACAAGATGTGATAACTCAGGAAAACCAATGAAATAACTCGATTCAAGGACTAGCAATCTAGATTTGATTTCCAATAGGTGCTTGATAGAGTTAGAAAATATAAAACCTTACAAATCTTACAAAAGTAACTCTCAAGACTTGAAAAACGTATATTAGAATTTTTCTTTTATACCTAGTTGTATTGGACTCAAACCCTAAACGTTTTGTAGGCTGTTGAGCCTTATTTAAAATTCAACAAATTCGCAGTTCAATCGATCGAAGGCTTCTCTCGATCGGTTAAGCTTGACAGATTTTGAATTCTAATTTCTGCACTTTATATGTTCTTGAATCTTGACTTGTATCAACTTAAACAATGTCTAAAATACTTCAAAGACCCTAAGATCTAACCCTAAACAAGTTTTTGTTCTCAGTATGCCAACGTATTAACATATTTAGAACCCAAACATCTATGACTAAATATTTAGAACCAAACAACTTGAATTTTTAAAATTTTAGGATATGAAAATATTTTATACTTTGAATTTAAATTTATAAATTTCAAAATTATTTAATCAATTTAAAAAAATAAAATTTACATGTAATATAATATATTAGTTTCCTAGAAATGTCAAGAAAATCTTGACTGTTCCAACCTCATAAATTTAGATTAATAGAGCAATTTCACTTACTATTTGGAAAACAATGCTATAAGATTTTTTTTTATTATATAAAATATGATTTTAAAAAATTTATTTTCATCACATTTAACAATACTGTAGTAAAACATAAATATTATATAACAAAATAAGTATTATAAATAAGTCTTAAAAAACATAAAAATTATTTCAAATAAATTTGCAAAGCATCCAAAAAGGCGGGCGGGAAATTATCTAGTCCAATAATAATAAGAGAAACCCCTTCTCAAATTACGCAACTCACTAAAACCATTAGCACTTGCATCAGTATGCATAATAACTTATAGGCTGGCACCACATTCAACATGAAAGGTCATTATTACCACAACAGCACACATAAAAACTAAAGACTTAAGACTTGCATCATAATTCACAAACGACTCAGGAAAAGGAAAGGACACTAATGATCAAATGATCTCAAATTTAAGAAACGGTATTATTAAACTTTGAAGCAGGTTTCTCCATCGCAGTTCCATCCTTCGTGGGGATTTTCTTCCCCCTTGGAATCATCATTGGCTCCTTTGTCTTCTTTCAAGGCACACTTTGGATGAAGATCAAAGTCACACTTATCACAGTAATATGACAAGACTTGTCCCTTCTCATCACACCCATCACATATATAACCCCTACGGCGAGCAAGCACAAGCTCATGCTCCTCATGGAGTTTTGAGTTTCAACTTCTCAGGCCACCCCTTTGCCAACTCCTCAATTTGTGCCTCAATCTCCTTCAACCGCTCATCAGTAAAAGGATAAGCATCAGCCCCATGAGTCATTATAATATCTCGAGCTTCTTTTGTGACAGTCTTGCCACTTGGTCCAATGGCTACAAGCAGGGGAATGCCATGGACCTTGAAAGTACGGCTCAAGGATGCCTTCCGAGGATCACCGAAGGGAAGCGCTAGCCATGGCATTCCTGAAAAGAATTCATCAAAAGAGGATTGGTCCCTGTCACTAGAGATGAAAATCACTTCAAAGGCATCATCCTTTGCCTTGATCTTGTGGTATGCATCCATAAGTTTTGGTAGAAAGGCGCGACATGGAGGGCACCAATGTGCTGAGAAGTAAAGTAGGATGTTCTTTCCCACTAAATCTGTTACTGGAATCTGGAAAGGTAAACAAGTGATCAAATTCATTTTAACAGGATGCAAACTTCTATACATAGCACATAGAATATCGCATATAAACCAAGAACTAAATACAAATATTTCCACTGTTAGTGGAAGGTACGAATTCATTCGTCATCACAACAGTGGACCAAATTATCTGACATAATCCATAAGCTATTATAAAGTTTGCAGCATTGAATAAATCTCAGGATACCTTGACTCCATCTTTTCCAATCACAAAATCTTGATCTCCTGAAACCAAAATTGACTCCAGGGTTTGAGCTTCCTGTTTTGCCTTCTCCACCTCAGCAAGCTCTGTGAACCTTTCTGGCGTGAACGGGTATGCCAGAACCCCATGTTCGTCAATTGCTTCAGCAACATTGGATTGAAGAGTCTTCCCATCTGGCCCTATAATAACCAAAGTGGGGAGGGCTGCAAGCTCAAAGTACCGAGCCAGCTTCTGACAGCTCTTGTCCTTGACAGGTAGTGCAAACCAACGCAAGCTTTTGAAGCCTTGATTGAATGAATCCTCATCCTCTTCAAGTGGTATCAACACAATCTCAAAGTTCTCTCCCTTTGCTTTCAATTTTTCATAAACCTCATCAAGTTTTGGAGTAAAATTATCACAAGCCTTGTGCGAGAACAATGAGAAATACAGACCTACTGTCTTTCCTTCAAGCTCAGAGACAGGCACCTTGTACATCAAGAATAAATACAGATTAGGGGAGAGGAATACCATATTTCATGTTAATGAACAGAATAACAAGTAACATCATGAAAATTTACCTTCTTTCCATCAGATGAAATGACAAAGTCACGTGAGTGGGATACCAAGATAGATCTCAAGGACTGATTCTTCCTGGCTGCTTCCTCTTGATCTTTCAAATCTTTGATCTTTTGTTGTGTGAAAGGGTACGCTTCAATTCCATACTCCCGAATGATCTCAACTCCATTGTCACTCACAACTTTCCCCTCTTCATCAAGGATTACACAGTGGGGTATGCCTCTAACCTTAAACAATTTATCCAAGCGATCACGTGTATCTGAATCTGAAAATGGGATTGCAAGCCATGGCATCTTGGAGAAGTACCCTTTGAAGGACTCCTCATCTTCATCACCCGAGACAAAAATGACCTCAAAATCTCCTTTTGAAGAGAGTTCATTGTACACCTCAATTAAAATTGGGGTGAATCGGCGACAGGGGCCACACCATGATGCTGAAAAATACAATGCCAACTTCTTCCCCTTCAAAGTCTCAATTTTAACCTGCAAAATTCACAATTCAAGAAATGATTCCCTCTTAACTCGATCCATAATATTCATACTAGTATAGTACTTAACTACGGTCGATGGAACGCTTCATACAATCAAAAAGGCAAGTTTAAATGATATTTAAATTAATTTTAACAAATTAATCATTCTAACAAATTAATCATTCTAACACCATACATCCAGCCACTTACACTCCATTGAGTTCATCATTGGTTTTGATAAATAAGCTAACAACTCTTCTTCTTAAACTCCTCCAACCCCCTCCCCAGTTTACCTATTGGCAATTAAAAAGCTTTCATCATTTGTTAACTTTGCTTGCCAGAGAAACTTATCGAACTTTTAATAGGTTTTTTTAGACATCATTGTTTTATAAAGTTATTTATCAATGGGACCAGAGACATACAGTAACTACTAAACTGAAAAATGTGATGTGGATGTACCGACATATACCAAATAAATAAAAACCCCACAATTTTTTCTGAAAACTGACACTTGTTAGCTGAATAGCTTTACTAATGGAAAAATTTTCACCTAAATACAATCTTAATTTTATTGAGCAGCCTTAGTTTATCCAAAATATTCAAATTACTTGCAATTAAAAAGGATAAAAAAAAAAAAAAAAACAAAAAAAAAACACCTTAGTAAGTATTATAAAATACAGGGGTCTATTATGCAGCCTAAGATCTTCACAAAAGAATTTCATGGATCATCCATGGTTAAGTTCTTACTCATAAACGTTTTTTTAAAAAGATTTAAAGCACTGCAGGGTATATAAAAGAACTAAGTAAATAAAAAAATATTCAAAATTTTCCAATACTATTCCAATATTTTTTTTGAAATAAAAGTGAAAAAGAGTATGAAATTAGTGCTCGTTAAATTATAAATGACAAGTACCAAGGAATTGCATCAAAATCATGAACTGATTATAAGCTAAATTTACTTATTACATAGGAAAATAAAACCAGCAATTAAAGTCAACATAAACTCTTCTCTCTCCCTCCCTCTCTCACAGATAATATTTTCCCGAGAAAATCACAAGAAAAGTCCCATCAACCAATTTTCTTTGTTGGATGAATAAACCCAAATGTCCACATCCCATGCCCATCAAACAGTTTGCTTAGCCAAACAGAGAGGTAAAAATATTTTTTTTTAAAAAAGGACACCCATCAATAATCACTCAATGGAAAAAAAAAGTTGACAGAATAAAATAGTACCTGATCGCCATTGTTGCGGACAAGAAAGTCTCTCTCAGAAGAAGATAGTAGCGAGCTAAAGTCGTGAGCTTCGTCGTTGATCACAATCTCCGTAACGTTTTCTTCACCACCACCTGCCATTTTCTATCTCACTGATCAACTCTTGTGGAAAGTGTGTGAAACTAATTAAGTGAAAAATGCAGAGAGCTATGAGCTATGGTATTGGTCCTATGCTTGCTTATTATTTGGACTCTTTGCATGAGGGCCTATGTAAGAATATTCATATTTATAGGGCCTCAGGTAAGTTCCAGAAGCAAAAATGTTTTTTGGTTTATGAAAAAAAATAAAAAATAGAACAAGATAAGGCAAAGGCTTTTGGTCGGCAAGCCAAAGAAGTGCGTCAGAACACTGATGTCATTGTACGGTGAAAAGAACTGAGAGAAATCTAAATAGAATTGGAGAATTTCATTGAATAGAGAAAAATGATTACAAGAGAATAGAATGAATAACAGAATACATAATGCCTTGTTTATATACATAGTGAACATAACTAACTTCCAGAAATGGCGCCAAAGTCAGTTATTGGAACTATACACGTGTCAACTGCCCTCAACTGCTTCCTGAATTCTCGGTACCCAAAACTTCAGTGCTCTTGAATGAAGAATTCATGATGAGGTATGGCTTCGATGAGTTCCAATATTTCACTGCTAATTAAGTCAGGTGCATGCTGTGTGGCTTGATTACTGCACTGCTTATCAGCAAGTGCTGCACTCCCTACAGTTCTTATGACTCTGCTAGTGCCCTTTTCCTTAACAGCAACTGCATTACTCATCAGACTTGCAGCTTGTCTCGTGTTACTCTGCCTTGCAATTTTAACACTCCCCCTCAAGAGCAAAGCTCTTGCTTTTTGGCTAGACTTAGGGGGGGAAGGATATTCCACTACATGAGTAAAAATATTGATGACACCTAATCTATTTATCAACCTCAAATAGTTTTCAACCCCTAATGCCTTTGTAAACACATCAGCTAACTGATTTTTGGTTGAAACATAGAAAGTTTTAAGTGTACCATCAATGATTCTATTTCTCACAACATGACAATCAGTCTCTATGTGTTTGGACCTTTCATGAAATACTGGATTTGCTGCTATGTGAAGTGCTGCCTGGTTATCACAGTATAACAACACAGGTCTGTCATGTTTAACATGAAAATCTTGCAACAAATGTAAGATCCAAGTCAGCTTACATGTAGTTGTGGCCATTGCCCTGTATTCTGCTTCAGCACTTGATCTAGACACTATGCTTTGTTTCTTAGATCTCCAAGACACCAAGGCATTACCCAAAAACACACAATAGCCTGTTAAAGACTTTCTTGTGTCAAGGCAACCAACTCAATCTGCATCACAATATGCTTTTAAGTGTAAATCAGAATCTGTGGGAAAGAATACACCTTGTCCTGGTGTGCCTTTGATGTATTGAAGTATTCTAGTAGCAGCCTTCATATGTGGTACTCTAGGTTGTGCCAAGAACTGACTAAGTCTATGAACTGCATATGTGATATCTAGTCTGCTCAAAGTCAAACACATTAGCTTCCCAATAAGCCTCCTATACTGTCCAGGATTAGGAATGAGATCTCCACTACCTTTGGACAACTTCAATTGCTGCTCCATTGGTGTCTAAGTTGGTTTGCAACCTGTCATTCTAGTTTCTTTAAGAACTTCAACAACATACTTTCTTTGTGTTAAGCTGATACCAGTCTTGTTTCTTGCAATCTCTAAGCCTAAAAAATATTTGAGTGATCCCAAGTCTTTGATGCCAAATCTTTGATCCAAGACTGACTTTAGAGAAGCAACACAGTCAAGATCATTGCCTGTGATGATCATATCATCTACATAGACCTGCAATGCAGTGAACAAAGAACCTTTGCTATGAACAAATAAGGAATGGTCTACTTGGGACTGAACAAAACCAAGTTGTGTAATTGTTGATGACAATTTTGTGTACCATTGCCGAGAAGCTTGTCTTAATCCATAAAGAGATTTCACCAGCTTACATACTTTAGGGGCAGCTGCTGGAGAAGAGGCTGAACACTCCCCCTTACTGTGAAAACCAGGAGGCAAAGTCATGTAAACCTCTTCATCCAAATCCCCATGGAGAAAGGCATTGTTGATGTCTAATTGATGTAAAGGCCAAGCCTTAGCAGCAGCCAGTGCAAGTAAAACTCTTATTGAAACAGTCTTAGCAACTGGAGAGAAGGTCTCCAAGAAGTCAAGCCATTCTCTTTGAGTATAACCTTTAGCCACCAACCTAGCCTTATACCTTTCAACACTTCCATCAGGATTGAATTTGACCTTATAGACCCATTTGCACCCAATGGGAGATTTACTAGGAGGTAAGGCAGTCACATCCCAAGTGTGATTATTCTCAAGAGCTTGAATTTCCTTGTCCATGGCAGCTCTCCAAAGAGGATCTTGAACTGCTTGGGAGAAGCTCTGAGGTTCTTGAGAACTAGAACCAACTGTCAACAAGTAAGTTTGGTAACTAGGTTCCAAGTGAGAGTAGGTGAGGCACTTAGCCAGATCATAAGCAGCACCAGGTGCAAATGTAGTACAAGCATAATCCTGTAAGTAGGCAGGAGGTCTAGTGTCTCTAGCTGACTTTCTGAGAGGCATAGGAGGTGCTGGTACAACTGGTGGAGAGGAAGGTGCAGCTGTAAAAGGAACTTGACTAGGACTAGGTGAAACATCAACAGACAGTAAGGAAGAAGCAGTGACATTATCAGAAATAGTGGTATTAGGGTCAACAGAAAGGGATGAAGGAAAGAAGGCATCATTACCATCATTGGGAACAAAATCAGGAACACTAATGGGAGTGACAAAGGAATCATTACCTGCTGGAGAAGAGGGAGCAACACCATCTTCACAAGAAGTGAAAGAATCTGGAACACTATTAGAGGCAGAGGCAAAAGGAAAGGAATGTTCATGAAAAACAACATCCCTAGAGAGAAACACACTGTGAGTGGCTAAATCAAGAACCTTATACCCTGTTACCCCAAAAGGATATCCCAAGAAGACACATTTCTTTGCTCTAGGAGCAAACTTTGTTCTATGATTAGAAAGGGTAGAAGCAAAGCACAGACACCTAAAAACTTTCAAGTGTGAATAAGTTGGTGGATGACCAAATAAAATTTCAAAAGGAGTTTGATTTGACAAGATTGAAGAAGGGGTTCTATTTATCAAATAAACAGCTGCAAGAACAGCATGTCCCCATAGATGTAAAGGTATATGAGATTGAAACATGAGGGCTCTAGCCACATTCAAGATGTGTTGATGTTTCCTCTCAACAACACCATTTTGTTGAGGGGTTTCAACATAGCTCAATTGATGGCAAATGCCTTGCTTAGCAAAAAAATCTCTCATAAGGAATTTTGTACCATTGTCAGACCTAATGATCTTAATCTTTTTAGAAAATTGAGTTTCCACTATGGCACAAAAACTTTCTAAAACAGATTGAGTTTGGGACTTATGCTTTAACAAGTAAACCCAAGTACACCTTGAGCAATCATCTACAATTGTCAAGAAATATTTGCAATTATCAATGGTAGACACTGAAAAAGGACCCATAAGTCACAATGTATCAAATCAAAGCAAGCAGCAGAAATTTGAGAACTTTTATTGAAGGGCAAACGTTTTTGTTTTGCAAGTGGACAGATTTCATAAGCAAAATCCTCAATTGAAGTACAAAGTGGTTCACCATTATTCCTAATTGAAACTAATTTGGCATTAGACAAATGTCCTAATCTGGAATGCCATACATGAGTGTTATGGACAGAAGGAACAGCAGCAGAAATAGAAGCAGAAATAGATTGTGAAGTGGAGTTGCTCCTTTCCAGTAAGTAGAGTCCATTGCATTCCTTACCCAGACCAAGTGTGCTCCAATGAGCAAGGTCCTGGATAAAGCACAAGGTCCCAAAGAAGATAAGATAGCATGAAATAGACTTTGCTAACTAACTGACAGAGATGAGGTTAAAACTGAATGATGGAACACACAACACATTATAAAGAGTAAGTTTTTTTGAAATTCTCACCATACCAATGTGTGTGACCAAAGCTATCTCACCATTAGGCAAATTTACATGAGTATTTAAAATAGTGGTGATGGAAGTAAAGCAAGTGACAGAATGTACCATGTGGTCAGTAGCACCTGTGTCTATGACCCAATCATTTGTATGGAAACACTCTTTATCAACTATTTCGGCAGAAAATATAGAGTGTTGCAAAGTAGGTTTGAAGAAAAAGCTTGAATTTGTACCTGACATGGTGTCAATGAAGTTGGCATGGGCAGATGAGGAAGACACACTAGCTGCAACAAGCACACCATTTGCTTCAGTAATCAAACCAGAGACACTTCCACTTGTACTAACAGATGCAACATGATGATTTTGACCTTGATCAATTTCAGGATTGAAAAGTGCAAGGAGCTGCTCACACTGTGCCTTAGTAATAGGACACTGAGCAGATGCATTTGCAGCATTCTCAGCAACAGCACCTTGTGGATAGGAAACCTGATTAGCATTGAACTTCCTCTTTTGCTTATAGCCTGGTGGATAACCATGGAGTTTGTAACACTTGTCCACGGTGTGTCCAAGCATGTTACAATGGGTACACAAGGGCCTTTCCTTCTTAGGTCCAACCTTGTTGCCAAAATTCCCTTTGGTATTAACATACATTGCCACTGCATCAGGTTTAGGCACAAAAGCAGTACCATGACCATGACCAATTCCTTTGTGTGCCTCCTCTTGAAGGATTAAAGCATACACTTTGCTCATTGATGGGAATGGCTCAAGCATGAGAATGTGACTCCTCACAGTCTCAAAATTCTCATTGAGCCCTGTTAGAAACCTCATTACATAGGATTTTTCATGAGCAATACTGAGTATCTTTATTGCACCACAAGTACAGGCTGGCAAAGGCTCATAGTGAAGCAGTTGATCCCAAAGCTTCTTGAATTTAGAGTAATACTCAGTCACTGACAATTGACGCTGAGTTATCTGAGAAATTTCTTGTTGAAGGTTATAGATTTTTGGTCCATTTCCCTGAGAATACACACGCTGCAGCTCAAGCCACATCTCCCTCGCAGTCTCACAATACATAATACCACTTGACACATCAAAATGCATCAAGTTGATCAACCAAGAAAGCACCATTGTGTTGCAGCTTTCCCAATCTTCATACAATGGAGAATCATCTTTAGGTTTCTCAATCTTTCCATTCACGAAGCCTATCTTCTTCTTGGCAGTGAGTGCTAAAACCATAGCCCTAGACCAAGATTGATAGTTCCTCATTCCCAACAATGGCTAAGTGACCAAGATATTACCTGGATTCTCACTTGCATTTAGCAGAAAAGGATTGGGCAAATTGGTTTGTGTATTGGAATTAGAGATTGGTCGCGTGGATTAAGCGTGTGTTGGATCAGAATGATCATTTCCTTCAACAGAGGCCATGAATGATTTCAAGGATCGAACAAAAAGATTTCAATGAAAAGAAGAAGCATAAAGAAATTCTCGAACGATTTCTCAGTAAAAGAAAATCCAAGGAAATTTTCTTGAGAAAATTCCTGTTTGGAACGAAAGAAAAATTTCTGGAACCAAACTAAAGCTAGGAAATCAGTGAAACTGTGCTAGCTGCTCTGATACCATGAAAAGAACTGAGAGAAATCTAAATAGAATTGGAGAATTTCATTGAATAGAGAAAAATGATTACAAGAGAATAGAATGAATAACAGAATACATAATGCCCTGTTCATATACACAGTGAACATAACTAACTTCCAGGAATGGTGCCAAAGTCAATTATTGGAACTATACACGTGTCAACTGCCCTCAACTGCTTCTTGAATTCTCGGTACCCAAAACTTCAGTGCTCTTGAATGAAGAATTCATGATGAGGTATGGCTTTGATGAGTTCCAATATTTCACTGCTAATGAAGTCAGGTGCATGCTGTGTGGCTTGATCACTGCACTGCTTATCAGCAAGTGCTGCACTCCCTACAGTTCTTATGACTCTGCTAGTGCCCTTTTCCTTAACAGCAACTGCATTACTCATTAGACTTGCAGCTTGTCTCGTGTTACTCTGCCCTGCAATTTTAACATACGGTTAGTCGATGATGACACAAATTTTATTTCACTTATCCGTGTGAACGAAGCGTGCGCGATAATAAGATAAAATTTGTGTTTTCTTTTCAGTTTTAAATGAGAATTTCAAAATTATATAACTTCAAAATTAACCAAAGTAAACCAATGTTATTAATTCTGTTAGGAACTCGTTTTGTTGTACTCAATCGAACAAAATATTTTATATCAACTTATTTTGATATATTGTTTTAAAATGTTTCAGATATATATAATATATAATTGAAAAAATTATTTAAAAAGTTAGTTATTTTTTTTATTTTTTAATAAAAATTTTTGGAACAACCACTTGACCGGCTTAGATCGGGTGGAATAAGTGACGACCCACAACTGACCAACAACCACCATGGGTTGGATCTAAGCAGAGGAGAGAAAAATTCGGTCGAATTTTGAGTGGATTTAAGCTAAAACTTGTCAGATCTAAGCCAAATGTTGATGGATCCACACCAAACATTGTCGAATCTAAGCAAATCTATGCCAAACATCGCCAGATTTAAGCAAATCTAATCAAACATTGTCGGATTTGAGCAGATCTAAGCGGAGAAAGCCTAAACATGGTTGGATTTGAGGGGTGAAGGGCCTAAAAGTCGCTAGATCTGGGTAGAATCCGATAGATTCAAGGATTCATTTTTCAATTTGGTTGGGTAGTTCAAGTTTTGGTGGAGGACACCTACCGCTCGACCTACTGGAGTTGGTTTTTGAGAGGCTAGACCCGTAGCCGACCAACGAAGGGATCAGATCAAGCCACCGATACTCAGTTCCATCGAGTGATTGGTTTGCTTGGATAACCCTAATACACACACACACACACACACACACACACACACACACACACACACATATATATATATGAGATGAGTTCAAGTTACATCTTTTTTAAACTATTGGATTTAAGTAGATCCAACGATAAAAAAAAGACCCTCATTAATACTAATATTTTAATTGATCTCATTTATTATTGTTGACACCCCATTTTACAACTCGTATTTAACCTCACATGGAGGGTAAAATGGTAATTTTGCCTTGAAAATATGCATATTTATTATGGCCATTAGATCCTTAATCTCATTTCACTAAAATGATCTTGATGTTGTAACGATCAAATCGACTGGTCATAAGCCTTAATCGGACCACTAGATTGAAAGTTATCATCAAATCAAGTTTTCATGGCTGAAATGCACTATCACAAATTTAGTCCTACTATATGTGATTATGAACAATTGATTTCAATTGGTTATAAGTGTAATTAATTTGAGATCAATGACGTGTCATAATTTGATTGATTAGGATTACATTTTCTGGTGATGTTGCATACACATAAATAATTAGATAGTTAAACATTAATTATTCAATGAGTAATTTGTGCAATTATCTTTTAATTAGAGTAAATTTGGAACCAATTAAGTTTGAAATGGAAGTTATTTGAGTCATTTAATGTTAATTGGGAGCTAATTTGGGACCTATTAATGTTAATTGTGCTGAAACCATTTTCTAACAAATAACCTCTGCTCATCATTTCATCGATATCTCTCAGAATATTTTGAATCTGTGAATGAGGTTAATTTTTCTAGAAACTAGACATCTAGAGCTTTAATTTAAGTATAAGAACGAGACAATTCTGGTTAGAATTGAGTTAGATATGATTTTTCGAAATTGGCTCTACAGGCTGTTACAGTAGCTACGGGAAAATTGAATTTTGGGTTGTTCCTCACTCTTATCAATCTTTTCATTTAATGCACCAGATTTTCCCCAAGGCTAAAATGAGGTCTAGATTCATGATTCTTTGTTAACCCTCATTAATGACATTCCATTCATATTCCCTCCACCACTACTATATAAACCCTCACTCTCCTTCATTCCAAAGCACACAAAAAATCTCCTCTCTTCTACTCTCTTGAGTTCTAGTGAAGTTGAGTAGTCTTGTCATATCTTGGTCTTCCTGAGACTCAAGGTATTGAGTGAGACTCACTCTCCCTCTCCCTCCACCAAGAGTCTCCTCCTCAACCATATGGATCTTGCATGAAGGTATAATCTCTTTCCCTAATTGGTTTTTTATGTTGCCATTATAAGAATTTAGGATTAACGCATGATAGTAATTATTTAAATTCTCTTGAATATGTTTGAATGTTCTTAATTGTTCTTATATGTTCTTCGCATGTTCTTAGTTGTTCATCACATGTTCATGCATATCACTAGTTTCAATCTTAAATCTACGTCAAAAATATGAAAAACGTGTTTGTTTAATAATTCTTTCAAATTCTTGAATCTAGGTTATCACCATCCATACACATTCACTAGAATTTATTTTTCAATCCAAATGCAATGCTTAATAAATTGAATTAGGGTTTATCACATGCACACACATTAAATTTAACATGTAAATTGATTGACATATTAGATGATATGATATGATTGTTGGCCACCATAGTCTAGAAGACCAGTTTCACCGGGCAAGGTGGGTGTCTAACACCTTCCCACCTTGTAACATAGCCTCCGAATTTAGATCAAGGGTTAGTAGATCAAATGCTAATCCATATAATTTTTTATTTTTAGATTGTAACTAGGAAACAAAGTTATGTACTTTACCTTAGATTGTATCTAGGACCAAAGCTATGTAATTTCTTATGATCAATGTAAATTCAAATTTTAAATTAATAAAATGAAGAATTTTTCAATTATGGTTTTCTTATTTTTTCAATAATTAAATAAGTGGCGACTCCATTGTAAAACCCTTAATCTATGGGGGGAAATATAACTAGTCGAACCTTCATTTTAAGAGGCAATAACACGACTCCATCCATTCACGTGGGTTTGGCCTGATAACATTATAAAAGGGGGCTAGGGCCGCGGTCTCTCACAATTATCCCTTATTTAATACATTCTATACCTATCTCTAAACCAAAAAAAAAAAAAAAAAGTCTATGTTTCTTTCTCTTTCTCTCTCTCATAAATAAATAAATAAACTCTCTCTCTCTCTCTCTCTCTCTCTCTCTCTCTCTCTCTCTCTCTCCTAAATGGCATATCATACTTGTTTGTTTTGTAAGTGTGTGTGTCAAATGTCACTACACCCCCAAAGTATTGATAACCCATTCTTGATCACGCATCCACCAAAAAAGAAAAGAAAAATTTAACCATATGGCCAACATCATCACATTGAATTGCATAAAAGAAATTGGAGTTTTGAGCTTGTTGTTTTTTGGCAATAATTAAAGACAGCTGAGGCATCTCTAGCATCTAGATTTTTTCCCCTAACATCTCTCAAGTGATTCTAGCAATCTCTACTTGTAAATGTCTGGTCACCTACATTGAACATCATGGCAACTTTTTCTGTTGGAAGACCTTCTTCACCAAATTTTTCAACAAGACTCTCAGCAGTAGTAGACATTTTTTTTGTGGCATTGGAGGTATGACACACTTTTTGGACTAATTATCCCATGATTGAAGTTGCTGTCAAATCCCTTCATAACCTACTTTTGCAACTTTTTATTCTTCATGACCCTAAGCATTGCTTTGCATCCAGTTCTAAGACTTGAGCAACATCTATGGTCCTTTTTTTCATCATCTCTACTCTCTCCACTATCAAATGTATTTTTTGTTTTGTGTTGCCCTTCACTACAACATACATAAATACGCTTGTTACATTATCACTTTGGGTGCTTTTTTACTCGTACGTATACGGATTCCAAAACCTTTTTTTTTGGCAAATTCTTTGTAAAAAGTTTCAACTCCATCAAGGGAGTCAAATTGCATTCTGATATATAGTTGGGATTTTAACTCACAATCATCAAAATCTTCAAGTGGTAACTCTTGTTATGATAGTCCTAAATTGTTTGGGGCATCATATAACTCTTTTTGTTTCATTTGCTATTCAGTAACTAGAAGAAGCAATATAGATAATGAACACAAATAAAAAAAATATGCAAACATATTACCAATAGTAGCTACAAAATGGGGGAAAGAATAATCAACTTGATAAGAATCAAAAGAATAAGAATTGTGCGGGCCAAAAATGAAGCTATCGGGTTGAAATCTCACTTGGACTCACAATTTATTTGTGTGGTGGGTTTGGATTTCCTACCTTGGGTTGTTCTTGACGCATAATGAGATCACTTTTCTCCCTCTACATTGTTGCCTTCTTCCTTCACTCCATTCTACTCTTCGTTTCTTTCTCTCTTTTCTCTAAACTTTCGAACCCCTTTTTCTCTTTCATTTCTCATATTTATACCCCCCCAAATTAGTGGAGAGGCTATGATCACCTCTATGGTTAGTGCAATGGGAGGTCCAATATTATCGACCATAAATGGATAGTTAGGTAGGAGTGGGATATGGTGAAAGTGGCCTTAGAACTTGATTCCTACTCCAGAAAGCATGCCCAGTGGTGGTGCTTCCGGGTATGCAAATGATGGTATGTTCGGACGTTATCCCTATTTTATTGTTCGGTAAAGGTGCCTGAGTAAGGATCAGGTGAAAACACCTGGGCCTGTAGTTCATATAGGCCTAGATTGAGGCCATGGGCTGCGCTGTTGTGTCGGAACTTTAGGCCCAATGTGCTTGGGCCCCACGGGACCACACCCTACCCTCTTAACCCATGCTTGGTTAATCTGGTGGCCTTTAAGCCCAGCTTTTGATGAGGGAGTTAGCAGCTATGGGCCTATTTGCGCAGTTTGGGCCTAAATGTCCAAATGGTACTGGGGGAGGCGCACTGTACATTAGCCCCCCCTTGATTTGTGCACGGCAACTGAGGACGAATCAAGGAGCCTCGGGCATAGTTTTCATCTGGTAAAACCGATCGGCATGCATTGGGAGGTTGAGAAGCCAATTAATGCGCCCTTAAAAGATGCGTCGTGCATGACGATTGGTTCTACCATCATCATTTCCTGATGGTTTGTGAACCGAGGTAGCGCGCGTGTGACGATTGTGATGGGACTCTTAGAGTTTCCCGCGCCTCATTTAATGGGTGGCATTTACTCTCACTTCTAGCTCCTATAAATCCCCCATTCTGAATCATTTCTCCATTTTTTCACTCTCCTCTTTCTGAATTTTCTCTTCTGCTGTGCATCCATTTGCGCATTGTTTGATCAACCCAGAGCCTCTCCCTTCCCTTTAGCCCAAAGTAAGTTCTCTAGCCCCTTCTATTACTTCAATTTCTTTCTTCAAATTTCCTCTTTCACATTTAGAGTTATAAGATGGGTTTTGCTTACCTTTTGAATACTGAGGCATCCTTAGCCACCTTTAGGCAGAGGTTCAATATCCCCAATGATGTGGAAGTGGCGTACTGCCACAAGAGTGAATTTGATCTCCACAGAGGGGGCAACACTGCTTTCTTCCCTTTAATGTCAATCTTGGAAGGCAGGGTTAGGTTTCCTGTGGACTCGCTTCTACTCAACACTCTTAGATATTATGGGCTTTGCCCCGACCAACTTCCCCCCAATTTTTACTGGGTGGTTAGTTGCGTCAGTAGGTTAAACCAGGTGTTCGATTTAGAGCTAGACCACCACAACATAAACCACATGTACAGCCTATGTGGGAATAAAAGTACTAACTATTACTTAAAGACTAGGGATATGAGGGTACAACTCATTTTGTGCCTACCTGACTCCAATAGGAATTCTACCGAGGAGTTCATCTAGGTGCGTGGCAATTGGTTTGCCGATGAAATCCCCTACCCCCTCTCGTGGCACAAAGTGGGTTCGTACCACTCTTAAACTTACTCGTAATCTTTTCTTACGACCATTTTACTTGTCTGAATACTGACCTACTATGGTTCTATTTGCATAAGGTAAACTGTTCACCCCGGACATTAGGGTGGTTCACGTCAGGGACTTGAATTTCACACTACGGTCCAAAGTTTTTGTACACATGGATGAGCAGCTTTGGGCCTCCCATCTTATACTTGGTTGCACCCCCGTGTACAAGACTTGGCAGTCCTTTAGCCAAGCCCTCACGGTTGACAGCCTGCTATTGTCTTACATAGATGTTCAGCACGCCAACTTTTTGCCCCCTAATCTAACTACCAGGGAAGCCAGAGACCAAGGTCCCAATTATTTAATCGCGGAAGACCGTGTCCCGGTTAGGGACGAATCAACAAAATGTGTATCCCGGGTCTTGTGGGAACTAGCACACGCTCTCATCAAAGGCTAAGTAGAAGAGGCCGAGCAAGTATTAGTCAAAGAAGAAGAAGAAGAAATGGTGACCAGAAAGAAGCTAACTACCGATCGGTTTCTATCTAGCTCACGGTCTTCAGCCCAGCCGCAACAAGCTCATCCAGCAGACCATACTCCTTCTACTCCTCCTCTTTCTGGTCGACAGAAAAAGAAACAACGTTTGGACGATCACCCAGCCAGAACCACAAGCGAGGCGCCTGCCAAGACTCCTCCCCGCCCTTCTGAAGGGATTGTAATTCGGGAGTCGGTACGCGGCACCAAACTCGTAGCTCCTGGCGGTACTGAAGTAGCCTCCTCCTCGCAGGCCATGCCTAATTGGCAGCCAACTTTCATGCTCGACAGTGTGCCTTTACCGGTTACTACAAGTGTGAAAATGTGGGCTCAAAGTAAGGGTGGAAGGGTAGCAGAGAGCTTGGTGAGCAGGTTGCTACTGCCCGAGGATGTGCACTTTTGGTCCGAAGGCTCTAAGGACTCTATTATATGGCAGTTACAGTGGCATTCCATCGCGGTAAGTATTTCTGCTTCGTTTTTCATTTATCTCGTTGTGTGATAAATTCCCCTCTTTCTCCTCCACACATTTTTCTAACTCGGACTTAGTGATGTTGCTAGGCCACACAACTTACCCACATACTCAGTGAGAGGGCTAGAGAGCTTGCTGAAGATGTTGAGTAGGAGAGGGCGCTCAAGGAAGTCGCTATCAACACGGCCCGGGGTAAGGTCAAGGAGGCGGAGGTGGCTGAACAGAAGGCACAATCTTTGGAGACTGCTTGGTAGCTAGCTGAAGAAAGGCTGACCGAGATGGAGGGGAGATTGGGGGAGGCTGAGCTGAAATTGGCGATGGCCGAGAGTCTGAACTCGGTCCATGACAAAGAAGTTGCTGAACTTAAAGCTGTCTTGGAGGCCTCTGAGACCAAGTGGTATGACGAGGGGTTTGCGGACGCGAAGAACTCCATAGAGATCGTCGTTCTTCAAGCTCGGGCCCAGGGGTTTATGGAGGGTTGGTTAGCTGCTCTTCAAGCGGTGGGAATTCCTAGGGATTCGCAATTGTGGAATCCAGAAAAGATCCCCTGCCGCTGTTGCTCTCCTAGTCCAGAGTCAGGTTGAGGTTACCGATGATGAGGATACCGCCAACATGAGGGCATTGGTAGAGGCTATTGATATCCATGTAGGGAACCCCGAAATGGAGGCCACGAGCAACCTCAATGCCCTAGGCCTTGCTGAAAACCGAAGGCTAACCACCAAGGACGCCGCGAGACAAATCTCAGATGATATGGTTCAGCTTTTCCAAACCAACCTAGCCGTTTAATACTTTTTAAACTTAGTTTTTCTTCTACACTTATCTTTCATTTTCCTGGTATTGCCTAGTCACCGGGTTGTGGTGACCGAACATCTTTAATTTTCCTGTTGTCTTTTATCTTGGTGTTGCTTTGTCACCAGTTCATGGTGACTGAACAATTTACTTTTGTTATGATTTTGACGTTAAGTTTATCTTTAGTGAAGTTACCAGGTTACGGTAGCAAGGAAAAATATTTTATTATTTAGTTATCCATCCTTTATTTCTTTTAAATGTTTTATCATTTGGCTATGAGAACCAAGCATCCCATGACTCACAATTTTATTGATATGATTGTTTTACTTGCCCCTTACTCATTATTAAAGCTAGCTGGCTATCTCTAGCTGTCGTAATTTTCACCTAATGCGCTAGTTGGTAAGGGCCTGAGGTGGAATGTGAAAGAAACTCCTTACCTGGGGCAAAGTTGCTTGGCCGAGATGGCCTCTACCGCCGGGGATTCTATTAGGATACTATTAGGAACACCCAGTGAAGGAGACTGAGCCCCGAGCGCATTCTTGATTCGCTCCAGGCTGGGGTTTCCACTTGCTTTTGGGGAATTTAGAATAAGGTTGCTACCTGCCCGGTGATAAAGATCGGATCGGGGACAATTTTCCATCCTTTGGGCGTTTTAAGGCCAAGGTTGCTTCCTGCTCGGCAATGAAGATCGGATTGGGGACAGGTTTTCGAACTTAGGAAATTTAGGCTAAGGTTTCTTCCTGTCCGGTGATGAAAATTGAACTGGGGACGGGTTTTTGTCCTTAGGAAATTTAGGCTATGGTTTCTTCCTGCCCGGTGATGGATATCGAATCGGGGATAGGTTTCTATCCTTAGGAATTTTGGCTAAGGTTTCTTCTTGCCCGATGATGGATATCGAACCGGGGACAGGTTTCTGTCCTTAGGAATTCTAACTAAGTTTTCTTCCTGCCCGGTGATGGATATCAAACCGGGGACAGGTTTCTGTCCTTAGGAATTTTGGCTAAGGTTTCTTCCTGCCCGGTGATGGATATCGAACCCAGGACAAGTTTTTGTCCTTAGGATATTTAGGGGATTAAGTATATGTGCGCGGGCAATCATTACCATCGTCATTAGTGATACGTATGCATGGCATTGCATTTAACTTACAACATAGTTTACAACCGATCAGTGATAAAACTTTTTAAGATTATGAACATTCCACGGCCTAGGTAGTGGCCTCTCATCGAGATCCTCCAAGTAGTATGCCCTCGCACCAACGATTGCAGTAACTCGGTAGGGTACCTCCTAAGTCTAGGCTAACTTCTTAGAGTTTGTATCTCGCATGTTCCCCACTGCTTTCCTCAGTACCAAGTCCCCAGCGCCAAATTCCCTCATTTTTACACCTCGGTTATAACGGCGGCCAAGTTTTTGCTGATATTCGGCCAGTCAGATTGTCACTGCTTCTCGGAGCTCTTCCAACTAGTCCAAGTGTTCCACCATTAGCTTGCCATTTCGAGTGGGGTTGAAACCTTCTACTTGCGTGCCATAAAGGTCTACCTCGACTGGTTTCACTGCTTCAGCTCTGTACGCCAAGGAAAACGGAGTTTCACCGATGGACCTCTTGGGAGTTGTTCGGTAGGCCCACAAAACGTTAGGCAGTTCTTCGGCCCATCTGCCCTTTGCACCGTCCAGTCTCTCCTTTAGCTCGTTCATGATCGCCTTGTTGGTGGCCTCGGCTTGACCGTTGCTTTGCGGATAAGCTGGTGTGAAATACTTGTTTTTGATGCCGAGATCGCTACAAAATGTACGGAAAGCTTTACTGTCAAATTGCAGCCCATTATCAGATATTAGCGATTTCAGCACCCTGAACCTAGTGACTATATTTCTCCATATAAATTTTTTGACATCTGTATCGCGAATATTAGCTAAAGCCTTCAGTTGCTGGTTGCTTGGGGAAATGGGTCGAGAATATCTAGCCCCCATTGTGCGAAAGGCTAGGATTGCTCACCGAGTTGAAGTGACCTGCAGGTTGATGGATTAGTGGTGCGTGCTTTTGACACTATTCACACTTTCGCACGTATTCGGCAGCGTCCTTTTGCATCTGCGGCCACCAAAACCCCTATGTCATTGCTCAATGTGCCAACAAGCGTCCCTCCACATGACTACTGCACACTCCGCTATGAAGTTCGGCCAGTAGTTCACCCATCCTACTTGGGTGTAGACACAAAAGGTATGGCCCCCCAAATGACCTTCTGTATAGTTGGCATTCTGTTGATAACCAGTACTGAGGCGTTACTCGACAAACCCTACTATCCTCTTTCTCGTCACTCGAGACACGATCCTCTGCTAGGAATTCGATGATTAGGTCCATCCAGCTCGGTTCAGCCGCCGCAATCGTGGCTACCTCAACCCCCTCTATGCCGACACCATCCATTATACAGATGCTCGGTTTCGGTATTAGTTCCACCCTGATCTACTGAAGGACCCTTTTCGCCGTTGATGATGCTAACATGGCTAAGGAGTTGGCATTCCTGTTCTGCGCCTAGCCCACTTGGGACAATTTCACCGAGTCGAACTTGTCCATAACCTGCTTCACCAACTGCAAGTATGCCTTCATCCGGGGGTCCCTGGCCTCAAAGGTTCCCTAGATTTGGTTAACAACTAACCGGGAATCTGAATATATTTCCACGCCTCGGGCTCCCATTCCCAGAACCACTCTCAATCTAGCAATTAAGGCTTCGTATTCGGCCTCGTTGTTAAAGGCTCTGAACTTAAGCCTAAAAGAATGCTCCAACCGTATTCCCTCTGGGGTGACATAACGATACCGGCGTCGGATCCTATGGCACTCGACGCTCCGTCCATAAATACCTTCCACGGGTGACTCTCGACATGGTAGACCATCTCCCCGTCGTTCCTAGGAGAAAACTCCGCAACAAAATCGATGAGGACCTGCCCCTTCACTACATTTCGTGGCCGGTAACGTATGTCAAAGGAACCTAGCTGTGTCCCTCACTTAGTGATTCAGCCCAGGAAATCAGATCTTCTTAGTAATGACTGCAAAGGATACTCGGTCAGGACATACACTATATGGGCCTGAAAATAATGTGGCAACTTCCTTGTAGCGTGCATCAGGGCAAGTACTAACTTTTCAAGAGACAAATACCTTGTCTCGATGTCAGCCAAAGTCTTACTGATGTAATACATGGGATGTTGTACCCCCCGATCGCTAAGCAGCACGACACTTACTACATGTCCAGATGGTCCTAGGAGAGGCGCACCGTACAAGAATAATCACCCTTTCAAAGCTATGATTGAAGTAAAATTTGCCTTTTGAGCTTTTTATTACAACTAGCAAACAACAATGCAGTGCTGCAAAAAATTAAATGGAGTGAGTGATGAGTCATAAATCCTTACTTTTCATGCCCATCTTTAAATGGTGTGGCTAACACAGCTATCGTTGTAAAAGGACATGATGATACAACCCTCACTAAAGGATTGATGAACACGTATTGGTTTATTCTTGAATAAGAAAGCAAATTAAACATCCTTACTATTGTGATGCATAACTATAAAGCTGAGGTGGGGTTTATTCCAAAAAATATATAATATTTATTTTGCCGACCACTAACAAGTTAAGAAGTTCTTCTCTTTTGTTTCTATTATTCTATATGAGTAAATTGTAAAAGAGGCTCAAAGTAGCATAGTGGGTAGAAGACAAAAAAAATTGTGGTGGACAACTCCTTTAAGTAATCAAACTTTTTTTCTTTATACTTTTTCAACTTCTATTACTCAAACAAATAAGTAACCACGGTCAAGATTACATGATTAGTTGCAAATCAAATTCCATCAAGGTTTAAATATAGATGCAATAGAACAAAATATTAGTGATAGAGAATGATAAAAGCAAAGTCTAATATAATATCAGTGATTCATGTGAGAAAATAAATTAAACAAATTTCACAATTTATGCTGCCACATAATTTAACCCTCCTCCAATTAAACATTTCTTATTTAGTCTTTACTCACTATCAAAGGGATAATCATAATTAACAGTAAGATATATCGGAGGTGCTCAAGAAAAAATAAGTGTTGTTACAAGGTAAAAAATAATACATGAGTGCCTTTAGCACAAACCAACTACAATCACATATCCATATCTACAATAGCAACAAAGAAGAGTAAAGAGGATGAACTTTGTGATCCTCTCAAAAATTATAGTAATAATATAGTAATCAACTCCTAGTCCTACAAGCAAATTTTATCTGAAATCCTAGCCAAAGTCTAGAAACGTGGAGATAGAGACATGGAGATGGAGAACAAAATAGAATAAAATAGTCTACTAACCAACTACACTCACATGCAATTGAATAAAATAGTTCATCGTCTCCAAAAAAAAAAAAAAAAAAAAAGGTTCATACCTACAATGAAGTCTACAAACGTGGAGATAGAGAACATGACATCAATAGTTGTGTTATTCAACAAAGTATGGCAGTTTGTGGCTTTTTTTATTTTTTATTTTTATTTTTGGTTGCTACTGCCAACTAGGCTGTGGAGGTGGAAGAGTCGTAGAGGAGAGAGAGAGAGAGAGAAACGTGCAAAGAGAAAGAGATGTGCAGTGGAAAGACAAAGAGTCAGTCGTATAAGTTTTTTGGGGTTTAGAAATAAGTATAGAATGTATTAAATAAGAGATAATAAATAAGATCAATTAGAATATTAGCATTAATAAAAGTTTTTTTTTTTTTACCGCTGAATCTATTTAAATTTAATGGTTTAAATAATGTATAACTTGAACTCATATCTCTCTCTCTATTCTTATATAACATAAATTATCAATTCAAAGCAGTGTTACTGTTATATAAAATAATAATTTAATATATAGATTTCAAACCCAAATAATAATAATAATACTTTTTTTTAAAGAATAAATAAACATCAATATGAACCATTGTACCTAATAAAAATAAAAACTGGTTATCAAAAAAAAAAAAAAAAAAAAAAACTTATTAAGAAGAAATAAAGTTAATAATAAGTCTGATACTCACTTGTACTTTTTTTTAACTTTACTCTGTCATTTCCGAAAGCTAATCACGTCAGCTCACACTAGGGGAAGCAAAATGAAAAATTGAAACTTGAAATAAATAAAAAAGAGGACAGAAAAGCTAATAAAGCTAGTCACTCAGGGGCGGCGTTACAGTTCTTCAGGAGCAACCTCCAGACTTAATTAAAAAAAAAAATTATATATAAAATATTAATTTATGAGTTTAACTTACATTTAAAATATTTTTGCACACTTACTGTTAGAATCTCTCTCCTTCTCTCATGATTCTCTTATTTTCTCTTACTATTAGGCCTTGTTTGGATTTTTTTTTCATCACTCATCATCTATCACTCAATTTTCGTCCCTCATCACTTAAAATATTTTATCATTTGGCACCATCACTCACTTGTCATCACTCAATATTTTTTACATTGTTTGTGGGCCCATACTTGCCACTCGGTACAGCTTTTTTTTTTTTTTTTTTCTCCTTTTCAATACCCAAACTCATCGAACCCAGTGGGAAAAAAAAAAAAAAAACCTAGAAACCCGAACCCAGTGAAAAAAAAAAAAAAATAAAACCCCAGAAACCCGAACCTAGTGAAAGAAGAAGAAAAAAAGAAAAGAAAGAAAGAACTGAAGACTGAAAATATTCTGTGATGAAGAACCAAAAAAAAAAAAAGGAAGAACGAACTGAAATGATTTTGGTGAAAGGGAAGAAAAAAAGAAAAGAAGAGAGAATGAACTGACCGAACCTAGGAGAAGAAAGAAAAGTGGAGAAGAAAGGAAAAAAAAAAGGGTCAAAAGGTGCGACTGACCTAATTAGTGGATCCTTCCATGTGTGTTTAATTACAAAAATGCCATTGAAAACAAAGTTATAAAAACTGAAAACAGCTAAAATATGTTTTTAGTTTTCATAACTCATCGCTCAAAAATTAAAGAATTGAGTGATGAAAACAAAAACTGGAAATATAGTTATTGAAATCTAAACAAGCTTTTGAGTCATGGGTCGCACCATTTTTGAGTTATGAGAACTAGAAATCCAAACACCCTCTTAGTATCTCAAACTCTAAAAGTAAAGTGTGAGTGTTTGTGAGTTCTTTTTTAAGTATAAATTTATATATTATTTGTGTGAACGTGTATCTAATACTAACTGTGTATATTATTTATTTTTTGTTATAATGTTATTTGTATGACTGTGTGTGTATAATTAGGGTGTTTGCGGTGCGATTTACTCAAAACCATAATCGCATTGCACCTCATTTTTGTGGTCACATGTGTAGTGCAGTACAGTTTAGAGTTTAGCCAAAACCATAATCGCACTTTATTTTTGCAGTCACATGTGTGTTGCAATGTATAAGATGCAATTTGAAACCGATATATTTTTCAAATTTTGAGTTTTTCCTACCTAATCCAAAACTGATTTTTCCCTTTGTTTTGGGCCAAATTTTAAACTATTGAGCTAGTTTTTCTTTATTTTGGGCTAGCTTTCTTTATCAACACTTGCTAGGGTTATTAAACCTTTTTTTTTGGTTGAAAACTAGGGTTATTAAGCTATTAATAATATATTTAATATTAAAAAAATTAATATATTGATATATAGAGAGGGTGTGGTGTGATTTGTGCAATTTTCTTATTATAAAACTGCAAGTTGCACTACACCATGCGGCATGGTGCGGGTATGCCATTTTGCAAGCAATTTTGGTGTGGTTTTTACGGTCTGTGCGGTTGGTGCGGTTTGGTGAGTATAATATAAATTTATATAATTTAATAATTAGTAAATATAGAGGGTTTGTTTCATGTGTGTATTGTTATCATGTTATAATAACATTTTGTTATAAATTTTGTGATTTAAAAAAGAAAGTAAAGTTAGTGATTGTTTAAGCATTTGATTGGTAAATAGACACATAGTATATTATTTATATATATATAGATAGGTGTAGCTCTTTGGGTTAATAATTAATTCAATACCTGTGGGTCCATCCAATTTAAAATATTTTTATAAATCAATGACAAATAGATAATGATAATTGCATAAAAATAAAAATGTTATACAAACTTAACAAAATAAAATGGTTACACCTATCTACATTGACAATAGATAATGACGATTCATAATGAATTATCATGTAAAGATTTTTAAAATATGAAGATTTGTAGTATGAAATTGTAAAATTTCATGTATTTGCATGACTTTTTTTAATTGATAACTCGATATATTTGAAGTTCTCTTTTTATTAAATTTTGTTTAACTTAAGTTTCTTAATAAACCCCCTGAAAAGAAATCTTGGAGCCGCCACTGCAGCCACTAGTAGATGCGAAATGGAGAAGAAGATTACGTTCATTCAGGCAAATTGCGACCAACGACATGATGGTGACCTGAGATTGATGGGTTTGTAATTTTTTTTTCAAAGCCAAAATATGAAATTGACCGAAATTTACATTTCGGCCAAATTTGCCAGAGTAGCTGAAACATCTCAAAATTTGCTAGAATTTGACTCGAGGTGGAACAAGTGGTATTACTGTACTGGATTGCATGTTGATACAAGATATTCTAGTCATTTTGACTAGAACTGAATGAAATTAATAACATTGAAGTGAATTGAGCGGGATGGAATGAAATGAAATGGACCAAATTGGACTAAACTGGGCAAAATGAACGGAATAGACGGAAGTGGACTGAAATGGACCAAATGAATCAAAGTGGAACTAATGGACCGAACTTGGAAGAATGGACTAAAATGAATGAAACTAGAATGAATAGACCAGACCAAATTGAAATACTTCATTACTGTGGCTTAATAGGAGCATGACAACCATAAGTGGTGCTATGTGTTAGTCAAGGTGTTTATGACCTGCAAAAAATAATAATAATTAACATCAGTTGTTTAAGGCCTTGAACACCTTGAAAAAAAAAAAAAAAATACTTGATCGTCTAAATAAAAATTTCAGCCCATTAAAAATAAAATTTGATCCCTCCAAAATCTTGGCCCATTTAAGATTGGACCAAAAAAAAAATTGCTCAAAGAAATACAAATAAGCCCGAAGCCCAAACAACAACACAAATTAGCCAAAAAAAAAAAAAAATTGAACACCTGGCACCATACCCACAATCGATCAATAGTTTAAGCTACACTGATTCTTCAAAATCTCTAATCTCTCTCACTCTCATGTATAGCGACTTGACAGTTGATTTTCTAAAGAAACTTCTAGACTATAAGAGCACTAGCATTGAGGGTGTAAAACCCCCAAATTGCGATTTTAGTAATTGAGAACCCAAAAAAATGCTCTAACCCTATATGTATGTCTAAAATTTTTTAGTATCTGTGAACAGTGGGTACTTATATTTACAACTTGCTGTTTAGGAGTTTGTAAACACAAAATAATATAATTTATCCACTCTCTCTCTCTCTCTTACTTTTTGGGTAATTGAATTGTTTATATTATTTTAATAAGTTGTATGTAAAAATAGAAATTGAGATGTTGGGTGAGTTGTAAAATGAGATGGTAAAATAGATACAGTAGGATTTTAGGGTGTAAAATAGAAATCGGTATGCATCCCCAGATGCTAGTGCTCTAACGATGACAATTTGGCATGGTTGATTGTGAGAAGTGATCCACAACAATTTTTTACTTTATGAGTCACACTATGTCTAGACTTTATTTATTTATTTAATGTGTTAAGTGAAAACAGAAAACAGGAGCACTGTGTTTCAAGAGTCATAAGAGTTATTTTGCTGAAATTTATACAACCCAACACACACATGTATGGCTAATGTGCTACCACATATCTCAATTTATGAGTTAAAAATATTATTTTTTTTTCGTGTGTAGACACCGCATTTTGTACCATTGTAGACATCAAATTTTGTACCCCTTACAACTTGGGCTCTCATTCTCTAATGATGCTGAAATTTTAAGACCCAAGATTGGTTTAGGGTCCAATCAAATTACAAATTGACTTGAGAGATGGTAAAATGGAAAATATAACTTTTTAATGAGAATTTTTTTTTTTTTGAAAAATAAAGGCCAAAAGAAATCCTAGTCCCATGTATGCAGGCATGAACCTGCGTCCGCAGCTGTGCACATAGGCATAATTCTGCGCACACAGGTAGGGTTTTAGGAGCACCAAAAAGGCAGGTTTTCTACATTAAAGATTGTGGTTTGGAATGAATCCCACATCATTTGGGAGCCATTCCAAACCCCAATTTTTCACAATATAAATAGTCATACATGATACCTTTCAAAAACATACAGAAATCTCACAGGAAAACACTAAGATTCACTAGAAATAGTGAATCAAAGAGGGAGTTTTTCCATAAAACATCTTCAAGTCAATTTTATTTGATTAGGGCCTTTTCTGGCCTTGATATTTGAATTTTAAGATTACTAATCACACATTTATTGATTTGTGATAGATTTGACTAAGGAGAATAGTAAAAAATCAAGACTAGGAGCTTTTTGCTTTGAGGTACTCTTTTAAACTTTTCTTTCATTTTCTACTTTCAATTCTATCTTTGCTTTGTTTCTTTGCTTGTTTTATGCTTTAATATGCTCGTATAGCCTAGGTTTGTGTGTTTGTATGTTTTAAAAGCATGTTAGGTTGTTAGAAATCATGTTTTGAACCTTACTCTGTTTGCTGTGTTTTTAGGGTTTGGTAGCAACCCACGTGCGCATGATCATACGTATGCAGGCTTGATTATGCGCACGTAGGGTTATTCATGCGTACGCATGAACCAGCCTAGAAACCCTAATTTTGTTTCTCTCACTTTTGTTTTTGCTTTCACATGTATACTTCTGCTTTAGATCATTTTCTATGTTTTCATGTTTTTAAGTTTCTGTTTCACATGGTTTTTTGCGTGTTTTCCTTTCACATGCTTAGATGAGGGTTTTTTTTTTTTCTTTATTAAATTCCATGTCATTCATTCACATGCTCATACATAATGCCATAGGTGCTAATTTGCTACAAGGTAAGTAAAGGTAAGTCATGCATTTACAATGTACTTGCATGGTTTGGTTTAGGTTTGATAAAACATTTGTGTTCTTAATGCTTTGGGTGATAACATGACTTGTTTGTCTTGTTTCTACCTTGATCTAATATTTGTATGCTTCTGCCATGGCTATGATGATATGATGATAATAACATGCTAGGGTTTATGCTTGGATACATGATGCTATGCTAGATGTATGTTGGGATATGATGTAGTGAAGCATGATTAGATGTATGTTAGGATATGATGTGATGAAGCATGATTAGATGTATGATAGGGTATGCTATGCTTAGATGTATCATAGGCCTTGTTGATTGCCATGATAGATGTATGGTTAGGGATGATGGATGCCATGTTGATTGTTAGATGTATGTTAGTTTGTGTGTGAGTTAGATAATAATATTGAGTGTGTCTTTAATAGGGTTAAGACATAAGACACAATGAAGGAAAGCCAACCTTAGGATTGGGCAGTTTTGGGTGCCTAACACCTTCCTAAGACCATACCTTAACTCTGAAACCATATTTCTATTAGTAAGATCAAAAGGTCCTTCCTTGACCATTTCAAAAACTAGATGGCGACTCCCATCTGTTGTGTCCACAACCCCTTATGACTCGGGCCCCCGTTCCCTAATGATGTTAGAATTCTAAAGCCCAAGGTTAGTTTAAGGCCCAATCAGATTGAAATTGACTTGAGAAAGTGTTTTTGGAAAATATAACTCTTTCATGAACTAAATAAGCTATTTTTGGAAAAGAAAGGCCACGGAAACCCTAAGGCATGCGTATGTGCATGCATGCTCCAAACCTGTGTGCGCATGCTTTATGCATGCGTATGCATACATGGGCATGTGTACGCATGTTAGGGTTCTAGAAACTATGAAAGGAAAGTTTTTTTTACATCAAAACTTGGTTTTGGAACAAATCTCATGTTGTTTGGGAGTCGTTCCAAACCCCCATTTTCTGACTATAAAAAGCCATACATGGTATATTTTCAAAACGCACAAAAAATCCTAAGGAAAAACACAAGATTCACTAGAAATAGTGAATCAAAGAGGGACTTTTTTCACAAAACATCCTCAACTCAATATTTTTTTTATTGAGGCATTTTCTAGCCTTGATCTTCAAGTTTTAAGTTTGCTAATCACTTTTTATTTGATTGTGAATAAATTGACTGAGGGGAACCGTTAAAATCAAGTTAAGGAGCTTTGTGTTTTGAGGTATAATGTTCTAGTTCCTTTTCTTTTTCTTTCCCTTGTTTTGATCTATATTTCCTTGTTTTTCTTGTTTGTTTATGTTACAATATGCCTGCTTAGTTTAGGTTTTCTTTGCTTTGTAGTTTTAAGCATGTTAGGTTATTAGTTTTAAGATTCTGTTTTGTGTTTCTTGGTTAGGGTTTAGGGCGTGTATGCTTACGCATGCTTCCTACATGTGCACGCATACTCGAAGTATGTATACGCATGCAACTAGGTTGTGCACGCAGTCCCTATGTATGCGCATGCACACTTATGCCTAGAAACCCTAATTTGAATTTTTTTTTTTTTGCTTTTGTTTCTTTATTTTACTTGTGTAATATGCTTCTTCCTTGTCTTGTTTTATGCTTATAAGTCTCTGCCTCTATGTTTGTTGCTTTGTTTGTTCTTTGTATGCTAGCTTAGGGTTTAATCTTTTTGTTTTGTCATGAACATGCATATAACATGTCCATGCATTGATGCATAGGTGTTATGATGCGATGGAGTAAGGCATGCATTCACATGAACATGCATTTGTTTGTGGATGTGATCTTGTTTTGTCTTGATGAATATGATGTGAGTTTGATGAACATGAATATGAAAGTTTATATGCCATGCCTTGGATATGATATTATGCTTATTTGATTGCTGCCATGCCTATGTTTCTGCTTTGGATATAATATAATGCCATGTATGATAGATGTATGCTAGGGTTAGGGATGATATGATGCCATGTTGTTTGCTAGATGTATGCTAGTGTATGTGTGAGTCTAGAATGCAAGTATTAAGTATGTGTTTAATAAGATTAAGATGTAAGACACAATGAGTGGAAGCTGACCCATAGGCTGGGTAAGGTCGGGTGCCTAACGCCTTCCCATCCCTATACCTAAACTCCAGACACGTGCTCTGGTAGTAGATGAGTCCTTTCATGAAGTGTGTTATATTTGTGGATCCTAAACCTAATTTAGGTGACGACTCCATTTTTCTTCTTCGCTCTAGTCCACTCGGCTGAGGCGTACTTCTCCCGTTGTGCCCACATTGTGCAAAAACTATTTTGGTTCATACATTTTGGGGTTACAATCAATTTGGTCATACGTTTTGATAATAGTCAATCTGGTCTCTATATTATTTTCAATTTATAGTCAATTTGGTCTCCCACTGTTAACTACTAACAAAAAATGTCTACGTAGTAAATGGTTTATATAATTGGCACACTTAAAGCTTATGTGGCAAACAAAAACTATTATTTGGTATTAAAAATTATTACATCAACACATTTAAATTTAAAAACTACATATAAAACTAAAAAAGTTAATTCTCAATTTTAAAAATATAAAATTAAAAACCCAAAAATCAAAATTTATTAATCTCATTTGATACTTAAAAAACAAAATTCCATTTACGGATTTGCCCATCCATGGCCAGACCTTCATGGTTCTCAAACTAAGCTTCGTTGTCGAGAGCCATTGTTGGACCAGCTTTGTCGCCCTTCACTCACTCTCTCTCTCTCTCTCTCTCTCTCTCTCTCAGCCATTAAATACAATCGTACAAAATTTGAACTTAAAACTAGTCAAACTCTAATAGGGAAACCATATTCCCTATCATAACTAAAAAGGAGATATTCTTCAGTAATAATAGAAATCACCTAAGAAATAAAGTTAGAAAAATCTTTAAATCTTTTTATTTTATTTTATTTTATTTTTATCCTTATAAATCCTTAAAGGTTTATGAGGTTAAATCCTTAAAAGAGACTTTTAATCCTTAAATAATACGCGCATGCGCGCACACACACAGACACGTATATTAGGCGAAAACCACATTTTCGTCTCTATATATTCATGCGATTCTCACTTTGGTCCCTAACTTTTATTTCCACTGCCTTTAGTGCCTATCCTGAAAAACATGTCTTGTTTTTGTCCTTGCTGTTATATCAAAGATGGAAAATGCACACGTGGCAAATGGAGTGCACTGTTGGCACACTAAAAGCTGTCGTGGCCATTAAAATGATAATAAAAAATGTTATTTGGCATTAAAAATTCCACGTCTGCATCTAAATTAAAAAAATTAATTTATTAATTTTAACTAAATAAAAAAAATTAAAAACAAAAATAAAAACTAAAAATTACATTAATTGAGATTTAAGTGTGTCCTGAACAAGAACAATAAGAACACCAACCCAGACTTAAGATCTCAAAATCGAAAACCAAAATCACAAACCCAGAAACACAAACACAAACCCAGCAACAGATTAACCAAACCAAACACAAAAGCAACAGACACAAACCCAGCAACTGATTTTTCTTGTCAACTAAACACAAAACAACAAATACAAACCCAAACATCAATAAGAATACAAACACAAACTCAGCAATTCATCTTCAGAAAACCTACAATCCATCTTCCGAAAACCCAAAAAACACAACAAACCCAAATCCAAACACAAACCCAAATCCTAAAAACACAACCATTTACTTTTAATCCTAAGAAGAAGCAAACAACGTCATTTAATCCATTATTCATTGACATATTCATTCGTATTTGCTTGGTCTCTCTCTCTCTCTCTCTCTCTCTCTCTCTCACACACACACACACACACATCAAAGCAATGGCTACTGTGGTAGCAACAGCAGCAGCTCGTAAAGCTGCAGCTCTAACTCGACTCTCATCTCCTCAAACATCGTCGCCTCATCTTATTCACCATTGTGGCCTCACCGGTGCCGCTGATAACTTATTTGTAATTAGATTCATGTCTATATATATACGCGCTTTGATTTCCCTCGATTACTGGTCTTATTTGTCGTACAAGATCAAATCCTCAAATCTCAGGTTCTGTTTGGTTGTCGAGAAAATATTATTCCATTTTTGGGCGTCTTTATGGTAGATTAGGTTTTTAATGAGTTTAAAGGTTTTGACTTTTCTTTTCTTTGTTTTGGTTGCTGGAAAATCTGAACAAAAAAAAAAAAAAAAAAAATTTTGTGAATTTTGGTGTAAAAGTAAATGGTTGTGTTTTTAGGGTTTAAGTGAAGGTATTTTAACTGTTTGTGTTTGGTTTGGTTGATCTATTGTTGGGTTTGTGTTTGTGTTTCTAGATTTGTGATATTTGGTTTTCAATTTTGAGATCTTAAGTTTGAGTTGGTGTCTTTGGTGTTCTTGCTTAAGATACTTTTAGATCTTAATTCATGTGAATTTTGATTTCTATTTTTGTTTTGATTTTTTTTTATTTAGATAAAATTAATAAATTAATTTTTTAAATTTAGATGTGACATGGCATTTTTTAATGCCAAATAACATTTTATTATTATTATTTTAATGGCCACATCAGCTTTAGTGTGCCAACAATGCACTCCGTTTGCCACGTGTGCATTTTCCGTTTCTGATGTAATGGCAAGGACAAAAATGAGACGCGTTTTTCAGGATAGAGACTAAAAGTGGTGGAAATAAAAGTTAGGAACCAAAGTGGAATCGAGTGATAATGTACGGACGAAAATGTGGTTTTCACCTATATATTATTCATACACCATAACTTTTAAAAATCTAATGAATAACTCTACATTTCATTTAATGTCTCTGTTATGCAAATGATCAACAACTAAATATATGATAATGATAATAAACGCTACAATTGAGATCATGAAAAATATGATAAAACTAATTAACCACTATAATTATGGAGTAGTGGTTTCTATTCATCCCTATTTTTGTTTGTAAACTATTAAAAAAATGTTTAACAAAATTTAGGAACCAAAATAGTATTTTACCTAAAATATTATCACGTGCTGCGACCAGTAATAATAATAATAATAATAACCCCTCTCAAATTATGCAACTCACTTAACCCATTAGCACTAGCATCAATATGCATAATAGTTGTTTCTCAAAATAAAAAAATGCATAACAATTTCTAGGTCGACAATATATACAACATGAGAGGTCATTATAAACACAATAGCAAACTAATATATAATGCAAGTTTAGAACCTAAAGACTTACAATACAAACAAGCAACTCAGGCAAAGGAAAGGGAACTTGTTTTTTTTTTTTTTTTAAAAAAAAAAAAAAAAAAAAAAGAGCTTTGAAGCAGGTTTCTCCATCGCAGTTCCATCCTTCATGGGGATTTTCTTCCCCCTTGGAATCATCATTGGCTCCTTTGTCTTCTTTCAAGGCATGCTTTGGATGAAGATCAAAGTCACACTCATCACAGTAATATGACCAGACATGTCCCTCCTCATCACACCCATCACATGTATAAATCCTACGACGAGCAAGCACAAGCTCTTGCTCCTCATGGAGTTTTGAGTTTCAACTTCTCAGGCCACCCTTTTGCCAAATCCTCAATTTGTGCCTTAATCTCCTTCAACCGCTCATTAGTAAAAGGATAAGCATTAGCTCCATGAATTGTTGGGCTTTGTGGAGCCTAATTGTATTTGATTGGGTTGACGACCTGATCCGACTTGAAATAATATTGCGTGGTTTTTAATGAGAGATTTTTTGAGGCTTGGGACAAGCCTCCTAGGGGTCCGGGGGAAACACCCTCGGGAAAATTTTTTGGCCTGTTTTGTAGCTCATAGTGAATCCTATGCATAGGATATAGAAACCGTTTTTGGTGGTTAGGGTTTTGTCTTGCTGTTGTTGTTATCGTTCTTGAGAGACTGAAACACTGTAGCCATACTTTGTATTTTTTCTTTGATAATAGTGAAATCCCTGCAACTCTGTGGACGTAGGCAAATTGCCGAATCATGTAAATATTGTCTTGTGCATGTGATTGTTTTCTTTAGCGTGTGTTTTCTCTAATTTTTTTTTTTTTTTTTTTTGTTTCTCACAGGTTGGGAATTTCGGGTTAATTCCCTTACATGAATCATTATAATATTTGGAGCCTCTTTTGTGATAGTCTTGCCACTTGGTCCAATGGCTACAAGCGGGGGAATGCCATGGACTTTAAAGTACGACTCAAGGATGCCTTCATAGGATCACCAAAGGGAAGTGCTAGCCATGGCATTCCTGAAAAGAATTCATCAAAAGAGGCTTGGTCCCTGTCACTAGGGATGAAAATCACTTCAAAGGCATCATCCTTTGCCTTGATCTTGTGGTATGCATCCATAAGTTTTGGTAGAAAGGCGCGACATGAAGGGCACCAATGTGCTGAGAAGTAAAGTAGGATGTTCTTTCCCACTAAATCTGTTACTGTATATATTCGAGATGTTGAAAAATCGACTTGTATCATTCTTAGGTATAACTCGTCTCGAATATCACAAAATTTTAGTAAACATGTTAAAGACATTCAAAAAAATATATATTTATGTAATTCAATGATGTTGGCAAAATATCCGATAACTCCTCGCAAGGAGGCTCTTCAGTTGAATGTTGAGAAAGGTACTAATAAAAGTATGATTGTGTGTATTAGCTTCTATTTATTAATTTACAAAAATTTGATGTGGTGCATTGATATTGAAGGGTATAAATATGAGCTTTCACACTAAGTCCTTGTTGAATTTCATTTCATATATTCTTTGTTTTATCAGTTGTAGAATGTAAGACTCTTGACAACACAGAAAATTGGATGGATTTTTTTTTTCCCTAAAATTCTTTGTAAGATTAAAAAAATAATAAATAAAAACCCTTTAAAGCCAATGACTTCTAAATATTGCTATACAAGGAGGGGGTTTCATGAAATGGTCTCATGAGATCACCATCTTCCAACTGAAAAAGGATCATCTCAATTTGAACTTGATTGGTTTTATGATTTAGATTTATTATTATAAATACAGAGATGTACAAATTACCATATCATTTTTCTCACAGCATGTAAAACCTATGTGTGGAACTTACATATGTTGCAAGAGAAGGTTTCATGGGTTTGTTTCATAGCATGTTATGGATTTTGTTTAGTTAATTCTCAAATAGGCCTTAGCCCAAGGATTAACATTTTAAACTTCCATCATAGACAAAGGTTCATACTTTGTAGCATATTTTTCCCTATATTGGAGGGTAACATGTAAACACATCGGGAGCAATACTTCATTCTCTCACATGACGGGTAGGCTCCACATGTCTCGAATGTGTGGAGCCCACCTCTCATGTGAGAAGAGAGAGTATTGCTCCCAGACTATCTAATAATTTTCATGTTTAGATGGAATGAGTAATAAAGAGGAGAGAAGAGAAGAATAGAAAATGACTAGAATGTACAAAACTATACTTCCAACCACCTTTCCCTTTACTCTCCTCTCCCTCTTAACAACTCAAAAACTCTCTTTTTTTTCTTCTTGTTATTCTCCCCCTCTCAAATAATCTCCCTTTGGGCCCTAGCCAGGGTTTAAAATATATAGTAATAATAAATCAATCAATCATATATATATATATATATATATATATAAATAGAGATCTCATGCGGGAGAGTATGAGATTCTGTCATGTGGCTCTCTATTTGAAAAGATAATTGAAATAATCTTTAAAGTCACAAGATAAGAATAAAAAAAAAATAGAGACTTTTGGTTTCTTTGGTTCAATGCTTCAAGACTTTTTCTATTAAATAATAAGGATTCTTTATAAGACGGTTTGTTTTCTTTGGTTCAATGTTTCAAGCTAAAAACCTCTTGCACTTCTACTCCTTTATATATACATTCTCACAACCCTTCATGTCATCCCATCTCAAATATATCCTAGCCAAGAATGATGTTATTTATCTTTTACCTTTCAAAGACACCTATCTAGCTCCAACTTCATTGTCTCATCTTATCTTAACCTGTATAAGTTGACTATAGCCAAGTTAGAAAGCCTTCTTTTTTTATTGAGTGACAACAACGCCTTATTGTTTTGATGTTGAGGTCAGATGTTGTGGATTCTATAAAGGATGTCATTGGCTTTGGGTCTTTAGGTGTTTGGTGTGGAAAAGCAATAGTTGTATTTTGTTTTAGAAATAAAGAGAAATTGAAAGAAACATTCTAATTAATTATTGATGAGCTTAGTTGTTTTTTATTTATTTATTATGTTTTAGAACTCATAATTTTTAGCTTTATTTGTAATTGTTTACTACTATTTAGTACAATATCGATATGTGCTATGGCGATAAAAGTTAAAGTCAAAGATGATTTTTTCGTGTTATTTTTTTATTTTTTTTATATTTTATTTTCTATGGAAGCCCAGCTAAAGCCAATTAAATCTTTATAAATGGAAATGTTTTTAACAATTTTTTTATTTTATTTTATCACATTCTCTATATGTCGTTACTAACAAATGATTTCCGTTCATTAAGATAATGAAATGGGTGTTTGAGATTTGTGGGTCAGTATTTGGTTGTGAAAATTGAGTAGTTGAGGAAATGTTTAGGAGATTGCTTGTGTTAAGTTTTAGACTCTGAGAAAACATAATATGTTTAACCTAATTTATTAACCAAGTAGTTACTTAGGTTAATTATTCAAATCTGAGTTAAACTTTCTTCACATATAACATACACAGCAGAAAAGTAAATAACACAAGATGTGATGACCTAAGAAAATCAATTAAATAACTCGTTTCAAGGTAAAAAACCTAGGGGGAACTATCCCAAGAGAACAATCCACTATCTTAAATTAAGATTTACAGTCAATAATACCAATTCATAATAAATCTAACACAGTTACCAAACTAGGCTCTGAACTCGTCAGATTTCATTGATATGGATCTGTTCTCACATGAACCACTTGCTCATGTCTTGATCTTCTGTACACTTGATAGCTGAAGGCTTGGCTGCAACTTTACTTCACCAGTACTAGCAATATGGATTTGATCTCCTGTAGGTGCTTGATAGAGTTAGAAGATACAAATCCTCACAAATCTCACATGAGTAACTCTCAAGACTTGAAAATCATGTATTTGAGTTTTCCTTTTATACCTAGTAGTGTTAGACTCAAACCTTAAACATTTTGTGGGAAGTTGGGCCTTATTTAAAATTCTGCAGATTCACAGTTTGATCGATCAAAGGCTTCTCTTGATTGGTCGAGCTTGATAGATTTTGAATTCTAATTTTTGCAGCTTGTATGTTCTTGAATCCTGACTTGTATTAACTTTAGTAATATCTAAAACACTTCAAAGACCCTAAAATCTAATCCTAGACAAGTTTTTCTTTTCAGTTTGACAACATACAACATATTTAGAACCTAAACATTTATGACTAAATATTTAGAACCTAATAGCTTGAATTTTTGAAATTTTAGGATATGAAAATATTTTATACTTTGAATTTAAATTTATAAATTTTAAATTTCAAAATCATTTAAAAAAATAAAGCCTACATATAATATAATATGTTAGTCTCCTAGAAATGTCTAGAAAATTTGGACTATTCCAACCTCAGAAATTTAGATTAATAGAGCAATTTCACTCAATATTTGGAAACCAATTCTATAACAATTTTTTTTTATTATATAAAATATGATTTAAGAAAATTTATTTTCAAAGCATTCAACAATATTGTAGTAAAACATAAATACTATACAACAAAAGGATTATTATAAATAAGTCTTAAAAAATAAAGATTATAAATAAATTTGCAAAGTATCCAAAAAAGCGGGTGGGAAATTATCTAATTTATATATATTTAAAAGTTACAGCGCAACATTTATTGTTGTTATGCTTATGTTGAGCCACATTCTCATCCATATCATTTTTTAGTTTTTTTTTTTTTTTTGAAAATTTATTTTCCATTTTTCATCCTTCAAAAAAGAAGTCTTTATTTTGCTTAAGGGTCATCAAATAGCTCACGGCCCATGGCCCGACCCAGAAACCCGACAGCCCACCGGGCTAATAGGCGGCCTGACCCATTGTTATTGAGGCCCATGGGTAGCTCACTAGCCCAGTGGGCCAAGCCGTGGGCTAGTTTTTATGCTCATGGGTATCCGGTGGGCTAGCCTAGTAGCCCAACCTGTTGCCCAGCCCGTTGGCCTAGCCCAATAACTCATAATTCATAACAAAAATATATAGGAAGTGTATGAATGATTGATCTTGAAAAATTATAGAGGAATCTCTTAAGAGAACTTCCTCAACCACTAAGATACTCAAAGTAATTGTGTTAGACTTAGTTTACTAAATATATATTTTTCTAGTAGTCTAGCAAATTTGAATTAACCATTTGACATTTTTTTTTTATTAAAGACAAAAATAAAAAACTATTTAAAGCCTTAATAAATTTTTTTTTTTAAATAGGTTTCCATCAACAAAGCAAAAAATTAAATAGATTTGGCTGTAAAAAAAATTTGTAATTAAGTATTAAATTCTTTAGTTATTTCATTTAAAAAAATAGATTGATTATTCCTTTATAAAAAATTGATTCTTTCCTTATAAAAATAATAAAATAATATGCTAACACAAGCCTATAGGTAGCCCATTAGGCCCAACCCGATAGCTCAGCTCGCTAAAGACAAAATGGGCATTGCCTATGAGCAGGGTCATGGGTTGAGTTTTTCTCTTTCGGCCCAGTCCGATCTTGCCCGTTAACTAGTTAATAGCCCATTATGTCTAGCCCATTGTGCTCATAGGCTAAGTAAAAATGGGCTAGGTCGGCCCGACCCGGCTCATTGACGACACTTAATTTTGCTGATTCACATTTCTATTGTTACTCTGTTTCATATTCCCACCGTTTGCCACCCTCTTGAATTAATTGTTTCTTCTCATGTTCAAATCTGGAAAGTAAACAGGTGTAACAATTCTTCTAGGAAATCCTTAAATATGCTTGTTTGCCTCCATCTCAATCCAAACACAGCTAAACAAACTCTAAACACACTGTATAACATCACCCATGGGCATAATCACTGGCCACCTTCCTATCTCGCGGCCAGTCCCCTCTATGTGTGTGTATGGATGTTCATTGGTTCCGGGCTCCATCATGTAACAGTATGCCAGAACCACTGGCATCTCTCTGTGTGTGTTTAACCTGTGAACAAAAAGCTAGGTAGTAGATTTACTACCTAGCTTTACTACTTTTGTTGCTTTTGTTTTGAAATACTGTGCGCTATACTGCTATACAGTTGTGTTTTAATAAGTGGTTGTTTGCCAATTTCTTTTTTTCTAAAAAAAAAAAAAATTGTGGCTGTCTAATTTCTTTAGATTTTTTTAAAATTTTTTTAATATAAAATTTTAGTGTTGTATTTTTTTGATGGGTATGTACGTTTTTTTTTTTTTTTTTTTTTTTTTTGTTAGTAATGGGTATTTGTTGTTGATTACTTGTTAGTCTGTTACTGCGTTGTTGCCTTAATGCAAAATGATAAGGTTAGTTTTAATTAAATGTCATATATATTATGTTATAAAATGGTTTTGTTTATTGTACATTTATGTATTTATATTTGGTTTAGAGCTTGCTTAATTGTTTGCATTTATCTCACTAAGTTTACACCATTAGTTAAATTGTGAATAATCTATAAGCAAAAAATCCACAATTTATGCATATTTTAAAAGAAAAAATATTCAAAGATTTGGAAATTGTAATTCAATCATTTGTGATTTATCTCAAATTATAAAATTCTAAAATATTTGTAGCGGGCCTTTTTGTTAGATTGGGTTGGGCTGCCTCCTGTGGTACTAGGCCCAAGTATTTTGAGTAAAGGAGTTGAGACCGGTCTAACTGCAACTCAATTTGGTCTGGCTGGTGTGCAAACTATGCCCTGTTTGCCATGAACCTGCTTACGGCAGGTAGAACTATTCTAGATAAGTTATGGCAGACAGATATGATAATAACAAAACAACAAAGAGAGTACTTTGACTTTTTAATCAAAGTGAATAGATAATCTCTAATTAAGAAAAATAATCATATTTTTAACAACAATTACTTTTATAAAGAAAGTAGGAGGAATAAATGAGTAGTATATGGGTTAATCAAAAAGAAAGAAAGAAGTCAGATCGAATCTATTCCACAGGACCAAAGTCAGAGAGGGAAGAATGTCCCTTCTCAACGTGAATAATCTTCCAGGGAAATCCTGCCATGGAAATTACTCATTTTGAAGGAAACAGACTCGAATGGTTGATGCCCAAAGGAACCCTTTTGCTTTTGGCAGAGAGCATGATTTTGAGAGGGAGAGAGAGAATCAACCTATTGGCGCATGCTTGCCGATCTAACTCTCTGTTTTTTCCTTTTTATTTAATTTTTCTCTTATCTTTCTTTCCTCTACACTTGTTTTCTATTTCCTGGTTTTCTTTGTAAATGCTTGTTGCCGTGATTCTGTCTCCCCTCTGGGCACGGCAAGGGTCTCCCTTTATAGTGCCTACTATGACCAGATTTTACTATTTTAGCCATTAACCACATTTGTCTAGTCTGGGTGTACTTGCCGACCACCACTGGATCGTCTGTGTGCCACTCCCTCCATTTCCAGACAAAGGAAAACTATTTTATTTATTAGTCTGTCGTGGCACCCCTTCCTACCACGGTGTAGGTACTCTCTCTCTCTCTATCTCTTATGGCATGCACCTAGTGGTTCCAATTCAACATTGCTTCTTTTGGGTGGTATGTCATCCCAGCAGGACGTATCCCTCAAAAGAGCTTGAGTAAAGACCATAAAATAGGTTTTCCCCTCTCCCTACTGCAAAACCATGCCCTCTTACCTCTGACCCATAACCCCATCATGTCCCATATTGGCTGGGTATAGGATGGTGGTATCTGGGCCTTGCGCATGCCTCCCTTTCATGTATGTCCAAAATCTGCTTGTTGCTCATGCGTTCGCCGCGGTCTAGAGGCTTGCCTGCACAATCTGCCGTCCTTCCTTGACCTTTTATGTGGGTTGCTTTATGATTTCCCGCTCCCCTTAGGTGTGGGCTTTGTTTAATGTTGGGCTTTGCCTTCTTTCAATCTACCCCTTTGATTGCTATCATTTTCTGCCATGTCACTTTGTCATTCTTGCTGTGACATTTATTTGATCCAATCCTGCTGGACCTCTTTGGGCCTATCGTTTATTTATTCCCAGTGGCTTAGTATGGCCATAGGTTTTTCATCACATTACTTGCGGGCTCCTGTGTTCCATTTGTTTTCTTTTGGGCATACTTGGCCCATTCGCTTTCCTTGGGCTTACTTGGCCCTTTTCCTAACTCTGTGTTCCCATGGACTTTTACTAACTTCATTGGGCTTCCCTGGCCCAATTACCTTATCCTCATCCTTGAGGTTCATGGGCTTGCCATCAACCCCTTACTTTCTTTGCTTGCATTATTTCGGGTCTGCCGTGACCCATTTTCACTTTTCTACATCATATATTGCCCATGGGTTTGCTATTTCTCTTTTTCCGGGCTCTTTTGAGCCTGTTTGCTTCCTCAAGAGCCATTTGTTTATTTTATGGACCTGTGACCCATTATTCTTGCCACTTGGACTTAATGGTTTTTTCTATCTGTTTACCAACTCCTTTTTTGCCCGTGTTGTTGGGCTTCTTTCTCATTTGACTTCCAAAATGACCATCAACAATGTTAAACCGCCTAAAGGATAAAAAATGTGATTCTAAGAAAATAGATATAATTTCCTTAAAACTTATCCTAAATTTTAACAATATGGACAATTTTGAGTGAATGTTTAACTATGAATATAATTTTTTTTTCTTTTACTTAAGAATTATATTATATTTAGCTTAGCCCCCTTAGGAAAATTCCTAAATTCGCCACTGATTTGGAGTAAAACTTCATTATTGTGATGGAGTCTCTTTCACTAAGGTGGGTGAAAAGTAAGGTTGGTAAGAATATTTTTTGTTTATTGTTTCCTAAATTTTAATTCTAATATGTCTTGAATATTTAATTTTGGGTCTTTATTTTGCTGATAATACAATTCAGTAGTAGAGATTCACGTTAAGATCTTAAATCCAAGAGAATGTCCCCAAATGTTGTTTAGGAGGATATTGCCATGTGTTAGAAAAATGCTTCAAAACTACCCTTTTTTTTTTTTTTTGAAGTTGTTGGGTTAAAATGAATTGATTCCTTGCAATTAATTAATTAATTACCCAAGTTAATTAATTAGATCAAATTTCATGCAATAGCATGGCAGCATAAACAAATTACCAAATTATCTAAATGCAGCGAAAAATAAAATTGATACAGGTGATTTGTTTATGAATAGGGAAAATCACCAAAGCAAAACTCCATCAGGTGATTTTGAGGTCACCACTTCTAAAAATCCACTATTATCAATCACAAGCGGTTACAAGTATAAGAAATCTTACCAAACCTTTTGGCCTATCCCAAAATACCAACCTATAGTTGAACCCTTACCTCAATACCCAATTGGACTTGTATCGTAACGGTAATCTTTCCGTTCAATGCATAAATCCTAATACGTGACTAACTAATGATGCATAGATCTCAATACGTAACTAACTCTAGCAACTTGAAAAGGTTGTTGCTTGCAAAGTTCTTTAATTCATCAACAATGAAGATCAGGAAGCTCCTTGGCCACAAAACCCTTGGTGTAAATATGCAATAGCTTCTTCAGAGAGAATAATGAACTAGAGCACTTTCTGCATACGGAACGGCCTTTAAAATAAGCCTTATATATGTCTAGGGTTGTGAGAAAAGAAACCCTACACAAATATTTTAGCATAGACTGAAAATCAGATCTAGAAATTCTAATTTCGTAAGTCTCAATAGAAACAGCTTCTGTCGAGCTTCTATCAAGTTTCAACATTAAATCTCGATAGAAGTCTTTCTGTCGAAATTGTTGTTGAGTTTTAATGAACAGCTATTCTTCACTTGTTTCTTGGTCAGATCTTTATGACTTTAACACTAGACTTGAACTCTTATTTCTTGAAATACCAAACTCATCCTAGATCTACCCAATTACAAGTAAAATGCATTTTATCAAAAGATTAATCAATTACATAAAGAATGTCCCTAACAATCTTCCTCTTTGGCAATCTGTGACAAAATTACAACAAAATAAATAATCATGAGAGAAGTCTTAAATCACTAAACTCATAACCACTTTTTGTATTACAAAATAAATCTATCCCTACTACAAACTCTTGAAAACCTTTGCAAGAAAAGAGTTCATGGCAAGATAGACTTTCACAACTTGTCTTTCTAAAACACTTAAACAAAACTCATCAAGGCATTATGTGTGAAACAAAAATTAAGATTGCATACATAAAAAAACATGTGTATAAAGATAGAAAAGAAACAACACATGTAGAGGTAAGTGAAGAAAAACATACATCATCATCATATATGAAAGATAAAGTAAAATGTATGTAAATAAAATGATCACAAGACCGGTATACAAGAGGCTAATGGTAATATATATATATATATATATAAACCTCACTATATCCCTCAAAACTATATACACTCCCCCTATCAAAAATGTCCTATACTAATTCTCCCCCTAAGTACAAGATTACTCTCAAACTCAAAACCACTTCCTCTTTTTGTCACAAATGACAAATGGTAAGTTACTAAGAGGTCGTCATCTCGTCATCACTGGGAGAGCCAGCATCATCCTCATCATCTACAGAAGGAGAGGTCGCAGGACGCTCTGAAAAGGGTGAAGAAGTAAAACTAGCCATACGAATATATCTGCGAGCAATGTGACTGACTCGGGTGTTCATCTGACACACCTCATTTGTGAGATAGTCAAGATGACCACCAAAGTCAGCCTCCATCTACTAAAGCTGCACCATAATGGTCTCGAGGGTTAAATCACCAGCTGCGGAGGTAGAAGGAGCCGAGGAAGAGGGTGGAACAGTGGAAGCTGCAGGATTGGTTGTCTCCACTAGTGGCCACTTCGGTCGAAACTGGGCCTCACTTTGCCAAACAGAACTAGCAATGATGGCACCCATAATGGTGAAAAGAGGAGAGAAAGGAATGGGAATGGAGAAGTGCTAAAGGATCCATGTTGATAGGCCACAATCTGAATGACCCCTAGTGATTAACCCTAATTAATTAATTTAGCCAAGTTATTAATTAATCAATTAATCATGCAATCTCGTGGAAGCACAAACAAATCACCAAAAACTAAATATGCAACGGAAAATAAATAACACGGTGATTTGTTTACGAATGGGGAAAACCCTAACGGCAAAACCCCATCGGGTGATTTTCAAGTCACCACTTCCGAACCTCCACTATTATCAAATCAAGCGGTCATAAGTAAAGGAATCCCAAGTACCTTACCAACCTACAGTTGAACCCTTACCACAATACCCAATTGGACTTGATCTGTAGTGACAGTTCCCACCTTTGATGCACGACTCCCAAGTATGTGACTAACCAATGCGCGGATCCAAGTACGCGACTTCAGAACACCAACTAAGGAAGAAAGGTTGGCTGCAAAGTTCTTCAGTTCATCCTTTATGATGAATAGCAGGAAGATGCTTGGTTACAAAACTCTACGGTGCAAATACACAGCAACTTCTTGATGGAAGATGAACTAGGTCAAGAATTTCGTCTTTTGATCACAATTTGCTTGAACAAAGATTGCTCAATGATAATGCAACTCTTGTCACCCTTGACGGCTCTTAAAACAATCCTTTTATATGTTTAGGGTTAGAGGAAAAGAAGGCCCAAAATCATATTCACGGATCCCAAGAAAATCAGATTGGAAATCTGAAATTTTAAATCTCGACAGATAGCAGATGTCAAGGTAGCTATCGAGAAGGTGTCGAGTTTTAAAAACTTTGCACTTCAGCTTGCTTTTTCTTGGACAGACTTGATGACTTCAACACTTGACCTTGAAACATTGTTTCTTGAAGTATTAAAAACACCTAGAACTACCCAATTACAAGTAGAGTGCGTTTTGTCAAAGGATTAGCCAATTTACATAAATAAGTGACATATGTTCTTAATCAAGTTAAAACATATATGTCCTAACAATCTCCCCCTTTGGCAATCCGTGACAAAACCACAACAAACAAATGAGCATATGAGAGAAGTCATAAATTACTCAACTCATATTCACTTATTGAATACAATAAAATCTATCCTAATACAAACTCTTGAAAAACTTTACAAGAAGAGAGTTTATGGCAAGTAGACTTTGACAACCTGTATTTCTGAAACACTTCTAAACAAAACTCATCAAGGCATCTTGTGTGAAACAGAAATAATAGATTGCATACAAGTATAAAGAACATGTGTATAAAGATAGAAAAGAAACAACACATGAAGAAGAAAGGTGAAAGAAACATACATCAACATATAGAGAATATAAATACAATGTATGTATAATGGTCAAAGGACCTCATATACAAGATCAATGTATCTAAGAGATAAGAAAAGAAAAAATACATATATAGCCTCACTACATCCCTCAAAAATGACAACACTCCCCCTATAAAAAATGTCCTATACTAACTCTCCCCCTAAGATGACTACTCTCATAGCCCAAAACTACTCCCCCTTTTTGTCACGAGTGATAAAGGATAGAGTGTCATGTAGACATTTCATCGGCAGAGCTAGCATCCCCATTATCATCATCATCATCATCATCCTCAGAATCTGAAGCTGCTGGAGTAGATGGTGAAGGAGTAGCCTCTGGAGCAAATCCACCCATGGTCGCCTGCCGTCGTGCAATACGACCAACACGAACATTCACCTGATACAACTCAGCAAAGAGTGTATCAAGACGAGTGTCCATGCGCTGCAGCTGCGCCATAATATCTCCAAGGGATACATTGCTCGAAGAGGAAGAAGAAGCAGATGTAGATGGAGCTGATCTGGATGGAGCTGAATGGGAGGAAGGAGTGGCACCCGGCTATCTCGACCTGAACTGTGCCTCACTACATTTTACGGTAGCGGCATCTATGGCAGATATGTGTGTGAAGTGGTCGAACACAGGAAAGGGAATGAAAAAATGGCGTAGGATCTGCGTGATAGCAGAAGGAAAGATGAGCTTATCACGGGACGCCGAATCAAGATAAACATCTATGATAGACAAGATGAAGTGAGAAGGAAAGTTTATGGTAAGATACTCTAGAAGAGATAGCAAAAATCGAGCACGAAACTCTGTGATAGAGTTATAGTGAGAAAGAGGATGGAGAAGAAAAGTCATCACCATGTTGATAAATCTAGGACCTTTAGTAAAAGGCCTACATGATGTGAATTGATGCTTACCCCAAACAGTAAGGCGCTCACAAAAAGCAGAAATGAGCTCATCTTTGGACACAGTCCTCAGACGCTCACAAGAGGGGTAATTAGGAAACTCTATCCTAGGTACCCAAAGCACATCCGCAACAAGCTGCGGTGTGACAGGGATGCGCGTACCTCAAACACGAGTGAAGAAGAGAGGTACTGAACGATCAATCCCGTGCATGTTGGAGTAGAACTCCTGTATCAGCACAAGAGGGCAAGTGACCGGGATGTCACACAGTGACCCCCATCCCCTACTGTGAATGATAGAGGGAAGGTCAGTATCGGCGAAGTCCACTAGAATGACTTGGCGTTCCGAATGAACACCTCGTTTAGAAAAGTTCTCCGAAAATGCCTTATGGGCATCTCTATCACGGAACCGAAGGTTAAAGGGAGCAGAATCAGAAGAAGTAGAAGCTCCAGAATGCAGAGGGTTCCGAGCAGGAGTGGATTTACGTTTGGGTGCCATAGACACTACTAACGTAAAAAAATGAGAGAGAGAGAGAGAGAGAGAGAGAGAGAGAGAGAGAGAGAGAGAGACTCAGAAAATTTCCCAAAACAGTTCAAAAATGACAAATATCTTGAACAACAAGTACGTATGCATGGGAATGCATGATCATGTGATATGCAAAACAAAAATTGCATCATGGGCTCAGCCCAATCCAATCTTACCAGCACACAGCATATAGCACAGATCTAAATGCATGTAAATATCATTATAATGCACATAAAATGCAATGTATGACATTTTAAAAACATTTAAGTGAAAACCCAACCCAAAATTTCAAGAAAAACTCAACAATTTTGAAAAACCCCAAACTTTTACAAAAAATCCCAAAAACTAGGTTTTAAAACATGCTATGCATGAAAAAGGAAGAGAAAAGTGATATTACCAAGTGATTGAAGCAAGAAATGATCAAGATCCAAGAGGGTTGGAAGATTTGAGTGAGAGGAGAGTGAAAAGGAGATGAATAGCCATGGAGAGATCAAGAGAGATCGAGTGAGAAATGAGTGAAAATCGCGATTAGAATATATATAGACACCTCAGTAATTCTCGACAGCTGAGGTGTCGAGAGGTATCGAGGATGCTGTCGAGAAAGGTATCGAGAATTTGGTTGTCGACAGATAGAGGTATCGAGAGGTATCGAGATATAAGAAGAATTTCAAATACGTGATGCTCGATTGATCGCAAAGGTGTTGAGAAGGTATCGAGGAGACAGAAGATATCTGGATCGATCCATAAGGTGTCGAGACAGGTGTCGAGAAGAAGACATCAAACACAACAAGTGAATCTCGATCGATCCATCAGGTGTTGAGACAGGTGTCGAGATTGCGATAAGAAAAGGCTTAAAAGCTCGACAGATGATCAGGTATCGAGGAGGTGTCGAGGCAGTAGTAAAAAGCAGTTTTTCGAGAAGGGAAAAACACAAACATGAATGCAATCCAACACACATCTCAACCAAAGATCCACTTAACATATAAATCTCTCAAAAACATCTCTCAACAAAAATACAAGCACAAGGATCCTCCAAAACACACACACACACACTAAACAAGTCTAACCAATTTTATTTTTCAAAAACAAGTTATGACAGTTTAGTGAGCATACATTAGCACATGTAAAACTTTTGTGATGGCCAAATCACATTGTACCTGCACAAGTATCAAAAGTAGCAAAGAATATTGCGTGTTGTGTGTGAAAAAAAAACATTGCAAGATTGCATATGTGTATGCATGTTATGACGATCTGAAAAATGAGAAAATAACTTTTAACTTACACACAATCATAACTGTTTGATGGGGACTATCACCTTAGAGGTACATCCTATAACTCCCACATCTCTTAGAATACAAGCTTGCAACCATATTTAAAGCATTTTTGATCTTTTTGTTTTTTATTTTCTTTGCATATTTTCTTTTTATTTTTAGCCTATCATACATGGGCATAAAAAGGAGAAAAGAAATACCCAAGATGTTAAGCATTTGACATCGCATTTTTGCTATGCCGAAGCATACGAATGTCTTTGACACTGCACTTTTGCTATGCCGAAGCATACAGGTGTCTTATTATGATTGACGGGCAACAGTGGTGAGATGGTTATTTATGCGTTTCTCTTAGGATTTCTAGTCCAATCCGTCAAAAAGAATGATATGAGTGTTAAGTTTTAAGATATAACCTAATCTTACTCATCACAAACAAGAGCCACAAAGCTCACTTGCTTAGTTGTGCATAGAGATGCTCATCTAAGCTACAGAGATACAAAGTTTAGAAACTTTGTTTCAATGGCCATCCAAGGTACACAAAACATATACTGTTTTTGTATTTTTCTGATTTTTCAATTTTTTTTTTATTTTTTTATATAAAAAAAAAAAAAAAAAAAAAAAAAAAAAAAAAACAAAACAAAACAAAACTGAAAGTAAACACACAAAACATGTTAAACAAAATAAAGCAAAAACTAGACTGACTCAGCAGAAAAAACAAAACACACAAGCAATGCAATACACAAAAACAATAATGGAAAAGAAAGTGATGAAATCACTTAAAGTCCTTTTTCTTCCACACCTTGGAAGAGCCTTTCCTTTGATTGAATCTTTAAACCGGCGGTGAGGGGGAAGTATTTAACCCGTTCAAGTTCGAAAGGAACATGAGGGCTTTCAGAAGATCTCCAAGAGGAGCAAGAAAGGATTGAAGCTGATTTTGGCTTCCAGATGCTATCATGCCATTGCTCTGTTGAGTGGCTAACCACTTATAGCAATTTAGTCTAGTATGACCGACAGCTCCACAATGATGACAGAGATGCTGCTTCTTTTGTTTAGGCTTTTGAGAGTTAGCCTTCTTAGCCCTAAGGTTTTTAGCATCTTTCTTATCTTGCTTAGGAGGTGCTCCTAAGATAGATTTACCCTTGTCTAAGTTCTCACTAGCTAATTCAGTTTTAACATCAATATTCTCAATTTCAGTATTATTAGCAGGAGGAACAAAAACAGTATTGCTAGTAGAAGCAGTATTAGAGAAAGAAATACCGTACCCCAAACCAGTTCGATCTGAAGCAAATTTCTAATTGCTAAGCATCTTATCAAGTTTTGCACTTGAAGTCCTCTCTAGTTGAGCTCTGACTTGAAACAGCTCTGCTTCAAGCTTCTTGGTCTTCTCAGTCAAAAAGTTGTTTTCAAATCTTAGTGCTCCAATAGTTTGATTCGCCTTATCAAACTTTGTGGACAACTCTTCACGATCAAGTTCCACATCACTGAGCTTCTTGGTGGCCAGCCTATATAATTTCTCATGCTTTTCAGAGAGCTTATAAAGCTTATCATAGGCTGAATGGATATCATCTTGATCATCCATTTTCTCAAATTTTGACTCCACCAGTTCTTCTTCTTCATATACTTCTTCAACAATCCCTTCAGTAGGATTGACTGTGGCAGTGAAGGCATTTAAGATTATGTCATCCTCATTGTCGGAATTATCTTCAGGCTCAGTGTCACTTAGAGTTGCAGCAAGTGCCTTGCTTTTTCCAATGCTCTTGAGATATGTAGGACACTCATGTTTCATGTGTCCGAACCCATGACATCCAAAGCACTTTGGTCTTGCAGGAACAGTGTACTGACCACCATCCTTAGCATCCTTCTTTCCTTTGTCTTGGCTTTTAAACTGAGAAGAACTGAACTGCCTACGGTCCTTGTCGAAGCTCCTTCCATTGGCATTCTTCATAAACTTCTTGAACTGCCGAGTGATGTAGGATTTCATCTTAGAATCTTCATCATCGGAAGACTCATCTGTATCACTGCTCTTTGCCTTTAAGGCCATGCTTTTACCTTTACTTGACTTGCCAATCCTAGATAATCCTATCTTATAGGTTTGCAAGTTTCCTACCAACTCAGTCAAAGGAATCTTGTCAATATCCTTTGATTCCTCTATCGCCGTAATCTTGGCATGGAATCTCTCAGGTAGAGATCTGAGCACCTTCCTTACAATCTTGGGTTCAGGGATGGTTTCCCCAAGATTGAAGGCTGAGTTCACTATGTCCTTGAGCTTGGCATAGAACTCATCAAACGACTCATCCTCCTCCATCTTAATTTCTTCAAAGCTTGTAGTGAGCCTCTGAAGCTTTGAATCTTTGAATCTTTGACAGCCTTTGTTCCTTCATAGGTTGTCTGGAGGATGGTCCAAGCCTCCTTAGCAGTTTCAGTTGAAGATATCTTTTTGAACTCCTCATTGGAGACTGCGCTAAATAGGGCATTTAACTCTCTGCTGTTGAAGTTAGCCACCTTGATCTTAGTTTCATCCCAATCGGCCGGTTCTTTTGTTGGCTTAGTCCAGCCAATCTCTACAGCTTGCCACACCTTTTCATCTAAAGACTGCAAGAAAGCTCTCATGCGTACTTTCCAGTATGCATAGTTAGTGCCATCAAATAAAGGAGGTATAATTAAAGATTATCCTCTATCCATGACAAACAGGGGTCAATGGATCAACACAGCAAAGATTAAACCCTAATCAGAGTGTGCCTGCTCTGATACCACTTGATAGGCCACAATCTGAATGACCCCTAGTGATTAACCCTAATTAATTAATTTAGCCAAGTTATTAATTAATCAATTAATCATGCAATCTCGTGGAAGCACAAACAAATCACCAAAAACTAAATATGCAGCGGAAAATAAATAACACAGTGATTTGCTTACGAATGGGGAAAACCCTAACGGCAAAAACCCCACCGGGTGATTTTCAGGTCACCACTCCCGAAACTCCACTATTATCAAATCAAGCAGTTACAAGTAAAGGAATCCCAAGTACCTTACCAACCTACAGTTGAACCCTTACCCCAATACCCAATTGGACTTGATCTGTAGTGACAGTTCCCACCTTTGATGCACGGCTCCCAAGTACGTGACTAACCAATGCGCGGATCCAAGTACGCGACTTCAGAACACCAACTAAGGAAGAAAGGTTGGCTGCAAAGTTCTTCAGTTCATCCTTTATGATGAATAGTAGGAAGATGCTTGGTTACAAAACCCTATAGTGCAAATACACAGCAACTTCTTGATGGAAGATGAACTAGATCAAGAACTTCGTCTTTTGATCACAATTTGCTTGAACAGAGATTGCTTAATGATAATGCAACTTGTGTCACCCTTGACGGCTCTTAAAACAATCCTTTTATATGTTTAGGGTTAGAAGAAAAGAAGACCCAAAATCATATTCACGGATCCCAAGAAAATCAGATTGGAAATCTGAAATTTTAAATCTCGACAGATAGCAGGTGTCGAGGTAGCTATCGAGAAGGTGTCGAGCTTTAAAAACTTTGCACTTCAGCTTGCTTTTTCTTGGACAGATTTGATGACTTCAACACTTGACCTTGAAACATTGTTTCTTGAAGTATTAAAAACACCTAGAACTACCCAATTACAAGTAGAGTGCGTTTTGTCAAAGGATTAGCCAATTTACATAAATAAGTGACATATGTTCTTAATCAAGTTAAAACATATGTGTCCTAACACATGTGAGAGCTGAAGGAAAGATGAGCTTGTCACGAGTCACGATATCCAAATACACATCTAGAATAGATGTGATGAAGTGAGAGGGAAAATCAATGGTGAGACCCTCCATCAAAGACAAAAGAAAACGAGCATGAGGCTTGGTGATGAAGTTATAGTGTGAAGGTGGTGTGAAAGTGAAGGTCATCACCATGTTAAGGAATCTTAGGCCTTTTGCAAAACCTGAGCTTGGAGTGTTTAGCTTACCACCCCATATGGAAGGAGTCTTACAAAAGTGAGAGATAAGCTCGTCTCTGGAGACAGTCTGAAGACAATCACAACTAAGGTAGTTAAGATGCGCTACCCTAGGGACATGTAGTACCTTGGATATAAGATCCGGAGTAACTATGATACATGTACCTCTGAATGTAGTAACAAACTAAGGCACAGAGGTGGAGTAAAACTCTTGTATAAACACGACGGGACATCTCGAGGGCTTCTCAGGTACAAAAGCCCAATCCTGAGTCCAAACGACTTCGGGGAGAGGAGTGTTGGCAAAATCCGACAAAATGACCTGGCGTTTTGAATGAACGCCATGGGCCTAGAAGTTCTCAAAGAAGTCCTTCTTGGCCTTCTCATCACGGAACCAGATGTGAGATGGAATAGAAGAGGATGACTTGGAACCTTGAAGAGGGTTCCGAGCCAGAGTAGATTTGCGCTGTTTCGGTGCCATAACGTAGTCTATCCGAGAGAGAGAGAGAGAGAGAGAGAGAGAGAACAAAATGAAACACAACATATGCTTAGAATAGGAAAGAAAAGAAAGAACATATGCATGAACATGTGATGTGCATAAATTAAAAGCATGATGGGTAAAACCTAATCCAAACCTAATGGTACTCAATAACAACAAACAATCACACACATCTAAAATGCATGGAACATAGTTATAATGCAATAAGGATGCAATGCATGGTCATATAAGATCAGATCCACAAAACCCAACCTATATATTTCACAAAAATCTCATAAACCCACAAATTTTCAAAAACCCCTAAAAACTTAGGTAAAAAATGCATGAAATGCATGAAAAGAAGTGAGTAAAACACATACCAAGAGATTGAGGCTTGAACAAGGCCGAATCTTAAGTGGGTGGAGTGATTTGAGTGAGAGTAAGAAGTTTGGGTCAAAAGAGAGAGATCTATCGAGAAAGAAAGGAGAGAATGAAATCTGAAATCGTGTCTCATCCTTAAATAGAAAACGCAGCTCGATGGATCAATATTTCTATCAAGGATTTGTTGAGAATCTATTGACGGCTAAAGAATGGTCTCGATGGATCGAGGATTTGTCGAGAATCTATCAAGTAGATAAAGAGCACAAGAAATTTGACTCGATGGATCGAAGAAGCTGTCGAGAAGTTATCAAGAAGAAACCTAGAAATCTCGATGGATCGAGAATTTGTTGAGAAATTGTCGAGACTTGAAGAAGAAAGCTCGATAGAAAGGAATCTGCCGAGGAAGTGTTGAGAAGCTATTGAGTTTGAAGAAAGAAGGTTTTTCAAGAAGGGAAAAACACATAGAGATCAATGCAACATACAAGCTACTCAAACAAACATCCAAGTCACATATTAAGCTCTCAAAACATCTCTCAACATATAAGCATAGCATCCATAGATCTAAAAACACACACACACACACACACACACACACACTAAACAAGTCTAACTAATTTTATATTTCAAAAACAAGTTAAGACATTTTAATGAGCATATATTAACACATGAATTCCTTGTGATGGCCAAATCACATTAACCTACACATGTATCAAAAGTAGCAAAGAGTTTGCGTGTTGTGTGTGAAACACAGCAAGAGTGCATAAGTATCTCATATTATAAAGATTTGAGATATGAGAAAATCAAATACACTCACACACAATCATAATTGCTTGATGGGGACTATCACCTTCAAAGTACATCCTATAATTCCTATATCTCTTAAAAACACGCTTGCAATCATATTAAAAGCATTTTGGTCTTTTTGCTTTTTATTCTTTGCATATTTTTCTTTTTGAGCATAGCATGCATGGGCATATAAGAGAGAGAATAAAATACCTAATTATGTATGTTTAACATCCCAATTTTGTTGTGCCAAAGCACACAGATGCAATAAATGATTGGCGGGTTTCAGTAGTGAGATGGTTATTTATGTCTTTCTCTTAGGATTTTCTAGTCCTTCCCGTTAAAAATAGTGATATGAGTATGAGATATAGGAGACAATCTTAATCATACTCATCACAAACATGAGCCACAAAAGTTCACTTGCTTAGTTGTGCGTTGAGATGCTCATCTAAGTTACAAGAGGTATAAAGTTTAGAAAACTTTACTTCAATGGTTATCCAAGGTACACAAGTACCAATATACACAAACACACACTGTTTTTGTATTTTTTTTTTCAATTTTTTTTAATTTTTATGAAAAACAAAATAAAACAAATTGAAAACAAACAAACAAAAACATGAAGAAACACACAAAGCATAGAATTAAACTGACTCAAAAACAAGAAAGCAAAACAAAGAAGTAATACAAAAACATAAAGGGAGAGAGAGAGAGAGAGAGAGAGAGAGAGAGAGAGAAAGTGACTGGATCACTTTGAGCCTTTTTCTTTCCACGCTTTGGAATTTGAGGAAGATCCTTTCCTAGAGGTGAACCTTTGATCCGAAGGTGAGGGGAAAGAATTGAAACCATTCAAGTTTGAAAGGAACATGAGGGCCTTGAGATGATCTCCAAGAGGACCCAAAAATGGTGGAATATGACCTTGACCACCAGATGATAACACACTATTGCTATGTTGAGTGGCTAACCACTTATAGCAATTTGGACGAGTGTGTCCTGAAGCTCCATAGTGATGACAGAAATGCGGCTTCTTTGGTTGAGACTTCTTATTTTTAGCCTTATTGCTCTTAGAGTTTCTAGTTTCTTTCTTCTCTATCTTAGGGGGTACTTCTAGAATAGATTTGCCTTTGTCTAGATTGTTCTCACTAGCTATCTCAGTTTTAGTTTCATTTTTCTCAAGATTTTCATTATTAGCAGGTGAGACAAAAACAGTCCTACTAGAGGAGGTAATATGAGAAGAGTTAGAAAGTTCATACCCCTAAGCCGATTCTGTCAGAAATTGATCTCTGGAGGTTTAGCATTTCATCCAGCTTTGCATTGGAAGTCCCCTCCAACTGAGCTCAAACTTGGAATAATTATGCTTTAAGCTTCTTGGTTCTTTCAGCCAAGAAGTTGTTCTCGAACCTCAGTGCTCCAATGGTTTGATTGGCTTCATCAACCTTGGTAGATAGCTCCTCTCGATCTAGCTCCACGTCGCTCACCTTCTTGGTGGCCAGGCTATACAGTTTCTTATGCTTTTCAAAAACCTTGGACAATTGTGCATAGGCTGTATGGATATCATCTTGTTCATCCATTTTCTCAAACTTAGATTCCACCAAGTCCTCTTCTTCATCCACGGCTTTTACGATCCCCTCAGTAGGATCCACTGTACCAGTGAAAGCACTCAAGATTCCCTTGTCATCACTATCATCTGACTCAGTCTCAGGCTTGGTATTAGTCAAGGTAGCAACAAGAGCCTTGCTTTTCCCAATTGACTTGAGATATGTTGGACTTTCTTGTTTCATGTGTCCAAAACCGTGACATCCGAAGCATTTTGATCCGTAGAGAACAGTACACTGACCGCCATCCTTAGCATCCTTTTTCCCTCTGTCTTGACTTTTGAATTGTGAAGAACTAGATTGCTTATGGTCCTCATCAAAACCTTTTACATTGGCATTCTTCATGAACTTCTTGAATTGCCTAGTGATGTAGGATTTTATCTTGGAATCTTCATCATCTGAAGACTCATCAGTCTCATCACTTTTGGCCTTCAATGCCATACTCTTACTTTTGGTTCCTTTCTCAAGTTTAGTCAAACCCAATTCATAGATTTGCAATTTGCCAATTAGCTCTGTCAAAAGAATGGTGTCAATGTCCTTTGATTCTTCAATAGCTGTTATCTTGGCACGAAATCTCTCAGGGAGAGATTTGAGCACATTTCTCACAATCTTGGGCTTGGAAATATGATCACCACGATTAAATGCTAAGTTTACTATGTCCTTTAGCTTAGCATAGAATTCATTGAACGTCTTATACTCCTCCGTCTTTATCTTCTCCTCAAAGCTAGTCATGAGCCTTTGGAGCTTTGAATCCTTAATAGCCTTAGTCCCTTTATAGGTTGTCTGGAGGATAGTTCACGCTTCCTTGGCAATTTCAGTTGAAGATATTTTCTTGAACTCTTCATTGGTCACCGCACTGAATAAGGCATTTAATACTCTGCTGTTGAAGTTTGCCGCCTTGATCTTGGTCTCATCTAATCAATTGACGCTTCCTTGAGCTTCACCCAGTCGATTTCCACAGCTTGCCAGCCTTCTTATCTAAAGACTGCAAGAAACCTCTCATGCATACTTTCCAATATGCATAGTTAGTGCCATCAAATAAATGAGGTATAATAAGAGACTGTCTTCTATCCATGACAAACAAGAGTTAATGAATTACACAACAAAGATTAAGACCTAATTAGAGTGTGCCTGCTCTGATACCACTTGTTGGGTTAAAATGAATTGACCCATTGCAATTAATTAATTAATTAATTATTCAAGTTAATTAATTAGATCAAATTTCATGCAATAGCATGGCAGCACAAACAAATCACCAAATTATCTAAATGTAGCGAAAAATTAAATTGATACAAGTGATTTGTTTACGAATGGAAAAAACCACCGCGGCAAAACCCTACCAGGTGATTTTAAGGTCATCACTTCCAAAAATTCACTATTATCAATCACAAGTGGTTACAAGTATAAGGAATCTTACCAAACCATTTGGCCTATCCCGAAATCAACCTACAGTTGAACCCTTACCCCAATACCCAACTAGATTTGTATTGTAGTGGCAATCTTTCCGTTTAATGCACGAATCCCAGTACGTGACTAAGCAATGATGCATAGATCTTAGTACATGACTAACTCTAGCAACTTGAAGAGATTGTTGGCTGCAAAGTTCTTCAATTCATCAAAAATAAAGATCAGGAAATTCCTTGATCACAAAACCCTTAGCGTAAAGACGCAATAGCTTTTTCAAATAGAATAATGAATTAGGGCACTTTCTGCAGCCTTATATATGTTTAAGGTTATGAGAAAAAAAAACCCTATATAAATATTTCAGCATGGGCCGAAAATCAGATCTGAAAATTTTGATATCGTAAGTTTCTTTCTGTCAAGCTTCTGTCGAGTTTTAATATTAAATCTCAATAGAAGTCTTTTTGTCGAGATTGCTGTCAAGCTTTAATAAACAGCTCTTCTTTACTTGTTTCTTGGTCAGATCTTCATGATTTTAACACTTGACTTGAACTCTTATTTCTTGAAGTACTACACCATTCTAATTTTACCCAATTACAAGTAAAGTGTATTTGTTCAAAAGATTAGCCAATTACATAAAAAATTTCCCTAACAAAAGTAATTGATTTGATTGAATGTCTAAAATGACTTGATTAAAAAATTTAAGTGCACACATTTAGGATTCTTTTTCTTAGGCTACATGGCTACAATTATATGATTGTAACAATTGAATATTTCATGTCAAAAGGAATGATGAATTTTGATTATCATGATAATCTCTTTAAAATAATGAAAAATTTGATTAATAAATTTGAAACTTAAAAAAAGTTTAGTTGTATCCAAAAAATGAAGAAGAAAAAAAAGAGAAAAACATAATACACTAAAATGATAAATTATATCACGTTACAAAATAATTATATATTCATTTATTTCCAAGCAACACGTGGATTTGCGAATAGAGTCTAATAACTTAAACCTTTAGCACTTGCATCAGTATGCATAATAACTTTTAGGCTGGCACTATATACATGAGAGGCCATTATAAGTTATAACCACAATAGCACTCTTAAAAACTTAAGACTTATGACTTAAGACTTACACCACAATTCACAAGCAAATAACTTAGGAAAAGGAAAGGACACTAAAGATAAAATGATCTCAAATTTAAGATACGGTATTATTAAATTTTGAAGCAGGTTTCTCCATCACAGTTCCATCCTTCGTGGGGATTTTCTTCCCCCTTGGAATCATCATTGGCTCCTTTGTCTTCTTTCAGGGCACACTTTGGATGAAGATCAAAGTCACACTCATCACAGTAATATGACCAGACTTGTCCCTCCTCACCACACCCATCACATGTATAAATCCTACGACGAGCAAGCACAAGCTCATGCTCCTCATGGAGTTTGAGTTTCAACTTCTCAGGCCACCCCTTTGTCAACTCCTCAATTTGTGCCTCAATCTCCTTCAACCGCTCATCAGTAAAAGGATAGGCATCAGCCCCATGAAGCATTATAATATCTCGAGCTTCTTTTGTGACAGTCTTGCCACTTGGTCCAATGGCTACAAGCAGAGGAATGCCGTGGACCTTGAAAGTACGACTCAAGGATGCCTTCCTAGGATCACCAAAGGGAAGTGCTAGCCACGGCATTCCTGAAAAGAATTCATCAAAAGAGGCTTGGTCCCTGTCACTAGAGATGAAAATCACTTCAAAGGCATCATCCTTTGCCTTGATCTTGTGGTATGCATCCATAAATTTTGGTAGAAAGGCGCGACATGGAGGGCACCAATGTGCTGAGAAGTAAAGTAGGATGTTCTTTCCCACTAAATCTGTTACTGGAATCTGGAAAGGTAAACAAGTGATCAAATTCATTTTAACAGGATGCAAACTTCTCTACATAGCACATAGAATATTGCATATAAACCAAAAACTAAATACAAATATTTCCACTGTTAGTGGGAGGTACGAATTCATTCGTCATCACAACAGTTGGATCAAATTATCTGACATAATCCATAAGCTACTATAAAGTTTGCAGCATTGAATAAATCTTTGGTTACCTTGACTCCATCTTTTCCAATCACAAAATCTTGATCTCCTGAAACCAAAATTGACTCCAGGGTTTGAGCTTCCTGTTTTGCCTTCTCCACCTCAGCAAGCTCTGTGAACCTTTCTGGCGTGAACGGGTATGCCAGAACCCCATGTTCGTCAATTGCTTCAGCAACATTGGATTGAAGAGTCTTCCCATCTGGCCCTATAATAACCAAAGTGGGGAGGGTTGCGAGCTCAAAGTACCGAGCCAGCTTCTGACAGTTCTTGTCCTTGACAGGGAGTGCAAACCAACGCAAGCTTTTGAAGCCTTGATTGAATGATTCCTCATCCTCTTCAAGTGGTATCAACACAATCTCAAAGTTCTCTCCCTTTGCTTTCAATTTTTCATAAACCTCATCAAGTTTTGAAGTAAAATCGTCACAAGCCTTGTACGAGAACAATGAGAAATACAGACCCACTGTCTTTCCTTCAAGCTCAGAGACAGGCACCTTGTATATCAAGAATAAATACAGGTTAGGGGAGAGGAATACTATATTTCATGTTAATGAACAAAATAACAATTAACATCATGAAAATTTACCTTCTTTCCATCAGATGAAATGACGAAGTCACGTGAGCGGGATACCAAGATAGATCTCAATGACTGATTCTTCCTGGCTGCTTCCTCTTGATCTTTCAAATCTTTGATCTTTTGTTGTGTGAAAGGGTACGCTTCAATTCCATACTCCCGAATGATCTCAACTCCATTGTCACTCACAACTTTCCCCTCTTCATCAAGGATTACACAGTGGGGTATGCCTCTAACCTTAAACAATTCATCCAAGCGATCACGTGTCTCTGAATCTGAAAAAGGGATTGCAAGCCATGGCATCTTGGAGAAGTACCCTTTGAAGGACTCCTCATCTTCATCACCCGAGACAAAAATGACCTCAAAATCACCTTTTGAAGAGAGTTCATTGTACACCTCAATTAAAATTGGGGTGAATCGGCGACAGGGGCCACACCATGATGCTGAAAAATACAATGCCAACTTCTTCCCCTTCAAGGTCTCAATTTTAACCTGCAAAATTCACAATTCAAGAAATGATTCCCTCTTAACTCGTTCCATAACATTCGTACTAGTACAATACTAGACTACGGTCCATGGAACACTACATACAATCAAAAAGGCAAGTTTCAGCATATTTAAATTAATTTTAACAAATTAATCATTCTAACACCGTTCATCAAGCCAGTTACGCTCCATTGAGTTCATCATTGGTTTTGATAAATAAGCTGACAACTCTTCTTCTTAAACTTAACAACACCCCCCCCCCCCCCCCCCCCACCCAAAAAAAAAACCCAAATTACCCTATTGGCAATTAAAAAGCTTCATCATTTGTTAAATTTACTTTCCATAGAAACTTATCGAACTTTTAATAGGTTTTTTCAGACATCTTTGTTTTATGAAGTTATGTAACAATGGGACCAGAGACCTACAGGAACTACTAAACTGAGAAATATGATGTGGATGTACTGACATATACCAAAGAAATAAAATCACCACAATTTTTTCTGAAAAAATTCCACTTGTTAGCTGAATTGCTTTACTAATGGAAAAAATTTCACCTAAACACAATCTTAATTTTATTTAGCAGCCTTAGTTTATCCAAAATATACAAGTTACTTGCAAGTAAAAAGAACAAAAAAATAAACTTAGTAAGTATTATAAAATACAGGGGTCTACTATACAGCCCAAGATCTTCACAAAAGAATTTCATGAATCAGCCATGGTTATGTTCTTGCTCATAAACTTTATTTTTAATTAAAAACACTGCAGGGCATATAAAAGAACTAAGTAAATTTAAGAAATCCAAATTTCACCAATACTATTCCAATAAATTTTTTTTTTTTTTTGAAGTGAAAAAAACAGAGTATGAAATCAATGCTCGCTAAATTATAAATGACAAGTACGAAGGAATCGCATCAAAATCATGAACTGATTATAAACTAAATTACTTATTACATAGGAAATAAAACCAGCAATCAAAGCCAACATAAACTCTTCTCTCTTCCTCTCTCACAGACCATATTTTCCCGAGAAAATCACAGGAAAAGTCCCATCAACCAGTTTCCTTTGTTGGATGAATAAACCAATTTGCTTAGCCAATCAGAGAGGTGTATAAAAAAACCCACCCATCAATAATCATTCAATGAAAAAAAAAAAAAAAGTTGACAGAATCAAAAAGTACCTGATCGCCGTTGTTGCGGACAAGAAAGTCCCTCTCAGAAGAAGAGAGTAGCGAGCGAAAGTCGTGAGCTTCGTCGTTGATCACAATCTCGGTAACGTTGTCTTCACTACCACCTGCCATTTTCTCTCTCACTGATCAGTTCTTGGGAAAGTGCGTGAAACTAAAGCGAAAGATGCAGAGAGCTATTTGAGCTATGGTATTTGTCTTATGCTTTGCTTATTTGAATTCTTTGCGTGAGGGACCGTGTAAGAATATTCATTTTTATAGAACGCTCAGGTAAGTTCCAGAAGCAAAAATGTATTTTGGTTTATGAAAAAGAAAAAGAAAAAAAGAAGATAAAGATAAGGCAAAGACTTATGGAACTTTCTTAGCCACCAAGGCAAAGATGCCTAATTTCATTTACTTTGTAGTTTTGCGTAAGAACAACGTCGGAACAGAGATTTAATTGACAGTTGGACAAGGATGATATTTTATAGCACCGTTATTACACATCGGTGTGTATTGTGTGGGCGCTAACTAAGATGAAAATCGTGTTTTCACTTCAGTTGAATGGTAATTTCAAAACGCATTGAAATGATCCGAACGGGACGGAATGGAGTTAAGTAAATTGAATGGAATAGAATGAACTGAAATGGACTAAATTGATGGAAATAGACTAAAACAGACCGAATGAATCAAAGTAGACCAAAATAGATCGAATTGGGCAAAATTGACCGAATTGGGCAAAATTGACCAAATTGGACTAAATGAACCTGGATTGAAATTAATTGACTAGTGAGTTCCAGTTAGGTCAATTGGTCAAGTCTCTGATGGTTTTATAAAAGATCTGAGGTTCAATTTCTGCCTACATTAAAAACTGATTAAATAGAATAAAATGAACTGAAATGGACTAAATAGATGGAAATAGACTAAAATAGACCGAATGAATCAAAGTAGACCAAAATAGATCGAATTGGGCAAAATTGACCAGATTGGACTAAATGAACCTAGATTGAAATTAACTAACTAGTGAGTTTCAATTAGGTCAATTAGTCAAGTCTCCGATAGTTCTATAAGAGATTTGAGGTTCAATTTCTACTTACATTAAAAACTGATTAGTGTTTTGGTCTGATGATAAAGAGTTATTATCAAGATTCAAAAAAAAAAAATTTACCAACTAGACTAGATTAGATCGGAAAAAATCTATACTGATGTGACACAATATGAGCGTGACAAACAGGGGCAGCTTGTTAGTCAGGGTGTTCACAAAAAAGAAAAAAGAAAAAAGAAAAAAAGGGTTAACATAGGTTATTTGTTATAAATATGGTTTCAGAACTCATTTTGGTTTGCTCATCAAAATAGAATTTTTTGGTATCAGCCTATTTTAATGTACCATCTAACTCTGTTTCAAGGTTACCCCCCCCCCCCCCTTAAAACCCACATGCACGTGCGCACACACATACATACATACAAATATATATATATATATATATATATATAAAAGTTCAAGTTACACATTTTTTAAGCCTTAGATTTCAAAAAGATCTAATGGTAAAAAAGAAAACATCGTCATTCTTTACATCATTAAATGCTTACCTAATTAATAGTATCCTTATTATCTCTCTTTATTAAATATTACTCTGTGTCTCCTTTTTCTCTCTCCATTTTCTGATGCTTACCTAATTGATTTGCAATGTGATCTATAGATGGCAACATTTATCTTTTAAAGTTAAGTTCTTAACACATTCTTCCCCACACAAAAAAATAAAAAATAAAAAAATTGTGCGTACTATGTAACAACCATCTTTTGTGCCTGTCTAGAGCAACTTATCCTTAGGCTTCCTCCAACTTAAAAGGGATTTGTTTAATAACCTCTACTTCTTCAAGCCAAAAAAATTTCCTCAACTATTGCACTCTTCGATCATGCATAGTCTCCTCATTTATCAATTCATTAACCTTGGCATCTGGATTTAGGAATTTTTAAATCTTAATTACCAAAAACGTTGCATTACTTGTGGTGATAAAAGTAAAAAATAGTGGTAGAAGTTAAGAACTTGACATAATCACATAATTTAATTTTGACGTTGCCTCACTTTAGTCACTTGTAAGTAGCATCAGACAACTATAACAAGACCAACTTTAAATAATAATAAAAAATCAATTTAGATGGATAGAAGAAATAATGAACCCGAATTCTATATGAACAAAAAAAAAGGGTCCGGCTTGTGTCCAGTGAAAGTTTTCACTGGACACGTTAGATCTTGGACACGTGTCCAAATCTTGCTGTGTCTAGTGAAAATTTTCATTGGACACAAGCCGTGCCCCCAAAAAAAAAAAAAAAAAACCAATACATACAAAGTAAAGAATGAATGAATCGCAACCCCTGGTGAGTATCTTCATAAAAAAGATGAGAAAAGCGATAGAGGTTTTATTAGGGGAGGAAAAAAAAAAGCATGGAAAGTGCAGCTGTGGAGAGAGAAAAAGGAGACACGTAGAAATATTTAATAAAAAGATATAATAATGATGTTATTGATTAGGTAAATATTTAATATTTAATGAGGTAAAAAATGATGATATTTTCTTTCGAGTAATGCTATAACCATAAACTATTTTATAACATCTTTACAAAATATTGATGTGGTTAACCTCTTATTGGTTTTCATTTACGCTTACCATTAATATTATCTTTTTCATTTGCCAATAATCGTTTACTACATTAGCAGTTTGTAAAATATTTTGTATCTTTAGCATTATTTTTTTCTTTTTGACTGTTAAATCTTTTAGAAATCTAAGATTTAAAAAATGTGCAACTCTTGTAGAGTTACACCAAATGTAACTTGAATCCATCTCATATATATATATATATATATGGTTGTGTTCAAGTTACACATGATGTAATTTTAAGTAATATTGCACAACTCAATATTTTTTAATTGGATTTGAATTTTGACAAATCAACCATTTGATTACATTATATTCATATATTTTTTATACTTGCAAAATTTGAAGGTAATCAAAGATAAATAACCATGTCATTGATCAATTATTTAAATTCAAGTTTTTGTAATTTAAAATAATATATTAAAAATGAGTTTATAGATCGAATGATAAATAACAACTAATTGAAATGAAAATTAGAATGAATAATAAGAACATATAAAATATATAATTCAACAGTGAAATTTTTAAAATATAAATTCTATAAAAAATAATTAAGTCGTGTAATATTATTTAAAGTTGCACCATGTGTAACTTGAATTCAACTAAATAATAATAGATTTAATATAATTTATTTTAAAAAAAATCTCAAATAAAGTTAGCATACTGCTGTATTGTTATTAGCAAACATTTATTATTGATTTTTTTTTTTGGGTAAATAAAACTATCATGTGGGGTAGTACTAAACAAGAAAGATTCCAACGGCTACTTACTCATTTTACCCAATTCCCAGGCCCACCGACACTGAAAACGCTTCACCACGTTCAATATTTGTAGAGCAAAGCAATGCGAAGTACACAAAAAAAAAAAATCTCACCATTTTTGACACAGTTTACCAAGTCGCTAGTTTTGAGTGATAAAAGTGTAAATTTATCATTTGACCTCCACACTTCACAGTTCATTATATAGCAAGTTGTAGCAAAAATTATTATTATTATTATTTTTTGATATCACTAGCTTTTTTCATATTTTTACTTTGTCATCTGATTCACTTATATCAAAACTTAGTAAATGATAAACACGTATAAAAATCAATACTCACTAACACATGTCTTTTATTTATTAATGGAGTAGTTATTTTTTATTCATATGTCTCACATTTATTGAATTTTAATACTGTAAACATGATACTATTTGATACTAAATACCTTCTTCTCATCTCCCCTTCGTTATTCTTTGTTTCTCTCATCTGGTAAGTGGGTTCTTCGTCTTCTCTATTCTCTTCTTCTAGTTCTTCTATTTTTATTTTCCTCTCACACGACATTATCTGTTTTTTTTTTTCTTTTTTTCTTTTTTCTCTTCAATTCGTTATGATATTAGTACAAAGTCATACGACATTATTTGTTTGTTTGTTTGTTTTTTTTTTTTTTTTTTTTCCTTCAATTCGATATAATATTAGTACAAAGTCATACCAGCGTTGACCGAAACACCTGCATCTTTTAACTTTTTGCCTCGGGTAAGTTCCAGAAGCAAAAAATTTTGGTTTGTGAAAAAAGGAAAAAGAAAAGGCAAAGACTTTTTGGAATTTTCTTAGTCAATAAGGAAAAGAAGCCTATATTTCTCATTTCATTTTCGTACTAGCTGTGCGCAGGGAAAACGTGGGAATTATTGATGTCATTGATAGTGGGATGAGGATGAGACAGATTGTTCACAAAAAAAAAAAAAAAAAAAAAAAAAAAAAAAAAAAAAAAAAAAAAAATGAAAAGAAGAAGAAGGAGGATGACACAGATTTTATTTCATTGGTTATTACACATTGTGTGTACGACCAGTGTGCTTTAAGGCAAATTATTATTTACCCAATAATTTGATCGAAATTTAAATTATATATTTATGGTTTGAAATTGATATTTTATTTATGTAGCTTAGCTCAATTAGATTTTCATAAATTATCTTTATTAAAAATATGATTAAATATATAATTTTGTTCTACTTTTAAGTCTCTTTCTTATAAAAACACCAAAAACATAAAAATACAAAATCAAATAAGATTAAAAAGTGGACTCCAGTTAACTCAACTAATAATGTCTTTGATAGTTGAATAAGAAATTTGAAATTCAATTCTTGTCTATACCAAAAACTAATTGGCGTCTTGGTTTGATGATAAATAATTTTTATTAGAGAAAATGCTATAGGTTGAAAATCTCTATTAAAAAAAAAAAAAAGTAAAAAAGAATCTAACGAAATACTTGCATCATTGGATTTCAAACCACATGTATGCAACTTAAATTTTGATCAAATCTTAGATGGGTAAAGTCTTAAATTTCAAACCACAAATAGGCAACTTAAATTTCAACCAAACCACATGTGGGTAAATTGTAATTTGCTCTTTTAGTTAAATGGTAATTTTAAAAGAAAAAAAAAAGTTAATAGATGTCCTAAGGATATTGATTTAGGATATAATTTTAGAAATTTTTTATAGAAAAATGAAAAAAATAATTAATTTTTTATGACTTTTTATATATCTCATAAAAGTGATGACGAAACTTTCTTAAAATGATTTATTAACAATTACCTTAAGGCACCCATTAACATGACCAGTCTCAAAATTATGTAACTTCAAAATTGACAGAAGTGGATAAAATGGAATGAAATGGACCAAAATGGATTGAATTGGACTAAATACACGGAAATTGATCGAAATGGACAGAATGAATCAAAGTGAATTGAACTGAACCGAATAGACTAGACTGGGTCGAAATACCACGCTGATGTAACTCAATATAAGTGTGGCAACCAAGGGCAGCACTACGTGTTAATCAGAGTGTTCATGACCTACAAAATAATAATAGTAATAGTAATAATAATAATTGTAAGGGTGTAGCTTTGGTTCTTGAGCCCAAAAGATAGAAGGATTCAAGCTCAAAGAGTCCAACACAATAAATTTGTAGAAAGTGGGCTTAAAAGTTAGGCCTCAATGGATCGGGCAACACGCATAATGGATCAAAGATATTATAAAAGTAAAGAAAGACAATGTTAAAGTAAGGAAATCATTCCTCGGCGAATTTCGAGGAGAATGATTTTTGAATTTAGTTCTTATGGACTTGGATATAATTTCAGTTCTTATTGCTACAATGTGTTCTCTATAGATGTTTTGATCCCTTCTTCCTAGAGGGTCTTTTACATTATATAGTTCATTTTAGATGATCTTGACCTTCCATTTGTTGATCCTTTAGGCTACTACTTAAATACTTGTCCTATAAGATATTTTCCTAAACCCCTTATGAGTTGGGGCAGTCAAGGCAGTATTATTCAAAGGTCTTCTCCACATAAATGTAGCTAGGAGGTTTTGTGGGATGCATTAATGTGATGGTAGACACCACCCCTTCTGTCATGTTAGGACTAACCCCTTTTCTGAAACTCTTTTTCTACAGTATGACCTCCTCTGGTAGCATGCCACTAACATGGCTTTACTATCCGAGCGTGTGACCTCCTCGGCACGAAAATGAACTTATCAGCCATGGTTATGACATGTGGCATAAGTATCTTATTTAAATTCTTGTGCCCCACAATAATAATTATCGTGGGTTGTTTGAGGCTTTGAGCACTCTAAAACCAAAAAAAAAAAAAAAAAAAATGCATGAACACCTTTAATAAAAATTTAAGCCCATTAAAAGTAAAATTTAAGCCTCCAAAATCTTGGCCCGCTTAAGGTTGGACAAAAAAATTGCTCAAACAAATACAGGTAAGCCCAACGCCTAAACAACAACACAAATCAGCCTTAAAAAAAAAAAAAAAAAGAATACTTGTCCCCATATCCACCGTCAATCAACATTTTAGGCTGCACATATTCTTCAAAATCTTTAACATCTCTTAGGGTCCATTTGATTGGAGGAGTGGAAAAATGAGAAGATAGAAAAGATTTGGTTTTCCATCATGTGTATTTCGTTGGAGGGGTGGACAAGTGGGAGGGTGGAAAACTTTTTTATTTGGTTGGAAAGAAAAATAAGAGGATGAAAAATGTAGTTTATATAAATTGATTATTATATCCTTGTTATATAATATATAAGAAATAAAGTGAGGGAGAGGGGTAGGTGAGTGCAATAAAGTGAGGGTATTTGTGTAAATTATATCATTCAGCATCTTTTTTTTCCTTAGTTTTCCTCTCAAATTGGGAGGACAAAAAAATGTAGGCCCAGATGAATTATTTTCCTCCCCATTTTCTGTCTTTCTTGAACCAATTAAAAGAAAAAAGCCATTTTTTTCCTTATTTTTCATTCTTCCTGTTTTCACCCCAACCAAACATACCCTTACTCTCGTCTATACAACTAATCTTTTAAAGAAACTTTCGGATTGTAACTGCGACGTGGTTGAGAAGTGATCCACATCAAATTTTTTACTTTATGAGCCACATTGTGTCTAGACATTATATTTTTATTTATATATTTTTTTATTCATATTTATATTTATATTTTTTATACTGCAGCACTGTGTTTCAAGAGTCAAAGGAGTTGTGTGGCTGGTGACCAATACCATTTCATTTGGTCTATTTCTTTTTCTTTTTTTCCTTTTTTTTTTTTTCTCTTTTTTGAAACCGGTCTATTTCTTATTAAATTTTCTATTCATCAATTTTTTTATTAGTATCTTTTTGTTATTTGCTATGATACAATCTATTTATTTATTAAATTGAAACTTTTGTAGTTAACATCGAAATTTTGTAAACAGCATTTTATGAGTGTAATTGGTAATGCTTTCATTTATCACAATTCACACGGAGAGCATGCTTCACCTTCCAAGGCCAGTCCATTGCCATTTTCTCTATGTTTCAACTTCTAGTATATGCTTATCAGTTCTCCAAATTTTATAACTTTTAATAAAAAAATTATATTCTCACTAACTTATCTCTTGAATTTTAATTGAGAATTTTTTTTTTTGTTTTTATTTTGGTACAATAAAAATTATATATATTACATTTGTGAATTGTGATTGACCTTATAATAAATGAAATTATGATTATAAAATACATTACTATTTATTAAATTAGTCCAAATTGCAATAAATAAATTTAATGAGACTATCTTAAAAATATTATTACATGCTACGCGTGGGTCTGCAACTGGTAATATTTAACAATTAAAGATAACAACTTAAAACACAAAACTAAATTGCTTCAATCCCAAAGTAGAATTCTAAAAAAAATAAAAAAAGTTATATTCTTTGTAAAACTTCTCTCTCCTAGGCTCTCAGTAGACTGTTGAAAGTAGGAGCTTCTAACTTGCGTTCTTCATAAGATCCAAACCCCTCAACGCTATCAATCTTTGATTGTAGTAGGGGATTCTTTTTCTTCTTCTTCTTTTTCTTCTCATCTTTCTTTTATACCAAGAAATGGATACAACATTGGAGGAACTTTGGAAAAAATTCACTCTTTCGGAGGAGGAAAAAGGTATTTTGTCAGTTAATGCTCAGGATGTTGCACGATCAAACGAACATGCTCAATTCAGCATTCTCTTCAAGTTGCAAACCAACAGAGAATTTAATAAGGAGGCTTTTAAGTCCACCATTCAACAAATATGGAGAGGCTCTCAACGAGTATCAATCAAAGAGGTGGGGAACAACCTATTTTTGACAATCTTTGATACGGAGGAGCACATGAATGATATTTTAGATAGGAGTCCGTGGTCTTTTGATAAGAGATTGGTTATGTTGAAGCGGTTCACTAATGATGTTAGCCTAGAAAATGTCACATTTCAACAATCCCCCTTTTGGATTCGGGTTTTTAATATTCCAATCAAAAGTATGAATGCAACAGTTGGAAATTATATTGCCAATGAAATTGGTGTTCCTTTCTTAGTTGATGCTCCAAAAAGTGGCCTAGCATGGGGACCCTTTCTTCGTATAAGGGTGGATATAGATATTACTAAGCCATTAATAAGGGGAAAGATGGTACAGGTAGAAGGCATGGAGAAAGGGTGGGTGCATTTCAAATATGAGAGACTTCCCATTTACTATTACCAATGTGGAATTTTGGGACATCAAGAGAGGAATGTCACAAGTCCAAGAAAGGGTGTATTACTGTAGAGGAAGATGATTTTCAATTTGGGCCTTGCTTACGGGTTGTGGCTCCTAAGTCCAATTAGGGAAGAAGTTCATTCAGTAAAACAAAACCAAGTGAGGCTGAGGAGAACATTGATCTGGAATCCGATGATAAAGAAGGAGATAGGCACCCATCTCCTACTCCTCGTCGGCAATAGATGCCACCCCCGAGTAGCAAATTTTTTGATGATATCATTGCAGCTGACTCGTTGGAGGATTCTATGGAGGTTTCTGCGGAAATTTCAGGTTGCCAGGTAATCCCACAATCTCTAAATCTTATCTCCAATTTAAATGCTAGATTAGATTCCCATCCACCTAACCCCGAAAAACCCTTTTCCCTCTCATCTTCAAACTCTAACTAGATAGAGAAGCCAAAACAGAGAACCCTAGAGAGAAACCCACCCATTATGGAAACCATTTCAAAGAATATTATCCCCAATCCTCTGAAAAACGATTCCCACCCACCTAAGTCTGAAAAACACACTTCCCACTCATCCTAAAAAATTATCCGAACAAAGAAACCAAAACAGAGAAACATGGAGAAAGTCCCTTCCGTCTTGGATACTAACCCAAAAAATCCTATCCTTAATCCCATGAAAAATAATTCACCCAAAAATATCTCAACTCATGTGAACCCAACTCCACTTGGATTGGATGATGATGCAATCCTTCTTGAAACCAATTACAGTTCAGAGAAGTTAAAGGGTACGGAACTTGGGATTTTAAATAGGGAGTGTGTAGTTGAGAATATTGAAATGGTTTTATCCCCAGATAGTTGTGGGGAATTTTCGGGACATACTAAAACCAATCTCCGTTCTTGGAAACGGTTACTAAGGAATCCAAATCCCAACCTAACTTCTGTTGATTGTGAGAAACCTATGCTCCAAACCCACATCAAACGAACTAATCTAAATTCCTCTTTAGTTGAATACCCGAGAACCAAAAAGCTAGCAATTGAAAATCCTACAGGGGATACTATATCCTCATGTCACCCACCATGAAAATACTTAGCCTCAACTGTCGTGGGCTTGAGATCCCAGAGGCAGTACGGGAACTCTGCTGCTTAACAAGCGAAGAAGATCCCAAGTTTCTCTTTCTTTCTGAAACTAAACTAGACAGGGATGGTTTTTGGAGGTTAAAGAGGAAGATTGATTTTCAGCATGGCTTTGAAGTACCTCAAGTTGGATTGGGAGGTGGTTTAGCTCTGTTGTGGTGCGATAATGTGGATATTGATGTTAAAACATCTTCTTCACACCACATTGATGCTCTAATAAACCAGAATGGCGTTGCTTGGCATTTTACTGGGTTTTGTGGACATCTTGAAACTTCAAAAAGAAGGGAGTCTTGGGAGTTAATGCAACAGTTGCACGCATCAATTTCTCTCCCTTGGTTCTTGATTGGAGATTTCAATGAAATACTTTATAGTGATGAATATTGGGGTAGTGGCTCTCGACCTTTCAACCAGATTGCAGAATTTACCAGAGTATTAGATGATTGTTCATTAATTGATTTGGGTTATAGAGGTCTGAAATTCACTTGGTGCAACAGAAGATTTGAGGGGAATTTGGTTTATGCAAGGCTGGATAGGGGTTTACATAATTTGGAATGGATTCAACTGTTTCCTCAATCTAAGTTGTCCCATGTTCCATTTGGTTTCTCCAACCATATGGCATTGGTGGTGAAAATCCAAACTGTTATTGCAAATCCTCCTACCAGAAAACACAGGATGTTTAGGTTTGAAGCGTTTTGGATGCGTGATCCTAATTGTGAAGATATTATTAGATCCAGTTGGAATTCTTTACAATGGGGTACTCCTATGTTTCGGGTAACACAAAAGATTAAGGCAGTAAGGGTGGCTCTTCTTTAGTGGGGAGGTGGTAATGCAAGGGGATTAATGCAATCTATTAATACAAAGCGAGTATTACTGGAAAATCTGGAATTAGAGTGTCACTCAGATCCTACAAATCAGCAATTATCTCATGCAAGAAATGCCATTAGATTGGAACTTAATGAACTAGTGGCTTAGGAAAATACTTATTGGCACCAACGTTCCAAGATCTCATGGATGAAAGATGGAGACCTGAATTCAAAAATTTTTCATGCGGTGGCTTCCCAAAGAAAGAAGAGAAATGAGATTCAAAAACTACAAGACTCGGATGGTAGATGGTATTCACAACAGTCTGATCTAGAGAGGGTGGCAAGGGAATACTTCTAGTCAATGTTCACTAGTGCTTCTACTAGTTCTGTCCAGCATGTAATTAATCACGTTCGTGAAGTGGTTACCCCGGATATGAACGACATTTTATTAGCTGAATTCACTCATGAAGAGGTAAAGAAAGCTCTTTTCCAGATGCATCCTACAAAAGCATCGAGGCCTGACGGTATGAATCCTTTATTTTTACAAAAATATTGGCACATTATAGGTACTGATGTTTCTAATGCAGTTCTTGATTGTATTAATTCTGGTAATATCTTGCATAGTATAAATTTTTCTCATATAACTCTAATTCCAAAGAGAAAAAATCCGGAAAGTATGTCTCATTTCCAGCCAATCAGTCTGTGTAATGTAATTTTCAAGATTGTTTCTAAAGTCCTAGCTAACAAACTTAAGCTAATTCTGGGGAGCATCATATCGGAATGTCAAAGTGCTTTTGTAGCTAATAGAATGATCACAAATAATATTCTCATCTCCTTCGAGACTTTGCATTATATGAAATCCAAACGCCAAGGGAAGACTACACATATGGCCTTAAAGCTTGATATGAGCAAAGCGTACGACAAGGTAGAATGGGACTATCTGAAGGCATTGATGTTGAAGATGGGGTTTCATAAAAAATGGGTGGATTTGATCATGGTTGGGATCTCAACTGTTTCTTACTCAGTGTTGGTAAATGGGGCACCTTTTGGATTTATCAAACCCTCTAGAGGCATCCGTTAAGGAGATCCTTTGTCTCCTTACTTGTTTATACTATGCACTGAAGGATTCTCGGCATTATTAAGGTATGCAGCCCATCATGGGGATTTACATGGAGTGAGTTGCTCTCAGAATGGCCCTTCAATCACCCACCTCCTTTTTGCAAATGATAGTTTACTTTTCTGCAAGGCTTCTTTACCGGAATGTCATATTATCATGGAGATTCTTCAAGCTTATGAAATTGCATCTGGGCAGAAGATAAATAGTGATAAAAGCTCTATTTTTTTTAGTGCAAATACTCCTCATTCATTATAGGAGGAGATCAAGGGGTTCTTTAATGCTAATTCCAATGTGCCTTTGGAAAAATACCTTGGTTTACCTCCTATAATTGGCAGAGGTAAAAAGCAAGCTTTTGAAGACATCAAAAGTAAAGTTCAATCCAAACTTGAAGGTTGGAAGGGTAAATTATTGTCACAAGCTGGCAGGGAGGTTCTTATAAAGTCGGTGGCACAAGCCATCCCAATTTATGCTACGAATTGTTTCCTCCTTCCATTGGGGCTATGTGATGATATTAATTCCATAATGGGGAGGTTTTGGTGGCGGCAGAAAAATGAGGAAACAAAAATACATTGGCTGAGTTGGAAGCACATGTGTCTAGCAAAGAAGGATGGCGGTTTGGGGTTTCGAGATCTTAAATGTTTCAATTTAGCTTTACTAGCTAAACAGTGCTGGTGGTTCCTTCACAATCAAGATTCTTTGCTACACAAGATTTACAAAGCCAAGTATTTTCCTAATACTTCCTTTCTTGAAGCTACTGTTCCGAGTCACTCTTTCTATGCTTGGAAAGGCATTACTCATAGGCGAGAACTTATCAAACAAGGAAGTCGTTGGAGGGTTGGTAATGGTTCATTGATCAACATCTGGACTGATAGGTGGCTACCATTTGATGCCAATCAAAGAGTCATTTCTCCTCGTACAATTTTACCACTTGAAGCAACAATTGCTGACCTTATGGAATTTTCATCATTCCAACCTAGATGGAAGACCATGCTGATTGATACTATATTCTATCCTTTTGAAGCCTTAATCATAAAAGCCATTCCTCTGAGCCCACGAAGACCGGATGATACTCTAGTTTGGACTAGAACTAGATCACGGGCTTTTTCTGTTAGAAGTGCAAACTTTTTACAGGTGGAGATTGAAAGAAAGTTCACTGGTAACGAAGCTTCATCATCCAACTCAGCTCGGCTCCACTCATTTTGGAATGGTATTTGGTCTACTCAGGTTCCACCTAAGATCAAAACATTCATTTGGAGAGCGTGTAATGACAGTCTACCGACTCAGACGAAGCTGTTTGAGAGGAAGTTGTTGCATTCTTTTTCCTGTGTGCTATGTAATGAGGAAGCCAAAACTTACGATCATCTCTTATTGGGGTGCTCATTTGCTCAAGCCGTTTGGCTGCAATCCCCTCTATTGAATGATTACAGGTTATTTCCTAAGATGAAATTCATTGATGCAATGAATGCTGCCCTTAAGAAATTATCTGCTGCTGTCTTTGAAACATTGTGCATAGCTTGTTGGATGATTTGGAAATGCAGGAACATAGTTGTTTTTAATAACAAAACGCCTTGTTATCATGGGTTATGGAATCAGGCTGGCCTGTACAGAATGGAGTTTATGGAAATACAGCAGAAAAACATGCAGGAAGTCAGTTTGAAGGTAGCAAGGTGGACTCCCCCTCAGTTAGTTGGTACTTATAAACTTAATGTGGCTTTTTCCCAATCATAACAGTCATCTTCAGTGGGTATTAGACTCATTATCCGAAATAATGTTGGAGAAGTATTAGCTGCTGCTTGTGATAAAGGTGTGAAGGAGTTGAATCCACTGTATACAGCTGCTTGTGTTAAGGAAAGCTCTACTATTCTGTCAAAGTATCAGCTTTTCCCAAGTGCAGGTGGAGTGTAATTTTGCAGAATTGGTGGACTTCTTAAACTTTGACCAGATATGCTCTTTAGGGGTGGCATGGATTTTGGAAGATATTACAATTATTAAGGATAGTTTTAATTTTATTTCTTTTTCTAATATTCCTTTAAGATGTAGTCGAGCTGCACTAGCTTTAGCTAATGCTGCAAAAGAAAAAGAGGAGGTCATTGTTTGGTTAGAAGAATACCCCTCTTTGCTTTTCACCATTGTACAAAGTGACACACATCAATAAAGTCTACTATCATTTCTGCTCAAAAAAGAAAAGAAAGAATTCTAAAAAAATACAAAAATTCATTAACCTAAAGTATAGACGTAAGAAAAATAAAAAAAACCCACCAAAAAAAGAAAATAAATTGAGAGAGAGAGAGAGAGAGAGAGAGAGAGAGAGAGAGAGAGAGATGTAAAAAGCAATTGTTTGTCTTCTCCATATATACCTTATTTTTTTCCAATCAGATGCTTTTTTTTGTGAACCTGAACTAAGATTGATGAAATGTACCTTATACCGAATGATGCACGTTTGTTGTTTGATGAAAGTCCTAATTTGAAATCGGTTTCATGGAATTTGATTTTTTGCAGTTTATGTTCAGGTAGGGAATGTGGAGCTAGAATACTAAGTGTATTTATGAGCTTACCAGAAAAAAATAAAAAATAATAAATAAATAAATAAAAAATCTTGCTGTGAGTTTCCAAAAGTTTCTCTATCTTTTATTTTATTTGTTTTTGTTTCCATCTTCATTATTTAAAATAAAATTATACAGCAAAGAAAACAACACTCTTCATGGTTTTAAGTATGATCATCCATTATACATGGTCTTTCAGCCTTTGGGCTATGCCAATAATATTCACAAGACAACTCACATTTTTGGGCACCAACGTCTTTCCCTAAAGCACAATTAGGATGGTATTTAGAATCACACCCCTGACAACAGTAAGTCCACAACACTCCTCCAAATGTGCACTCTTTGCAATTGTAAAGCATAATGTTTTGGAGCACTAGATCATAATTCCCATGGAGACCATGCTTCAACTTCCTAGGCCAGTCCATTGCCATTTCTTCAGTCTGTGCTTCAACTTCTATTATATGCTCATCAGTAAAAGGATATGCATCAGCACCATATAACAAAATAAGATCTTTGGCTTTCCTTGTTATGAGGTGGCCATTTGGTCCAAGAGCTATCATAGCAGGGTAATCAACAAGCTTCTGGATTTGGAAAGCAAGTTGTGCATGATGTATCCGCCTGTCGCCACGTGGGAGTCCTAGCCACGGGACTCTTAAAAATAAATGATTAAAAGCAAAACCTTCATCTAAGATGTGGATTACTTCAAATGCATCATCCTTTGCCTTAATTTCTTTATATGCTTCGATCAGCAAGTCTACCACCATTTCAGTTTCAAAATCACCAGATGCGTCAGAATCTGAGAAAAAAAGGAGAATGTTCTTACCCACGAGGTCAATCACTGGAAACTGCCATGATTGAAAATGCAATTGTCAATAACAATGAAGGAAGCGAGAGAGAGAGAGAGGGTGCCAACATCATATTAAAGTGCTTCAATTAACCGTTTGAAGAATGTAATGAACAGATGGAAAAATAATCTTACCTTGGCTCCATCGTTATTAATCACAAAATCTTTCTCCCATGAAATCAAAACTGACTCAAGTGTCTGTTCTTCAACTCTTGCTCTTACCATCCCTGCAAGCTCTGCATATCTTTCTGAGGTAAATGGGAAAGCATTGTATCCATACTTTTCAATGATGCTGACAGCATTTGAACTAACTATCTTTCCATCTGAGCCAAAAATCATTAGAACAGTTTCAGGTGGAATGTGAAAATAACAAGCCAATTTCTCACGGCATTTGCCCTTGTATGGCACTGAAAACCATTGTGTGCCTCCAAAATATTTCTTGTAATCATAGTAAATTACATCAAGGGGAACTAACACAATCTCAAAATTCACTTCCTTTCTCTTCAAGTTCTCATAAAGGTTTATGACTTCACAATAAAAGTCATCTTTTTCGGTGGTAGTTTTGTATCTTGAAGAGAAGAAATATAGTCCTACAATTTTCCCTTCAAGCTCAGAGATAGGTACCTATTATAGACGGCCAAACAGAGAAAGGTTTTATTCTCAGTATTGAAATGAAAGAGGGTTAAGAAATAAAACAGAAAACCACACATACCTTATTTCGGTTATATGATATCAGAAAATCACATGAGCATGAGAATAAAGCAGATCTCAGTGACTGTTCTGTTGTGTCTACTTCATCTTCCTCCACACTATTTTCTAAGTAATCCTTCAAAGCACATTCTGGATGCAAATAAAAATTGCATTCTTTGCAAAAATATGTCCAACCACGGGCATACTCATTGGGCCAAACTTTGCATGAACGTCTCATAGAACATTTGTAAGACCCTGTACGGGTTAGCACAATGTCATAGGTACTGGTTACTGCACCACAGTATTCAATATGCAACTCTTCTTCAGGCCAACCCTTTGCCATCTGCACAAAACGTGCCTCAATATCCCTCAAATGATCATCAGTGAAAGGAAAAGCTTCCGCCCCATGAGTGGTCAAAATATCCCATGCATCTTCTTTTCTTAATGTGCGCCCTGTTGGTCCAAGAACTACAAACATAGTGTTTCCATAGAACTTGAATTTGCGACTCAGGGATTTTATTCTCTCATCACCAAAGGGTACTATCAGTCCTGGAAAGGTTAAACGAATATACCAGGGTGGATAATAATTAAGATCGTAATGACCATCAATATTGTAAGGGACTAAAATCATTTCAAATGCATCATCTTTCTCTTTAATCTCATCATACAATTCGGTTAGCTCTTGCACAATGGAGTCGGCATTTTCACTGCACCTTTCTAGAAAGACAAGAAGGATGGTCTTCCCCACAAGATCAGACACAGGAACCATTTTCTTTGAACTAAGATCAGACACTGGTACCTAAAAAAGAGAAGTTAAAATGGTTATAAACAAGTGTCACTGCAATTTGTGTGGCTATTCTTTAAACAAACTCTTTCATTTAATTTGTGAAACATCTGGTGTGTGTACTCCATGGAAGAGGAATTATGTTGTATGCATGTTTCTTTCTCTGTCTCTCTCTCTCACTCTACTTGTTAGACCATTTCAGTTTTTGATTTTAGCAACTGGATACAAATAATTTCTGAATAGAATAATTAAACCGATCAATTAATCTCTAAATATCTCACCTTAGTATCACCATCGCCAAGCAAAAAATCATGGTTCCCTGAAACCAAAAGTGACTTGAGCGTTTGAGTTTCCTGTTTTGCCTTACCAACCTCCTCCAGCTCTGCCAACCTTTCTAGCGTGAAAGGATAGGCTTCAACTCCATGTTCTTCAACAACTTCCGCTGCATTTTGGTTTAAAATTTTTCCATCACTGCCAATTATAACTAGGATTGGTGGGCGTGCGGGGGTATGGTACATTGTAGTTGGTTTGAAACCAAAGTAGCGAGCTAGCTTCTTGCATCTTCTGTCCTGGTAGGGCAAGGCATACCAGGGCATGCTTTCAAAGTCTTGCTTGTATAAGCCATCGCTTTCATTTTCATTCTCTAAGCAGACGAACACAATCTCAAAGTTTTCTCCTCTCTCCTTCAAAATCTTGTAGACTTCAACCAGACTAGGGGTGAATTCAAACAATGGTCTTTCTACAGACCGAATATACAGACCAACCATCTTCCCATCAAGCTCAGAAACAGGTACCTTGCATATTTGTTACAACAAATGAAATTCAGATAGTGCTGATGACAAAAATTCAATAACCACACCATGTAGCATAACAAAGTCATAGGTAAGTCAAATGAACTAATTTGACATTGATTGAATTCTATCATGATTCAAGAACATATTTTGAAGAAAAATTATACCTTTTGGTCATCATTTGTAATTACAAAGTCCAGTGAGCGTGAGACGAACAGAGACATCAAGGGCTGGTCTTTCTGTGCAGCTACTTCTTGCTCCTCAATCTCTTTGATCCTTTGCGGAGTAAAAGGGTAAGCTTCTATTCCATATTCTTTTACGGCTTCAAATGCATTTTTGCACAAGACCTTCCCACTTGCATCAACTATCGCAATGTTGACTCTGCCAGCCATCTTAAGCTCTTCCCAAATGCGCGTTCGGGTTTCATGCTCAGTATTTGGGACTGCAAGCCATGGCATATACGATAACACCTCATGGAATGTCCCATAATCAAATCTTGCACTGTACACAACCTCGAATTCGCCTCTCGGAGAGAACTCATTGTAGGTTTCTACTAAATTAAGAAAATATTGTTGATGCTGATCAGGAGGTGAGAAAGAGCCACATAAAATGGCAATGATCTTTCCACTCAAGCTGTCAATTTTAACCTGTGAGTTTCAAAATAGGGTTAATTACTAAAATATTGTCCATGTGTGCATCATTCTAAGGTGTAGAATCCTACAAATATGAATAAGGAAGAGTGTTAAACATAAAATGATGTTTGTGATGGTACAAGGTTTTTGAACATACAAAGTACAGACTTTTTCTTAGATTTTCAAGATTGTCATTCTCAAATAATAATAATAATATTAATAATATAGCATCAAACTTTTATTTGAGAAGCAAAGTAATAAAGAATTAGTACCTGTTCTCCATTGTTTCGGATGAGGAAGTCCCTTTGGGGAGTAGCAAGGAGCGATTTGATGTCACACTGAAAATCACAATCTAGTACTGCTACCCCTTCACCCTCCATGACCCTTTGTTTGGCTACTTCCAAAATGCAGAAACTATCTTTCCAGTTGATTATTTACTTGAGTGACTGTGAGTGCACGTACCAAATGATAAACTCAAATGCTCAATTTAGTTGCAAGCCCTGTTTACCCATGAACAGAATTTGATGCAATCAATTAGTTTTAGTTCAATTTATAGAGGATCTTCCATATGAGCAGTACATGGTATATATGGGAACAAAAATCCTCAATTCTATTTTATGCTTTTTGCCTGATTTTGTTTTCCTTTTTCTAGTGATTGCACCCTTTTTTTTTTCTTTTTTTCTTTTTTTGTAAATTATTATATTAGGTAAAAGTAACAGTTTTACAAAAAAAGCATAATCATAAATCATAAACCTGGAAAAAAAAAAGTTGTTTTTGCCTCCATTTATTGCTAATCAATACTTTCTCCAAAAAAAATTATTGCTAATCAATAGACATTATTAGTAAAATAATGAATAAAATTTTATTTCTTTTATTTTAATTAATAATATTACATAAAATACCTATAAAAATATCTTAATATATCAATGGCATATTTTAGCTACAAAATTGGTATTAGTCTAAAGGTTACAACTTTACTCAATAAAATAAACATTATTACATATTTTGAAAATCTAACCGTTGAATTGCATTTTCTTTACATTCTCAATACACATGTCAAATTTTGTGTCAATCAAATATTATTTACTATATGATCTACAAGCTTATATTTTATGCATAATTTTAAACTACAAAAACTTACAATTTAAATAATTTATTAATGACATAGCTATTGATTTTTAATTTTCTAGAAATTTTACAAGTATGAAGGATATAAGAAGAAGATGTAATCTGTGGGCACCCGAGACCTGAGGAAGGGATCGTCGAGCTGTTATTATTATTATTAAGGAATCATAAGCTCGATGAGGGAATCCACCCGAGGAGGAGAAGAGACAAAAGACTTTTGGGAGCTCCAGTTGGGAAGGACAGGCTGTGGGGAGAGAATCATGGAGGGAAGGGAAGTTTCCAGTAAGAAGTAGCTTACTGCCTCCGCATTAAATGGCTGACAACAACTTTATTAGCTGCATTGACGAGGAAGTGACCTAAACAGTAGAGATCACAGCTAAGCAACTCCTTCTACCACCTTTATCAGAAGTTTAAGGGGACAGGAGTCATAATGAGAATTTGGGTAGGTGGAGATGAGGGGCCAAGATATGAAGTGCTGAGAAGTATATAAGGAAAAGAAAATTTCAGAAGAAGAAATTCCGGAAAAAAGAGAAAGAAAAGAATAGAATCTAGAACAAGAACATAGAGAGAAGAGAGGGAACAATGTTTTCTTCTGGGTAAGATTTGCCTCTTCGGGCAAACTTGTAATAAGCCTGTTACATACATTAATCCATGATCTTTAGTTTTTCTTCCCTGTTTTTGTCCTCGGGCTAAGCCCTTCCCCTTTTGGTTTGATCCACTCTCTTACAAATATATTAATTTGGGCCTAGTTGAGTTGCACAAACCTCACTAGTCTAAGTGGGCTTGGACTGTTTGATTTCTGAGTCCTTACATAATCCAATGGTGGATTTGTCAAAATTCATCTCCAATAAAAATATATTGAGTAAGGTTGTAGCTAAAAGTTACAATCAATTTTGTAGTTAAACTTTGTCCATATATTAATATCATTTATATAATTATAACACTTAAAAAGATTGTTATATAAAATTTGAGATTATACTACTGTGGGGCCCGAAGATTTGGCAACCCCGGCCCACTCCATATCGGGTCTAAGGCCCATGCCGAGGACAGTACAGTATCCGAGGATGAGCAGGGAAGGCTCAAACTATCAAGAAGCACCGCCGAGGATGACCATGTCCTCGGCTGGCCAATATTGAAGAGGGGAAGGTCGACGCCCCACCAAAAGCATCCTCCCAAGGCATGCCAAAGAAAAAAGACAAGTACCTAGGGTCGGTCGAGGGAATATGGCGAAGGAATAATCCATAGGGAGGCTGTCATCCCCACATTAAAAGCATGCCATTGACACTCTGGCCGCATTAATGAAGAATTGACCGTTGAACAGCGATACTTTGGTTACTTCAACTAACAAGAGGTCTGAAAAAGTGGCTGATGGGACAAGCCCTCAGACATAGGCTCAGATGATCAACAAGTGGAATGTAGAGATCAGCTGAACAGGACTATATAATTGAATGAAACCTCAGAGAAATGGGGTTCGGGGGGGGGGGGGGGGGGGAGAGGGGATAACCCCTGTTTTCATTAGTAATTAGGGAAGAGCTCCACGGACTGGGCCGAGGACGAATTTTCCCTTAGAAAACTTAGCCAAACCCCACTTGATGATCTGGTAAACCCACATCAATTGTTGTAATATTCGCTAATGCCTAGTCCTTCTACCCACTCTCTACAAATTCATTGTATCGGGGCGCTTCTCTTGTCGACATGAGATTAAAGTATTAAGCCTTACACTATAAGGTCAGCCTTTGGTAGGGTGAAAATCTTGAAAACTCGTGTCGCTAGAGAACAAAAGCCCAGCCCCTACAACTACTTTATATAAAAGTTTAATATTACAATATTTATATTATTCTTAATGTGACCAAAGAAAAAAATTGTGATAGTAAAAAAAAAAAAAAACTAAAAAAAAAACAAATTATGGGAAAAGATGAAAAACACACACACACATATAGGTTTGCTTTAAATTTAGAGTGTTAGTTTTTACCATGTATGTTAGTCATTAGTTTCAATAAGAATATATAAAACAATATATAACCATTTTTTAGGAGGTTGCTCTTGGGGAAAACATAAATAAAATTTCTTATGCGAAACATGAAAGGAAAAATATGTATAATTTAGAGATGAACATAAAAAATTCTAACCAAATATTGGATACAAAAATTTTGACAAAGCTATTTGAAAGTTACATATGCATAGTGAATTCCACAATCATGCGCATGCGCACGGGCATGCACACACACACTTGAATCACAATTGGACAAAAGCTATATTAAATAACAAAAGTGAATATCACCCACTAATTGACTCTCCAAAAAAAAAAAAAAAAAATCACCCACAAATCAAAACACTAGGAAAAAAAAATATTTGCATTAACTTCAAAATAATAACTACAATTTTTAAACAATAAAAATACATAAATCAATATTTTACCTCAAATATTGTTCAATCTTGAATTCTATTACATTAATTCTTAAGTTTACCCATTCCATAATTCACCAATGAAAAAATGAAAATAATACTAAATGTCCTTAACCATTATTTTTTTAGGTACAGTATATCATGACCACAAATTTTAGGTTTTAGATTTTGCTATTAAATTTTTATAATGGTTTTGAGCTCTTGTACAGGTGTGGTATAGCTTGTTCGTGTGAAATTGTGAAGAATGACTACATTGTATTGTCCCATCCTAATCTGATATGTTAAAAAAAAAATCACATTATAAAAAGGTTGAGTTCAGAACGGGTACGGATTAACACGTTTTTGCTTCAAGCCCAAAAACCTTGAGTTGGATTAGGTACTTTCCTTCGGGTTGGGTTATTGAGTTCGGATCCAATTTCAATAGTTATAATAAGAAGTATTCTACTTTATACTCCAAAAGTCATAGTATACTGTGTAAACTAGCTAGTTGAGTACGTTGAAAAGTATGTAATAAGATGGTATTCTCACAATTTGAAATAATATATAAATTAGGCTTAAATAATTTTTTGTAATAAATAGCTAAACATCAAAATCATGTTAAATTGTTAATAATATGTAAATCTAAAATTGCTAAGAGTCTTGTAATTTAATTTAATGACTCTATCTAGGTCTCCCATTTGGAAGAACTAGTAAGTTTTTCGCGCAATGTATGGATAATATTATAATATCTTATGTAAGATAGTTTTGAAATATGTTGTATATATATTATAACATAATTGTTATAGAACTTTGTTACTAATAAGTTGATCATAAAAAGTAACAATTTTAAATTGTACACACATATCCATTATAATTATTTAATTAAATGAATGAGAATAAAAAAAAAAAAAACTTTGGAGGAATATTACAAAATAAAAGTTGAAATAGAATGTGTCTTTCTTTTTCTCTTTAATTCTAAAACAAAATACACATTCCAAACACTCACAGTCAATCACATTATTTACAAAACCCACGAATCCACAACGTCTGACCTTAATATTAAAATCGTAATTGTCATTGTCACTCAATATAAAATTCAAGCTCCCCTTCTTTGGTAGCCAACTCATACAAGTTAGGATTAGATGAAACAACAATGTTAGAGCTAGGTAGGTGTCATCGAGAGATTAAAGGTAAATGACATCGTTTTTGGTTTGTGTGTATTTGACATAGGATGGCATGAAGAGTTATGTATAGGTATATATATAAAGGGGTAAAAGTGCAAGAAGTGAAACTGGTGAATTAAAATGCAAAGACTTTTGTGTGTATGTGTGAGGGATAAAAAGTTTTGAAACATTGAACCAAAGGATACAAAGAATGTTTATTTTTTAATTAGAAAAGTCTTAAAATATTGAACCAAATGAAACAAAAAGTCAATATTTTTATTTTTGAATTAGAAAAGTCTTGAAACATTGAACCAAATGAAACAAAAAGTCAATATTTAATTTGTTCTTATCTCTGATATGGCACTTGAGAATATTTTCAATTCTCTTTGCATAGTCTCTCAAAAAAAAAAAAAAAAAAAAAATCTCTTTACATAAAATGTGCCACTTAGCAAAATCTCATACACTTTCATACGAGTTTTCTGTTTTTATATATATATACAAGCGGCACAATGGCAAAGTCCGAAGATGATCCCCAATCAGAGGGTTATGATGAAGATGACATCTATAATGATAGTGACGATGATGAGTATGAAAATTATGACAGTGATTCGTTTGAAGAGGTGGAGTCATCACTCATCAATGCCTCTAGGGTCATTACCCGTTGATTTGATAGCTGATAAACTTAAATGGGAATGAAATTGCAAAGAAGGTTCTGGTACAGATGAATTGTTCAATTGCAATGTTGCTTATTTTTACCAGAAGAGAACAATGAGCTTTGTAAATAATGCTACAGAACACAAACATTTTTACAACCCTCAAAAAAAAAAAAAAAAAAAAAAAAACACAAATATTTTTACAGTATTTTTATAAACTATTGATGTGATAAATTCTCATGAAAAGAGTGAAATAGTCAAATTTGAGCGGATTTGAACAAATATGGTTGGATCTGAGTGGGGGAAGGCCTAACATAGTCGAATCTGAGCAGAAGAGAGTGAAATAGTCACTGGATCTGGGTAGATCAGTCTTGTTTGAAGCCTTTTTCAGTCAGGTTGGGTGGCTTGGGTTTTAAAGGAGGAAACATGCCATTTGACCTGCCGGAGTCAGTTTTTAAGAGTTGGGAATCACAACCAATTGCCAGAGGGATCGAATTAGGCCGCTGATGGTCGGTTCTAGTTGATTTGGTTGGTTTTGTCGGGTGGCCGGGTTGCTTGGATAGCCCTATCTAGAATAACCAAACACAAGTTGAAACACATAAAAAGAATGTTTGAGCCTATAGAGGTAGGCAAAATAATTAAGCCTTAAATGTTTAAATTGATTTGAAATTATTTGATTGTTTTACAAAAATATACATGTTTATGGTACGATTACATTAAATATTATAAGAGTTTAGGATTTAATTTAAAATTCTAATTTATTTCAATGAAATTTATATTGATTATTGAGAAAATTTAATATTTAGTATTTGAATATTGAATTTCATAATTTAATATTATATTAATTTAATTTTTGACAGAGTTCAATTAAATTCTTTATTACGTAGTACAAAATTCATATTAGGTTATTAAGTTTCAAAATATAAATTTATATTCTTAAAAATTTTTGAAATTTATTTTATTTTTTAAAACAAATTATGGACACATTTCTTTAGATAGAAGAAGGAAAAAAAAAAAAAAAAAAACACAACCAAACACCAAATTGTGCATCTGTTGTGTATTTGCTTATCAAAATTAGCCTTGGTTTTAGCATATCAAGTTGTCAACTTTAATTGTAAAAAGGATTTTTTTTTTTTTTTTTAACAGTAAATATTGTAAAGAATTAGCTATATATATAACCGAATGGGAAATTCTGGGATGAATGAATGCTTTTGCAATAACATATATTGAGTGATGCTTTTGATAGCATTTAGAATTAGGTAATCATGAAATGACAGCAAAACTCGTTCGAGGACAATTATAATGATTCATTGAATACAGTTGAAACCTTTTAAAAAAAATAATAATATCAAATTAATGTGTGTGTATATATATATATATATGTATGTATTAATTTTGTTAGAATTTGCACAAATTATATATATATATATATATATATAAAATCTTAACTCCTTCGAGTCAATATTCCCTCTCATTAAATCCTCAAATTCTCTCATATTTTTATTTAGCTGTAAAACATATGGTATTTTAAAATCAAATACATGTCACGTGTCGCATATCTAGGCCTAATTAAAGATAAGCATAGATCTAATGGAATTACCAAAACCAACCAATTAACAAAATTGAATCCATTCGATTTTGACACATAGTTTGGTCAGCAATTGGTTTTGTGCACCAAAACCTAATCAGTATGGATCGAATGTAGGCTTAGGCTTCTGATGATTATTCAAGCCAAATTGACTGCTACCTCAACCCTTTCTTTCTTTGTCACTGATGGCCCATTATTTCTATTAGGCGACCATTTGATGTTCAAATTTACAAATCTAATGGCATGTTCTCTAAATTTGCAAGTCTAACCCTAGTTCAGTTAAATATTTCCATGAATCTCTCGTCAACTAGAATTCATTGGTTGTTGGAGTTTGCCAATAGTCTTGTACCTCAATTATCTCAATTATCATCACTGGCTTTAACACCACCGCTATCTCTACCACCAATGCACCTATATCTATATAATAATATATAAAAAAATATTAATGATGTTTCATTCAAGAAAAAAAAAATGATATTTCTTCTTAATCTAATGATTTATCCCTTTCTTTTTAAAAAATAAAAAGTCATTTGGTCATTAATCTATGAAACTTGTAACAATAAGTAGTTAAGTACCAGTCATGCAACTGGTTTTTCTCAAATACAAAAACAAATTTATTTTCAAAAGTTTTACCAATTCTCAAATATATATATATATATATATATATATATATTTTTTTTTTTTTTTGAGAAGACACAAATCTATATTAATAATTAACAACTAAGTTATTGTTAAAATTATATTAAGCATATATAACGATTTTCTTGTATGAACTTGAAAATAAAAATTAGATTTACCAATCTTATATTATTAAATATTGTATATAATTTTTTATTTAAAAATTGATTATTTATATTATCAATTTCAATAATAATTTAATATCGTATAAACATATTTACAAACTTACCCAATTTAATATCTTTTATACACACACACATCCTACTTTCAAGACTATATAATTTTTTTTTTTTTTTTTTGTCAAGAGTTTTTTAGCTCAACTAACACATCCTAATATTTTCAATTAAGACACAAATCTCATTTCCCATTGTAAATATTGAATTTTATATATATAAAGAGTATATTTTTATACATATATACATATAAACATATATTCTTTATATATATGTATATATATATAATTAAACATATAGTTATATATACTTAAATTGAGGCTCATATGTTTTTAAGCTTGTTCACAAATGCAATATCACGTTTAACTTGACTTTTTTAGTAAATAAACAAATATAAATAAGTCTTTTTCCAAACTAAACTCAAATTGTTTATAAAAAGATTTATTCTTTTAGAGCTACGTTTATTAGAATAATCAAATATTAATAACATTGGAGTTGTTTTAAATAACTCATTGTAAGAATAAGGCAATTAGAAGGGAAGAAAAGATTTTGAATGTCAAATTGGGGGTAAAGAAATCAATGCCTTTCTGTTTTTGTTTTTCTTATATTTTATTTTGCTTTTCATTTTCAGTTTTTCAGCTTTCAGTAATAGTGATTGACTCAAAGCACGATAATTTTTCATTGTGGAAAAGCCAATACTACCTACAACAATTATAACAAGACATGCATCATTGCAAGGATCTTTACCATTACTGCAAGGATATTTACCATCATTGTTCATTGTAGTTTGGTAAAGTTCATTTGAAGATAACAACATATTCCTGGATCCCTGCACTCATATATATTTTTGAAATAAGGACTATAGTTACAAATTAATCATATATAAGGATGAGTAAATAAACTACTATTATGTGTATGGCGTTGCATATAGGAAAAAACTTCTTCTTTTTTTGATAATTTAATATTTACAATGGGAAAGGGGGAATTTGAATCTTGAATGTCTTGAAAACACCGTAAAATGCTAATTAGTTGAGTTACAAGGCTCTTATCAAATCTTTTGTAATGTATTTGGATACTCCTACCTCCTAAATCCTAAGTCTTAATAGCATTGTAAGCTAGTTATTGGCAAATGCTTAGGATGTTAGTTATTCAATATTTTTTGTTCTCAATTTAAGTTTCCTTGCCATCCAAAAAAATAGTACTAACAATATTCATCCAAAGTGGACAACAATAACAATTGTTTACGTTTAAATCAAATAAATAAATAAATAAAGACCGCAATTGATTAATTCACCTTGGAAGCCTTGGGGTAAAAGAAATCAATGCCTTTTCGCTATTTATTTTTTCTCATATTTTATGTAGTTTTTCCTTTTCAATTTCTAAGCTTAGAGTAATTGTGATTGACTCAAAACACATGAAATTTTTTAATCATGTAAAAGCCAATACTACCTATGACAATTATGATAAGACGAAACTCATGGCAAGCAACTTTACCATTATTGTGCATTCAATGGGGGTGGAATCATGTATAACTTCTTGGTGTATTTTTGCAAAATCATTGGCACTTCAAGATCGTTTTTCTGCCAGTTTTTCCGATCAAGTAAGTATCGAATATCATGGTAATTAAAAAGGTGATTACTGTCATGCCATACTCATATTCTTTAGCAATTCCAGCATTTTCCATTGTTTCTTTCTTTGGTACATAATGCAGTGAACTTCCACAGATTGAGACACTAATATGGGATTAGACAGCTGCCAACCAAAGCCCTTTTAAATAATTTGCTTTTGACAACGAACTCCATACTTTTTTTAATGGTTTTGAGGATAATTTTTTCTTGATCATTAATGAGTTTTTGAGTTTCTCATATTCTTCCTCTGCTTCCTTAGCTAGGATCACCTTTTTATGATTCCTTGTTTAGCACCTGAATCTTTGCCCTTCAAAAAAAGATTATAAAATAAAATTAATCAAGCTATTCAATATAAGTTTGTGGCCTTCATAAAAAAAATTATAAGTTTGCGCAATTATCTACCATTGTCAATTGTCACGTAATGTTTTATATAATTAAATTCTTATTTCTATTTATGAAATAAGGACTATAATTACAAATTCATCATAAGGATATATATAAATAAACTACTGTTGTAAGTATAATGTCATTGCATATAGCAAAATATTTTATTTTTTATTTTTTATATTTCAACAGTAACAAATTTATCATAAGGATAAATAAACAAACTATTTTTGTAAGAATGGCGTTGCTGCATTGCATATAGTAAAATAGCTTTTATTTATTTATTTATAATTTAATAATTACAACTGGAGAGGGAGAATTTAAACCTTGGATATCTTAGAAAGACCATGAAATGCTAACCAGTTGAGCTATAAGAATTTAAGCGAATTTTTGTGATATATTTGGATACACTTACCTCCTAATTCCTAAGTCTTAATAGTATTGTAAGCTAGTTACTAGCACATGCTTAGGATGTTAGCTATTCCCTATTTTTTGTTCTTAATTTAAGTTTCCTTGACATCAAAAAATAATTGTACTAACAATATTCATCCAAAAGATAGTAGGCAACAATAACAATAACAATAACAATTTACGTTTAAATTAAATAATAATAATAATAAGAAGAAGACCACAATTGATTAATTCACTTTGGAAGCCTTGGGGAGGTGGGGTCTATCATTTTCATATATTCTTCCTTACATAAGCATCGATATCCACAGACAAACTAAAATACCTATCATAAACTGGCGGGTCAATGTAAAGATTTATAGTGGAAATATTGAATAAAGGTGGATCCATTAAGTGTGCGTTTGGCTCTATCTTAAAAAGCTAGCTTATTTACTATTTATGGATCTCACTGCACTTTTTGATATTATTCATGAGTTTTACTGTACTATTTCAGCTAACTTTTACCTTTATCTACATTATTTTCAACAAAAAGTTTTCAGTTTCAATAAGATAAGCAAATTCTAAACAGACCCTAAGAATCCATAAATTCATGAAACAGTACTATGCGAATCATCACTTTTATTGTTTAAGTCCTCAAGAGTAATATTTAACGTTTTGAGGTTCTTGAGAGAGTCGGGGTTTGGTAGCATTTAAAACTTGAGCAAGAGTCATCATCAGAATTGCTCTCATTGTAGCTGCACAAGGAGAAACAACTCACTGCCAAATTTGTCGTTACAGTCATTCATGAATGCCAAGGTATCACCACTAAGAGCTATAAACTTGTTTGGGGAAATGTAAACAAAGATGTTTTCATATGAGGAGTGGTAGTACGGTTGCAAATGAGCATTATGGACTCATTGTTTGCACAGTTGGGGCGTCAATCTTGACTGGGTAAGGAATAATAACATCTCCACATGTATCATAGTTGAAAGAACACCGAAACTGATTTTGAACCCCCCAAAATTTCGTCTAATTGTCAATTTTAAGGTTAATCACACAATTAAGACTAGTTAATTAATTTGCCATTGGATTAAATGCATGGATATATACAAAAAATCCCACAAGCACATGCACCCAAACATGAAGACATGTTTATAGAGAGAAAACTCATAACGGATAAAAAAACTTTTTGGAGCCTATAGCACCAACCAATCTACTAATATGAATAGTTGTGATCCATTACTTTGCGAAACCTTCCAAGCTAAGTAATGCAAATATATCTGAGCTCCTCGCTCGTGCTAGCAAACCAATTGCACCAATCCTTTCTCCTTAATTACTAGCTTCTGGTTTCATAAGTTGACCCGCCAACCATAAGAGCAGGCATCCTTGGTCACTTCAAGGCCTCTTGAGGATTTCTAGGGATTAGTCCTGTGATTTTCAGGACCAAATATCCATAAAGATCATGGTAACTATGTGTGTAAGGCTTGAGTCTCCTCTCTAAGGACATAGCAATTTGAGAGGGCGGAGGTGGAGACTACAATGAGTTTTTCTCCCAAGGAAAATTGGTAGCTCTCTCACTTTTCAATCTCATAATTTTTAGGGTAAATTTGTAGCTATAGGAAGATATATAAAAGGGGTAATTCAATAGAGACTGTAGGGAAGAAAAGTAACGACTTCTCTCAAGTTGCAATTTTCACTCGATCTAAAATCAAGCGAGTTTCATGCGAACTCTTTGCCAATGATCTTTTAAAATTTTACAACTCGCTCAAAATTCACCTGATATGCCATTTTTGCTTGAGCAGGAATGAAACTCTCTTTGCCAACGATATTAAAATTTTACAACTCGCTCAAAATTCACCTGATATGCCATTTTTGCTCGAGCTAAATTTCTGCAGTAGTAACTATTAATCTTCCAGCAAATGCCCCTCTCACGACTCATTTCAAATACAATACAACCCAAAAGTGTACAAAATACATCAAATTGATTATAAAACAATACAATGAAATTGGTACGGAATATGCCAACACTAAAAATCCTTAAAATAACAATCAGAATTTGCAACGGAACTTGTTGCTAGTGATGCTGTGGCTATGCACAACCAAAGAAACAACAACAGGAACCATAGTAACCAAATTGTTTGCTAAATTGTTCTCGGCATCTTTCCCCAGCATCCTCTATTCCTTTATTATAAATGCTTCTTTTTGGAATTTGAAGTCTTTTTACTGAACATTGGTGTTTGATAACCACGCTACCGTCACTGTCACCTTAGGTCTTGTTAGAGTTATGGTCAAACTATATAATTTCTAAATTTCTAAAAAACCTAAATTTTTTAGGCAATAGGTAATTTATGCTAATGTGCGTTTGAACTTTGAACCTTGTTTGCATTATCTCATTTTAAAGGTTGGAATCCTACGTGTTAGTCTCCACTTATTAAGAGGAGTTTGAACTTGCATATGAAGAGTGTTAAAATTATAATTTAGTGATTAAATTCATTAATTTTTAATAATTTTAATTTTAAGAATTATCAGTAATTTATCACATCTCTCCACTAGCACCACATATAGATAATAAGATACATTAAAAATTGGTGATTGTTTATATTTTAAACTATATATTTCTTCCAAGAGTGTAATTAAATTCAAGATTGCTCGAGGAAAACATTAAAGTAGACAAAAACTTCATGAGTCAAACACTTCACTCTCGCTTGAGTGAAATTGTACAAAATTTGATTCTGTGGGCAATTTAAACAACAGTATTCACCCCTCGAGCAATCTTGAATTTTTTTTTTTTTTTTTTTTTTTTTTTTTTTTTTTTTTTTTTTTTTTTTGAGAATGAGCAATCTTGAACTTAACTTGAGCAAATTTGCAATTTTCCGAATTCTTTTGATGGTATTTTAACAAACTTTCTTACTCAAAACCTAGCTCAAATATATTGAAAACAATTTTTTTTCCGCATGGAATTAATGAACCTAAACCTAAGAAGGAAATAAAGAGAGAGAGAGAAGTTGTTATCCAGCCTAGTTTATAAAGTCTCACATCAAATAGTTAATGCCTTGAAGGATCACATATATTACAAGTTTCAACAATATAAAAAATATTTATGAGTAGGAGTCTTTACCAAATGAGAGCTCTAATTTTTAAGTTGGAAAATATTATACATGTATTATAGCATATTTATTATAAAACTTTGTTAGTAATGAGTTCATCATAAAAAGTAACAATTATAAATTCCACACATATATCGAATCTAAATCTTCTGTCCCACTTTTCCTACTCCACTCTATACTCCACCAATAAATACTTGCCACGTGTTCACCTAATTAATTAAATACTATCATTATTGACTTATTAATATTACAGTTATTAATTAATAGCAGTATTTAATTAATTAGGTGAACACGTGGCAAGTATTTATTGGTGGAGTATAGAGTGGAGTAGAAAAAGTGGGACAGAAGATTTGGATTCCACATATATCTATTATAAAAATTTGGTTCAAGTAATGAGCAATAATTATAACAACTTTGGAGTAATATTGTATAATAAAAGTTGATAAAAGCATATTAATTCATTTTATATTATTGATTTTTATTATGTGATGTACTAAAAAGCTTCATTATGATTTTTTTTTTTTTTTTTTTTGGTTTGTTTGTTTCTTTAATGCTTTGTTATTATGGTATAGTGACGCTTGTTATCATCATCACATCGGTGCGATGGTTACTCCAAAAGTATAAGTGCTTGTGAGGTGTGAGGAGCAAGGGCCGGGCTCAAGTCTCCAAGAGGGAGTTTCACACACATGTATACTTAGATTAGGTGAGAATAGAAATTCTATCTTGTATTAAAAAAAAAAAAACATTTGAAGTTTAATTCGTCCATATTTATTTAATTTTTGAACTTTCATCAATTTTTTATTTTGTTGCATTAGTTGTGTTAATCACTAATGAATTGGCATTGATAGATTCTTGATTGGATCTTACAAAGTTTAGACTTTGTCACTAAGATTTTTCATAAGTATTTGCATTTATATTAAATTTCAATGATGTGACAGCTTTTTGTAAATGTTTTTATTTTTTATTTTTGTTAATTTTGGAATAATGCAGCAAAAAGAATTAATATAGCATATTGGATTGTGTATATATTTTTTTCTTCCATACCTTTTTGTCATTTGAAGGTGCATAAAAAATCTTAGCAATTATGTAATTTTCAAAATCATCCTTTAGATTGTATTCATTCAAATGAAGTGGGAAAATCCATTTTTTTCCTATTTTTTTTTTTCAAATCACATGGGATTCCTTCTCCAATATCAATAGTCATTTTTACAATAAATTCTAAATTGTAGGTTGTTACTGATTGTTATTGTTGGGTTAAAAAAGTAATCTCAGTGCTAAATTCAAATTTGAACCAATAACAACTAACCACCTATGATTTGTTGTGAAAATATTGTAAAAATGTTGTGGACGTAGCATTTCTCATGCATAGTTTAAATAAGTTGCACCTCAATTTATTTTTCAGCAAGATCTCTTGTAGATTTATTTAGGATTTTCTCGGCATCTCGATCAAATATCACAAAATTTGTTTTGTCAATTGCATCAAAAACTTCAATTTGAATCTTGTATCCAAAGTAGTTTGCAATTGTGTATACATATATATAGTAGTTATAGTGAGATAAATATATTATAAATATTTGGAGAGCATCTAGTTAATGTGAGTGTCTCTAACTTTGGGATATTTGTTTTTGTTTCACATTTTGCACACCAAAATGATCCTGCTTGTAGTTTGACATTCCTTTCACAAGTACGCATAAAATGTAATACCAACTCATTGTTGTATCAATGTTACTTATTGTTGCAATACCCTAACAGTTCACATCTTGCAATGAACCTTGAAATTAATATGTATTATTTTTTTAATGTAAATAATATGATGTATTATTATTTTTTTACGTAAATGATGAGTATAATTTGAAATAATTAACAAACATGTTTCGTAAGATCTCATTCAATGCATTTTATCTTTACTATTGTCTTCATATTATTTAAAGATAAATCCTCCTATGAAAATTGTTTTGCATGTATTTTTGGTATTTCTTGTATAGGATCATGTTTTTTACTGTTTCTATCATTGAATTTTTTTAAAGAAAATATTAAGTTAATGACATTTTGTGAGATAGTATATGCTATTTATTAGACTTTTTGTTATTATAAATTTTAGAAATATGCACTTGTCAATTATTTCAACAACCTCAGAGATTTCAAGATATATATATATATATATTTTTTTTTTGTTGCATTGGTCGATGACAGAGAATTTTTTTGCATAAATTGCATAGAACATTATTAATAGACAAAAGTATAACGAATTGAAATTGGGGAAAAATGGAGACTTGATTTCATGAGAATGAGATTTTCTAGAAGTATCATCTATACGTGGGGGAGGAAGAAGAGAGTTTGTAAGAGGGTAAGAGTTTTTGCTTTGATTTACACTTGGGAAGGACGAAATGGGTATTTAGCCATAATTACCCAACTATATAGTTAGTTGGCCTGGTTCAGAAACTATATTATTTAATAGCACCTCGAGTCTCAGAGACTCGAATTGCATACTCACACCTCGACGCTTTGACACTCGGTTTTTATAGTTTGAGCTGGCGTGGTTCCATGTGGCGTCCACATGGAACTCGAGTTTTTGAGACTCGAGGTCCACGTCGACGCCATCTGGCGCTGACGTGGTCGTCCACGTGTTGCCAGTTGGCTCAGACGTGGAACTCGATTTTCAGAAACTCGAGTTTTAATAGGGCTTTTCAAATTAAACGTCTATCTCTGACTTAGTTCCACTCTCACTTAGTCTCTCTCGTCTTCTCTCACACACCATTTCTGTGTCGCCCACCTCACCTCAGCCTCACCTCTGCCGCTCTCTCTCCCTCGCTCACTCACCGTTTCTCCGTCGCCCACCGAAGCTCAGCCTCACCTCAGCCACTGTCTCTCCGTCACTCACTCACCGCATTGTCTCCCTCATCGTCTTCTCTGGCTCGCCGTGTTCTCTGTCGCGCACTGAAGCTGAACCTCACCTCAGCCCCTCACTCTCCCTCACTCACTCACCGTCTCCTCTCCACTCTCGCTCACTCTACTCGGTCTCACAGAACTGAACAAAAAGGTGAGTTGCTTTTTATGGTTTGTGGGTTTGATGATTTTTGTTTTTTTTGTGGGTTTTGTTTTTGTTTTTCAGTTTGATGGTTTGTGGGTGTGATGATTTTTGTGTTTTTGTGGGTTTTGTTTTTGTTTTTCAGTTTGATGGTTTGTGGGTTTGATGATTTTTGTTTTTCAGTTTGTTTTTTTGTGGGTTTGAAGTTTATTGCATTTTGCTGTGACAGAGATTGATAGAGATTGACAGAGATTGATGATCTTTACTGATTAAGCTAACTAGAACCACCTAATCTCTTATACATAACATTTTTTTTCTCCCGGTTCTATAAGACTATAACTAGTTCGTGCAAACAATAGAGGTCTTAAAGTTTTTTATTTTTTAGAATTTGTGAAGTATAATTATAGTAACAAATTAACAAAGAAACTTAAAACGTTAAATGATCAACATCAGATTAGTTGAAGCCTTGAAGGAGTATTTCTAGTTATCTTAAGCTTGCATCATATTTTCTGATAAAAAAAAAAAGAAAAAAAGCTTGCATCATATTCGGGTGCCACAAGCCTAGATCCCCAACAGAGATACTTGATATGGGTTTGGTGGTGAGAGCCTAGGTTGCCAAACCTAAAACTTGTGTCAGAGAATATATAGATCATTATTTCTCAAGTTAGGCTGTGGTTGTATTGGCTGCATGAGAAATGTGGGTGCTTTGGATGCAAATTAAATGATACAGAGACACACTGAAAGCAGGAAGAGTTTCCACATGCATTGGGAACATCATTTATTATTGCTGTTTGACCCTTTGAAAATATTTTTTTGATAGGTACTATATAAAAGAGCTCATGATATTGTCAAGTGGATAAGAGTAAGACTCCAGATGCACAAGCTACCAAATTCTTTAGCTTCATATGTTATAGCTGCATCACCCTTTCTCTGGGTATAACGAGGTACATTCTCTTTGAAACCCTCTGTTTTCAATTATTATATATGCCTCCATGCCTATTAAGCGGGATTGAGTTCCATGATTTGTGTTATTAGATCATGATATTTTGAGATTTATGTTCCTGGATCATGCTATTTTAATATTTTTGGTCTTAGTCCTACTGATTTGCTTCTATTTAATTAAGTATTGTTTGGGGTGGATCTAGGTTCATATTTCAACTTCAAAACCCATAGATTCATGTCTCAAAAATTTATTATTTTTGTTTAATCTTTAAGGGAAGTAATTATCATAAATTTATTTCATAAAACCTAAAATATGACTCTTGGCTGATGTACTTAGCAACCCCCCCCCCCCCTCCCCCCTGTTAAAAATAGAAGAGTCCATAGGCTAATTGGATCGTGAAATAATTCATCAATTGTAGTTTATATGATTATACAATCCTTCATTATTTCTTTTCTATTTTGAACAACCACTCATACAATAATTGAATGACATCCTTGGTCAATAGTCAACAGTCAGTAGTGACTCAATAGCATCAATAATGGCTTCAAGAAAGCCATGCGAAGTTGCGAACACAAAAATTTTCATCTCTTTCCACCTTGCAACAAGGTTCGAGGTAATACTTTCCTCACACTTTCCTGTCCACATCTTGGAACAATTGAATAGGCTCTTTCTTCCGTTGTTTTCAACACTTAACACGAGGCTTTTTTCCATTTCCTGCTGGGATATATGCTACTGATACCCATCCTTGGAACTTTGCTACCGGTCTTATCAGTCTAAAGGGATTTTCAATCAGTATTGAGCAAGCTTAAAAATGAAACAAAGTCACAGTCAATGGCAATGTTAGAAAATTTGGTTTGGGGTGGGGGAGGGGGGGCACGATTAATCTTAATCTTTTTTTTTAATAGATAAATAGTGGGGGAAGGTCGAAACACAAACCTTAGGCACCACAAAGGATGCCATTACCACTAGACTATCGCTTGAACCCGGATTAATCCTAATCTCATATATATGTAAAAATAAAATAAATTATTTTATCCAAACATTAAAAGAAGAGTCATCCAAGTATACACAACGCATACAGCCAGCTGGGGATCAATACAATCAAGAACACAAATTAAAAGCATCCATCAAATCATAAATCAAAGAGACAGTATGGCTTTCTACACTAGACATCCAATCTAATAGCGTTATAAAAAAATAGAAGTTTTAGATCAATTACATATTTTATATATATATATATATATATATGTATAATGTTATGTAATAAATTATATATATTGCATCTAAACAGCACAAAACTACAAACATAAGGAAAAAAGTTTATGTCATTATCATTCATAAGCATATACTTTGAAGAATTCTTTTTATGTTTTTTTTTTTTATTTTTTTATTTTTTTTTTTATTTTTAATTTTGAATTGCTTTTAGATGTAAAAGAATATCATATAAGTATAAATATTTCTTCTTCTTTTTTAAATTACATATCATGTACTCTATGATTTATAAGCCGTATGAATATTAATGAAACATCTGTTCATCCATTTGCCAAGATTGTGATTAAATCAATTATAAATCGTAGATGCGCAAAAAAATAATTGAAAACTACATGGCAAAATAAGAAATGTTTCACACTGAAGAGATATTATTACATTTTATACTAAAAAAGACTTAATGCTAAATTTCAAACAGATTTCAGAGATGAAAGACATCCAAGTTTAAACTTCATATGCCCAAAAAATATTTATAGAAGAAAAATGACTTGGAAATATTTAACCAGAAGTTTACTTATACAGATTATTTAAGAAAGAAAAGGAAATGAGAGTAATATTAATACATTTTAACTCTATAATATAGACCATGCATAAAGCATATCTGCAACTGCTACCGTTGACGGAATATCTCTATAACGTATGGGCTTTGATAATTTATTCATTTATAAACTGACAGTATCTTTGCTGTCTTCAGCAGTTAATGCAGTGTTCATATTTCAAAGAAGATGATCTTTGTAATCTTTATTCAACCAAAGAAATCAATGGCACGCCAATGATCATTTACTATAAAATATTTGACTAAACTAGTATAATATTTAATAGCACAATCAATTAACTAGATCAACATTAAAAAATAGAGAAAGAAATCTCAGTTTGATCGGTCAAGATGTTGAAAATGTGGTCATCGGAGAAGATGCTCTATAAATGCTTTACTCCAAAGCTCTTGTAGAGAGTTTAGTAAAGGATGAGCAGGCTGTCACTAGCTCATAAACATACAAACAAGTCTAGGTCTTGCTCTCCATGTGAAAGAGTATCTTTCTTGTCTGATATAAACTTTAGATGAATTATGTCACCTTTTTTTTATGCTTTTCACCTTCAACAACGGTTTGACAAATGGACCTATTAACAAAGACCAAATACTAATCCAGCTATGTCATGATAATCACCTAATTTAACATAATTTACTCCTTTGTCCTTTAAGTCTATGACTGTTTCTGTATGATTTTAATTATAAGAAGAAGAAACCTTCACTAATTTTCTTGAAAATTCTCTGGTCAAACTTCTTTCACCTACAACATTGTTGTCCTATTAGGGTTCAAAGTTCAGAAGGAAAATCCTTTGTGTGTTCATTCAAATTGTCTATGCCGCCTGATCCCAAGAAAACTTCTCAAAGTCCCTTTTGTAGTCAATCAAATTTTCAAATTGCATGGCTATTCATGTATAGGGATAGGGCTACCTTTATGAACCGTTCCGGTTTGACTAGAGAGAAAAATTATTTATAATAATCTATTTAGTAAACGAATCAAGCTCATGCGTAACTTTTGGCTCAACTATTAGATGAGACAAATTTAAATATGATAATGAATTCATGAGCAATTTCTAATTTAGATATATCTCACACAATTTCTATAATATATACTCCACAGACACACACACACATATATAACACATTAATTTGACACATTTTTTCTAAAAATTAGCACACACTATCTATATTTAAAAATATCTCACATATCTCTTATTCATTTTTTCTGCACAAACTTTTATATTGTCTCTCCCTTCGTTCTCACCCTCATTTCTCTCTATGTCAAAACTGTGTTCTACAAAATTAATCTTTGGTTGCCATGCAGATCTGGCTGGATGCCACGTGGCTGCCATGCAGATCTCGAGTCTCAAAAACTCGAGATCTGTCTGGATGCCACATGGCATCAGCCCACGTCAAACCACGAAAACCGAGCGTTAAAAGGTCGAGGTATGAGCACTGAATTCGAGTCTCTAAAACTCGAGGTGTTAGTAATTTATATTGTTTCCAAACTGTGTCAACTAACTAAATAGTTAGAGAAAAAAAAATACTTACCTATTTATACCCACTTGGGAAGGGTCAAACTTTGGTCATAATATGTAAGGTAATAAATGGGCTTGAATTTTTCATAAGGCCTGGTCTACTTTTAAAAGGTAGTCCATTTTGTAGTGAATAACTTTTGGTCTAATTGTCAAGAACAGCTCATATTTATATATATAATAATAATAGGTGAAGCTGAGAGAAACTCCAATTAAAATTCCAAATTAGAGTTCCAATTTTATGCCATGTGTCCTAAATTATTTATTCTTAAAGGGTTTTATTTCTTAATTTTAGAATCAAATGTGGGACCAGATCATAAATATTCATCCAAGTGAGTTATTAAGTACAAAAACCAAAGAGTCTAAAATAAATGAATCGTAAAAATAATTTTTTTTTTAAAAAAAGTGCTTCACAATAATTAAAAAAAAAAAAAAAAAAAAACAATTTACATTTTATACCTAATAATATCCTTACAAAATTTCTTAAAAAGTTAACAAGATATAAAAATGACTATCAATAGTATTTAAATTATATATATAAGAATTATATTATGCATCTTATTGTATATTTTTAAGTGTATTCATGCATATGCATAGAGTTACAAGCTAGTTTGATATAATAGCAAAAAGAAGTTACTATGATCTATTGGTAACAGTAAAAAATACTTAATAAAAAGAAGTAAAAAATGCTAAATTTATATAATAGTAAAAATAAGTTACTATGATCTATTGGATAACAGTAAAAAAAACTTAATGAAAAGAGGTAAAAAAAAGGTTAAATGCAACATTAGAGTGCCACGTGGTGGGACTTCATGCACTCTCACATGAGGTCTCTGCTTTTATATATATAATTAGTCGCTAACCCGTGCGATGCACGAGAAAGCTACCAATTTTTTTTAATTAAAAATAAATAAAAATTAAGATGAACCTCCAAATAACTAAATATAAAATAAAACCAAATAACTAAATATAAGAGTTTAATTCCTCTCTGTTTCAATTTAAAACCAAATTGCGCATAAAAGTAAAAAAATTTCCTTTGTTCCAATACGTCTTTAGTACCAAAATCACAAATTCATTAAAACCAACTTGTGCATGGAAAATCTTAGAGATTGAAAGACAACTTTAAAGTGTTTTTTGTATCTTCTTCCTTTGTTGCTTTGTAGTAGTCCCTGAATATGCCCTTTTGTTTTCCTTGAGTATAGATGTTGGTGTGAGTTGCACATTGCTTTGAACATCAAGTTTTTGAATTTTTGTAGAATCACCATCTTCTTCAATTAATAAGTTGTTGCTACATTCATTTGAAGTATCACTGATGTAAGCCTGGCAATAGAACAAGTTGAGGAATGTATTACAACATATAAATCTTAAATATCATATTTGTAATTTTGCTAAATTAAAGAATACGTACTTTTGTCATTTTATCAAGCTGAATTGTTTTGTCAGCTTCTTCAAAAGAGTCAAAGTTTCTTGACGGTGTAGAATTCTCATCCATAGTTGAGATTATAGACATTTAGTTGTATTTGGAAAACAAATTGTTTTCCTTTTAAATTTTCTATTTGCACAGGAAGGATGACTTCATCAGGCTCCCAACAAAAGTAACATTTTTCAAATTGTACACTGACAAAGTTGGAATGGATAGGATAAGATTGGCTTATGAACAAATACTTTAACTCAATTACATCAGTGGAAACCCAGATAGGTACAAAAAACTGATAAATTATTTACACATAAAATAAATAAATAAAGAAGGGAAAAGAAAAAGAAACAAAGGATTGAATAAAATGGCACATCATTGCTATTAATAATGAAAATATAGATTGACATATGAAACATGTTTCTCAGACCAATGATAGAAACTTAGTTGTCCATAATCAACAAATACATGCAATTATTGATATCTGATTTATAATCAAATACGCGTCACTACTATCAATAATGAAAAAGAAATAGATTGACAAATGACACCTGCTTCTCAGACCAAAACTATTAAACATGCACAGGGGGGCCCACTGTTCTTCCCAAAAAAGTTTATTTCCACTATCATGAAATTATTTTTTGTATAAACCTGATGTCGCGGAAGCCTGAAGAAGAGCACACGCAATGCTCTCTTGGTGAAATAGAAACTAAACGGTTAGTCTCTGGTAGTAAACCTCGAATCCACGAGGGGTTTCCCTGAATCCACAAGGAGATAAAAACTGGAATCCACCAGTAGAGAAAATTGACAAAATGTCTGTGTTTATTGATAATAGTCTATTTTGCCTCTGACGGCTACAAAACATATAAATACTAAGCAAAAACGTTTAAAACCCTAATTCACACTTATTAAGCAATTAGGTGACAAAATTACCGAATTTTACCAAAAATGGCAAAATTGAGTTAAACGCAGAATTATAAACTACTGACTTTAAGGGTCGTCCCAAAACAGACGGGACTTTATTCTGACTTTTAAACTAAAAGTTATTAAGGAAAAACAAATATTACTATAAATAGCAAAAACATTGTTTTCGGGGCCTTAACGAAGGAATTTGCCTAAAATTTGGCGACATTCATGGGTCATGAATCTGGATCAGAACGCCGTTTCCCTTCAACCTGCCAAATTTCATGCAATTCCGACACTGTTACCTCTTACGGCCCCCTACTGGCACCCCCCTTTGATCTTGCGTTGTGACTTCCTGCACCCTTGCTGCTCCAAGAAGGCATGTGATGTCTGTTCTACATCAAAACCTAGATAGAATCCTTCCTATGAAACATTAAATCCAACTAAACTGAAAATACTCAAAGAGAACACGAAATTAAAACTCAAAAGAAGAATATCAAAATTCAATGTTCTTAAACCCCTGCCATTCACAAAAAGTTGAAATTAAATTGCTAAGACTAAGTCTATGTTCAATATCAACCCCACCATAAAATGCCCTATCAAATCAGCAAAAATCTAATGTAATGAGACTTTACAATTGTAGACTCACTATTCATTTTCAATAATACATTGAAAAACACCAAGTCACCTTTAAATCACAAGACAATTCATAATCACACCATGAAATAAATGATAATCAAAATCTAAAGCATTATTTCCTATCTTGAAACTAAGCTTGAGCATTATGGGTAAAAGTCAGTGGTTGCTTTATTGAATGATTTATTATCTCTTTTTCCTTTTACTGCCTTCTCATTTTTTTCATGGTGTAGGATGATCTGTTCTTCCTATTTGACTCTCATCTTTTCCTCTAAACCTATATGCAAATCAATTTATTTAGTAAAAAATGTTCATTGACACATCATTAACATATTGATAGATCTGGAACTTTTTATTAGCATCAAGCAAGCAACCACAACCCATATTAACATTTTTCACTAAGTCCATAATTTTGTTAAGAACCTATAGTTCTTGACCAATTGGAGTGATGAAGTGTGTCAACTGTGAATTGTAATGGCTGATTCAAGTTAGCTTGGCCTCCTAAGAATTGGGGGGAAAGATTAGAGAACAAAAGAAAGTAAACTTAGATTATTATTCTCCTGATATTCTTTCTTACAATCATTGCAGCCTTTTAAACTAAGCTCCAACTAAAACTGATTAACTAACTCCTAATCTATCACATGCTCTATAATACATTGAGCACATGCCTAATTAGTCAGTTCATCTATAACAGAATGTGACCTACCAATAACTACCAAAACATCCTAGGACTTTATATCAATTCCTAGTACAGTGCTAACAGCAATCAAGTATCACAATACAGCTAACACTAAGTACACCAGAAGCATAATGCATATAAGCATAGTACAGTGCTAACAGCTACCAAGTATCACAATACAGCTAACACTAAGTACACCAGAAGCATAATGCATATAAGCATGTACAATAACAACAACAACGCACAAACAACACTAGCACTTAGGATATTAGCACAAAACAGCAATGTACACAGGTAGTAAGACCAGCAAATTGTAATACCTTTGACATGATACCCACTGAGAAAGCATCAAACAGGGGCCAAAAAAACCCCTTTCACAAACCTTTTTTTTTAAAGGGATAGATAATAGGTCATACATAATCAATGGATTTCTGGCAAACTATGATGAACTAAACTACTAAGGTCAAAAAGTAAATTCCCACAAGCAATGAATCAAAGGACAGTAACACAAGTATTAAGTGGTTAAACAAAGAGTAGAATCACTCACCAAGAAGATTAGGATTCATGCTATAGCTGTAGATTTTCTAGGCCCTATTCCTTATGCAATACAAAAAAAAATTCTAAACCTGTTGAAATTATCTTCTAAAATTATATACCATATGGATAAAACCAAGTCCAAGTTCAATATCAATCTCACAACCAATGGTCAAACAATCAATAAAAATTTCAAATACACAATCTCAAAGTATTAGAAATTAAAATTCCTTATGAATTTTGAATTTAAATCCCCAAACTATACACTAAAATCAAGTTTTGAAGCGGTAGCCACATGAACCCAAATAAAAATTCATAAACAATGTAATGAATAACTAACCTCAATGTACTCCACACCAATAACTCCACCTCGCTCAGTTTCCACTAAACAAATTCAAACCCATAGCTCAGTTTCCACACAAAAACAATTCAAATTGACCATAGCACAGTTTCCACACAAAAACATATATTCAAATTGATTATGTAAGTGTGTGCACAAACTCAATTACAAATACAAAGAGAAGCATAGCTAAAACTACAATTCAATCAACTCTAGAATACAAAATAGGCTGGGGTAAAAAATAAACCATGAAGCTGTATGCTAAAACTAATATAACTAAACTAAAATTCAAAAAAAGCTAAGGAATACCATTCCTTTAACCTTGATTCGAATGGAGGAAAAGAATGAAGAGAAAGGCAATAGCAATAAACCTAGAAATTGAATAGCTATGAAAAAAAAAAAAAGAAGAAAAAACACTAATAAGAATCAACTATTTATAAGATAATAGTTATAGAGTCCTAATAGTTATAGAGTTCAGATTTAGAAAAAAAAAAAAAATATATATATATATATATATATATATATTATAGGTTTATAAGATAATACCTTTCGGCCGGTTTCAACGGGCTGGGTTGGGTGTATTTCCAACCGACATAGTTGATGGGCCATGGGCTGGATGAGACCCATGGCAAATGGGGCGCCATTTCTGGGTTGTAGAGCTTGCATGTGGGTGGTCTGAGGAAGGAGCTCAATCTCTGTTCGATGTTTATGGGTTTGTGGGTATGGTGGGCATGGTGGGTTTACTGGGTTATCTGTGGCCATGGGCTTGATGAGACCCGCAGCAAATGGGGGGCCGTTTCTGGGTTGTAAAGGTTGGATGTGGGTGGTTTGTGGTAAATCGGTGGTCTAAGGAAGGAGATCGAGGCTTCGGTTTGTGGGTATGGTGGGTTTGTAGATGTGATGCAATGTGATACGATGCTTGATTTGTTATTGGTTGGAAGTATATGGGTCTAATCGAGAAGGAGTTGGTAGAGGGTTGAGGAAGAACATGGGGATGGTAGACCATCGTGTTGGTAGAGGACTGAGGAAGAAGATGGGGATGGGAAAGGCATAGCTTACGCTTTTTTGTTTATTTCAGTGTCGTGTTTATGTCGTTTCTTTTTTTTGGTTTTGGTTTTATTTTTTTTGTTTTTTTTTATTTTTTTTAATATTGTGCTGACGTGGAAAATTGTGAGAACTTCAAAAGTTTTGGTTTTATATATATATATATATATATATATATATATTGATGATTAATTGATGTGATCTCAAAGTCCCCCAAGAACCAACAAAAAAAAAAAAAATGTGAACTTAGAAGTTTGAATATAAAATCAAGTATTAGTATTTACCATTTTAAAGCAACATGCAAATTTTCTGTAGTTACTTGAAAAGAACACAATTGCTTAGGGACCTTTGATTTCACACGATGGGTCTTTTGTTTGATTATATTTTTCCCTATAAACATAAGCTTAATAGTTCGGAAGTACAAAACCATTATGAATTACAAGTCCGGCTCCAGGGTATAACTTCAAAAAGATTCTCTCTTTTATTTTATTTTGTTTCCATCTTTATCATTTCAATTCAAATTATACAGAAGAGAAAACAGTAAATCAATCCATTATACATGGTCTTCCATTTCCTGGGCCATAAATATAATTTTTACAAGGCAACTCACATTTTTAGGCACCAATGTCTTGCCCTATAGCACAGTTAGGATGGTATTTATAATTACACCCTTGACAACAGTAAGGCCACAAAACTCCCCAAAAACCGCACTTTCTGCAAGCATATAGCTTAATGTTTTGGAGAACTAGATCATAATTCACATGGAGAGGATGCTTCACCTTCCTAGGCCAGTCCATTGCCATTTCCTCAGTTTGTGTTTCAACTTCTAGTATATGCTCATCAGTAAAAGGATATGCATCAGCACCATATAGCAAAATGACATCTTTTGCTTTCCTTGTTATGAGGTTGCCAGTTGGTCCAAGAGCTATGACAGCAGGGAAATCCCTACGATCGATTTGGAAAGCAAGTTTTGCAAGATTTATCCTCCTGTCACCACATGGGAGTCCTAGCCATGGGACTCTAGAAAATAATTCATGAAAATTGTAGCCCTTTTCATCTAAGATGTGTATTACTTCAAATGCATCATCCTTTGCCTTAATTTCATTATATACATTTACAATCAACTTTTTGACCATTTCACTTCCTAAATCTCCGGGAGTGTTATGTGAGAAAAAAAAGAAGAATGTTCTTGTCGAGCACAGTCCTGCGTCTGTGAAGAAGAAGCCCAAGCCCACTATGTCTATGAAGAAGAAGCCCAAACATGAAGAAGAAGAATAGTAAATGTGCCGTTTCACTTAATACCAAACGCAACGTTTTGTTTTACTGAGGCTTGTTTTGTTTTAAGTAAAACGGTGCGTTTGGTTTTGTTCAAAGGGATGTTGGATTAGGCGCAAGATTTAGCTGGTGGTTTAGCTTAACAGGTTTAACAACTTTCCACTTTTTCAGGAGTTAGATCAGCATAATGTGGGCAGTTAACTTAATTAATTTGGTGTATATAAAGTGCTCTGTGAGCCTTACTGATCATTATGTAATTCAAGATTATCAATACCAGTTTCCAGATTCATCTTTTCTCTCTCTCTCTCTCTGCTTCTTTCTTTGACTTTCTCTCCCTTTCTCACACTTTCTTAGAAATTTTCTTTTCTATATTTGTTGCTGTGATTGTTGACTTGTGTTCACTATTACTTAGTTTGTGATACTGAGTTTTTCATCATGGTATCAGAGCACGCTACTACCACTGCTACTCAAGCTTCGTCAATGGCGAATTCAAGCTCAACAATGGCTTCGTCTTCATCAACCTCAGTCTCTTCAATGTTAGTAGGTTCAGCTGCTAATCTAGTAAATTAGCCTCTTTTACTTCTATCTAATATTCAAATATGATGACAGTGAAGTTAGATAATAGCAATTATATTGTTTGGAAACACCAAATCACCATGGTTCTTGAAACCTATTCTCTGTATGAGTTGCTTGAAGAGCCTCAACTAATTCCTGAGAAATTTCTCAAAGATTTATCTGGTTCATATACTACAATTGTGAATCCAGATTTTCAGATTTAGAAGTCTAAGGAAAAGGCTTTGCTTACCTTTATAAGTTCAACATTATCACCCACTGTTCTTGCACTCATTGTTGGATGTGCTTCTGCTGTGGAAGTTTGGAAGGTACTTGAAAACAGGTTTTCCTCAGTTTCAAGATCTCATACTTGAATCTTAAGAGTGAGCTACATAACTTGAAGAAGGGAAGTGATACTGTTGATGTGTATCTTCAGAAAATTAAAGTTGTAAGAGACAAGTTACTAGCAGTTGGAGTAATTATTGATGATGAAGAATTGCTCCATATTGCAATTAAGGGACTACCAAAAGAGTATAATGCATTTAGATCAGCAATTAGAACAAGAAGTACTCAGCTTGGTTTTGATGAGCTTTCAACTATGCTAAATGCAGAAGAAAAGTCTCTCAATGAAGATATAGAGGTTAAAGATTCTATCTTTGCCTTGGCTGCATCAACTAATCAGAAGCCTAATAACAATGGTTTTAATCCGAATCACTATAGAGGAAGTGGCAGAGGAAATTTTAACAATAGAGGAGGCAAAGGTGGTAGAGGCTTCAATGGTCAACCTTCACAATTTCATCCTTTCAATCATTTTCAACAAGGTCAATCTAGTTCTAGTGGGATTAGATCTGATAGGCCTATATGTCAAATTTGTGGGAAGCTTGTTCATTTGGCTGTGGATTGCTGTCACAGGATGGACTATGCTTATCAAGGCAAGCATCTACCTACAAAGCTTGCAGCAATGGCTACAGCTTCTAATGCTAGCCTCACTCAAGATCACCCCTGGCTTGCTGACAATGCAGCCATTGATCATGTAACAGCCATTCTTCACCATTTAAGCTTCCCAAAGCCCTACACCACACAAGATCTCCTTACAGTTGGTAATGGTCAAACCTTGCCTATCACACATACTGGTACAGCCTTCATTCCTACCTCTTTCTTTGATATTCAGCTTAATAATGTTCTTAGAGTGCCATCCATTGCATCCAATCTTGCATCTATTCATAAATTGTGTCATGACAATAATTGCTAGTGCTATTCTGATGAAAATATCTTTTCAATCCAGGCCTTGGACACGAGGAGAATTCTCTACCAAGGCAAGAGTGAAGATGGTGTCTATCCCATCTATCCTCATCAAGCATCTCAACTTTCCTTGTCTCCAAAAGCTTGTCATAAGGCTTCCTCTGTGGCATATGAGACTTGGTCATCCTAATGACCAAGCTCTCCACTGTTTGTTTCCTAAGATCAATTTTGTATAGAATAATATCAATGATATTGATCAATCTTGTGTTCACTGCTTGTATGGTAAAATGCACAATATTCCTTTTACAAATTCTTAGTTTAAGGCTTCTTTTCCCTTTGAACTTGTGCATTCTGACTTGTGGGGCCCTGCTCCTATTGTTTCTGTCAATAGCTTTAGATATTATATACTGTTTGTTGATCATTATTCTAGATTCAGTTGGCTTTATCCACTAAAATCTAAATCTGAAACCTTTACTAAATTTGTTCATTTTAATGCTATGGTGAGAAATCAATTTTCATTAAAAATCAAGACTTTTAGATCTTATGGAAGAGGTGAATTTACTTCCAATGAATTCAAATCTTATTTGTCAAACCATGTTATTAATCATCAACTGTTTTATCCTCATACACCTTAACAAAATGGGGTTGTTGAGAGAAAACATAGGCACATCATTGAGACTGTCATTACTCTTTTGACTCAAGCTTCCTTGGACTATTCTTTTTGGACTTTTGCAGCACAGACAGCTATGACTTTAATTAATTTAATGCCTACAGCTGTTCTGAATTGGAAATCTCCTTGGTCTAAACTTTATTCCACTTCACCTGATTTGACTCATCTCAAAATTTTTGGTTGTGCCTATTACCCTAACCTTAAACCTTACACGGCTCATAAACTTAAATCCAGAACTAGGGAATGCATCTTCATTGGTTATCCTACTCACTGTAAAAGGTATTTGTGTCTTGATCCTCATACAAATCGGGTTTACGCTTCCAGACATGTGCTTTTCAATGAGTCCAAATTTCCTAGTCTCTTACCTGTTACATCTGGTTTTACCACTTCTCATAACACTATTCCTCCAATCTGGTTGTCAAATCAGCTCTTTTTCCATTTTACCAACTAGTCTTCCTTGCTTGGTCCTTATCCATCTTCTGTTTCTTTGTCCAATATCACTTTTGTGTCTAATACTCCTACTATATTACCTACACCTGATTCCATATCAGCTACCCTACCTGATCCTATACCAGCTACACTCTTTGATCCCATGCCTGATCCCATACCAGCTACACTACTTGATTCCATACTAGCTACTTTACTTGTGCCCACTTCAAATTGCCATCCTATGCAAACCAGGTCCAAAAATGGGATTACCAAGCCTACCTCCAAACTTTGTTATAAAGCCACTATTGACTACACCTACACTGAACCCCCTTCCTATAAGGTGGCTGCTAAATATCCTATGTGGTGTGAGGCTATGAATGCTGAATTTCAGGCTCTCCAAAGACAACAAACCTGGTCTCTTGTTCCTGCTCCTCCTCATGTTAATTTAGTTGGATTGAATAGTGATGGTACTATTTCTAGATACAAGGCAAAGCTGGTTGCTAAGGGCTTCCATCAGCAGGCAGGTGTGGATTTTCATGAGACTTTTAGTCCTGTGATTAAACCAGCTACAGTGAGACTAGTACTAGCTATTGCTATGAGCTGTCAATGGGATTTGAGGCAACTTGATGTGTCAAATGCTTTCCTTCATGGCTATCTCAAAGAAGAGGTTTATATGAATCAACCCCTTGGCTATGTTGACTCTACTCATCCAAATTATGTTTGTAAATTACATAAGTCTCTTTATGGCCTCAAACAGGCACCCAGGGCATGGTTTGAGAGGTTTGCATTTCATTTGCTTCATATGGGCTTTGTTGCTTCTATGGCAGAAAGTTCCTTATTTGTTTACTGCTCTGATCATACCATCATCTATCTTCTATTGTATGTAGATGATATAATTGTTACTAGCAATGATTCCACTCAGATTCACAATTTGATTACAGTTCTTGGGATGGTGTTTGAGCTTAAGTATTTGGGGCCTCTTAATTACTTCTTGGGCATTCAAATTACTAGGACATCTTATAGTCTCACCCTCACACAGTCCAAATATGCCTCTAACGTGCTTCACAGATTCAATATGGAAAATTCCAAGCCTACTAAAACGCCCTCATGCCCTTCCACAAGGCTAGTTCCTCATGATGGAGTCACACTTTCTGATCCTACTTAGTACAGGAGCATGGTTGGTGCTCTCCAATATCTGACCTTCACTCGTCCAGATATAGCTTTCAGTGTGCATCAATTATGTCAGTTCATGAGTCATCCTACTACTACACATCTTGAGGCTGCTAAACGTGTTCTCCGTTATATCAGAGGCACCTTATATTTTGGGATTTCTTTTACTTCAAGCCCATTAACTCTCATTGCCTTTTCAAATTCAAATTTGGCTGGAGATCCTACAGATAGGCACTCTACTATAGGCTTGGTTGTTTTTCTTGGGCCTAATTCTATATCCTGGTTTGCTAAGAAGCAGAGTACTGTTTCCCATCCATCAACAGAGGTTGAATATCGTGTTTTGGCTACCACAACAGCTGAATTATCTTGGTTGCATACTTTGTTTAAGGAGCTTCTTATTTACCTATCTCATATTCCAATCATTTGGTGTGATAATGTTTCAGCTATTGCATTATCTGCTAATCCAGTCTTCCATTCTCGTACCAAACATCTTGAGGTCGACTATCACTACACTCGAGAGAAGGTTCTTCGCAAACAATTACAAATTGGATTTGTTTCAGGTTGGGATAATTTTGCAGATATTTTCACTAAGTCTCTTTCTGCTTCTCTGTTTCATGTTATTCGTTCCAAACTTCTGGTTGATTCCTCCCCCATCAGTTTGAGGGGGGATATTGAACACAGTCCTGCGTCTATGAAGAAGAAGCCCAAGCCCACTATGTCTATTAAGAAGAAGCCCAAACATGAAGAAAAAAATAGTAAACGCGCCGTTTCACTTAATACCAAACGCAACATTTTGTTTTACTAAGGCTTGTTTTGTTTTAAGTAAAACGATGTGTTTGGTTCTGTTCAAAGGGATGTTGGATTAGGTGCAAGATTTAGCTAGTGGTTTAGCTTAACCAGTTTAACAACCTTCCACTTTTTCAGGAGTTAGATCCGCATAATGTGGGCAATTAACTTAATTAATCTGGTGTATATAAAGTGCTCTTTGAGCCTTACTGATCATTATGTAATTCAAGATTATCAATACTAGTTTCCAGATTCATCTTTTCTCTCTCTCTCTCTCTCTGCTTCTTTCTTTGACTTTCTCTCCCTTTCTCACACTTTCTCAGATATTTTCTTTTCTATATTTGTTGCTGTGATTGTTGACTTGTGTTCACTATTACTCAGTTTGTGATACTGAGTTTTTCATCAGTTCTTGCCCATGAGATCGATCACTAGAATCTTTCATGCCGGAAAAAGCAATTGTCATTAACTAAAAGGGAAAAGAATCCTCTTCATTTGAAAAGAATATGTCATCCATGAAAATGCAGACTGCCAAATGAGCATATTAGAACAAATAATCGACTTAATATTGGGGAAAAAGAAGAATAGTTTAAGATACATTCATTGCTACTGAACATATGATCTTACCTTGGCTCCATCTTTATTAATCACAAAATCTTTCTCCCACGAAATAAAAACTGACTCAAGTGTACATGCTTCAACTCTTGCTCTTACCATCCCTGCAAGTTCTGCATATATTTCTGATGTAAATGGAAACACATTATTGTATCCATAATTTTCAATGACACTAACAACATTATAATTAACTATCTTTCCACCTGGACCAAAAACCATTTGAACAGTTTAAGGTGGAATGTTAAAATAACAAGCCAATTTCTCCAAGCATTTGCCCTTGTATGGCATTGAAAACCATTGTGTGCCTCCAAAATGTTTCTTGAAATCATAGTAAGTTACATCAAGGGGAACTAACACAATCTCAAGATTCACTTCCTTCTTCTTCAAGTACTCATAAAGGTTTATGACCTCACAATATAATTCATATTTTTTGTAAGTTTTGTAACTTGAAGAGAATAAATATAGTCCAACAAATTTCCCTTCAAGCTCAAAGATAGGTACCTATTATACACATGGAAAGGTTCCATTTTCAGTATAGAACATGAAAGAGGGTTAATAATTAAAACAGAATGCCACACATACCATCTTTCAGTTATATGACATCAGAAAATCACATGAGCAGGAGAGCAGAGCAGATCTCAATGACTGATTTGTTGTATTTGATTTATCTTCCCTTGCCACATCTTTGAAAGCATAGGTGCAGCTCTAGGGCCGCCACACCCACACTTGACGTGCACTGATGTGGCGTGCGATGGTCGACGCCGTTGACCGTGCGTCCATGCTGCGTCACTTTTCTTTCCTTTTTTTTTTTTTTTTCTTTTTTTCATTTGTGGATTTGTGCCGATTCAGGCTGAATTCGCATCGGACCGTGCCGATTCAGGCCGAATTGGATTGTATCGGCCAATGACCGAAACAGGTTGAAAAGGGCCGAAATCGACTTTGAATTAGGCCAAAATTCTAGTAAAAATAAAAATAAAATAAAAAATTTATGCAAAACTCACCGTTTTGAACTTTGAAGCACTCTGCCTACTGCCTCTCTCATTATCTCACTCTTCGTCTCCCCTTTCTCACTCCCTAACCCACGGTCACTCACTCAGAAGTCAGAATCTCTCCTTTACCTCATTGCCCAAGCTCACTCTTCATCTCTCGATCTCAATCTCTCCATCATGGAATGTTTTAGTTTCAAACTAGTGGGTTATATTATAATTTATGAATATCATGTTTTAGTTATTATCTACTATTGCTCTTAAATTGGTATATGTTTATATAATGTGAAAAAGTATGCTTAGCAATATATAAAAAATATAAATAAAAATATTTTTAATAATTTTTTAATTGCCGCACCCTACTTTTTCAAAAATTACCGAGTCCTGCACCCGCATCCGCACCCGCACTTGAATCCGAATATGCACCTGTGGTTCGTAACAATGATCTTTCCACTCAAGCTGTCAATTTTAACCTGTGCATTTCAAAATTAAGTCAATTACTAAAATATAGTTCATGTGTACATAATTCCAAGACATAGAATAAAGATGACCCTTGTTAAAAATAAAATAAAATAATGTTCCTGATCGTGATGGTACGAGGTTTTTTTTAAAGTACTGATGTTTTCTTAAACTTATAAGACTACATCAAAATATTATTTGAGATGCAAAAGAAAAAAAAAATTACCTATTCTCCATTGTTCGGGATGAGGAAGTCCCTTTGGGGAGTAGCAAGGATGGATTTGATGTCACACTGAAAATTAGGGGTGACAAAGTAAACCCAAACCCATTTGCCCACCCAAACCCATCCATTCTAATTGAACCCAAACCCACCCAATTATTAGTTGGGTTAAATGGGCATCAACCCAATTAGACTCAATGATTATTGGGTTTTAACTAAAAACCCATTGAGGCCCATTTAACCCAAAAACAATATATCCAAATTCAACCTAGCCCTTCTCATTAAAAAAAAAAAAATACCAACCCTCAGCTTAGACGTTTCAGTGTTTCAATTTTCATTTCCTTCATTTTCTCGGCCTCCAAACACTTCTTTCTCTCTCGCTTGCTCTCTCTCTTTCTCTCTCTAGCTCTCACAGAGAACAATGAGGCACAACAAACACAGCACAGAGACCACCGACTCTCACTTCTTAGGAACCATATCTGCCTCCTCCATTCAAAACCTCCTTCCTAGCCAAAATTTTGATATTCTCTCTTATCTCTTTCAATTCGTAGACTCTGAATTTTCGATTCTTCCGAGAAACAAAGTCTTTTGGTTTTTTCACTTCACAGGTGAGTTTTGTTGCTCTGAGTTAGATCCATTTTTGTACTACTTCTTAGCCTTTTTTTTTTTTTTTTTTTTTGCATGTTTGAATTGATTGGTTACTAATTTATATACTTTGATTGGTTGCTGAGAAAATACTGGAAATGAAAAGGATGCTATTTTTTTTATTTAATTTCTTTATAATGAACAAAAAAAAGGGTCAAAATGAGTCTAATAGTATCTTCTGATTTTTTTTTTTTTAAGTATAATTTTTACAATACTGATGTATAAATGCTGTGATTGGTTGTTGAGAAAATTTTTGTAAATGAAAAGGATGCTAATTTTTCTTATTTATTTAATTTCTTTATATTGAACAAAAAAAAAGTTTAATTTAAATTTGATTTTCTTTCTTTCTTTGAACTCAGAGACTTTGAATTTTAGTTTCGCTGGAAAGAAGTTTTGGTTTTCACTTTTCAAGTGAGTTTTGCTATGAGATAAATCCATTTTGTTCTAGCAAATTTCTGCTTCTGATTAATTTTTTTTTTTTTTTTTTAACATTTGTGCATGTTTGAATTGTTTGGTTATTGATGTATACTTTGATTGGTTGTTGAGAAAATACTGGAAATGAAAATGATGCTATTTTTATTTATTTATTTATATTGAACCAAAAAGTAGGTCAGAATGAGTCTAATAGAATGCGTCAAAATGGTCCTTTTCACTTTAATGGCATTTTGATAATTGGGTAATTGGGTGAGTTGGGGTTTACCCATAATAATTGGGTTGGGTTGGGTTGGATTTGGGTTAGAAGCAATTAGTTAAATAGGTTTTATATACTCAACCCAATTATACCCACCAAAAACCCACCCAAACCCACTTATTTGACACCCCTACTGAAAATCATCTTCAACTATTGCTACTTCTTCATCCTCCATAATTGTTACTGAAATACAAAAACTGTACTTCCGGATGATTATTTACCCAATGATAAACTCAAACGCACAATTTATTTTGCAGCCCTGTCTAAGGCCTCATTTGGGAGGAGGGAATAGAATGGAATGGAAAGAAATGAAAAGAATAATTTTAGAATATTCTTCCCTTCCCTTGTTTGAGAGTTTTAATGGAGTGAATGAAAAGTCCATTCCCTTATTTGGGAGTTTAAGTGGGAGGGAATGGAATGGGTAGGAGGGAACACTCATTCCTCTCTATTCCCTTAAAACCTCAAATTTTCATTCCCCCCGAAATTGGGAGGAATAAGAGGGAATGAAATTAGATTTAATGATTTTTTTTACTAAAACTCCCAAAATACCCCTATATATTCAATCATTTATTTAAAATAGAGGTCTAATAGTAATATTGTCATAAAATGATTCCATTCCATTCCTTCTATGTTGCTCCCAAACAAGATTATTTACATTTCATTTATTTTCATTCCTTTATTTCAAAACATCCAATCAAGGTTACTTAATTCCATTTCATTCATTTCCCTTACTTAAAGACATTCCATTCCATTCCATTCCTTTATGATCATTCAATTCCATTTCATTCCCTTATGAACTCCCAAACGAAGCCTAAGGGTTTACAAATGAAGGAATTTGATGCTATCAATTAGTTCAATTTATTTCCATAAGAGTTGCATATGGTATAGATGGGAACAAATATTGTCAGTTCTATTTTATATTTTTATGCTTTTTGATTGATTTTTTTCCATTTATATTTTCACTACCTTAATAAATAAATAAATAAATTCAACAACAAAAAATAAAATAAAAAACACAAACGCAATTTTGCCACCATTTACAACTTACCATGTGACGAGTTGTGGCAAAACTTTGTAATAAGTTGTGGTCCTAGCATTTTCGATTTATCACATGTCTCCAAAATGTTATTTTTATTAGTAGGCGGGAAAAGTAAAAGTATTTTTACTAGTATCTTGGGGCCACCTATGAGCTTTCTCTCTGTAATAACTTGGTGCATATGGATGGGAGAACTGCATATACCCGAGGTAATAGTTAGATACTCGAAAAGTATGAACACCCTTGTTTGTCAAAAAAAAAATTAAAATTAAAATGTTACAAATCATAAAAAGACAATATAAATATTCATTTATGATGTGATTAAAGCCTATCAATTACATTTATTGTTACATCAATTTATAAGTTGAAGACAATAAAAACGGTAATGTATTTAGTATTTTTCTTTCTTAAAAAAAAAAATGGTTGTGTGACTAGGATCACCAACCACAGCTTATCACATATCCCCGTTTTAGGCTGTTTTTGGTTTGGATTCTCAGCAAAAAAAGAAAAAAAAGAAAAAAGAAAAAAAAAATCCCCATTTCCCTTTTTTGGATCGATATCACATGTCCATTTTTGTCCTTATATAACATAACGAAAGTTTAAAAAGAAAAAAATGGAAAAAAAAAAATACATATAACACGGTGTAAATTGTAATTGGAGTACAAAGTGGAACACTACTAATAAGATAATTTAAATCATTGAGTCAAAACTTTTGTAATATACTGTTAAGTGTTATTATCTTTAACTATCAAATCATGAGAAATGTAACGTTTATAAAATTTTCACAACAACTTCTAGGTAGTAAGTTGTTACTGATTCTAATTTGAACTTATCACTAAAATTATTTTTTTGCCCACCAATAACAATCTGCAACTTAGTTAAATTCACCCAACTTGTTTCAAAAAAATTTCATATCCATGCAAGGTGGTGCGGAATAGAGTAGACGAGCGGTTTGGGCAGATTGAGTGGGTTGTTGTGCAGCCCTAATTCACATCATGTATCGATTTAATGATCTTTTGTGAAAGAAAATGTATAGCTTCATGGTTTGATGATGGATTTCATTAAAATTTTGAAAGGGAACCCTTGATTTCTCAAACGACGGTAGATGCAAAATAGTGCATGTGTGTAGAAAGAGGAGAAAACTACTTGCCATAACCAATGATGAATGAAGAGAATTTTTTATTTATTTTTTGGGATAATTCAATAGCTACCACAATGAGTGGGATTTGAACGGTAAATCTTTCCATTAAAAATATCTAAAGATGCCAACAAATTTTAAATGACCAATTGTTATTTAGGATGAAAGCAAGGACTTCCTCACATATACTAAAGAATCAGCCCATATCATTAGAGACCCAAAAGAAAAGAGACAAAGCTCTGTTTGTTTCACTGTAAAATATTTTCCGACAAACATTTTCATCATTTTACTTTGTTTGTTTTGTAGTAAAAATATTAGTCAAACTGAAAACATTTTTCAGTTGACCTGTAAAACTCAATGTAAAAGAAGTAAACCGTTTTATGCTTAAAATAAGCGTAAAACATTTTACATTTTGGAAAAGCACTCTCAGCTTCTCTCTTGCACAACCACCACCCACTAGCGAGGCCATCAATTAGTGCCACCCTCTAGCAACACCATTCACTATCGATTCTGACCCTGTTCTTCAGCTTCGAAAAACACCCTTCAAGACTAAGATTAAAGAGATCTCCACTTGCTTCGAGAATGCTGAGTAGGGTTTTTGGAGGTCAAATTGCGGTAGAGCTGCTTTTGGTTGGTCAGATTATGGTGGATCTGGTGATTGGATGGTTCTTGGGTTGATGGATTTTGGGTATGGTTTGGGTTTGTCCTTGGTGGCGGGGTGATGGTGGCTTGACCAACGATGGGTGGGTTGTTTGACGGATTTTGTGTATGGGTTTCGTTTGTCAATGGTAGTGGGTTGATGTTGGCTTGGGTTGTTTGATGGGTTTCGTGTATAGCTTGGTGGGGTGGATTAGGTGATTGTGGCAGAATTTTTTCTCTTGGGTTTGTGACTTTGGATTTACATTTGATGCTTCAATAGCTCCAAATAAAAGTTAAATATTACAAAAATTCTTAATTTTACATATTCAATAATTCCCTAATTATATATCATCACTATAAAAGAATAAAAATAATACTAAATGTCTTCTATCATAATTTTCTTAGGTGCAGTATGTCATCACCAAAAATTCTTAGGTTATATATATATATATATATATATATATATATATATATATTAAAAAATTATATTGTTTTCGAACTCACATATTAGTGTGATATAACTTGTACGTGTAAATTTGTGAAGAAACAACTTGTTGGATTCAAATAAAAGCACAAATTTTAATCCAAAAAAAAAAATATATATATATATATATATATTTTTTTTAAAGCACATGTCTATATATCGTACAATACGATATGATTTTACAATTCCTACGATATACACCATTAAATTGTACAATCTATGAACATTGACGATATATTCTTATTGTATAGGATTTTTTATACATGATACGATACGTATTGTGTATTATACAATACTGACAACTATGATTTATGATCCTGTGTTTAAAATGTGAGCAAACCTATATTAAGGTAAAAAACTTATAATAAGGCTCATTGGTCTTAGAGATGCAGTAGAGATCTTGCATTTCATATGATTTGGGAATGATTGAAGAACAAAACCAAAGTTTATTTATTGACAAGATATGATTATATCAACTATCTCATGACCCAAAATAAAAATTAGGGCACCAGAACCACAAACTACACCGCAAGCAAGGAAGCCCACTACAACCGATTAAGTTGATGACAATAAGCAGGCCCACATCAAGAGCGACCTCAAGATGAGCTAATGACCCCTGAATCTGTCAAAGTCTGTTGTTCATCTAACCCATTGATATTCAATCCAAGGGAAGATTGGTTTGGTTTGATGGGAAATTCGAATGGATTGATCACAATAATAATCCAAGTTAAAATACAACATTAATATAAAGCTCAAATTTTCCAAGTTAAAATACATGTAGTTGTTCATCATAATCTTATTTGAAGTTGTCAAGTAATGTCTGGAAATAAAAATTCTCTTTCTTTCTTTTGTAAGGCCTATATTAGGGGATGAAATTTTGTAGCAGAACATATATTTGTTTACCATGGAATGTAGGTTTGATCCAACTTAATGGAGGTGACCATTTAGGGAATCAAAGGTTCTTAAATTCCAATAAGAAATGGGGACATATATTAACAAAGGATCAAAGCTTCTTAAATTTCAATGAGAAATGGAGACATATATGAACAAAACCGGGAAAGCAAAACGATGTGTTTTATATGGAGAAGAGAATTTAGAATAAGTGGCTTTAAGCTACGATGTCATGGAATTGAATAATAATGTTCTTGTAATAATATTATCTTTAATTGGAATCTAATTACTCTGAAATGATATTGAGAGATTTTCTTTTAATAGTTAGATAGTGGGCTCCTCCTTTATTCATTTCACCCCAATGGTTTATATAATGCTTAGCACTGCTCTCTAAAAATAAGAAAATAAAATTACAATTTTTCATTACATTTTCAAAAATATAAATGCTAGATAATAAAGATAAACTCATTAATCTAATCCTGACTAAGTCATTTTTCCTTTGTGTTCTTTATTAGAAGTTGAATCTCATGAGCTCTTTACTTGTTACGTCATAGTATATGTAAAATGAATAATTAGGGCAACATTACTTTGCAACAAAGAATGAGAGAGAGTGATTGAGTGAGTCACAAAGCTATATTGGGAATTATCAGAAAATTCTGGTAAAAAAACTGATTTCATTAATTAATGAGGAATTACAGAGCTTTAGTATATAAGCTGTACAAAGAAGGAAGAAAACTACCAAAACTAACACACACACACTTACACGTGCTGTATGATATCTCTAACTAACATTTACATGTGCCAATTACTAACAGCTATTATATAAGTAAGTAAACTATAAGTCTTTTTATTGCTTTTATCTAAACTACTATCATTTTGTTCTATATTTGTTCTGCAGTTTGCCTTGCATCCTTCATTCATTTCAGTCAAGCTCATCTACCCTTGCTTCTGCTTATTGCCTTCATTCTGATACTCCCCCTTCAAGGGAAACTGCTGAGTGTATATTGATCATTCCCATTTTGCAAACAAGACTTGAAAACTGATTGAAATTCAATGCCTTGGTCAGCAAATCTACAAGTTGACAGTGAGTCCTAACATGGTTTAGTTTAATAACCATTTCCAACACTTTATCTCTAACTACATGACATCCTATTTCAATATGTTTAGTCCTCTCATGAAACATTGGATTTGATCCAATGTGTAAAACTGCCTGATTGTCACAGAATAGCAAAGCTTTCCTTTTGTGTTCAACACCAATATCCTTGAGGAAATATAGTATCCACACTATCTCCCAAGTAGTCTTGGTCATTGCCCTGTACTTTGCTTTTACTGAGGATCTGGACATTGTGGACTTCTTCTTCGATTTCCATGAAACCAAAGAGTCGCCAATGAATATGCTATAGCCTATTGCAAACCTCCTAGTATCAAGACAAGAAGCCCAATCAGAATTTGCAAAACCCTTGATATGTAATTTTGTCTTGGATGAAAACAAGATGCCTTTCCTTGGTTCATTTTTCAAATACTGCAGAATTCTGTGCACTACATCCAGGTGTGGCTTCCTTGGCTTGGCCATGTATTGACTTAACCTATGAATTGCATAGGTGATGTCTGGCCTAATGATAGTCAAATACAACAACCTTCCAATCAACCTTCAATAAGCACTTGGATCTTTGAGCTCTTCCCCTTCATATTTACTTAATCTTACATTTTGCTTCATTGGTGTTTTAGCTAGTTTACACCCTAAAAGACCAACATCACTCAACACTTCAAGAGTGCATTGTCTTTGACAAAGGGATATTCCTTAATTAGATCTTGGAATTTCCAAACCAAGGAAGTATCTTAGATCACCCAAATCCTTTAGCTTAAAATTTTGATCTAGCAATACCTTGAACTAATCCACCTCCTCTTTGTCATTACAAGCTATCAAAACATCATCTACATAGACCAAAAGAACCATGAAACAATGTCCTTTTTGTCTAGTGAAGGGGGAATAGTCTGTTTTGGACCTAACAAACCCCAGTTGAATCAAGGTAATGGAAAGATTAGTAAACCATTACCTAGATCCTACTTAAGTCCATAAAGAGACTTGTTCAACTTACAAACCAGCTCCCTCTGGCTCTGAAACCCTGATGGAAGAGACATATGAACCTCTTCAAACAAGTCCCTATCCAAAAAAGCATTATTAACATCAAGCTAACCAAGATACCACCCTTTCACTGCAGCCATTACCAAAAGGCACTTGACAGAAACCATTTTGGGCAACAAGGGAAAAGGTTTCAGTATAATCAATTCCTTCCTTTTGAGTGAACCTTTTAGCCACCAACCTAGCCTTATGCCTCTCTATTGAACCATTAGACTTGTACTTGATTTTGTAAACCCATTTACAACCAATTGGCTTCTTATTGGTAGGTAAAGGTGTTAAAGTCCAAGTATTATTTGCCTTTAGAGCTGCTATTTCAGCAACCATTGACTCTTGCCATTTAGGATTAGAAACAGCTTGGTAATGGTAGGAAGGTTCAACAACAGAAGTGCTTATAGGAAGGAGAAAGAAACTAATAAGAGAGACCTGAATGAAGAGCATTAGCAATGGGAATTAAGGATAACTGCTTACAGTGATAAGCTTGGAGATAAGAGGGTTACTTAGAAATCCTAGCAGACCTTTGAAGAGGAATTGGATCAACAAGGGGCTCAGGTGGTTCAATAGTTACATCTTGTAAGAATTCATCATCAAGTTCATGATGAACTTGAATGACATAATCATCAAGATGATTAGATGAGATTGGAGCAGAATGTAATGTTGAATGAGGAAGGTTTGAATCCAAAATATCATAAGAAATAGAAAGAAAGCAAGGCAAAGGAATGGAAGGAGCATATGAAGAAGAACAAGAATTAGATTAATAGGGAAACACAGACTCATGAAACACAACATCTCTAGAAATAAAAACTAAATGAAATTGAAGATCAAACACTTTATAACCCTTCACATTAAAAGGATAACCAAGGAAAACACACCTCCTAACTCTAGGAGAAAACTTAGACCTAGTTTGAGCAATAGTAGAAGCAAAAAACTCAACCAAAAACTTTCAAATGATCATAGCGAGGAGGTTGTTTAAAAAGAAGCTCATAAGGAGTTTTATTATTTAATAAGGGTGAAGGTAATTTGTTAATCAAATAGGTAGCAATAAGGATACAATCACCCCAAAATTGAATAGGAATATGGATTGAAAATGTAAAGATCTAGCTACAGAGAGAAGGTGTTGATGTTTTCTCTCCACAATAGAGTTCTGTTTTGGAGCGTAAACACAACTATGTTGGTGTACAATGTCATTGGAACTTAAAATTTTGGCATATTAAATTCCATAGAATTATCTATTCTTAAGAACTTGATTTTGCATCCAAACTATGTAAGACCATAGAATAGAAAGAAGTGACAAGAGACCTAACTTCAAACTTAGATTTCATTGAGTATACCCAAGTTGCTCTGGTTACATCATCAACCATAGTTAGGAAATACTTGAAACCATTCAAAGTAGGAGTAGAATAAGGTCCCCAGACATCTAAATGAACCAAATCAAAAGCACAAGCACTGAGTTTATTATTGTAAGGAAAAGGTAAACATTTTTGCTTGGCCTAAGGGCATACATTACAAAGATTATTATAAAAAAGGAAAGATATGACTCAAAGCTTGTAGCTTAGAACCTGATGGGTGGCCTAATCTTGCATGCTAGAGTGAAGAAAGAGAACTATGTGATGTTGCAGCAGAAAAAGGATGGAAAACATCACCCAATTTGATATTGGCTAAGAAATCAACAAGACCAGTAAAAGATGCTTACTGGAAACTGTCACACTATAATAGGTATAGACCATTGTTGATGCCCACTTTGGCAAGGAGACCCAGTAATAGGAAGAAGCCCAACAATATGGGAGAGAATAAAGAAGAATTAGCAATTTGAGAAGAAAACTATCAAGCCCAAATGACAGGAATAATGGTCCATAGGCCTATGAAATAGTAAAAGGGCCTTAAAGAAAGCAAGTGGACCCAAAGGAGCCCGAAGAAATAAGTAGTAAACTCATGGGCATTATGAGAAAACAAAAGCGAGCAAAAATGGGCCGAAGGAGTCCAAAGGAAGGAACTAAGTAAATGGGGTTGGGAGAAAAGCCTATAAACCTCGAAAGTAAAGGATATGGTAATTTGGGCCGAGAATGCCCAAAACACTTAGCAAAAGCCCATGGGAATGAAGGATTGGAAGAGGCCAGGGATGCCCAAGGAAATGAAATGGGTCGAGGATGCCCAAAGGAATAAAATGGGCCAAGGAAGCCCCAAAGTGATGAAATGGGCCAAGGAAACACAAAATAGAGTGAGTACAAGCCCAATGATAGTACTAGGTTACTGGAACTAAGCAAAAGGAAGTGTACAGTAGGCCCAAAAGAGGCCCAGCAAGCACAAGTCAAATGATAACATGGCAAAAACAACGGGGAGACATGGCAAAGGTGTTAACCGACCCACAAAGAAGACAAGGGTTGGATTGAAGAAGAAGAGGCCCATGCCCAAGCAAAACCTAGCCCAAGGAGAAAGCAAGATACAAAGAATGAAGACCTAGTAACTCATCCATACCACAAAAGGTTAAGAATGAGTGGCCAAACGAGCAGTAAAGACTAGACAAGCCCCCAGGCCATGGCAAACACATAAATGGCAGACAAGCCTTAGACTCACATGGAAGTGGAGCACACACAAGGCTCAAGCATCTCCCACTTGTACTCAGCCAACATAGGAGTGGTGGGCCATGGGTCAAAGGTAAGAAAGGATACGGTTTGGCGGTGATAAGAAAGGGGAACCTATTCTGGGATTCCCAGTTAAGCTCCTTTGGGAGAAATGTCCTGTTGGAATGACATACTACCCAAAAGAGAGAAAGATGAGCTGGAATCGCTAGGTACATGCCATAGGGGTTAGTGAGAGAGAATGTCCACCCTTATCAGGATGGGAATGTCACGAAGAGTAAGAAAAAAAAAAAAAAAACTTTTTTTTTTGGGTATGGAATTTGGCGCGGCTAGCACAGATAAGTAGTGATGGCTGGGCAGCCGACAAACTAGTGGGTGGTCTAGGAATGACACGTATACCAGGATAAAATCAGTTAAGGGGTAAAATAGTAAAAACTCGTCATGGAAGGCGATATAAAAAGGGCCTTAGCCGTGCACAGTAGACACAACAACCGGGGGGAGGGGGGAGGAGAACAGAAGAAGGGGGAAGGAAAATAGGAGAGATAAAACAAGAGAAAAACAAATAAGAAAATGAGTGAAAGATAAGAGAGAAAACAGGAAATTTAAAAATGAAAAAGGAATCAAAAAAAGGAAAAATAAAGAGTGAGCAAGAGTGTGATAGTGAGCATGGACCAATAGGCTATTCCTTTCTCTCCCTCTAACAACCTACTCTCTAGTGAGGATTAAGGAATTCGAGGATAAGCTATCTAGGCCCATTCTCTCAAAGTGGACAATTTCTGTAGTAGGACTTCCTTGTGAGATTGCCCACATAGAAAAGTGGTTCCCTTTCTGGACTTAACTCTGTTGAGAAATCAAGTATGGCAGACTAATATTTATTCCTTTTATTGATCAAGCATTAATATTAACTCATTTTTGCTACATTTATATCACTGTATTATTTCCTCCTTTACTAAGAAAATGATTTAGTTTTTTTTTTTTTTTTGGCTGACAACACGTATATTCTTCTTGTTTTTGTTATATTACACCTATATGCCATAACTTTTTTGTAACAGCATCCTTTGCCGTGGGCATGTGTCCAAGGTCCTAGTAGAGGGGTTTTAGCTTGTGCACAAGCTGGCTTGGGGTGTGTTGCAATCAAGCCAATCCTAACTCTCCTACCCTAGATCCATTGGGCTGTAACGTGGCAGGAGATAGTCCAGCCTAGAGTTAGAAAAAAAGACCCACCACAACCATCAATAGCATGTCCCACTCCAATCGTTTTCCAAAAAGTAAGGTCCTATATGAAGCAAAAAGTAGACAAAAATACAAGGCAATATGGTTGAGATTTAGTGAAAGTGCTTACAGACAAGAGATTAAAGGTAAAATAAGGTACACAAAGAACATTTTGGAGGGTATGGGAGGATGACAATGTAACAGTGCCAATATGTGTTACTAATGCAGTTTCTCCATTTGGCAATTGGACTATTAACTGAGTAATAGCATTAATAGTAGTCAAAGGATGGATTGAACACATAATATGGTCAATGGCCCCAGTGTCAATGACCTAAGTATTAGAATCATATGCTCTTCTATTAACCATTTGTGTAGAGAAGACTAAATGAGAAAGATCCATACTTGCCATTGCAGTGGCATTAGAGGACACCACATTAGCCATTGTAGTGTTGATTGCTTCTTTCCCTTGAACAGGTAGAGTTAGTGGAGAACTAGGACTACCAATGAGAGCAAGAAGCTGTTGATATAGAGTGAAGCTTGGAGTCACTGGTTTTGAAGAAGGCAAAAAGGGCAAATCTTGGGGCTGTGAAAGAGACACTTGATGTGCCATTGGATTTTTTTCCCTTAAACTTGTAACTAGGAGGGAATCTATGCAATTTATAGCACTTATCAACAGTATGACCAGATCTACCACAGTGAGTGCAAATTGCTTTATCCTTTCCCTTGTTGCCATTGTTACCACTATAATTGACTCCAATATTACCATTAAGGTTCTATGATTTTGCAATCAAAGCAGCCAATTCAACCCTTGCTTTAAAATAATTGGTAACACACCTGTGTATCTCTTCTTGGATCATTAAAGAATACACTTCATTGATGGATGGAAGAGGATCCATCAACAAAATCTATGTCCTTACTTGTGAAAAAGATTCATTCAATCCCATCAAAAACTTCATTACTGATTCTCTAGCTTGCAAGTCATTAAGCCTCTTATTCACATTACATGAACATTTTCCACAAGTACAAGAAGGAAAAGGGCTATAATTATGCAATTGATCCCAAAGAACTTTCAATTGAGTGAAGAAATCAGTAATGGAAACCTCACATTTATAGAATTCAGCAATCTCCTTTTGAAGATTGTAAATCCTTGGACCATTCTTTTGAGCAAGACGATCCCTCAAATCATTCCAGATCTCCAAAGCAATGTCTTCATAGATGATAATGGCTTGAAGCTTAGGAGAAATTGAGTTTGTTAACCACGTTCCCACCATATTATCAGACCTGATCCAAGCTTGAACTACTGAAGTTGTGGATACCAATGGAGATGACAGAGTGAGTGCCATCTATGAAGCCTAACTTGTTCTTGGTGAGTAGAGCTTTCCTCACAGCTTGTGCCCAAGCTGAGTAATTCTCACTACTTATCAAAGGTTGAGTCACAAGAACTGTGCTTGGACTCTCTCCATGGTGTAAAAACAAAGGATCGTCCATCGGCGAATCTTATGTAGATGGAGCAGCATTCTCTGATGTGGAAGCAAATGAAGAAGCAACGGAAGCCATTGATGACAAGAAAATTCTTTGACAATTTGGGAGAAAAGGAAAATTCGAAGCAAAATTTGAAGAAAAAAAAATGACAAAATAAATTTGGGCACTAAGAATTCAAGTTTGGGAATTTTAAATTTGGGCACTAAGAATTCGAGTTTGGGAATTTCAACTTTATTAGTTTCCTTCAATATTTCAATAATTTTCATTGTAAAAAATTGTGACCTTTAGTGTTATATTTTATAGGCAAAATAAAAGGATAATAAAAGTGGTGTAGTGATTTAATCAAACTATGTGTCCATTTGGCAACTTGTACTTTGAAAAAAAAAAATCAAGTTTTATATAACTATACATAGAAGCTAAAGAGCAAAAGATGGCTTATAATTTGCTCCCAAACACACACTATATATGTGTTTGCAAAACGAGATTTGCAATCTCAAGGTGGCACGAAATATGCCTACTCAAAAATGCAAATATCTTTTTGATAAAATAAATGAAAGTGTCCTTCAATTATTTTTTTACATTCTTGATTGTAAATTATTAATTTGTTTTTCCTTTTATTGGACTCTATTTTAAATTTTTGATTGTTGCAAAGGCAATTAAATTTAAGCAAGAATACCATATTACAAACCAATTGTTTCTCATATGAATCTTAGAAAAATGACATCAAAATTTCATTATACTTAAATAATTAATGCATCACTTAAAATAATTATTATAACAAAATAAACGTGTTTATCGTATTAGTACTTTTTAAATTATTCAAAATAAATACTACAATGTTTTGTTTATAGAAGATAAAATAAATACTACAATATTGGTTCCATACATGTCCCAGAAAGGAGTTGGAAAATCTAAATGATTAAGATTTATTTTAGTGAATACACACATATTTAAATTTTGATGACTTTTGTGTCAATTGTTATGAAAGCAACTAAACATCATGAGGGATGTCATAATCTAAATCTTGAATAATACATCATATGGCAAAGCCTTATACTCTCTTACCTGAGATCTCTAATTTTATACACTAGTTGGTAACATGTGCAAAAAAATTTTAAATAAATGTGTAACATATTCATGCTCTATCATTGATGAAACAATTTTCCATTGTCCTTTAGAAGAAAGGAAAAATTCCAATCCTAAATAACATGTGCTTACAACATTTATTGCACCATTAAAATTATACAATAAATTGATAGTTTTTTTTTTTTCTTTTTGCTAACCAATAAATTGATAGTTATTGCTATGATAAGATAAGTTTCACTTGTATGAATGGTTTAAACCTTGGGGTTAATTATAACTTAATAAGGAGAAAATGCTGTCCGTAGCTGATATATCTTAATTTTCTTTTATTTTTGCTTTATAAAATCTAACTCAATTATTATTTTTTAGTTGTTACTCTTCGGGGACCCAAGTAGATCCTATTGTCCCATTCCAATTTGATACGTAAAAAAATAAAAATAAAAATTTCATAGATTCATGTTAGCCTGTTTTTGTTATGGGTCCAAACAAAACCTAGGTTGATATTAAATATCAAATTATAATATTTTTTTTAAAGGAAATAACTCTACACACACCGTACACAATCATATTTTTAATTGAAATCATAAAATATCAATTAAAAACAAGCAAATTTCAGTTAAAAACAAGCGCAATTCACGATTATATATATATATATATATATTAGTATTATGTCTGTGCAATGTACGGCTTAATCAAGAATTATGTGTAATCTAAAGAAAATAATAAATATTTTTTTTAATTTAATTAAATTTAAATAATAACATATATTTAAGTGGTAAACTCAATCTAATAGTTAAGAATTATAAACAACCCAAATTACTAAACAAAATAAATAAATAAAAGTAGTGAGATTTACATAAGAATTGAATTTTTGTATTTGAAAGCAAGGGAGGAGGCCTTGGCAAAACAAATGTGTAAATATAAACTTCAAGAAATATTTTTGAGAAATACTAAGAGTTGAGACCTTGGCAATAAGTTTGCATCAATAATTGAAAATAGCTTCATTAGCATTGAGATGTCATAAGAATTAAAAAGTAATACCTTTTTGTGAGGTTAGCACATCCTTCTAGGCTAATTTTGTGAACAACAATCTATATTATGAGTAAGTAAATGAAGATCTATATTGCTAAGCCAACTACACCTTAATTTTTAAGGTTTTTATCTCACTTGAGAATCCTTGTTGTGATCATATTCCAATAGATTATGGTTGATGAAGATCTAGTTAATTAAGTTTTGACAATTCAAGCTTTTTGTAAATAATAACTTTCAAAATTCTAATAACATGAATACTTCCATTATTTTCTCCTAAGAAAATTTAGTCGAAAGAATAAAGAATACATACCAGAAGTAATGAGGATTGATCATACTTACCAATTATGGAATAAAAATCTTAATGATCCATGAAAATAGCATCCATGACTCCACAAAAGTGTACATGCCTCCCTCCATGGCCAAATAGAGATGGTTAAAGTAACTAAGTTTTTCAAAGTTCCCTTCAAACTCTATAGCTTCAAAGAATTCCAATATAGTTAGTTGTAGTATAAATAATATGTACTTCCATTATAGAACAAAACCATCCAACTAAAAATATATACAAAAAAAAAAAAAAAAAAACTAAGTGTGGGGGGGAAAGGCCCAATCTGAACGTAGTGGGCCTAGAGCCCCATGAGAGAATTACTGTGCGTCCAAAGAGAAGGAGGTGGTAAGGGAAAGGCCCATTTGGAAGAAGGATCCCCAGAAAAGAAAGATGATTACAATCCGAGGAGATCGCCATCCATTCGAAAAGATTTTATTCCTCAGACGCGAATAGTACGAATCAATTGAACGTATAAAAGGTCAGAATGATCTTCCGAGCATTCCTACTGATCAAGATAAGCTCTGAGTACATCTGGAGATGATAAGAATGAGGAAATATCAAAGGAAAAGCTAATACCACCGTATTTAAGGCACTGCATCAACTTTTCTAGCCGCATTTATGTGAAGAAGACCCCTGAACAGTATAACCTCACCTACCGCCACTCACAAAGAGCCAAAAGAGATACTTGACGTGACATATACTCAAGTAGTTTTATAGATGAAGTACAAGTGGACGATGGAGATGATGGGGAAGGAGGTTATATAAAGGAAAAAAGTTCCTGATAAGAAATGGGGGAAAAAAAGAAATAGAGAAGAGAGAAAGGCTTTATTGTAACTCTAAGAACTGTAATCACTACATAATCAATGATATGCCTCTTCGAACACCAATTTATTTCATTTTTACATATAAATTCATGCTGGTTTATACTTGGGGGTTGTGATTAACTGTTGTCAATTCCATAGTCAATCTAGCTCTTTCACTCATTCTCTACAAATTTATTATTTTGGGCTTGGGCCACAAATCCTAACCCTACACTAAGAATACAAAAAAATGTAACCTTCATGAATAGTCCGAATGAGAAGTTTGAGGGAGGGGGAGCAAATATATTTATAATTTTTTTTTCCAATTGATTTTTATTCCCTATGATCTATTCACAAGTTTTAGATATACTTGAAGGTAAGCAAAAATAGCTGCAATTTTTTTAGATAGATACAAATCTTAATTGTTCTTATCAACTTTTCCTCTACTAATCTTTGGATAAATACAAAATTTTACTTTTTCTTATCAACTTTCCTCTATTTATTTTTGGATAAACACAAAAGAAATAGATAACATTGTTATAAATTGATTTTTCCTCTGCTATTTTTTTTTTATAAGTTTATAGGTCAATTATTGTATATTGTATAATATGCATGGTTCGGATATTTGGTTATTAGTAAAACAGTTTTTTTTTTTTTTAAATGTTTGCTTGATAAGTGGTAGATTTATTTATTTATTTATTTGTCTTAGTATTATCTATTTGAAATTGGTATTTGAGAATCAACGCATGACTTTTTTTTTTTTTTTGGTTATATATATAAAGGTGTAGTATAGTAATTAAAAAATAAGAAAGTTGCATAATTCTTTACCTCTTGAAACCTTGCTTCTGATAAAGAAACCTCAGCAGGAAGTCTGGTTTAGTATTCATCAAAACCCTTCCTTCTTTTTAGCACTATTTGTCTGCTGGTCTCTGCACTATTTGTCTGCTGGTCTCCCAATACTGCTGGGTTTAGTATTCCAATTGTGATCAAATTCTTCTTCTTTTCTATTTATTTATTTTTATAAGATTTTCTATTCAGTTTTATTTAGTTATCTTTAATTTAATTAAGATTTTTATCCACTTAGAAATTATAATTGAAGAAAAATTATATCAACTTAGAATTTATAGTTGACAAAAACTTATAAATATTTTTTCTTAAAATCTAAAAATCTAAGAAAATTTCTACAATTTGGTGCCACCACTTGGCGCAACCATGGCATCTAAGCCCAACTTTTATTATATACTAGTCGAAGACCTGCGCATTGCGTGAGATAATTTTGTTTTAGGGTGATCTTATTAAATATATTTGGGGTAATAAGTAATAACACTCTCCCATTTTGTTTATATTAATAACAAAATATTTTAAATTTATTTAAGAATCTGTTTATAAATGTTTAACCATGGTTAGTAAAGACATTACTCATAACTTTAAAATTAAAATACAAATTTATAAAATAACAAAAGATTAGAAATGACAAATCTCTCCATAACTCATTGGGAAAAGAAAAGGGAAAAAAAGAAGAAGAAGCAAAAGACATTACTTAATATTTTGAAATACACCTTAATTTAAAATTTTAAAATAAGAGAATTTAATTTTAAAATTAAGGATAATTTTGGAACCTACCTTAAGCACAGGTAGTTTAGTACACAATATTTTAATCTTAGTTTAACAAAATTTGGTTAAACAAATGTAACGGGTGAAACTATTTTTTCCTTTCAAGTTTGGGGTAGAGTGTCATTTCTTCAAAACTCAAGGAAGGGGAATGTAATTACCCCTATATTATTATTATTATTATTATTCTTGTTGTTGTTGTTAATAATTGATTTTTCATTTTCTTTTAAGTTAATAAAAACCTTACATATACCTTTTTATTTATTTATAGAATATACTTTTTTTTAACCTTTACATATCTTTTTTTTTAATGTGAATATTTTATTATTGTTGTTGTTGTTGTTGTTGTTGTTGTTAATAATTGATTTTTCATTTTCTTTTAAGTTAATAAAAACCTTACATATACCTTTTTATTTATTTATAGAATATACTTTTTTTTAACCTTTACATATCTTTTTTTTAATGTGAATCTTTACATATACCTTAAGTAAACTCTATATATTCCACTTCTTTAGATGCGTAAAATCATAAACTACTACTTCATAATGATAGTAGCTAATTAGTTTTATCACTTTTTTTTTTTCATAATTTCATTTATAACGTTTTTTACTATTATCATATATTTACTGGCTAATGATTTTCATAACAGATGTGTTAAATGAGATGTAACATTGTTTATTAGATTTTTAAATGTAATTGTGTATGAAGATTACATATATATATATATATACATACATACATACATACATACATATATATATATATATATATATAAAGTTAAATGAAATGTCCAAAAAGGGATTTTAAAATTTTCTAACTTTATTTCTTATGTAATTTCTATTATTACATGAGAACATCTCCTTTTAGTTATGAATTAGAGTTTAATTGCTATGATTGTGTATAATTATTGATTATTGATTCAATTTTTTAAGTGAATGTAAAAGTTGATTTTATTGCACTGTAAAGTTTTTAATGTTCTCCATATTGGTCATATTTATTTTTTATTTTTACTTCTCTTTACAACCTCTTTGTTTTCCAATTAATAGTTACTAATTGACATTTGATTTTTTTTTTCTTTACCATCTCTCTCTCTCTCTCTCTCTTCAAAGGCAACCTACTGTTTTCCAAAATTTGATGATGATTTTATTGCATCAAATATGCATTGTACTTTTTTTTTTTTCATTTAATTTTGCTACCCTTAAGTTAGTACATCCATAACTATTAGTTTCTTTATATTAAATTTGGTTTGATATCCTCATTATTCTTTTTTTTAATTTAGTGTTTCCCAATTGCCATTTGTTTTGTATTATATTTTTTCTTTGATGTATTGGGTTTGAGAATGAGTGTGTCCCTAGTATTACTCCACTTTATGATGACACTTTTATTTATTGAAATTAAGTATAATTTTTAATTTTTAATTTTTTAAATAAAAAGGAGAGAAAAATATAAATAATTTAATGATATGGAAGATGTGGGGAGATGAATAGTGATATTAAGGTAGAAGGTAGTGGGGAGATGAAAAGATAAAGGCAAGGAAAAAGCTTGGACAAAGTGTAAATGTAAAAAAAAAAAAAAAATGTACAATTTTTTAAGTATAATTTTATTATTTAAATAAAATATTCCATATTTAATTATTAAAAAAAAAGGAGAGAAAATATAAATAATTTAATGGTGTAGAAGATGTGATTGAATTTAAATGTTGAACAACTTAAGATGAGAAGAAGAAAAAAAGTAAAAATAAAATATATAACAATAAATACCAATAAAGAGAACAATTGCACATAAAAGATTTTTGTTCTTTCTTATAACTCAAGTTAAGATTGATGTTTTTTTTTTTTGTTTAAATTATGTGTTTTAGGATTTTGTTCTTTCCCTTTTATAATTTTGATTGAATTTTGGTTTGGATTAATACTTAATTGTTTTTGGAAATAGAAATTTGAATATGCCTGCCAATTTTTTGACTTATAAATTATTATAAAATCTTTTTTTTCTTTAGTTTTATTTTAATTTTGGTTAAGTTAACACTTTAATTTTGTGATGATTTTTTATTATTATGATAATTTCCTTATTCCTTAAGAGATGAGTTGTATATTAAGCAAATGTAACACACTACAACAAAGTTAGAAGAATATGGTTCACCTTAAAAATTATTAATGAAATACACAAAAAATATTAAAATGATATATTTGTAAAGATAAAAAGATTAAAAAAAAAAGGTGTAAAAATCTTCTTTCTTTTTTTTCTTTTTTTCTTTTTTTGAAAAAAAGAAAATGCTTGAAGTAATTGTTACTTTTTGTATATTACACTTCACTGCATAATATTTATATTCTCATGCATCGTGTGAGCCTACGGCTAGTTTCCTATAAAAACTGAATGATTCTACAAGTCTTCTATTGGGAATAAATTCTAATCTTAGGTTGCTAAATACAAATGTAGTAGAAACATGGTGAGAGAGAATAATGGGTTGTGCTCATGGTTTGTGTAATAAGCATGTGATATGATTGTGGGCTTCCTTCATAATAGGATCTTTTGTTACTCTTAGAGCAAACAAAATGACGCTATTATCCCCACCCAAAATGTTTTCCTATAATGACAAGCTTTATCTTTTAACCTCTAAGAAATGCAATGCAATGGCCAAAGGATATGCCCCTTTAATATATTGTCTCTAATCAAATAAACAAAGGCTCATGTCCCCTTTAGGTACAAGTTTATACAGAATTCAATTGTTTACAATTTTTTCTTTTCTCTGTAAGAAAGAACCATCAACCTTAACTAACCCAAAAAAAAAAAAAAAAACCATCAAAATTAATTAGAGTTATAAGAAAGAGCAAAAAAAGGGTAATATTTAACAATTAAAGAGAAAAAAAAAATTTAAAAACAAATCTAAATGGCATTAACCAATGTGGAGTTTTAAAGAACTCTTGGTTTACCTAGAATATAATAGAGAAAATAAAAATGAGACTAATACTAATTCTAGGAAACATATATAGAGAAATAGAAATAAGGATGCTAATTAAAGAACATTGGCAATACCATCAATCCCGTTTGAAGCTTAATCATAGCTCAACTAATTTGCTGACTTTCAACTTTTGGTTGGTATATATTTAGGCGTTCTCCAATGCCGTAAAATTCCTTATTGTCTAGCTTTACTTGAATTCCTACAAACTACCCAATTAAATTAAGTGAGAAAATGGGCATAATGATTCTAGTGTAGAGAAAAAATAATAATAATTCCCAAAGATTAGTAATTTGGCATAAATAGAAGAATGTATAAAAAATTCATCGAAAATCGAGGGAGAAAGAGAGAGAGAACCTTTTTTTGAATTCCTGCAAACTACCCGATTAAATTAAGTGAGAAATGAGCATAATGATTCTAGTGTAGAAAAACAAAGAAGAAAAAAAAAAAAAAAAAAAAAAAGGATTCCCAAAGATTAGTAATTTGGCATAAATAGAAGAATATAAAAAATTCATAGAAAAATTGAGAGAGAGAGAGAGAGAGAGAGAGAGATAACCTTTTTTATGAGAGAAAACCATGAATAGAATGGAATAGATAGTTACCAATTTATAGTAAGACAATGTGAATAAGAAGAGACAAAATAAAAGAAGATGAAGAGAAAGAAGAAGAATAATAGTTATGTAGAGGGTAGTGGGGAGATGAAAAGAAGAATAATAATATTTATGTAAAGGGTAGTGGGGAGATGAAAAGATAAGGATGGAGAAAGGTTGGAAAAAGTGTAAATATTAAAATAAAATAAAAAGTAAATGTTAAAAACAATTATAAGAAAATTGAAAAGAAAATGATAATGAGGTGGACGCTTACGTGGCTCAACTGGAGCGTAGCAACAATAAATGCTACGCTTCAGCTTTTAGTAATATATAGATATAGATATAGATAATATAATATAATATGATATGATATAAAATCAAAGTTTAGAGAAAATCTAATTAGATTTTAATTGGATTCTCAATTTTGTGCCACGTGTCACATTTAATTTTAAATATTGTACCAAGTGAATTATTTAGTGTAAAAATTGAAAAGTTCAAATCTAATTAGATTTTAAATTGGATTTCAATTGGAGTCTAATTTTCCGCCATGTATTCATTTATTTTTAAAAAATTTATAGCGAGTGAATTATTAGGTAAAAAAACCGAAGAGTCTAAATCCAATTAAATTCTAAGTCATATATATATATATATATATCAAAGAGTTCAAATCTAATTAAATTTTAAATTGGATTTCAATTGGAGTCTAATTTTTAGTCACATATTCATTTATTTTTTAAATTTTTATAGCGAGTGAATTATTGGGTAAAAAAAACTGAAGAGTCTAAATTCAATTAAATTCTAAATCATATATATATATATATATATATAATGAGAAACCATTGCATATTTTAGAAATATTTGATTAAAAAAAAGTGTAAGCTAATACTATGTATAATTTGAATCTCTTTTATAATAAAAAAGAAAAAAAAAAGAAAAAAAAGAAAGAAAGTATGATTGTGATTGTTTTTAATTGCACCTATATATATGCACAAAGCTACACACTAGTTTAATTAAAAGCAAGTGTGAATAACTTCCAATAGATTCTCTCACGGTTTTAAGTATGACCATCCATTATACACGGTCTTCCATCCTCTAGTGGTATATGTAATATTGACTAGGCAACACACATTTTCGGGTACTAGTGTCTTCATGGACGAAGCTATATATGGACTTGGGAGAGCAATGGGCCCCCAAAATATTATTATTTTTTAAAATTAGTATACTAATAGGTATTAATTTTAGCAATTTTGTTCAATAAAATTACAATTTGCCCGCCCTTAATAATACCATCAATTCTTTTAAGAGTATTGTTAAGCCACAAAACATTTTACAAATTATTGAGGTTGCAAATTCTTATTATTTCACACACACTTGCATCACTTTTCATTTACCAATAACCACTCATTACATTAGTAATTTATAAAAATGTTGTAGTTTTAGCATTTTCCACTTAATAAATGCCATAAAAAATTAATAGATTAAATTTAAAACAAAATATACAAACCCAAAAAAATTAACCCAACAACAAAAATTACCAATAATAAAACTAAAAAATGATTAAGCTCAATCAACCTATTTTTTTCCAAAACAAACAACTTGATTCATTAAAAGCTTTTAAATAAAAATCCTTAGTAGTAAAACAGTAGAGTCAAAGACTTGAATCGCCGCACACAACGAGCAGTAAAGCCACCCCTCCTAACTTCAAGTCCTGGCTCTGTCTTGAATGTCTTGCCTGCTAAAAGCACAATTAGGATGGTATTTATAGTTACACCCCAGGCTACAATAAGTCCACAAAACTCCTCCTAATTCACATGGAGCACCGTACCACATCATAATTCACATGGAGATCCCGCTTAACCTTCCTAGGCCAATCATCCATTGCCATTTCCTCAGTTTGTGTTTCAACTTTTAGTAAACGTTCATCACTAAAAGGATAAGCATCAGCAGATTCAGCACCATATAACAATGTGAGAGCTTTTGCTTTCCTTGTTGGTCCAAGAGCTATGACAAGGGGTATCCCTGCGCTGGATTTGGAAAGCAAGTTGTGCAAGATATGTCCTCCTGTCACCGCGTGCGAGTCCTAGCCATGGCACTTTTGAAAAAGATTCATCGAATTCGTAATCTTCATCTAAATTAACCTGGTATAACCCCCTCTTTTTTACATGCCAAAAAATATGAAGGAATTTAAAATTTTAAAAAAAAAAAAATATTCAACAATAATTGGGGGTAGGAGAATTTAAACTCTAGATTACTATGATGGAAACACTATGAAGTGTTATTTAAGTTATAAGATTCTTAGCAAATAAAAAAGAAACTTGATAATATTATTTTTGTCTTCCTTCCAATATAAATAATGAAAGAAATTAACAAAACAATCTTAATTAAAAATTAAACAATAAATAATTCTTAAGTTTACACGATCTAAGTTCCACTAATTAAGTTTTCAAGCTTGATTTTGTGAAGAAAGAACCAATGAGTGCCCGTTAGAAAAAAAGACTTCAGAAAAAAAAAATGTGGGGAAAAAAAATCCCTTTTTAAAAATAATCAACCTGTGTGACCCCATGGATTGACCAACGTTTCAATGGGTTGAGTATTTTTTATAACTGGTCCAAAAATTCCCATCTATTCCAATATTTTTCCTTCGACTTTGGATGTGTTATTAGGTCTGGGCCCAACTTTCTCAAGTCCAATATATAATTTATTGTGAACTTTACCTCATGCATATTACATGTTCAGATAAAAAATCATTGCAAAAAAAAAAAAAAAAAATTATTTAGATTGAAACTATATTTTATTAATCACTTCATAATTTTTTTCCGATAAATTTAACAGTTACAACAATGGGATGAGAGATTGAACCTTTCTTCTTGTAAAATCTTACAATACAATCCGAAACTACTATTATAAAATGAAGGCTGTTATATCTATCTAATACATTACTACTCTCAAAGGGTAGAATGTTACCATGGTCACAGGTAGAAGATGTCAATTTCTTAGACTATTTTTTTTTCCAAAAAAGAAAAAGAAAAAAGAGAGGCAACATTACTACAAACGTGCCTCTTTCTCTTAGTTAAAATCGATGTCATAAGCCTTAATCCCGTCAAGACCAAAAATCCCAAAATGCTTCTCGTACTCTTCTCCACCCTTCTTGTTCTCATCAAACAAATCAAACAGGTAAGCTTCCACTCCTGTTTCCGGCCTCCGTGGCGTTCCCGCATCGTCTGCCGCCCGCCTCACCACGTTCCCGTTGTACACCGACGCATTTTCATCACTCGCCGCCTCGCCGCCCTTCGTTGGCCACCCCGTCTCAGTCACCACCACCGGAACTCCCTCGAACCCCACCTTCTCCATTGCAGACACAAACGCATCCACACTCGCGTCAAAAAGATTACCATACGATAATGCACCGTCTCTAACTGTATTGTTCTTAGACTTGAACAACGCGTAGTCCAAAGAAACATGGTTCTTATTGTTTATGTAACTGAAGTAGGGATACACGTTTACCATGAAAGGTGAACGGCTATCGTATAGATATTGCACGAGAGGGATGATAGCAGATTCGACGTAGGGGTCAAAGGTTGCTGCGGATGGAGGGTATGAATTTGTTACGACTGAGGCTGCTTGTGGTGATGAGAGCTTGATGGAATTGGTGAGGTTAAGGGTTTTGAGAGCTTGGTAGAGGTTGAGAATGGCGGTGACGACGTAGGGGGTGTAGAACGGGTCTTTGAGGAAGACCTCGTTGCCTACAGCAATGTAGCGGACTTGGTTGGGGGGGATGTGGGCAAATACATTGGATTGGAGCCAGCTGAGGGCTGTGGCCTCTTTGGCATTGGCCAGGAAGGGGAGGAGTTCGTTAGGCACGCCAATCGTAAGGTTGATTCCGGTACCGGAGAATGATTTGAGGGTGGTGGGGTCAATGTCGAAGAGGCGGACGTATTTGATGCCATTGGATTTGATGAGGTTGACAACGGCGGAGGGTCGTGGTAGATTGTTGGCAACGCGACCATAACATATTCCAATGGGTGCTGCACCTGCATGCCCAAAAAAATGTCACAATCTTATACTTAAATAGAGAATAATGCATTATATGTGTATATATATATATGTGTGCGCGCGCGCGCGCGCACGTATGTTACATCTTTGTAAATGTAATAAAATGAAAGGGTTTGCCAAACCTGTTGAAGATGGGAAAATGATTAAAAGGAGGTGGATTGAGATGAGGGAGAGAGAGAGGTGCTGAATATTAATTGTTGCCATTGTATATTTGTGAAATTTTCTTTTTCTTTTGCTGAATTGAATTTGTGAATAATTGAACTAAGGATGGGATGGGATTGGGAGGGTTAAATTTATATCTCAGAATGGAATTTTGGTGAGAATAGATGGTGTGGAGAAGATAGAAATTTGGTTGTGAAGTTTTGTTACAAATTTGGTTTGAAGTGGTTTGTGTGGCTTGGCGCATACAATGGTATTTTATTATTTGTTATCGGTTAGTTCGTTTAGGTGTTGTAGGGTGCATGGTCGTTTAGGATCGGATATTTTTATGCAGGGTTTGCGGCTTTTAACAATTAAAGTATGTCAAGTGATCCCTCTTTGACTCTGGTCCATTGAGCAAACAAACCTTTGAACAAGCCATAAGCCTGACAAGAGTCACACAATTTTCCAAAATGGTTAGAAATAAGATAGGATTTATCTAAAATGATTTTCACATAACTCATCACTCACTACATTTTTTTTTTTTCACGTATCAATCATAAATTTTTTATGTTTTAATTATAATAAATATAGAAGAAAGAATTTATATAAGTCCTGTGAGAAAATAAACAATATCACTAAATTATAATATTTAACTTTAATAAATAAGAAAAAAAAAGTTTACCTATAGTCTTTCTCTCTTCTTTTCTCTCTTTCTTTCTTTCTTTTTTATTTATTTATTTATTTTTTCATTTTTAGGCCTAATTAACAAATGTTCTTATGACACAAGTAAATATAACGTTCAATGCATATTTTACCCCACTCTTATAGGTCAGAGAGTCCACTTTCATAAAAAATAGATAATTAGTACATAAATACCATTCTCTTCCTTTTTCTCAAACTTAGTTTAAAAATCAATTTCTTTGTTTAAACTTGTCATGGAGAACAACAAAAATCACAATTCCGTTAAAAATATATATATTACAAAATTAGCTGGGCTGCTGCTTCCATGGCTCTAACAAGTTGATTAAGGTTGAAGCAAAGCTCGGCAGTATGAGATTTTCTGCCATGTATACTAAAGATCGACGACAATGTGGAAAGGTGCGACTTGCCAAGCAACAAATCTTTGCTCAGCTTTCCTCCTCAAAATCTAAATCAACTTCAGCCAAGGGGAAGGGGAGAGAGTTTGTTATGTGTCACAAATGGATAAAATCACAAAAAATCATCATTTTTTTAATAGAAAAAACAACATGCAAAGTGAAAATTTCATTCAATGATAAGATTTTTGATCCAGTCTTCTTATTCAATGTCAAGTTATAACTTAAAAAAAAAAAAAAAGGCTTTATAAGATAAACATAACTTTGAAATTCAAAAGAATCCTATATTTACCTACTACAAGTAAAGTTGATTAATTTAAAGCCTAAACTAATAATCACTCCTACCATTATCTATTTACTTGATTCCTAATAACAAAAATACAATATCAAAATGGTATAATTAAAGAGGAAAATAGAGGCACGTCACAGACCACTGTGCTGTGAATCCATTGGCATAATGCCTGTAATCCAATGATCATCAGAACAATGCAATCATAAGGCAATAAGGGGACTGTCTATTGGTCTTGCACTTGCATAAAAAGAGTGGCAAGGTCACCTTTATTTCTGTGCATTGGAACGTCTGATTCATTGGGTCCCTTGTTGAATTTTTGTACCAACTCCCAACATATAATGAGTACAGTATGGTTATAATGTCATTGCTCTCCAATCATCAACAAAAATGATAAACTCAAGCCGCTCATACCACTCTAGCAGAATCCTTTTTCTTTGAAAAAAGAGAAAGGAATAAAGACAACAATTAGACGAGTGACCCCATTAAAGCAGATAAGCTTGAGCTTGGGGAAATAGTACATAATTAATTACACAGATCCCAATTTTGAACCACATAATCTATCTTCCTTTAAAAAATATCTGCAAAAAAGCCTAGAATTCTTCGCCAAATGAAAGAGAGGAGCACAAATTTTCATGAAAATAGAACGTTTCAAACCACTCTTACACACAAATCTATGAAACCATCATTAATTACGGCTTTACATACCAAATATGACACATGCATACATGTTGCAATTCAAACAATCAAAGTCTAGCAGACCTAGCTCCTATTGTACTTCGTGATGTTTTGTAATGTCCTTTTTCTCTTAATCTAGCAGACCTTTGAGTCTGGTTTTTCAAAAAAAAAAAAATCAAAATCAATTGAACTCAGCCCACTTGACCCAACAAAGAAACCGGAGACCATCCCACTCCAATGATTAAAAGAGAGAGAGTCTATGTAAAATAATTGCTTTTCTTTCATAGGGGCCTTGAGATCTAAAAGTGTGTTGTTCAAAGGAGCCAAAATCTTACTTTCTCTCCATACAAAGCAACAGCAGTACCGAATCTCCCGCAGTAATCAACACAAGGAATATCTTTAGTAGTCTCTTTATTAAAGAAAAGTTCCTCCTTTATTGAATGCAAAACCCCCCACATATTTGAATGGATCAACCCAATTATACATAACCCTTTCACACAGCAATCTAATTGCTTGTTTCATGAGTAATCCAAAAAACAACCTTTGTCTGCACTCAAAGCACAAGAGCTGCAGACTAATACTAAAACCAAACCCATCCTCTTTCTCTTCTCTCAACTAAGCCTAAAGATGTCTTTGCAACAACCCCAGCAGCAACAATTCCCTCAGCCACAACAACAGCCAGTTCTGGTTTACCCCAATACTGTCACTGGGGAACCACCTTCACACCATTCAAATGGGTCATTTGGGACAGTTTTTATTGTCCTTGCTGTGATCATTGTTGTATCAGCTATAGCTTGCTTTCTTGGCAGGCTCTGCAACCGGCGTTACAACAAACAAAAACCAGCAAAGCAAAACCACAACTTTCGTCCCAAAGATAATGGGGACATTGAGTTTGGGTTTGGTAAGAAGAAAGTTCCAACAGGCAAACCATCTGGAAATGGAGGAAGCAGAGGGCACAGGCCATTTGAAAATGGTGATAATAGCAGAGGGCATAGACCATCCGAAAATGGTGGTCATCACCATCACAACAGAGGTGAAATGAGGCCAGGTGGTGATCACGAAGGAGAGCCCAGAACCGGTGCATGATGATGGTATAGAAAATCAAAGATCAGGAGCTTCCATGTGATATAGTTATGTACCTGGCTTATATTTCTATCAAAATCCTTCTGTTTTTTATTTTAATTTTTCTTCTGTATTTTCATATCTCCTGTCCACCCACAAGGGCCACAACTTGGAATATGTAATTACATATGGTGGTGTTGTGACATGCAATAGTTTTAATTAGCAAGGGTGTTTGAGCTGAAAAATCGAGAAATATATATCTACCTTAGAATATATATACTATATATATACATATATATTATAGTTACTATAAAAGGATTCAAATCCCAATTCTCCTGATAAAGAAGAGTCGTCTTTAAGGTTTGGATCGAACGAAATTGTTAGGATTCTGTCAAAATCCATCTTAACAATTCAATTTTAATTCAAATTTTAGGGTCAAAATAGAACAATTGAAATGTTTTGTAGAACTAAATTGTTATATGGCCAAACTACAAGGGAAGAGTTTAATTGAAGGTTTGTCCACAAAATACAAAATATATTAATGTGGATGGAACCTAATGATTATATTTTAATCCAAACTTAGGGGATCAAATGTAAAAATTAACTTTTTTTAATTAAACTGTGATTAAACCAAACCATAAGAGTAAATTGTAATTCACTTTTTTTTTTAAATATAAGTTTAGAAAAATTGTCTAAAATCTTTCAACATCACCCAATAAATTATCCAGTTATTACAAAATTAACCTTTTGAGGTACTTGCTAGATGGTATGCAACTGTGATTGTAGTTCATCAAATGACTTGTCCAATTCGTGTATATGTATTTAGGAATGTGCATCAGTCAAGCTGGGTAGATTGAAGGGAGATTCTTAATTGGCCTAGCCAAGACAAGTGGAAATGTTTTCAAACCGATACCAAACCAAATGAATTAGTTGAAAGTATGGATGGATTTAACATAGAATGGAAAGCATGAATTAATTAGATCTCGTTTTAGCTACATATAATCATTTAACTCTATAAATAAGAACTTTGGAAACCAATGAAAGACCCTAAACACAAGAAGTAATATAAAGTTGCTAATAACCTAGTTAGACATGCAATAAATGTCCCAAATTCTTAGTATAAATAGAAGATGTCCCACCACAGTTTCACCATGTAATTCAAGCTTATAGGACCATTTTTCTTAATAAAATTCTTAGTTTTTTCCTATAAAAAAAAAAAAAAAAAAGTTTCAAACAAAAAATACAAATAGTAAGTGGCCATATAAATATATTACACCTGTATATGTAGGCCTTGTCATGGATCCAAATTCTGATAAATACGGCCCAACCCAACTGATAAGCTCTACTAAGCAGTAAGCCCATGGAGAGCAGTGCCACGTTGAAGCTATAGCCCTCAATCTTTTTTGAAATGATTTAAGTTTTTTAGAAAATAGTAAAGTTATGAACTATTTTACAAATTTTTTTACAAGTCGGTGATATTGTTATTGGTTATTAGTAAGTAAAAAAATAATGTTAGTGATAGGCACATAAAAACCAATAAGAATTTATTGCTATATCAAGAATTTTGTATAAATATTATAAAATAGTTTGTGATTATAGAATTACTCAAATTTTCTTTGACCCTCTCAAATCTATATATCTTATGAACCAATAATACTAATTAATTTATAAATACTCTCTTTTCTAAATGAACCCTCTAATTCTACAACTTCTGGTCTAGTGGGCTCGTAAATATTAGGATAAACGGTATTATTGAACCAAACAAAGCAACAAGCAATAAAACCAAAAACAACTAAAGCACCTATATTGCTATTAAGCTTAACCTTGAAGGTCAAGCAAAAGAATTTGTGGCACATTCAACTCAACTCCTTTTCTTTTCTTTTTCTTTTTTTTTTCTTTTTTTTTTTTTTCCCCCTCTGTTTATTATTATTATGAATTTTAAAATCTTCAGCGTTGTGTGCAAAATGTCTGCATTTTTCCATGATTGTCATTTAGCTAACTACAGCCTTTCATTATTGTACCGTTAAGGAACAATACAGAATTGTACCTGTTCTGGTGAAACAGAGCCAAACCGTGTAATATTCCATTTTCTGAAATCCTTGTCCTACAAGCATACATGCCACTTTTTGTTTCTTTTGTTGGATGTAAATGTACCACTTATTTGAAACTTGGGAAGAGAGTATTAGTATTTATTATAATTAATAACAGACTTATTACGTTTTGTAATTTTAAACTACAAAATGATGTTTGGTTTTAGAGTGTTACCGTTTCATTTACAATACTTTAATAGGCTTGTAGCGATGTCTATAATCTATATTAACTTTTTCATTTAATTTTTTTTTTTTTAAGTGTAAATGAAGTCTTTTTTTTTTTTTTGGATAACTGTAAATGAAGGATTTGATTCTGAATCAAAGCCCACGTAAGGATCAGAATACCATTAGTAGATCACATAGGTTAATAGCTGATTGGTAAATTGGGATAATTGACAAGTAATCTTATTCTTAAATGTCATTTCTTTGTCAAAAACCCAACTTAACAGTCGTAAAAGCACCAAACAGCACTGCATGAATTCAATTGGGAATTACCATAATTTTGTTTTTCCTTCAGTAATATAAGATCAAAGACCTCACTTATTGAACATGAATGCAGATCAAACTATACTCATATATTAAACACAATTAACCACACAACCCTCTCCATTTAATTGAAAATTGAAAGAGTCAATTTCATGATTAAGAATCTTATTTATAGGGTGTACAATTTTTTTTTTTTTTTTTTTGGTGCAAAGGACAATAAATTAAAACTAAACCAGAACAGAAATCTTAGGGTAAAGCTTGTTTAGGTACATCCCATTGAAGTCATCCTAAAAAACAAAAAGTAAGTTCACAAGCGGACTGTCAAAAATAATAAAATCTAAATTATGGCTCAAACCCACCCTAATAAGCTCGTCAACATAGCGATTCGCCTCACACTAACAATGACTAAACCGGAACTAGGGTAGATTTGAGATTAGTTACCTGCAATCACCCAAGATAGGAGACAATGTTATTTACATAATTAGGATTGACCAAGACATCTATAATAGTTTTAGCATCCAGTTCATTCTCAACCCAATCAAAGTTACAATTGCTGCAAATAAGAAATCCATCTTTGAGGCCCCAGAGCTTAGCAATAAAGCTATTGGTGATTCTGATTTTTCTAGCGAACTCTTTAACCCAGTGAACATTATTTAAAATGAAGAAGATGGTATTGATTCTTAAATATATATATATATACACATAAAGAGAATGGTATACATGCTTCAAAAATGGTAAGCTTGTATTCATTTTCCAAATAATAAAGAATGAAATAATGATTATGTGCTGTTATGGGTTGCTTTCACAGGAGCTTTTGAACCATTCGATGGTTGTTTTTATACCAACTCTAGTAATCGGTCAAAAAACACACACACATGACACATTCTCACTCTCTCTCTCTCTCTCTTCTGGCATCAGATTCCCACTGTCACTGATATGCAACTGACTACTACGATACCCTTCCAATTGAAAAGCACAGAGTGTTGGCATTGTCGCGTACCATTTTGCCTCAAGTTTGGAGACTTATATTATGAAGGGAGACACATAATAAAAAAAGCTCCTTTGTACTCATCCAAATTAAGGAAAGAAAGAAAGAAAGAAAGAAAGAAAGGCTTTTAACAGTCATTATCATACTCTACTAGTACTCTTAGCAAACTCACAAACAAACCAAAATTGTTGTAAATGGAGGACACAATGAGGGGTTTGGAGAGAACAGTGGAGTGGCTTAGACCCTTTGTTCAGACAAAGACCTGGGACTATTGTGTTGTTTGGAAACTAGGAGATGATCCATCTAGGTAGTATTACTAGTAGCATATTGTTTTACATTGTATCAAACATTTTCAACAAGACCCAACTTCAGATTTTGACACTCTTTGCTCTCTTTTTTTGTGGTCATTGATTATTGTAGGTTTATTGAATGGATGGGTTGCTGTTGTAGTGGTGGTTATGGATTTGTTGCAAATGTGAAAGAGGAAAGAGGGGTGGAGCACCATTTGAGTCCTCTTTGCAAAGATGGTCACTTTCAGCATCCCATAAGCACAAAGGCTTGTGAAGCTCTTGCTCAACTTCCTTCTTCTATGCCACTGTATTCTGGGTACAACTCTCTCCCTCTCTCTCTCGCTCTCTCTCTCTCTCTCTCGACCTTTCATTCTGTGAATACATGATAAAGATACAATGATATGGAAAACTGGAACCAGGGTTCATGGTGAAGTTGTCATATCAACCCAACCCAGGTGGATTTGCAATGCCAAAGCCTTGGATTCAGATATTTCAAACGTGGGTACACCAATATCTCTCTCTCTCTCTCTCTGTGAATTTGCTTTCAGATAACAAACTGATGAAACCAAAAAGAAAGTACATACTCCATCCTATGGATTAAACAGTTTGATTTTCCAAGAAATAAAATGTTCATAGAGTAGGCTTTTGCTTCCTCAGGTCCCAAACCCAATAACTGAATTTCAATTTTTTTTTTTACCAAATATTTTCTTAGCAACCAAAAGGAGCTTTAGGCCATTGATACGGGCTTTGAGGCTAATCACATATTCCAGGCTCCAGGCTCTAGGCTCTAACATATATTTTTCCTTAAGTGTCCCTCATCAAGTAGTTGATGATATGCTTGAAAATTTGACTATACTACCAAGACATAGAAAACATGGGACATCCCACAGATTTGTTACATCATAGTTGGCCATATCTGAAAGGATCATTATGGATTGAGACAGACCATTAGAAAACATAGAGGTGTTACTTGCTACTCAACTAATAATAAAATTTCATTTTGACAGGACACACTCGGAACCCGAGTTCTGATCCCAGTTGTTGGTGGTCTTATTGAGCTCTTTGTCGCAAAGCATGTAAGATTCGCTTTGTGCTTAATTTAATTTCAGCATTATAATTGAGATATTCTCTTCCAGTCTATAAATATATAGTTCTTCTTTTCAGATACCAAAAGATCAAAAGACCATAGAGTTCATTACAGCTCAGTTTAACATCTCTTTGGACCCAGACGCCAAGAGTGTCTGGAACTCTGCCCATGTGAAACTCGGTGAACATCATCTTGCTCCATTGCCTGAAGAGTACTCACAACATTGGCCTGGAATACAAGCTCTTTCTCCAGTAACCCAGTTCAGCTCCTATCCTAGTGTTGAGGGATCATCTAGTGAATCCAATCGTTCCTGTGAATGTCCATTTGACTTAAAGTGTGGTTATATACCTATGCATGGTTCTATGAATAAGTCAATTGGAAAATCTTCTGGCTCTAAAAAGCCTGAGTACAATGTGAGTTCATTGAAGACAAAATTGGCATTAAATTGTGGCAATGTGGTAGAAAAAGAGAGAGAAAAAGTTATCCAGGAACCAAAAACAAAAAAATTCCATTCAAAGAATCTCGTCACAGAGAGGAAAAGAAGGCACAGGATTACAGATGGGCTCTTCACTCTACGTGCTTTAGTCCCAAAGATAACCAAGGTTAAGATAATAAATACTTGTGAAATAATATAATAGTGAATTGGTCTCCTTTTTTTCCACCCAATGTGGATGTGTCTCTCTGTATTTATTCAGCTTTTATTCTTTCATTTAATGAATTTCTAGATGGATAGAGCTGCGATTGTTGGAGATGCAATTGAATATATACAAGAGTTGCAGAAGGAGGTTAAGCAACTTCATGATGAGCTCAGGGAAATGGAAGAAGAGGACTGTGAAAAGAATAAAGCAGAGTTGAAGATCTTAAAACCAAACAGAACAAATGGCGGCACCACATGTTTTGCTCCTACCGAGCAAAAACCGGAATCATCTAGCCTTGGAGAAAAGAAGCAAACAGAGGTATGTAGTGCTAGCATAACCTTTAGCTGTCACTTCCAATGTCTGTGTTCAGTTTATTATTGCAACATGCCACAACACCTTTGGCATAAACGTTTTCTTAGGTGCAAGTGGAAGTGAGCCAGATAGGCCAAAGAGACTTCTTGATTAAGATCATCTGTGAGCAGAAGCGAGGTGGGTTTGCCAGGTTCATGGAGGCTATAGATTCCTTAGGACTTCAAGTAGCCGATGCCAATGTCACCACATTCTGTGGCAAGGTCTTGAACATTCTCAAAGTTGAGGTAAGATTCAAGCAAAGAGATACCAAAACAGGTTTAGGTGATACGAATGTTGGGAAAAATTTTATATAACTATAAATAAATTTCAGCAAGCACAGTGGAAGCACAACCATATAATAACACAAAAATTTACGTGGAAGCCCTTTCTCTTTGAAGGGAAAAACTACAGAACAAACTCCGAATAAATTCACTATATTAAATAGAGATTACAGTACTTAGAGATACAACTTGAGCAAAAAAAAAACTCTCTTTTTCTTTTCACTCATTGCTCTCTTTCTCATTGTATATTTTCTCTTACTCTCTCTATTTTTCTCTTCTCTTTTGCTTGCTCACTCACTCACGCAGTTCTTTAAGACTGCTCTTAGTCCTCAATTTCTCTGGGACTTCACTTCTCTTCTCTTTTGCTTGCTCTCACTCACGCAGTTCTTTGAGACTGCACCAGTCCTCAGCCTCACTTGCTGGGACTTCTCTTTTCTCTGGGGGCTTCACATCTTCACCCCCGGGACTTCACTTCTTCAGCCCCTTTGGCCGAATGGCCTGGGCATCTTTCTTTTCTTTTTTCTTCAGCGTGTAAGAGAAGTTAGACTTCTCACAAGTCATGGAAGACAAGAGTGACTGCTCATTAAATGAGCTCTCGAAAAAACATGTGGGCTGGACTCGTGGTGCAGTGCACCCAACAGCGAAAGTAATGGTTTATTGCTAAAATTCCTTGGGAGGTTTGGAGCTCAGTGGGAAATATAATAACTGCATTTTGCCTTTGCATAGCATCAGCCAGTCCTTATTGATTTACATAGCACTGAAAGAGCCAGCTTGTTAGGGAATACCATCATAACCAAAACCATAAAATAATAATAATAATAAACTGTGAGAGAGAGAGAGAGAGTAAACAAGTCAATAAATTTATTTATTTTAAGTAAAAAAACAATGTATTCATATTGAATCCTGCTTAAAATTGCATAACACATCCATTTCTCCTTTTGCATGATTGTTCATTGGATCATCTGTCTGATACAGAATAACATTGTATATTGCCCAGGCAAACACGGACATTAAGCCGAAGAAGTTGAGGGATGCTTTGTTCGAGCTAGTAGACTGTAGACTACCACAATAGACGGAAGATAGAATGTGTGGTATTGATTTCAGAAAGCAAAGGGTATGACAAAGTTTTGACACCTCCTCTAACCATATAGTATCACTCAATATTGCATGATCATTGATACATCAACTTTGAAATCCAATTTAGTAAAGTACATCTTGAAAATATGGAAGTAGAAAAGGTAGAATTGCAGCTTTCTAATTTTGTAGTTTTTCTTCATGTTGGTTTATGATAGATGGAGCTCATCAAGTGTGTCTTGTACATAACTTTCTTACCTCTTGTTTCATTTGCGAGACATTTAGGCATACTACTTTTGAATTTGAGAATTTTTCCCTCCTGTGTTGCCTTTCGTTTCTTCTCAAGCGAATAACTTGATTATTTAGCAAAAGAAACTACCAGCATGTTGCAACTTCTACAGTTCATATGTTAAGATACAGGTAATTTCTTCTGGCAACAAGAGTAGAAAAACACGATGATAATAGTAGTAAATGATATGCATCCAATACAGAAAACGCTAAATCATTTCACCATGATATAACGTTTATCACAATAAGTATTCTCACAAAAATGAACGGTCTTGCCCCAGTATCAAGACATTGTTGGTATTAAAATTTACCTTCTGAGTATTACTCTCAGTTTAAGCTTCCCCTACTCTGCAAATACCTTGAGGGACTAAGTGATATACCAGGATTCACCAGAAAAGGAAAAAGGGAAGAAAAGGAAAAAGGGGGGAAAAAAAAAAAAAAAAAGCTTTACACACTAGTTAAGTCATATTAAATCAAACAAAGACCTCTCTTGCAGATATTGCCTTTTCTAGTGCCCTATATGGGTCAAATAATGTGCAGTAGAAAACCATTTGGAATCACATGTAGTTAAAACCGGCGGGCACTGCCTTCTCTTGCGCTGCCGTATCGTTGCTCACCACTACGTGCATTAAAGGCTCGAGTTTCTGATTCAGAACTTGAATATTCATCCTTAAGCGTTGGCATTTCTCTAGAATTGTATCCTCCACTGTATGGTCCACTGTGCGCTTCAAGATCTGAGCTGTCACTGCCAAGTGCCATCCTCCTAAATCTCATAATTTCTTGATTGTATTGGCCAGAATCATATATTGTGCTCTGGCCATATTTCACCCCATTAGACAGATCAGACATTTCACCTTCACTGTCCAATGCTCTTACCACCTGAAATGGAGAGCCCAAATAGTTTATTGTAGTCAGAGAACTACCACAAGAACGTTGGAGATGGGAATAAGTTTTATAAGAAAAGACCTACATGTTAGTCATAGAAGATTAGAAGTCAAACTGTATTAAAAATAGAAGAAAGGGGCTGATGTAGAGCTAACCTTATGTCATTTAATCCCATTAAGCATATTTCTCTCTTAATGTTATATGCAAATAAGAAGCATGAGATTGAACTGGCAACAACAAAGAGAAATCACAAAGTGCTGTTTATTAGTATTACCTGCGCCATGCGTGGGCGTTTTGGAGCAGAATGCCTAATGCATGCAGCAGCTGCCTCAATCATTCTGAACATTTCAACCACCACATACTGCTTTTCAAGTCGTGGATCTACCAATTCACCAAAATCACCAGTTTCAAGGGCATGAATAAGGTGTGGACGAGCCTGACAACACATTTTTCAAAAGGAACCAAGTGAATCATAAGAAAAGAATTACCAGCATCATTCTAACAGAGTAAATATAAGTACCCAAAAATAAATAAATTCTATGATTCAGACCCTCCACTATAGATACCAAGAGATGATATAGGAAATCATTACACTAAAGTATTTAGGACCTTTTGATCACTTCTGAGGTCAAAGAGTCTTCATCTGTTGGACTTGGTCAAATGAAACATGGACAAATCCAAACTGACCATAAAAAGTAGCTCTGAGCCACATCAGCCTCATAATGCATAAATATGATATCAAAGAAGATTTTTAGCCTAGGCAGCAGTAGCTTTTGGTATGCCTAATATTGTCCTTCTTAAAGAAAAAGCCTTCACAAATTTGTTTTGATCACAGCATGTCAGTTTTCAGAAATCAGGATTGATCGTCTCATACAGATTCAGAAGGTGGTTTTTTTTTTTTTTTTTTTTTTTTCGATGGGGGAAGGGGGAGTGGGGAGGTGGGTTGTAAGTATAGATTCAGCAGGTTACAGAGAAAAATCCCGGGCTGTCGTCAAAACCAAACCCCTGGCAATGCTAAGAATTTATTATAATTTTTATTGATATACAGAACTGAATTGAAATTTTTGTACCAACTCTCAAATATACATGTTATCAATTGCAATTGTAAGGGTGCAATAGGGGTGTATTGGACTAGGGAATTTGCATTCATTGAAAACAGAAGGCAATGGGAGACAAATGAGACACCTTCAAGGTAAGCAAAAATATTTTACAAGAAAACATACAAGGCATTAGGGAAGAATTTTAGTCACTCCATTGTTTTTCTTGAGATATCCGTGTGACAATACTGTTGGGTGCGCTGCACCATGTTCCAGCCCAGACTTTGTCTTAGCTCATTAAATGAGCTTGTTGGACAAGTGTTGAGAAGTCAACAAAGTGAAATGGGTTTGCTGGAGTAGCTTGTCCGAAAGAGAAGAATTGGGTTCATTTTTTCCTGTATAATTATGTAAAAAAGTCCAGCAACACATATGAAGGGATGTACAAAAGTCAAGCCACATAAATGAATATGTGATGTTAAACTTGTGAGACACGTTGGAAGGAAGAAAGAAAAGAAAGAAGCAAAAGGCAAGGGTCATTCGGCTAAGGGAGAGCTGAAGAAAAGAAATTGGTTGAAGCAAAGCCAAGATAAGTTGGCTTGCATTTATTGTGACTTGATGTGAAGAGTGTGAAAGGGAGAAGAGAAGGAAAAGATGAAGAAATAAAAGGAGAGGGTCATTCGGCTATTTGAAGTAGTGAAGAGAAGAAGTGAAGTCCCAGAGTGTGAGGACTAAGTGTAGTCTTGAAGAACTGCACGAGTGAGAGCAAGCAAAAAGAGGAGAAAAATAAAGAGAGTAAGAGAAAATTGTGAGAGATAAACAGTAAAAAAGAGAGTAGTGGGTGAAAAGAAAAAGATAGTCTTTTTTTTACTCAAATTGTATTTCTAAGTGTTCTAATCTCTATTTAATATAGTGAAATTATTTGAAATTTGTCTCATGATTTCTCCTTCAAGGAGAAAGGGTTTCCACGTAAATCTTCGTGTTATTATGTGATTGTGCTTCCGTTGTGTTTTATTCACAATTATATAGAATTTTTCCCATCAAATACCAAAGTGCAAGAGAGGTAGTTGACATGGAAATACTTCTACTAGAATAAGCATACTTTATCATTTTCACTTTTTCCAAATATGAAGTAATAATATTTGCCAAAGTTAAACTTCTTCCATATTTCAGGCCCCAGCGTCACCAACATTTGAAAGAAAACTAGAAGTAAAAGGACCACTGGAAAGAGTGTAAGTTAGAAAGTCCATCAGTCTTCTAAATAACTTGAGGAGTAAGTACAGTGATAATTCATACCCATTCAACCAAACTCTCATCTCCCAAAGGCTGCCTTGGGTCAACAGGTTTACGCCCAGTGATTAGCTCTAGAAGCACAACTCCAAATGAGAATACATCTGATCTGTCCGTTAATTTTCCACTCGATGCATATTCGGGTGCCAAGTACCTGACAGCCAAATTGAACATTGATTGTGTAAAGACAAAACCAAGTTTTTAAAATCCCTTTACTATTAACCGAATTAAGCCAAAAATTATCATGTAATGGATCCAAAATGGGAGTTTTCTCTTTTTAGATTCAAGTCTGTCCTGTATATCTCAACCAATCACTTCCTTGCCTTCTAAAGGAAGTGATAGATTGGATTGTTGTAAATACCCATCCTGGCTAAGTTCTATTTCTCAGAATGTCATGTAGCGCCACTGGGCAATAACTGAAGGTCCTAAACCCCCCAACTCTGTTTCACATGACCATATATCATGACTGTTGGAGGTATTTGCCATTTTTAGTACTTCAACTAGCTTTCTCTGGAATTGTACTCATGAATTGTAGAAAAAAGAAGAAATGGAACAGACTCATAAAATGCTTCAACATTGTAAAAGTGCCAAGGTGTTCCAGACATTCAAACCTACCCAAATGTCCCCATGACTCGAGTGGATACATGAGTGTAAGTGTCATTTGCTAGTTTGGCAAGTCCAAAGTCTGCAACCTGTGCTCAAAGCAATTCTCAAATTAAAACCTGTTAGAGAAACATCATGGTAGCATCAGAAGAGAGAAAAAAAAAAAGCAAACAGATCAAAACACATGCCTGTGCCTCAAAAGCATCATCCAAAAGAATATTTGCTGACTTAATGTCTCTGTGAATAATTTTTGGATGGCCTAGAAACAAGTGACGGTGAGAAGAAATAATCAATAACATAGTTATCTTACAGTTAATTAAGCATTGGACGGTTATATTAGATCGACAGGAGTTCATAAAAAGTTAATATGACCTAAATTTTACTGGTGACCTGTCTTTACATTGTGGAGGTGAGCAAGAAAGTTAGGTTTCAATTCACTGAAAAAAAAAATACTAAACTATGATCATAGGCATATTCAAGCATTGCTAAACAAAAGAAAATATTTAAGAGAGAATGTTTTTGTTTCCAATAAGCACAAGTACAATAGTCATGATAATGCCAGAAGAGATACATACAATCTTCATGTAAATATGCCAAACCCTTTGCAGACCCTAAAGCAATCTTCATTCTTTTGGTCCAATCCAACACTGGCATTCCTTGACCTGACAGCAGATACCAATATCATACTGAGAATCATGACAATGATTGATAAGGTGAGAAAACAAGAATTTCCCCTTACCATGCATATGATGCTCAAGTGTTTTATTTGGAACAAATTCATAAATGAGCATTCTTTGTTGCTCAGAGATGCAATAACCCACCAACGAGACCAAATGTCGATGATGAACCCGACTAATAATCTCAACTTCAGCCCTGAATTCCCTCTCCCCTTGTCCACTACCCGCCTTGAGCTGCTTAACAGCCACCACTCTTCCATCAGGTAGCTGACCCCTGTAAACATACCCAAACCCACCCTCACCAATAACATTTTGTCGAGAAAACCCATTGGTTATCTCCATCACCTCTTCATAGGTAAAAAATGACTTATTAGAACCTAGGGAATTCGAGTCTGGTGCCCCTCCTTGTCCTTGGTATGCATTCCCCCTTTGACTCCCCTGACTACTTCCAAATGAATGATAATAGAGATCTCCTCCATTATTCCCTGTAGTCTGTGACTGGTTGTAGTAAAATCCATCTGTATATCAGAAACGCCAAAATTAATAGATCATAGAGACATGTAGTAAGCAATTCGAATCCTCAAGAACTTCTTTTTACCTGATTTCACCGCAACACTATTGGGGGGCATGTAATGGGAGGTATAGATCTGAGCTCGTCTTCTCCTCCGTCTTGTGGTTACGAAAACGACTGCAATTAAGGCAATGATGAACACTCCTGCTGCCGCCACCCCAACATAAGTAGCAGTAGCAGTACCAGTTTCACTCCCACTCTGTGATGGTGGTGGGCTGGAGCTAACCTTAGTAGAGGAACCTGCAGTTTTGGGGGGAGGAGGGGACAGGCCAGATCCAGAAGGGGATGACCGAGGTGATGGTGATGATTTGGCTGGAGGGGGTGGCGGAGAAGTGTTCGAACTCTTGGGTGGTGAACCAGGCGGGTTAGGCGAGGAACTGGAAGTTGGAGGAGGAACAAGGGTATTAGATGGAGGTGGTGAAGTTGGCGGAGAAGTAGAATTATTATCAGCAGGAGGAGGAGGAGGAGGAGAAGAAGAAGAAGAAGGAGGTGGGGATTGTGATGGAGGCGGCGAGTTTTGAGAAGATCCATTATTATTAGAAGGAGGAGGAGTAGGAGGAGAAAGAGGAGGAGGAGGAGGAGGAGGAGATTTTTGTGGTGGTGATGGTGGTGGAGGTTTTGAATTTGGTGGTGGTGGTGGAGGTGAAGCCTTTGGAGCTTCTGTATCCGATGGTGGTGGGGGTGTAGGGGGATGAGAACCTGAGCCTGGAGACGAGGTAGGAGGCGGAGATTTTGAATTTGAAGGCGGTGGAGAAGAAGTAGGAGGAGGAGGAGAAGGAGGAGGAGGACTTGAACTAGGTGAAGGTGGAGAAGATGAAGAATCCCCCGGTGGAGGAGAGGAACTATCAGGTGGGGGAGGAGGACTATCTTTCCCACCCGGCGATGATGATCCCTTCGGTGAAGGGGAACTTGAGACCAAAGAACCCAGCGTTTCCGCTGAGTCTGCCATTCTCCTTAGCTTAACAAATTTCGCTATTTTGTGATTTTTTTTTTGCTTCCTGCCAAAGCTTTCTTCTCAAATGCTTTCTATTGTATCTTCTCCTTCTTCTTTCTTCAATTCTACAAACATGGATTCTACATTTCTTTCTTTCTTTCTTTCAAATGTTAATTAAAAAAAAAAAAAACAAACTACTGCTGTGTGATTTACAGCAGAAACCACACAATCTCAATCACAACAAACTACAATATGCTCAATCTGCGCACCCAAAAACAAAACTGAATTCTAAAGACACAAACTTGAATCAAACAAAAACAATAGGAGAAAAAAATGAAACCTGGGTTATGTGCGAAGAGTGAAAATAAAAGTTGGAAGCTAGATCAGAATGCGTGGATTCGCATGGTGATGATGAGCCATTTTCAGAAGGGCTGAGGAAATAATGGTGAGAGAAAGGAACGGCTTCAAGGAAACAAGTCAAAGAAACTAATAAAAGACAATCCAACAACAACAAAAATTGCAAGAAATTCTGGTTCTTACTTCTTATTAAGGTAAAGATTTTGTCTCATTTTTGGTTGGATTGGACATTGGAGCGCAGTATCCTTTTCGGTTTGTTACAAATTGTTACGTCCCAACTGTCTCGCTTCCTCTGTTTTCGAATGGTGCAAATTCTCCTTCAATTTCGGGTTACCGCGCAAATTAAGAATAACGGGTTTTGTTCTACCCGGGTTTGGGTCTTTACCCGGAAAGGAATCAGCAATAAATAATATCCACTATTATCTTTTCACCTCCTTCTCCCTCAAGAGTTTTTTTTTTTTTTTTTTTTTGAGAAACTTCTCCCTCAAGAGTTTACTAGTCTCATCACATGCTCGAAGAGCGTGCGATGAAGTTTTTTTTTTTTTTTTTTATTTGTCTAATAATTTCCTCTTTTTTTTAAAAAAAAAAATTACTAAGTTTTTTTTTAATAAATAATTTTGAAAACATAGATTAGTAGGAGAGTGTCCTATTTTATAGGTATTTTAAGTAGAATTAGAGATATATTTTTATTAGATTGTCCTCAAGTTTTTTCCCTATTAAACGTAAAGGGTTAAGCTTAAAGTGTAGAGGTATTTCTAAACTACATAAAAGTTCAGTTCAAATAAGAGAGCTCCTTAAATAGTATAGTAGTATAGATATATAGGATAAACTGTAAATTACACCCCTAAAGTTTGAGGGTATTTAAATTTTTACTCTGAAGTTTTAAAATTTGGAATTTATCTCCTGAAATTTTTTGGTATTTGGATTTTTTACCTTGATATTTTAGAATTTGGATTAAAATTCAAACATTTCTAAACTTCAACAGTGTAATTTTTTATAATGTTGTGAGATTTTGTTGTGCCTCTAAACTTTCTTTTTTTAAAAAAACCTCTCATTTTTGGGTTACAATATTTCTTACAAGATATATTCAGTGATACATAAAACTTCACAACTTTTTTTCATAATTATTAAGGTTTCATGTTGTGCTTTGTGCATGGTAAAATTGAGTTAGGAAAATTGTGATTTTTTTTTTGTTTTTGTTTTTTTTTTTTGGGGGGGGGGGGGGGGGGGGGGGGATGTTGTGTGGGGTGCCTTGTTCTTGGGTCTAAACTCTAAAGTCTAAACCCCAAGACTCGGATCCATTCTCTTGGCAGAAGATTCGATTTTATTGTGTTCTGGTCCTTCTGGAAGATCAAAAACCTCTATCTCGTTTGAATATGGAAGAGTTTATAAAGGAATCTTCTAATAACCAAGCGATGTGCACTCATTCTGAACAATTTTGACTCCAAATTCGTTCTATAAACATTTTGTAGTTTGCCTCCTACAAAGCAACAACTGCACCTAATACCCATTTTACAAAGCAAAAACATTCAAGAAAGACAATAGTTATATCAAATTATAGTGTCATTACTCAAAACTACATATATATATATATATATATATATATATATGAGATGGGTTCAAGTTATACATTTTTTAAACCATTAGATTTAAGTAGATCTAACAGTTAAAAAAAGACCCTCACTATTACAAATATTCTTATTATGATCTCATTTCTTACTCTCATTTATTACATTCTAAACCTATCTCTAAACCCAAAAACGTTTGACGTCTCTCTCTCTCTCTCTCTCTCTCTCTCTCTCTCTCTCTCCATAGTTGTCAGTATCATACGATACGTATTATGTGTAAAAAGTTCTGTATCGTATCAGCATATTGTACATGCTCATAAATCGTATGATACAATGTGCGTATCGTATGAATCGTTTCGTATTGTAAAATCGTACGTATCGTACGATACATAGACAAGTGCTTTAAAATGAGATTTTTTGTTAAAATTTTTACATTTATTTGAATCTAACAAGTTGTTAGATTTGTTTTTAACACAAAATTATTAGGTTACTTAATTTTGCCTAATAAAATAACATATTCATAAGTTTTTTTTCCTCTCTCTTTCTCTTATAAAATTTGGATTACACAGTACATATTTACACTCATTTTAATATTTACAAATTTATTTTCTATACTATGAATAAGATATTAATTGACAATATAATTATTTTTTATTTTTGTCATTATTGTTATAAGTACAAGAAACTAGATTGCCAAGAAGAAATATCTATTTTTTAATTATTAAAATAAAAGGAATAAGAAGAGATAGTAAATGTTAGTGATGATGAAAAAAAATTTAATGAAGAAATAAGTTTGTAAAATGATAAACATGAAGATAGCATTGACTTAGATGGGGTTTATTAGGCAATCTATGAAAATAAATTATTAGTTTTGGGTCATTTGTAATATATTATCACTTCTGAATTTAAGCAATTTGAATGTTTATGTTATAAATACATGCTAGTTTGATTTATTTAGTTAGTTTATTAAATATTATTACATAAGTGATGAATAAATTAGTCATTAGTTGAATATATTTAAAATTTATAATGAATATACCATTTATATATGTATATCTATAATTTTTTTTATAAATTTTATTAAGTGTTTAAATTTTATTAAGTGTTTGTATATTTTACGATACAATACACGATACAAAAAAAAATCGAAAATCGATTCATAATACGATTCACGTTTTGACAACTATGTCTCTCTTCTTCTCCATCATTGCTCCTCCACCATTATTCCACCCAAGTTGCCAAAAAAAAAACTAACGGTTGACTTTGGAAGCTAGGCACAATAGTACTAATTGTCACACCTTGACTTACAGCGTTGACTGTGGAAGCTCCTTTGCATTGCATTATTCAACATAGCCATGATGTTTAAATTTTTTCTTTGTCAGGGAATAGCGAGTTGCCAAAAATGGGCTAGGCTCAAGATAAATAAAGAAGAAGAAGGAAAAAGAAAAAGAAAAAAGCGAAGTAGTGTTTGGTCACTCTTAATGTGTGAAGCATATTTCATGCTAAAATTTTCTTGTGATAACAATACACTACCCCAAATGGGTCAAGAGTCAAGACAAAAGCATTTTGCTATCTCTATGCTGATAACATAGATAAAACTAACAGAGATAGATAGAGACGAATATTTAGAGATAATATTAAGAATTTAGGAAATATAGTTACAAAGTTTGAATTACTTTTAGTTTTTATATATTCGGATAGGTATGTGAGAGGGACGTGCAAAATTCATCCACTTTCTTCTTTAAATTGAAGAAACTATAGAGTCCTCTGGTAGACCATATTACTTATCCACCATTCCATTAAAAAACTTTTATTTATTTAAAATTGCTTAGTCAGTAATTAATTTATGTTTAAAAAAAATTTTTAACTAATAATTTTAAACAAATGACAGTTTTTTAGTAAAATGGTAAATCACATCACTTATCCAACATATAAATTTTATAATTTCTCCTTAAAATGACTCAAGAAAAACCTTGCCGACCCAACTGTTTAGGTTGGAAAAAGCTTTTCATTCAATTATTCCTCCAATTTTGGTTGTCACCGACCTCTCAAGTGCAAAAACAGAACCCCACGTGGCACACGACGTTGTTCGGCTTGTTTTTTTTTTTTTTTTTTTTTTCTTCTGCTGGCCAGCTGTAGAGGTGGAACGTGCAATGGTGGAACAATGGCCTACGGCTTTAGAGATATTTCCGGAATTTCATTGTTGGTTAAAATGGAGACTTTCGTGACCTGTACCTTCAAAAAATATCATATAGCCCATAATTTCGTACCTCATTTGATTTTCTTTTTTTTTTTCTTTTACGGAGATGTACATAATACACTATATAAAGTTTAATTCCTCCCTCTCTTAGTGTAACTATCAAATTATTTATATATAAAAAAAAAATCATATAAATATAAGAAGTTTGGTAGTGAAAAAAGAAAAGGAAGAATGATACAATTTATACATTCAAAACAAAGCCTAAATCCTATAAATATGAGAAGTTTGCTTGTGAAAAAAGAAAGGAAAGAATAACTACTGAATAAGAAAAGAAGATATCTATTAACATGCCTTTTTAAGGCAAAAAGTTACTAGGACTTAATTTGAAAACCCAATACAAACTATTTTACAAAAATTTTTACAAACTGCTGATGCAGTGAGTAATTATTGATAAATGAAAAAATGATATTAATGATGGATTTAGATAAAAACCAATAAAAGGTTAGTCACATCAGCAGTTTGTAAAAATATTGTAAAATAGTTTGTGACTATAGTATTACTCATCAATATCAATCAATCAATCAATATATATATATATATAAACAGAGAACTCATGTGGAAAAGCATGAAGTTTTATCAAGTGGCACATTATATGATATTCTTTTCATTTAGGCTTTCACATTATCTAAATTTAGCATTTATTTCAAACTATTAAGTAATGGCAAATGCATTTATTTCAATGCATTAATAAAATTCAAACAATTTGTATATATTTATAACTTTACATACTTTGAATTGATACAAATGGATCTAAAAAGTCATAGGAAATGTAGAAATCAAAAAATCTTTTCAATTTTCTGTATAAGACTAACTTCGATGTAGAATTGCAAGAGTCGAATTCAATAAATGGGGTAATTAATAGTATTTGTCTCCACATTTGTCCAATATAAATTTTTATTTCCATTGGACTTAAAAATTAAACTTCCATAATTTTCTCACAATATCTTTGTTTTTCTTTCTAAGAGGTATGCTAATTTTCAAAATATTATGTTCGTCTTAAATATTTTGTTTAAATTTTATGTATAAATTTTTACTCATATAGCATTATAATTTATTTAGGCTTATTTTTTCATATTATGTGCCAATTTATATTTTTGGTTTTCTATATGATGTGTATACTTGATAAAGATCTATTTTTGGCTACTTTTAGTTCAATTAAAATTTGAAGATTAAATTGTGATATTATTGCATCACTATGACATTATTTTTTCTGTTGTTGTATCATGAAATTCTGAAAGTTTTTATATCTAATTGATATATAAAACATATATAATACAAGAAAGACACTTAGGAACCAACAAGTTTGTAGGTGACAATATGAACTATAATCTGGTGACATTTCTTGGTTGCATGAATTAGAGAAATTTTCCCCCCAATGTATTTAGTTTGAATTTAATTTTAGTAGAAAACCTCATATATTAAGTGTGACTAACAATAATAGTATTCATGAAATCAATGAGTCATAAATAATTTCTTACAAAACTTATCAAAATGCATCGCGCTTCATGCGGGATATCGGCTAGTTAATCAAGTAGGTGGATTTTGTGTGGATGTAATCGAGACACGTGGACAAATTCACTCAATGTATACTAAAAAGCCAATTATATAGGTTAAGGATTATTTAGAGTTTTTAGAGTAACTCTACCGTATAATTCTTAAAATTTTATTCATCCATTTTCAAATGGTTGGATTAAATTTTATTACATCATCAATAATTAAAAAAAAAAAAAAAAAAGGATAGTTAACATTTTGTATAAATGTTAACATTAAGATAAAATATAATCTACTCATTTCAAAATATAAGATAGAATTATAGAAATTTCACAATGGAGTTACATTAAGAACCATTGAGAATCATAATCCCTCCATAGTGAAGTGATCACCTTAATTCTAGAACACCTTAATCATAGTGACAACATATATAAAATTTACTTTTTGACCTATAACAATAAGTATTTTACTTATCATCAAATATTTAATCAAAAGTAACTAACAAAATCGTACAAATTGTTTCTCCATTTGTAAAGTTCTATACAATCCATTATTTTATAAACGAAATTAATGTTTGATACGGTTTAAGAATCAAAATCGTATTCCTCTTCTTTGGTTGATGCCCATGGTATAAGCAAATAATAATAATAATAATAATAATGGCTGCATATTTGAGTGCCTTTGATTTCCATGTGCTGAGCGCTGAGCCACAGATCTACCCTTTGGAGAGGGTAAAGATTTTTATATAAAAGGTAAAAAAAAAAAAAAAAATCGTGATGCACAACTAGCAATACCAATAGGTGTCGGTTTCTCAGCCGTTTATTCTCCAAAAATAATAACAATAATAATAAAAGATGTCGGTTTCAACTTTTTGATAGCTCTTTCTCCCCACCCCCCAAAAAAAAAAAAAAAAAACTTGTTGATACCTAAATTAATTTGTTTGGTTATCACATTATTTATAACTCATAACACATCACTTATAATCCATAATCCATAACGTTTATTCTATAACTCTTAACTCAAATCTGTTACCCATCTTTCACCTAACCCATAAAAATTTGTGTTTGGTACTTCATAACTTAGATTTTATTTTCCTTATAAAAGCAAATTTAACATAGTTGCTAGTCAATTTGTCAAAATAATAAAAGTTTATTCTCAGTTTCCACAACTTAAACTCAATTTTTTAAGTATTGAGTTATGAAATTTGAGTTTGGAAATTAACCCAAACAAAACGAAATAGGTTGGGGCCCACAAAATTTAGAATTGAGTTGTGAAAAATAAGAATTGGATGATGAAAACAAGCAAACCAAACATAAGCACCTCCCCGTTATCCAGCCCCTAATTTCCATGGTTCTTGTTGCACATAAAGTATTACAGATAGTTTTGCACACACTCCGTTTTTTAACAGAAACTGTAACTTCAAGTCATGATTTTCAAGTACAAAATTGTGATTTCAAATCACGGTTTCAATTTAAAAATGGAATGTGTGTAAAACTATGTATAACAACTAGTGCCTAATAACATTTTCTTTAAAAGAAATTGTAACTTCAAGTCATGATTTTCAAGTACAAAATTGTGATTTCAAATCACGGTTTCAATTTAAACATTGAATGTGTGTAAAACTATGTATAACAACTTGTGCCTAATAACATTTTCTTTTATATATTTTGCTTGTTTTTGTGATAATTTCTAAATCTTCCAACCCACTCCCTATTTTCTACCATTTTCTTTAGGTAATATTTGTTGCACAGGAGTGATTACACACAATTTTACACATCCTATTTTTAAATTGAAATTATGACTTGAAGTCACAATTTTCAAGTTTAAAATTGTAACTTTAAGTCATGATTTCAATTTAAAAATAAGGTGTGCATAAAACTATGCGTAACAGCTTGTGTGTAAGTGTAATAAACTCAATCATTATTATTTATTTATTTTGCTAGTTTTGGTGATACTTTCTAAATTTTCCAACCCATTTACTAATTAGGGAATTGTTAATGGTCGTATGAGATTAAAACACTTCTGTGACTTGAATCAAATAAAGGGTCATGATTCAAGAAAAACTAGAATTGCTTTATTGATTGTATGGTTGAGAGGAGAGAGAGAAATATCGAGCAAAACTAGCATTAACTTGGTTCATTCTAACCGCTTATATACGTGCTTGCTAAAATTTATATGCTACGTATATAACGAAAGTCCTTAATGATTATATATTTATGATAATAAATTTATTTGTTACAATGATTCATTCAAGTTTATATGTATTATAGTATTAGATTAAAACTTAGGCTTACCCTAAACTAATTAAGATTAAAATACTTGAATTGCAAGCAGTAAGGTTACTACAAGTAGCTCTCTCAAAAAACAAAAACAAAAAGTTACTACAAGTAGGATTAGGACTATTTTACTTGCGCTACAAGTAAGGTCATCACAAGTAAAATTAGAATTACTTAGGTCTCACCCCAAGAGGGGTGGCCGAGTGGTGTGAGATCTCCCGTGCATGCATGAGGTCACTTGCTCAAGTCGTGGCGGGTACCATGTAGAGGGTGGGTTCCTAGCATGCATTGTGCCTCATCTGCTTACTCTCTTGGGGTGCTAGGGTGCAGTCTGTGACACCCCGATAACAGTAGTTATGGCTTAATTCAATATTCCCTAGCGGGGGGTGCGCATGCATCCGCTGACTCTCTTAGGGTGCTAGGGTGTGGTCTGTGACACCTCGATCACAGTAGCTATGGCTTAATTCAACATTCCCTAGCAGAAGGTGCCCCTATTAGGTCACGCCCTAGGGGTAAGTCACATATGGTCGCCCCCGCCCCTCTTTTTGTTCATAAAAAAAATAAAATAAATAAATAAATAAAAAGAATTACTTAGATCTCAATACAATGAACATGGATTAAGATAATGGATTTAAAAATTTTAGTATTAGAATGGTAAAACTTGGGTTTTACACAACATATTTATAGAAATTAATTTCTTATAATTAATATGATAATTATTCTATATTAAAAAAAAAATTGTTAGATGATTATTTCTTGCTAAAAAAGAAAGAAAAAAGAAAAAGAAAAAGAAAAAGATACGCATGACTATACATTAAACTTAAAAACTTACGATGAAAGTAAGCGTAACAAAGAATCCCAAAATCAAATTTACTTATTTACGCATCATCTATACTACTATTTAATTAAATTTTTACTTGCCTCCCAAAAAAAAAAAAAAGTATACTTTTACAAAAATATCCGAAACACCCCATAGTGAACAGTAACCGACCTAGTACTTTCAGGGGCATTCCAGTAACTTCGGTCAAGAGTCAAAATCTGCCACGACATCAAAGAAGGCGTGAACAGAATCCGATTCTACTTGGCATCGACGGCACGAAATCCGTGCCCTACTTGGCTTAGCTTAGCTTCGCTATAACCGCCTTAAAGAAGACAGTTTTATATCAATATTTCATGGCGGTTTTCTTAGTGCGCCCACACAAACCCATATATATAAATAACCGCTAGGCCTTTCTTTTCTTTTGTTCTTCTTTTTCTCTAGAAAATCAATTGTTCTCTCATTCTTTCAAAGATTTTTATCACTTTTCCTTCACACAAGTTCTAGACTTTTTCTCTCTCCCTTAGTACCTTCTTTTTTGATTGTAAACAATCTTTTCTTTTCTTTTTTGTGCCAAGAGGTAAACTTTTTTTTTTTTTTTTTTACACCAACCCAATTGATACTTTGTACCACCTTTTACTTTTTTGTGTGTTATATACTATGTATGTGTTCTAATTGTATGTGTGTACAAATTTTGGTTGAAACAGAGATGGCGCAAATTGAAGTTGAAGGCCAAATCTCTTTAACAATTGATGATGACGAAATTTCAGATTGTGGGTCAGTGTCCGATGAAACAAGTCCTCCTAGCGACCCCTTTTGGTGTTTCAAAAGAGACGGATTGGTTGAAGTTTCAGAAGGGATTCCCGAGCATCACATATTGAGGGGTAGTTTTCTCGTGGGCATGAGGCCTGTGGCTAAGCAAACCAATGTTGTGGCAATACACAAGAACTCGTCTTCTAGTTTGACGAGGAAAGCGAGGTTCGATTCTTTTCGGCTTTTCGTGGAGGCCGTGGCGGAGAAGTGTGGTGGCAATGCTCAAGAGAGGTATGCATGGTATGGTGGTACGAGGGAGGAACTTCTTGAAATCGTGAAACATGGATTCAGTCGCTGTGGAAAGCCTTTACATGGCCAGTCTTACGGTGTTGGTGTTCATTTGGCCTCTGCCAAATATCCCATGGAAGAGTAAGTCTTTAATTTTGTTTCAATTTCTTTGTTAAATTTTGTTGTTTCACATAGATTGTGCGGTGTCCTCTGTTTTCTTTTGTTTCTTGTAGAGGCTAATTGAATATAATCACGTAGTTGTAGTGGTCAATTCAATGACATGGTAAAATGTTTGGGAATAGAGATTAATTAGTCGGTTCACGTGTTTGGGAATAGAGATTAATTAGTTTAATGTCTCTTTCTTGGTTAGCAAGCAACATAAATTTTGCGTGTTGTATATGTAGTTGTAAAATGTCAACCGTGTCGAACAAACGTGTGCTTCAAATGTGTAATAAGTCAAATTCCCCTCATCCCTACCGCCCACCAAAAGTCAAAAAAGGCAGATTAATTAATGTTTTTTGAAGATTAGATTTGTATCTGCTAATTCCTTTCTTAAAGTAAAAGTAGATTTGTTTTGCTTTCTAATAAATTTTCTTAATATTTCACAGTGCTTTATCCTCTGAAGTTGATGAATATGGGTTGAGGCATGTCCTACTATGCCGGGTCATACTGGGGGACATGGAAGTGGTTTCTCCTGGTTCCAACCAATTTCATCCAAGTTCTCAGAAATTCGACTCTGGTGTCGACAATCTATCAGATCCTAGAAGATATATTGTGTGGAGTGCTTACATGAACTCTCACATTTTTCCTACTTTCATGATAAGTTTCAAGGCCCCATCCTTGAAAGGTAAGCAATTTCAATGCTCTTCTAACATTGCATCCTTTGTATTGTAAACTTTCTGGATTTTACTATTGCAATTTGGTGTTAAATTGAACTTGTTCTTATTGGTTTTGTTAAAATGCGCAGATTTTCAAGGTTTGCTGCAAGCAAATGTTCCTAGAGCAAATGTTCCGAAACCGACAACGCCGTGGATGAGTTTTCCTGCACTGATAACCATACTGTCAAGGTTATTAGATCCTTCTAAAATGGCATTGATCAACAAATGCTATAAGGATTTCAGGGTAAGTTTAACATAATCTTTATGTGGATTATTTGTGTAACTTTGTTTTTACTTATGTAATTTTGGGCTTATTTGATTGTCGCTTGTCTTTTGATCACAGGAGAGAAAGACCAGGCGGCCAGAATTTATACGAAAGTTGAGGATAGCCACCGGAGACGAGTTGTTAGCTAAAATAGTTAAACGTCACAGACAAGGAGGCGTTTGATGCTGAGTATGTTGGTCTCTTAACCAGCCTGAGCTGCCTCTATAATTGAGTATTTTCTTTAGTGATGCCATTTTACTTTTGATTTGGAAATGACTGATAGTATAGGATGTTTGGTGTTGTATCATTTTTAGAATTGTTATAGTTAGCTAACAGGCCAGATGGACTTTCACAATTTCTGTACAACAATACCAAATAGTCCTATTTGTAATAGCCTAGAAAGTGTAAATGATATAAGAATGCAAAAAAAGTTTCATGTACACAGTACTTTTTGTTGCGAGTAATGTTGGTGTGGCAATGATATACTCCATAGAAACTGAATGTATCACGCCAGTAGTATGTGCTTGGTTAGGTTGTATCTTTGGCAAAGATAAGGCCACGTGGGAAGTGCTCCAAAAGTCTTTGTTTCTTTTAATGTTTGTGGTAGAAGAGAAAGTACTCTTATATGGAAAGACGTCAATGGCCTTTTTCAAAAGATTTCCTTTTTTGTTGGAAAGTACTTTGTATTGTATGTGGTGGTGGCTGTAGCATCGTGTTTTAGCAAATACTTTGGGATTTACTATTTCATAAAGATACTATTGTTCTAAGGTTCCTTTCATAACGCAGGCCATGACTCATGAGGCACCCAATTCTAAAGTTTTATACCGACCTGATGCATCACGCGGAATAGAGCATCCAACAGCTATGGATGTATATGAAAAGCTTTTCTTGTTTCTTTGACAATCATCTCCTGCGTTAGCCCACTATTGAGGGAATATACGAGACTTTGGATAATTTACTAGAAAACAGACGGGTGTCTAAATCACTTGCAACTTTGCAAGCACCGTCCGCCTTTAATGTCATTTACTATTTACTTGTTTTTATCAAATGTCACTAGCTGCATGTACGTTGTACTGAAATTTGCTCCCTTGTTCTGCAGTATAATGAAGCAAAATACAAATAGTTGCAGTACAGAATCTACCGGTGCTAAGGGTAAAAGATCAATGTTTGCGGCGAAAATATTGTGATAGTGAAGATTTGAGTCCTCATTAGAAAAAAAAAATTTGTTAGTTTGGATTTTTTGTTTCAAGTTGTTCTTAAAGACGATTGGTTTTGTTTACTATGGTTGTTGTAATGGGAGATTATACGACTTCAGTAATTATTTTCCTTTTTTTTTTTTTTCTTTTTTAATCTCTTCCATTTTTCTTTTTTCTTCTCTTTTATTTTTATTTTTGTTTTTATTTTTGGGTGGGGGGGGGGGGTGGGTGGGGGTTGGTGGGGATTACTCATCAATGGATACTCTCACATGGGAGAACCTTATTTAAATTAAGGTACCCTTGTGGGATTTATTACCGTAACCTGGGCTAAGCAAAAACCATATAGAGAAGGGTTTCAAAAGAAAATGAGAAAAGAGAACTTTCACACCCCAGGATAGCTTCTAAGATGACCATTGAAATAGGTGGTTGTAAATAATGAGAAATTTTTGCATTATCCATTGACTATTTTAGTTTACAATATCTATTTATGCATTTGAATTTCCCATCTCAATCACAACTGGAAATTGAGAACACAAAAGAGATTTTTTCATGTATAAACATTAAAAAAATCAAAATAAAAATAAAATCCCTTATACACAAGTGACCCAATGGCTCCTATAGATATAAAATCTGTTCTGATGCTGTCCCTAGTGAAAACCTGTTCCCTAATATGTAATGCCATCTAAATCTCAACCAATGAAAAAGTTGAAATATTCATATAACAAGCTCTTAATGTAGGTAAGCATAGTTACTACTAATAATTTATGAATTTTACCAGGGATGATCTTTCAATGATGGCTACATACCGTGGCATTGTTTATCTTCTGTCTCTGCAACTCTTCAACAAGTTTATCAAGGCTGACACGGAGAGAAGTGACAGTTCAAACAAGATTTAACAATTATGGAACATTTGTAGCAAGACACTGGTGTGTCTCACACTGTTGTTGCATCTAGATCACCTGAGCTTGTAGCCTTGTAAGGCTCTTTCCCTTGCAGTGGCTTCATATACGACTTTAAATCTGAAATGATATGCAGAGCTTCAAGCAAGTTACAATTAGATGGCACACAGCTTTGACAACCTCCTGTCCCTTTCATACTCGGGACCAGACACTGCATTTTGTAAGGTCATCAGCATTACCTGCGTTGAACAAGTAGCTAAGCATACAAGACATCAGAAAAAGACTTGATAGGCTATTTTTGTTATTATTGAGTCTTAGTATATTAAGTTTTTAGGTTGGAAAGTTGTTAGTTTCATTTTATTAAGTTTTACGAGAATAAGAGCAATTTGGTAATCTCCAGAATTCTGGAATGGCCTGTCATTGGCTTTTAATAGAGGCCCGTGAGTCTCCTTTTGTGTATGTGTTAAGAGCAAGAGTCTTTTTCTTATTTGGCTTATTTGGTTCAGAAGTTCTTCAGTACATTTTCTTTGTTATTAGTAATCCTAGTCTTTGATTATAAAAATTTTCAGTAGGTTATTCTAAGTTTTAAGGGTGAGATTGCCTTCCTACATATATGTGATTGCTTAGGATAATGTAGGTGTGATAGCCAAGTGGTTATCTTTCTTTATTTCTCATTCTATTCACTATTTTAATACTAAACAGCCATCAAACATATTCAAGATCCAATCTTTTCCCCACCTAAACCCTTAAACATCAAACCTTATTCAAGAATCCTTCAAGCTCTCATCAACAAATCTAATTTGGTTCTGAATTCCTAAAGTTCCTGGTAATAGAGCCCATTCAAGCTTCTGTCCTAACTCCTATGTCAATGAATTCTCACATATCAACGTTGTAAAATATCTCTTCAAGAATAGAAGGAAAGATAAGTGGTAGAAGATTTGGTTTCACATATATTCTTCCAATGTGTCTGTCCTGTTTATGAAAATTAGGCAGGATGGCATGTAAAAGCTCATTCAAAGGTTGATACTAGGAAAATGGGGCCAGACCATGAGTAAGTGCAAGGGTTGTTATCCCAAATGAAAAATGTATGCTCTGTTAATATGAAACCTAAAAAAAAGGAGTCACATGCCTTATAAATTCTACATAGCTTAATTTTACATATAGTATAAATAAATAAAAAAGGCCTCAGTGATAAAAGTATCTGCACTATATAACTTCAATATGAGGCCATTATTCAAATTTTGGAAAGGTATCTCTATCAATTTCTTTTTCTAGACTTGTGTTGACCATGCTCATATTCAAGCCCAAAACCACACATTGTTAATCAGTGCAACTATATATAGAGTGCATGTTTCTTGTCATTTATTGATAAACATTAGAATCTCTCTAAACCATAGGACCATTAACTACTAGAGCTATTGTACATGAATCACCAGTCACTTGAAGTTATATCCATGTAATTCCTGTGAAAAGGATGAAAACTGTTACAAATATGAGAAGCAAGAAGAAGTTAATATTGAGCAACAAGATCTCCAAAATAGACTTGAACAGAGTATGCAACAAGTAGACCTTTGAACAATCAAATAATGAGATTGGCAGGGTCCAAGTCAGCACCAAACATGGAGTTTCAACATATGTATTTATTGAACATGGTCTATCACTGGTATCAAATATTTGTGCTGCCACTCTAAAGTGTGCTTACTTAACTTCACCATTTTAACCAACCAATATATTCCCAGCCTGCAGATAAAAAGATAAAGTAAAACAGCATAACCAAAAGGCATATGAGCACTGGTGTATACCAAATAAATCAAGCAAACAAGAATCACCAACAAGAACCACCTTGCTGAATAAGATAAATGAGAAGAATCATAATACTCCACATTTTTAAAAGAATAAAAACATATATGCATGTAACCATGCCCCAAATGTAGTAAGCATATGTATGTATGATTAAGTTAACGCCAAAAGTCAACTAAGAGTTGAGAAACACTTTTCAATAACTTTTAGCACAAGGATGCATCTAGCTTGAATTGAAAGTAACAAGGTAAACATACAAAATTTTAAAAAAAGGACAGGATTCCTTACATCTCTATGAATGAGTCCATGGCCATCAAGATAAACAAGAGCTTTCAGAACTTCATACAAAAACATGGCAATCCTTTACAATTTATAATCCTTTGAACTGACTAGAAAATTCCATTTTGACAAATAATCCACGGTATCTTCCTATATACATCATCAAGACATTCAACTGCTCCTACAAATCACAACATAGAACATAACTCACTTATGCTAGAAAAGTAAGTGAATTATAAGCTTGCTGGAATGGCAACTTTGGACTGCATAATAGTTCAGAATTTTGGAAGGCTATCTCTTTGTGCTTAATGCGGATTATTTTTGGACGGAAAGAAATAAAGTTTTTGCTACTACAAAATTTGCTTCAGTGGGAGAATGCTGCAAACATTTCTTCAATGTCAGATCTTCTAGAATTTATTGATATGCAGAATTTGTATGTTATTTTTTGTTTTCTTATTCTTTTCTTTTGAGATCATCCTTTGTAAACACCCCCGTGTACTAGGATTGCGCCCCTATTTTGCGCTTTTTAAAGAAATGACAACTAATACAAACAAAACCTCATGCAACAAAAGATTTAACATTTCAGTACCATGAATCTCCATCTAAAATATTACTGTGAAATCTTCATTTTCCTTGTTTCTTTTTTATTGGGAAGTTACACAGGCACCTGGTGAAATTTTTCTAGTTTCTGTTCCAATTAATAGATTCCCCCACACGATGCAATCGCGTCACTTGAAATACAATGTCTAGCCTTTATTTGGTCCTCAATGGGGCTAAAAGCTTCACGGAAAAAGGTAGTGCAAATGTAAAACAACTCCTTTTTGGATTTGGAAAACAAAACAACTTGGTTTCCACCCATTTTTGAGGGTCAATTGAGAACATAACATCGTGTTTCATTCATTCCAAATCACAAGGAGGCTTAGTAATAGTGACTCTTAATTTCCAAAATAAATATATGAAGTAAGTAAATTTATAATCACCCCTAACCAATTTGAAAATTTTCAAAAAGAATAACAAAACATGTGTTGGTACAAACTAGGTACTGAATCGATTACCAATAAACAGTTACCTATTTTGCACGTTCAAAAACTGAACTCTATAACGATTTGGAAAAATAAATAAGTGAAATAAAATAATTAGAAATCACAGAATGATGTATCGAAAATAAAATAATTAAAAACAAATTTATAAATAAATAAAATAAAAAAACATAAAGGAAGATTGTTGAGAGCAGAATTAACGGACCAAGGGAAGAATTGATGAGAATTGTGAATTGTGAGCTGTGAAGAATCTCTTTGGCCCACCTCTCTTGCCCCCAGTGTGAAAGTGAAACGGACTCACAGCGTTTTTAATTAGAACTATCGTCGTTTTGCCTTCCCCAATTTCAAATAGCCGTTTACCAATGTACTATGGTTTTTTTTTTTTTAAGAAATAATTACAATAATTAAAGTACAAAACTCTTCACTTATAAGGCTCTGCCTAAAATGCACTAACATCAGGTGTGCTAAATACTAAATTTTTAGTATTTAACATACCAAATACAAAAAATCACCTTCATAAGATGTGTTAAATGTTATTTGTTACTATTATACTTAGGGTGTTTGTAGTGCGATGTGATGCAGTTTTGGGCAATTTTTAACACCGCACTTTACAATGCGATTTAGCCAAAACTGTAACTACATTGCATCTCATTTTTTGTGGTCACATGTACAATGCGGTGCGGTGCGGTTTAGAGTTTAGTTAAAACCATAACCACACTACACCTCATTTTTGTAGTCAAATCTACGGTGTGGTGTATAAGATATGGTTTGAAGCTGATATATTTTTCAAATTTTGGATTTTTCTTACTTAGCCTAAACTGATTTTTCCCTTTGTTTTAGGCCAAGTTTTAAATTATTGAATTAGTTTTTCTTTATTTTGGGTTGGCTTTCCTAATCAAACATTTGCTAGGGCTATTAAACTTTTAAAAAAAAATAGGGTTATTAAACTTTTAATAATATATTTAATATTAAAAATAAATAAATATATTAATATATAGAGAGGGTGCGGTGTGATGCAGTTTTCTTATTATAAAACTGCAAACTACATTGCACCATGCGGTGTGGTGCACTGTTATTTACAATGCGGTACATTTATGCTATTTTGAGGGACAGTTTTGATAAGGGTTTTGCAGTTTGGTGAACACCCCTAGTTATACTTAAAGATGTTTCAATTATATATGCTAAGCATATTTTGGTATTTTTTATTCCTCTCTCTCTCTCTCTCTCTCTCTAAGATCCCCACATGATAAATATATTTGTTTTCTTAATTTTTTAAATATAGATAAAGTTTATTTTATATTATTTTAATGTGTTGTAATAGAAGTTATGATGTAGGGTGTATTGTAAAGTGACGTGTTAAAATAACTAAAATAATTTTCTAATATGTCAAAATAGTTCTATATACATATCTACATATATATATATATATATATCTCTCTGATGCTAATGCTCATTTAGATAGTTAGGTGAAAACTTTATCCGAAAATTATTTAATTGAATGCGCATAAAAAATTTTTTTTTTTTAATTCTACAATTGGATTCCCAATTTTTTTAGCCCAGTTGAAATGACTGAATGAACAAAGGATCGTAAAGGCTTCAGCCATGCACTTTGGGTTTAAATGTTGGGATGGGCTTAGTCCAAGCTCTGTAGAAATTCGGGCCTTTTATAATAACACATGCCCGTTACAACGTGGCCTCAGATACAGGCGTACGAGTTACAACGTGATCACTTCATAGACATAGGCCTGAACTTTAATTAATTTTTTGAGTGCACATTTAAAACCTATTTCGCTTTCAAATAATCCCATCTGATGATTTATGTCAAAAAAAAAAAAAAAAAAAACCCATCTGATGATTGAGATGTGGCTACAATTTTCCATTGTAATGGGACCCAGACGCAGACGCCAATCCGAGTAAAGTGTTCGGTGTTCGGTCGATTACAACCAAAGTGTTCAAAGAATCACACACCTATACCTCCACTCGAGTTGATGTCTTGATCGAGAATTAACTTGGTCACATTCTGTCTCGCAACAACTAGTGTTTCAAAGAAATCTTTAATCCATCAATCAAATCATTACCTAATGACAAATAGAGAGCAGACATTTGAATACAAATATATATATAATCGTTTTTCTTTCTTTTAATTCGGAGGGAGAATATCGATGAATGTTAGGTGGGTAGTGGGTTTTCGGTGGAGTCAATTTCGGTAAGTATGAAGAATGCTGAATGACTTTTTTTACATTTTTTTCGTCTTTTGTAGGAAATAAAATTGAACTACAACATATGTGATTTTAGATTTTGTGCGGAGATATTTTGGTACGCAAAATGATAAAACTTAGGAAAATCCGGTTATTAGTAAAGTATAAATATCAAAATATGTATTAACTATGAGATTAATATTTAGAGTATGTTTAGATACCGCTTATTATTAAAAACTGAATGTTAAAAATACCGTAACAAAATAATTTTTAAATATATAAATAGTGTCACAGATTCAATTTTAAAGAAAAATTTATTGAAATCCATACTTGCAAGTCACAGTGCACAGGACCCTCAGAAAAAACACAAACGCAAATGCCTCAGTGCAAGACCTTAGTTTGCCACACCTCAAAGAACGCATCTTAAGCTCACTTCCTCTCACCTAATCAAAGAGAATATTAAGTTGTAACTTGTAAGAACTATCACGTTCTCATGGCAAAGTGTCTGTCGACCCATGATCCACTTACTATAAAACCCTTCCTTCAAATACTAAGAAAGATATGAAAAACAACTTCAGTGTAACATTGTTCAGGTCCAATAAAGACGAGTGTTGCCTAAGATACCTTTTGTTGGTGATGGGGCGACACCATGCCACCTATTATATATAACAAAAAATACTGTAACAAACTAGGGAAATAAGAATTTTTTTTTTTTCAAAAAGACCCAAAAAAAAATAAATAAATAAAAAGCACAATTGTATTCTATTAGCAAGCAACAACAATAACGCGAACACGTCCCAATAGAAAATCATCTTAAAGTGATCCAATCAAAAATCAAAAGGAAACAAGAATAAAACGAATCAAGAACTAAAGTGAGACAAAAGGGCCTCGAACCATTGATGGAAATGGAATATATATTTGTTGGGGCACATATTCGGCATAAGAAAATGCTTAATAGAGCGATTCTACTGGGCACTTAGAGCATTCACATTGGCAAATGCTAAAGCTAAATCTAAGAGAAATATAGCATTTTAAGTCTTAAAACTAGCTGCATCAGTGAATTGTAAATGACACTATTGCAAATTTTTTTGCAATAGTGCTACAGTGCAATTCTAAACATAGAATTGCACTGTAGCAACTATTGTATAAGAAATAATATATTTTAAAACTTGGAATCATGCCAAAATCTGAAAAAAAGTTTGACAATTGAAAGAAATAATAAAGAATGTTTAAAAAAATAATATTTTAATAAAAATAGAGTTTTGGGATGTTAGAAGTATTGTAAAATGGTATGGTATAATGATAAAGTAAGTTTTTGGAATGGTAAAATAGAGTAGAATTAGCATTTGCCAATGTGAATGCTCTTATAGTCTATGTATGGATCCCAGCTCAAGTGAGAGTGACACCTTTGAGTTTATCCACTCCCAACTGTTTATATTCTACACCGGCTGCCTGCTATATATTAATAATAAAATCAAAATCCTCGTTTCCATCGTTCGTACTTGATACTTGATAGGTCATAACCTACATCGATCATAGGTTTTTTCATCATCTTTTTTATTTATATATATATATATATATGAAGGGTTTTACTAATGTATATGCATTAATTAATCATTTTAGAAAATTTTTTATAGAAAAATAAAAAAGTGACTAATTTTTTTAACAGTTTTTTTCAATTTTTTATATAAAAAATTTCCTAAAATCAATAGTTAATGTATTTCTTAAAGGTAAACATTAACTAGACCAATATAGAAAAATAAACAGCGACCAAATTTGTTGCACAGAAATAATTTTACACAGTTTTATATGCACCCCAAATAGCAACTAGGATTGTGATTTCAAGCCACGAATCACGATTTCATTTGCTTTTAAAAATGTGTGTCAAATGTAGAAAATAATTTGTTTGTAGTAAACACTCTTAAAATTTCAAGAAACAAGGGGCCCTTGATTGGATGCACTAGGTGAAGATAAACATGTCACTAGTAATTCTTAGGTGAAGATAAAGTAGCGTCCACTTTGGAAAACAACAAACAAGTAAATAAGGATAGGGCATCCTATTCCTAGCTCCCCAAGTTGGTAGATAACTAAATACTAGTATAAACTAAAGTCTCAAATTAATGATCCCAAAGACCTCAACACTAACAATAATTAATGAAAATGAAGGAACCAATCTTGAAGCAAAAGTCCAAGTCACACGAATTCTAATAAATGCCTCAAATTATTTAGATACAAACCCAAACATTAACAATGATATTAGGACAATCCGGTCTCACCGACGCCAAGCATGGATAATTGAAAAACACAACTTGTAATCAAAACAACTCATTTGCAGCAAGTTTAGAAGAGAACCTTCTTTTCCAACTTTGACTTTACTTTCATTGATTTAATTAATTTGAGTTTTGCTTACACTAAGGTAACAGATATATTATAAAATGCTCTCAGGAAATTTTTTTAATTAACCATTTTAGAAATATTTTGATATTTCTTTTATGAAAAATATAAAAATTTGTCAAATAAATTAGTTTTTTATGTTATTTTAATTTATTATAAAAAGTTTTTAAAAATATTTCCTAAACTTTTTTTTTTTTTTTGACTTTCTAAACAAATACTTTTAACTCATTGAAAAATACAATGAGGTAATAGATATCTAGAATATTATAAGATCCGCAAGCATGAATAATTGAAAAACACAACTTGTAACTAGAACAACTCATTTGCAGCAAGTTTAGAGGAGAACCTTCTTTTCCAACTTTGACTTTACTTTCATTGATTTATTTTGAGTTTTGTTTACACTAAGGTAATAGATATCTAATGAATATTATAAGATCCACAAGGTTCTCTTAGAGCATTTTTAAATAAACCATTTTAGAAATATTTTGATATCTCTTTCATGAAAAATAAAAATAAAAAATAAAAAAATTGTCAAAAAAATAAGTTTTTTTTTTTTTGATAAAAAATTTTTAAAAATATTTCCTAAACTAATACTCTTAACTCATTGAAAAACACAATGAGTTAATAGATATCTAGAATATTATAAGATCCACAAGCATGAATAATTGAAGAACACAACTTGTAACCTGAACAACTCATTTGCAACAAGTCTAGAGGAGAACCTTCTTTTCCAACTTTGACTTTACTTTCATTGATTTACTTTTTGAGTTTTGTTTACACTAAGGTAATAGATATCTAATGAATATTATAAGATCCGCAAGGTTCTCTAATGGCATTTTTTAATAAACCATTTTAAAAATATTTTGATATATCTTTCGTGGAAAATATATAAAGTTGTCAAAAAAATAGTTTTTTTTATAAAAAAAAATTTTAAAAATTTTTCCTAAACTAATATCCTTATCTCTTAAGGCATCCTTTTACTTTTCTCATATTATAATTATTAAATGTTTTCATAAAAGAGAACACACACATTGATTCTTTATTGGTTGCGTGCGTTTTGCACATATAAATCCAAAATGATTATGTGTGTCTTTCTTTTGATATTTGCATATAATTTGACTTTATTTTTGAAATAGGAAAAAAATAATAAATATATCTTATTTTACTGGATAAAAAAATCCTTAATTTGAAGTCAACGATATTATTTTGAATTTGTTTGTATGATATTGACTCCATTGCACGAGTTTGCTCCATTTCCAAAGATTTGGAAGGTTCTTCTTGGTCATCAATGAGGCTTTGAAGGTTGTTCTTGGTCAATGATCTGCTAAGCCGAATTTGGTCGTAGAACGAAAGCGTGGGCTGGATTTCTTTTTAGGTGGCTCGGTGTGCATTAATTAGGCTTTGGCTACAAGGTAGCAATTTGAAGTGTACCAAAACTCCAAAAAAGTTGCTTCTGGGTGTGTTTGGATTGAGCTTATTGTTGCTGAAACTGAAAACTGAAAACTGAAAACTGAAAACACTGTAGCAAAATAATTTTTAAATGTGTGAATAGTACCGTGGGACCCATTTTTAATATTTTTTTAGTGTGTGAACAGTGCCAAACAGTGCATGAACAGTGTTTTTTGTCTGTGAACAGTAAAATCATGTGATTTTACTGTTCACTTTCCGGAAAAAAAAAAAAAAAAAAAAAAAAAAAAAAAAAAGAAAGCGGAAAACGTAGACGTGAGACGCAGCCGCTGACCCCAAACACTACCTCTATCACCAAAGAGTGATAGATTTGTCAACGACTAGCCTTAAAAATATTGACTCGTTCTGTGCTTGGTGATTTGGGTGTTAGGTTATTTTGGCTTAATCAGCAAGTATTTTACATCCTTAAGTCCTAAGGAATTTGAGTAGCACAATTAACAATAGTGTTTATTCATAACTTTCAAGAATTCTTAAAAAATTTCACATGAATAGCGGGAATTATAATTCTCAAATAGATTATGTTATATGTTATAAATCTTAGGATAATTAGTTAAATAAAAATGAAATTATAATTCTATTTTATCTATAAAAAAAAAAAAAAATTATTAGGAGTAACCCAATGATTGGATACTTGGAATGTGTTGTAAGCCGGTCCTTCCTAGATTTGCTCCCTACTTAGAGTTTTCCCAGATTACTTGATACCCGGTTTTAATAACAACGACTAGGGTATATCTATGATTTACTCTCCAAGAAGAGCTTGCCTTGGTTTCACATCATCAAAAAAAAAATATATATATATATATATATATATATATCACACTCAAACAAAAAATTACTAACTAAATGGTATATAGTATACTCAACAAGTTAGCTTGGCACTGAACTCAACTATCACAAAGAGAAATCTATCATGCTTTAGCTACATGTATTCATCATCTCACATAAGACTAGATGAACGTCCCACAAGTATGGGGTCTAACTACATCATCAATTGATGTTAAATTTAAATTCAATTTTGCACTTCTTTTTATTTTTTATTTTTTATAAGACATGAGACCAACTATTAATTGGAATTAGGTTTAGAAAATAAAGGTTATTTTATCAATATCCAAGGTTTTTTTAAACACATAAAATATTATCAATATGGCCAAAAATTATTAACTTGTTTAATTCTTATAAATTTCAAGATTTAAAATTCTCATCATTTGAGCCGGCTACTATTTTTTTTCTTTGAAAAAAAACTTCTTTGAAAAAAAACAGGCTAGAGAGTTTGATAATCAAGCTTCTAGAAAACTGTAATGCATTTTGAAATAAAATTGAAATGGGAAGATATAAGATAATCTGTAAACATGAGGTGTAAATAAATATATATAATAAATCTGTCAATGAATAATTGGCCTAAAAACACCTTCCTTGTCAAAAATAATTTGAATTTTGAGTCAGAATTTGAATCTGGACAACAATGAATGACCACCCCATCATATTTGTCAAGCAGTCTGAATAGACCATGGATTCAAATTATTCAATACTGGTTCATGGTCGAGCTACAGAGGGAACATAATTACAGATACATATTCAATACCATATCCGTCCGTGCCAACTTGCCAAAATGTCAACACGAAAAATTATATCTCTGCAATTATTTTGCGATCCTCTTGTAATTTGCCCAGCTACTCCATCCACTGCCACCTGTACTACAATATTACCAATAGCCACCTGTACTACAATATTACCAATGGCATGAGATTCAGATCAAGTGCAATACTTAGGATATTGCATTGATGTAATTGTAATATATTTTATTTAATAGTTGAGATTGAAAATTGCTTTTTCAATTTTTGATCTCAACCATGAAATAAAATATATTAAAAGAAAGTTAAAAAGTAAAAAATGTAAAAAAAACTTGTGAGAGAAAGTGGGTGAATTATATCGGGTGCAATACTCATTCCCATTTACTGTAATAGTTTGCAGTAACAAGTATTATTACACTTCAAAATTATTTCTCTTACTATAAGACGCTTAACTAGCCAACATTTGAGCTCGGCACTATCCAAACTTTTTCAGTTCACCTCAACATTACCCACTAGTCCAATTATTGTTTTGAGCAGTCTTTGGATATCAAACAAACCTTCCAATAAAGTAATTTTAACATGGCTAATTTCCACTTTTGTTATCATTTTTGCTTCTTACTGATGGATGCCCTAATTTGTTACAAATTTTCGCTTTTGCCAGTGATCCAATCATATGAATAATTGGAATTATTACATTGAGTACAAACTTCCTTGTGGATATTTTTGCTTCGGAACATAACAATTAGAATTAGAGAGTTGCGTTCCAAGGTAACATTTGTTCATGACCATAGGATCCTATTCTATAAGATAGTATGAAGAAGAAATCTTGTAACAAAGAGGATTCTTAACCTAGTTTAACTTATCAATTGAAACGGTGACATTGTTCTCAATGATGACAAGCCAACAACCTTAATTGTGGTGGCAGTTGAAGCCATTTTTGGCATGATTTCATGGACATATGTGCATTTTGATGTGTGTGGAAGTTTTGAGATATAGTAACAAATGATCAATTAGAGATGCTATTTAAATGCTCTAATAAATCCAATGTAATCGAGTTGCTCTTTATAGGTAGTCGAATCAATTTCAGTCAAAAATCTATATTTTAGTCAATTTTATTATCTTTATGCTAGTTTCCAATACAGGTGAAAGTGAAACATAATTGATGTTTCCTTAACAAATGTCTCAGGTAGGGCTGTCCACGAGTCAAGTCAGATCGGGTTTGGGACTAACTCACACTCGACTTGATTGAATCGGGTGAATGGAAATTGGACCCATGACCGATCGAATGTTTGGGTCGAACTCGTCAGCAGGTCATCAGTTGAGCGGGTTAGACTTATTGGGTGATTTTGGGTTTGAAGCTCAATAACGTAGAAATCAAAACCCAAAAATCAAAACCAAACCAAAACCCCAAATCTAAGAGACTAAAACGAAACCAAAAATAAATCAAAACCCAAACAAAAAACCCAAATCTATACGACTAAAATGAAACCAAAAATGACATAAAATCCAAACCAAAAACCCAAATCTATGAGACAAACGAAACCAAAAATGAGACTAAAACAAAACCAAAAACCCAGATATGTGAGACTAAAATGAAAAGGACAAAGAAGACTAAACTAACACCACCGCCACCACCACTCCCTCCCTCCCTCACCACCAAAAGATCAATACAATTGTGTGTGTGTGTGTATATATATATAATTAAAAAAAAAAAAAACACTTTTTTACTAACCCATAACAGATTGCATAGGATTATAGTCTCAAGAAGAGATTTCAAGTAGATCAAAGGCTTGTGAAAGTTTGAGAATCAATTCAATCAACTTAGGACGAAGTGTGCAACAGCAACAATCAGGCCATCTAGGTGACGTCAGTAGTAAGGACTAAGGAGGCTAGGATCACAAGTGACAATAGCTCCCAACTTGGCTGCGGTGGCTGCAAGGAGGCTTAGGTTAGGGTTAGGGATTTGAGAGAGAGAGAGAGAGAGAGAGAGAATTTTTTGAAACTGAAAGAACCCATGTGATTTTTTGTTTAAAAATCTAGGTAGTCGGGTTGATTCATATGGGTTTTTAATACCTTAACCTGTTACCTAAATCGAATAATCGGTTTTTGTTAGAGAAAGACCCGATCCACCCACTAGGCGTCAAGTCAATTGGACTCGGTCGGTTTTGGCGGGTCATTGAACTACCGGACAACCCTAGTCTCAGGCCACCCCTTAACATAAGTCTTTCTTTTATAACATTATGATTCTAAGACTTCTATAATCCAAGGTCTCCATGTTTGATATAGGCACAATTTTAAATGAGAAAAAAAATAGATTAAAATTTAATTCAGTACGTGAGATTTCATACTGATATATAAAGCAAGCATGAAAAAAAATATTCAATCAATCAATAGCATATATATTTTTCTTATGCATTATTCACTACTTCAATACTTGAATTTATTTTTAAATTCAATAAATTACATATGATTTGAAAAAAAAAAAAAAAAAAAAAAAAAAAAAACTTAGCTATACTACTTAAGTGCTATATTTTAAGTTCCCTACTTATGATTCAACCATTTGATTTTTTTTTTTTTTTTTTCTCGTGAGATGAAAGTATATTTCTAATTAAGTACAATCATATAGTTGAATTTTAAGAGGAAAATCTAAATAATAACACCTAAGTACTGTATTTAAATTTTTTTTCCATTTGAAAATTATATAAAAATTTTGAAGATTTTTTCATTAAAATTTTATTAGTTATTATAAATTTATTTGTGCTATTAAATAATTATTTAATACATGAACTATTGTTCAGTGATCAAATCACAAAATCTAAACCCACTCATTTTCTCACTTGAATCATGTGTGTTGATCCAATCTTTAAAACCAATCAATCAAATAGTATCTTCATCGAGAGCGATTGAACATTGAATTTGTTAAACGGCCTCTGTTCCAAATTGTGACGAAAAAATTAGGCAAAGCCGCCTTCCATATTTGTAGATGTGAGTCATGTGATAAATTGACAATAGATGATAATGAGCTTTTACGCACATGTTTTTTTCCCTCTTGGTTCGTTTTATGTCTAATCCCTAACCAACCTCCGAGAAGTTTCTAATTGTATTTTGACACAAATGCCCCCCTAATCTCCTTCTACCTCTTAACGGTCTATGATTATGAGTGAGTGAACAATGACATTCCTAATTTCCTATGAACTTCCCACATGTTCTCCTAATCCAAAACAAAATGAATCTTTCCATGCAAGTCACAAACTCCATTATTTTCATATAATAGTTGGCCCTTACATCACCCCACTAGTCATCAAGCTTGTCATCCAAGTCACAACTCACGAGTTCCATTAGCTTAGCTTAGTGACCCAATAATTTTTTTTGTAATTATTTCAATAATTATTGATGATGCGGCAAACTGTATTGTAAAGTAGGCCCATCTTTGTTATTCTAAAAAATACATTACCACAATTTATTTCACAATTTCTTTACCACAATTTTGATGTAGCAAAATGTGAAAAATGATGAATTTATATGTAAGTGATAAGCAATCACTTACAATCTGTCATATCAATTTGAGACAAAAAATTATGAAAATAATTTGTGGTACTAGAATAATTCTTGTTATTCATGTCATTTCTATTAGTATAATCACATTGACAAGAATCACAACATATCTATATCCTCAAGAATTATAAGCAAGATTATAGTAATAAAGAAAAACTGTTTTTCTAAACTTGTTGGAAAAGAAAATTACATTCACACTTTCTATGACACAAGCAAATAATCCTTACATCACCCATGAGCTCTATCCATCTCAAATGTTTGAATCTGAAATCCGATTGGCTAACATGAAAAAGATAATACTTTTTCTGACCCTTGAAACATTCAATGAACTTAATTAAATAAATAAAATAAAATAAAATAACCTCATTAAACTTGACCCCCAAGCCCAAGTCAAACCCACCCTTCTTCCTTCAAACAGTGATCTATTAGCCCCACCTATTTTTAGCCCTTCGACGTCACCAAATACATAATGCAGTAATGAGTAACCCCCAAACAAATATTTTCTATTTCTTTATTAAAAAATATATATATAACCAAACTCATCATCGCACACGTAGCCAAATCATATTGCACAAAATTTTTAATTTTTTTTTTTTAATTTTCTAAAATCCAAACTAATATCTGACACGTGTCGATGCATTTAAAAAATATATATATCACCGTGCGAGTGTGTAGTGTGAACACGTGTCTCCTAGGCACCGAGTCATAAAAGCTCCGAAACAACAACAGCAACAAAAACGACCGTCAAAAAAGTAACACATGTCTTCGATATTTCGTTAAGCTCGCCAAATAATACTATGCTCTGGGCCCCACTCACGCGTTTCTCTAGCTCTCTCTCTCTCTCTTCGCTTTATTAACTTTCCTAAGATACTTCCTCAGCAAACCAAAAAAGTAATAACAATAATAATACTAATATAAAATCCCAAGTTCACACATAAAAAAAACTTCGCACTTGTCTTCCATTTCCAACCTTCACCAACCAGCTCTTTTATTAAAGCCCTCCCAACCATATTCCTTAACAGCTCTTATAAATAACATCCTCATCTTTCTCTTTTTACCTCATTGATTTCAAAAAACAAAAGGAAGAAAAAAAAAATGGTTGAGGTTGAGGGTTCGGTTTTATCGTTGTCACCTAGTTTTCACTTGTACTCTGATGTCGCCGCCGCTAAAGTTGGCGGAGATTTTAACAAGTTCGGCGCTTTTGAGGTGCCGGAAAATGAAGTAAGCTTCATACCCGATATTTCGGATGAGAATGAGAAGAAGCAGCCGAAACTTGAAGATGAAGAAGAAAAGGAACACGTAGTAGAAGAAGAAGAAGAAGAGGAAGAGGAAGAGTTCTCGTTTTCGTGTACGAATCCTGATGGGTCGCCGATATCGGCGGACGATGTTTTCGTTAACGGTCAGATCCGGCCGATATTTCCGATATTTAACCGAGATCTTTTGTTCAGTGGCGGTTACGACGGAGATTTGAAGTCTAAGGTCGATTCTTTGAGCCTCCGGCCACCGTTGAGGAAGCTGTTTGTGGAGGAGCGAGATGGGTCGTCGGAATCGGCGTCGGAATCCGACGAGCTTGAAGGAGTCCCAGCCGAAACGTACTGTCAGTGGTCCGGCGCCGCCGCCGCTGCCGCAGTTGGAGGAAAGGCGGTGGAGGCTTCGCCGGAGCTTTGCAAGAAGTGTAACTCTACTGGGTTCTCTAAGCTGTGGAGGTTTAGAGATTTGGTTCATCGAAGCAACAGTGACGGCAAAGACGCGTTCGTTTTTCTCAACCATTCTTCTTCTTCTTCTTCTTCTTCTTCGTCGTCAGCTGCGAACGACAAGTCGAGTAAGGAAACTTCTAAGAAAAACGACAAGAAAGTCGAGCAAAACGAGAAGAAGCCGCCCGTGGTGGTGGCGGTGAAGGAAGCAAAAGCAAAAGCAAAAGGGAAAGTGAAAACGGCGTCGTTGTCAGCACATGAAAAACATTACGTGTCAAGTAGAGCCAAGAGAGAAGGAGAGAAGAGAAAATCTTATTTGCCGTATAGGCAAGACTTGGTTGGGTTTTTCACTAATGTCAATGGGTTAAGCAGGAATGTTCATCCTTTCTAAAAAGTACTTAGTTTTTTTTTTTGGGGTTTGGGGATTTTATTTATTTTGGGCTAATTAATTATTTGTTAATTAATTAATGTAAATTTTATTAGCAGAGAATAGAAGTATGGTTATTACTTATATTAACTTAGAATATTTTGTGTATAAACATCAATAATAATAGCTTGGTGTTTTAGATTTTTGTAATTGTTGTGGATGCCAGAAATGTAATTTTGTGTCGGCTCATTGCGCAGTGTCAAATCTTGTTGTGAAGTCTCTGATTGACAAAGTCTGAATGCAATTTAAAGCACTAGTGGATAAAGAAAAAGTACAATTATTTTTGCAGTATCAAATATTTGCCCAAATGAATACAATTCAAACTATTTGTAGTTTATACTGTTATAGTAGAACACAAATTAGTTTAAAAAATAAATAAATAAATAAAGTAGAACACAAATTTTCCTATAGATTTTGAATGATTTTGAATATTTTATGAGAAATATTACATCTATAATAATTTTACAATATTTTTACAACAAATTATATGTGATTAGTTGTTATTGGTTCAAATTTAAAATTATCACTAAAATTATATTTTTGTCCCAATAATAACAACTAGTAATAATCTGTTACTTAAGATTTGTTATAGAAATGTTTTTAAAATATTGTATACATATCATTTCTCATATTTTATTCAAAGCCAGACTGCCGGTATATAATTTTTTTTTTCCCTAGGTACTACTAGTATACTACAGATATTGCTCATAGCCCATAGGAGTACATCGCTTACTGCTTCTATTTCATTTTTTTTGCAATAATAACTTTGAAAATAAACTAGTTTTTAGTTTTTTTTTGTCACACAAATAAGCACTATAAATATGCATCAAATGATAAATTACATAATCCAAAGTGCTCAAACTTTGATAATATTTTTTGGACTTTTCTGGATAAATAAATAAATAATTCTACTCATAGATAGTTGATGAGCATCCCAAAATTATTGAAAAAATCATTATTTTTTCTCTAGAAAAGAAGTATAGTTCAAATTGATTTGGAGCTATAACGGTTAAAGAGATCATCTATATGTATTTTTAGTCCAACTTTTTGAATTTGTCGTGTGACTTAGTATGAAAGCTAAATAGCTTTTTTGAAAGTACAAAGTTTGACTCCAAAAATATTCGGAGTTATCATTTTTAACAAATTATGAGGTAAATTATAAAATTATGTAAGTGTATTATTTAAACAAATTGCATAACTCATTAAAAAAGTAGTGTAACTAAAACTATGCAAGGATAGTGTCTTCAATTGTTATATAACACGTTAGAGTAAAATAGTTTCAAACATATTTGGATCTAAACTTTTTCCTTTAAGAAATGGGACGGGACAATAGTTTCATCGAGTTTAAGATGAATATAAAGAGAAAGTGATTGGTTTAATTTTGTTCAATTTCCTTTATTCATTATTTTCTTTTGCATAACGCCATAACCACAAGCAAAATGGAATTTGTAGGAGTAACAAACTGATTAAGCAACAATCTAATCCTTTCCCATATCACTTCCTAAAGACTAGGATTATTTATTGACAAGTCTTATCGCTAATCAATTCCTAAAAACTAGGATTATTTATTTGCAGTTCTTATAACTAAGAAGGTTAACCTACTTCCATCGATTCTTCATTTTTTTTTTCTTTTTTTGAGAAACAAACACACACACAAGGAAGAGGAAAAAAAATTCTAATACAAAAGTATACCACAAACTCCACTCTAAAGCCATAATAACTTTTATAGGAGTATAAGACAAGTTATACAATACACAACACAATTTCTTAAGCAATGTGAAACAATTACTCTTTTTTTTATAAACATACATACACACATACAAAGAAGAGAGAAATGAGATTTAACACAAAAGCACACCACAAATTTCACTCAAAATTTATAGTAACTTTTAAGGGAATGTGAGACAAGTTATCACTTCTCCAACTTAATAAGCATTTCTTGTTAATGATTGCCCTTAGTCTTCTACATCTGTCCAAATCATAACGGTTACTTTATCAACACATTTATTGGTCTCATATTGTTTAGGGAGAATATTCTTACAGTCATATAACAAGAAATAGAAGCATATATACTCATGGGCAAAATCTAGGTTTTGGTACTATTCTTTAAGTTTTCATTTTTAGATTCAGTTATGTGCCTTTTTAATTAAAAAATATATTTTCAATTCATGAGAAAAAATTCACGTGACAAAATTTTAAGAATAGAACTTAAGAAAAAACATCTAAGTATTGTACCTAAATGTTACCTTGTAATTTCATATTTTGGGCTTGTAATGATTCGGATATCATGGCAAAGGTTTTTTCTCAAAATCTTCTTTGGGGAAAACAATTTATTTTTATTTCATATCACTCGGTCAGAATCTAGTTACTATCTATTGTACACATTTAGTTTAGCCATTAATGCAATGTCGGCATGCCATAGGCCATCTTTATTTCACTCCTCACAACAATTTTTTTTTATGGTCCTTTGCAACTTTTACGCCCTGCATTTAATAACAGCACATGATGGAGCCAACGCATGAAGCATGATATAACGCAATAATGGTACATCAAAGAGTTAATGCATTGAAAAGACTAGCTTCTAATCATAATATTAAAGATATACAATAAAATACATAATATAATTCTTATATATATAATTTAAATACTATTGATAATTATTTTTATATTTTGTTAAGTCTTTAATAAATTTTGTAATAATATTATTAGATATAAAATATAAATTGTCCATGTTTTTTAAAAAAAAAATTTGTGAAGCACTTTTTTTTTAACGATTCATTTGTTCTAAACTCTTTGATTTTTTTTACTTAATAACTTACTTGGATGAATATATATGATGTGTTCACATATTTCATTCTAAAATTAATAAATAAAACTCTTTAAAAAAAAAAAAAAAAAATATATATATATATATATATATATATATTGTAGGGGCTCCTTTTTCGGAGGTGGGCCCCCGACAATGAATTTGTAGAGAGTGGGGCAAAGGGTTTGGCTCCGGCCGGCCCTTTTCCGGTCTTCTTTAGACTTCTCGTTTATTTGCTCTCCGTCTGGGGTTGCTCCTCGGCTGGGGTCCGAGGAGGCCCCCCTGCACTAGGGAGGTCCTTTAACTTTTATACTCCATCTGGCTCGATCCTGGCCTTACAGCTGTTGGCCATCCGGGCTAATGGCTCAGGACTTGTCCCATCAGGCAGGTTCTCTCCCATGCCGGGGGTTGCTTCCCCCAAGGCTTTTCAGTGAAGGGTCTTGTCAGCATTGATGGGACCTGGAGGGCCTGGCAGAATGGTTAAGTGTGGATGTGACTACATGCAGTAAGTCTGTCCCCTAACCAGTTTAGGCTAGGTTCGCCGAGGATAGGTGTATCCTCGGCTCGGGCCTTGGAAGGATTGAATCCTTTAGGCCGGCCATCCGGGGAGATCTCCTTCCTCGGCTTGGGCCCTGGGCCCGCCCAAAGGTGGGCCGGGGATTCTGGGCCCTTGGGCCCCACAATAGCCCCTCAAAAACCCTGCTGCACGTACCCTCGGACGGGGAGGAGGGTTTTGCGAACCTCGGCCCCTATGGTCCGGAAGGCCGTCAGTTCAGCTGGTCCTTTTTTGAGTGGTCGGATCGACCGTTAGGCCCTTCGTTAGGTAGTTAATTTCTTCACGGGAATGGATTCTCGGACCAAGCAGTACTTTGACCCTGCCGTAAAAAAAGGTAGCTACTCGTGTGCAGTCGTTGCCTTTTAGTTACGAGTGGTCGGCTCCCCGTAGGCCTGAGTCCGAGGACCATGCAAGACCTAGGTACAATTGCTGCCTTTTAAGTACGAGTGGTCAGCTCCCCGTAGGCTTGAGTCCGAGGACCATGCAAGACCTAGGTACAATTGCTGTCATCGTTTCCATGTGGCTAGCTCCCCTTAGGCTTGAGTCCGTAGACCATGCAAGACCTAGGTACAGTTGCTGCCTTTTAAGTACGAGTGGTCAGCTCCCCGTAGGCTTGAGTCCGAGGACCATGCAAGACCTAGGTACAGTTGCTGCCATCGTTTCCATGTGGCTAGCTCCCCTTAGGCTTGAGTCCGTAGACCATGCAAGACCTAGGTACAGTTGCTGCCTTTTAAGTACGAGTGGTCAGCTCCCCGTAGGCTTGAGTCCGAGGACCATGCAAGACCTAGGTACAATTGCTGTCATCGTTTCCATGTGGCTAGCTCCCCTTAGGCTTGAGTCCGTAGACCATGCAAGACCTAGGTACAGTTGCTGCCTTTTAAGTACGAGTGGTCAGCTCCCCGTAGGCTTGAGTCCGAGGACCATGCAAGACCTAGGTACAATTGCTGCCATCGTTTCCATGTGGCTCCCGAGCGTGAGGACACAGTGTTCACCTCTCTGGGCAACTCAGTCTCACGTCGGGTAGGGGTCCATCCTCCTAGCCCCTATCAGGGTGCGGGAGCAAGAGCTATTGTACCACGATTGCACCGTTGCCTCCAATAGGATTTTGTCCTCGGATCCGAGGACTTCGTTTTTGGCGGGGGGTTATCCTCGGGTATTTTTCGTGAACTTTCTTTCCTCAGGTCGGCTCGTGACTTCGCACGTGGGGCTAATCCTACCTCTGGTCCGTGCTTCCCATTTTCCTGGTTTACGAGGCGTCGCCTAGCCTTCCGCGCTTCCTGTTTGACGCTTTGGTGTCCATAACGCGCCTCCATTAATGCCCTCGTGAATCGACACGCTGCGGGCGGCTGGCAATCCCCTTGGAACTGGGTGGGAATTAATTTCCCTTGACGATTCCCCTTCGAATTCCGCGCGGTTCAGCCCCCGTTGGCTTTCGCCCCCCCATAAAAGGCGTTCTGGGGGGAGCGTTTCTCCTCATTCAATGAATTCTCCCCCACAAACAGACATACACTCTTACATCCTTCTGAGCCCCTTTGATACCGCCACCAGGGTTGTGACCGCAGTTAGGAGACCTGGAGCCAAGTGCCGCCGTGGCCGCAGTCCCCACTGGGCTGCCGGCGCGGCAGAGTTCAGGCGTAACACTGGCCGAGTCTCTCATGGTAGCCAGGGGGGACGTCGTTGAAATACCTAACGTCCTCCCCCAGAGTGCACCTCCGACGGAGGGAGCACGCGAACTCCCGTCATGGCCGGCGCCCGAGTATTGCCGTCTCCGACGGTCAATGCTCGTGTAGTTCGGAGGGGGTCGAGGAAGCATCACGAGGGAGGGTGTCCCGGGGTCTGGGGGCTCCTCACTTTGTTGAAGCTTTGGTTTGAAGGTGAGCCAGCCCCTAGCCCCCCGGCCCGTGCTTTTACTGTCAAGCTCTCCCATTCTCTTAACGCCAATAAGAGCACGGCTTGACACTTCCTTCATTCCTGACGGCAATTCTTTGCGAGTCTCTTGCCCAGCCAATCCCGAGACCGGTCCGCCTGAGCCTCCGATTGTAGGATTAGCTGGTAGGAGTTCTTGTAAAACATGCCTGTCTGAGCCTCTGATTGTATTTGTAATTTTTTTCTTTTTTATGAAATAATGAGAATTGTAATTGTAGTCTCTTTTAATTTCTTCTGAATTAATAAAAGACCTTTCTTTTACTTGTTGTTGAGTTTTCTTTTCGCACTGCCCTTCTTCTCTTCCTCTTTTCCTTTGCTTTCTCTCTTTTTTTTTGCACCGTCAACTTCTGAGCGATAATTGCCTTAGAACGATCGCCGGTTGCGCCAGCCGGCACACTAACCCTTCCCACAGACGGCGCCAATTGTAGGGGCTCCTTTTTCGGAGGTGGGCCCCCGACAATGAATTTGTAGAGAGTGGGGCAAAGGGTTTGGCTCCGGCCGGCCCTTTTCCGGTCTTCTTTAGACTTCTCGTTTATTTGCTCTCCGTCTGGGGTTGCTCCTCGGTTGGGGTCCGAGGAGGCCCCCCTGCACTAGGGAGGTCCTTTAACTTTTATACTCCCTCTGGCTCGATCCTGGCCTTACAGCTGTTGGCCATCCGGGCTAATGGCTCAGGACTTGTCCCATCAGGCAGGTTCTCTCCCATGCCGGGGGTTGCTTCCCCCAAGGCTTTTCAGTGAAGGGTCTTGTCAGCATTGATGGGACCTGGAGGGCCTGGCAGAATGGTTAAGTGTGGATGTGACTACATGCAGTAAGTCTGTCCCCTAACCAGTTTAGGCTAGGTTCGCCGAGGATAGGTGTATCCTCGGCTCGGGCCTTGGAAGGATTGAATCCTTTAGGCCGGCCATCCGGGGAGATCTCCTTCCTCGGCTTGGGCCCTGGGCCCGCCCAAAGGTGGGCCGGGGATTCTGGGCCCTTGGGCCCCACATATATATATATAATAATATGTGAAACAGAGAGAAAATTCAATTAGATTCTCAATTTTGCGCCACTTGTCCTAACCAAAACTCAAAAAAAAAAAAAAAATCTAATTAGATTATAAATTTGACTCCAATTTTGTGTCATGTATCTTATTTAAATTTTTTAATTTTTGTGCCCAAATAAATGATGCATTAACATTTAACATGAAAGTCAAAAAAACCACAATGATAATTCTCATTAACCTAAGTAAGGACATCTTACTTGCACACTTTTATGGAGATTATAAATTGGACTCCAATTTTGTGTCATGTATCTTATCTAAATTTTCTAATTTTTTTGCCCAAATAAATGATGCATTAACATTTAACATGGAAGCCAAGAAAATCACAATAATAATACTCATTGGCCTAAGCAAGAAAATCTTACCTGCACACTTTTATGAGTGATCTCAATAGAGTCTGGAACTCTTCTAATCTCGCAACCAGAACCAAGGAGTCCAATGAGAAAAACTATAAAAGTAAAACATCATCTCTTCCTAATTCCATATCGTCATCTCATGTTTCTTCCTCTCTCAACCTTTACCAACTAGATCCACACACTGCCCTCTCCTTCTCCTTAGGGATTTCTTAGAGCAAGACCGGCTTCAAACACAATGTTCAATCCCACTCTTTCTTACTTTACACTCTCATACATTAGCGCTTCATTAGCGCCTTCAAGAAGATTCGAAGCTCAATGATCAGTTTTTATTTTTTAATGTCCCTTTATATATTTTAAATAATAAAATGTAATATTCTCTTTTTTCTTCATTGTAGCATCACTAAAATAATAAAATGCAATATATTTTTTTTATTCATTGTTTTATCTAATGCTATCCTATGTATGATAAACCAAAAAAAAAAGAAAAAGAAAAAGAGAAAGACTAATAGCATTACTTAAATAATAAAATGCAAGATATATTTTTCATTGTTTGATTTAATTCTATCATCCGTGTGATAAACCAAAAAAAAAAAAAAAAACCAAATCAAAAACAAAAAAATTGGTCAATAGCATCATTACAATTAATCAGTCTCATGCGGTAGCACGGGGTTACATACTAGTAATTTATAACATATGGCGCAAAATTAGAATTCCAATTTAAAATTTTAATTTGAGTTTCTCTCAACTTCACTTATTATTATTATTATTATTATTATTATTATTGGAAGTTATTACCAAATTAAGAAAATGGAAGGAAAATGTTGCAAAATATGACATCATTTTGAAGTCATTTTCTTCCTCAAAAAGCTAGCATGCCTAGAAGGGCCTCCAAACACTACAAAAAAATGCTGCTTATAGTGGCATTTTTTTTTAGTGACATTCATAAAAAATGCCATTATAAAAATAATAATAAATTGACAAATTCATAGGTTTTAAGTCTTTTGAATTAAATATTGTCCTCCAAGTCTATTTTTTCCTCAAAAAACTATCAATTGGAGGCTCCCGAGTCATTATCTATCTCCTTCCCGTTAAGTTACATGAAAAATGCACATAAGATAAGTCAAAGATTTTATTAAAATCAACTATTACTATAGAATATATAATTAAATTTAATAATAATATCTATAGTAAAAATAAAAGAATAAGAATTATTTTAAAATTATATTATAAATGCGAATCGAGTAGGCCTATGTTTTATCGATGCCCAAATATTATTATAGATTATAAAATAATGAGACTTCTTCTAAATATTTTATGTCACATGATGAAATTATGTCATTCAAATTTTAATATTTACATTGACTCATATAGTATGATTTATATTAACTATCAATTGGAGGTTCCGGGATGTTATCTTCCTCCCATTAAGTTACATGAAAAATGCACATTAGATAGGTCAAAGATTTTATTAAAACCAAATATTAATATAGAATATATAATTAAATTTAATAATTAAATCTATAGTAAAAATAAAAGAATAAGAATTATTTTTAAATTATATTATATATGCAAATCGAGTAGGCCTAAGTTTTATCGATTCCCAAAAAATATATTAAAACTTTAAATAATTGACTTTTAATTAAAGTTATTTTTTATGTCAATGATGAAATTATGTCATACAAATTTGCAATCTTAAAAAAAAAAAAAAAAAAAAAGGTCATACAAATTTTAATGTTTACATTGACTTATATAGTATGATTTATATATCCCAATTTTTGTAACTGAATAAGTTTTGGTCAACATTAAAGTAATATAAAAAATGAATTGATGAAGCTTCTTTTAAATTTCTATAACCTTGCATGAGTATAATTTTTATTGGAGTAGTTTTTTTTTTTTTTTTTTTGACTTTATGAAAATTTGGCAAATAGGTTTTCACTTAAAGAAAATATATTAACTGATGAGTAAAATTATAGCATACAAGGCGCTCCGGATTTAGTCCATCGGATTTGATCATAGAGTAGGTCCTACGGTTTAAGCTGACAGGGTAAAATTATGAGGGAAGCCGAAGACCTAAAAAGCTGAAGGACAATGAGTTGACAGGAAGGAAGCTTGTTCACCCAAGAGGTAACAACATCAAGAAGCTGATGCCGTTATGGCTGAAGGGAATAAGGAAAGCTAACGATCCTGAAGCTGATGGTCTTAGTGAAATCTTGGCTTGGTCACCATACATGAGTAAATAAGGAAATAGCTTGTATCCCATGCTTAATATTAGTATCCTACAAGGAAAGGATTCCGCAATATACGCTCGTTAGGATTCCTATAAGGAAAGGACTTCTAGCCCAAGGAAGAGATGGTTAACCCTCTACTACTATAAAAGTCTCAATACTCTCACAAATCAAGGTACACATAATTACACCCTCTCTGGCATTCTAGAGTTGTAAAAAGTTCTAATTTGACCTTCAGAGAGTATTTGGCCGACACCACACCGGTGCTCTCTGTTAGGTCTTCTCTTTTCTTTGTGCAGGCGGCATTTCGAGTGTGTGAGCATTGTGTGGCTCATTGGTGATATTTTCAGCATCATCATTAACTATTTCTTGCAATATGCTTATAATTTGTCAAACATAAAAGAAGGAAATTGGAAAAACTAATAAAAAAACGAGACCAACTTCTTGGTGAACCTCAACTTGAATTTATTTAACATGTAATTTCATTGTGAATATTTGGTAATAATAATAAATGATCAATTATTATATAATTTCACAACACCCCATATGGTGTACTAGACGTCTTATGATCACAAGAAATGAGTTTTTATATTTTGATATATTATAGTCACAACTTTTGTGAATTTGTTACTTTAATTAATAGACTTATTGAATGTGTGAATCAATGTAAAAGGCTAGTTGTTTAATTAAAAACTTTTAAAATTTACGGTTTAATATAAAATTATTATAAATTATAAGGAAACAGTGTAATTTTTTAAATCTTAAATAAAGGGATAGTAATTAGATGTACAATAAGTACCACTACTTGTCATACAATGATGATGGACACTTGAAACAATCACAATTTTTAGGACCCCAATTTTATTATGTAGTACATGATTTGTGACTTTGTGTAAATAATAATATTATTTTTGTCGTAATTTTTATTGTATTCCTACTTCATTCACTTTCGTTGTTGATTTTTAAAATCAATTACTAATTTAACAACAGTGATGCAACAAGAAGATGGAGATGACACATTGTGGATGAATTATGAAAGAAAAATGAGAAAATTAATATATATATATATATTTATATAAATAAAATTTTTGATAGACAAAAATAATATTATTCTTGTTTAAAACTAATAAATTTTGTGTGCTAGCACAATATTAATATGTTATTATTAGCAAAAAGAAATGTTATGTTTACAGTATTTTTATAACAAATCCTATGTGGCAAGTTGTTACAGGTTGTTATCGATAGAGTAAAAAAGTAATTTCAGTGGTAGGTTCAAATTAAAACCAATAACAATTAACTACCTATAATTTGTTGTAAAAATATTATGGACGTAACACCTCTCATTAGCAAAAGTTATTTTCGTTTGGAGAGGAGCCAAATGTAGTCATCCTTTTGATTGGATATTTGTTTAAACAAGAAATTTGAGGTTTTACAAGTATTCTGATTCCTTAAATGACAAACTTAATAATGATATCATGTGTTGGGACCTATCCGCATATATAAAAAAGATTGAAAAACTTTTTTTTTTTTAAATATTAATTGGATAGTGAATAAAAGATTTGAACCTCAAAGGCTTTGATGGAAAATATCAGGGTTAGTTGAGCTTAAAAAAAAAAAAAAAAAAAAAAAACTGTTGAGATGGATAGGTTAGAGCATCTCCAGCAGATTAGCCAAATTTTTGTACTGTTTGGCTAATGAACAGTAACATTTAGCTTTTGCCTACTCACTTTTTCAAATACACTTCCAACAAATTCTCTATTACATTCTCTATCTCATTTAAATATTATTTTTTCATTCATTATTTATTATTTTTTAACAATTACACATCTTCTAACATTTTTTTATACACCACATCATTATTATAATAGAAAATATATATTTGAAGAATGAATAGTAGCCCATCAGACTTGATGGGCTACTGTTCATTAGCCCAAAAAAAAATCACATCTGCCGAAGCTGTTGGAGCATGTTGGAGCATCTACAGTGTATCTTATTCTCCAAAATTTAGCTAATAGAGCCGGATGACCAAGTCATTGGAGATGCTCTAAGTGTACATGGTCCAATAGCCAAACACAAGCCTAAAATTAAATCATGGGCCTAACCTTATTTAGGCTCAACAAGGCCCCAAGACTTCACTACATAAGGGCCTATTAGAAAGTTCAAAGCCTCACTACATGAGATCCATTATTACACTAATAAGAGTCTTTCATTGTGACTAAAAACACACGTAAATGAAAGCCATCTTTAATTAGTAAAGTTAACATGGCATGTATATATATGATGAGAACATGGCATATTTTAAACATTATTTGTATTTCAAGGAGAACACTCTCCTATCCATAATTTTCTTTTATGGTAGGAGAGAGAAGAAAATACATCTTCAATTTGTAGAGTTAAAGTTGCATATTTTAGACCCTAGTTGTATTTTGTTTTTAAGAGAGCACTCTCCTATCCATATTTTTCTTTTATGGCCTTTGCTAGTACCACAAGAGAGATTGGAGGGACATGGGTGAAATCTGAGCAATCAATTTTTAGGGTGAATAAGCGTTGAGCATGCTTTTGCATTGGAGCAAAACTCGAGTTGATGGGTATGCTCTCTACATGTGACAACTGTTTGGATTTTTCGTGACAAAGAGTAATAATTTGTCTTTCGCTTATGAGAAGAAACTGGGATGGAGAACCACTTTCAAAAAACTCCGACAAATGGGTTCTGATGGATGAGGTTAGTTGATGTAGGTTTTATGCTAGCGGCGAGTCCAAATGGCTATTTTTATCCCGATGGAGGAAGTGAGAAGTTTTTTTTTTTTAACTGATGAACGCATCATATTCCCTACGTAATGCGTTGTCAGGCAATGCCAAATTATCTTTGTAATATAAGATGAGTAGTGCTGTTGTTGTAGCAAGGTTCATGATGGTTGTTATTATTTTATTTCACACACCTAAGTATAGAAACCTCTTTCTAGTTGCAAGTAAATTCAGTGTGGTTGGTTCATATTTCACTCTATATGAAGTGAAGCATGCTGTGACAATAGAATACAACATTAATCGTGAACCTTGCCTGTTCTGTCAAGGCTTCCCAACTCCCACTGTTAGGAGCTAAATGGAGGTGGTTGTGGACCAATCCTATTCTAAAAGTTTGGAGAGGATAAGCCCGCTGTCAATTTGGTTGGAGACTAGAAAATACTTAGGTGCTAAGTGCTATGTATATGCAGTGATGAAATGGCAAGCGGTAAAACTCCAAGAAAGACCCGAAAGATGAAAGCAGTGAACCGTGAACCCCACCTAAACTAGCCCAGAAAATATGGAAATTGAGCTGTTAAATCCATGTTTCAGTTCCAACATCTCTATGAAACTTCTCACCTGGATCCTTTCACTCTGCATAGATGGCAACAGCCACTAGTGCTAACAGACAGGGTTCACTGTCTGAAGACATAATAATCTAATCTTGAAATACTGCTTAACATGCCTAATGGTTTATGGCAGATCCCTGAGGTTGCACCGGATATCAGTCACTTTGCTCACTTGCATCAACTTTATGTTGTCTTTCTCCACAAGGTAGAGGTTTTCCTGATCATGCACATTCTGTCCTAGCACTAGAGGGGTACAATCAGTGATAAGCAAACACGACAAGGGAACCTGAAGTGAATTAGAGGGGATTCTCTTTATATAAATGGGGCTGGGATGTGGTTGGGATATTTCAGTTATCACAAAGCTTACCAAGCCAAACCATTTTCTTCTCCAGGTACGGTATTAAAAAAAAAAAAAATCTAAACCACACAGTCATTAGGAGTCTTGAAAGAATGAGTTGCCATTGGTTTCTTAAATGCAAATCCTTTCTTTTTTGCTAAGAATAAAAATCAAAATACGAATCAGTCCCATCTTTTTTCCCCCCCACTTATAGAAAGAACAAATATTTTACTCAAAGCAAGCTTTACAAAACCAAAATTCTATTCGACTCACTCCAAATTAGAGTATTTGATTATCTGCAATGCAAAACAACTCTCACTTCTTAAAAAGACTTTATTACAAGGCAGAATCTAATGCAATCACAGCCACGCAAGAAAAGTGTAATTCATCTGTTGTTTCCTAAAACAAAATTTCAGTGGCTCATCTTCACTATTGTTACAAATTTTTATTCACCCTATATATGCTCACACACTTAGTAGGAAAATAACATGTGTATCACAATTGTACATATCAGCACTATAGGGATCAAACGCCACAGCCAAGTTTCTTTGTGTGGTGTAACTGGGGTCATGGCCATGTTTTCAAATACCTGCAAGCCTGTCAACTAGGGATGATACATACAGACCTGCATTCTTAGATGTAAGCATATCAGCGCAAGTCAAAGATTTCAAATCTCAAATTTGAATTTGTATAGACATTAGAGCAATGCTCGTAAATGGGATTCCCATCTGCTAGTTCTTTGTGAGAATGAAATCCTGTCTCTTGGCACTCTTTCAGAAGACTCATCCCACCAGGGTCAGAAAGCCGAAACATTCCATAGCTCCTGGATGAAATTCCTTTCATAAGTTATTGAATAGCATTTTTTATAAATAGATAATTTACACAATCAGCTGTCAAAAGATGAATCTGCCTCATTGCCTGCACGGCAGCAGTTAATAATTAATTTTTAAATTCTGAGAAAGAAAGGATCCTGACCGGTGTCTGTTTACTTGTGCTTCTGAAGCAGTATTTTTTTTTTTTTTTTAATTTAATATTATAATAATTCATTATAAATGAGAACTACAAAATAGGGCTACAGTGTGTTTCAAAATAAATTGCCATGTCAATGGATAGACTTCTCATCAGGAGCTTTGCACTTAAATGCTTCACTATCATATTGTGCTCAACTTACTGATCAGATTCAAAGCACCCTTCTCAACCAGCAAAGCTTCATGGTCTTCACAGGCTAAGCAAAGAAAATATGCTCACAAATGATAGCAATATTTTTCTTTTTTGCTGGAACAAAATTTACTATGAGTGATACAGGTGCTAATCTGGAAGCAAAACAGGATTAATTGGACAAGAATGCAAATGTGAGCTAAAGGCAGCACCAATAATAAGGAGGGGGAAAAAAGGATAATCAGTACAGCTGTGCGTAATGATGACTAAATACTGCACTGGTGGAGTGCTATCATTTTAACTAAAGGTAAACTCTCTCAAGTCAAAGGCATTGCATGGAGACCAAGGACATGGGTTGAGGTTGTAAGGGAAAACACAATCTACTAAATAAAGATTAAAATGGAAGAAGTATATATGTCTAACCCAGAGCACTAAGATGAAGGCATTGCCAATCTCATTTCTAAAATGACAAGCATTATTAGTCCCTCTGCTCAAGTTGGCGACCATTAAACTACATTTTTAAAAGTTGCACACCTTGATGTATCAGTTGGAGCCATGACAATAGCAAAAGCCTCAGGTAACATTGCCTAAAAAAATAAAATGAAAAAGAAGAGTTTCAATGTTAGTCTTTTCACTAGTGAAGAGGGAACCAGGCAAACTATTGCATGTATTATTCCCAGTCTATGCAAGCAATATTACAGGAGCGATTTATAAGCATGAGAATAAGCAAGAGTATGAGTTGAAAGTAAGGGAAAATTATTGACAAATAAATACCTTTCAGTATTATAAATCAAACAAAAGTGCCAAAAGCTTAAAATAAGCATTAACAATTTTTGAAGAAAAGCTTATAGACACAAAACATTGAAGCTTGCAGGCTATATCTCTATCCTAAATTCAGGCTGATTAGTAGACAAATTAGCCAATCTCTTTTCAGTTCCTTTTCCTCTAGGCAAGAAATTTGTTTAAACTATTTTGGATATCTTTCCACTTTAAATTCACAATCTAATAAATAAGTATATATATATATATATATATATATATTTGAAATACAGTATCTCATCATATTCTTTCCCAACATGATAACTAGGTAGGGGATTATTTTGATTGGTAAGTTACAATACACCCTGTGAGTTTTGAACCCACAAACACACCCTTCTTACAGGGGGAGGAAGTGCTAGAGCTCATTGGGAATAACTTGGCAGGAGTTATGCTAAACGCCTGCACAACAGATCAAGGTAATCTTCCACCACATTGTGAGGAAAACTAATACTTTAAAAGGCATGTTTCAAATGCCTACTCCTGCCTATCACATAAAACAATATAATGGTGCCACCTACCTTGCTGTGGAATGCCCTTCATTAAAAATGCTATTTCTAAATTACAACTACCTAATGGAGACCAACCTGCATTTTATATATTACTTCTAATTAAAATATTCTGCAAAAGATTTGGCATTCAAAAATTCAATGCACAATATGTCTCATGTGGGCACCTCAAAATAAAATAAAATTAATAAACAAATGCCATTCCTCAATCAAAGACAAAGGGCACTCAGCCTTAACCAAGTCAGTTACCTGATATGAATACTGAGTGTGCAAATCTACTGATGACATAAAACAGCTTTGAGAAGGATGTGTCTGAAAATGAATATACAGATTAGGTGAAAAAGTGGACAACTACTGCTAATTCCCACCCAGATGAAACTGGATAATCTAGATATAGGCGAAAATGAGGAATAAACAAGCTAGCTGATCAAACATGAAGCATAAGCAGGAGAAATAGTTGGTAATCTTAGCAAATGTTAAAAGCATTCTGGTTGATACAAAAGCCATAAAAATGAGTAGACTACAGAAAAACACAGTATATACTAGATACTAATAACTGCTGAATGCATTGACAAACCTTGTAGCATCATTGATGCCAAAATTCAAGAAATGTTCGAGCATGTAGTCTTTCATGGTGCAGTAGAGGAACAAGAAAATATCCGAACAAAAGGAGTGATCAATTTTGGGGGTGGGAAATCACAAAAGAAAAGAAAATATGAAAGCAGCCACAGTAAACATAAGAAGGCTTGGGGCTCCAATAAAAGATGTTCACAGAGAATGGAAGAAGTTCAAAATAAAGAAAAACATGGGTGGGAATGCATACATGGATCCAACCCACAGGATAAAGGGAATGCTCATTTTGAATGGCAAAAACTTCCTCCTCATTTATAGCCTGACACTGTCATGCAGAATTTAAGTCAGCAGCAAGCAATACATGAATAAAACATTATGGAAAAACAAAATCAAGAGGAAGAAAAAGGCCCTCAAGACTAACAGAACCGGAAGTTGATTCCTGCTTGGGTATGATCAAAGTAGTTGCGTAAAAGGTTCCTTTCTCCTGGACACATGAAGGAAACAAACATATATTAGCTTCAGGTTAGCAAAATTCTCCCATGAAATCAATCCCTACTTCCAAAACATTGAAGGGAAAATGCATGGAAGAAAGAAAGGTTACAACAACCACAATAAGAAACCTTAATCACAAAATTTTGGAGTCAGTTATGGATCCTTAATAGATCAGTTAAGGGTGTTTGTAGTGGATCCATTCATAAATGAGTGACTAAATTTTATGCTGGCCATCAACCTATTGGAACCCTCCTTTTTTGGGGCTTGGGATTGGTTGTGAACAAATATATGACATTAAGCACAAACACGGGCAGAGTTAAGAAAGAAAGGTTAAGCCAATGGAAAATTTGGAAAAGAGACAAAAATATTCTCTCTACCAAGGCCACAAGAACTTGCTGAACTGTTTGAAAAAGTTATACATCATGTCTGGTGAAAATTGTAAGAAATATAAATAATTTTTTGAAATCATTTTAAAAAGACGAGGATCAATGCTGGGCTCAATAATGTAAGCTTGTGACCTGAGTAGGCACATGAAAGTAATGGGACCTTAGTTTGGCCCAGTGAGTCAGCTGGTCGGGTTTGGTGTTGGCTTCTCACTGGCCTGCCACTTTCAGGCAAAGGCTTTGGGTCACATGGCTCCTAGAGAGGAGGGCACCATGTGAGGCTGGCCAAACATAGCCAGCTAGGCTAATCTCAATTAGACTGTCACTTTATAAGGAACCATATTTTTTTTCTTCTAAATGATGAAGATGAACAGAAATTTGAATAGGTGCAGTGACAGCTTTAAGTAAGAGTAGAAATTAAAAGGGAAGAGAGAGAGAGAGAGGGAGATGCTCTAAGCAGAAGAGGGAGAGTATGTTTTAAGAAACTGAGAGGATCAAAGAAATAAGTGATGCCGATGTGAGAAGAGGTCACCAGAAATATTGTGGAAGCTTACTGACTATAATGATTGTGTTTGTGTCAAAAGAAAACAAATTCCTAAACATAATTGCGACAAATCATGCAATATGCAGCACCAGTAGGATAGGCAATAAATTGAGGCTCTAAAATGTATAGAAAAAGCATGAATCTTACAAGAAAGGCACCAAGAATCCCACAGGTTTCCAGATCATTGTCTGTGTTGTCTTTAGCAAGCTCAAGAAAATCCTCCATCAACCGTGTCGACTAAGTATGAATATAATAATGACTTATTAGTCATCTATTTTCCAAGTGAAAGACATAACTATAAAGTATTCATGTGCTTTAAACTACACATGGAACTTGAAAACATAAAAAGAAGATAATTTTCAAGTAAGCTTAAAAATAAACAATTTTGCACAAGAATGCTGCACTACCACAAAACAAAGATAACAAAGAATTATTAAATAGTAATTAAAAAAAGAAAAATATGTGCAGTTCTTACTATATGTACATCTTGCAAGACCTTAGACATGGTTGACTCATTACTTGATGTTGAATGTCCTTGTTCTGAATCAGTAACTGTAATATGTGAAACACGTGCACCTTGAGGCACGTCCTCTACACAAGAGATTACAGGAGACGGAGAAGACTGAGTGACAGTATGAACTGTAATATGGCAACATTTGCTGGCTGTGTTAATGGTTGGATAATGGAATTTAAATGGGGAGCAACTAGTTCTAGAATCCATGGAATATATAAATTCCATTCCAGCTTTTTCTTCATTAATCATCCTCGAGCTATATTATAGCAAGTTGAATACAGATATATATATGTTCTGCACTGGAGAGTCCGCACAGAAATGGTAACCTTTGGTCTCTTGTTTCTGTTAGGCAAAAATTTTAATCCTGTCAAAGGAACTACAAACAATGAGAAACAGACCCAGTTGGATCTCAGAAAATAATAAAGAAGAAAGACTATTCTCCCTGAGAGTTCTGAACTCATTATAATCTTTGACTTCAGCACCATAGCTTCAAATATTCCATTCAAATTTGCTAATATTATCCATGGAAATTCCATCCCCTTTAATAGATAGGTAGCTCCTCTATAAGATATTTTTGAATCATTCATGAATTCCAAATACAGGGGAATACCCTCTAGAAGAAATAAGCTCCACAATGGAATAACACATTGTAAACAGTCATGCATGGTAGTCAGAAAATAGCATAGCAGTTCACACATGGCCCTCGCAAGTTCCACTTACCTTTTGTAACCAATTCTTTTCTGTTCTTAAATCTCAAAATCTTAAAATTTATTGCCTTAGTAACCCATAATTAAAGTAAGAGAAATGCCTCCAAGGACACTTCTAGTGTCATCTTTACCTACATACATAAAAAGGCATACCCTTCATGAATAAGTGAACTACAAACCACTTGCAGTTTCAATTTGGCCTTTCTTGGACTCCTTGTAAATATGGGAAAAAGTATTGGAAACATATTCTAATTTCACTTGAACTTTCAAAGAAACATAAAAATGTTGTACCTAATGCACAAAGTTCACACTTTTGTAGGATCTGGGAGAGGTGATGGGTAGGCACCTATACCCCCATTTTTTTCTAGTGAGAGGCTGATTCTTGGGAATTTTCAAAGAAACATACACCCAAAAAAACAATTGATGTTAAAATTCACATCTCATGTGCTGTCCAGACTCAAGACCATAAATAGCAAACACAACCTAGAACCAGCATTTTTAGTTCCCATTCAGGCACACATATACTTATGCAAAACCTAGCAATAACATGGTGGAACTTGCAAGTCATTTCTACATCTATCACATGTTTCATTCATAAATTATCATTCTCTCATTTCTACATATGATGGAGACCATCAAAAAAAGCAAAGTGCAGGGGTTCCTGTACCTTGTTATGATGAAGCTTTTCTTTTGCTGAATGGGTCTAGTGACTCTGATGCTGAGTTATTAACATCAGAGAGTTTGTGATTGTGAATCCAAATAAAACATAGGGTAAATTTCCCTTTACCACTCTAATGGGCAATTTGTAATGTCCCCTGAACTTTAAAAACTGCACAACCAACCTTCTAAACCATGTGATTAGTTGCAATGTCCCCACTAGAAAAATTTCCCCATATTCCTGCTATATTAGGCCTTGATTTGCACATGCTTATCACATGATCATATGAGAATGTGATAAGCACATGAATTTTAAGCTTTAAGCATAGAAGAAACTGGAGCAATTTTACTAGAAGGGAAACAATGCAAGTTGCAACTGATCCCATAGTTCAGCTCAAACTCAAAACATATTTATCAACATCCATCCCTTTGTCATATTATCTTCAACTTTAAGAAACTATTTTATGAAGAGAGCTAGAGGCACAAATTCCTCACCTTAAACTAATATCTAAAAGAAACCCGAGTTAAAAAAGCCATAGTTCAAAGCAAAGAAAGACGTCACCACACTTCTTAAACATTCTAAGTGCCAAAGACAACAACTGGGTTTTAAACAAAAAAGCTCTCTGACTTTTCCTAAGAACCCCTATAATAAATTAAACTCACCCTTCAATTCAGAGAATAATTAACTATTTTTTGTGACCCCACAAATTATTTACAAGTGAATTGAAAAGGGAAAGGTTTGAAAAACTCATACCTGCAATTTCTTTCAGCCTTTCTATATAAAGTACAAACAGTGAGATAGAATTCGATATAAGCTTCGAAACTAGGCTCCTGTACAGTTTTATGCCATTATATCATTTCTGAAAACTACAAACATCTTTAGAGCACTAGCAATGGAGGAGGTAAAAAAACACCAATTTTATATCTTCAATCACTACTTTATTTATTTCACTCTTTTATTTTACAATACACCCTGACATTCTAATTTCTATTTTTACTTACATCTCTTCCACCTCTCTACCTTTTACAACTCTTCCATCTCTCTACCTTTTTGTCTCTCTTTCTCTGCCAAACCCACACGCTTCTTAAAATAATAATATTTACGTCGTTCAACCATTCATGCCGTTTCCTGTTGGTATTTCTTTTACGACAACATTTTCCATTGTCGTTCATTCGTTTGAGGGCAAGTTCTGTCGCATTTTTCTGTCGTGTCTCTCTCTTCTTGATGTTTTCCCACATACGACACTTGACAAAACTAAGACTTGAACAGTTGAACGTTGAGCCCCATAACTCGTACAAATTGAAGGAAAACGTATTGGTGTGGGTTGGGATTTTTGAATTCGTATTTTTCTGTCATATTATTGAACCTATTGAAATGGCTGGGGTGGGTTAACTCGTGGGCCACATGGGTTAATCTTTTTTTTTTTTTTTTTTAAAGAAAGTGTAGAGGGATGAGTTAGGGCCTCTTCCAAATGGGCCTGACATGCAGACCTTTCTGTCAGAGCCCCAGTATGATGACTTAGGAAAAGTCCCCTTTTTTTTTTTTTTTTGAGGAACAGGAAAAGTCCATTTAAAATCAGGCCCAAGACACCAAGCGAGGAATGATATCAACAGTTGATAGGAGGAGGAGGAATCCTCGGCATGGCCTTTGTGTAGGAAAGGATGGAGATTGGTAAGTAATTGAGAAGAAAGGCTCGGTTGGGTTAAGAAGAGGTCTTTGAGAGAAGCAATAGTTACCTTTGCATTAATTATCTTTACTTAAACGCCTCTTACCTTTGCATTAATTATCTTTACTTAAACGCCTCTTCCTAAAAAATAAAGCAATTGTGCAGACTTACTACTATCATTAACCATAAACGGAAGGATAACATCCCACAATCCACCCTTATTCATGTATTATTCTTTTTTTTTTTTTCACCCATTACAAAAAGTTTTTTCTCCCTTTATTTTTTTAATGGCTTTTTGACTTCATGTCAATGTGTTTTACACTTTTACTTCCTACTCTTTTCTTTATTTCATTATTTTCTAAGTTTTTTTTTTTCCTCACAAACACTTATATATATTTTCTTAATAAGGTTGAGGCTTGAAGACTTTAATTTAGTGAAGCTTGGTTGGTGTAAACTTAAAATGTATGTATTTTTTTAAGCATTTTTGTTTATTTGATGTCTTATTAGTTGAAAGGAAGAAAGTCAAAAAACAATATGATCAAATTGTTTTCATTTTGTCTTTTTTTTGGCTCATGAAATAAAATGGGTTGTACCGGGTTGACCCGACCCACAATTGCTTATTGCTCCATGGTCACTTGCGTTGCCATGAGTGGCGACAACCATTACTAGGGGCATGAGTTAGAGGTAGGTTTGATTGGGGCTATGAGCTAATTGATTTATGTTGGGTTGAAACTTTGGGTGTTGGTGTATGATGGTTCAATAAATGTAGTTGATATTCGGGGTGGTTTGGACGATAGAGGTGGGTGGTTGATAGTTTAGGCCCTTTAGGGTGGTGATGTCATCGTTAGTTTGCCCATCCTACCCCCGACTCACATTCTCTTTTTCAAAACAAGCCAACAGGCCCAAATCCCCCCCTAAGTACTTGAATAAAATAATGCACACACTTTCAAGAATATCAAGAATATGTATATATATATATATATATATAAGATTTTCTGTTACATCTTTTGAATTTGACAAAAAGTTTTGTAGGCATTAGACATTTACCAAGTAACAATTAATCAATGGTCATTTTATTACTCGATTTTATATTAGTGGAGGGGTTGAACTTGCCCCATAGTTCAAAGAAAATAATAATAATTAATCCAATTTTCCAAATTTTATTTGTAATTAGTAGACACCTAAACAAAATTTGGAGTGAATCATATACTATATAATAAAAGTTGGATTTAAAAGTTGTGGTTGCGCTAAGTGACTTCACCAAATTGCAAAAAATTTTATAAATTTTTAAAGATATTATTATTATTATTATTATTATTATCTTTTTCATCTATAATTTCTAAATTGATAAAAGTCTCAACTCTCAATTTGGTTACAATCCAAATTCTATTTTTTCAAAATTTTTTTTAAAAGATATAATTTCTTTCAATTTTTGTTCTTATCTTCTTCTCCTATAATTTCTAAGTTGATAAAAAAATCTTAACACTTATTTTTTAGATTTGGAATTCAGCTTCACACATCCATAAATTAAACTGGCATTAGAATTTTTGTTAGTATCAACTTCTTCAATGTGGAGTGTGTATACATATATCAGATAATTTATATAAATTATGTAAAAATTATTTTTTTTTCTTCAAAGAATTATATATTTTATATGTTTATGAACAAAAAAAAATCCGCATAATGCATGAGCTTTCAACTAATATATATATATATATATAGTTAAAAAATAGGCATTGCAGAAAAGTTTAAAAATCAGCTCATTTTTGTATTCAATTACGTTGAAATTTTAGTGGTGTATCTTATAAACTCTTTTTCTGGAACAAATAGTGAAATAGATAAGAAAACAAACACATAGAGGCCCACTTATTTAATTAGTATTCTATTTCGAAAGGGATAGGAGTCCCAAGTGAATTTATAAGGGACGTAAAGATAAAGCGGTTGCCTTTTTTTTATTTATAATTTTTTGTTGATAAACGTTTGCTTTTATTTGTTATATAAATAGAGACATGCGTGCGAGGTAATTAGAGAGAGAGCAGCCAAAGAGTGCCGCAGGAATAGTGAAGAATAAAAGAAAGAGAAATGCAGTGAGCCAGTGAGAGAGGATGGTTAACATATATATATATATATATATATATATATAATTTCTTTTGTTTAGGCCAGTTTGGAGAAAGCAAGAATCATGTTCTTTTTTTTTTTAACCAAGAATAATGTTCGTTGGTGAGACAGTGATACTTCTTTTGTATTGTAGATGCATTAAAAGTCACGTTCATGATTGAACATTTAAGGTACGAATTTTATGAATTCACAAGCAATTTTAAATTCAATTTGATGGATGTAGTTTCAATTTTATGTGGTTAAAATGATTTGAATCTTTGTAAGTTTAGAAATAAATAAATAAATAAATACATAGGTCCCATTTGGAATATGGAAGTCTGGTGATTTCTTTTGTTTTTTTTTTAGTGGTTATTGAAAATTGTTTAATTGCTCTGTTATGTCATTAATCATTGCAACAAACATATACAAAAGAAACAGTTATATCCAAACTTTTTTTTTTTTTTGATAATGTATATCCAAACTTAATTGATGAGTGTGGATCTTTCTCCAAAAAAAAAAAAAAAAAAAAATTGATGAGTGTGGGTGAATTTTGGTTTCCATCGAATTTTGTTCTTCTACCTACAACTATATATTTGTTTACTCTAATTTTTTTTAATAGGTTTTGTGTATTTTTTGTCTTTTGTTTAGCCTAATTTTCTTAAGTTTTATTCAATTTATATGGTTTTGGTTTGAGAATTAATCATTAAATATGCTTAGACATGTTTCTCAATATATATATATATATATATATATATAGTTACACATGATTTTGTTATTATTTTGTACACCATACATGAATTACACACCACTTTACTTTTTGACTTGGTAGCCAAAGAGATATTCAATGGTGATATGTTGTTGTTACACATATATGATTAATATGGTTAAACATATATGATTTTATCAAATAAAAAGCATTCAAAATGATAATCTTTGCATGATTACATGTTAATTATAGTTAAAAAAAATATAACATAATTAATATTTTTTTAAGATTAACAAAGCAATTTGTTATGCTATGACAATCAACAAAAAATCAAGGACTTGCCAAGTCCAGTGTTCAGCCATGACCAATTTCATGGACTAAAGATTTTAATAAAGGATACACTGAAAATATAGTGTACAAATAGGTATTCAACAATCTCCCAAATGTAAAACAATTTCTAACTTTTTTTTTTCTCATTAATATTATTGTAGCTAATAATATTACAGATTCACTATATACAAAATTCAGATAAAATCAATTTGATACATGTAACTACAAGTCTCATTAGAGCACAATTTGTAAGTTACAAGCTAAAAATTTTCTATTGAAGTATTATCATTTTAAATTTGAAGGTTGTTATACCAATAAAATTTATTCCTTTTGATATTATAATAATTATTTATTTGGTTATTTTTTCTCTTATAAAATATATATTCTATAAGTTTATGATAAAACCGAGCAAAGTACAAGCTTTTCACTAGTATATATATAAAGATAGAAATTCTAATATGGTTTAATATAATTGTATATGTGTGTGAAGCTTTCTGCTGAAAACTTAAATTCTAACTCTTCTCCCTCACTCCATAAGAACTTTGTACTTGTAAAATGACTATTACGCCAAGTGTACATGATGGTCTTGTGATATTTAATAAGTCTAGAGACACAACAAAATGCAAAATTATCTAAGATGGCAAGTTGTTAAATTTATTTAAAAAACGGTTAGTATTGGTATATTCTCAGTCTCATTGCTTACTTGTTTGTCACACAAAGACATTTTTTAACTTGTTCACCACTACTGGCTTCAGATGAATAAAGGAATGTCTTAGTCCAACTTGGATTCTCATCTTTAGAATGGTAGCGAGCCCCTGTTGGTTCACCTCTCGCTTTCATTTTATCCGTAGTGTAGAGAGACCACTTCCAAGTCTTACATTTTGTCCACAGCAACAATGGCCACAACTTGAATTTTCTGCCACACCTTTTATGTTTTCCCTGGTAGACCCATCCAAACACACAAAGACACAGTCACACATTTTCAGTTTCAGTTGAACCTTTCTTCAAATTAGACTTGGTCGAAAGGAGGGTATTTTCAGAGTCTGAAAAGCTATTCTAGTTCATACTCTGGTACTCTCTCTCTCTCTCTCAACAGGTAAAACCTTGGAACCTTTTTGGCTTAAGCATTAAAGCAAAGGTTCAATTATTCACACACACACACAAACTGTGGTCAATTTAATTATGGGGTGCTTTAAAGGGCTTTTTGTCCAAAAGTCTATGAACATGAGCATGAACTGTTCTAGATTGTAAAAGTTGAAGTCATGAAAAGTCACTTGGACTATTTTGCTAAATTTTTAAGCCAATAATTTATTGTCTCAATGTAACCTTTTTTGGGGTTCAATTTAACAAAATGAAATTACAAACTTCAAGACTTATAATTTGTTTAGTTTTTCTGTTCTTAAATAGGTAGAGAGAGGGTTTCCCCAAAAGAACCATGGCTGGGACTCTTAAAAAGTGCATGATGCTATGTTGTACAAGCAAGGTCGCCGTGGTAAGTTCCACTGAGTATTAATTGTTACGTTGAAGCAAATAGGCATTTTTTTATTAGCGTAATATTCATCACATGTCAATTTCACTAAAATTGTAGCGAGTTTAGAGACTATATTTTATGGTTAAAATTTTATTTCTTGGGTTAGACAGCATATAAAATGCCGCATCACTTTTAATTTTTAAATAACATGAAATTTAATATACTTTGAATTTGTACTATTTAGTTTGAACAGTTAGCACAATTCATTTCAAACGAAGAATATTTTAATAGTGCTATCCTTAGTCATTAGACTTAAGATTCCAATTGTTCAAATAAACAATTAACATAACTCGTATAAACAAGCTTAATAATCGAGCGGTGCCATCTAACCTCTCCCAAAGAAAATGTCTAATATTCGATCCACCGCAATTGGACCACAATTTTGTTCATTAGACTTCCTTTATTGGGATGGGAGAAGATATGGGAAGAGGATATTTTTGGCTCTTTGCCCCTTCTTTTTTCGTCTTCTTCGTTTCCCTATGTTCCAAAATATCTTCAGGTCAAATAGTCAAATTAGTTTAATTAAATCAAAACAGTCTTGGCACTCGGTTTCTTGGTCATCAGCAATAGCAAAACAAAATACAAGTATAAAACCCGAGCCAACTTGTTTTTTAAATGTCTTATCTTCAGACAGAAAATTAGTTGCCTAACGTGATGATGAAACAAGAAAGTCCTCTGTTAGATTCTCAAAAAAAAAAAAAAAAAAAAAAATAGCCCTCTCTAGATTCTAGAAAGCCTATATAATATTTTTAATTGGTCTTCACAAGGTCCCAAAAATCCGTCGTTAAGTCTGCATTATTGAATACCTAGGTGATCAAGTTCTAGCCCGGTTGTATCCAACGCCGTGTTGAAAAGAAATCCCATTGATTTCTTTTATCTTTTAGGCAAGTATGTGGACGAGAAATCTCAATCATCCAATCAAGCAAATGATCAAATTCATTGTCTAAGTTGGGTTTTCGTTTGTGAGATTTGATGGCATGTTACCATACAGAGTCATAGACTTTTGAGCCTCAATTCCAATTTACACAGGAAAGAAAGAATTTGTTTTTATTGACGAGAAATCTCAATCATCCAATCCAGCTAATGATCAAATTCATTGTCTAAGTTGGGTTTTTGTTTGTGAGATTTGATGGCATGTTACCATGAGTCATAGACTTTTGAGCCTCAATTCCAATTTACACAGGAAAGAAAGAATTTGTTTTTATTGACGAGAAATCTCAATCATCCAATCAAGCTAATGATCAAATTCATTGTCTAAGTTGGGCTTTTGTTCGTGAGATTTGATGGCATGTTACTTGACCCATGGACCCATAGAGTCATAGACTTTTGTGCCTCAATTCCAATTTACACAGGAAAGAACGAATTGGGGGAAACCCCATTAGTCATGAGTGATTAAATCATATTTGGGGATATAAATGAGTGAAGGCGTTTAATGAGTCATGACGTGCTTACACCATTTGCCTGTGTAAGTCTAATACAACGAACTTCTTTAATGGATTTAGACTTTTGTTTTGTGGGGTTCTTCTTGGAGGGTGTTTAAATTTTTTGAAAACAAAAGTCAGTCGTGGGTTGTCTACTAATTTGATTGAAATAATTGTAGGAAGAATTTGGGCATATGATAAAATCTAAAATTATTTGTTCTGGTGTGTCATGTCTTGTAATAAAGAAATTCCAAATTTAATAAGGGGAAAATTAGCTAAAATTTGAGGGATTGAAATTCATTAGCACTATCTAAGGGATTGTAATAGAGCGAGGTACAAAAGTGTTTCTTGATGGTCAAGGATGATAGGTCTATAAATTTCCTTCTCCGCCTTCTTCTTCTTCTTCTTCTTCTTCTTCGTTTATATATATATATATATATAAATAATTTGATAATTGCAATAATAGAATTTGAGCCCTAAATATTTCAATTGAAAACATTAGAAAGTGCCCTCATTATTTTTCTAAACAATAAGATTTGTAATTATTAAAATTTTAAATAATGAACTTAAAAAAAAATCTCGCCATTTTAGATTTTCTCTTCAAATTTCAATTTCTTTCATCCAAATATATGGTAAGGTTGCATTTGCTTTTTGTTAATCATGTGAATATGGCTTAATTTTTTAGAATTTTTAAGAAGCAAATTGAAAGCTTCTGCTAAAATAGCTGTAATTTGATTTCTCAAGAATGTTGTGGCTTTTAAGAAGCCAAAAACCCCTAAATTAACCACCCCCCACCCCCCCTTCTTTTTTTTTTTTTGTTCGAGAAGACTCTGAAATGGCCCTTAATCACATGGAATGGCCAAATGTCTATTGGAATTGGGCTAGAGACAAAATAGAATCAAAACAAAATATCCCCTTATTATGTTCATTTTGTCCTTAGCCTTTATCTATCCTCAACCAACATTTTTTTATGTTTCAATAAAAAAAAAGTTATATTTACAATATTTTCAAAAAAAAATATTAAGTTTTAGGTTGTTACTTATTATTATTAGTGGACAAAAAAGTAATTTTAATTAGTGATTTTAAATTAAAAACATATAATAACTTGTCATTTAAAATTTATTATAAAATTATTATGAAAATATTATAAACGAAGTACTTCTCTTCAAATAAACATTTAGGATTCATTTCCAAATTTTTAAATTTTATTTAAAAAAGAAAAAAAAGAAAAAAAGAGGAGGTGAAGGAGGAGGGGGATCATTGTTTCATGCCAACAATTCATCAAAATAGAGAACTCTTGCTGCTGCCATCATGCATAATTATACTAATCCTTCATATCACGCGCTCGCCCACTCTGCTTTCTAATCATAAATTCATGGCCATCAATTTTCTGTTCTCCAATTTTTATATTTTAGTTTATTTATTTATTTTTATAAGTGCCTTATTTGCTGGACTTCATCAAGCTCATCTACAGGACACGTGGCACCTATAATTTGTCGTCTTTAGCTGACTTATTATTATCACGGGCTCTCTACAGATAGTACCGTCAATTTTAAGGCGTCGATCTTTCTTTTTCCTTCGTCTTTGTCCTTGATTGAACTTATTTGTCAGACCCCAAAAAGATTCAATCCACCATATCATAAAATAAAAATAAAAATAAATTTAGTACCCACAGACCAAAACCAATCATAACCATCAATTTTATAGCTTTCCGATCCGTTAACGGATAAGATCTCTTGTAATCTCTTTGTTTTAAATTACACTTGCCTACACGGAATCATTTGATATGTACACAATTTTTTGGAGAGGAAAAATAGAAATATTTAAAGAAAATGAGATAGAATTTTGGTTGATTATATTGAAACACTTGATACGTTCTATAGAAACAAAAGATGACAAAAAGGGATGAAATTTGGATTTGACCGAGAAAATCCTGATCTTTGTGAACCTTTTGGATTTGATTGAAGAAATCTTGACCTCTGAAAACCAATTAGGATTCAATTTTATTAAACTTATCTGATATATTTTATTGACAATAATTTCAGCTATTTAAATATTACAAAGTAATGTAAAGACCTAAAAAAATGGAGTGCGTCTCATAAACTTATGGCCACAATAGCCATGCTTCTAAAACTAGGACACCACTAAGGCACTAACACTAACAATACAATCCAAATACAACTAAAATAATAACAACTTCCTACTCACACTAATCTCTATCTTAACTAATATCTATAAATATGGTAATTCCCAACAAACATGAAACAACAAATTAATCTACGTAACATCATTACTCTCTAAAAATGGATAAGTTTTACTAATTAACATTACTGTTTAATGTGGTTTCTGATTAGCTTAACTTATAAAGTTTTTGATGATTGAATAAGAAATTCGTGATTCAATTCTTGCTTACACCAAAAACAGATTGATGTTTTGATTTGATGATAAAGAGTTATTATTAGAAATGAACACCATAGGTTGAAACTAGTTCTTAAAAAAAAAAAAAAGAATTAAGTTACATATACAAATAGAGTCAATCACCGAATGGGTTTAGAGATTTGTCCACAAAAAAAAAAAAAAAAAAAAAAAAAGCATTGAGTTACATATACAGATAGAGTCAGTCATCAAGTGGGTTTAGAGATTTGCTAATGAGAAGTACTACATTCATAATATTTTCATAACAAATTATAGATAGTTATTTATTATTAGTTATAATTTGAATCTATCATTAAAATTACTTTTTTGTCTCACTAATAACAACCTGTAATATCCTACCACTTAGAATTTGTTGTAAAAATGTTGTAAAAATGTTGTGGATATAACATTTCTCAATTTGTTAATAAAAAATTTTAGAAAAAAAAAATTAATATCAATTTTTTGAGAATATAAAAAAACTACTAAAAAATTTATTACTTTTTTCTTTTAGGATAAATTTTTTTTAAAAAAAATAGTTTATAAACCAAATCACCATCAAATATAAACAAAAACAAAATGCGTCCCAATTTTCATGTTTCATTTTTTTTTTTCTAGAGTCATAATTTTCCTATTTTGAAATTTCTTTTGGATAAATTTGTTTTGAATACATGAATTAGTAAAAGTGTGTTTATCTTGTAAGCATTTTAAATAAAAATAAAAATATATTTTTAACAGATCATCCAATCCTTAAAACGAATCATTTTATAAATAGTACAGATAAATTATCTTTTTTGATTCTTGTTTGGGATTTAATCACGGGGATTTTACTAGTTCTAGCAATGAAGGGTCCCATGATTGGTAATTTTTTATAAATAGAAAGAGAGAGAGAGAGCCAGTCTTTCTATAAAGTGAAGGTGTGTGATAGAGTGGCTTACGTTGTTGTTAAAATTCTCTTTCTCTGAAAAAAAAACACAGCACCCAGGAGAGAATCTCAGATAAAGGTCCGTACAGATGCTCTGTATTTCTCTCTGCAACTTAGCAACTGATCACACTTTCTTAGTACTGCTGTTTTTACGTATATGTAGATTCGGATCATATATAGTACTACTGTTTCCTCGGAGAATTTGATTTCTTTCTATGTAATTCACGCTTACAATTCTGTCTTTTCTTTCTTCTTCTTCTTCTTCTTCTTCTTCTTCTTCTTTATTTATTTTTAATTTTTTATAATTTTCTCCAATTCTTTTTGTTTTTGAATTTGAGCGAGTTAAAAGGCTTGCTTTAGATCTGTTTGGCTCGTTTCCAATTCTCTCTCAACGTTTCTTATTGGTAATTTAGATGAATACTAAGTTAATCCAAACAAGGGAAGGTGAAAAGATATGCGATCTTGCTCTGATCATTTTAGCTGATGAATTCTAATAAATACGAGACTTTAGTCTCACAAATAATACGTCTAATTTTTACCTGATTTCTGTTCACAGAATCGTATATTCTGTAAGGAAAATAAAAAATCCATTTTGATTCCAAGCTTGTGTAAACACTTTGATTTGTTTTGTTTTTTAAATAATAAGCCAAACAGTTGAATTTCTCATATAAAAATAAATACAATTTGTTATATTCTTTATGAATTATGATATTGTTCAATCATCGAACTGGTTTTTTGAGCTGTTTTGTATGTTAAATTTTTTTTTTTTACTTTTGGAATTATCAGAAACAAGAAGACATGGCAACTACTGAGTCATACGAGGAGGCCATAGCAGGACTCACGAAGCTTCTCAGGTTCAGTTTCTGTCTTGTCTTTTGTTCTCGTAAATAGACAATAACTTACTGTCCTTTAATGTCATTTCAAATCCCTTTCATAACTCCCCTAGCATTATCATTAATTTCAGACAATGCTTACGCGATTTAGGTGATTGTTACCACGTGGGACCCGGTAAAGAAACGACGTTACTAGATTTTAGATCAGCTTATGTCACATCGGGTCCCACGTTGTAACTGACTCACTCACTGTCCTGAAAAATATCTGACGGTGGCTTCAAACTAATTTTTTGTGGTACAGTGACAAAGCTGATCTCGGGGCTGTCGCCGCCGCCAAGATCAAGCAGATAACGGCGGAGTTGGAGAAGTCCGGTTCGAACCAGTTTGACCCGGTTGATAGGATCAAAACCGGGTTCATCCACTTCAAGAAAGAGAAATTTGAGTATGTTTTTCTCTCAAATAACTCAAATGTCCATTTCCTCATTTTCTGGAAATGGAATATGCCGTGTACATGTTACATGGGAATTTGAGATCTTTCCATTTGCGTTACCATTAAAATTAGTAATTTTTTTTCCCCTAAATGTATATTCCTTATATATTGAAATTGTCGATTATGAACATTTTAATCTTAAAAATTAGACGGTTCAGTGCTCCAGTACAATGGACCTTCAAAATTTTTATGTCATCATGCTGATAGACCTTTGATGGTACAGTGTAGCGATGAATTGGATCCTAACTTTCCCTTGAATATTAACTATAAAGAATACTAAAAGATACCTGAAACAAATATAAAATTACCATTTGACATTTCATTTACTAGGGTTGTCTGCTTGTTTGAAATTATTACTTACATTTCATTGTCAAAGAAATTTAGGTTTCATGTTAAGATTCACATGTTGAGTCCACCTTTAGTGACATTTGTATACAAAAATAGTTTTAGTTTGTTTTTTATTTATATATATATATATATATATATATATATATATTTATATATATTTTTGGTAAACAAAATAAAGATTAGTTAAGTTATGTCGGTTCCAGGGCATAGCGCTAAGGTTAAAACTCATACACTAACCTATGTGAATGCCCACCTACGAACTCTTGCTGACAGCGGGACTCAACCTAGGTGGGTTAGACTTGTTTTTTATTCTATAAAACATTAGAAATTTGCTCCAATTTGTTTGGTTTTTTTTTTTTTTTTTTTAACTATTAAATGCCATTAAATATATCTTGTGATTTGCCTTATAGTTTTTGAAAGAAAAAATTATCTTGTGAGTGAATTCTAAAATCACTTTCTCACAATAATTGAAATCGATGTAATTATGAGTCTCTCACATTGATGGATCCCACGTAATCCCTCCTCATAGAAGTGTCAAACAAAGGCGTTATTTGATGAACATTAACTAGTGGATTTGGATTTGGTTTTAGGACCTTTTCACTTTAAAAACTTCCAGTTTTTTTGGTAACACAAAACGCATTCAGTGGTCGGGTACAGAGATTTTCATAAATAATGGTGGGTAATGCAATTTCAAATCCATTAATGATTGTATCTATGCACCAATATGCATATAAAAATAGAGTAGGTCTGCGGTCCAGTTTATTTTATTTTATTTTATTATTGTTTGTGATGCGGACATTTATGTCTCGTTGAAAAAAAAAAATTGAAATAGTCTTATCCTAAATAATAGTAATAAAAGGGACATGGTCTAAATAATTTGGACATTTCATGGATTGTTGGAGCTTTTTGAGCTCCAAAGATTTTAACAAACAGTTGTGTTATTAGTAGCAGAAAATCTAGGTACTTACTTTTGTTTTGGGGACAAAATTATTTAATTAAGCATGTTAGTATCAGAGGTGCAGTGGATTGTCTGTATTTACTTTTCTATACACTGATTGGTTGCATGCCTTTTTTCAGGAAGAATCCTGAGTTGTACGGTGAACTTGCCAAAGGCCAAAAGCCCAAGGTTTGTAATCCCATTTCCGATGTAAAAGATTTTATTTATTTTTTTAACTATTTAAGAAACTGCATTTTTATCATTTTCAAAAAATAAAACAGAAAGTTAATTGTATTTTGACTTGTTGTTACTTATGTTACAAGTCTGATTAATGTATATTCTTAAGGTATTTACTAATCATTTATTCTAAGAAAATTTTTATGAGAACTAAAATAAATTTGTTAAAAAAGTTTAGCTACTTTTTCATTTTTTCATAAATTTTTTAAAAATAATTTATTAATATATACTATAGGAACATAAGTTAATATAAAACCCGTTACTTTATACTTATTAGACATAAATCAGTGATTCGGATAAAAAGGGCACCCTTGATAATGAAACATAATTGTTACCCTGTAGAGTAAAATGGAACTATAATGATTGCTTCTTTCTTTTTCTTTTTTTTTTTTCTTTTTTTTTAAATTGCTGGTAGTGCTTGAAAAAGTGGTAATCTTTCGTAGTCCTTTTGGGATTTTGTTTGTTCCACACTTGCATATGCCCATTCGAAAGAGTCGTAATCAATAAACAGTGCAAGGGGTCAAAAGACTAAAAACCAAAGTACACTTTATTCTTCCTAATTAATTTAGGTTGTGAATGAAACGAATTTAACATGTTGTATATCTTTGTATCTATGCAGTTTATGGTATTTGCATGCTCAGACTCTCGGGTTTGCCCCTCACATATCCTGAATTTCCAACCTGGGGAGGCCTTTATGATACGAAATATCGCCAACATGGTCCCACCATTTGACAAGGTTTGCTTTTACAAACCGTCACAAAATTAACAATTTTTTTTGTTCACATTTCATCCAGATCGAGTTGAAAGTCTACTAGTCTTAGCAGTCACCTTTGGTGGGCTTGTGATTTTCATGGTTTTTGTATTCATAAGAACCTTGATCTAAAGTTTCAATTAACACTTCCTGACGTTTTCAATAAACAAGCTTGAGATTTAAATCTTCTTGTTAAGATTTATAACTATCAAATTATTGAATAGAATGAAAAGAAAAAGGCCTTGATGGTGCAGCTAGCCAAGCCAATGCTTCATCACTGCATGAAATATAAAATGCAATTACCTACATCATTACACATCTACAATATTCCATTAACAAACTCTTAATCAATTTCTCAAAAGCTTTATTTTTTTATGTTCATTATTTATTTGTTTACTTTGTTGTTTTATGTTGTACATTTGAATTATACTATTTGGTTGGTTGACTGGCCTTTGCTTACGCAGACAAAATATTCAGGAGTGGGGGCGGCCATCGAATATGCAGTACTGCATCTGAAGGTGAATATAATAGCCACTCTTTTTTAATGTCCCAACTTTATTCTCACACGTCAATGAGTTGTTTAGCGGTACTGGTTTGGCTCTTTTGGTAGAGGAGACTGTAGTGTTGTCAAAATGTGATATCAACCATTCATTGAGGGCTCCCCACCCACTCCCTCCCGTGTAGCCCCCAAAGTTGACGCCAACTAATTCACGTGCCCACCAGACCTCCAAAAGAGATGCTTTGCTTTTTAAATTTCAATGTCTACCCATTCCAAATCAAAGCCCTTAAAAGTCCAAGAGATGGGTTTGCTTTCCCAGTTTCCACTTTCTACCATTTTTATTAGTCCAATTCACATTTATGAGTTTGCACAATTTTTATTAGACCAATTCACATTTATGGATACGCCTTTAATGGCTTGTATGGATTGAGGGGAGAGGGAGGGAAAAATGAGTAGAGTTGAGTTGAGTTGATTGAAAATTAGGCTTATTTCTAATTAACTTTACACTACTTTCTCTCTCTCTCCCTCAATCCAAACAAACAATAAGTTTAGTGTGCTCAGTATACATTCAACATTTGTTATGTATTTTCATGCTATTGAGTCCGGTGTACAAGAGTACTAAACCCAAACCTTACCCTATGTTAGAAATATGTCAAGTTCAATCATGTTTGTACCACAATTAATGACTTAATATATAAATAGTTTAGAGTTTTACCACCTATAAATTTCCAAATTAGATTCATTGTAACACAATTCACTCATAGAAATACAAATACCCAAGCCTTACCCTATGTTATGCTTCCACTTCGGCTATCTATCTCCTACACTTTATTTAGCACCATACATTTAAAATATATGGCAGAAAATAAATGCTTATAGGTTGCTTCATGCCTTAATGTTCCCCCCGTAATTCATGGGAAACTTAACTAGAAAGAAAGTGTCTCAGGTGGAACATATTGTGGTCATTGGACACAGCTGTTGTGGCGGCATAAAGGGGCTCATGTCTATCCCCGATGATGGGACCACTGCTAGGTAAGTCTTTTATCGTGATGACATCAATATTCTTCTTTCCCTACTTTTGTAAGCACGAATATTTGCAAATAGATGCTGGAATGTTTAACATATTCAGAAAGCACTCGGTTAAGTTTTCTTTTCCAAAACTTCTAAATTAAAGTTTTGCACTCATGGTGACTTTATAATAATATATTAAGCGTGTAAACTATCAACCAAATCGCTTTCATCTCTAAAACTGATAATAAGGAATAGGATATACTTTATCCTTAATTTTCCAGTAGTGCCATATTCTTGGAGGCATCCAAAAAGTCTAATAAAGCAAGGACAACCGTCATACTTTAATTACCTTTGGGCTTTGGCATATACCAATATACTATACGAATCTAGTTTCTTTGATCCATTATGTCTTCCCAAGTCAATTTAAAAATTCAAAGGAATCAGGTTCGATAATTGGGTCTTAATCTTTATTTTATCGACGAGAACATGACAATATTTTTGGTTAGGCTTATCTCTTTTGCAAGTATATGTGAATTGGTTATGCTTAAGATGGACCATATCTACTACGTATTGGTGTGGTTGAACCCCCTAGCTAATGTTATTGCTTAATTTCTTCTCTCCAATTAAATTTATATTGCTTTTTTCTCACAAAATTAAGTAAAGTCAGTTGATACTGACTAAGATGACCCTGTAAGTAAAGTTCAAAACAAGATCCTCTCCATTTCTTACTTTAAAATTGAAGAGAATCTGTTTCTAATTATGATTTTATTTCATGAATTTAACAATATATTTTGAGTGTCAAGTTATTTAAAAATACTACAAAGAACGTGATATTTACTACACTTTTAGATTTGTAATGTTTAATCTAAACCATTATATAGATAAATTTTTTTTTTTTTTTTGATGGGAATTATATAGATAAATTTCATCTAAAGAAAATTATCTTCTATTCAATTCTTAGCATTCCCACATAATATTTAATCTAAACCATGAAATTTATTCAATTTAAAAGGAGAGAATAATCTTCTGTTGAGTTCTTAGAATTCCCTCTATGTGCACTGCTACCTAGAACTAGAAGTTAAAAATAAAAATAAAAAACAGGCGGGGAGCAGAAGATTGTGTGCTGTACTTAACGGTCTTCTTTTCTGTGTATTGAACTTTCAGTGATTTCATAGAGCATTGGGTCCAAATCTGCTCACCTGCAAAGGCCAAGGTTAAGGCAGAATACAGTGGGTTAAGTTTCTCGGAGCAGTGCACCAACTGCGAGAAGGTAAATTATACAATATCGTGCACACAAATTCAAGATGGTTTTACACATGTACTTTCCTTTGTATACTTAATTCTTAGGGGAAAGTAAAATTCAAATATAGTACATCACAGCCATTAACAAGATCCAATTATCCTTGAAAAGTGAAATAGAGAGTTCAAGAAGGTTCATTGGAGATGACACTTCTTTTTTAATGCTCTAATCTCAAGTCCAAACGCTACCAATGCTAATTAGGCAACTTGATGGTTTGGTACTTTTTAGACATGTAGCACATAGCACTAGGATCAAATTCATCAGCATCAAACCAGAAATGCATGTGTAATGAAGAACTAAATAACTGTGGTCCACCAGTTGTACTGTTTATACTAATTAAACACTCTAAAATCTGCTCCTTACACAGCTGCACATAGTTATATATAAATGGCATTGCTCCTATTCCTATTACTCCAATGCATAGTTGTTAAAAATATATGGTTAAATGATTAAATTTACCATATTCTAATAATTTAAAATTTTGGGACAATCTGTAATTTAACATTGTTTGGAACAATTCTAAGTTCGATCTCTGTTTCTTTCACTCTATCTCATATTTAAAATTCCACGTGTTGAGTCTCATTTATTAAAAAAGTATTTGGGTTCACATGTAATAAGGAGTGTTAAAAGTATGCAATTAAATGATTAAATTTATCATATCCCAATAGTTCAAGCTTTTGGGATAATCAGTAATTTAATATAGTCATAAATTGTGAATTATATTGTAAGAATAGAAGTGTGAATTATATTGTAAGAGTAGAAGTCCAAAAAAGGCTTCATTAATTTGATCTTGACATTGTATGGCATATGTGTGTGACCCTAATGCAGGAGGCTGTGAATGTATCACTGGGAAACCTATTGACATATCCATTTGTGAGAGATGGTTTGGTGAAGAAAACACTAGCTTTGAAGGGTGCCCACTATGATTTTGTTAAGGGAACCTTTGATCTCTGGGATCTGGACTTCAAAATTTCACCCTCTATATCTGTATGAGCATTTGGTACTGTCAATTGTCATGAAGCCTAACTAGCTCATATCTAAAGTTTTTTTTCCCCTACAGTGCATGTTGTATATTATGTTATAAACAACATTTTGTAAAATAATAAAGTATTCTATGTGGCTGGTGTCTCTTGTTTGAATTATATAGTTATCTCTTATAATCCCATAAATCTAACTTTTTTTAATACTCATCTTCCTTTTCAAATAGTTTTCGGACAATGCATATAGCGATTTTCAAATTTGTACCAAAAGAAACCGTCTTACAAGATTATCATTTTTCATGTCACTTTACTGTATATCCCCAGATTTCAAACTTCAGCCATGTTTGGCCCAACTTGGTACTGAGTTTGGGTGTTCATGGATTAAATTGGGCTTTGTTGGAGGGTAATTTTAAGTCAGTCCAAGCTTCTAAAGTTGAGAAACCAACCCAAGTTATAACAATTTCAAAAACTAATCCAACTCAACACCTAAGAATCAGGTTTGGCAATTAAAGAAATTAGAAAGTTAGATTTTACTAGTTGAGCTAAGCAAAATCCGCACTCAATAAATAATTTCAATATATACAAGTAGACCTAATATTGAAAGTTCAACAAAACTAAATTAAACTAACAAATTTAAACTAGGTCTCAAAATATGCAAAATACATATATAAATATATTGTTTTAGCTAATTATAATAATGTGAGTTGTGTCAGGTTACTCGGGTTTAAAAGCTTGCCAATCCCATCCAACCCTGCTCTTCAAACAAAAATTGAGACCCAACATTAACGAAAAACCAAAAGAGTTGGATTGGGTTGTGTTCATTAGGTTAGTGGATTTAATGTACTACCCCAATAATAAACAACATAGATTGTAGCCTATCCCAATTTGAGCTTTCTAATTCTTATCACAAAGAGGTTTTGCTGCTATTGTAAATAAATCAAATTGTTTATGAACAATTTGAACTCGTTTTAGGAAAAAAAAAAAAAAAAGCCTGTTTATGTATTTTTATTTAACAAATGAGCAAAACTAAATCCTAAGTTGACTATTAAAGAAGTCAAGCTCAAACATAGTAATTAATAACGTGATTGTTGACTAATTTATAAGTATGAGGCTCAATTAATATATATATATATATATATATAAAATATTGTATGTTATGAATGAAGTTTATTTGTATTGAAAGAAAAATAAAGACAATGCGATTAACTTAATTTTTATTTTATATTATTTTTTAATTTGAAAAAATATGGATCATATAATCTGAATATGATATGATTGAATCGAACTCAAACATAATTTCGACCCATTATGTCATGTCTTATTAGAATTTAGAACCATACAAACTTTCAATAGCATCTTCTATATATATATATGTAAAACATAAACAAAAAAAACAAAAACAAAAACAAAAAATAAACTTCAATAGCACATGGTGAATGTCATCGTGCACATGAAATGAGACAACGCCTGGATAAGGGTCCATCTTTCTCTCCAAGTCAATGGCTCATCATAGTTCCAAATTATTGTCTTACACTGACCAAAAGATCCCAGTTGCTACCTGATTGAGGTTCATTTATATCTTCTTCTAGCTAGAGTAACCCCCTAAAGCAATTGCGTTTCCAGTAAAATTTTCTAGGATAATAATTACTTGGGAACACCTGTAACCCAAAGAATGTCTAGAAATAAAAAATAAAAAAAAATTAACAACCTATTAAAGTGACAAATTGTTAACAATAATTTTAAAAAATAATGTTAGTGATAGTCCCAAATGTGAACCAATACAAACTTGCCAACTCAATTGGTGTCAAATTCTTTTGTGTACATAAGATTACTACTATAACTCATGGACATAATGATAGCCATTAACAAATTTTGTTTTGTGAAAAGCCATTGGTTTATATTTTTATTTTTTTTTTAATTCAATAGTTATAAATTATAGTATTAAGGATGAGAAATGCAAATCTTAATTTTTCTCATAAAAGCGACTAGATAATATTATTAAATTATAAAACTTTTGACAAGCTACAGTTAAAAAGTAAATACAAATTCTAATTGTTTTGATTAAATCATCATCACTGTTATCATTTTTATTTTCTTGTATGTCCTGGGTTTGTTAAAAAAAAAAAATCATTCCAATATATACATACATACACATACACTTAATAAACTAGTAAGTTACTAGGATTAGAATCTAACTAGCAAGAGTGGGTTGTTTGGATGCATAACTAAGTAGGGTTGTGTATGTAACCCACTAACTCAGATGAACTCAACCTATCCCGGCCCAACCCAACTTAATGGTTAGGACTGGTTTTTCATGTGTTGGGTCATATAATCATTATTATTTTTGAAGTTTGTGTTGGATTGGGTTTAGGTTAACCCTTGTAACCTGAGTCAACATATTTGAAATTTTATTTAAATTTGTTAGTTTGATTTATTTTGACATATTGAGACTTTGTCTTATAAAATTAGGAAAAAAAATGCTCACTTGTATAGATTGTATGGATTTATAATATGATGGACTTAAATAGTTGAATGAAAACCCAATTGTTTTTTTTAGAAAATGACAAAATGACACCAACCCAAGGACGTCAATCCAACCTAACTTGACCCCTACAATTGGTTGAGTTGGTTTTTATAGCTATCATGGGTTGGTTGGGTTGAAGATTTTCTCAACCCGATGAAATTAGATTGGATTGAAAAATACCTTAAATCCAACTCAACTTATTTTGTGCACACTTATTTTTTGTTGAACAATCAATTTACAATTTTTATATCCTCGCAATTGATGAATTATTAGTTTATTACCTTCTTGCTTCGAGGCAGCTCATATTATCATGTACTACTTATTAACAAAAATTCATTAATTTTTATAATGCTCACAAATAAGTTTGCAATTTCTAAACTTTAAGTTTTCTACCTTAAATTCAAAAATGTGTTTTGCTGACCATTGCAACATAACCAGGTGGTTTACTGGCCAATGCACTTCAATTTTTTTTAAAGTTATAACATTGTTTTTGAGAAAATTCAACCTACTCATTTCAAAATGGACTAAAAGAAATTAAGAATTCTACCTTGCATTGGGGTTATGCGAAAAACTCTAAACAATCCAAATGGGCAAGGAATGGGTAGTATAGTTTAAAAATTATTTTCATTCCATCAAACCCCTCCGCTTTCCTCTCTCCTAAATTGGTTGTTAATAGCACATTAGGCATAAGTTGTTTCCAAAGTTATAAGTTAACTGAACATAAATTATACCAAAGGATATAAAGAACTCTTGTTATACCTTGACATGATATAATATAGTTGAATGACTCACGACAAACTCTAAACAATCCTAGTGGGCAAGGAGTGGGGTAGTATAGTTTAAAAATTATTTTCATTCCATCAAACCCCCCCGCTTTCCTCTCTCCTAAATTGGTTGTTAATAGCTCATCAGGCATAAGTTGTTTCCAAAGATATATATAAGTTAATTGAAGATAAATTATACCAAAGGATATAAAGAACTCTTGTTATACCTTGACATGATATAATATAGTTGAATGACTCATGACAAAGAATTATTATTTATTAAGGAGGGAAAAAAAAAAAGTGAGAAGCTTCGCCATGCTAGGTCAAAATGGTACCCATCTAGAAAATCTAGTAAGCCTGGACTATCAACAATTGGATGATCATCCTGTAATAAAGGCAATGATTCTGCAAAATGATGGCTAAAATTGTCATATACTACTGTTTGGGAAAATATGTATGGATTTATCACTGTTTGTGAAATTAGCAATTTACCACCTTTTTGAAACTCGAATTTGTGAAACTTGAGTTCCAAAAACTCAAGTTATTTGAAAAAATAGCATTTAAATTTGCCGTGTTATTTTTTTATGGAACTTGAGTACCATAAAAAACTTAAGTTCCCTAAACTCGAGTTCCCAATTAGTGGTAGATGTAGATCCCTACATATTTCAGAAGCAATGGTAAATTGCAAAATATTTTCAAAAATAGTGGTATTTAGCCAAAATATTTTTGAAATGCCAAAAATAGTGGTATTTAGCCAAAATTAGTGACCATTTAGGTGCGCTTTTAGACTGTTCTAGTGATCACCGCCCATGGATTAGGGATTTTGTTCTAGGTGATAGTACCCTAGGTCTGGTGTTAGGTAATCTGTACCCATTGTTATGCCAATCTTTAGCTTGGATCAGGTCTCTGTGTGGGGTTTTAAGGAGGGAGAGCATGGGTTCCGAATTTAGATCGAGTGACTTGGAGACTAGCCTGTCGTCCAGTGCTGGCACGACTGGAGCTGAGATAGACATAGCTACTTATATGCCCTCTTATGTGTTGGGGTTTATGCCCTAAAATTCAATTGGTTTGCATGACATAAATAATTAAATTGTTTATTTATTAGAGACCATCTATAAATGAATTAATAGGACATTATCTTAGTCTATGAGATGCATAGTATGTGATTTATGTGAAAAGTCACAGAAGATGTAAATTACAAGTTCTTTGTAAATTTAGAATTTTAGTTCGTAGTTGGTGATGAAATTGGACATTCCATCTACGAAGACTATAACATATCAACTAAGATGATTTTTCTTGATCATAGAAGTGGAAACTTCTAGTTGATATATTGATATGTTTTAAGAGTTAAGACATATTGAACTGGATCGCTGTGAGATTTATTATTCTTCTAACGACTGTCAAATGAATAATAAATCTCACGACTTCTATTTACATCAACTCTAAATCCTAAGAGAATAATGGACCTGATCATAAGACGTAGGTTACTTTGATATATCAGGAGTGAGATCTATGTTACGGTCAAAACTTCAGTGTGTTGGACAACTGCTTTTTATGTCGATGGAACATATATTCTCAAGATGAAATTCATAATCTCTTAACAGAGATATAAAATATTCCTTTGAGATAAGTTTAATGGGTTTAGTAATTCAGAGTGTTAGGCCCAACCACTTTAGTAAAGAGTTACTAAAGTATATATTTATGGAATTGGATTTCATAAATATATGATAAATAACATAAAAGGTTTAAACCGGGTACTCAATGATTAAGATGTAATAATCTTCAAAGTGGCAGTCTATATTTATGACTTTGTATTACTACGAATATTTTAATGAAGGGATTGTATGTATAATAAAATTTTGGGATATAATTTATAAATAAGGCCTAGAGTGCAATTATATTCTTATAGTGGTATTGAATATAATTAATGGTAACTTTGGACTTGTCAAGAGTTGACAGAAAAGTCCAAGGTCCATTAGAGCTAGAGTCTTATTTGTTCCCTTTGGTCCCATCTCAAGCCACAAACTAAAGCCCAATTGGGTAGGCCCAAAAGGCTAACTCAATTAGATAATCAATTATTATTTAATAAGAGTTATTAAATAAAGAAACAACTATGAGAATAGTTTTGAATGTACGTATGATGAAAAGAAAAAAAAAAAATCAGTTTTTCTCCACAAGGAGAAGAAGAAGGATTTTTCTTTGAGAGTCTATGTACAAAAGATTGATTGAGAGACCACACATCTTGGGCACCATGTGGAATTGAGATGAAAATTAAAGGTATTCTCAAGTTATATTTTGAAATCCACTGCATCAAGTTACGCTTTCTGTTCTTTATTCTAAAATTCATGGTTACATGTTATCTTTCATGATTGAAGTAGATCCATGATTGTTGCTTCTGTTGTGTGTTTTGTATGAGATACAAAACCAGATTTCCCAACATTATGTATCTTCACCCTCTCATCCCTCTGTTCTTGCTACACCTCAACTATTTCACACCCTTAAAGAAAAGTGCTCCCTGAAAGTAGATACCTTTAGTAGGTTCAGGGATAGGTTTTAGTTTCCTGTGGAGACCAGGGTTCGTCTTCCTAGGAAGGGCCAAAAATCCTATCCCTTTGCTCATGGTGAGGTTTGTTTCTATGTGGTTGCGTTTTTGTGTGGCCTCAGATTTCTCGTCCACCAATTTTTAATGGAACTTCTCCATCACCTAAACATAGCGTCGGGGCAGCTTATGCCGAATTCTTGGAGAATCATTATAAGCTGCATGGTGATTTGGATGACCATTGCTGTCGGGAATATGATCATGCTCAATGAGTTCGTCCACCTTTACTGCTTGAAAGAGTCCAAAGAGTTTGGGTATTATAAGCTCGTGCCATGGGATAGAAAGTCTCGTCTCATTGTCAACCATCTTTTCCTTCTTTTGTCTGATTCTTAATTGGTTTTTCCCTTTTATAGAGATAACGACTAAGTTTAACTAAGAGTTATATGCCAAAATCAAGGAAAAAAAGAACAAGCCCCTCTCAAGCATCTATACACGGAGGTTGAGGGTTGTAGAGAAGGAAAAAGAAAAGGAAGTGATGAAGAAAGGATCGTCCATTCCTACCCTGGACGAAGGGCTTGTCATTTCCCTTGGTGTTTCTATCGAGGAAGTCATTTCCCTTACAAAAAAGCACAAGATTAGAGATAAAGGGAAAGAGAAAGTGGGGGCCAACATTTAGGCAGATACTGGGATGGCTGTGGCTCGGGCAAATGAGGTCATGATGCTTGAGGAGTTAAAGAAGATTTTTGCTGTGCCCTCCCACGAGATGGTAAATCGTCACGTGCATAAGCTCGTCTAGGTAGTTTATCGTTCTTTTTTTTTTTTCTTCTTTCTTTTGTCCTTAGGCGTAGATTGTCTCAGCTGGTCTTGATTTTTTGTGTGATTGTGATTGCCAGGTGTTGGGAGAGACAATGCACATTACTTCCCAGTACCTGATGAACGAGGAGAAAGTTGCGGTGGCCACTTCCAAGGTAGAAGCACTGGAGGCAAAAGCTTATGGCCTAAGGAAGGATTTGATAGTGGCCATGGATGCCAACAACTCGTCCAAAGAAAAGATCTAGGCTTTGACTGAGCAACTGAATGCAGAGAAGCTACTGGTGAAGTGAAAGGTCAAGCAAATCGTCGCAGCTAACCAAAAAATGAAGAGTGCGGTTGCGAAGGCTGTCCATGCTTTTCAACTCACGGATAAGTATAATGCAGTTTTGTTTGGCTGGTACTTTAAAGGTTTCAAACTGTTAAGGAGATACTTAGTGAATCATGGTCCTAGGACAGATCTGGAGGACTTGGAGTTTAAGGCCGTAGACAAAGAGATTGAAGGGGATGAGGCAGTGCAGGCTGTCTAGGCTGCTATTAGTAAAGACCCTCAGCATCTGAAAAAGGGGATGACGCTCCTCCAACCTAGCTTCTTCTTCTTCTTCTTCTTCTTCCTTTTTTTTTTTTTTTTTTTTTTTTTTTTTTTTTGTGCCCTACATGTTTTGGGGCTGTTGAACAATTTACACCTTTTGGATGCCCTGTATGTTTTAGGGCTATAGAAAAATTTACAACCTCTCTCTCTCTCTCTCTCTCTCTCTCTCTCTCTCTCTCTCTCTCTCTCTCTCTCTCTCTCTCTCTCTATATATATATATATATATATATATATATATATATATATGTTTGTGTGTTTTTATTTCCTTTGTATGATTTGTGAATGGTTTATATTTCTTGCCTTTCTTTACTTTGTTGGGGCATGTTCTTCGTCCTTCTCGGGGCTTAGAAAAAAAAAATTGTCGAAGCATGCTCTTTGTCCATTCTTAGGACTTAGAAATCATTTACATCCTTTGTCCCCACTAATTAAGCCTTGATGATCTTTAGCAATGTTCGATTCGTTACTTCTGTCTGTCTATTGGCTTGAGGATGTCCCGAGGATGAATATTTTTTCTTGATGCCAAGGCTTGAACAAAATGATCTGAATCCCTAACTGTCGAACTGACGACCATTATCTAAGATGATCATCTGTGGGATCCCGAACCTATATACAATATTTTTCCATACAAAACTTCGTACCTTTGCTTCTGTGATCGTGGCTAGTGCCTCTGCCTCTACCCACTTCGTGAAGTAGTCGATAGTAACGAGTAAGAACTTTACTTGCTTCTTTCCTTGTGGCAGAGGCCCCATAATATCAATTCCCCATTGTGCAAATCATTGTTATGAATTCCATTCCTTTCCAGCTGGAACGGACAAAATTTCTCATACCGGTATATAATCTGGAACCAAAATACCCTTTGTTCCACCTCAAGTCAAAATCTGGCTAGTTCCAGGGCATTTCGGTCATTTTGGTGTGTTTCGGCAAATACTGGCCGAAACTAAAGATTTAGCCGGTATGTGTTTTGGGTTTGCTTCACACTTCACAGTTTACAGAGATTGAAGAAAAAAAAGAAGAAAAGTAATAGAAGAAGAAGAAAGATAAGATTCACATCATATTGAAGAAGAAGGAAAAAAAAAAAATTCAAGTCATGGACAAGCTCAAGTGTTGCCATTAAAACTCACTTTAAGCTTGTGTCTCTGCCACTTCCAGAGAGAAAAAGAGGGAGTGTGAGACTTTTATAAGGCTTTGAATAAAAAAGCTTTGGAATGTTTATAAAATCAAAGCCACTGTTTCTCCTTCAGCTTCATCCTTGTTGCTATGAGCCACCATGCTTCTCTGTTGTTGACATTTCCTTTGTTGGAGAACACTTAACTGTTGGGCGTGTTGAACTTTGGCCTTTGTTTGTGTGAGGAAGAGTTAAGACTTAAGACTTAAGGATGCATTTAAAAAAAAAAAAAAGAAAAAAAAAAAAGAAGGATAAAACGCGGAGAAGCTTGTGAAGTAGAAGAAATGAGGAGATCAGATGAAGAGGAAATGATAAGTGGAAAAATACGTGTGGGCTAATGGAAATGGTAGGAAACTTCTAGGAAATTTCCTACTTAAAAAACTATTCATAGATACTTAGTTATTTACAACAATGCCACAAGTAAAAAGTTCAAAAATATTTACATAAATTTTTTTATCCACTTCACTGAATTTTTTTAAGGTGAAAGTTTACACACTATATTTATTGTATTATTTGTAGAAAAATTATAAATAAATATTTTTTTAATCCCACTTTTTTAAATATTTTTTTTAAAAATAAAATAAAATTCATTACTTTATATAATAGTAATAATATCTAGTTATATATACATATATACATATACATATATATATATATATATATATATACATATACATATATATATATATATATATTTTTTTTTTTAGGAACTCCGAAACACCCTGAAACTGTATGCTGAAATAGGCCATTAGGGAAATATTTCATTCCACTAGACAAACCGAAATGGGGTCCGAAACGGAATTAATAACAATGGTGCAAATGGCCAGGGCGAAGAGACGGTCATCATCCTCTCTCTTGGGACTTGCTTGACGTTCCCATACCTTTGGCAGTTGTCACATTTCTTGACGAAATCCACTTCATCTTGTTGCATTGTGGGCCAAAAGTAGCTTGCCCTCATGATCTTTCTTATGAGGAACTTTGCTCCCATGTGGTCACCACAAATGCCCTCGTGAACCTCTTCCAGAATGTATTTGGCTTCTTCTTCTTCAACACATCTCAAGTAAGGTTGTGAGAAACCTCTTTTGTACAGCTCGTCATTTAGTACTGTGAATCTAGCAGCCCGTTTTTTGATATTCTTGGCTTCATCAGAATTCGATAGTAATCGTCCATCTTTAAGGTAGGACAAGATTGGGCTCATCCATCCAGTGTGGGTGTGCACTAGAAAAGTTTGAAATTCTTCAATGCTGGGAGGGTTCTGTTCTTCCAATCTCCAATCTGTCTCATTTGCCTGATTATCTATTGACGCACTCCTAGCCACTTTGTCAGCTTCTACATTTTAATCTCATGGGATTTTAGCAAACTCTACCCAATCAAACTTGCTAACTAATTGGTTTGTCAATTTGAGGTATCTCTGCATGCTTGTCTCCTTTGCTTCGAAGTCTCCCTTAACTTGCCCTATGACGAACTGTGAATCACTTCTTAGCAAGGCTGTTTTAGCTCCAAGCCTAGGCGATCCTCAGCCCTGTTAGTGTAGCCTCGTACTCCGCTTCATTGTTGGTCACGAGGAACTTAAGTTGAACTTCATACTTCAAAGTATTCCCCTCAGGGGAGGTGATGACAATGCTTGCCCCGCCTCTCTTTTGCGTGGATGACCCGTTTGTATGGATCATCCAAAGGTCTTCCTAATTGTCTTCGTGTTTGAGGGAGGTGAATTCTACTATGAAATCTACCAGCGCTTGGGCTTTTATGGCTGTATGGGATCGATATTCCATGTCGAACTAACTGAGCTCGATGGCCTACTGTACCATTTGTCCAGTGGCCTCAAGTTTGTTCATTGCTTTCTTAATAGGCTGGCCTGTCACTACTATGATCAGGTTAGCCTAGAAGTATGGACGAAACTTTTTGAAGGCCACTATCAGGGTGAAGGTGATCTTCTCTATTTACGGGTATTGGGCTTCAGCTCCTTGGAAAGCTTGGCTAATGTAATACATTGGGTGTTGCATCTTATTTTCTTCCCTAATCAAGGCTGCGCTTACCACAGTTGTGGACATAGCTAAGTACAAGAACAAGTTTTCTCCTTTCTTGGATGGACTCAGGAGTAGGGGGTTGCTCAAGAAATGCTTTAACTCCTGGAATGCTGCTTCGCACTCGTTTGTCTAGATGAAAGCACGCTTCAAAGTCTTAAAGAAAGGAAGGCATTTGTCTATTACTTTAGAGACGAATCTGTTAAGGGTTGCCACCCTTCCTGTGAGGGATTGTACTTCTTTGATCATCTTTGGGGAGGACATCTCAAGGATGGCTTTCACCTTTTCTGGATTTGCTTCTATTCCTTTCTGTAATACCATGAAATTGAGGAACTTTCTAGAGGAAACCCTAAAGGTGCATTTGGCCGAGTTAAGCTTCATACTATATTGCTTGAGTGTGTTGAACGTCTCCTTAAGGTCATCTAAACGATCCTCCTCTTCCTTGCTTTTGACGAGCATGTCGTCCACATATACTTCTACGTTCCTTCCAATTTGCTTGCTGAACATCTGGTTTACCAATTTTTAGTACGTGGCTCCGGCGTTCTTCAATTTGAAAGGCATGACCTTGTAGCAATAAAGACCCTAGCTGGTGATGAAGGCAGTCTTCTCTTGATCCTCCTCTGCTATTTGTATTTGGTTGTATCCGGAGAAGGCGTCCATAAAGGTTAGAGGCTTATGCTCGGCTGTCGAGTCTACAAGTTGGTCAATCTTGCACAAAGAGAAACTGTCCTTCGGGCAGGCACTATTCAAATCCGTGAAGTCGGCGCACATGCTCAATTTCCTGTTTGCCTTTTTTACCATGACAACGTTAGCCAACCACTCGGGATAGTATACTTCCCTAATGAAGTTAGTAGTGAGTAGTTTGTTCACCTCGTCCATGACTGCTTTGTTTCATTCAGGAGCGAAAACTCTTCTTCTCTGTTGGATAGGTTTCTTCTCAGGATCCACATTTATGCAATGTTGAATGATGTCTGTTGGTATGCCAGACATATTTTCATGACTCCAAGAAAATACGTCCAGGTTATTCCTCAGAAAACTGATGATTTCTTTCTTTGTTTAGAGGTTCAGACTCGTCCTTACTTGGGTTGTCTCTGTAGGATCTCCCTCGACCAACTCAATTGTCTCTAGTTTCTTGGCAATTTTTGACGTCTTTTCTTCAATTACCCATGTATGATTTTCTTTTGACGCCAAGAATGCTTGGTAGCATTCTCGTGCCAGCACCTGGTCTCTTCTTATCTCCCAAATTCCCTGTTCTTTTAGGAACTTCACCTTCAGGCAATACGTGGAAGTGGCTGCTTTCCAATATATATAAAGCCACTGTTTTTTTTTTTTAATAATTTAATACTAATAAATTATAGTATTAATGATGAGAAATGCAAATATTAATTTTCCTCATAGTAGACAATATTATTGAACTATAGGACTCTTGACAAGCTACAGTTTGCGAATGCTAATTGTTTCAATTAAATCCCCATCATCGTAACTCGAGTCAATGAATTTGAAATTTTATTTAAATTTGTTAGATTGATTTATTTTGACAATTTGAGACTTTGTTTTTATAAAATTAGAAAAAAAAAAAAAAAAAAAAAAAAAAAAAAAAAAAAAAAGCCCATCTGTATAAATTGTAAGGATTTATCATATGATGGACTTAAATAGTTTAATAAAAACTCAATTGTATTTTTGTTAAGAAAATGACTAAACAACACCAACCTAAGGCGAATGACAAAATGACATCAATCCAACCGAACCCCTACAAACTTGATTGAGTTGGTTTTTATAGCCACTGTTGGTTGGTTGTGTTGAAGATTTCTCAACCCAATGAAATTAATTTGGATTGAAAAATACCTCAAACTCAACTCAACCTGCTTTATGCACACTTATTTTCTATTGAACAATCAATTTACAATTTTTAACTCTGCAGTTGATGAATTATTAGTTTATTACCTTATTGCTTTGAGGTAGGTCATATTATCACATATGACTTAGTAAAAAAAATTCATTAATTTTATAATGCTAACAAATAAGTTTGCAATTTGTAAAATACTAAGAGGGCAAATTTATACCTTAAATTCAAAAATGTGTTTTGTTCACCATTGAAACATAACCTTGTGGTTTACTAGCCAATGCACTTCATTTTTTTTTTTTTTTGGTAAATAAGGAAAACATATATTAACACAAATAAAACATTATAGAGAAGTCCAGATAGTTAATTTATACAATGAACAGGAAATCTAGTAGTTTTGACTACAAGGTCTAAAACAAAATTGATCACTATCTTAGGAACAAACAATATTTTGGTGATCAGTCCTTGTTAGTGCAGATTGTTAAGGTCTAAAAGAAAAGTTTTGTTCAGCCACCTTGCCTTCTTGACATTGTTGCATATTTGAACTAAATATTTATCATTACTAATTACATACATTCTCTGATATCCTAGATCCCTTGCTTTCATTAGGCCTAACAAAAGAGCTTCCTGAGCTGCTTGATGTTGTGTTTTTTCTCCACTGCTTGCTCCCCCCTTGAACAAAATTGATCCATCCAAGCTCCTAGCTTCAACAACAAATCCACTACTTCTGGTTCTTTTGTACTTGGTAGCTGCCACCTTTATCAGAAGTTGCCAATTTTGTCTGCACTGCCTTGTTCTATTCCTGCTCCTTCGTCTATGATTGTACTCCATGATACAAATTAAAAGCCTCCTTGTACCTGCAAATAAAAGATTGAGATGTGAGAATTACTTCTATAGGATTAGGAGTTTTCCCATTGTGAAGAACCAAGTTCCTGTGGGTCCAAATTGTCCATAAGATAGTGAAGATTGATTGAAGAGAACTTTGCTTTGTCTGAGTTGGCATGTTGGTGGCATTGATATAACTGAGAAGCCATTGTTTTACAGAAAGTTGGTTCAGATCCAAATTTCTTACGCCAAGTGACGAGCCATACCATACAGCCCTAGCAAAAAGGCACTGAAGAAACAGATGAGACATTTTTTCCTCCCCTTCTTCACATGTTAGGCATCTGTTGGCTGTTTGAATGCCTCTTCTGATCAGGTTGGTCAACACTAGTAGACTATCATGCAATAACTTCCAGATAAAGGTAATAATTTTCATAGGTAGCTTCACTTTCCACAAAGCTTCCAAACAGATTTAGGGATATCTTCTATGATGTGGTCTATTCTTGTGTTTGCATTATTGATTTGTTGAATCAAAGAGCAAGCTTTAGCAACATTATATTCCCCTGAATCAGAGAACTTCCATGTTAGTGTGTCAGGAACTTTATTCGTTTTAGCAACAGGAATTTTGCTAATTTCTACACAAGTGTTATGGTCATATAACCTCACAAGTAAATCCCAATTCCAAGTTTTTGTGTTAGGATGAATAAGATCAACCATTGTATCTCTGAGGAGATTGTGATCTCTCAGGATATGGTCTGGGATGTTAAACCAATCAGGATGGTTGAGTGGGATTTGATTTCTTGATCCAAGTAACCATTTGTCTTTTCCCAATTCCGCATATTGAGGTTTTGCAATATTTTCCAAGTCCATGAGTGATTGGTTTAGGTATGTGTCCTTGCAGGTGAGTTCTAGGAAAGTGTTGAGGACCAAAATTTCACAAGAAAACCCATTTCATGAAAAGAAAGGAAAGATCATGGGCCTTAACAAAAGAAGGCCCAATTCATGAAGTTAAGAATGACCATGAAGGCCCAAAATCCTAAAAAGAAGAAAAAAGAAAGAAGTAATAATAATAATAAAGAAAAAAGAAAAGGATCTCGGTCAGAAGATATGCAGTAAAAAGAGCATCAAGGCCCTAAGACCTTGATGTGTCCTTTTAAACCTTGAGAATAGGACCTTGGCTAGCACATGGGAAAACCAAGATGTATGTTCAAATTTCTGACAAAAAAATCCATTAAAAATCTAGCAAAATAGGTATTTTCTTTGTAACCCATGGTCTAGGCCCGTGGGATCCCGAGTGAATAGTAAGGGAGAAGTGGTTTGGTCGGTAGGAGAGTGATTTCTGGTAAAAAGAGGATCACGAAGGTTTCTCTTGGTTCATATATTTGCTTGGAATGTACGAACCAATGGAAAACTCAGTTCCCCCAAGTGCATGACACCTCCCCACAATTTCCTCTCAATTTTAATTTTCAACTAAAGCTATCATCAAGTACATTGAGCAGCCCACCCACTCTTATGACTTTCCAAGAATGAATCTTTCATTTATAGCTAAAGTCAAATGCCCATTTTGAGTTATAATTGCCTAAATAAGCTAAACCTTTGCCCAATGTACCTTTTCAGATTCTAGAGCAATGATTTTACCCAGCAAACTAAGGACATCCTCACCCGGGTACCAAACCCTGTCCACTATAAAAGGAACACTAAGGCATAGTAGAAGGGGGGGGGGAGAAAAATGGGAATTCAGATGGATAGTTCAGAGGTTCAAAAGATATATTCTTAGAGCTTTAATAGCCTAGCAAGGAAGAGAAAGAAAGAAACAAAATAAGAGAGCCAAGGTGGAGGAATTTGTCCGATGTCATTGAGATCATTCAAAAAATCACTTAGCCTCCAAAGAAATATATGTCAAAAACATGCATATATCAGATATCACTCTCTCCCACAAAAATCCTCCTCACCTAACTATCTTGAAAGGCAATGCCCAAGCAAAGCCACTTAGACTTGAGTTCCAAATCCCACAAGTCTTGTGCAAAAGCCCTAAGTCTGTGAGAATTGGGGCCAAGATCCTCGAGCATTCTCATGAAATTCATTTACATATATGTATATGTATTAAAATGTATATCCTAATCTAAGAAACTAACAATTATTTAAAAATATGAGCATTGTATATTGTGTTCTTACGCAGGACCTATAGAGGTAAAGGGAAATGAAAAAACTCTATTGCATAATAAGCATGGAGAAAAATCGTATTGTTCAGAGAATCAACATTCTGGGTTCTTACAGGCCTAGTACCCCTAGGTACCACGACATCACATCCGAGGTACCACGATATTACGCCCGGGGTACCAAGTGAAGGAATTCTTTTAAATGTTCACACAATAAAAGATAAGCCTTAAATATTGTATTTCAATCTCCTTCACATTGTAAATATTATTTTACTTATTTCGTAAGAATAAAGGGTCATTTTATGACACTAAAATACTTATAATGGTATTTTATTGCTTAGGAGGAATCGTATTTTTGCCTTGAGAAGATTTATATGACTTGAGCACAACTTGGTTTGTAATCAGCTCCATTTAGCTATGGTAAACTAAGCCCAGTCCACCAAACAACAAGTAAAAGGCCCAGGATCCTTGTTTCTACGTGGGCCTAGGTACTGTCTGAAAAAAAAGAACCCACACAGAAAGTATTTTGCTTTAAAGGTTCTAGCAAGGAGTGAGTCTGGGGAGTTTTGGATCCTCCAATATTGTTTTGTCAGTATAGCCTGATTAAAAGTGCTAAACTTCTTGAAACCAAGGCCACCATTGCTTTTTGTTTGGTAGATTTTATCCCACCCAATCAGATGTAATTTACTAGTACCCAAATCATGCTCCCACCAAAAAGCTCTTACTGTTGCATCTAATTTGCTACAAATAGTTTCTGAAACCTTAAAGCATTGGAAGGTATAGAGAGGCATTGATTGCAAGACTGATGTTATGAGGGTGGTTCTACTTGCTTGAGACAAAATTCTTGCTTTCCAACCCTAAAGTTTAGCTTGCATCTTATCTACTAAGTCTTCAAAGTCCATCACTCTTTTGCCTCTCAACTTGAATTCTGTTCCCAAATACTTGCTAGGCATAAGGACAAGGTTAACTTGCAAATTTTCAGCTAGGGATTGTTGAATCTTAGGAGGTATATTATGGGTGCAAAACAGATTAGATTTTGCAAAATTAATGCACTGACTAGATAAAGAGCAATACCACATGATAATCTCTTTTAACTTTGATAAGGATTGCTTATCATTCTCAAAGAAGAACATAGAATCATATGCAAATAAGAGGTGTGTAAAAGTAACACCTCTCCTTTCCACTGTGATACCCTTGATTTGCATCTGACTTTCAACTTTAGTGAGAGCTATGGACAGTATATTGGTACATAACAGGAATAAGTAAGGGGAAATAGGGTCTCCTTGTCTTAATCCTCCAGAGGGGTGAAAGGATTGTGTGGGACTACCATTGAGTAATATAGCATACTAGACCGAAGAAATGCATTCCATGATCCAGTTAATCCAAATGCTGCTAAAGTTCATTGAGGTTAACACAGCTCTAAGAAAGTTCCAACTCACTCTATCATAGGCCTTGCACATGTCAACTTTTAAAGCCCCATACCCTTTTTCTTGCCCTTTTTTTTCCTCATAGTATCTATAATTTCATAAGCTAAAAGGAAATTATCAGAGATGTTTCTACCTTGTATAAAGGCATTTTGGAAGGGTGAGATGAGGGAATTCATAAATAGCTTTAGTCTAATAACCATAATCTTTGTAATGATTTTATAAGTGACATTACAAAGACTGATGGGTCTAAACTAAGTCATCTCCTCAGGAACACTCACCTTAGGAATGAGGGTAATTAAGGTTTTATTTAGGGATTTAAGCAAGGAGCCTGAATGGAAGAAAGCTTGGGTTGAGTTAAATATATCTTGTTTCAACTAAGTCACCTCCTCAGGAACACTCACCTTAGGAATGAGGGTAATTAAGGTTTTATTTAGGGATTTAAGCAAGGAGCTTGAATGGAAGAAAGCTTGGGTTGAGTTAAATATATCTTGGTTAACTACTGCCCAATACTCTTGGAAGAAAAAGGCTGGAATACCATATGGGCTAGGGGCTTTATGAGCTCCTAATTGGAATACAACCATTTCTATTTCATCATTTGAAATTGGGCTATCCAATTGATGGACTTGCTGTTGGCTCAATTTAGGAATAGGTAGGGTACTTAGATTTTCAAGAATGGATTCAAAGGAATTGGAGTTTGATTCATAAAATCTATCCTTAAAGTGCTTTAGCAACAAATCTTCAATTTCCTCAATATTATTGGTGTTACTCCCATCCTCTCTTCTAAGTAGTGTAATCATGTTTCTTGTTCTCCTCTGATTCACAATAGTCTGAAAATACTTAATATTCCTATCACCTTGAATAATTCAATTGCTTCTAGCTTTTCGAGCCCACTTGATTTCTTCCCTATCCATCAAGTTTTCTAGATCCTCCCTAAGAAGTTTCTCATTCCTAACAATGTTTTTCAATAGTTATAACATTGTTTTGAGAAAATCCTACCTACTCATTTCAAAAATGGACAAAAAGAAATTAAGAATTCCATGCATTGGGGTTATGCTAAAAGCTCTAAACAATCCTATCGGGCAAGGAATGGGGTAGTATAGTTTAAAAATTATTTTCATTCCATCAAACCCCCTCGCTTTCCTCTCAACTAAATTGGCTGTTAATAGCTCATCAGGCATAAGCTGTTTCGAAATATATAAATTAATTGAAGATAGATTATACAAGAGGATATAAAGAACTCGTCACCTTGACATGATGTAATATAATTGAATGACTCATGACAAAGAAATATTATTTATTAGTTAATTAAAGGAGGTAAAAAAAGTCAGAAGCTTTGCCATGCTAAGTCAAAATGGTAATCATCTAGAAAATCTAGTAAGCCTGGACTATCCTCCTGAAATAAAGGCAATGATTCTGCAAAATTATTGCTCATCCATTGTGCTTCTCCATTAGATGCCTCACCATCAGCAACCAATAAAGGGTTTTCATTTTGACTTACTTCCATAGCTTTGGCATCACTGTTGCTGGAAAGTGTGTTATTAGTCTGTTCCGGCTGAGTAAAATGTTTTCTGGAGGTACCCACAACTTTTCTATTTTGCTTCTTGAGGCCTAGCTTTTTGCACAAATGAGTGTTCCAGTGATTCTTTACTTGGTTGTCAGTTCTACCTGGCACTCGACCCGCAATTAGTGACCACCTACACAAATTCAATAGGCATCAGCATCAGCTAGCATTTACTACCTTATTAATGGCACTTCTTTTTCTTATCCCTATTTAATTATTTGAATTTAACCATTGCGCACCTTTGGTGCGATTTCACTCCACATCTATAAGTACTTGTGAGGTGTAGGGGATAAAAAACAGAGTTCAAGTCTCCAAGAAGGAGTTTCATACATATATACACTTAGATTATGCTAGTGTGGAATTCTATCTTGTATAAAAAAAAAAAATTATTTGGATATAAATTCTATGTTTCACACATTCAATAAATTAAAAAGAGAAATAATGTGATATAATATAAGTGAAGCAATAATGTGGATAAAATGAACTTCTAATTAACATAATATGAACACTTAAATGTACAAATCCAAAGTGCATTCTTAGCCCCAAAAGAGAAGAATAAAAGCATCTAAAGTGTGTGTTTTTAGCAAAGGCAATGCCTTAGAGAAAGCTAGTTCAATTAGTACAAGCCTAAGAGTTGTTATGTTCTTCATGTGAGAAGAATCTATAGATTTGAATCTCCCATATCCCTCTAGCTTTTAAAAAAACACTCCTCCAATTATGCTAGGAGGATATATAATTTTGACTGTGAATTAACGTACCATTCAAACATGATATGGCTCAAACAAATGACCGACACAAGCTAGCTTGTAGTCTATCAAGGTAGCATCCTTATCTAAAAAGTTGCAGGAAAAAATAAAATAAAGAAATAAAGAAAGAAAACAGAACCAACAAATAAAAAAATAAAATTGAAGGAGAAGAGGTAGCAGAACCTGTTTCCAAGGAGATTATGGAGTCTAATAATGAGATCTTCTTCTTCCTCAGAAAAACCACCTCGTTTCACATTGGGGCTCAGGTAATTAAGCCACCTTAACCTACAGCTTTTCCCACATCTCTTTAAACCTATAAGTCATTCACACAACAAGCAATGAAACCCTACTTCTCTTTGCTTCAAAGTGAAGCAAATAACTAGAAAATGTGAAGCAAGCTTAGCTAGCTCATTCCTAAGATATTAATACTTAGAGAAAATTTACCTGTCACTTTAGGTATGCGGTTCCACTTTCCTCTCCCATGCACCCTTATGTGTTCTAGTAGAATCTGGTCCTCCTCTTCTGTCCATAGCCCTTTCTTGTACTGATTCTCTGCTTCCATTTTTTTTTTTTTTTGTGTATGTGTTAAAGATAAAGAGATGTGAGAGATGGAGACTAGTGAAGTAAGCTTGGACTCCTGGAAAGGCCTTCTATGTCACTATGCATTGGCCTTTTTCCTGTGTTGGGCGGTGTGTGATGCACATGGGCAAGTTTTGTCAACGAAGTCCCTTGTACTTTCTGGTTATTTTATAGTAAGAGGGCATAGATTTCATTTCATTTGATTATAAAATTAAATCAAGCAGAGAAAATCATGTAAAACACTGAAACCAAATACACTCTTTTTTCTATTCTTTGTTATATAATTTTTTAATTTTTGGGTAGGTACATCAAGACTATACAAACAAAACTGGTACCAAAGAAGGCACAAAACCAAATAATCTATTGGTCCCAACAGCCATTTTGTACTATTAGTCAAATTTGTTTACAAGAGTCCCTATAATAATTGAAATGATAATCACAGTCTTAGATTAATACTTTTTAATATTTCCAACAGGAATATTTAAAATTCATCTAAACATTGTAACTATCAAATTATCAACTGAAAATTTTTTATTTTAAAAAAAAATAAAAATTGGAGAGAACTTGAGGGTTTAATTAAATCTTGAACACTTTGTTTTGAACTTGAAAAAGGACAAATCACACAACCCACAACTGAAAACCTTAGAACTATAGTCTATACCCTATATAGTATGGAGAATAAATCAAATTCTCCCCTTACCAATGCTACAATATTTGTTTCTTTTGTTAACGAGTTAGAGCATTCCAATGGAGCTCATGAACATCAAAAACTTGGACTGTTGGTCAAACAAAATGTGAAAGAACCCATCCATATTCATATTTTGATTAGTTAAATGAACCCAAACATGTAGTTCAATTCAGTCTTGTGTGCTCTCGAAGTATGAACTAAAAAATCATTGGAATTCCATTCAGTATACTTGTTTGGTGGCAACATTTTTCAACCAGATAACATACTCAAATCAAACAAATAGTCATAATTATCGGGCCCTAATGCCGTGCTGTACATGTCCACGTTTTGATGAGTTTTAACTTCTCCCTTGTCCTCAACCCTATCCTAGTCCCCACTTGTTAACTCTGCATTGTCGTCTTTCTTCCAATAATAAAAGATTTTTCTTTCACTTTGTCTTTACATATATATAGAGACAGATGGGTTCTTGATTTGAGACGGGTTCATGTATCCCATCATGGATTTCTTCCTCTAAAAATAAAAATTTCCACAGTACTTTCTTTTTATGGCCGGTTTGGACTTACGGTGCATATGATTCAAAATTAGGTCTAAGATGTCACGGGAAGTATTGCTAGTGAGTGACAGAAATCAATCATAAAATATTGTTGAGAATTATGCCTCTTTTATTCTTATTTTTGGCAAACTGATAGATATATATCGAGTCACGAGAAGTATTTGCTCAGCTGGGTAGCAATGTTTCCCTTAACATTATCTGTACTAGTTGGCTTGTTAGACATTGTTTTTAGGAATGAGCAAAAATGTTTACAACAAGTAAGACGTACTAGCTAGTATAGCACATGCATGCAACAAAATTCTTCTGCCTCAAACACACAACTTTGACATAGACAAAACTATACAGGACCATTGAAATAGGTTGGATTCTACGCCACCAAACTCGATAAAACTTAACAGTGATGACAGTGTCAAAGGAACACCAAGGTATCCTAAGCGATGATAATGGACGATGGGTGAAGGGATATGCTCGTATCCGTTTCATATATACTAGTCATTTTATGTTATAATTTTAAAAAATTGTTTGTGTCACCATGTAGTATCTGTATCCGTGCTTCCTTGGAGATATGCACTTTGAACATATCCAAGAGCATCCATGCAAAAATCATATTTAAGGACAATAATTGTTTTTTTTTTTTTTTTTTGATAAATCAATAGTTGAGATGAGAAATTTGAACCTAACATTTTTGTTAAAAATACTAAGAGGTATCATTTAAGCTACAAATCTCTTGACAAAATTATGGATAATAAGATATATATATATATATATTATGAAATTTTGTTATAACTTAGCAATTAGATTATATGCATTTGTTGTAAGGAATATACACAAAATTCCTACATCTGTAAGATGTAAAAATAGAACAAAAAAAATACACCAAAGAAAGTAATAACATAAAACAATATTTACGTAGTTTAGCAATTTGCCTATGTCCATTGAATTGTAGCGATTTTACTATTCACAGAGAAAATTGCAAAATGCGGCAGTACAGTTTTTTCTCTCAAAGCAACACACCAAACTCTAATTTCCAAACAAAAAATTTTTTTATCATGTGCACAGGATTCATAATGAATTAAAAAATAGACCAAACTATTTTCTTAGAGTCCGAGAGATATAATCTAGATTATATACAACTAAACCCCACAAAACTCAACATTTGCCTTCCTAAAAATAGAGGTGCTCAATACTAGCAGCCCAATGGTTAAGAAATTTGTACTTAACATATCCACATGATTTAACTAATTTGATTATTGACTGCAGGCAATTCCCAGAGAGACTTTAGCAGATCTTAATTGAACACATATACCGAGAAGCTAGTGGATTTGCGACTTACAGACAGGTTGGCTGCTGTAGAAAATTATCAACAGGAAGGGAAGATACTTTTTGATACCTGCTTGTTTACTTTTGCTTAATTATATATTATATATAGAAAGTAATGTTTAATACACATAAATTATTTTACACAGTTTTACTTATACCCTAAAAATAATAGTCACTTCAAGTCACGTTTTGTAAGAACGGAAAATACACATTATGGGCTTAAATTTGAACGCAAATTTTGAATTCTTTTGACAAAAATCAAGGGAGTTATTGCCATTTGAATTTGAACCATTTATATAATTTTTGGAAATTTATAGAACTATGATTACTGATCAGTACATGACCATTGGAGTGATAGTGAAAGGAGAAGATCGAGCATTCAGCATTGATTACCTTTGGAGATTCCCCATCACTTCACGCGTGGTTAATTATGAAATTCACTTTTGTATGAAACTGATCACAGCAATTGCTAGTAAATCTAGGGCATCATTGAGTTGTTCCTTTCTCCTCCGCAGGTTAATTGAATTATTGTGCTGTACAATTTTGCTTCTTTCAGAAGGACTGTTTCAAGTGTCAACTGTGGGTTTATTATTTGTTTTTGGTCGGATTAGGTTTTTTTTTTTCCTACTCAAAGGATTAGGTTCATTCATACGTTAGAACAGTTAGAACACTCACAACAATGATGGTATATTGTTATATTTTAGCTCCTCAAACATCAAAATCGTGCTCCAACAGTGGAATTAAATCTTTTTTTTTTAGCTCTATTACTACAGTGCACATCTATAGATAGATATATATTGTTCATGAGAGCTAAAAAAAATTTATTTTATTATGCTCTGGCGATTAAAATAATACCACGCTCTTTTTCTTTTTCATTCTTTTATCACCGTACCTCTCTCTCTCTCTCTCTCTCTCATTCACTCTCATCATCTCTCTCAAGCTCACTCTCTCAACTCCAGTCTCTCAAGTTCATCGTCAACATCTCCGACTCAACGTTAACTCCGGTCTCTCAAGCTCATCTCCGACTCATCGTCAACGTCGCTGCCACCGAAGCTCAATGTCATCGACCCACCAACCGTCCCAAGCCGCTGATCAGCCTCAGACCCACGTTGCCATCCGCCTCAAACCCACACTACCGATCGGAGTGCTTGCTCATGGATATTGGGTACTTGATTGGGAAACCCATAGAGCTCATCGACCCACCCCTTTTGCTAACCCAGCTTGCTAATGTTGTGCTTGTTTGTAATTGGTAATTTTTTATTTTCTTTGTGATTGGTGATTTTGTTTGGTCTGGGTTTAGGAAAAAGATTGGAGATTTGGGGTTTTTTTTTTCTCTGCTGTGGACTAGTGGTGGTGGTGTTGGTGGTGGTTGTGGCTATGGCTGTGGCTGTGGCTAATGTTAGAGGCAGTTGTGGTTGGTGCTGTGGATGTTTTTTAGGTAGTGGGATATATTATTTTATTGTAGTGGTTATATTATTTTATTATGTTGAAAACTAAAATAGATCCATTGTTGTAGCATATGTGTAGGTAAAATAAATAAAGTAACTTCTGGTGGAGCTAAATAGCTAAATTTTTAGCTCCATTGCTATGGACACTCCTATCAGCTACATGTGGCATGCAGCTTTGAGTATATATTTTTCTTTGTAAATCTATAATAGGATTCTTCACGTTGAATTGAACTTTTATGTGGTTAAATACCCCTAAATCTTAAATTTAATAAGGAAAAAACTTAAAGGACAAAGTTTAGCTACAAAATCGATTGTAGCCTTCGGCTACAAACTCACTCAATATCTTTTTATTGGAGATGAATTTTGACAAATCTACCATTGGATTGCATCTTCTTCTTATATCCTCCATGTTTGCAAAATTTCAAGAAAATTAAAAATCAATAGCTACGTCATCAATAAATTTTTAAATTGCAAGTTTTTGTAATTTAAAATTATGTATAAAATATAAGATTCAAGATTATATAATAAATGATATCCGATTGACACAAAAATTGACATGTGCATTAAGAACATAAAGAACATGTAATTCAACGATTAGATTTTCAAAATATACAGTAATATTTATTTTATTAAGTGAGTTTGTAGCTGTAGGGGCTCCTTTTTCGGAGGTGGGCCCCCGACAATGAATTTGTAGAGAGTGGGGCAAAGGGTTTGGCCCCGGCCGGCCCTTTTCCGGTCTTCTTTAGACTTCTCGTTTATTTGCTCTCCGTCTGGGGTTGCTTCTCGGCTGGGGTCCGAGGAGGCCCCCCTTGCACTAAGGAGGTCCTTTAACCTTTATACTCTCTCTGGCTCGATCCTGGCCTTACAGCTGTTGGCCATCCGGGCTAATGGCCCAGGACTTGTCCCATCAGGCAGGTTCTCCCCCATGCCAGGGGTTGCTGCCCCCAAGGCTTTTCAGTGAAGGGTCTTGTCAGCATTGATGGGACCTGGAGGCCCTGGCAGAATGGTTAAGGGTGGATGTGACTATATGCAGTAAGTCTGTCCCCTAACCAGTTTAGGCTAGGTTCGCCGAGGATAGGTGTATCCTCGGCTCGGGCCTTGGGAGGATTGAATCCTTTAGGCCGACCATCCGGGGAGATCTCCTTCCTCGGCTTGGGCCCCGGGCCCGCCGAAAGGTGGGCCGGAGATTCTGGGCCCTTGGGCCCCACAATAGCCCCTCAAAAACCCTGCTGCACGTACCCTCGGACGGGGAGGAGGGTTTTGCAAACCTCGGCCCCTATGGTCCGGAATGCCGTCAATTCAGCTGGTCCTTTCTTGAGTGGTCGGATCGACCGTTAGGCCCTTCATTAGGTAGTTAATTTCTTCGCGGGAATGGATTCTCGGACCAAGCAGTACTTTGACCCTGTCGTAAAATAGGCAGCTACCCGTGTGCAGTTGTTGTCTTTTAGTTACGAGTGGGCGGCTCCCCGTAGGCCTGAGTCCGAGGACCATGCAGGACCTAGGTACAGTTGCTGCCTTTTGAGTACGAGTGGTCAGCTCCCCGTAGGCTTGAGTCCGAGGACCATGCAGGACCTAGGTACAGTTGCTGCCTTTTGAGTACGAGTGGTCAGCTCCCCGTAGGCTTGAGTCCGAGGACCATGCAAGACCTAGGTACAATTGCTGCCATCGTTTCCATGTGGCTAGCTCCCCTTAGGCTTGAGTCCGTAGACCATGCAAGACCTAGGTACAGTTGCTGTCTTTTGAGTACGAGTGGTCAGCTCCCCGTAGGCTTGAGTCCGAGGACCATGCAAGACCTAGGTACAATTGCTGCCATCGTTTCCATGTGGCTAGCTCCCCTTAGGCTTGAGTCCGTAGACCATGCAAGACCTAGGTACAGTTGCTGCCTTTTGAGTACGAGTGGTCAGCTCCCCGTAGGCTTGAGTCCGTAGACCATGCAAGACCTAGGTACAGTTGCTGCCTTTTGAGTACGAGTGGTCAGCTCCCCGTAGGCTTGAGTCCGAGGACCATGCAAGACCTAGGTACAATTGCTGCCATCGTTTCCATGTGGCTAGCTCCCCTTAGGCTTGAGTCCGTAGACCATGCAAGACCTAGGTACAGTTGCTGCCTTTTGAGTACGAGTGGTCAGCTCCCCGTAGGCTTGAGTCCGAGGACCATGCAAGACCTAGGTACAATTGCTGCCATCGTTTCCATGTGGCTAGCTCCCCTTAGGCTTGAGTCCGTAGACCATGCAAGACCTAGGTACAGTTGTTGCCTTTTGAGTACGAGTGGTCAGCTCCCCGTAGGCTTGAGTCCGAGGACCATGCAAGGCCTAGGTACAATTGCTGCCATCGTTTCCATGTGGCTAGCTCCCCTTAGGCTTGAGTCCGTAGACCATGCAAGACCTAAGTACAATTGCTGCCTTTTGAGTACGAGTGGTCAGCTCCCCGTAGGCTTGAGTCCGAGGACCATGCAAGACCTAGGTACAATTGCTGCCATCGTTTCCATGTGGCTCCCGAGCGTGAGGACACAGTGTTCACCTCTCTGGGCAACTCAGTCCCACGTCAGGTAGGGGCCCATCCCCCTAGCCCCTTGCAGGGTGCGGGAGCAAGAGCTATTGTACCACGATTGCACCGTTGCCTTCAATAGGATTTTGTCCTCGGATCCGAGGACTTCATTTTTGGCGGGGGTTATCCTCGGGTATTTTCCGTGAACTTTCTTTCCTCAGGTCGGCTCGCGACTTCGCACGTGAGGCTAGTCCTACCTCTGGTCCGTGCTTCCCATTTTCCTGGTTTACGAGGCGTCGCCTGGCCTTCCGCACTTCCTGTTTGATGCTTCGGTGTCCGTAACGCGCCTCCATTAATGCCCTCGTGAATCGACACGCTGCGGGCGGCTGGCAATCCCCTTGGAACTGGGTGGGAATTAATTCCCCTTGACGATTCCCCTTCGAATTCCGCGCGGTTCAGCCCCCGCTGGTTTTCGCCCCCCCATAAAAGGCGTTCTGGGGGGAGCGTTTCTCCTCATTCAATGAACTCTCCTCCACAAACAGACACACACTCTTACATCCTTCTGAGCCCCTTTGATACCGCCACCAGGGTCGTGACCGCGGTTAGGAGACCTGGAGCCAAGTGCCGCCGTGGCAGCAGTCCCCACTGGGCTGCCGGCACGGCAGAGCTCAGGCGTAACACTGGCCGAGTCTCTCATGGTGGCCAGGGGGGACGTCATTGAAATACCTAACGTCCTCCCCCAGAGTGCACCTCCAACGGAGGGAGCACGCGAACTCCCGTCATGGCCGGCGCCCGAGTATTGCCGTCTCCGACGGTCAATGCTCGTGTAGTTCGGAGGGGGTCGAGGAAGCATCACGAGGGAGGGTGTCCCGGGGTCTGGGGGCTCCTCACTTTGTTGAAGTTTTGGTTTGGAGGTGAGCCAGCCCCTAGCCCCCCGGCCCGTGCTCTTCCTGTCAAACTCTCCCATTCTCTTAACGCCAATAAGAGCACGGCTTGACACTTCCCTCATTCCTGACGGCAATTCTTTGCGAGTCTCTTGCCCAGCCAGTCCCGAGACCGGTCCGCCTGAGCCTCCGATTGTAGGATTAGCTGGTAGGAGTTCTTGTAAAACACGCCTGTCTGAGCCTCTAATTGTATTTGTAATTAATTTTTTTTTCTTTTTTTTTTTATGAAATAATGAGAGTTGTAATTGTAGTCTCTTGTAATTTCTTCTGAATTAATAAAAGACCTTTCTTTTACTTGTTGTTGAGTTTTCTTTTCGCACTGCCCTTCTTCTCTTCCTCTTTTCCTTTGCTTTCTCTCTTTTTTTGCATCGTCAACTTCTGAGCGATAATTGCCTTAGAACGATCGCCGGTTGCGCCAGCCGGCACACTAACCCTCCCCGTAGACGGCGCCAATTGTAGGGGCTCCTTTTTCGGAGGTGGGCCCCCGACAATGAATTTGTAGAGAGTGGGGCAAAGGGTTTGGCCCCGGCCGGCCCTTTTCCGGTCTTCTTTAGACTTCTCGTTTATTTGCTCTGCGTCTGGGGTTGCTTCTCGGCTGGGGTCCGAGGAGGCCCCCCTTGCACTAGGGAGGTCCTTTAACCTTTATACTCTCTCTGGCTCGATCCTGGCCTTACAGCTGTTGGCCATCCGGGCTAATGGCCCAGGACTTGTCCCATCAGGCAGGTTCTCCCCCATGCCAGGGGTTGCTGCCCCCAAGGCTTTTCAGTGAAGGGTCTTGTCAGCATTGATGGGACCTGGAGGCCCTGGCAGAATGGTTAAGGGTGGATGTGACTATATGCAGTAAGTCTGTCCCCTAACCAGTTTAGGCTAGGTTCGTCGAGGATAGGTGTATCCTCGGCTCGGGCCTTGGGAGGATTGAATCCTTTAGGCCGACCATCCGGGGAGATCTCCTTCCTCGGCTTGGGCCCCGGGCCCGCCGAAAGGTGGGCCGGAGATTCTGGGCCCTTGGGCCCCACAGTAGCCTAAGGCTACAACCAATTTTGTAGCTAAATTTTGTCCTTAGGTAAAAATATATCTCTAACTCTACTTAAAATGCAAACAAAATAGGATAATCTCCTACTAATCCATGTCTTCAAAACAAATTTAACCAAATTAATAAAAAAAAAATTATGACACTAGACCAAAGAAAAAAAATAAAATAAAAAACAACAACAACAACAGCCATTATCGCATGCGCAAAGTGCATGTGATGAGACTAATTTTACTTTATGGTGAATAGAAATTATATTCATTTGTTTTAAAATAAATTATAAATCACGACTATATTTATAATTTATTTTAAAACAAATGAATATTTGTTTTAAAATAAATTATAATTTGTGTTTGAGATTAAATTATATTTATAATCTCAAACACACAACTATATGTGTTTGAGATTAAAATATAAGCTAGCTTTTTACTTTTATGTACCACTATAATTTTTTAAAACTTTACTTTTTCAAAATACAAATATATTTTAGCAAAAAAAATTTAACAAAAAATTAAATAAGCTATTTTCAAATAGTTAATCAAGAATTAATCAACGGAAGTTATATAAATATTGGAGGTTTTCAACTCCAAGTACATCGGAAGATTGAAGGGGTAGTAAATTTTATTTGTTTGTTAAAATAGTTATAATATACTATTATTCATCAAAAAAAAAAAAAAGTTATAATATACTATTAATCTTGGAACTCAGTTTCTTATTCCCTCAAACTCCTAAACACTTTATTCTTTATACATAGTGTTAATTAGTTATAAAGCTCTTGTCGGCAATAGAAAATTAGTAATACAAAATAGTAGTCTGTATCACATTTAATGTGAAACGTACACCTAACATCATGCATGGTATAATTGCATTAAACCGCCAACTGTCTGACGACAGTTGTAGGGACTTGGGAGTGAATTTAAGAAGGCCTGCAGGCTGCAGGTGCATGATGGGGACACGATGTATTTCGTAACGGTGGATGAATTAATCTAAAGCCAAAATACAATTCACACTGTGTCTTTATATTTTAAGTTGTGTCAATTATGTTACACACAAATTCATGAGTCTACATATATATAATTTAAATACAAATGAACAAAAACATTATCAATAATAGATAGAAGATAATGAAATAATTCAACAAAAAATAAACTATAACGTTAGGATTTTCTAGTGTTGGCATATTTTATTGTTTTTGCAATCATTTACTTGTATTTGTTTTTATCAAGTTGTATTGCACATTAGATTAGAGGATCAAGTGCTAAAACGTAGAGTTGCTGATTGAATAATTTCGATCAAGCGAATCAGGGTATATCAAGCGAATTTCACACGAAAGTACAACTTTTAAAAATTAGTTCAACAGAGAGTCATATGAGAAACTCATGAATAATTCAGTCAAGCGAAAATCACAACTTGAGAGAAAGTTGTTACTTTCCCCCAACATTTCCAATCCAATTAGCCCTCTTATATATCTCACAATACCCATTAAAAGTCCATCAGAATTCCAATATTGAGAGTGAGAGAGCTACCCATTTTTCTTTGGAGAAAAACCCATTGTAGTCTACACCTTCATCCTCTTCAATTGACATATCCTTAGATAAGAGACCCAAGCTAAGCACACTAGAGATATCTCGAGTGATCTTTTTAGAAGCTTGGTGATGGGAATCACAAGAGCAATTCCAAAATCTTTAAGAGGCCTTGAAGTTGCCAAGGAGACTTGATCTTGTGGGGGGTGGCTTAACCTGCGAAATTGGTAGCTTCTAAAGAGAAAGGATTGGTGCAATCGATTGTGAGCAAGAGTGGGGAGCTTGAATACATTTTCATTTATGTTGCTTGGAGTTAGTTTGTAAGTGTTATGTATTGAAACTATTTTTACTAGTGGATTTGTTGGTGTTATGGGACTTGTAGAGGTTTTTCCCAATTTTGATTTTTCTCTTTGTAAACACTTCATAGTGTTTGGGTGATTGTTTTGTTCGGATTTGATGCTTTATTGTGTTTATCCATGTGTCAATCAATTGGTTAATTCATTAATTGGAATTAATTGAATAATTGGCTTTAAATTGGAATTAGTTATAATTGGGAGGTCTAACTCAATGCTTTTTCAAATAAAAATAAGGAGAAATTACAATTTGCCCACCTGTAGTTTGCCCGAAAAATACTTTGCATATCTGTAGTTTAAAAATTAGCACTTTACCCACCTGAGGTAAGCTCTGTTTGTCTCTAGTTACCCACTTCTGTTAAAAACATGAGTAAATTTGTATTTTTGCTACCCCATTATGTCTTTCTCCTCTTAAAAAATAAAAAACTAAAAAAAAAAAAATCAAGAGAAAAAAAGGATCTAAAAACTAGGTTTTGTAAAAATTAAAACTTAACTTAAAGTAAGATTAATTTATAGGTTCAGTGTTATCTTATAAAAATTATCAATTTTCAAGCTTCTGAAGTTGGTATCAATTACAAGTTAGTAGGAGGGTTACAAAGCTTCAAACCCAAAAATAATAAAAGAAGTTCAATAAAACCAAAAACAAAACAAAAAAAATGCCATCCCAAACACCTAAAAAACTCATCACAAGACATGGGATTAGAATTTAAGGAAACCAAAACAAACACCAAAAGATTTCTTTGAAAGGATTTCCTAATCTATGGCCTTATAAACCAAAGTCAACCCCACCAACCTACCACCTTTTTTGGAGTTGTTAAAGTAAAGACAAACTCAATTCTCCAAACACAATAACCCCTCTTGTACAAAGCCTTAAAACCAAGATTGAAGAAAACCCAAAAAGCCAAAACATGAAAAAAAAGCAACATTTCATTGCAGTGAGTGAGTCAAGGGCGTCAACTGGGTAGAATGCTTATGAGCAAAGACCTAGTTGGACAAGTAAAGCATGGATTAACTCTACTTAAAAGCAAAGAACTTTGGAAAAAGAAAACCATTGTTTAGTATTGTACTTGAAGAGGAGCATGGAACCCGAGGACAATCAAAGAGGGTTGGTCAGGAAAAATTTGGTGCCAAAGGCAAAAAGATTAGAATTTAGGAAGAGAATGTAAGGTGGTGGTTTATGTGAAAATATAAATTTTTTCACGTAACTTCTGTTAAAATCTAAAAGTTGTAGTCATTTTATACTCACGTTCACGTTCACATTCAGAGCTATAGTCAAAAGTTATTATTAAAACAAAGAAGATCTAAATTTTATGTTTTAATTTTTACAAAATCTAGCTTTTAGATCTTCTTCTTTCTTAATTTTTTTAGTGTTGTTTAAGGGTGTGCAGAAAACTCACTGACCCGCCAAACCCGACATGCCGGGTTGGGTCGGTTTTTAAGACTTGGTGGGTTGAGTTGGGTCACAAATTTTTTTTTTTTAGCGGGTCGGGTTGGGTGTGGGTTATAAAATTACAAATCTGCCAAACCCGACCCGACCCACCCATATTTAATATATATTTAATAATTTTTTTTAAAATCAACTGTAAATTTAATATATACTAATAATAATATTATATACTATAAGTGCTTATATATAATATTATATATATATATATATATACTAATAATATTATTATATATTTTTTAAAAAATATAATATATTCTAATAATAATATATTTAATAAATTTAATAATAATAATAATAAGAATAATTTGTCAAACCCATGGGTTCAACTCGACCCAACCCGACCCATGTGGGTTGGGTTGGACTTATATGATGGGTTGGGTTGGGTTGAATTTTTTTTGACCTACCATGATGGGTTGAGTCAAAAAATTCCCGTTAACCCGACCCATGCATAGACATGGCAAAACAGGCGGGTCGGTTCGGGTTCGGGTTAATCGGGTTGCGGGTCGAGTCGACCCGTATTTTTCACATGAATTTTTTTATTTTTTATTTTTATATAGAAAACAACATGTATCTGTCATTTGAAAAGTTATGTAACAAATTACTTAATGTAAAATGCATTATTTTGAATTAACCACATATATCAAGAATGAACTCAGTTAAACTTATTAATACTTATTCAACAATTTTAAAATTATAGAAATCCTAACATTACAATCTAAAACAAAATAACACAAAGATAAGTAAAACAAATACACAAATTTTATTTCTATACAATATCAACATTCCAAATATAAAACAAAATTATAAATGACTTATTGGATAACTCATTTGATAAAGAATAAAAATATATAAGAAATTTACAATCTTGAAATTTAATTTTATAATCTATTATCAGTTGTGGTTGACACTCTATTTCAATTTGAGATATACTTTAAAATTTGATTGCTTACTTATTTATACGTGGTCTTTTTTATGAATATCATATTATTGTTAAGTAACACACACTCTAGGAAATATCATAATTTATTTTGAAAAGCCATTTATTTTGGACATAAATTATTAAAAAATAGGTCTAAGTATTCATAATTTATGCTAATTTGATACTTTAGCTTCACTATTTTCACACTTGTGAATATTTCTTACATGTCTACAATTTTAAATCTATGTTTTTAACTCTACTGTAATCAGATTATCTTGGCATGTACTTTGCTATTTGATATCTAAAAATATTTACTCATTATAGAATGTTCAACCATTAATCTTTCAATTAATTTGCATATAGTTATATAAATGTATCAATTGTTTCCTTAAAATTTACAATAAACAATTAACCCAATATTGTCTTAATTTTACTATTTTTTTACACAAATTTTTTTTTAAAAAAAAATGGTTTGGGTTCGGGTCGGGTCGAACCACAAAAACACGGGTCGGGTCACGGGTCAACCCGTTTTTGCTTCAGGTAAAAAAATCGGGTTCGGGTCGGGTATTTTTCGGGTCGGGTTGGGTCAAAAAATTCTGACTCGTTTTGCCATGTCTACCCATGCACACCCCTACTGTTGTTGTTGTTGTTGTTGTTGTTTTTTTTTTTTTTTTTTTTTAATGTTTTGAGAGGAGATTCATCAAAGGGTAAAAAAAATACAAATTTACTCATGTTTTTAATTGAGGTAGGTAATGGGAGACAAACGGAGCTTACCTTAGGTGGGTAAAGTGCAAATTTTTAAACCACAAGTAGGCAAAATTTTTTTTGGACAAACCAAAAGTGAGTAAAGTATAATTTCCCCTAAAAATAATCATAAGCAGTGAAACAATTGATTAAATTAAATGGTGGACAAAGCAGATGGACTCCTCCTAAAAATAGAAAGAGCTTGAAGCGACACTAGTGTGGTATCAACCTAATAACTTTGATACTTAAAGAAGATATGAATACCTTGAATGAGTAATTATCATGAATTTTAGAGGATGTAGAATCAGGGATGGAGCTTTTCTTAGGCTTTGGGGGGCAATGGCCCCCTTATTTATTTATTTTTATAAATATTAGTGTGCGTTTGGCATGAATGAAAGTTGCCAACTTATTTTACTATTTAGCTTATTTTTGCTATTATTCATGGGTCCCACTGCACTTTTTGGTACTATATATGGATCTCACTGTGCTATTTCAACTAACTTTTACCTTTATTTATAGTACTTTCAGTAAAAAAGTTTTCAGTTTCAACAAAATAAGCGGATTTCAAACAAATTCTTAGTATATATAAGTATTAATTTTAGCAATTTAGGGTAAATTGCAATTTACATCCCTAAAGTTTAGAGTGTTTGAATTTTATCCCCTGAAGTTTCAAAATTTGAATTTTACCTCCTGAAGTTTGGGGTGTTTGGATTTTATACCCTAATATTTAAGAATTTGGATTTTACCCCATAAAATTTAGAGGTGTTTAGATTTTACTCTCTAAAGTTTGAGAGTGTTTGGATTTTACACCTTAAAGTTTCAGAATTTGAGGGTGTAAAATCTAAACACTTTTGAACTTTAGGGGATAAAATCTAAATTCTGAAACATTAAGGTGTAAAATCCAAACACCTCAAACTTTAGGGGGTAAAATCCAAACACCTCCAAACTTTAAAAGTGTAATTTGCAATTTACCAAAAAATTTAAATAGAACTACAATAATCATACTTGTTGAATGGACCAGTGAGAACTAAAAAAATTAGAATACTACTTGCTTGTTTGTAGAGTGGTCACACTTGTATTTACTCTTCTAGTTTCTACTACAACTATAGAACTAGCATTTTCAACTATGAATGTCACCAAAACTAAGCTTTGCAATAAAATGTAAGATAAGTGTTTGATGAATGCCATAATGTTATTCATTGAAAATGACATTATTGTGACAATTAGTATGGATTCAATCATAAATAACTTTGAAAGTTTAAAAACAGCTGAGTTCCATTTTCATAAATTATTGCATTGTATTATAATAAGAAACAATGATTTTGTATCATTTTCTTTGTTGACAATTTGTTAATATTAAATAGATGATTATTTAAAGTTTCATAATAATTTATTTTTTATATTCCCCACCTCCCTCCAAACCCCTAATCCTAGCTCCATCCCTGTGTAGAATCAAGTTACATTTTAACCATCTTCCGCTAAGATTTCTTAATTTATAGGCTCTCTTAGGACGTATCCCATATTTTTTAGGCATTAAATGTTATGGCTGTAATGGGTTTTATAATTGCTCCAGTATAGTCACAATTCTCAGTGTGTAACCGTAGGCTTTGATAATGGGTATTTCTAACTTCAAAATTTGATGCTTGGGCCAGCCGTAAGTCCAAGTTGTTTAGGTTGGGCTTTTTCTTCCTTGGGCTCTTTGGCTGATACTCGCCTAGTTTCACCAGGCCATGATTTGGTGTGTCGTACTTCATGTTATTGTTCTCTGTATTAATTGCCCATATTCACTAGCTTGCCAAGCGTCTTTGCTTAGTGGAGACTGGAGAGCATTGAAAATTTGCAAAGTCATGGGCATTTTGATATTTTGAGTTTCTGACTATTGTAGAGGGCATTTTTTCTAAGGGAAACACCATGTTAAATCCAAGTCCATGGTCCATACAGTTGTTTGGTAACCGTGAGTATTCCTTTTTGCATAGGATGGCATATCATACAAGGGAATTCCTTTATTGGCCATGAACAAGCCGAATGAGAATAACAAAGATCACTTAGCACTCCAACACAAAATGTTCATGTGCTATAACTTAAATTAGTATATATTTAACTAATACAATGCAAAATTGCGCTTTTCATTCTTCTCATGGAATTGGATGTACAACAACCTTTCCAGTTGCTCGGTTTGTCTCAATGTATGAGAAAGCCTCGACAACCTTGGTGAATGGGAATGGCCCCTTGGGGTCTATTACAGGTTTCACCTTCCCACTTTCTAAATAGGGGTTCAGTTTCCTCAGAACAGCTCCATTGGAAGTTACTACAAATCTGAAGCCAGGAGGTGTGACTGCGCCAGTTAGCGCCACCACACTGCCCCCTTCTTTCACTACTTTCACTGCCTTATCACACTGCCCTGTCATTTCAAAACAAAAGCATAATGTTTTCATCTATCATGACTCACTTTGTGACCATCAAAGGCCTGGAAGACATGCAAATACAACGGTATATGAAAGTTGTACAAAATCTTACCAATAGCATCATAGACAACATCAAATTTTTCTGGCAAATCTTCAAAGTTCTCCTTAGTGTAATCAATAGCCAAATCAACACCCAAGCTCTTCAACAACTCCAATTTTCCAGTGCTTGAAGTTGCCGCAACTTTTGAGGCACCAAATACTTGCTTGGCTAGCTGCAGCAACAGAAAAATTAAAAGAAGGAAAAAAAATAAAGAAAATTGAAAGTAGGATTTGCCTTTATGACATTCAAAAGTCATTGGAACATTCCCCCATTCTATTATTTTAAGATCCAGCATAGCTTTCACTCCTTTGCCCAGTTGAAAGGTTTTATTTTTAGTAATGCATGTGACTTACCTCTTTTTTCAGTTGTGCTTAATATTACTTGTAGGATCTGACTAACAACTGAAACAATGCTGATGAATAATATAAGGAATCCAGAAATCAAAGGCAGAAGTGAATTGCCAAAGTTATGTAAACATGTCCATGCAATTAGTACGTAGATGACCAAAAAAAAAAAATTTAAATTGCCCAAGATTGATCACATCCATGTAAGAATTTGAGACTATAAAAAATGCGAGGATATAAAATTGTAAAGGTACAAGAGATGACATGAGTTAGCTCAATTCTGGAGTTCATCAGATAAGCAGATTGAAGAACTATACCTCATCTAATTGAGGTATAGTTGTTGGCATCCTGCAAATGAACTTCGATATTTACAAAATACACCTAAGTTATCAACTCTTTGTCAAGCATTTGATTCTGTGTTTGCAGCAGCATTGGCAAAAAAAATATAATTAGTTAGAAAGACGACTACCTGAATTACTAGGCTTCCAACTCCACCCGCACCATTCAAAACAAGAATAGATTTACCAGCAGAAAACCCAGTTCTTTCTAGACCCTCATAGGCAGTCTCAATTGCAAGTGGTAGCCCAGCAGCCTGAACAAAATCCAGATTCTTCGGCTTTGGAGCCAATAATTTTTCCTTGACAGCTGTGTACTCTGCAAGAGAACCAAATTGCTCAGGCCCGTCTAATGCTTTCTCATTTATATCTCCATATACTTCATCCCCCACTTTTAGATCCTTTACTTGACTGCCCACTTTTACTACCACACCCGCAACATCATAGCCTGGAACAGTCTAGCAGCAAACAAAGTGAAGAAGAACCCCTTAGTTAATGACCCAAATGAACCCAACACCACTAATATGATATGTGATAGACATTAGAAAACCTATAAAAAATAATTAAAATTAAATTAATACATTATTCACAGACCCTTCCTCTTTTTAACCTTTCAATTTTTTCATTGAACAATTTCAGCTTTGCAAAAACAGGACCATGTTACAAAATATTCATACTTTGTATTTTGTACCAATTTAATTTCAAGTTTGCTTCAGAATATAAACAACCCTTTTCTACAAAATTACTTCAAGACAAAGGCATCCCTTATGAGTCTTCCTTAGTAATTGGCAATTTCTCCACAAAAAGTAACCATTTCTAATTGTTCCCCGCAGCATAAATTTCTCAAACCTATTCATTATTCAAGTAAAAAGCTCAACAAACACTGCAATCCTAACAAAAATTCAACCAAACAAAAGAGATAACGTAAAATAATGGTTAAATGATCAAAGTCCTTTTTCCAAACAACTTAACTTTTCTTTTGGGATAAGTAGTAATTTGTCATATCCATTCTACCTTACATCTAAGAAGTAAGGAAAATATACGTCCACATATAAAATAGAGTGTTAGACTAATAGTTACATAATTAAATTCACAATTTTTTAATAGCTTAAATTTTGGCACATGATAATTCATCTTAGAATTCCACAATTTTGCTAATATTACAAATGATTACTTAAAAAATATATATACAAAAATTTAAATCTCAAGTTCTCTATTCCTTCTTTAATCAAGTACAACTTCTTGGGTTCAAAACTAACAAGCATGTTCCATAAAAAAAAATCTAAATTCCACCACTTCTTCACATTTTCTCATAAACCAAACATCCCCAAAAGAAAACCAAAAAGGAAAATTACCGGAAGAGGTGAATCAGTGGCCTTGAACTTTCCCTGCCTCCTCTTGAAATCCACAGGGTTAAGCGCAGCAGCAACAACCTTGACCAGAACCTGGTCCTCCTTCACTTCCGGCACAGAAACCTTGGAGTCAAACTTCAAAACATCAACACCCCCATATTCTCCATACACCCAAGCCTTCATCTCAGATGGTATAGAGGACAGTTTAGAAGCTTCAGCAGAGGCAGGAGCAGCTTGTGAATTAGCAGAAACTCTGAGACGAAATGGAGAAAGACCAAGTTTTCTGACTGAAACAGATATAGTTGAAGTGGGGATGGTTCTCTTGGTGGGTTCTCGGAATGGATTTGGTTGTAGTGGTGATAATGGTGGCAGTAGGGAGAGAGAGTGAAAGGCTGTGAGTTGAGAAGGTGTGGATGTGAACATGGTTTCCTATGACTGTGTTTTCAACTGTCACTCTAAACTGAAGTAAGAGTCTCTAACGGCTTATCTCTTTCTCAAAACCTTTGGCCTTTCCAACCTTGAATACCTGACTTACATATGGCGCTTCTTTGATCGCTAACTACTACACACACACAAAAAAATGTCCTCCAATGGTTCCTTGACATATCAGCAATAAGTAATGGGCCGGGTTACCCGTTATTAAGTTGTCCAATTTATTTATTTATGAGAATCATAGATTGTGCTTACATTGTTACATGAAACATGTAAGGTAAATAATTACTCTTAGCAACAACTATGCATGAGTATCAATATCTAGAAAATTATTTTATCTATTTTAACACATTATTTAACAATACAATTTATATTACATTTTCTATTTTAAGATTACAACAATACATTAAAATAATATAAAACAAACCTTATCTATATGAAAAAAAAAAATTAACAAAAACAAATATATTTAGCACGTGGGGATATGAGAGAGAGAGAGAGAGAGAGAGAGAGAGAGAATTGAATAAAAAATACCTAAATATATTTAGCACATCTAGTTGTACAACCTGTACCCTCTTATTATTAGAATATCACTGTAGCTCATGCCAAATTTATTTGGCATTTGACACATTTGATAAAGGTTTGTTTTTGGTTTTTGGTATGTAAAATGTACAAAATTTAGCATTTAATATATCTGATGCTAGTGCTCTAATTACATTTTTAATGAATTATTACAATTCACATATTATTTTCAAATTCATCAAAACTAATTCTCAATAAATCAAACTAAAGAAAAATTAAAATAAATAAAATAAAATAAACTTATATATGGATGGGTTAGGTTGGAACATATGGATTGAAAAAAAAAAAAACTATTAATCCAAACCCAACCCAACCCATCAATCCATAAAAAATTAACTTGACGTGTCAGGTCAGGTTGAGTTAAGTAGATTTGGAAGGGTCGGTGGTTGGATGCATAAACCCTAAGTAACATCTTCATATAGAGTTTTTCAATAGACTAAACATGCACATGTTATTTGGATTAGTAATTTTTAATTTGATAGGAGGATGTATTGTAGATATAGATGATCAATGTTGGACCCTCTCAATATGCTTGGCTAATGTCGATTCATAATAAGCAAATATGATTCTTTTCTTATGGATTAGCTAGATTTACACGAAGAAAATTTGTTGGTACTTTCCACAAGAAAGAATTTATATCTTTTATAGTGTTGCATGACTTGTTTTCCAAAGAGTTTAAAAATATAAATAAAAAAACCATTGAAAATATCAATGAATTGACAATGTAAAAAATTTACTTAAAAAATTATAGATTTTTTTTTTATCCAAAGAAAAAAACTATTTGAAAAATCGAAAAATCTTGTAAAAACTTTATCTTTCATTTTTTTTTTTTTTTTTTTATAGAGAATTTCAACTTATAGCATTCGTTTATGATGATAGCTTTTTATTATCAGATCAAGACACTAATCGATTTTTAATATAGGCAAAAATTGAACCATAGATCTCTTATGGAATCACAAAACTTTCACTTTCAAGTAGTCCTAAATCCTAAAAAGAAATTGTTGTACAAAATAGTAGTAGTTGTACAACTTTTAGGAGACACACGTGTAAGGTTAAGATTAATCATCATGTGATAAAGATCAAGGGTCCACTATTCATTTCATAACACCAAGCCCCTTTTTAGTTTGTAAAACTTTTTCTAGAAGCCAACGTTTTCACATTTTCTTCAAATCTCTCTCTCTCTCTCTCTCTCTCTCACACACACACACCAAATCACAAATTTTCTTCGCATCTGCAAAAAAAATTCAATTCAAAGTGATGATCACTTAAACCCTAATTTCTTCCATCTCATTTTCAATTAGTTCTAATGGTTCCTCGACATATCAGCAATGAGTAATGGGCCGGGTTAACTGTTTATAAATTGTCCATTTTTTTTTTTTAGTTTATAAATTTTAATTAATTTATTTATGAGAATCATAAATTGTGCTTACATCGTTACATGAAACATGTAAGGTAAATAATTATTCTTTGCAACTACTATGTATGAGTATCAACATTAGTTGTGTTAAAACAAATGCTATTTTGACATATTAAGAAGTTATTTTATCTATTTCTACTGTTTATGTCAACAAAAAAAGAAATTATTTTATCTATTTTAACACATCATTTAACAATACACCTTAAATTAAATCTTCTATTTTAAGATTACAACAAGATATTAAAATAATCTAAAACAAACCTTATCTATATGAAAAAAAAATTAACAAAAACAAATATATTTAGTACTTGGGGATATGAGAGAGAGAGAGAGAGAGAGAGAGAGAATTGAATAAAAAATACCTAAATATGTTTAGCACATCTAGCTTTATGGCCTGTACCCTCTTATTATTAGAACATCATCGTAGCTCATGCCAAATTTATTTGGCATTTGACATATTTGATGGATTTTTTTTTTTGGTGTGTCAAATGCACAAAATTTAGCATTTAATACATCTGATACTAGTGCTCTAATTACATTTTTAATAAATTATTACAATTCACATATTATTTTCAAATTCATCAAAACTAATTCTCAATAAATCAAACTAAAAAAATTTAAAATAAATATAATAAAATAAACTTACATATGGATGGGTTGGGTTGGATCATGTGGATTGAAAAAATTATCAATCTAAACCCAACCCAACCCACCGATCCATAAAAATTAACTTGTGGTGTCAGGTTGAGTAGGGTATATTTGGTTGGGTTGGTGGTTGGATGCATAAACCCTAACTAACATTTTCATGTAGAGTTTTTCATCAGACTCAACATGCACATGTTATTTGGATTAGTAATTTTTTATTTGAGAGGAGGATGTATTGTAGAAATAGATGATCAATATTGGACCCTCTCAATGTGCTTAGCTAATGCCCCACTCATAATAAGCAAATACGATTCCTTTGTTATGGATTAGATTTACACGGAGGAAATTTGTTGGTACTCTCCACAAGAATTATAAAGAATTTATATCTTTTATAGTGTTGCATGACTTGTTTTCCAAAGGGTTAAAAAAAAATTTTAGAAAATTTTTATTGATGAATTGACAATGTAAAAAAGTTACTTAAAAAATTATAGAAGATTTTTTATTTATTGCGTGTAAAAACTTTCACTTTCTTTGTTTTTGTATTTTGTTTTTTTTTTTTTTTTTTTTTTAATATTATTTTAGGAAGTTTCAAATTATGATGTTCTCTTACATTGATAAGTGTTTAATAATAAGAAATTATTGTATAAAATAGTAGCAGTACAACTTTTAGGAGACGCACGTGTAAGGTCAAGATTAGTCGTCACGTGATAAAGATCAAGGGTCCACTACTAATTTCACAACACCGAGTTCCCTTTAGTTTGCAAAACTTTTTCTAGACGCCTACGGTTTCTCATTTTCCTCAGATCTCTCTCCCTCTCTCACCAACTCACAAATTTTCTTCGCATCTGCAAAACAAATTCAATTCAAGGTGATGATCACTTAAATCCTAATCTATTCGATCTCATTTTCTATTATTTCTAACTTTTTTTTTGGTTATTTTCAATTTCAAATTTTTATTAACATGTTAATTTTTTTCTTTTTTGTTAATGTCGTTATTCGTTTCTAAATTAATGAAAAAAATCAATTGGGTTTTCGATTTCCTATAGTTAGTTCATGATTTGCTTTTATTTCTCTCCGATCTGTTACTTTGACCATCAAAATCTGCAATTTTTGGAAGTGATTTTTTTTTTTTTGGTTAATAATTTGATTGAGTATTATATATGAAGATTGATGAAAAGCATGAGTTCTAAAAGTTGTACATGCATTTGATTACATGGTTTCTGTAGGTGTATATATTTTTTATGATTTGTTTGGTTGGTGAGAAAATGTGGGTGAAAGATTAAGCATTAGATGTCAGTATTAATTTTTTATTTTTAATTTTTTTTATAGTTCTTATTGTTATTGGTCTTAGAAGAGAACCCATTGGGCAAATATGTGTTAGGCTTAAGGGGATTGGTTTCAAATTGATGAAAGTTTCTAAATTTGCTTAGCATCTAGAATAAACATAATGGTTTTTTTTTTTTTTTCTTCAGATGAGCCATATATTGGTAACTGGGATCAAATGAGTGTAGTTTTTTTCACTAAAAAAAATCAGAATAATCAAGCTTTAACACAGTTTGAAGCAATCAATTTTGGTTATTCGGTGCTGTGCTTGTGGCAGCGTTGTTTCTGATTGTCGTCTTGCTGAATAATTTATTTTTTTTTGGGGTTCTTTAGGTTTGTCAAAAATGGCAGAATCAAAACCAGGATTGAGGAAACCCACATTCACTAAGGTTGACCAGCTTCGTCCTGGCACTAGCGGGCATACTCTCACCGTGAAGGTTGTCAGTACCAAGATGGTATTGCAGAAGGGTCGTGCTGATGGTCCTCAAGTACGCCAAATGCGAATTGCTGAATGCTTGGTGGGTGATGAGACAGGGTTGATTATTTTCACCGCTAGAAATGATCAAGGTACATTTCTTTTAATTCTAAACTATGGACTGCTTATAGTTTTTTCTTTCATTTGACATTTTGTTATCACTGTTCCTTTTAAATCTAATCTAAGATTTATATAGCATGGTTCAAGTGTATATTGTTATTTCAGGTTGGTTTAGTTTGTAATTTTAAGTGTGTTATAAGATCCTACTGCTATGGATCCATTTTTTTATGGAGCATAATTGTTTCTTTTTACTGAAATTTTTTCATCTTATTCTTTTTAAGTGATGACGGGACATGTTGGTAGGTATTATACATTTGAACCACAGATTATGAGGGTAAATAATGTGGTTGATAATTGACAATTAATTAAACTTTGTCATTTTGAGTTTTCTGTCAAACAGTTAACTATTTTGGCAATAGGAAATCCTTAAAGGTAGACTTATTTCTGGGTGTTCCTATAGATGAACTGTTGCAGCTATTTATTAAATAGAATTGGTTTTCAAGTAGGTCGAGGGATTAGAGTATTTTTCAAGTAATGCTTGTGTTGAAAGTTTTTGCTATTGAAGGCTGTCTTTATGCAGCCAAAGGGTAGCCGCTTTGTTCTTCATTTAGACTGATTTTTAAGTTATCAATTGTGTAAAAATATGAATGCTTTCACACGCCTTTTCAGAGTACTTAGCATACTGTGCTAATGTTGAAATTCTCTCACATTCATTTATACAAGGGCATAAGCTTTCTCTTGAAAATATTTATTGGAATTGTTTTTTATGATTATGATGATACCAACTTGGGAAGCCAATTGCACCTTTCTTTTCTGTTGGATCATTATGATGATGTTTGGTTCTAAAAAATAGTATATTCACTTTTCATTTTCACTTTTCTGTATTCTTTTTAAGAATCTGAATATAGAAAAAGTGATCCATTTTCACATTTGAGTTTGTTTGGGAACCTGATTTGAATACATAATTTGAGTACAAAATACACCCTTCTCCAGTTTGGCTTTTGTTCTCTATTTTAGGAAAAAAAACACCTTTTTCACTTACACGGGTCACTTCAGTTACTGTGCAGGTCTGACTTGAGGGGTCTTAACAGTTGGTGGGGTCCCAGTTGTTTTCAAGAAATTAGCAAGAATGCCACTCTTCTCGTTTTCACTGAAAATGAAAACGCTGGAAATGTGTGTTCATTTTTTGTATTCAAATCCAAATTTTAGGATATTGAAAATGAAAACTAAGTACAAATCTTCATGCCAAACCAGTTTTTAGTGGTGGGTCCCACAAAAAAACTGAAAATGAACACCGAAAACACCTTCTTAGACCAAACACCGCCTATTTGTTTTGGTTTGCAATTCAGAGCCTTGTTGATCTTGACATCCAATCATTGTTACAATGCTGTGGAGCTAGGGCATTGTAGTCAAAGGTGAGCTGGCGCTCGCTTGCCTAGGCGGCTCTAAGGCAAGGCACTCGCCTTTAGTGCCTAGGTGAGCTAGGGAACCACCTTAAGCCATGAAAAAGGCACTAAGGCGAGGGCCTTAGTTTATATATTTTTAGAAGCTTCTTGTAAAATTTATCATTTGATTATTATTTATTATTTGAAATCAATCAATACACCTAATTTCCTCATTCAACACATTTCAAAAACACTTGATTATAATAATACACTAGGTACATATGATTCACATTCTATATGTAAGTATTGCTGCCTCACTTTAATCAGGCTAGTGCCTTTATGTTGCCTCACTTAAAGATGCTTCTGAAAATGATTTTGGATTGCACAATTCTCGTTTTTTTTTCCATATTGTTTTATGCTTCTGAAAAAAATTTATGCTAGGTTGCGTGATTAGACCACTTTATTTGCTGGTTAAAGCAAAGAATGATGCTTCAAAGCTATGTTTCATTTCTGAAAATGTGATGACAATTAGATAACATTTTGTTCCTAGGTGACCCAATATGTCAACATCAGAGGAGTGCAATTGCACCTCACAACTTGGAAGTCCAAGATTTAACGTTAAGGAGGGGTTTATGCCTCTGATATATTTTTGGCCTTTTTAACTGTCTTGCTATGGCCATCCCTTTTTACATGCAGCGGTTTATTCAACATTCTTTCAGATAGCATACGTTTAGAGTTTAGTATAAGAAGGAAGTTTCACACGGTACATTTAATCTAGGTGTTGTAAATCTTATACATTATAATCACTGGTGTGTATTCTCGGGTTCAGTTACTTTTTTTTCTCTCCCCCAGATGTTAACATGAATTATATTTATTTTGTAATATTTCTTTCAAAGGGATAGTGAGATTGAATAACAATGGGAGTTATAAGACACAGGCTGGTTCCTGGTACAATTATTTCAAAATATCTTAAGGAATTGGTGGTGGTTCTAAATTCTTGTACTAGTGAGTGATAACTACCATAATGTGCATTTGTGCAGTACTTGAGATTTAACTGATTGTTTGCTGTATACATGATACATTTTATGTTGTCTAGTTTCAAATGCTTTTCCCTGTTTGTCTGCCAGATTACTGGGAGCATTCTTACTCTCAAATTTGATTTATCTAACTTGGTTGAATTTGTTTTACCTGATGGGATTTGCTAATGACTGGTTTTCTTTTTCCTCCATATGGTAATGCATTCTAATTAACAATAAGAGTTTTGTGTACACATATGAGTGGTTAAATTTTAGGAACAGCTTATTTTTGTCTGTACTTTCGGGGTGGGCATGCCAGCTTCATGTTCTTCTGTAACTAAACACTAACCATATTGTGTAGTTTGTCTGAATTTTTCTCCTTTAATTGATTTTATTTATCTTGGATGTTGTTTAGTGGACTTGATGAAAGAGGGCAGCACTGTAATATTGCGCAATGCTAAAATTGACATGTTCAAGGGATCAATGAGGCTTGCTGTGGACAAGTGGGGCCGTGTTGAAGTCACTGAACCTGCTGATTTCACTGTGAAGGAAGATAATAACCTGTCACTGATTGAATATGAGCTTGTGAATGTTGTTGAAGAGTGACTTTTCTGGACAGTGTTCACTTTCCTATTACATCCTGACCCAAAAATAAAATGAAATGCAGAAAGAAAATTACTAGTCTTTGGGGCACCCGTTCTCCCAAATGCTCATTAAAGTTCACTTTTAGGCAGAGGAAATTTGGAAGCTAGTACTACCCATGTTGTTTCTACCTTTGCAGCAGATCCGCTGGAACCATTGGTTGGACATCCAAGCAGTTGGTGAAGGCTGCAGCCTGATAAAGATAAAGCAACTAGCTTTTGTTTGTTTACTGTCTATTTGCTTTTGGAGAGTAAAATGTTCTGTCTATTAGATTATATATTTGAGATTGATATTATGAACTCCATGTCTCTATCTCTATGCTCTGTATAACCTATATAATTTTTCTTGCATAATGTTTCTCTTCTCTTGTTCTTATGCCGCCAATTTATATATCTGCATTTGTCCATCTGTAACCAGTATTATTTGAAACAAATGGGATAAATTTCCCTGGTTCATACGGAAATGGAGAGCATGCGGCTCGCCTGTTTTGTCCTAAGAAGATTAATACTGTTAGCGAGTTTGAAGTAGCTGTACCCACATAGTGCTGTTGTGGTAGGTCGGCGTTTATTGTCTGGAAGAGTTGGCTGATTTTTTGAGCTGATTTCGTGAGGGAGCATATCTATCATTGTCAAGAAATGCAACTGAACTAATGCAGGTAAGTTCACTGCACTGCTTAGCGAGCCTGAAGAAGTGGCTGTACCTTCTACCCAAATGTATGCTTACTGGCTTGCATATAAGTATTTATCAGCTCAATAAGGTAAAGGAAGTTTAAACTAGTATTGTCTTTGGGTCCTTGTGTTATAACAATGATGATTGATGCTAGACTTCAAACAGCGGAAACACTTACTTATAACAATGATGATTGAGGGTTCTATCTGTGATTTATACTAGCCTGGGGCTTCAAGGAGTTGCTTGTTTTAACGCCATACCAGGTAAATGCTATCATCAAAATAGTAAGATTTATAATGGGCCAGCTCCCATTGTCGAGTTATTACGTTGACCATGACTGTCATGAAAAGGCTGAAGTCCTTTATGCAGTGTTTGGATCATGGATTTGAGGTGTTTTCCTTGTTTAAGTTAGCTAGAGTTATTTAAAAATTTAGTGAAATATTCAACGCAGAATTCTCAAGTATTTAAGTTCCAAGTTCCAGAAAGGATTTGGTCACCATTGTTGATGAATAAGCCATTTATTTCATTGTTTTGTGTGTTCTTGGAAGGAATTAGAGCTCCTCAATAACTAAATAAATAAAAATTCGATTGCTGCTCGTTTTAGCCACTCTTCAATCATATATTCTACCGATCAACCAATTTCTCATTCATGAGTCTGGCTATGAAAAAAATTTGTCGTCATTTTCACGTTTTACATAACATTTAAGATAGTACTCAATTATATGCATAACAAATTTGAGTAATTCTATAATCATATAAAAAGTCATAATTTTTATCACAACCATTTTACGTGATATATTATAATTAACTATTTGTTATTTTTAAATGAACTCATCAGTTTTTCTCTACTACTTACACTTTACCACATCACAGCTGTGGCAAGAAGTTATGAAAATTTATGTGGTCTTAGACTTTTTTCTAACAACAGAGGAATGCTGCGAAAAAGTAAGTAACCTCTAAACTTTTCCATCATAAGAAAAGAAAAAAATCTAAAAGTATAACTTTTTGTTCCACAAATTTGTCATAAATCTAATGTGGCAAGTTGAGAGTTGTGGAGGAAAAGTGATGCATTCATATGAAAATGGTAAATAGTTGGCCGCAGTTTAACATAGGAAAATGATAGTTGTGAAAAAAATGTGTGGTTTTTGAATTATTTATAGGAAACAAATATTAATCCTAGCTAGGGGATTGAGGCAATGACGTCCCAAAAAAACTCCTTAAATATAGACATTAAGTTTGCTCTTGCAAAATTAGTTTGTCAACCTCACACGCGCGCACGTGCATGTACACAGATTTAAAAAAAATTAGTTTGTCAACCTCCCAAATAGACACACACACATATATAGATTTAAAAAAAGAAAAGAAAAGATCCTTAGGGCAAGAAAAACTACAAAGATAAGTATGATATATTGTCAACCTCCCAAATACACACATATATAGATTTAAAAAGAAGAAGAGAAAAGATCCCTAGGGCAAGAAAAACTACAAAGATAAGTATGTTATATTGTTTTTTAAAAAAATCAATCAAAAAAATAGATCAATCACGGTGTTGCTAGCTGCCACATGCACACGTCCGATTTGAACCCAAATCAAGTTAAATTGACTATAGCGTCAGGTCCTGGTTAGATCGAGGCTTGCCACTGGATTTTCTTTCAAGAATCATCTGATCTAGACAATTGCCGACTAGTCATTACAAACCAAGGTGGGTATTCTTCTTGTGGAATGAGGCTTAACTGCTAACTAGACACCAAGTTGATTTATTTTAAGGTAGTGATTGTTGCACACATGTATAATCACAACTTCAAGTCATGATTTTGGTTGTTGTACGCAATGTGTGTATGTGCATACTGTGTGCAATAGAAATTACCACTGTTTTAAAAATCAAACTAGACCAGACCAATTCAACTAGCTGAATCGGGAATAGGACTTGGAACTGGATTGAAGAAACCAGCAAAAAACTATTCAAAAAGAAAAAAAAAAAAGAAAAAAGAAAGAAAGAGAGAACCGATCCCTTTTTTCAGTTCTTTGGCTGTTTTAGTTTTTAAAACCATGAAAATTATCCTTATTTTAAGTCAGATGAATTTCTTGAGAAATTTAGCTTTAATAAGAGAAGTAAGTTATGGATTTACTTTCATTTAGGAGTATACTTAATGCTGCTAATTACAATTTGAGTTTTGATGAATTTTCAAGGTTACCCAAAATAATTGGACGGCAATGAAAAGCACTACAAAAATTGTGTGTTTGAATGAGTATATCTCATTGGTTTATTTTGTTTAAAGAATAAGTGTAGAAATAATGACTAGAATGTTAAAAAAAAAAACTAGAAAAACCAGTTTTTTTTTTTTTAATAAATATGTTTTTTTTTTTTTTTGAGAATGATAATAAATATGTTTAATGCATTAATTAATATTTTTTTAATTTATTGTAGGAGCATCCTCGTTAGATCTTTTATTGGTTGTGACTCGGCACATATAATCATTATGATGTAAAGCTAATAAATGTGCTAATAGTTTGTGTGTATTTGGTGTAGACCTTTGCAAATCTCAATCCATCACATATAATGTAAAGCTATTAAATGTACTGATAGTTTACGTGTAATTTGAACTTGCCCTTTGTAGGGGCCTTTTTTGTGTTATGCATGGGCTGGGCTGCCTCCTGTAGTATAGTGGGCCTGAATGTTTCTGAGTAAAGGAGTTGAGACTGATCCAACTGCAACTCAATTTGAGCCGGTTTGTGCACAAATTATGCCTCATTTACCAGGAGTGTGCTTATGGCAGGCAGAGCTGTTTCAGATGAGTTACGACAGACAGATATAATAATAACAACAAAACAGAGTATTCTGACTATTTGATAGAAAATGACCAAGTAATCCCTATTTATGAGACATAATCATAGTGATAATAATGACTTTTACAAAGAAAGTAAAGGAGTGAATGATAATATGAGTTAACCATGAATGAACATAAAATCAAGTTAAGTTTGGTCTGTAGAAGCAAAACCAAAGAGGGAAGAACGCTTCCTCTTAATGCAAATAATCTCCTAGGAAAGATCCTACCGTGAGGATTAATGGCTTTGAGGGAACCGGACCTGAATGGTTAATGCCCAAAAGAATCCTCTTTACTTCTTGGAAGAGAGTAGGATTTTAAGGGGGGGAGATGGAAATCTACCTACTGGTGCATGTCCACCGTATTAACTCTCTTTGTTTTCTGTTTTCTCTCTTATCTTTTTCTTTCCTTTGTTTTTACTTTCTTTCTTCTCTTATTCCGTGATCTTCCCTTGTTTTTCAATCCCTTTTTTTTTTGGGCACAGCAAGGGTCTTCTTATAGTGCCTGCTATGACCAGATTTTATTATTTTGCCCCTTAACCACCTTTATCTGGTCTGGATGTACTTGCCGACCACCACTGGTTCATCTGTGTGCCACTCTCCACTTCCAGACAAAGGAAGGTTGTTTCATTTATTAGTTTGCCATGGCACCCTTTCCTGCCATGGTGTGGGTGCTCTCTCTCTCTATCTCTCTAGGCATACACCTGATGGTTCCCCCTTCAACCTTACTTCTTTTGGGTGGTCTGTCATCCCAGCAGGACGTACCCCCCAAAAGAGCTTGGGTAGGAGCCGCAGAATAGGTCTTTTTCTCTCTCCTCACCACCAAACCATATTCCCTTACCTCTGACCCATGACCCCACCACGTCCCATATTGGCTGGGTACAGGCTGATGGTGCTTGCGCCTTGCGCGTGCTTCCCTTTCATGTACGTCCAAAATCTGCCTGCTGCTCATGCATTTGTCGTGGTCTGGAGGCTTGCTTGCACAGTCTGCCGCCCTTCTTCGACCTTTTATGTGAGCTATTTTATAATTCCCTGTTCCCCTTAGGAGTTGAGCTTTATTTAATACTAGGCTTTACATTTCTTTCAGCCTATTTCTTGATTGTCATCATGTCCTACCATACTACTCTGTCATTCCTGCTGTAATAACTTGATCCTGCTGGGTCTCGTTAGACCTGACGTTTACTCTTTTCCCAATGGCTTTGCATGGCCATGGACTTTCTTACTTACAGACTCTTGTGTCCCTTTTGTTTTCCCTTGGGCATCCTCGGCCCATTTACTTGTCTTAGGTTTCCTCGATCATTTTCCTAACTTTGTGTTCCCATGGACTTTTACTAACTTCATTGGGCTTCCCTAACTCAATTACTTCATAGTCATCCTTGGGGTTTGTGGGCCTGCCAACAATCCTTTACTCTCTTTACTTACATTGCTTTGAGCCTGCCGCGGTCCATTCTTAGTTTTTCACATCATACATTGCCCATGGGTTTGCTATTTGCTATTTCTCTCTTTCCAGGCTCTTTTGAGCCCATTTGCTTCCTCAAGGCCCATTTATTTATTTTATAGACCTGTGATCCATTATTCCTGCCGCTTGGGCTTAATGGTTTTATTCTATGCTTGCCATTTCTATTTGCTGCCTGTGTTGGTGGGTTGGGCTTCCTTCCTTTTATTTGGGTTTTACAAAAAATGACCCTCAACACCCTTCATCTATCTATTTTGTGTATTTTTGGAAAGTCCAAGGTCTAGCTACTTTTAGACTAGTTTAATTATGTGTAAAGCTTGTAATATATGGACTTTCTCAATCTACAATCCAGGTACATATTTTGAAATTCTAAACTATGGACCGTTTGTAATTTTTCTTTACTGTGAAATTTTATTATTATTGTTTCTTTTAAACTAAGCTAGGATTTATATAGCATGCATGAAGTGTATATTGTGATTTCAGGCTTCTTTGGTTTAGTTTGTAATTTTCAGTGTGTTATAAGATCCTACTGTCATTGATCCATATTTTTATGGAGCATAATTGTTTCTTCTTCTTCCAAATTGCTCATATTTATTCTTAGTGATGACTGGATTATGAGGGTAAATATTGTGGTTGATAATTGATAATTGTTTAAAAATTTTCATTTGGTAAGAAAGAAATAAGATTTAATTTTGAGGTTTCTATCAAACAATTAATTTTTTTTTTGGCTCTAAGCAGTCATGAAAGGCAGCCTTGTGGCTGGGTGTTCCTATAGATGGTCTGATGCAGTTATTTGATCTATAGAATTGATTTTCATTTAGGTCTAACAAGTTAGAGTATTATTCAAGGAAAATGTTAAGTTACAATGTTTTTTTTCTTTCAAACCGGTTGATATAATGAGTGGTTATTAGTAAGAAAAAGGATAATGTAAGTGATGTGTCCAGTCGAAAAATTGTGCTATTGAAGACTGTCTATATGCAGTCAAAGGGTAGCCCTCTCCTTCAGCGTTTAGATTCATTTTTAAGTTATCAATTTTTTTTTTTTTTTTTTGCAAAATATTTTTAAGTTATCAATTGTGTTAAAATATGAACGTTTTCACATGTCATTTCAGAGTGCTTAGAATACCGTGCTAATGCTGGAATTCTTGGACATTCATTCATTTGGGGGCTTAAGCTCTCTTTTGCAAAACTTTGTTGGAATTGATGTTTATGGTTATGATGATACCAAGATGGCAGGCCAATTTTTATTTTTATTTCTTTGTAAGAAGACTTCATTGCAAAAAAGAGATACAAAGAAAAGATAAGGGCATCCGTAGTAATGGAGTTAAAAATTTAGCAATTTAGCAATCTAGCTCTACCAAAAGTTATTTTATCTATTTTACCTACACACATGCTGCAGTAATGGATCTATTTTAACTTTCAATACAATAAAATAATATAAATATCACAATAATTAAAATAATATAACCACTACAATAAAATAATATATTACACTACCTAGAAAACATCTACAGCACCAACCACAACCACCTCTACCATCAATCACAACCACAATCACAGCCACAACCACCACCACCACCACCACTACTAGTCCACAGCAGGAAAAAAAAAAAAAAAATCCCAAATTTCCAATTTTTTTCCTCAACCCAGACCAAACAAAATCACCAATCAAAAACAAAATAAAAAATCACCAATCACAAACAAGCACAACGTCGGCGAGCTGGGTCGGCAGAAGGGGTGGGTCGGTGGCGTGGGTCTGAGGTGATCGGCGGCTTGGGATAGCTGGGTTGGGCCGGTGGCGGTGAATGAGGGAGCTTGAGAGAGTGACGGTGAGAGAGGAGAGTGACGGTGAGGCGATCGGCGGCTTGGGATTGTTGGGTTGGGCCGGCGGCGGTGAATGAGGGAGATTGAGAGAGTGACAGTGAGAGAGGAGAGTGACTAAGAAAGGATGAGAGCTTGAGAGATTGAGAGACTCTTGGGAGAGGATGAGAGCTGAGTGATTGAGAGAGAGAGAGAGAGGCACAAAGTGAGAGAGAGAATGAAATAATATATTTAATCTCCGGGGAAGAATAAAATAATATATTTTTTTTAGCTCTCATGAGCAGTGCACATTTATTTATAGATGTGCACTGTAGCAGTGGAGCTAAAAAAAAATAAAATAGATTTAAATCCACTGCTGGAGCAAGATTTTGATGTTTGAGAAGCTATAATTTAGCAATATAGCAATATAGATGTACTACTGTGAGTGCTCTAAGGGTCCTAAACATCTCTCTATCTTCTACTGACAAAACAGAGGCAAGAAGTGAGGAAATGTGAACAACCCCCAAAAATGGGGAGCAAAATTCGCTTCCCTCTTAAAATGGGAAAGGCAATTAGGCTTTTTCTTTCTATTTGATCATTATGTGTTTAGGTCTGCAATTCAAAGAGACAAAGATAGAGAGCAAGAAAAGAGGAAGAGACAGAGAACTACAAAGCAATTTAGAGGGAAAATTACTGTATAGTCCCCGGACTATACTCCCTCCCTCTCATAGAGGGGTGGGCCCTATGATGGGTGAAACCCACCCAACCCACCCCTTTGTGAGAGGGATGGAGCCATAGTCTGGGACTATGCAACAACAACTCAATATAGAGAGATAAAGGGAAAAAACAAAGAGTGAAAGTGATGGAGGAGTGCAAATGGAAGAGAAAAAAGATGAGAGATTTTTTTTTTTTTTTTTTTTAGTGTGGCAAATATGAATTTATAGTGTGTGTTTGGATTGCAAGTTTTGTTGCGGCACGTTATGCTCTCCACGTTTTCTCCCTTTTTTTTTTTTTTTTTTTTTTTTTTTTGGCCGGCATTTTTGACTTTGGGGACAAAATTCATTGTTCACGCACTGTTCACACACTGTTCACGCACTGTTCACGCAATATTTAATATTAAAAGTGGGTCCCACAACACTATTTACACATTTAAAAATTATTTTGCTACAGTGTTTTCAGCAACAATCAGTTTTCAGCAACTTTCAGCAACAATAAGTGCTATCCAAACGGACCCATAACGTTATTTATTTTATAAATGTTGAAGTGATATATTGTGATTTGTGATACATGCATAATAAAATAGTCTAAATAGACGGTTGCCCATTTAAAAGTGATTTTATATCAATTATATTGAACACCTACATAAATTAAGAAATCATTTATGTCTCTGCCGCTCTGGAGAAGAGCGGTACATTCATGCACTAATGAACTACCAATAATTGAATTGCTGGGTTACTTTTTAACTTTTTTTTTTTTTTTTCCTATAGTATTTTTTATTTATTTTTGGATAATCATCCCGTCCATCTTTTGGTGCGTCTGTTTTCGGATAATCTAGCTATCGATAATCATTTTTTTCTATTTAAAAAAAAAAAAAAAAGGCTATTGATAATCATCGCATCTATCAATAATTGATGATTTCTTTTGTTACTAAAATATTCTCTTTTTGACCTTGGGGCAAGTAATGGTAGTGGCAATCTACTGTTTGTACTAATAATTCCTTGCATCCCCATCAGTTCAACCTTTTCCCACTTTTCCCACTAGAGATAAGGAAATTATATAGATTATAATTTGAGTAATTCTAGGAATCTAGGATTACGCTTTCTACCGCATTTTTTCTCATAAATATTATAGGTAGCAAATTGTAACTGGTTATCTTTTATTTTAGTATGAATCTACCACTTTTTTGTATTATACCTAATCATACAGAGTTGTGAAAAAGTTATGATACAAAATGATGTGATCTTAAATCTTTTCTTATAATTTATCACCTCATAGAAAAGCGGAAGGTACATACATCCATTGACTTTTAATAATTGAAAGGTAAAATATCATTTTGGTCAAAGGTAAAATATCATTTTGGTCCTTACTTTTTAGAGATATTTAATTTTGTCAATTCATTTTGATGGCAGTCAATTTGGTTCCTACAGTCAAATCACTTATTTTCTTTCATTTTCTTGGCTCCCAAACACAAAAATACAAATAAAAAATTTCAATTTTTAACTCTGGCAAAGACACATATCAACTTAGGGAATAAATCAAACCCAGACGTTTTTAGGGGTTAAATTCAATTATCATGTTCACATGCTCTTAGATTAGAGTTTATTGCATGCGCGCACACACATATTCACTATATCTTTCACTTTTGACCTAGAATGACTACAAATTGAAAATAATAATGATCAATTTAATTGGAAGTTGAAAAATAATAATGACTAATTTGATTACTACCAAACTGTATAAACCAAATTAACAGTAAATTGAAAATAATATGTATCAAAGTAATAATAACGGCAAAATGCAAAAAAAAAATGGTATTTTATACTTACTTTTGAACTTTTTTTTTCCCCCAACAGGTCATAAGCGTTCCCTCCCATCTATGTTTGGGTACGTATGCTTTACCAAACATTTGATTAGATTGATTTCTTTTTTTATTAAAATATCCTCTTTTTTCATATAAAAAAAAATGCTCTTTTTGACCTTTGGGAAAGAAAAGATATAGGAAATCTACTGTTTGTTCTGATAATTCTTTGCATCTCCATCAGATGAGTCTTTTGCCACTACCAGAGATAATGAAATTAAGATAAAATACCTAGTTATTATTGTAAGAACAAAGTTCAGCTACTCTCATTACTAGAGATAAGGAAATAAAGATAAAATATTATTATTGTAAGAATAAAGTTTAACTACAAACTAGCAAGTTTGTAGCCCGCCAATGATTGCAATCCTCCACTAAATATCTTTTTATTAGATGTGAATTTTGATAAATCTACAATTGAATATATTTCCTTCTTATATCTTCTATGTTTACAAAATTTCAATATCAAAAATCAATAGCTATTTCATTAATTAAATGTTTAAATTTCAAATTTTTGTAGTCTAAAATTATTCATAAAAAAGTAAGTTTATAGATTAAAAAATAAATAACATCCAATTATCACGAAATTTGACATGTATGTTAATAAAAAATATAAAGAATATACAATCTATCGATTAAATTTGCAAAAAATATATAGTTATGTTAATTTTTTAGTGAGAGTTGTAGCTAAACTTTGTTATTATTGTGAGATTATCTTTATCTGGATACTTAACACGACCCACATATATTTTATTTACTTATTATTTATTTAAATCATTTATTTATTTATTTATTTAATAACAAGAGTAAGTAGATAAAGATGAGTTTTGCTTGCCTTTACTTTAATAGAATATCTTTTTTTTTATTTTAATAGGTGTTGAGGGTAGTTTTTGTAAAGCCAGCCCAACCCAGCAAAGCAGGTAATAAGAGTGGCAGGCATAGAATAAGACTGTTAGGCCCAAGCGGCAAGAAGAATAGAACACAAGCCCATAACATGAATAAATGGGTCTTGAGGATGCAAATGGGCCCAAAGAGCCCGAAAAGAGAGAAATGACACCCATGAGCAATGTATGCTATGAAAAAGCGAGAATGGGCCGCGGCAGGCTCAAGGCAATGTAAACAAAGAAAATAGGGATTGATGGCAAGCTCATGAACCCCAAGGATGAGTATGAGGAGATTGGGCCAGGGAAGCCCAATCAAGTTAGTAAAAGTCCATGGGAAAGCAAAGTCAGTAAATGGGTCGAGGAAGCCCAAGGAAAGTAAAAGAGCCTCAGGCCCAAAGAGAAAAAAGAAAGGGACAATGGAGCCCATGAGTAAGAACACCAGTAGGCTCTCTTAAGTTACTGGGGGAAAGAATGGAACGGCAGGCTTGAAAGAGGCCTAGCAGGAACATATCATCATGGCAGGAAAAATCAAGTAATGAAACAAGACATGAATATAAACCGAGAAATGGGCCAAGAGAGATATGAAACCCAGTATTAAGAAAAGCCCAATCCCAAAGGAAAGTAGTGAAAGTACAGAACGGTCCACATGAAAGAACGAAGAAGTATAGCAGACGAATGCAAACAAAGCTCCAGAACACAACAAACACATGAGCCGCAGGCTAGCTTTTGAACGTACATAACAGGAGAGCATGCGCAAGGCCCAGGTGCCACCAGCCTGTACCCAACCAATATGGGTCATGGTGGGGCCATGGGTCAGTGGAAAGAGGTAAAGGGGGGTGCAGTTTGGTGGTGGGGAGGGGCGAAAAGATTTATTTTACGTTCCCTGTCCAAACCTTTTTGGGAGGTACGTCATACTGGGATGACAGACCGCCCAAAAGAGGTAAGGTTGGGGAGGGAACGTTGGGTGCATGCCATAGGAAGAGAGAGAGAGCATTTAAGCCACGGCAGAAGACAGTGCCACGGCGGACAGAAACGACACCAACCTGTTTTTGTCTGGCGAGGGTAAGCAGTGTACAGACGGTGGTCAGCAAGCATGCCCAGACCAGACAAAGGCCATTAGGGGGTGAAATAGTAAAAAACCATCACGGCAGGCCCTATAAAAGGACCCTTGCCGTGCCCTGTAAAAAGGACCGAAAAACAGAGGAAGAGAAAACATAGAAAGAAAAAACTCCAAGAAAAGGAAAAGAAAAGCAGGAAAGATAAAAAAGCAAACAGTGAGGATAATGGGCATGCACCAATAGATCTTTTCTTTCCACTCCCCCTCAAAATCCCACTCTCTAAGGAACAATTAAGTAGTAAGAATTTTCCTCAAGCATCTATCACTCAGGTCCGATTCCCTCAAAGTCATTAATCCCCACCGTAGGATATTCTCTTGGGGGGTTAGTTTCATTGAGAGGAAGCGTTCTTCCTCTTTGATTTTTTGCCACTGCAGACTCGATTTTGGCTTGATGTTTATTTTTGATTAACTTCCATCATCGTTCAATCAATTGTTCTTTCTTATAAAAGCCATTGTTATTATTACCATTATTACTACTGTGATATTCGTTTTTTTTTATTAACAAAAGCTACTGCACTCTGTTTTTCTTTCATTGTCATTATATCTACCTACCGTAATCTTGTTGTAATAGCTCTGCTTGCCGTAAGGGTGTTCCTAGCAGACAAGACAAAGTTTGTGCACAAGCCGGCCCAAAGTGAGTTACAGTTGGGCCGGTCTCAACTTTTCTCCTTAGAAAAACATTCGGGCCCATCACCGCAGGAGGCAGCCCAGCGCAAACACAAAAAAGGCCCCTACAATAGGAAGTTGCCAAATTACCCACTAACTAAACTTATGGCGAATATTAAAATTCAAGACAGCATCAAATTTTTTTCAAGGAAAAACTAACATAACAGACTTTTAAGTCGAACATTACTAACGTTTAGACATCGGGGCATAAAATCAAAATATGAAGAAGAACTGTGGACAAGACCAATGTGAAGACAAATAATTCCATAAATTATTTTCCAAGCGATTTGGTTAAGATGGTAATGGGTCTTCTTAATCAACATAGAGAGAGAAGCTGGAACAATCATCCAGGGTTTTTGTTTGCATGGTCATAGAAGAAGAAGACCAGTTGCGTGTGAGAACGGAAGAGCCAGAGATTACTCAGCTTGTGCATTTTTACCTGAAGATAGAGAAGGCCCATTTTGATTTGATAGTATAGGGACCAAAGAATGGACACCTAGGTTTCAGAAGGCAAAGATGGTGAAGATCCATCAAGAGATTTTTTCAAAAGTGAAGATCCATCAAAGATTTCTTCGGGAATGGTAGAATTTGAAGGAGAAAGAGTTGGGTTCTAGGATATTTTTAATGAAATGGAAGATTCAAATTTCTAGAACATGTTGGTGTGTTTTTTAGAAAGGAATACGAAATGGGAAATGGGTTTTTGAAAGGATTCAGAGCAAAATTGGGAAATATTCATTTTCAATGTTAAACCCTTAACAGCTTTTTGTTTTAGAAAAAAAAAGTTAACAGCTTTTAGATAGAAGGTATGTTCCATTAAGGATTGAGTTTTAATTTCCACACTATGTTTAATTAGACGTTGCCGCGACAACTTTTTATCAAAACAAAAGGAGATGTTCGATTAAAACATTACTGAAGATAAGCCGGACCTAATAAAGATAAACACACATTCAATTAGGAGTTATTTTGTGGACACACTTGTTATTAAAGGACTATAAATAGAAAACCAAAGTTAAAATTGAAAAATCCCTAATCTAGCCTTCGGAAAAAAAGTTTTTGTTCCATCAAAGGATTTCCTAAGGTATAGGTCATAGACTAAAATAATTCCTTTATAATTCTTTATTTTACTGCAAGGTTTTTCTCTGCAAATCACTTGAACAACAATGACTTGAAATATGTTAATTTCTTCCACTATTGTAGATTTCTCACATGTGATATAGAGCCTATATATATATATATATATATATTGGCTCCACAGGTCTTCTTCATATTATCTTGTTTAGAATTATCGTTTTTCATCCTTAATTTTTTTGTATACACAGTTGTATTTTCCTTCTTTAATATGGGATATGCCATGAAGTTTTGGCATTTATGCATATGCATAAGCAATCCATGGCAGGCGTTTGCAATATGTATTAATTGCACTTGAGAGATAATGCCCCCTTTTTGGAGGGGAGTTCTGAATAAGAGGAACTCAAATAAATGAAACCTCCTATATGGAACATGGGGAATACTTACAACTAGTAAAAACTCCACAAAATGATTCAAAACAATTTGTGGAGTTTTTACTAGTTCTAAGTATTCTTGAAGAAAGTTTCTATTTATTTCCTAGTATTCAGTTTATTTGAGACGGAGCAAACATTGCAATTTTAATTGATTTGAATCATTTCTAAATCATTTCTCCTATTATATAGTCATCTTTAAACAATTTTTACCTTCCACTTGTTGATCATCCAAGCCTATATCGAACTACCCGTCCCATTAGCCACCTTACCAAACCTCCTGTGAGTTGCAGCAATCAAGGCAGCACTGTTCAGAGGTCATTACCTCATTAATGCAGCCAGGACGTTAGTTGTGGGCATTTAATGTGAAGATGACAATTTTTCCTTGAATTGCTCTTCCACCGTACTCTCATGGTCAACCCATTGTACTTCTCTTCTTCTTGGGATGCTTAAGGAGGCTGCCTTTGGTGGTGTGCTGCTCTTCCCCTTTATGATCTCGGCTGGCCGAGGACAGGATCGTCCTCGATGATGTTTCTTGGCAACTTGGGTTTTCTACGTTCATCCTTGGACGTTTCTTCATCCTCGGCGTGGGCCTTGGGCTTAATATAAAGTGGGCTGGAGTTGCCAGATTCTTAGGCCCCACAAGAACAATAACAAAAGTCCACCAAAAATAAGAACACATTTATAACTAAATAATTTTGAACATAATGCCAAACCAATACAAACTAGATCATGAGGAGAACTTAGGGTTTAAGTTTTATTTAGAAAGAGGTGTAAAATTAATAGTAAATAACAAAATTTAAAAATATATTTTTAAATTTTAAATATATATCAAATATAGGTAGGTTGGGTTAGGTAGGTTACGACCTGAACCCAATCTGTCCCACTATTAAAATAAATTTCACAACCCAATCTAACCTACCAACCCTTAAAAACTAACATAGTCAGGCTGGTTAGGTTGGATCAGGTCAATTTTGACGAATTGGCAGGTTGGCTGCACACTCCTATTTGTGACCATTGTCTACGATATAACCGTAGTTTGATTATTTTCCTCTTGGGCACTAAGCACTTATTATACGAGAATGTGTTAATTTTTTTTTTTTTTTTTTCATTAAGTTAGAAAACTCTTGACCATTAATTGTGTACTTAGTAGCTCAAATTTACTAACAATGGCATAGTTAATAGAGAATATCAGAAGATAGATGTGAACGGTTACATTAGTGTCCCCGCTAGTAACATTTACTTTTGCTGTTGTACAGCAAAGCTGGTAGCTTTTTGCATAGGTCCACCTTGTGGCATGCTTCTCTTGTCCCTTGTGATATTCATAATCACAATCTCGTTGTCACCACTAGGCAATAATGCATGAATCAATCTTGTTTTATTATCCGTCATAACATAAATCTTCTTTTACGTACAACTGCTTTTTGATAATCACCTTTATTTTTTATTTTTTATTTTTTTTGAGAAACATAATCACTTTTATGTACTACTTGATTTCTTAAAGTTTCTGGTATTCTTGTGTGATTTTTTTTCCTATAAATGTCCACGCACTATAACCCAACAGACTCGCCAACACTAATCTCATAATAATGCACCCAAAAAAACTCAGCCCCATGACTCCTCTACTTCTCTTACTTTTTTTCTTGTCTCTTACTGTAAGCACTCTCACTCTCACTCTCGCTCTTGCTCTATCTTTGACATTCTCCTATTCACACATTCTCAATGTTCTCCTTTTGTGTCAATGCAGGTTGGGTCCGCCTCCACTTCCGCTGGTGAAAACTTATACACCCCGAAAGCCAATCTGATTCGGTATTGGAACAAAGAGGTCAAAAACAACCACGCCAAACCAACCTTTCTCCTATCCAAAGTGTCCCCATTGAGCGCGGTCGACGCAGCAAGATTCTCCAAACTTGCTGACCAGAATGCTCTCTCCTCTCAGTTCCCAGCCATCTGCCCCACCGCCAACCTTTTGTGCTTCCCCGATTCATTCCCGAGTTTTCAAGAACTCATATCCCATCCCAACATTGTCAACTTTAGAACTTATTGGCGTCAGCAAGGTATTTTCTTTCGGGAATCGATGTTAAAGAAAGGGAAGGTGATGCCAATGCCGGATATTAAGGACAAAATTCCTGAAAGGTCGTTTTTACCTCGGTCCATTTCGTCAAAAATACCATTTTCGACCTCTAAGATTTCTGAGATAAAGAAGATTTTTCATGTGGATGATAATTCTACTATGGAGAGTATGATAGTGAAGTCGTTGAGTGAGTGCGAGAAGGCTCCGAGCCCAGGCGAGACCAAGCGGTGCGTGGGCTCAGCTGAGGACATGATTGACTTTGCAATCTCGGTCTTGGGTCGAAACATCGCTGTTCGATCAACCGAGAATGTTAAAGGGTCAAAGAAGAATATAATGATCGGATCAGTCAAAGGGATCAACGGTGGCAAAGTCATGCAAATAGTCTCTTGTCATCAAACCTTGTTACCGTACCTACTCTATTCCTGCCATTCGGTCCCAAAGGTTCGGGTCTATGAAGTGGACATACTGGATCCAAATTCCCAGGCTAAGATCAATCACGGTGTTGCCAGCTGTCACATGCACACGTCGGCTTCAAACCCGAATCAAGCTGAATTGACTATAGCATCAGGTCCTGGTCAGATCGAGGCTTGCCACTGGGTTTTCGAGAATCATCTTATTTGGACAGTTGCTAACTAGTCCTTACACCAAGGTGCATGGGTAAGACACGAAATTGCTTAATATACCTGCCATATGAATCTCTTAAGAAATAAGTTATTAGTTTATTTAACATCTGGAGGATGCTTATTATACTATTAATTTGAGTTTTGTTGACCATTTTGAAGGTTACTTAAATAGTAGAAAACATAGAGACTTCGTTTAGGAGTGTTTTACTAGTGTCGTATTGATCATTTCATGTTATAGTTTTAAAAAAAATTACTTATGTTGTTGTGCTGTGTCTATGTCCGTGCTTCTTTAACTTAAATAATTGGACGACAAATGAAAGACACTACTTTTACTATTTTGTTTTTAATATAAAAGCAATTGTATGTTTGAATGAGTTTATTCATTGTTTAATTTTTAAAGAATAAAGATTAACATGTTAAAGAAATGACTAGAAAGACAAGTTGGGATATTAATGCATTATTATTTTTTTAATTGCAGGAGCATCCTTGCAGAGCTTTGTAGGTTTCGATTCAGCACATATGATGTAAAGCTAATAAATGTGCTGATAATTTATGTGTATTTTGTATTAGCCTTTCATCTATTTATTTTGTGTAGAGTTTTGTAGATCTCGATCCAGCATATATAATGTAAAGCTGAAATGTGCTGCTGATAGTTTATGTGTAATTTGGACTTGCCCTTCATCTATGTGTTTTGTGTATTTAAAAGCTTAAGGTCTAGCTACTCCTAGACTAGTTTAAATATGTATAAAGCTTGTAATATATGGACTTTATCTATTAATTAATTTGTGTTTATATACTAGTATAAGCTAGAAATGATACAGGTACATATTTTTTAGTTCTAAACTATGGACTGTTTGTAATTTTTATTTATTGTGGAATTTTATTATTGCGGTTTCCTTTAATTCTAAGCTAATATTTATATAGCACGGAACAAGTGTATATTATTATTTCAGGCTTCTTTTGTTTAGTTGTGATTTTCATGTGTTATAAGATCCAATTGTCATTGACCCATATTTTATGGAGCATAATTGTTTCTTCTCCCTGCAAACTGTTCATATTTATTCTTTTTAATTGATGACTGGATTATGAAGATAAATAACGTTGTTGGTAATTGATAATTGTTTAAATTTTTTTTTCATCTGGTAAGAAAGATAAACTTCAATATTGAGGTTTCTATCAAACAACTAACTTTTTTTTTTTGGCTATAGAGAGTCTTAGAAAGGTAGCCTTGTGGCTGAGTGTTCCTATAGATGGTCTGATGCAGTTATTTGATCAATAGAATTGATTTTCAGTTAGCAGATCATGAAAAAAATACGAAAAAGATTTTCATTTAGATCTAGCGGCTAGAGTATTATTCAAAGAATGATTGTCAAAAGTATGTGTTGGTGAAAACTTTATTGCCAAAAGACCTGCAAAGGAAAGATAAGGGTCCTAACCATCTCTCTGTCTTCCACACAAAACAGAGGCAAGAAGTGAGGAGTTGGGAACAGATACAATTAAAAGCCAAAAAATGGGAAGCAAAATTTGCTTCCCTCTTAACATGGGAAAGGCAATTGGGCCTTTTCTTTAATGTTCGATCATTATGTGTTTTGGACCTTTTGGTATGCAATTCAGTGCCTTGTTGATTTTCACATACAATCACAATTCTCGTGCTTCTTAATTGCAATTTGATATCTCTCACATTATCATATGTATTTCAGGCCATTGGTTTGGGTCATTATTTTCCTGCAGCATTTTTTGTGGGGAGGGGGTATTAGAGCATTCCCATTAGATTATTGCCAACACCCCCACCCCCCCCCCCCCCCCCCCCCCCCCCCCCCCCCCAAAAAAAAAAAAAAGCATTTTGGCATTATTAAAAGCCACTTTATTTATTTTACATTACCAATTTTACAACACACCTTATATACTCTTTTTTTTTTTTTTTTTAATTAACGTTATTAATATTGGTGTGAATGTTATCATGAGTAATATTTCTTTTAAAAGGATTGAGACTGAGAGTTGTAAAACAGAGGCTGGCTTATGGTACAAGTATTTTGAAATGCTTGCACTAAGCCACTAACGATTGTGATATATTTATTTAGTAATATTTCTTTTTCTATTATGCGTCTCCCAGTTTATTGGGAGCACTAATACTCTTTTCTTTGATTTATCTCAGGGAAATTGCATTTTACCCGCTTGTAGTTTGGCCCGTTTTAACAGTATCCACCCATGGTTTAAAAGTTATCACTTAACCCACTTGGGATGGCCTTTGTTAGACCTCTATTACCCACCTTTGCTCTTTCCGTTAGAAAATCCTCTTTACTATATAAGCCAAAATTAGAACACAAATAGAATCCTAAAAAAAGAATGAGCTCTCTCCCTCTCTCTACCTTAGAATCCCCAAAAATCCCCAAACGCATAATCCCTTTCCTAGATTGCCAAAGTGAAATCCGAACATTTACAAGCAAGGAGGTGTGCTGAAGCTTGGGTTTTTCTCTATATCAGGTATGAAATGACTTTCTAGGGTTTACCATTGTTGTGTTTGTTCTTTTTCAATGTGTAACGATTGATGAAGGTGATTCGGATTAAAGTTTTCCTATTATAAAATTAGTGGTTTACCATTGGTGTATTTGTTCTTTTATAGTTGACATTGATGACTGTGGTCCCTAGGAATATTTTGGTTAGATGCATCTTTAGGTTGTTTGTGGCCTCATGGAGACAAATTGTTTAGTTGGTTGTGTTTCTTGTCTCTGACCCCACGTTAAATGGTATTTTATGTGCAATTGAAATTATTTTGCTTTTGTCAATGATTGGTGCTCTCTGTGCATGTGTTGGTTATGTATTTAATTACTATTGTTTGTGCATATGTTTTAACTCTTGCAGATGGTTACTGAAATTCGTTTTGATTTTACTATTCACCATAGTGAGAATTTTGAGTGGAACCTTGGTTTAGAGTATGTAGGTGATGAGGTATCTACAATGGGTAATGTTGATCTAGATCTACTAAGTTATTTTGAGATACAAGACATTTGTGCTGATATTGGAGGACTCATTAATAGTAGGATTTATTATTTAATACCTGGTGGTGACTTAGAGCAAGGGTTAAGGTTAATTACTTCAGATGATGATATGATCTACATGTGTGAACTACACGCTAAATGGCCAACAAATGAAATCACACTTTATGTAGAACCTGAAGTTGAACCAATTGCTATTGAAGAACTTATAGTTGAACCAGATCAACCAATTGCAGTAGACCAGCCATAGGAAATGAATGATGAAGATGATGATACTGATTGTGAGGAGGTGACCAATATTGTCTCGGTTAGATCATCTGTGGTTGACCAAAATGATATTAGTGAAGAACCTGTTGAGGGTTTAAGGGATGGTAGTGTTGGTGGAGCTGTGCATGTGGATGACCATGCTACCGATGAACAGAACGTGGATGACAATGCTACCTATGGACAAACTATTGGTAGTGAAGATGTTCACGTGGATGAACCTAATTAGCTAGATGAAGGGTATAAAGGACTAGATTATCCTGATGACATATTTGGTGCTCAGAACAATGAGGTGTCCAATATGAGAAAGCATCAAAGAGATACTGAAAATGTAAATGAGGGAGAGCATTTGACGGAGCTAGTTACAGATAATGGGAAGAGACCAGAAGCTGCTGCTGCCAGTGATCAAGTTGCTAATGATAATGATTGGGCTGAAAAAGCTATTGATGATGATGATACTAGGAGCATTAATAGTTCTAAGGATGAGCATGAAAGGGTGAGATATCCAGAGTTTAATGAGAAGACTGGCATGAGTAACCCTCAGTTATGCAAGGGTATGAAGTTCCCAAATGAGAATGTGTTTAGGGCTGCCTTGAGGGAATATGTAATGCAAAAGCCTGTGGACATTAAGTTCAAGCTTGATAAAAAGATCAAAGTTTCTGTCCACTGCAAGTATGAATGTGGTTGGAGGGTATATACATCACAGATTTCAGGAGAGTTTACCTTCCAAATAAAGACCATGATTCCAACTTGTACAAGTGGGGGGACATTCAAGCATAGTCAGGTCACTTCTACATATGTGGCTAGGAAGTACTTGGATGATTTCAACAAAAACTCTTATTGGGAAATTTCTAATGTGAAACATCGAGTTATGCAAGATGTGTATGTGGACTTAAGCATAAATCAAGTGTACAGAGTCAAGAGAAAAGCTAGAGAGTTCATACTAGGTAATGAGATGTTACAGTATGGGAAGCTTAAGGACTATGCTGAGATGATAAGAGTAACTGATGTGGAGAGTAAGGTGATTCTGCAAATTGAGATTACTGAGCCTAACACACAACCCAAATTCAACAGGATATATGTGAGATACAATGCATAGAAAGTTGGATTCTTGGGGGAGTGCAGGCCACTTACAGGATTAGATGGTTGCCACTTGAAGGGCAAGTTTGGTGGACATATATTATTAGTAATTTCAAGGGCTGGGGATGACAATATTTTCCCTATTGCATTAGGTGTAGTTGAGCAAGAAAGCAAGGATTCTTAGGTGTGGTTTTTACAAACATTTGTAAATGATATTGGGAGAACAGATGAGCTAAATTTGGTGTTCATTTCAAATAGGCAAAAGGTAATACAATTTACTTGCTTTTTGAGATTTCTGTTTGTTCTTAGTCATTACATTTCTGCTTTTTGAAAGTTTTGTTTTTGTTCTTAGGCAGATGGTGTTCATTTTTGTTTTTTGAATTTTTTTTTATTATATTTATAATAACTAAGGATTGATACCTGCCATGGAGATGTTGTTTCCAATAGTTGAACATAGATTTTGTGTGAAGCATATTTACAGTAACTTTAAGTTAAACTTCAAGGGTTTAGAATTGAAGGCTGCATTATGGAGGAGTGCTGCAGCAACAACAGTTAGGGACTTTGAGAAGAGAATGTAAGATATGAAGGAATTGGATAAAGAAGCATAGGAGTATCTAGCAGACATCTAACCAACCCAATGAACCAAGTCACATTTCACTCCAAGGGCCATCTTTGATTGTTATATGAATAATCTTAGTGAGTCATTTAATTCTATGATACTAGAAGCTAGGGATAAGCCTATCATTGCCATGCTAGAATGGATTAGGTTTAAGTTAATGACTAGAATGTGTAGTAAGAGGATTGGGATTGAAAAATTCACTAGTGACATATGTCCAAACATAGTGCAAAAGCTTGAGCAGTTGAAAGTTGATTCTAAGTCATTTTTTGTTGTTCCATCAGGTTGCTATATATATGAGGTTGATAATAAGTATGAAAGGCATGTGGTTAACCTTACAAGAAAGTGTTGTACTTGTAGAGGTTGGGATTTGACAAGAATCCCATGTAAACATGGTGTTGCAGCAATCTATAAGAACCTAAAGAGGCCTGAGGAATATGTGCATGCATGCTATAGAAAGGATGCCTATGTGGCTGCATATAAGGAGATAATTACCCCACTGCCTGGCCAAGATGAATGGGTTGAAATCAACCAACCTGCCCTTATTGCTCCAATTGTGTATAAGCCTTTAGGCAGTCTACCAATGAAAAGGAAGAAAAATGCAGATGAGCTAAACAACCCATACAAAGTTTCTAGATCAAATAGACCTATAAAATGTGGGTTTTGCTATAAGAATGGGCATAATTCAAGGAGGCGTAAGGTTGGAATAAATAGTGAGACACCATGGCAAAGGAGACAAAGACTTGAGAGGCAAAAAAAATTTGTAAGTAAAGCAAAAATGTGTTTACTATGACAATTATATTACAAATCTATTTCTGATGCAAGACAATTCTTTTTGTAGGGACATGAGGGACAAAAAACAAGCACTGACCAACCAAGTCAAGGTGTAATTGCAGTACCTCAGCCAGCAAGTCAGCCACCTAGGCAACCACCAAGGAAGTTTGCAAGGCAGCCACCCTGATTTACCAACTAGCCAGCCAACCAATCAGCCACCTAAGCAATCATTAAGGAGGTTTGCAAGGCAGCTACCCTGGTTTGCCAACCAACCAGCATGTCAACCACCTAAGCAACCACCAAAGAGGTTTTCAAGATAGCCAACCACTCAGGCAACCAACCAACTAGGCAACCAATCAGCAAGCAAGGCAGTTAACAAGATTAGCAAACAAGAAGGCCAACCAGGCAGCCATTATTCAAGCAAGATAGCCACCTAGATCTGCAAACAAGGCAGCTAACTAACAAGCAAAGCACCCACCTAGACCAGTAAATAAGAAAGTCAACCAGCAAGCAAGGCACCCACTTGGACCAGTAAACAATGTAGCTAGGCAGACAACTAGTCAAGCAACAAAAGCAAGTCAACCAGTCAACTAGCCATAAAAGCAGCCACTGAGGCAGCCAACAGGCAAATCCTACACACAGCCAAATGAAACATTTGCTTCAGTTTCAAGCAGACCACCACCATCTGTAGTAGATTTAAGCAAACCACCACCATGTAAAGCACCTATAGCTCAATGGTTCTCATATAGCCATCCCATTTCTCAAACTCCTAAGAAAACATGGGACACAAGAAAACCTCTATCTCAGGTATATGCACAAACACAAACACCACCCTTTATACTTACATAAAACACTAGATTAGATCTTGATATGGAGTTGCTATATATTTTGTAGCCTCCAAGGGGATTGGTACCACGAAGGGTAGTTAGGAAGTAGTCATCTGTTCTCATATGAGAGATGAGGTGGATTAAGAGCTGAGACATCTGGTGTAATGTTCTCAATAGGAGATAGTATGCAAGGCAAGGATAAGAGTAAGGGTAGCGGCAGGGGCAAGGGCAAGGGCAAGGTCATTGGGAAATGAAGATTGGTGAATGTGCAAGCAGAAACTTTACTTTTTTTGTTATTTTGCATGTCTGATAGTGACATGTCACCACTTTTTTGTTATTGTGCATAACTTTCTACTATAAAGTTATTTTGTTATTATCTTAGTGGGGACAGAACCACCTATTATTGAAGTACTTTGACAGTGTTTAGCCATTAATATTAGGTAGAGTTTACTTGTTTTGAACAATGCTTATTATATATATATGGAACGGTACTCTTGCTTTAAAACATACATCTTTATGATTCTTCATTTAATGTAAACAGAATCTTGTGGGGGTGCATGTGCAGTTTCCCCTTATATAAAGAAGAACAGATTGCATACCCTATTCAAATTAAAAGAAAAAATTACATAAAGAACACATTAAAAGGTAGCATTACACATTACATAAACAAGGCAGCATGCATTATTCAAATTACAAGATCACATTACATAAAGATCACATTACACAAACAAGGAAGAATTACATAAACAACAATAGATTACATAAAGAAGAACTCATTACATAAAGAACACATTGCATACTCTATTCAAATAAACAATAACATTACATAGTGCCAAATACATGGAATACACTTGTCGAAAGTGGTAGTGCCCAAAATTATACAATAACTACAACAACTTTCATTGAAGGCAGAATCAATGGCTTTGTTCCAAATTCTCCTATCCTACTAGAAAACAAAAAAAAAAAAAAAAAGAAAAAAAAAAGAAAAAAAAAAAAGAAGCAAAAACCTCCTATGAAATAAGTGCAAATTTGTACTTCTGTAACTTCTCTTTAACTATCCTCTCTCTCACCTTAGCTTTTTTTCCCTTTGCTTGTCTACTTTTTCCCTCTTAATAGCTGCTTTTTCCCTATCACTAGCCTCTTTTTCCTTCTCCTGTGCAACTCTTGCTTGATTCTTGTACATACTGAATCTTGCAAAGACAATGGGTGCAACTTTAGACCCACACTTACATGTTTTGCCATCCAACCACCTAAAGTATTTACAAGTAGGTTCATCATCCTACAAACTAAATCAAATTAGGTTGGGTCTGCCTCCACTTCCGCTGATGAAAACTTATACACCCCGAAAGCCAATCTGATTTGGTATTGGAACAAAGAGGTCAAAAACAACCACGCCAAACCAACCTTTCTCCTATCCAAAGCGTCCCTATTGAGCACGGTCGACGCAAAAAGATTCTCCAAACTTGCAGCCCAGAATGCTCTCTCCTCTCAGTTCCTAGCCATCTGCCCCACCGCCAACCTTTTGTGCTTCCCCAATTCATCCCCGACTCTTCAAGAACTCATATCCCATCCCAACATTGACGCCTTCAAAATAATTTGGCATCAGCAAGGTATTTTCTTTTGGGAATCGATGTTAAAGAAAGGGAAGGTGATGCCAATGCCGAATATTAAGGACAAAATGCCTGAAAGGTCGTTTTTGCCTCGGTCCATTTTGTCAAAAATACCATTTTCAACCTCGAGGATTTTTGAGTTGAAGAAGATTTTTCACGCGGAAGATACTTTGACTATGGAGACTATGATAGTGGAGGCGTTGAATAAGTGCGAGAAGGCTCCTAGCCCAGGCGAGACTGAGCTGTGTGTGGGCTCAGCTGAGGATATGATTGACTTTGCAATCTCGATCTTGGGTCAAAACATTGCTGTTTGATCAATTGAGAATGTTAAAGGGTCAAAGCAGAATATATTGATCGGATCAGTCAAAGGGATCAACGGTGGCAAAGTCATGCAATTAGTTGCTTGTCATCAAACCTTGTTCCTGTATCTACTCTATTCCTGCCATTCAGTCCCAAAGGTTCGAGTCTACGAAGTGGATATACTGGATCCGAATTTGAAGGCTAAAATCAATCATGGTGTTGCCAGCTGTCACATGCACACGTCGAATTCAAACTCGAATCATGTTGAATTGATTATAGCATCAGGTCTCGGTCAGATCAAGGCTTGCCACTGGGTTTTTGAGAATCATCTGATATGGACAGTTGCTAACTAGTCCTTACAGACCTTGGTGGGCAATACATTAAGTTGATTAAGGGTCCGTTTCGTTAGGCACATTGGAAGCTTAAAAAAGAGTTTTTAAAACCCCAAAACTCCATTTCGTTTCAGTTCTCTTCATAACGTTTTTATAAATGCTCATTTTAAACTCAAAACATAGTTTTGCAATAGCTTATACAAAACACTCTTTGAGATTTAACTGATTGTTTGTTGTATACATGATACATTTTATGTTGTCTAGTTTCAAATGATTTTCCCTGTTTGTCTCCCAGATTACTGGGAGCACTCTTACTCTCAAATTTAATTTATCTAACTTGGTTGAATTTGTTTTACCTGGTGGGATTGTGAGATTTGAGCTTGGAGGTGTTTAACAATGGTGAAGAAAACAATACCAGAGAGAGAGAGAGAGAGAGAGAGAGAGAGAGAGAGAGAGAGAGAGAGAGAGAGAGAGAGAGAGAGAGAGAGAGAGAGAGAGAAGATAATTTCTGAGAAAATGAGTAAATTGATTATATCAAGCTTGAAGAAAATACATAACACAAAGCTCTTATTTATAGAGCTCGAGAATACATACAAAGCTAAAACTCTGGAAGCTTAATCATAACCGTTTTGTAACAACCCAAAATAACAAACTCCAATAATCAAGGAAGGCAGTTATGATCAAGTCTGTAACTCTCTTCAGCCTTGAGTTCTGGGAATAACAGAGTGAGTCTTGAACCTGGAAGCTTGAACTTGTGAAGAAGATGGTGTTAAAACGGTGACGTTTGTGTTAATGTAAAACACACCGTTTCCATTAACATGTGTTCATTCCTTTTATTAAGTGCACTGTTTCATTAACAGTCCTTTAGTCATACGACACCATTTTGAGTCTGTTCAAGTTACCGTTGGAGAAGTAGCCATTAGACTTCATCTTCTTCTCTGCTCTCAGATTTCAAAGCTTGCTTGTGCATTGTCTTCTTCGTTTGCTCAGTATCTCTAACGTCCCCCCTCAAAATCATGGGGTCAACAGACACCATGATTTTGGAACGGAGATAAACAAATTGAGAAGTAGAGAGACTTTTAGTGAAAATGTCAGCTAATTGATCCCCAGTTGCAATATATTTCACTTGAAGGTCTTTGTGCAGAACCCTCTCTCGAACAAAATGATAATCAACCTCCAAATGTTTGGTGTGGGCTTGGAAGACAAGATTAGAAGCAATTGCTAAGGCAGAGACATTATCACACCAAAGGTTAGGAGCAGTGGGAAGAAAAATGCCTAGATCCTTGAACACTTGTCGAAGCCAACACAGCTCAGCTACTATAGAAGCCAAGGCATGGTATTCAGATTCTATAGAAGATTTGGACACAGTATCTTGCTTCTTTGCACTCCAGGTAATAGGGTTGTACCCAAAATAGGCAATAAAGCCAGTAGTGAAGCGTCTATCAAAAGGGTCACTTGCCTAGTCTGAGTTAGAAAAGGCAGAAAGAGCGATAGGACCAGGTTGAAGGAGAATTCCAAAATTGAGAGTGCCATTGATGTATTTAAGAAGGCGTTTTATAGCAGTAAGGTGGACATCCGTAGGAAATGACATAAACTGATAGACTTGATGTACAGCAAAACTCAAATCAGGTCTTGTGAATGTCAAATAATGAAGTGAACCAACCAGGCTGCGATATTCATGGGGATGAGAGAGCAGGGATCCTTCATTGGGCACCAATCTGAGATGAGGAGCACAAGGAGATCTAGCAGGTTTGGAAGACTGCATTTGGAGTTTGAGGAGCAAGTCTTGAGCATATTTTGTTTGAGTAAGCAACAAGCCCTTGGATGATTTGGTGATTTGTAGTCCAAGAAAGTAGTGAAAAGGACCCAAATCATTAAGTTCAAAAGCTTGACTAAGTTGAGCCACCAAGGTGTCTAAGAACTTGGGATTGTTGCCAATGATGACAATGTCATCCACGTAGACTAAGAGATAAACCACAAGTTTGCCATGCTGAAGAATGAAGAGGGAGGAATTATCAAGAGAAGCTTGAAACCCCATGTGCAAGAGTTGTGTTGAAGACCTCTAAAACCAGGCCCTGGGTGCCTGTTTAAGTCCATAAAGGGATTTCCAAAATCTACAGACATTGTTGGGACAAGAGGGGTCAGTATACCTAGGAGGTTGCACCATATACACCTTTTCCCTTAAATAACCATGAAGAAATGCATTTCTAACATCCAATTGTCTTAAAGGACAATCAAATTGAACAGCAAGGGAAAGAATTATTCTAACTGTAGGAGGTTTGATGACAGGACCGGAAGTTTCTTCAAAGTCCACACCATATTGTTGATGAAAACCCTTGGCAACCAATCTAGCCTTGTACCTATTGATATTGCCATCACTGTTGAGCTTGAGTTTGAAGACCCACTTGCAACCAACTACATTCTAAGAAGGTGAATGAGGGGCTAAAGACCAAGTACCTTCTCTTTGCAATGCAGCAAACTCCTCATCCATGGCAGCACACCACTGAGGATATTGGACAACAACCTTATATATGGGTGGTTCAGTCAAAGTATAATCTGGCTTAAGGGCCTTAGAAGGCTTGGAGAGCTTTGCAGGTTTGACCACTAACTGAGGGACATCAATAAACGCTTGAACAACAAAAGCCTTTGGCTTAAAGTACCAACCTTAGACCTTGTAACCATTGAATGAGTATTGGTAACATAAGGAACTTGAAACATGAAGGTCACTTGTGAAGCAATAGGGCAGACAGGAGGAATGGGTGTAGTTATGGATAGGGATGTATTAGGTTGTGATATAGATGAAGAAGAGCCAGAAGTAGGGACAGTGGTGACTAATGGTGTAGTGACAGGTGGATGAAGTGGATTGGAAACTAATGGATGAACCAGTGTATTAACACGGGTATTGACTGGTGCAGTAACATGGGTATTGATTGGTGCAGTAGTTGGGTCAGGCACTGATGCAAGTATAGGATCAGTAGGAATAGGAGTGATATGAATAGATGTAGAAGTAGGAAAAATAGGTTGGGATGGGAAGGATGAGTGTGCAGCATTGGTATCTGACACAGGAAATAAAAAGGAAGATGTGGAAGAGTGTGCAGGATGTGAGTCAAGGGGTTTAGAAGGTAAAGACAAGGATGGAAGAAAGTCATGTTCATTGAATAAGACATGTCTAGAGATATAAATCCGGGAGGTAAGAGGGTTTAAGCAGATATATCATTTGGTATAAGGAGGGTAACCCACAAAGATACAAGAGGTGGTGTGGGGTTGAAGTTTGTTGGAATTGTATGGTTTAAGCAAAGGAAAACACATATAGCCAAAAGTCTTTAGATGGGAAATGTCTAGTTTTGTTGCAAAAAATAATTCCCAAGGAGTTTGATTGTCAAGAGTGGGTGTAGGAAGTTTGTTAATAATATGGACTGCTATGGAAATGGCATAGGACCAGTATGAGAGAGGTAATTGGGAATGTGATAACATAGTTAAAGCACATTCAACCAAGTGCCTGTGTTTCCTCTCAGCTACCCCATTTTGCTGAGGTGTATGAGGACAGGTAAGATGCTGGATAATATCATTTAATGAACAAAACCTTTTAAACACATTTGAGGTAAATTCACCACCTCTATTAGTTCTCAAAATTTTTATTTTGGAGTCAATTTGATTTTCTATTGTAGCTTTAAATTATTTAAAAACCTCAAACACATCAGACTTGAACTTTAAAAGAAAAAGCCATGTAAATTTGGAGTAATCATCCACAAAAACAACATAATATTGAAAATCATTAATAGAGGTGGTGGGTGTTGGACCCCAAACATCAGAGTGAATCAGTTCAAGAGGTTTATAAGCTTTAAAACTAGATTTATCAAAAGGTAATCTATGCATTTTACTATTGAGACAGTGCTTACAGTGTGCAATAGAATCATTGATTGGTAAAATACAAGATGCATCAATTGAAGAAAGTACTGTAGAAATTACTTTATTACTGGGGTGTCCTAGCCTATGATGCCACAGTAGCCACTTATTAACTTTGTTTACATGGAAAGCAGTAGAGAAATAGGAAGGTTGTGCAGACTGAGGAGATGGTGAGACTGAAGGAGAGTGGAAAGTATTTGGCTTGAGGAAGTTCCTTGAGTAAATTGGATAGACTCCATTTTTACTCAAGCCCCTGTAGAGGAGTCTTCCAGTAGGTATATCTTGAATTTTCAGTTCATTTGCATCAAAGTGACGAGCAATTATTGTGAAGGCAAAATTTGTGAACAGAAAGGAGATTCATGGCTATCCTAGGGACATGTAAAACATCTTTAAGAATGAAATTGTGATATTTAGTAGGAAGGGTAGTGTTATCTATATGATTGATTGGTAGAGTTTGCCCATTGCCCACAGTGATTTGTTCAGGTCCTTTGTATTGAGATTGAGTTGCAAGGTTGTTAAGGTTGGCAGTAAGATGATCTGATGTGCCAGAGTCAGCCAGCCAAGGATCTTGATTATTAGCAATAGCAACATTGGTAGCACTAGCCATGGCAGCTAGTTTAGCTGAGGGATTCTTGCCCTGATAAGCAAAGTTCATTCTATGGTAACAATCCAAGGCTGTGTGTCTAGATTTCCAACAAATTTGACATGTAGGTCGATCAGCCTTAAGAGCATGAGTTGGTGTATGACTCTGATATGTTGAATGTTGATTATTATGAGAGGAGAAACCTTGAGGTGGTTGAGATATGAACTGTTGGCCTCCATTGGAGTTGAATCTGCCTCCACCTCTTCCTCGGTTAGAGTTGTTTCTACCTCTTCCCCTTCCAAATCCATGATTCTAAGATGAATTCTGATAGTTGTCATTTGATTTGCTATTAGAAGCAAACATAGCCAAAGAGTTAGGAATTGAATCTGAGTGCTCCATGATTGCTTGTTCTTCACTTTGTAACATTATAGCTAGTTGCTCATAGGAAATAGGATCACTCCTGGTGTGGATTGCAGAACAGAAGTGGGCAAAATCCCTAGGGAGTCCTCTGAGAAAAATGCAGATCAATTCCTCATTATCAACAACTACTCCAACTGCAAGGAGCTTGTCACAAGCAACTTTAATCTTCTATAGAAAGTTATTCACTGAATCATTCTCTTTCTTAAGGCTTTGAAGCTCAAGTTTGAGATTCAGTATGTTAGCCCTTGATGTGGAGGTGAATCTCTGTTCAAGAGTATTCCAGACCTCCCTTAAATTTGTGATCCCAACAACCAGTGAGACCACTTGAGGAGTGAGTGTAGAATTGATAAGAGAAAGCAATGCTTTATCTCTGATATTCCAAGATTGAAACTCAGGATTCACAACTGAAGTTGGAATTCTTGTAGTATCAAGTAAGAATTGAGATGGTTTTAGAGTTGTACCATCAATGTGCTCAATTAACAAGTATGCTTCCAGGATTGTAATCAATTGATGTTTCCAAGGAATATAGTTGGTATAATCCAACTTGATAGACATTAGATTTGACATATTGGAGAGTAACAATAAAGGAGACGGAGATGAAGTTGTATGAGTAGAGGAAGATGATGGAATCGAAGTTGATTGAGAAGGTTATATAGGTGTAGTTGAAGCCATAGATCTTGGCTCTGATACCATGTGAGATTTGAGCTTGGAGGTGTTTAACAATGGTGAAGAAAACAATACCAGAAAGACGAGAGAGAGAGAGAGAGAGAGAGAGAGAGAGAGAGAGAGAGAGAGAAGAGAATTTCTGAGAAAATGAGTAAATTGATTATATCAAGCTTGAAGAAAATACATAACACAAAGCTCTTATTTATAGAGCCCAAGAATATATACAAAGCTAAAACTCTGGAAGCTTAATCATAACCATTTTGTAACAACCCAAAATAACAAACTCCAATAATCGAGGAAGGCAGTTATGATCAAGTCTGTAACTCCCTTCAGCCTTGAGTTTTGGGAATAATAGAGTGAGTCTTGAACCTGGAAGCTTGAACCTGTGAAGAAGATGGTGTCAAAACGGTGACGTTTGTGTTAATGTAAAACGCACCGTTTCCATTAACATGTGTTCACTCTTTTTATTAAGTGCACCGTTTCATTAACAGTCCTTTAGTCATACAACACCGTTTTGAGTCTGTTCAAGTTACTGTTGGAGAAGAAGCCGTTAGACTTCATCTTCTTCTCTGCTCTCAGATTTCAAAGCTTGCTTGTGCTTTGTCTTCTTCGTTTGCTCAGTATCTCTAACAGGATTTGCTAATGACAGGTTTTCTTTTTCCTCCATGCAGTAATGCAGTCTAATTATTAATAAGAGTTTTGTGTTCGCATATGAGTGGTTAAATTTTAGGAACAACTTATTTTTGTGTGTACTTTCGGGGTGGGCATGCCAGCTTCATGTTGTTCTATAACTAAACACTAACCATATAATGTAGTTTGTCTGAATTTTTCTCCTCTAATTGATTTTATTTATCTTGGATGTTGTTTAGTGGACTTGATGAAAGAGGGCAGCACTGTAATATTGCGCAATGCTAAAATTGACATGTTCAAGGGATCAATGAGGCTTGCTGTGGACAAGTGGGGCCTTGTTGAAGTCACTGAACCTGCTGATTTCACTGTGAAGGAAGATAACCTGTCACTGATTGAATATGTGCTTGTGAATGTTGTTAAAGAGTGAGTTTTTTGGATAGTGTTCACTTTCCTTTACATCCTGACCCAAAAATAAAATGAAATGCAGAAAGAAAATTACTAGTCTTTGGGGCACCTATTCTCCCAAATGCTCATTAAAGTTCACTTTTAGGCAGAGGAAATTTGGAAGCTAGTACTACCCATGTTGTTTCTTCCTTTGCAGCAGATCCGCTGGAACCATTGGTTGGACATCTAAGTAGTTGGTGAAGACTGCAGCCTGATAAAGATAAAGCAACTAGCTTTTGTTTGTTTACTGTCTATTTGCTTTTGGAGAGTAAAATGTTCTGTCTATTAGATTATATATTTGAGATTGATATTATGAACTCCATGTCTCTATGTATATACTCTGTATAACCTAGTATAATTTTGCTTGCATAATGATTCTCTTTTCTTGTTCTTATGCCGTCAAGTTATATATTTGCATTTGTCCATCTGTAACCAGTATTATATGAAACAAATGTGATAAATTTCCGTGGTTTCATATGGGAATGGAAAGCATACTGCTCACCTGTTTTGTCCTACTGATAATTAATACCATTAGCGAGTTTGAACTTTGAAGTAGCTGTACCCATAGTGCTATTGTGGTAGGACGGTGTTTATTGTCTGGAAGAGTTGGCTGATTTTTTGAGCTGATTTCTTAAGGGAACATATCCTTCATTGTCTTGAAATGCAACTGAACTAATGCAGGTATGTTCACTACGCTGCTTATTGAACCTGAAGAAGTGGCTGTCCCTTCTACTTAAATGTGCTTGCTGGGTTGCATATCAGTAACTATCAGCTTGATAAGGTAAAGGAAGTTTAAACTAGTATTGTCTTTGGGTCCTTGTGATATCACAATGATGATTGATGATAGACTTCAAATAGCAGAAACACTTACTAGCGTGGGGCTAGGTTTGGTGAGAAGGAGGGTTCTAACTGAACTCAAATGCTAATAATACTTATCTAATCTCAAAAATAAACAAAGGAATCCTAAACTAATCCAACTACATAAGAAATCCAATCTAATTAGGTGTGTTGTCCTCATCAACTCTCCCGGGATGGCGAAGACTTGACCATGTCGATTATAACTTTAAGTAGTACTTTAGTAATTCCAGATCAAGATGTTGTGATTCCTCTCTTGTGATCCAAGTGTAATCTGATATTGGTTGTCCCTTACAGCGAACTAGGAAGCACTACATTTCTCCATCCCTAGGAGAAATAACCTACTCATCCAAAAGAGCATAAATAGTTTCTTCACGTGTTGGCAAAATGTTTGTTGGTGTTGGATGAATCATAGAGATTTAAACAAAATCATGGGGTTGTTAATAAACTGCTAGACCTTCATAAATAGCCTAATTCTCATTATTAAAGATGGACTCAGTTTTGTAATTAGTTTCAAAATCAACAAGACATGCATTTGGTCCAACATGTTACAATAATTCAACATTTTGAGTGAATTAGTACTACAAGCTTGCAATTACTTACTTGGAACCATGACATAATCCCCTACTTGAAATTTCATGTAATTTGAATTAGAATGGATTTTATAGGGATTATCACTTGCTAGAAATTGTTTACTTACCTCATGGTGCTTATATGTTCCTATTGACTCAAGTGTACTATAATGGGGTGAAAATGGGAGAGTATCTAAAGGCTTCCTAGGCTGGACTTCAAGTGGACACATGCTTTCAGTGATGGGACTCTCACATGCAAGTTGGGTGACATGGAAATGGAATCCATGGAATCCTCACTCTTTGTCTTTTCTTGACTACTCTCGTGGGGTTTGTTGTGACATGGTATTATTTGAATGCAACCAAGTTTAAGATTTTCCTCACATTCATCATCTATGAGATTGATTTCATCCATGTTGGTTTCATACACTTCTTCTTCTATATCATCCTCTTCATTCTCTTCATGAATGATAAGGGCCATAGCGGGCATTTAGCAGCAATGTCACCAAAGCCTTGGCATTTAAAGCATTGTAGTCCCTTATAGTTCTTAAAGTCCATTTGAGAACAATTTATTTAGTTGAAATTGAAAATATTTTTGTTAAAAGTACTGTAGATAAACGGTAAAAGTTAGCTGAAATAGTATAATGAGACTCATGAATAATATCAAAAAGTACAATAAGGCCTATGAATAATAACAAAAATAAACTAAATAGTAAAATAAACTGGCAAAAATAATCAATATCAAACGCATACTTGATCTTGATGGTTGCTCAAAAATTAGTTTGTTTCTGAAATTTATTGGAATTATGAAAAGCCTATTAGAACTAAAACTCTTATATATTTTTGTTGAATATGAATTTTGAAAATTTAATTATCAGATTTCATGTTCTTTATGTTCTTAGTACACATGTCAAATTTCTTTCAAATAAGATGATATTTACTAATCATTAATAAACTTATTTTTTATGTATAATTTTAGACCACAAAAATTTTAAATTTAACTATTTGATTGATGAAATTACTATTAATTTTTTATCTTCTTGCGAATTTGTTGTAAGTATGGAGAATATAATAAAAACTTGCAATCTAACTGCTCTATTTTTTAAATTTACATTTAATAAAAAGATATAGGGATAATTATAGTAAACCCACCTGAGGTTTTCACTTTGCCTACCCGTAATTCAAAACATATCAATTTGCCCACCTGAACTTCAATCAGTTACTCTCCCATTACCCACCTCACCCTCAGATGTTAGACAAACACGTTTTTATTCTAAATTAGAACATAACACGGATCAAACAACATGAACTCACTCTCTTTCCCTCACGAGCCCTAGGAACGCGAAAATTCCTGTAACTGAGCTGGGGTTTTGATTTTCTTGATCATGTTTTCGTGGGTGAGGTTTCGACTTTAGGTTGTCTTGAGGCATTGAATATTTGAAGATAAATCATTACCAAGTACGACATTTTTGCTTTATGGTTCTGAGCTGGGGTTTCAAGTTTTTTATGGTGGCTTTGATTCACAGGAAGTTGGTACTCAATGTCTTCTTCGAGTGAAAATTACTCAGGTTCAAGTGGGCATATGTGTACATATGAGACTTGTGTGTTGAGAACAAGTCTGACAGTGGATAATTTTGGGAGAAGGTTTCTGGGTTGTATTCGATATAAGGTAAGTATATTTTTTACTTAATCTAGTTGATTCACATGAGATTGGAATGTCATGTGTTCAACTCAATTTATGAATAGGTTGGTCCTAAGTGCCCTTTCTTTAGATGGATTGATAATCCCACTTGTATGTGTGGGAATGAAGTTGCCCATTTGATGCAACAAAAGCTGCAACTTGTACATGAAAAGGAAAGAGAAGTTGCCTAGGCAGCAGTAGAAGTTATCCAAGTAGCAATAGAAGCTACCCAAATGGCAGAAATTGCTCAAGACAGGGCAGCAAAAGCCACTGAGAGGGAGAGAAAGTTTCGAGCTTCCTCTATTCAAGCCAAGGAGATAGCAGTGAGAGCTTTAGAGTAAGAGAGAAAGTGCAGAATTGCACTAATTCTGTCATGGTGTTTTTTTTTTTTTTTTTTGGTTATGTTATTTTTATGTTTTGGCTCATGTGAGAATGTTGGAATGATGAGATTGAGTTTACCTAATGGGTTGTAATATAAGCTGGTCCTCAATTGTATTGTAATAAAATTATGAAAGAATTTTTTGAGAATGAGAACTATGTAAGGTGGTAGATGCTGTTGGCTTGAAGCCACTTAATAATATAAGTCTTTTTAAGATAAAGTGTTATTTCTGTTAGATGTTGTTGGTATTTTTGTTTAAAGTGAATTGGCTACTTGTGAGCTATAAGCTGTGAGCTGTTGGTGTTGATGCTTTGTTGTATATTGTGAGCTGTGTTGGTTTGTGCATAAAGTGCATTGTGTGAAGACAATTGTATTGAAAGTGAATTTAAAGTACATGACAATCTGTCAACTTGCAAGAAAAGACAACAAATGCACACATACACTTGCTATTCAACACATAGACCCTGCACACATAAATAAACTCATATAATAATAACTCATATAACAAATTGCAATAATCAGAATAATAATTCTGAACACCTGTCATTAAGTTGGAAATTGTATACATATTTTAAGGTGGTATTGACTTAGTCTTTCATCAACCACCAGTAAAATAAGGCATTTGGTACAACAACCAAAATAGTTGCAACTGCCCAATGTTTACAAAACTTACAAAAATACAAAAAGTGTTTGAACAGCTATATAAAAAAGTGTCTTGCCATTGTTTGCCCTGCCATTGTCTACAAACTACATAAAACCCTAACACTACATAACCCTAATACATTATACATAGCAACAAAAGTGGCTTGATTTAGTCTTCATTTACTGCCCCTACCCTGCCCCTGCCACTCCCACCATAGTTGGCCTTTCCACCTCTTGTTTTACATTTCTGAGCCCTAGTTGCATCACCCTTTCCTCTCAAAGCAGCTCTTCCTCTGGTAGCAGGTGGTCTTGTAGGCTACAAAGTACAAGAATTCACATGTTAGTTACCAGTATCACAGTTTTATGAATAAAACATCAAACCTAATAGTACAGTACCTGTGATGATGGTGCTTTACTGTCCCATGTTTCTGTAGAGGTGTGTGGTGCTGGCTGGCTTAAAGAGAACCAAGGAGCTTCTCTAACTGTGTACCTGAAGTCTGAAGAGTACCACTGACTTAGATTCTGTGACCATAGAGTTAGTGGCCCTAACCATGGAGCTTGTAGTTGTGGAGCTGGAGCTTGTGGCTGTGACCTTGCTGTCTGGTTGGATGAGGATGAGGCCATAGTGTAAGGCTGATGTGTTGGTAGGGGCTGAGCTGAGGATTGGGTCTGTGATGAAGATGGGGCCTAGGATCCTTATCTGTGTGTAGAAGGCCTTCTACTTCCCTACAACCAAATATGAGCATGTTTTTACAATGTCAGTTATTGGCATTTTGCATTTGAATAAAAAAAATTTGTAAAAACTCACAGATTTCCCTTTCTGCAATCTCTGCCTCCTTTCCCATGGTGTTTCACCAGTGACATTGGCCTTGCATTCCCTTGCATTATGCCTTTCCTAATGACACCTTCCACACCTCAGTAGCCTGTTTGCTCTAAACACTTTATAAGGGTTCGGCACATCAGCATCTCTCTTCCTCTTCATGGGTGGCCTGCCTAGTGGTTTATAGACAATAGATGCAACAGGCTTAGGTTGGCCACTTGACATCCACTCAGATTGGTCAGGCATGGGAGGTATTGATGTCTTATATGTCTCCACATAAGCATCCTTGTAGTAGCATGGATGGGTGTAGTCTTATGGTTTCTCACGATTCACAAATATGGCTACAACTCCATGCTTGTAGGGGATTCCTGTCAAGTCCTATACTCTACAACTGCATGCCCTATTTACCAAGTCCACCACATGCCTTTCCATCTCATTGCCAACCTTATACACAAACCTCCCAGAAGGCATTGCACAGAAACCCTAAGACTCTTATTTTAACTGCTTCAACTTTTTTTGTATGCTTGAACATAACTTGCCACAATACTTTTCTATGCTAGTCTTCTTTATATACAGCCTGCTTATAAGCCTAATTCTGATCCACTCTAGCATTGATAAGATGGGTTTGTCTCTAGCCTTCACAATTACAGAGTTAAAACTCTTACTCAGATTGTTTACAATACAATCTGTCAAAACTCTTGAAGAAAAGTGGGATCTGGTCCACTGTGTAGGCTCTATATCAACTAGGTACTTCCAAGCTTTTTCATCCAAACTCTTACGATGGTCCATCCCCCTCTCAAATTCCCTGACTGATGTTGTGCCAGCACACCTCCACAATACACTCTTCAACTCCATGCCCTTGTGGTTAACCTTGAAGTTGTTGTATATGTGCTTCACATAATACCTGTGCTCCACAGTTGGGAATAAAGTCTTCATTGCAGATAAAAGACCCTACAATCAAGTAAGCAAGTAAGCATGTAAAAAGCTAAGCATGTAATAAAGTCATGAACATGAGCTAGATGATAATACCTTCTGCCTGTCACTGATAAATACCAGATTGAGCTCCTTTGGCCTGCCAATGTCATCTGCAAACTGCTCCAAAAACCAGATCTAGCTATCCTTTGTCTCTTGCTCAACCATAGCCATTGCTACTGGGAATATATTGTCATTTGCATCCTTGGCAGTGGCAGACAATAATTGCCCACCAAACCTATCCTTTAAGTGGCATCTATCTAGCCCAACAAAGGGTCTACAGCCATCTAGAAAGCCAACCTTCTCAGCATTGTATCTAATGTACATCCTTTTAAAATTGGGCTTTGCATTCTCATTTTGCATCTCTATTTGCAAAATCACCTTACTTCCTACATCTGTCCTTAATATTATTTCTGCATAATCTCTAAGTAGGCCATACTAAGCCTTTTTATTCCCAGTAATCAGCCCCCTAGCTACCATCCTTGCTCTATACACTTGACTAAGACTTAAATCAACTGAAATCTTCTGCATCATATGGTGCTTAACATCTGAGACCTCCCAATTAGGATTTTTACCAAAATCCTCTAAATACCTTTTTGCCACATAGGCTGATGTAACTTGCCCATTTTTAAATGTTAGGGGGCAAGTACACTCAGGATAAAATGTCTTGGTCTCAAATGTGCATTTTCCAGTCACTATTGAGGCATAACACCTCCATCTACAATTGTTCTTACAATGTACAAAAATCTTCTTCTTCTCATTCAACTTTCACTTGACATCAATGTGATGTTGAATTACATACTCCCTCAAAACCTTCTTAAACACCTGGGAGTTTGGGAACATCATCTCTTTTACCAACCTAACATTTTCTATATCAATCCTCCCATTGAACTCCAAATTGCCACCCTACTCATCATTAGAACTATCCACACTTGCAATATCATCCTCTAAAGCTGGTTCAGCCCACTCTTCATCTAAATCTATGTTTGGAGGAGGAACATTGCTTGGGCCAGGTGCGTCTATGTTTGGCTGAGGTGTATCAGTGTTTGAATGAGGTGTATTAGTGTTTGGATGATAAGGTGTATCAGTGTTTGGATGAGGTGTATTAGTGTTTGGATGAGGTGGAGAAGACTCACAAAAAATGTCATCAGCAAAGTCTTCTCATTCTAGACCTTCATTCAACCAATCAAACTTTTCCTCCAGACCATCACCCCCTGTAGCAGCTCCTGCACCAGCCCCTGCACCCCCTGCACCAGCCCCTGCACCAACTCCTACACCAACCCTTACACTATCAGGAACTTCAACTACAAATGAAGCATTACCACCCTCCACATATAGTATGATGGTGTCTCTTGGCCCTCCTTCATTAGACTTGCACAGGGATACCACATCTTGATCATCTTATATGAGCCTCAAGTCTTGTTCCAAGTTGCCCCCAGGACCTAAATAATGAACCCTACATGGTTCATCAATTCCCAATTCCTCATATATACCTTTTAGTTCAAAATAACTAAGCAAATCAGGATCCTTATACACTATTTCAACTTTCCCACCAATGTATTCTAAATTAGGGTTCCACAGAAAAGCACCTCCATAATGTACCTCCAACTTCACTTCCTCATCCATCTGCAATAACAAATTACCATTTGACACATATACAATTAACAATTAAAGAATTGTAAACAACAAAAGAGTAAACAGTTGCATGTTTCTGTTTTGCTTTTGGGATGTAACACACACAGAGGGACCACATTTTCTGCTTTGTTTTTGATTATGTTCTTCTTTATATACATGCAAATACTAAAATTTAAAACTAATAGAAACTTGGGTCCACTATGAGACACAATAACCACGACAGACAAAATGCCCACAAACAAACACAAATCCAAAGAATAGGTGGTCACATTTTTCATAAGTATCAACAAACACAACCAATATTCTCATTCCATTACATGTAACATTGACCATTGATTGATTACTAAAAACACAATAAACAACCACGAGCCCAAAGTAAAAACCCAAATAGTGGCTGATTTCTTACTAGGATTTTAGTCCCTCGAACAATCTGTTGCTCGTCTGGGTTTACACTTGCAACACAATGTCAATATCAGATGCAGAAATGGATTTTCGTGTTCCTAGGGTTTGCGAGGGAAAGAGAGTGAGTTCGTGTTGTTTGATCCGTGTTATGTTCTAATTTGGAATAAAAATGTGTTTGTCTAACGTCTGAGGGTGAGGTGGGCAACGGGGGAGTAACGGATTGAAGTTCAAGTAGGCAAAGTGATAAGTTTTGAACCACAGGTAGGCAAAGTGAAAACGGGTCAAACCTCCGGTGATCTCAAAGATATAAAAAGAATACGAAGGGTTTATGCTTTTTCATCTTTTTATATATGAATTAAAATAAAATAACACCAAAAGCAAAAAACTGGCCGACTCCACACGTTACTAGTTACTACCCACCCCAAAATGTAATCTGTATAAACTAAAATATATGCATATGAACGTCACTTCATAGCTGGTCACCGGCAAGCTACTATGTCATTATCTGTTGTCAAAAAAACACTAAAACAGATAAGTTCATTAAAAAAGACTTGGAATTAATTATTATTATTATTATTTTTTTATAAGATATAATTTCTAGTCTAGCCTAATTTAATATATATATATATATATATGAAACTCTCTCATGAAAACTTAAACTCCAACATTTACCTCCCATACTCATACCCACACTCCATAACTCTATAAGCAATTATACTTGTAGAGTGAACACTGCACTAAAAGTGCGCAATAATACTAAGAATTAATTATTGACATTGCATTTAGCGCTGAATTTTTTGACGATAGTTGATGATTATTGTCCCTTGTTAAAGGAATGGTGCCAAAAAGACTGCTCACCTTCCCAGCATATTAATCCATTATGAACTGAAAGTGTTGACCGAGTCCTCATCCCCTGTTTTCTTCACTCACAGGGCCACAATATTATATTATCGTCAGGTTGTTCTATAGATACCATCTAAGTTAAAATTGATTTAATAACATTTTCTTCTATTGGATAAATAAAATTTTGGAGAGGACAATAAAAATGACTTACTACTCATCCCAATGGCCAATACACACCACAAAATCTCAACTGAATAAACTAAAATATATGCATATGCAAACATAACTCATAACATCGCCCCAAAATGTGCCATTTGGAAATTATGGAATCTTGCTTGGTCTAAAGACTCTAAACTAAGTAATATCCCTCCTTTGGAACTCCCTGCCAAGGAACTGCAGTAAATTGAGAGTTTGGCTCAGTCAATACAAGAACAACAGCAAGCACTTGTACATAAAGTGGCAGAAACCCTCTTTTAAATACATTCAAAATAAATTGTGATGCAGCCCTGTTGGCAGGTAAGGCTTGTATAGCAGCTGTTTTGAGAGATTGGGAAGGCTTGGTTGTGGAAAGATGGGCTAAGAAAATTCCTGTCTGCACTCTGCAGACCTAAGGTTTTAGAAGCACAGGCATCGAGGTGGAGTAAGGAGTCAAACAACTAATTGTGGAATAATATTTGAAGATATGATTTTGATGCTTTGATTTATTTAAATAAATCAATAGAATTGATACGATTAAATATTTTAATTTTACATTGTTAAGAAATTTCTTATATATACAAAAAAAAAAAAAAAAAAAACCTCCGCAAATCGCAACGATTTGCTGACTAACCCCAATGTATGTCATTTTTAAAGACCTGTGAAATCCAATTTTTAATAGAAGGGTGTCTAACAAGCTCATTACATGAGTCCTAATAATATGCGGGCTGTACAAGGTCGGGTGCAATCAACATATGGTAATCTTAAATCTTAATAATACGTGGATTCTCGACTTTTAGTGTTTGTTTTGATATCGGTTATTGTTGAAAACTGAAAATATTGTAGCAAAATAATTTTTAAATATGTGAATAGTGCCATGAGACCCAATTTTAAAGAAAAATTTGCAACAATGCATGGGACCTACAGAAAAAACGTTATCGTGCATTTTTTCCTTTTCATCGCAATCCAAACCCAGCCTTAGTTAACTCAATTGATAAAGTATCTTGTTGTCAAATAAGATATTTGAGGTTCAAATTCTCATTTACACTAAAAATCGATTAATATTTTAGTTTGATAATAATAGTAATTATCATAGAGTAAACGCATAAACTGCGTAAAGACTATATTGAATAGAGATGACAACAGGATGAGACGTGGCTAACCCTTTGCCCTCATAGGACCTTATTACCTCACAAAACTGTACTACGTGTTAATCTACTTGTCCCACACTTATTATAGTTTTTACATATAAAACATACTTCATTAATAAAAATATATTTGAAATAACAAATAAATCTATCACATAAAATCAAACTAATCTTTAGCAAGAATTGAATAATATTATCTAAGGTTTTTAATAAAAAAAAAAAATCACAACAAAAAAAAAGTCATTATATTCATGCATTAAAAGGTAATGTCATAGTGCATTTTTTTGCAAGAAGAGCAATGTCATCTTCTGTTCTGCTGGAATGGATGGAAAATGTGCCACAAGACCATTTTTAATAGTTGGATAGGACGATTTGGCCTCTCATGATTGATGGAGTTCTGCTGCTTTCTTCTCAAAAAAAAAAAAAAAAACCAAAAACCCCTCCCTTATTATAATTATATTAAGGGTTTATTTGATAAGAAATTTTTAACAACATTATTTATATGCTGTAAAAAAATGTGTTGATAAAAAAGTATTATAAAAATACTTGTTAAGATATTTGAACAACCAAAACTGTTTTGTAAACCATAGTAAATTACCAAAAATACTAGTATTACAGTGGCAATTATTTGTATGAGCTCAAAGATAAGAAAATATTAAAAAAAATTTAAAAGTTGCTTTACAGCTGGTCACCACTATTTCGAAAATCATAGCTGGTCACCACTATCACAAAAATTAGTAAAAGTTACTGTCCACTTGCCTTTGTTTACTATTTTACACGGAGAAACAGCACTATTTTACTATCCATTCATTTGCTAAAATGCAATTACTATTTAATCGGAACTGAACCCGGCATTGTTTCAGGACATCAAGGTTTTCGATCTGTAAGTTCTCTTTTTTTTTTTTTTCACTCTTTTATTTATTTCCTTTCACTTCGTCCTTGAATTGAAAAATCTACATATCAAATCGTCTCCAGTTTCTATTTAATTTTAATACAAGCTTAAGATTTACCAGTATATTTCCAACGGAATCCATGAGCACTCAAGGACCGTCAACGTCATCACCGTCTTCTTCTTTTTCAACCCCTCGACGGAAATTTGATGTCTTTCTCAGTTATAGAGGCGAGGACACCCGCAATAGTTTCGCGAGCCTTCTATATGCTGCCTTGAAACAGAAGGGCGTTTTGGCCTTTAAGTTTGGTGAAATAATTGAGAGAGGAAAAAGTATTTCACAAGAGATCTGGGAAGCAATAGAAGGATCGAGGTTTGCGATTGTCATTTTCTCAGAAAATTATGCATCTTCGTCATGGTGCTTGGATGAGCTTACAAGAATCAACGAATGCATTAATGACACGGGAATGACAGTTCTGCCGGTTTTTTATTACGTGGATCCATCTGATGTGCGGAGGCAAAGAGGAACTTTTGCACAAGCTTTTGCTCGGTACGAAGAACTGTTTAAACTGAATATTAAGAAGGTTCAAATGTGGAGAGCTGCTTTGTATGAAGTGGCGAGTCTGCGTGGTTGGCATATAAAAGATGGGTAATTTCCTAACAAATTTATTTTATGATGATATTTAAAAGAAAATTTTCTTTTTTAAATATCATGAGCTATATAAATAGCTAATATAATGTATCATGATATGAATGCATGGAAATATATTACAATAATTACATTAGTTTTTATTGGCTGAAATATTGTTTTCGGTTAGATAAAATTCATAAAGTGCATTTGGGCAATTTTGTTCACAAACCAATTGTTTAAAGAATTACAATGTTTACATAATTTTAAGAGGTAGTCAGGTAGAGCTGAGCTTCAAGGACTTTTGAACTGATATTTTTGCAGCTGCTCTGCTTCTCTCCATATTTTGCCTCTTTTTTTCTTTTTCTTTTTTGTCTTTTCCTTTTCCTTTTTCTTTCTTTCTTTGAGCTCTATAATTGGGAAGGCCACATATCTCGGGAAAGAATGGAAATTGTCCCCATGATTAAGTAATTAACAAAATTTGATGGATTTGTTTCAGTAAATATAATCATACAATTCTTATATGAATAGTTGAGTAGTTGTTTCCACGTTGCCTGAGCTAGTGAGTTCGTATTTGTTTGGCCAAGGAATATTTTAACCTGATATTTTTCTTCATCCCACAGATTTTATGACTGGTTCGGACCATCGCTTAATTATTGTTCTATCATCTTCACAGGAATTTTTCAAAATCAATCAAAAGCATTGTAGAAGAAATATCACAACATCTGAGTTCAAGTTTCACAAGCATTACTCGTAACTTCATTGGAATAGATTCTTCAATGAAAGAATTGTTCACTTTCTATTCAAATTTTAAGGACAATGTTTGCATGATAGGGATTTGCGGTATGGGGGGATCTGGAAAGACAACTCTTGCTAGAGTTTTCTATGAAAAGTTTCGCAGTTATTTTGAAGGTTCTTCTTTCATTGCTAATGTTATGGAATATTCCAAAAAATTTGATTTGCTTCATTTACAACAACTGCTTCTGGCAGATATTTTGGAGGAAAAAGATGCAGATATAAGGAATGTTTATCACGGAGTTAACATGATCAAGAAAAGGCTATGTCAAAAAAAAGTTCTAATTGTTCTAGATGATGTTAACAAATTGGACCAACTAGAAAATTTAGCTGGAGAGCGTGGTTGGTTTGGATTGGGGAGTTTGATCATCATAACAACTAGAGATAAACATTTGTTAGACCATCAGGGAGTACATAAAATATATAAGCCTAATCCATTAAACAGTGATGATGCTTTAAAACTTTTTTGTTTGAAAGCATTCAAAAAAGAGCAACCCGATGAAGGTTATATGCAACTATCCCAAGATGTTGTTTGCTATGCTAATGGCTATCCATTAGCTCTAATAACTTTCGGTTCCTTTTTGCTTGGAAGAACGATAGATATATGGGAAAGTGCATTCGACATATTCAAAAAAATTCCTAAAAGGGAAATATTTGACACACTTAAAGTAAGTTATGATGGCCTGGAGCAAATGTGGAAGGATATATTTCTAGATGTTGCATGTTTTTTTAGAGGGGAGATGAAAGATCAAGTAATAGAGATATTAGAGACTTGTGGTTTTGACGCAAAAATTGGAATACAAGTACTCATGGATAAATCTCTCCTAACCATAGAAAACGACACATTGCAGATGCATGATCTACTACAAGAAATGGGTAAGGAAATTGTACGTCAAGAATCACCTAAAGAGCCTGGCAAGCGCAGTAGGTTGTGGCTTCGTAAGGATTTGTTTCATGTATTGATGAACAAAACGGTAAGAACATTGGCAAGACAACATTTTATTGTAAGGGAAATAATGAATAAATACAGAACACAAGTTCATTCAAGAAATTAGTTCTTTAAGGAAAAAAAAAGCTAGCCAATATGTATGTAGTTACATAAGTACTTTATTCATGATATGCAGAATACAAAATTTCATCTAATTTCATGTTAATATGCTTACTATTTCTTGATTTTTGAAAATATAATGTGATTTTCACTATAAAAAAAAAAAAAATTCATCTTTCCTAAATCCTAATTTCTTACATTTTAAAAACATAATGTGATTGTGACATTGTTTATCTATTTGAATTGTAAAATTGCATGGTTTCTAGTTGCAATGTATAATTCTCAAATGAAAATAACACTTTTAATATATTAATAATAAAAAAATTAAATTGTTTCCAATTGCTCAATTTGGCATTTTTTCATCCTTCACCTTCTTGAATTTACCAATGGTCAAGAGGAGGTTATATATGTGAAAAACTCAGTATTGATATTATTTGCCTCTAACACTATAAAACTGAAAATTTCAAGTGTTCTTAACTTTTGCTGTGCAATTCACTAATCTTTGCTTTTGATTCTTAGGCATCAAAAAAAATTCAAGCCATAGTCCTAGGCAGACCTGGAGGGGATGAGGCATATCAGCACATTGAATCCTATTCTGAAGCTTTTTCAAAGATGTGTAATCTTAGATTGCTTATAATTAATAATGTGCACATCCTAAAAGGCCTCAATCATCTTTCTAACAAATTAAGACTTCTTGATTGGCATGGGTATTCTTCAAAATGTTTGCCTTCCAGATTCCAATCAAAAGAGCTTGTTGAACTTAAACTGCAGTTTAGCAAAATTGAATATCTTTGGAGAGGTGTAAAGGTGATTTTGTTCTTCTAACTGTCTTTTTATCACTTATTATTTATCTTTTCTTTGGGAGTTTCTTCAAATACACTCCCTTTGTAATTGAGCTTCATCCTTTTGTTAAGAAAAATTGTTATTATTTAAAAATTTTCTAATTAAAAAAGTTCAATGTTTAATGGAAGCTAATTATCCCTTCTTTTTTGGTTGAACAGTATTTGGACAAGTTAAAACTCATCAATCTTGGACATTCCTTTAACCTTATTAGGACACCTGACTTCACAGGGGTTCCAAGGCTTGAGAAACTATGTCTTAGCGGATGCATAAATTTGGTTGAGATCCACCCATCCATTGGACAACTCAGTAAGCTTACTGTTTTAAATTTGGAATTCTGCCGATCTCTTATCAATCTTCCAAGCAGCATGGATGGTTTAAGGTCTCTTGAAAAACTCAATCTTTCGGGATGCTCAAAACTTTCCAACCTGCCAGAAAACTTGGGGAAAATCAAATGCTTGAAGGAACTTGATTTAACTGGAACTGCTATTCGAGAAGTTGCCTCTTCCATTGATATGTCGTGGATGTGAAAAAGAAATTTTTAAGTCTAAGGCTTGATAGTGTTCATCACGAATTTGAAAATTCAGCTAGTAAAAGCTACCAAAATTATGAGAACCTATGATGACAGTAACATGGCAGAACATAGTGCAAGTTGGAGCTTTCCTGGGGCAACTGAACGAGGTAACAACTATCTCACACGTCCTTTTGGTTACAATTATTATCTTATTTTACTATATTTCCTTTGTAGCAGCAATATCTCATATTGCTTGTCTAGCATTTTGTGTAGATTTGGATTGTTTAGCTGTTGCATAGGCAATTTACTGGGTAGATTTTGTCTTGAAAGAGGTTAGCCATGATCCTCTTGAAAATAGAAAAGCTTTATTTAGTCTTCGTCACTTTCCTTGTGAATTACCACTGAGGGAGGTTTTGATGGTGTGAATAAACTGTTTTGTTTATTGGATGCAGGGGTGGAGGGAAGGAGGGGCAATTGCCCCCCTGCCTTCTCAAAAATTCTCAAATAGTGGTAATAATGTATTGTAGTGAAAGGTTATTTGCCCTTTGAGACGAAGAACAATCAACTTTTTACTTTGTTATATGTATTAGCTTGTCCACAAGAAGCCAATTTTTACATTCACTTGGGAACACTTACATTAAATAATCGATCCCACCTAATTTCTGCACATTACTTTGCCGAATAGGACTGGAAAAAAAAAAAAATATATATATATATATATATATATTGAATAGGACTCTGAAATTAAAAACCAGGCAGTTGGCCTCCTATTTACAACTTTTTCTCTCGTTATCAAGCTTTTCAATCTCAAACAGAGTTTTTGCTATGAACCCAAATTTTAACGAGGCGTAAATGCACTTTTAGTCCTTAGATTTTGATCTTATTTCTACTTTGGTCCTTAACATTTTCATTTCACCATATTTAGTTCTTAAATCAATTAGCGCGTGTCATATCAGTCCTTGACGTCAGCCAACTAACAGAAAAAGCTGACGTGGCTGACGGCACTATTAAAATAATAATAAAAAAAAATCTATTTCGGCATTAAAAAAATGCCGCATCAACATCTAAATTAAAAAAAAAATTATTAATTTTAACTAAATAAAAAAAAAAATAGATGAGAAAATTCCAATTCACATGATCATAAGCTTTCTCAACATCCAACTTGCAAATAACCTCTAGCACCTTTGTCTTTGTCCTACAATCCATACTTTCAAAAGCAATTAAAACAGAATTCAAAATTTGCCTACTTTTGACAATGACATTTTGGAGAATCCAAGATAAAACTATGCGCCACCCTTCACAAACAATTGGTCAAAACCTTAGATATAATCTTATACATTCCTCCCACCAAACTAATAGGATGAAAATCCTTCACTTTCACAGCATCAGCTTTCTTGGGAATGATGGCAAGGAGCAAAGCATTAAGACTCCTTTCAAACACAGCTTACTCATGGAAGTTATGAAAGACAATCATAATATCTAATTTCAAGATGCTCCACCAAAATTGAAAAAAAGCCATGGAGAAACCATCTGGATCTGGTGATTTATCTTTGTTGAACCCACTAACCACCCCAAACACCTCATGCTCCTCAAAAGGTCTATCCAACCACATAGCATTTTCCTCAGAAATTCTTTCAAATTTCACATCATCTAGTATAGAGCGATGAACGTCATTTTTAGAGTAAAGTTGTCTATAAAAACGAGAAATACACTCCGTAATGGAGCCCTAGTTGAAGGACATCACCCTATCCACCATAAGCATATTAATGGAATTAAACCTTCTATGAGAGTTGGCCATACAATGGAAGAATTTTGTGTTCCTATCTCCTTTTCTAGTGCAAAAAACTCTTGTTTTCTATCTCCAACAAATTTCTTCCAACTGTCATTTTATGTAATTTTCCACTAATTTTTTCTTTATCCAACTTTTCCTCCACTATAAGAATACGACTATCCTCAACAGTCTCCAACACTCGAAGATCACCCCACAACTTCTTCCCCTTTTCTTCTGCATCACCAAATTCCTCCACATTCCATCTCTTAAGATTAACCTTCAAAGCTGTCAACTTATTTACTAAAATAAAACTAGGAGCTCTATGAAAATGATAAGACTCCCACCAGGAAAGCATTCTTTCTACTAAACGCTCATCCTTCAGCTGCATATTCTTAAACCTAAAAGGCATCAATCCTCTATGAAAATTACCTCCCCTTAGAAGAATTGAAAAATGGTCTGATAACAACCTAGACAATCGTTTGCTGTCACAAGAAATCTATCCAACTTCGACCTTGAAACATCCTCATGGGAATTAGACCAAGTGAAATTTCCCCCTTCTAAGGGAATACCAATCAAACCGTGCCCAGAGATAAAATCAAAAAACTGAAAAACTGATGCATAGCCTCAGTAAAGAGACAGAGCCCAAGCATTCAAAGGGAAATCACACAACATTAAAATCACCTCCCACACACCTAGGCACATTCCACCAATTGCACAAACTAGATAGCTTCTCCCATAACAACCTTCTGTTTCTGTCAGAATTAGGCCCAACTCTAATAAATGGCCATTCAAATTGATCAACCACATTTTTAAATCTACAAGGAACAGAAAAACGACCTGCTGCTTCCTCCAAAATTTCCACAACCCTTCCGTCCCACATCACAAGCACTACTCCAGAAGCACCCATAGAACCTAAATAAATCCAGTACACATGCTGACCACCCCACAAACTACGGATAACTCATCTAGTTACAAGCTTCAATTTAGTTTCTTGAAAACAAATAATATCTGCTCTCTAATTCCTAATCAAATTTCTAACCTGAAGCCTTTTTTTTCCCTACTCATTCAAACCCCTCACGTTCCATCAAAGAATTTTCAAATTCATTGATCTACCACAACAACCCAATCCCTACTAACCCGTGTGCCTCTAGTTGAGTCAGTCTCACCACTCTAGGAACTCACCAAATTTTTAAGTTCCCAGTAACCTTTCTACCCCACCTTGACCATTTTCATTTGTAAACCTTCTTCACGCAACTCTTTTTTTTTCCTACCTTCTAGAGCTAAGAACAAACTCATAACATATTTTTCAAAATCCTATTATGACGTCCCCACAAATTTCCTGAAGGCTTTGATCCTATTGATTATTTATAGAGATAACTGACTGTTATCAATTTTTTTCAAACCCCCAACCTCTCATGGTTTTCTCTCAAACACCTCCATATGATTACTCTCAGACACCACAAGATTTTCTGTTGCCAATGGAACCATTACCAATGGCTCCCCATTACACTCAAAGGGCAAAATACCCTTATCAGACTCTCATCACTCAGACTTCAAACCCATATCAGCATAAGCAATATCCATTGCACCATCACACTTATCAGCTCAACTAGTAATTTGCCCATCAATATGAAAAAATTTGTACCTATGACAGCTTCACCCTCGGAGATTGAGTAATGCAACAATGACTCCAGATATCGGTATGGAGAAAGTGAAATAGCTATATGCCTCCCATCACGAAGCTCAAGCACCCAATCTTTAGAATTCCTCATACTTTTCCTAAATCACCAACATAATATCTAATTGATGGGCATTGGTTATCTAACCCATCATCGGAAACATGGTCAGGAGGCTCTGAACTATTAGTTGATGCTACTGAAACAACCTCACCCTCCTCTAAGTCTGCCCTGACAATGTCGCAGGTGCGAATAGTGTAGGGAAGCCACCTCCTTCACAATCGGACCAAAAGAAATCAGAACAGACTCACTAACTCTTCTAGCCTGAAGAAAACCCAAAGAAGAATTCCAGCTGCGTCAGAGCAAGACATGATACACTCGGCTGCGTTGAAACACTCTGGGGACACACCTCTGGTCTTTTATCAGAGTGTAGAATGTGGCTTTTGGGCTTAAAACAAGCACAGACTGTTTCGTACCTATAGGCTTGCAAACAACCTATTTGGGCTTCAACCCACTATCTTTAGGCAGTGAAGATAGTTTGGACTTCAGCCTGTTGTCTTTAGGCAGTACCGTAGTAGCTGGTTCGGTCCCAGTAGGATTAAAAGAGTATGAACCCACCTCACCAACTTTAGAAGAAATCACGCCCCGATTTCCTTCCTTCCCACTCTCAAAATGCAAATAAACACAGCGTATCTTTGGTACCACTACTTACAACTCACAAGACCATTAATAATGACAGATAACTTCTGCCCCGAATTGAGCCTTCACATTCTTAGACTTTTCTTCAAGGGACACATGATCTCCATCAAAAATGAGTAATGCTGTAAGTACAAACTTTTTTACAAAAGATTTTACAGACTATTGATGTGGTGAGTAGTAATTGGCAAATGAAAAAGTGATGTTAACGGTAAGTTTAGGTGAAAATCAATAAGAAGTTGGCCACATCAACAATTGGTAAAAATGTTATAAAATAATTTATGACTATAGCTTTACTCATCGAAAATTATCTTGTTTGAAATTTGAATTTTCAAGATTTTCTCCTTTCTCTTATTTCCTACCCCACCACCGTTCTTCCATGTTTTCTACATCACCACAATGACTGCCTTGGAGATACCTTTTTGGTTACCAAGGATGCCCTGTTGAATCGGAACTAGTGTCTTTCCCATGTGAATTCCAAAGCCTCTCCAACGACTCCCCAACTTCCCCTCTGGAGCTACTATGGATCCTTTATGTCTGCCTTTAAATAATTCAGATAGCATCAAAAGGGCGTTGGACCCCAATCACATAATGAAAACTTTGTCACCCTCCCTAATTGTTCTTGCAAACTAACCTAGAGATTGCTTAGAAATCAATTCATCAACATGTGTCAAAATTCTCATAGCACTCTCCTTTCTCATACAAACAGAGTGCAATGAATTACGACCTCACTCATAAATATATAACAAGTAAATGATTCCCCTCCTCTATAACAAACTCAAAAGTTTTCGATTCGATGAAAACAAATGTAGAACCCACCATTGGACAAAAAGAATGAACAAAATAAGAGGGAAACTGATAATAGCTTAAAAGTGCAATATTATATTAGTTTTGATAGGCATTATCACATCTATTTTGTGTTTATTCTCATACTTACACATAAATATGAGAGTTTGCAAGTTCTCTTTAAAACATACTCATTATGTGTATCTGTTGTAGGAGATTAGAATTAATGAGTTAAGCATGCAGACACGTAGTCAAGAGAATCCAATGGTGAAGATCAATTGAAAAATGGCTTTTGAAGAATTTAATGAGTCAAAGATGTGGAAACATAAAAGGAAAGAGAAATTCGTTTGATCTAAAGATGGGGAAAAAATCCTGACATGGGAATATTCTGACCAGTTTTGGTACTTTGGCCGTATCTTTTTACTCCGATGTCGGATTGACTAGATTCTTTTGACCAAGTAAAGAGGACTTGAAGATCTAAAATTTTGTAGTTTACCAAAACTTTAGAATTTGCCGTATGCAAGGCCAAAACTGACCAAAAAGTTGACTCATTGTTGAAAAACGAGAATTGACATTTTTTATTTTTATTTTTGGAGAGCATGTGTTTTAGGGTTTTGAATGTTATATATATAAAAGGGATACAAGGGCTGCCACATTTTTGGCAGCCAGGAAACCTTATTTTTCATTAATTTTTTAGAGTTTTTATTTTCTATCTAAGTTTAAGAACCTAAGTTAGGGTTAAGGGTGAATCTCCATTGTAGTAAGTTGTCCACTATTCAATCTAAGCATGTTTTTTTACGTTTTGATTATTGAAATCAATTGTTCTCTTTTCATAATTGTTTTGTTAGATTGATATTTAATTTCTAATTCTTTCAAATGTCTATTCTTAAATTTTCTTATTGTTAAAATAAAGTTTTATAATCTCTCTAATAAAATGTAATAATCTTATTAGATATTATTTTTGCCGTAATATTGCCTTTAGGGTAATATTGCCTTTAGGGTATGCGATGTTTTTGAGTTTTTTTTGCAAAGTTATTATTTTTTCTAAACTAAATTGTTGGAATAATAGATGAATATAATCAACCAAAGGGAGTTTTATTAATAAAGCTTATTTCAAAATCTTCCAATTAGATAGTTTATGTGTTTACTAACCCGATTGTGTACTAAATTGGATTGGTAATGGATACTTAACAATATTGGTGGACAAATCCTAATGATCTAGTGATTTTAATTATTGAATTTTACCAAACTTTCTTTGTCCTAGCTTCAATCATATTTTTCTATATATTATTAATGCTTTTGACATGTTCTTTGTTACCTTTTCTTGGTGGAACAACCACCTTAGCTACACGACAATTTCCGTTATAAAATTGAATGACATTAGAAACAAACGCTCTTAAAAAACTATGATGGACAAAACAATCTATGGTTTATTCGAGGTAGCTAGGCCTCATAGATTATATAGAATATTTCTTGTCAGAACAATTACCTATAATGAGCTAAATTGATCCAAGCTCTTGTATGATGTTCATAGTTTTGAGAATAGTCAGCCTGGGCCACCAGTAATAACAATTTCGGCAAAGAGCCCTTAGCTCAATGGCATAGCTTGCTTTTCTCTATTAAGAGAACCAATTTCAAAATATCTGTGATACTTTAACTTGATGTACAGGTGGAAGTATTACAATGGCTTCACCATCTCAAAATAATAGATATTCCACACTTCACAAATATCTGGGCACTCCCATGGTGCATGAAGAACAGATTCAGAAGCTAATGAACATATGCTGCAGATATCCGTCTCCAAAACTTTTCGTTTCTTGAGTCCTTATTCTTTAGTAGGTAGAGCTTCGGAACAAGCTTGCCAAATAAAAGTGTTTTAACTTTATTTGGCACTTTAAGCTTCCAAACTCGAGACCAAAAAGATTTTAAACTATAATTTTCAGAGATTGATGCTTCACCCCGCTGATCTTCCTCAAATAACAGCTGGTATCCAGTCTTAACGGAATAAACACCATTTCTACTTCGAGGCTAAATGATAAAATCTGTTTGGTTAGTAGTACAGAGAGGTAGAGCTTTTATTCTTTGGGCTTCAAATGGGAGAAAATTCTGATCTATAGCTTACCATTCCTCCCCTTACGTCAGAATCAAATAATCAGGGACGGAGGGAGACTTAGACAAAGGGGCAATGGCCTCTCCTGTTTTTTTTTTTTTTTTTTTTTACATAGGTATTAATTTTAGCAATTTTGTTCTATAAAATTATATTTTGCCTTTCTTAACAATATCATTTATTCTTTTAAGAGTACTACTATAGCCACAAATTTTTCTATAACATTTTCACAAACTGTTGAGTTAGTAAATTTTTATTAATTTGCATATAAGCTCATCACTTATACTAACAATTTGTAATAATCACTCTCTATATTAAAGTTAGATCTAAAATCTAAAACAAAATAAAAAGTCCCAAAAAATTACCCAACAGCAAAAATTACTAACAGTAAAGCTAAAAACAATTAAGTCTAATCCACCAATTTTATCCAAAACAAATAAGTTGGCCCTTTACAAAATTTTAAACAAGATAATTTTGTCCATATCTAGATGCACACATAAAAAATAAATAAATAAATTAATAAAAAAACCATTAGCTATTAAGCAACATACCCAGAGGCTAGATTGTAACACACAATCAATAGCAAAGTTGTCTCCTAACTCTTAAGTCCTTGGCTCCGGCCCTGCAAATAATATATCAATTGTTGTGGCATCTCATGTAGAAAGCACTCTTGATGTATAAGTTTCAAGTATCCAATTATCTTCATAGACTTGTATATTTTTTCCATCCCCAACTCTACACAACATTTTTGATAAGATTACTTTCCTAGCTTTTAGTGCTTGTTTGGTGTATATGTTCAAACTCATGTTTTTAGTTTTTAAATAATATTACACGTATTTCTACACACTTTTTAACTTACACGTATTTCAAAAAAATTGAAACTATTATTTAAACACAAGTACCAAATAGACTCTAAAATACTTTGCCAACTCAAGATGAAATTTTTAAATGAAGCAAACTTCAAGTATGCCAAGTAACATTTTTAAATTACTGTTGAGAAAAGTAATTTCAGGTCATAGCGGCTTTACTGCAATTGCCAAAAACAAAACATAAAAATCCATCCATGATACTAATGTCCCATTTGGTATAGTTTATAATACTAATGTCCCATTCAGTATAGTTTATAATACCAATGTCCCATTTGTTATAGTAGTCTAACAATATATTTTTATTTCAGATTTTAAACAACATTACATGCATCTTTATATACTCTTTCAGTCACACATATTTCAAAAAAATATAAATGATGTTTACCAATCAGCCCCTCAGTTACCAAAAATACTAGTATTACTTGTAAAAAAAAAAAAAAATACTAGTATTACAGGGGTAATTATTTGTATGAGCTTAAAATAAGAAAATAAAAAAGAATTTTAAAAGGTGCTTTATAGCTGGTCACCACCATCACGAAAATCAGTAAAAATTACTGTCCACTTGCCTTTGTTGACTAGGTCTTTTTTTGTTTGGTCTTGCGGATGAGATGAGCGATGACTTGACTTAATAAATAACAGGCCGTGAAATTGTGGATGAATTCCTCCGATCTGCTATTCCTCTACCTTTTCTGTCTCTCTCTAATACACGGAGAAAGAACACTAACTGTCTATTCATTTACTAAAAAGCAATTACTATTTAATAGGAACTGAATCCGGCATTGTTTCAGGACATCAAGCTTTTCGATCTGTAAGTACCCTTTTTTCACTCATATTCGTCTTCTTTATTTCTTTTCTTTCCCCTCATCCTTGAAATGAAAAATCTAAATATCAAATCGTCTGTACTTTTTTGTTTTGTTTATCTGTATTATAGTTCAAGATTTACAAGTATGCGTCCAATGGATTCCATGAGCACTGACAGAGGGTCAACCTCATCACCGTCTACTACTTCTTCAACACCTCGGTGGAAATTCGATGTCTTTATTAGTTTTAGAGCTGAGGACACCCTTGCTGATTTTACGGACCATCTATATGAAGCTTTGAAACAGAAGGGCATTTTGACCTTTTGGGATGATAATAGAAGAGGAGAATCTACTTCACCGGAGATCTTGAAAGCAGTGGAAGAATCGAGGTTTGCTATCGTCGTTTTCTCAAGAAACTATGCATCTTCGACACGGTGCTTGGATGAGCTTTTAAAAATCAACGGATGCATTAATGACACGGGGATGACAGTTCTGCCGGTTTTTTATGAAGTGAATCCATCTGATGTGCGTAAGCAAACAGGATCTATTGCACGTTATTTTGCTGAGCACGAAGAACGGTTTAAGGACGATATTGAAAAGGTTCAAATGTGGAGACATGCTTTGTGTGAAGTGGCGAATCTGTCTGGTTGGGTTGCTACTAGAGATAGGTAATTTCCTAAGAAATGTATTTTATGTTGATATTTAAATGAAAATTTTCTTGAAGTATATGGAGTAGCATGATATGAATGCATGGATTGAAATATTAAAGCAAATACTTTAGTGTTTATTGGTTGAGATATTGTTTTAGGTTAGATAAAATTCTTAAAGATGGGTGTTTAAGTGGAAATACACAAAAAGATAGAAATTCAAAATGAAGAAATTCACATAAAGGTGCGGGTAGCCCCTATTGATAAAAAATATGAGGGAGGGTCACTTAAGATGATGAAAAGATGAGGGAATGTCGCTTAAGATGGTTCGGTCATGTTCAAAGGAGTGTGACCCATGCACTAATAAGAAAGATTGGGTTGATGCAACATACAAGTTGAGGGAATAAGAAAAGGTAGAGAAAGACCAAAAATTACATTTGTAGAACTAATTAAAAAGGACATTTCAATTGAGGGTTTGTTTCGCATCAACTTATTTAGCTTTGTGCTGAAAATGTATTAAAGGATATTTGTATTTTGAAATTGCGAGAAAAAGTGAGTTTTTAAATAGTTGTACATAAAAGCTAAAGCTAAAAATTAAAAACACATGAAGTAACAGAGAGTATGGCTTTAGATAGAATAGAATTCTTTAAGTGCATTTTGAGAATTTTATTCACAAACCACTTGTTTACAGAACTAAAATGTTTACATAATTTTAAGAGGTAGAGCTTTACGGAGTTTATAATTGATATTAGTCCTCAAATGAAAATTCAAAAAACCCTTCTTATATTGGTAGTTGACAAAATTTGATGGATTTGTTTCAGGAAATATAATCATACAGTTACAGTTCTTATATGGGTAGTTGAGTATTTCTATCCACGTTTCCTGAGCCAATTAGTTCGTTTTTGTTTGTGCAAGAAGTATTATTGCCCAATATTTTTCTTCATCCCCAAGGTTTTATGATTGGTTTGGACCATAACTTAATTATTGTTCTATCATCTTTGCAGTAATATGTCAGAATTAATCAAAAGCATTGTGGAACAGATATCACAAAATCTGAGTTCAAGTATCTCAAGCATTACCTATGACTTGGTAGGAATGGATTCTTCAGTGCAAGAATTGATCACTGCATATTTAAACAATAGGAACAATGTTTTCATGATAGGGATTTGTGGTATGGGGGGATCTGGAAAGACAACTCTTGCTAGAGTGTTCTATGAAAGGCTTCGTAGTTCTTTTGAAGGTTCTTCCTTTATTGCTAACGTTAGGGAATATTCAAAAAAAATTGATTTGCTTCAGTTACAACAGCTGCTTCTAGCAGATATTTTGGAGGAAAGAAATATAGCGATAAGGACTGTTTATCATGGAATTGACATGATCAAGAGAAGGCTATGTCATAAAAAAGTTCTAATTGTTCTTGATGATGTTAATAAACTGGACCAACTAGAAAATTTGGCTGGAGAGCATGGCTGGTTCGGATTGGGGAGTTTGATCATCATAACAACTAGAGATGAACATCTATTGTTCCAACATGGAGTGCATGAAATACATAAGCCTAATGCATTATCCAGTGATGATGCTTTAAAACTTTTTTGTTTGAAAGCCTTCAAAGATGAAAAACCCAAAGAAGATTATATGCAACTCTCCCTGGATGTAGTACGCTATGCTAATGGCCATCCATTAGCTCTTGTAACTTTCGGTTCCTTTTTGTTTGGAAGAACAGTGGATGTATGGCAAAGTGCATTGGATAGGTATAAAAAAAATCCTAAAAGAGAAATATTTGACTCACTAAAAGTAAGTTATGACGGGTTAGAGGAAATGTGGAAGGATATATTTCTAGATGTTGCATGTTTCTTTAGAGGGAAGATGAGAGATCAAGTAATAGAGATATTAGAGGCTTGTGGTTTTCATGCAAGACTCGGAATACAAGTTCTCAAGGAAAAATCTCTCCTAACCATAGAAAACGACACATTGCAGATGCATGATCTAGTGCAAGAAATGGGTATGGAAATTGTCCGTCAAGAATCACCTGAAGAGCCAGGGGAGCGTAGTAGGTTGTGGCTTCGTAAGGATTTGTTTCATGTATTGATGAACAATACGGTAAGAACATTGGCAAAACAAAATTTTATTTCAATGGTAATATTGAATAGATACGTAACACAATTTCATTCAAGAAATTAGTTCTTTAAGGGAAAAAAATATCCAATATATATGTAGTTACCTAAGTACTTAATTTATAAAATATAGAATACAAAATTTTATTTAATTTCATGTTAATATGCTGATTATTTCTTGTGTTAATGTGATTGTCACTTAAAAAAAAATGTCATCGTTCATGATTTCTTCCATTTTGAAAACACAATGTGATTGTGACATTGTTTATTTATTTGAATTGTAGAATTGCATCCTTTCTAGTTGCAATGTATGATTCTCAAATGAAAATATCAATTTTAATATATGAATAAAACTTATATAGAAATTAAATTGCTTCTAAGGGCTCGATTAGGCAATTTCTCATCCTTCACCATGATGGATTTACCAATGGTCGAGGAGATTACATATGTGGAAAACTTAGTATGGATATTATTTGCCTCCTCTAACACTGTATAAAACTGAAAATTTATAGTATTCTTAACTTTTGTTGTGCAATTCACTGGTCCTTTGTTTTTGTTTCTCAGGCAAAAACAGCAATTCAAGCCATAGTCCTAGACTTATCTGGAGGGGATGAGGCATATCAGCCCATTGGATCGTATTCTCAAGGTTTTTCAAAGATGTGTAATCTTAGATTGCTCATAATTAATAATGTGCACATCCCGAATGGTCTCAATCATCTTTCTAATAAATTAAAACTTCTTGAATGGTGTGGGTATTCTTCAAAATGTTTGCCATCTAGATTCCAATCAAAAGAGCTTGTTGAACTTAGACTGCGGTTTAGCAAAATTGAATATCTTTGGAGAGGTGTAAAGGTGATTTTGTTTTTCTAGCCGTCTTTTATTACTTATTATTTCTCTTTTCTTTAGGAGTCACTTCAAATACACTTTCTTTGTGTTGCTTCATCCTTTCTTCAATAAAAATTGTTTTAATATTAAAAAAAAAAAAAAAATCAATAATGGAAGCTAATTATCCTTTTTTTTTTTGGTTGACAGTATTTAGACAAGTTAAAAGTCATCAATCTTGAATATTCCATAGACCTTACTAGGACACCTGACTTCACAGGGGTTCCGAGACTTGAGAAAATATGTCTTCGAGGTTGCAAAAGTTTGGTTGAGATCCACCCATCTATTGGACAGCTTAGTAAGCTTACTGTTTTAAATTTGGAATTCTGCCAATCTCTTATCAATCTTCCAAGCAGCAGAGATAGTCTAAGGTCACTTGAAACACTCATTCTTTTGGGATGCTCAAAACTTGCCAACTTGCCTGAGAACTTGGGGCAAATCAAAAGTTTGAAGGAACTTAATTTCACTGGAACTGCTATTAGAGAAGTTCCATCTTCCATTAGTTTCTTGATATGTCGTGGATGTGAAAAGCAATTTTTTAAGTCAAGGCTTGATAGTGTTTTCTGTGTTCGCTCGTTAAAATCTTTATCACTATCTACAAACAAGCTTGTCTTTACCCTACCCACAAACATCAGTCAACTTCAGAAATTGGAATCTCTTGATTTGAGCAACTGCATTCAACTTCAATCATTGCCAGAGTTTCCGTCAAATTTGATATATATAAATGCTAAAGGTTGTTCTTCCCTGGAACTGTCACCAGCACTGCTCAGTGTGAGCAATTTGTCACAACCATCAATTTCATTTTTTAATTGCTGCAAGTTGGTTGAGTATAATGAGGGCGGTGATGGTCTGGCATTTGCAATGTTGAAACATTACCTACAGGTAATCTGCCCTCCGTCTCTCTCTCTCTCTCTCTCTCTCTCTCTCATTGTTAAACAATATGTTTTTTTCTTTTTTTATACAGAGACTCATTTATCCAAAAACTGGATTATATGAAACTTCTACCAAAAGGAAAGATAAGTCTAGAGCTGCGTTCCAGATAAATATTCCTGGATTGGATGTTCCAGAGTGGTTAACTCATCGAAGTATTGGGCACTCAATATTGTTAGAGCAGCCTCTGAATTGGTCTAATAGTAGGTGGATGGGAATTTCTTTGTGTGCTCTTTTCAGAATAAATTGCTGTGGGTATTCGAGCGAAAGATATAGTCTTAAAGGTCATGTGAAAGCCTATGGTGATATGCCTCACGATACTTATAAAGTTATTAAAGAGACATCCTCTGAAGTTGTTATTTGGGAGACATCCTTTGAAGTTGCTATTAGGGAAACATCCTTTGATTGTAATGTGTGTCACCTTTGGCTATTGTATTGGTCTCGTGATGATTTGCTAGGTGAAGATTGGAATGATCATGAATGCAGTCAGATTAATGTTGTATTTGACAGCAATAGCCCAAGTGTGGAGGTGATCAAATGTGCAGTCCGTTTGATATACGAGCAGGATGTGGAAGAGTTTATTTAAAAAATTGCACAATGCTGCAGTAGGTGCGTTATTGCTTCCAAGGGTTTGAATTGTGTTCGTCATAAATTTGAAAATTCAACCGTAGTAAAAGCTACCAAAATTATGAGAACCTATGAAGACAATAATGAGGCAGGACGTAGTGCAAGATGGAGCTTTCCTGAGGAAACTGAAAGCGGTAACAACCATTCGGACTGAGCAATGGACCCGATCCAATATCACTCCTAACAACCCTCTCATACATCCTTCCTGTTACAAGTATTTTCTTTATAGCTGTAATTTCCCAGATTGCTTGTCTAGATTTTTGTGTAGATTTGGATTGTTTAGGTGTTGCTTAGGCATGTACTGGGTAGGTTTTTTCTTCATAAACAAATACGAGAAATCTCAATTGTGAATTGTTATAATAGGGTATTGCATGATTGTGGCCAACACTCTCCTCAAGTCCTGACAAATTGAATTACAGATTCACAGTTAACCTGGTAACATTGTGGACTGCAAGCAATCCAAATCACCCTTTACTTCGGTATTCTTGAAAATTAACCGTAGATTTTGTCGCGAGTTCAATGCCAGTTGTCTAAAGAACTTGATTTTGCAGCCTCCACATCATCATTTGTTACAAGAAGCCTACTAACTAGTGAAAGCTTAGGTAATTAATGCCTATGGATTACACAAGTCTTGACAAGTATGTTAGAGACTTAAATGAGTAAATAGTGTGGATTTGTGTGTACCGCTGGTTTTGTCATGAGCAATCAAATTCCAATATTTTCTATTTTTTGGCCCGACCTCAAGCGAACTCACAGGCCAAAACAAATCAAAGGTAATTAAGAGGAAAAAGGATCAAAATAGTTCAGTTTCTTTCAAAATCCTTCCCAAGATATGCAACACTAGCAACAAATGTGGGTTCAGCACAGCTAGGACCTACGAATTCCAAGAGTCCAACCTAAGTATCACTACGCGTTGATGTTGGGGTCGTGTGGCTTGTATTGCCAAGCCCAAGTCAACATAAGATGATAGAATTCCAATTGTAATAGGAATCTCATCTAGCCGACTTAACATATATATCCATATATATGATAAGAGATGAATTCCAAAAGACCTAGTACCGTATAAGAAGAAAAATAAGAAGAGAAGTATAGCTGTATCAGAGAAAAAGTTGTGGCTTATTCAGTCTCGTGTTTTTCTTGTGAGAGAGAGAGCTAAGGTGTAATTGGGATTTGGATAAGGGTTGTTAATGGGCCGGGTCAGCATTTTTACTTGGCCTATGGGCACAATGGGCTGGACATAATGAGCTATTAATTAGTTAACGGATCAAGTCGGGTTGGGCCGAAAGAGAAAACCTCAGCCTATGACCCTACCCATGGGCAATACTCGTTTTATCTTTAGCAAGTTAGGCTATCGGGTTAGGCCTAATGGGCTACTCATGGGTTTGTGTTAGCATATTATTTTATTATTTTTATAAGAAAAGAATCAATTTTTTATAAAGGGATAATCAATCAATTTTTTAAAAAGAAAGAATTAAAGAATTTAATACTTAATTACAAATTTTTTTACAGTAAAATCTATTTAATTTTTTGTTTTGTTGATGGAACCCTATTTAATTTTTTTATTTATTAAGGTTTTAAATAGATTTTTATTTTTATCTTTAGTAAAAAAAAAATGTCAAATGGTTAATTTAAATTTGCTAGACTACTAGAAAATATATATATATATATATATACATATATATATGTAGGGGCTCCTTTTTCGGAGGTGGGCCCCCGACAATGAATTTGTAGAGAGTGGGGCAAAGGGTTTGGCTCCGGCCGGCCCCTCGCCGGTCTTCCTTGGGCTTTTCACCTATTACTCTTCGCCTGGGGTTGCTCCTCGGCTAGCGTCCGAGGAGGCCCCCCTTCACAAGGGGGTTCTTTGCCTTATATACGCCCTTTTGCTCGATCCTGGCCTTACAGCTGTTGGCCATCCGGGCTACTAGTTCAGGACTTGTCCCATCAGACAGGTTCTTAACCATACTGGGGGTTGCTGCTTCCAAAGTTTCTCAGTGAAGGGTCTTGTCATCATTAATGTAGCCTGGAGGGTCAGGCAGAATCGTTAAGTGTGGATGTGACCACCTATTCTGGGTTTCCTCCCTACCTGGATTAGACTAGGTGTGCCGAGGAAGGGTGTGTCCTCGGATTGGCTCTGAGAAGAGCTAAAACCCTTAGGCCGACCATCTGGGGTGATTGCCCTCCTCGGCTTGGGCCTTGGGCCAGCCTAAAGGTGGGCCGGGGGTTCTGGGCCCTCGGGCCCCACAATAGCCCCTCGAAACCCTGCTGCACGTCTCCTCGGACGGGGAGGAGGGTTTTGCAAACCTCGGCCCCCATGTTCCAAAAGGCCTTCAGCCGGCTGGTTCTTCCTTGAGTGGCTGGATAGACCCTTAGGCTCTTCAATAGGTAGTTAGTTTCTCCACAGGGATAGGTCTTTGGACCGAGCATCGTAAATAGCTAGCTCCCCGTAGGCTTGAGTCCGTAGACCAGGCAAGACCTAGGTCCAGTTGCTGCTTTAAGTACGAGTGGCCCGCTCCCCGTAGGCTTGAGTCCGAGGACCATGCAAGACCTAGGTACAATTGCTGCCATCGTTTCCAAGTGGCTAGCTCCCCATAAGCTTGAGTCCGTAGACCATGCAAGACCTAGGTACAGTTGCTGCCTTAAGTACGAGTGGCCAGCTCCCCGTAGGCTTGAGTCCGAGGACCATGCAAGTCCTAGGTACAATTGCTGCCATCGTTTCCAAGCGGCTAGCTCCCCATAGGCTTGAGTCCGTAGACCATGCAAGACCTAGGTACAGTTGCTGCCTTAAGTACGAGTGGCCAGCTCCCCGTAGGCTTGAGTCCGAGGACCATGCAAGTCCTAGGTACAATTGCTGCCATCGTTTCCAAGCGGCTAGCTCCCCATAGGCTTGAGTTCATAGACCATGCAAGACCTAGGTACAGTTGCTGCCTTAAGTACGAGTGGCCAGCTCCCCGTAGGCTTGAGTCCGAGGACCATGCAAGTCCTAGGTACAGTTGCTGCCATCGTTTCCAAGCGGTTAGCTCCCCATAGGCTTGAGTCCGTAGACCATGCAAGACCTAGGTACAGTTGCTGCCTTAAGTACGAGTGGCCAGCTCCCCGTAGGCTTGAGTCCGAGGACCATGCAAGTCCTAGGTACAGTTGCTGCCATCGTTTCCAAGCGGCTAGCTCCCCATAGGCTTGAGTCCGTAGACCATGCAAGACCTAGGTACAGTTGCTGCCTTAAGTACGAGTGGCCAGCTCCCCGTAGGCTTGAGTCCGAGGACCATGCAAGTCCTAGGTACAGTTGCTGCCATCGTTTCCAAGTGGCTAGCTCCCCATAGGCTTGAGTCCGTAGACCATGCAAGACCTAGGTACAGTTGCTGCCTTAAGTACGAGTGGCCAGCTCCCCGTAGGCTTGAGTCCGAGGACCATGCAAGTCCTAGGTACAGTTGCTGCCATCGTTTCCAAGTGGGCCCCGAGCATGAGGACACAGTGTTCACCTCTTTGGGCAACTCAGTCTCACGTCGGGTAGAAGTCCCTCCCCCTAGCCCCTTGCAGGCTGCTGGAGCATGAGTCATTGTACCACTACTGCACAGTTGCCTCCAATAGGAGTTTGTCCTCAGATCCGAGGACTTTGTTTTTGGTGCGAGGACATCCACGGGTCTTTTCCTGTGAGCTGTTTTTCCTCGGGTCGGATTGTGACTTCGCACGCGGGGCTGATCTTGCTTCTGGTTCGCATTCCTCATCTTTCTGGTCTACGAGGCACCGCTTGGCCTTCCGCGCTCCCTGTTTGACGCTTCGGTGCCCGTAACGCGCCTCCATTAATACCCTCGTGAATTAACACTCATCAAGCAGCTGGCAATCCCCTTGGAATTGGGTGGGAATTAATTCCCTTTGACAATTCCCCCTTCGAATTCCACGCGGCTCAACTCCCACTGGTTTTCGCCCTCCATAAAAGGCGTTCTGGGGGGGGTGTTTCTCCTCATTCCATGAATTCTCACCCACGAACAGACATATACACTTTCACCTTCCTGAGTCCCTTTGATACCGCCACCAAGGTTGTGACCGCAGTTAGGAGACCTGGATTTAAGGGCCGCTGTGGCCGCAGCCCCCACTGGGCTGTCGGCGCGGCAGAGTTTAGGCGTAACACTGGCAGGGCCTCGTATGGTGGCCAGGGGGGACGTCATTGAAGTACCTAACGCCCCTCCGCAGAGCGCACCTCCGACGAAGGAGGCACGCGAACTCTCGTCACGGCTGGTGCCCGAGTATTGCCGTCTCCGACGGTCAGTGCTCATGCAGTTTGGAGAGGGTCGAGGAAGCATCACGAGGGAAGGTGTTCCGGGGTCTCGGGGTCGGCTCCTCACTTTGTTCAAGCTTTGGTTTGAAGGTGAGCCAGCCCCCAGCCCCCCTTCCCGTGCTTTTACTGTCAAGTTCTCCCATTCTCTTGACGCCAATAAAAGCACGGGTTGACACTTCCCTCATTCCTGATATTAATTCTTTGCGAGCCTCTTGCCCGGCCAGTTCCAAGACCGGTCCGCCTGGGCCTCTGATTGTAGGATTAGTTGGTAGGATTTTTTGTAAAACACGCCTGTCTGAGCCTCTGATTGTATTTGTAACTTTTTTTTTGAGATTGTAAAGATTATTGTATTTGTAATCTTCTTCTGAAATAATAAAGAATTTTTCTTTTACTTGTTGTTGAGTTTCCTTTTCGCACTGCAATTCTTCTCTACTTCTCTTCTTCTTTCTTTCTCTTCTTCTCTTTTTTTTTTTTTTTTTTGCACCGCCAACTTTCGAGTAATAACTGCTTTAGAACGACCGCCAGTTGCACCGGCCGGCGCTCTAACCCTTCCCATAGACGGCGCCAATTGTAGGGGCTCCTTTTTCGGAGGTGGGCCCCCGACAATGAATTTGTAGAGAGTGGGGCAAAGGGTTTGGCTCCGGCCGGCCCCTCGCCGGTTTTCCTTGGGCTTTTCACCTATTACTCTTCGCTTGGGGTTGCTCTTCGGCTGGCGTCCGAGGAGGCCCCCCTTCACAAGGGGGGTTCTTTGCCTTATATACGCCCTTTTGCTCGATCCTGGCCTTACAGCTGTTGGTCATCCGGGCTACTGGTTCAGGACTTGTCCCATCAGACAGGTTCCTCACCATACTGGGGGTTACTGCCTCCAAGGTTTCTCAGTGAAGGGTCTTGTCATCATTAATGTAGCCTGGAGGGTCAGGCAGAATCGTTAAATGTGGATGTGACCACCTATTCTGGGTTTCCCCCCTACCTGGATTAGACTAGGTGTGCCGAGGAAGGGTGTGTCCTCGGATTGGCTCTGAGAAGAGCTAAAACCCTTAGGCCGACCATCTGGGGTGATTGCCCTCCTCGGCTTGGGCCTTGGGCCAGCCTAAAGGTGGGCCGGGGGTTCTGGGCCCTTGGGCCCCACAATATATATTTAGTAAACTAAGTTTAGCACAATTACTTTAAGTATCTTAGTGGTTCAGGGAGCTCTTTTAAGAAATTCCTCTATAATATCTCAAGATCAATTCTTCATACACTTCATATATATTTTTGTTATAAATTATGAATTATTGGGCTAGGCAACGGGTTGGGCTATTGGGCTAGCCCACCGAGTATTCATAGGCATAAAAACTAGCCCACGGTTTGACCCATTGGGCTAGTGGGCTACCCATGAGCCTCAATAACAACGGGCCAGGCCGCCCATTAGCCTAGTGGGCTGCCGGATTTTTGGGCCGAGTTATGGGCCGTGGGGTATTTGATGACTCTTAGATTTAGGTTTCTTGAGAATGTTCTTGTGCACTATTGTATCACTCTATTTTTATAGTGAAATTTCTCCATTGTTGTCATAGAGGTAGGCAGTTTGTCGAATCACATAAATTCTTGTGATCTTTGTGTGTGCTTATTATATAATTTTCACTTATTTACTGTTATTGATTTGAGTCTTAGAGTGCTATTTGCACAACAAGTAGTATCGGAGCCAGGTTAAGATTCAATCATTCGAATACAGTAAAGATGTTAAGCACAAAATACAGTAAAGATGTTAAGCACAAAATATGACGTAGAGAAGTTTTGTAGTAAGAGAAATTTTTCCCTTTGGCAAAGGTTGATAAAGGATCTCTTAATTCCATAATAAGTTCATAAGGCCTTGCTTGGGAAGGAGAAGAAACTGAAAACGATGAAGGATGTAGAATGGGTAGACATTTGTTCAAAACGAGCAACAATGTAATACGCATGTCCACTGCAAAAAGATCATTTATGAACCCAACACTATGTACAAAATGATCATTTATGAATCCATCACTATCACCAAAAGCTTTTATAGTTGATTATGTACAAATAAAATTTCTATATTAATCTTGTTACTTCTCTTGTTCAGAATTATCCGAAACCAACTTGTTTTACCATACTCAAGGTGAGTCTCCACTTGAATAAACTCTTAAGGACTGTGGAGTAACTCCTCAAGAATATTTACTCTAAAGCTTTGTGGTAGTAATATCTCAGGTGTTAATCCAATTACTTTATATGTTTTATACTGTTTAGACTCCAAACAGCTTTTATTCTTACTTTCCATGATGTCTATTGAAGATAATAATGGACTGCTTTCAAAGGCCATGACTCAAAGCCACCTAAAAAATCAAACACTATTGGTGTAAGAATAATTTTTCAAATTACCACACACATGGTTGTATACTTAAGCAATCTATACTCCCACTTTCTCATCTTCATGTTTTACAACAAAATAATCAATCTAAACCTCATCTTCTTCTCTATTTGCACATCCCACAACCCCAAAATTGGTATCTTTCCACAAGGTTTCCTCCGCTGGGGCTCGGTGGTCTCTCCCCATGGAGTGGTTTAAAACATCTGGGTTGTTAAATATTAGCTCTGATACCATGTTAAATGGACAATATTATCAAACGTAATGTGTTATACCATGTTGTGTATGCGAGAGTGGATGCGGAAGGAAAAAGCATAGAATAGGAACACTGAGAACACGAGGGTTACGTGATTCAGCCTTAACGGCCTACATCTACGGAGGAATCCCTTAAGGGCTACACCTTTATTGTATAAGAGTGTAGTACAAAACCTGTGTTACAATGAACCCTAACATGAGTATATATAGGCGACTAAACCCTAGACTACTAGTACAAGCAGGAATGGGCTTGGGCCTATTACATTGGGCTAATATGTCTAATATATATCTCTAACACCCTCCCTCAAACTCAATGTGGAAGCTTGATGAAGGCTTAAGATTGGATAAGTACGAGAAGATCACTTGGAGATGTCTTGAAGAATGCCTTTGAAGAAACCACAATGAAGAATGTGCCAATTGATCGATTTCGGAGCTTTAAATGAAGAAACAGAGTCCAAAATTGGAATCTACGCAAAAAAACTGAGCAAGATAGGCCCTTTCGAAAATTTTGACTTTTGGTCAAAGGTCAACGAGTCCTTGTCCAAGTCAACGGTCAGTGCTCACGGTCAGATCTGGGTGGTCCGGGTTGGGTCGGTCCGGGTTAACGGTCAGCTAGGTGACGTGGTGCTGACGAGGCGACACTACTGATATGGCTGATGACGTGTCTAGGGCTGACGTGGACGTGCTGCTGATTTGGATTAATGACGTCATCCGATGACGTCATCATGGTTTTCGACGCGTGTATGGCACATGCTTCTGTTACAAGCGCGTGGGAACGACGGCGATGATCCAGGAGGCGTGTGAGAGTGTGTGATGTCTCGGTTGGGGACCAGATTTTTGAGGGTCGTAGATCGGCAAAGGAGAAGGCCGATATGGTGGCGCGTGTGGCCTATGGATGAGCTGCACTTGATTAAATCTTGGTGGCGCGTGTGGGAGGTACCGAAGATGTTGGCGGTGCGTGGTGGCGCGTGAAGCTTCCTTTGGTGGCCGAGTTCCTGGGTTTTGGTCGCGGGAGGTCGTGGATCACGTCTGTGGTGTTGGTTTCATCAGGTGAAGCTTGGATTTGCACAAATCTGAGAAGTTTAGTCATGACTTTTCTTGAGTTTATGGATCTTGGACACAGAACTGAGCAACGGTGGCTGCGAGATGCCATGGAGTCTAAATCCAGCAGAGAAGCATGTGTGACTTCTGATGGTGGTGTGCACATGAGAATCTTCTTTGATTGTTAGAGATTTTGTTTGATGCCAAGAAGGGAGTTTGGCTCTGATACCATGTTAAATATTAGCTCTGATACCATGTTAAATGGACAATATTATCAAACGTAATGTGTTATACCATGTTGTGTATGCGAGAGTGGATACGGAAGGAGAAAGCATAGAATAGGAACACTGAGAACACGAGGGTTACGTGGTTCAACCTTAACGGCCTACATCTATGGAGGAATTCCTTAAGGGCTACACCTATATTGTATAAGAGTGTAGTACAAAACCTATGTTACAATGAACCCTAACATGAGTATATATAGGCGACTAAACCCTAGATTACTAGTACAAGCAGGAATGAGATTGGGCCTATTACATTGGGCTAATATGTCTAATATATATCTCTAACATGGGTATCTCACAAAACCCCTCTCACTAAATTGACACAGTTTTTCAATTAAAAGTATAACGAAGGAAAACAACAATCTTGTTACAAAAACCCATTAACAACCAAGGTCAAAGTGTTCTTCAAACCTGGATGCAAGCAAGCCCATGGGTTTTCAATGGTGAAGTGGGACCTTCTTCCCCTGGCTTTGGTGGCGAGCAAACCCTTGGCTGTTGCTGGGTCGTGGACTGTTGATAGTGGAGACTAGATCTGAAGGACTGAAGGAAAGTGAAGCCCAGCTGCGGATTGTCGTTTGCATCAATGGAGATGGGGAATGCGAAGGTGTGGGGTTGGTTGAAGATGAAGGAATGAGAAGCTTCAGAGGCACAAAAGGAAAAAGAAGGCCTAAGAAGCTTCAGGCACTTTTCTTCTCCCTTGAACATTATAGATTTAAAATTTGTGCCCGTTGTCAGCTATTTAAAAATTAAACACACATATACCAAATACATAATTATTTTTCAAACAATGAAATATGTTATTTGAAACTTGGTACCAAACACATTTTTTACTTTATGAATATTATAAAGACATAAATATATTTTTAGTCCTTACATTTTGCACATTTCTCCATTTTAGCCTCTACATTTTATTTTTACCACTTTTAGTCCCTAAACCAATTAACGCTGAACGTTTAAGTCCTTTCCGTCACCCTACTCACGACAGAAGTTAACGTGGCTAACGTGGCTGACGTGGCTGACATTAAAATATTATTAAATATATTATTTAACATTTTTTAAATGCTAAAATTAAAAAAAAAAATTAATTACTCAATTTTAATAATAAAAAAACAAAAAAAAAAAATTACTGACTTTTAAACAAAAATTTTACTTTCTTTAATTAAATTGATTACTGGCTTTCAAACCAAATTAATCCTTATTTTCTTATCATTTTCTTTTCCTTTCTGATACTTTCTTTAATTCTTTATAACCAAACACATCAAATAAAATAAATTAATTAAATTTCTTTCTTATCTTTTTATTTTCTTTTATTTTCTTTTTTCTTTTTCTTTTTTCGGAAGAACATGTTCACGTTCTTCATGTTCTTCCCTAATGTTCTTCCCAATAATCAATCTCCAGGAAAAAACAAACCCTAAACATCATCATAGATCCTAACCAAACCCTAAACATCATCATAAGAACACAAGTGCACAAACCCAGAACCAAACACAAACTCAAATTTAAAAACACAAACAACACAAAAAAGAAGGAATTCAAAATCCCAGGCACGAAGCAAGAAACCTCGAACTGCATTGTCCCAGTCTCTGCCATTACTCTTCAATCAGACCTCTCCCAAACATCACCCATCGCCACTGCCAGTAAAACCAGCCGCCACAACCCATGGCTAAAAATTCAATATCAAACCCACCAAAATCAACCACAAATATAATTTAAAAAAAAAAAAAAAAACCACCACCACAAACCCACCAACCACACCATCGTCGCCCACCACCCCATCATAACCCAGCATCCCAAATCAGCCAAAAGTCATGAACCCAGCCAAAACCAGATTCACGGCAGCCCATGGCCTGATCCACAAAGCCCATGACAGCCCACCGCCGAAGCTCCTCAAGCTTCAATCCTTCGTTGTTGACCACGACAACCACGAACAGCAGTGAGTCCTTTCTGGGCTTAGTCTATGGGTTTCACATCAATAGACCTAGCTGATCCAGACCCAGAAAACCCAGATCTACCCACCACCTGCGACGAGAGCAAGGATGAGTCTGCCAGCGGCGGCGTGGTCGGAGACAACAGCAATGGTTGGGATGGGGAGAGAGAGGAGGGCGACGGTGACTGATCTGCAGGCTAAGCACCAAGATAAAGGGATAAAGAAGATAAGGAGGAAGAAAGAAAGAAGACTAAAGAAAGAAAGGGAGGCGATGAAACTAAGAGAAAGATCTAGGGAAGAAGAAAAATAAAGAAGAAAAAGAAACTAGACACAACCCTAACAGACCTAAATTCCACCATTTTTTTTTTTTTTTGTTTTTAATTTTGTTTTTTTTTTTTATAATTTTTATAATTTTTAAAATTGATAATTTTTTTTTAAAGTTAAATGCTGACGTGGAAGTTGACGTGAATGCTGATGTAGCATTTTTAATATTATTTTAATGGACACGTCAGCATTTACTGTGCTAACAGTGCACCACATTAGCCACGTCAGCTTTTGCCGTGAGTAGGGTGACGGAAAGGACTTAAACATTCAGTGTTAATTGATTTAGGGACTAAAAATGGTAAAAAAAAAAAATGTAGGGACTAAAATGAAAAAATGTGCAAAATGTAGGGACTAAAAAATGCATTTACGCCTATTATAAATACGTGTTTTTCACAATATTTTTTAAACCACATTTTTCACTTCATTTTAAACAACATTACTCAGACATCTCTACCAAACAGACCCTTAATTTTGAAGAAAAGATACGAAAGAGAAGATAGAAAGTGGCAAGGGTTTGAAAATTTTTCAAGGTAAAATTGTCATTTGGTTTGTGTTGGTAAAGTGAATTGTAGTAGCTTATTTTTTAACAGTTGTCAATCGTCTGTTGGATATGAAATACCAAATAAGGTGCAGACTTGGTAATACCGAAACACTATATACTTTCTTGTCTATGGGAGGTTTTTTGCTAAATTGTCTATGAGAGGTTGATGGAGGATATTTTTGGTTTTGATTAACATTACAGATTTTATAGGTCTTAAGTTTAAGACAAAGTTTAGTTATAAAATTAGTTGTAGCCTAAGACTACAACCTTTTTCAATATCTTTTTATATGAGGTGAAATTTTAGAAATTCACAATTGGATTACATCTTCTTTTTATATCTTCCATGCTTGAAAATTTTCTAAAAAATTAAAAATCAATAACTATGTTATCAATAAATTGTTTAAATTGTAAATTTTTGTAGTTTAAAATTATGCATAATATATAAACTTATAGATTATATAGTAAATAATATCTAATTGACACAAAATTTGGCATGCGTATTAAGAGCATGTAGAACATGCAATTCAACAGTTAGATTTTCAAAATATGTAGTAACATTTAATTTATTGAGTAAAGTTGTAATCTTAAGTTATAACCAATTTTGTAACTAAATTTTGTCCTTAAGTTTTTACTTTTTTTGTCACAAAATTTGCTTGGCAATTGATTAGTGGTTAATACTTAATAGACTTGTTGACTTTAAATATCTTTAGAGCATTTGTTAATGTACTATTTTAGGAAAAAAATTTAATACTTTTTTTTATAGGAAATATAAAAACTGTCAAAATAATTAATTACTTTTTTTCTTTTCCTATATAAAAAATATATATAAATATTTCCTAAACCAATGCACATCCCTTAACTTTCCCCTTTAAATATTCATCTAAAAAAAAAAAAACCTAAATCTGGGTTGTTTTAAACAGTCTAGATTTTGACGATTTAGGGATTTTGATTTGATCCCTATTCCCAAGAACTTGAGGTTTTCATTTAGCAGCTATATGGGTTATTTTGTTTTTGTTTTTGTTTTTTTATATTTATTTATAGGAAAATAATAAAATTACAAACTATTTTATAACTTTTTTTTTATAAACTGCAAGTGTGGTGGGTAGTTATTGGGAAGTAAAAATGTGATATTGGTGGTGGTTCTAGATGAGAGCTAGTAAAAGTTTGACACATCAACAATTTGTAAAAATATTATAATATAGTATGTGCCTATACGGTTATATCATTACTCTTTTTTATTTATTTATTTATTTAAGTTTAATCCTAGTTAATTAGCATTAAATGTGGCAAGAGTTGGCTTTTTTTTTTTTTTTTTTTTTAACACTAGAGACCACTTTGATACAATATCAAAAAATTATGAATTAAATTCTCCAAATTGACACACAAATACAACCTAAAAAGTTATGACCAAATGGGAAATGTACCCAAAAAAAAAAACTGGTAGCAATGCACTTTGATGGCTTGTCCAGGTTTATATGCCTTTACTTTGCCCTTACTTTTGTCCAAGCGTGGCAAATAATGGGATAAGAACTTAGCACTACATGTGAATCATTGATTGATTATCCAATTTTTTAATAAAAATTTTTAGGAAAGTTTTGACATCCAGTACTATCAAAATCGAGATTGGCACAAGGATCGTAAGATCCTACTTTTTGATTAAAAAAAATACTAAAAAAATACTTATAATTCATAATTCATAATATATATTAAAGAAAAATTGAAAAAAAAAAGTTTGATACAAATTAGTGAAATTACTAATAAAATGCAAAATACCAAATTACAAATATATAAACAAAGTTCAAAAGTTATAACTCACAGATACCAAGTTCTAAGTTAAACAACTCAAAACATACATAATGTTTCACATAAATAACTCAAAGCAAATAACAACATTAATACCTTATCTCTCATGTAAACAACATAAAGCAAATAGCAATATTTCAAACAAACACCACAAACACACTCAATCACCAAGACCAAAGTTTTGGTTATCTTTGATGGGTTCCTCAAAGTAAGATTGATCATCATCAACAACATTCTCATCATTGTTAATGGAATTACCAAAAAAAAAAAAAATCACTTTCATCTCTAATGATCTCTCATGGTGGTGACATTGTCGGATTTCTCAGCATCTCGCACTCGTCTTCTACTCTCCAGTAGTCTAGTCCAGTCTCTTCTCTTCTGCATTTTATAATTTTGTTTATTAGGTTAAAGTGGCAAATGACGTGAGTCTTAAGGTTTTATTTTTTGCTTTTATATATATATATATATATATATATATATATATATATATTAATAAATTTGGACTAGGGCCACTAAGTTGATGTGTTTATTACTTTTATTTATCTATTTTTAAATTAGTTTGGGGCCTATGGACTCCATTTAGAGTCCTAAAATAATCAAACAATTTTGAATTTTTCTTTTATAGTATAAGATCTTTAGTATTGCTATGACATTGGGATCCTACAATATCCTAAGATCCAAATCAGAATCCCACAGGGATTAGGGATGTAGGATCTTAGGATCTTGAATTGGGATACTTTTAACATGTTGACACTATTTTCATGGGAAATGTAGATACCGTATTTTATTATCCCCGATTTGTGTGCTAAACTCCAAAAATTCTAAAAATATCAAATTTTCACCAGGGGACCATGGGAACATTTAGATTGACATGGTACAACCCGTTTGGACATCAAAGTACTGAAAGTTCCTTTTTAGGTCAAATTGACCAAAATGCCTTTGGTCAATCTAGAGTTGACCAGATGTCAAAATTGGTCAAAACCACCCCAAAACAACAATTTTCATGTTTTTACATCAAACTCGAGCTTATTGAAGATTTTTGTCAATTTTGACCAAATTTGACTTGAGATTGACTCCTAAGAATGATTAAAAAACCTAATGTTGATCTGACCATTAGAATGGGTGGGAACCAATGTCATTGCAAAGATTAGTGAATTCCATTTCCAACAACTATTTATGTGTTGAAATCGGAGTTAAAAATGTTGAAATATCATGAAAACTATGTTGGGCACATTAGCTCGCTTCCTAATGCCATAACTTTTGTTGACCATTGGATTTTTGAATTGTTAAGTGTTCAGGAAACTAATATCCATACTTTTCCATTGGTGTCAAGATTAGCTCAATCGAAAGTCGAGAAGGCCTTTAAATGATTGATCAAAGTCAAAACCGAAAAGCGGGGAAAAAGGACAAAGTTGATGATGTTAGCCTAAGGGCTCGCTGGAGTACTTTTTGGGGCAATTTCTCTCTCTTTCTACCTAAATTCTCTCCCAAACACACACAAAAACCTTTGATTTCTCACCTTTTCCATACATCAAGAGTTAGTGTTCTTGCTTTTATCTCCCTCTCCTTGATCCTCATACCTTGGATTTGAGGTTTAGGGGTGTAGATGTAGCTTTTTAGCTACAATATATACCCATTTAATTTCCTAGCATGTTTTTTGCTTTATTTTGCTTCCTAGTATGTTTTATTACTTTCCTAACATGTCTACTTGCTTTGTTAACATGTTTTATTGCTTTGATGTTGTTGGCCTCGCCTTCTTAAGCTAGGATATGTCTAAATTATTTGTTTGTGCTTCCTGCCATATTTTTGTGCTTAAAGCTTTGTTTGGATGCTATGTGTAATGCTTCTTTTTAGCTTTTGTGCATCTTGGTTGTGCCTTTTTCTTGTGTTTGGCTTTTGTGTTGGGTGTAGATCTAGAGCTAGATCTAGTGGTCTAGACCTACATCCATACACCTAAGTTCAATAAAGGGTTTGGATTAGTTCCTATTTGCATGTTTATGCTTTGTTTCCCCTTTTCCATGTGTTTGTGTTTAAATCCTTGCTTGTATGCTTAGATCTAGGTTTTTATCATGTTCTTGTTTTGTCTCCCTTTGTGGGCCTGTGCTAGCACCTTTGGTGCCTCTTTGCTTGTTAGGTTGCATTCTTTCCCATTTTGTGGTATTTTTGGATGCAACCATGGGGTGAGATTACATCTTAGTGATGTTGGCTTGCTTGCCGCTTGCCCTTCTCTCCTTTGTTTAGCTTTGCATGTTAGGGTTTCTTGTGTTAGCCTTGTATGTGCCTTATAACATGATTAGCTTTCCTCTTTGTGTGATAACATGCTTAGTCTCTTTTATGCTTGCTTTGTGCCACCTTATGTGGGTTTTCTTGCTTTTGTTTGTATCTTTGCACCCTTGCCTATGTTCATGCATATGTCTTTATATGCTTGTTTGTGTCATCAAGATTTGTTCCCACCTATGATTTCGTGTGGGTTCACGCCCATCTTTGTATACAAAATCTTGAGCCCCTTTTAGGAGCTTAGCTTGATGGCACGTGTGTTATTTGTACTTCAATATAATGGAACTATAGACACGAAATCTAAGCCTACATTTGTCCCTGTAGGGCAGCCTTTCTTGTTTGTTTGTTCGATAACATGTATGCTTGCTCCTTTGTTACCCTTTTTTTTTTATTGCTTGTTAGCATGTCTCCTTTCCTTCGCCTGCTTGTCTTGTTTGTTTGCTTAGTGATTTCTTTGTTCCTTTGCTATCTCCTTTGTTTGTTTGTTTGTTGGCTTTGTGTTTTTTATTTTTTTTTATTTTTTCTTTTTTGTTGCACGTACACACTTGGAGCGTAAGCATAACTTCTAAAGGACAAGCTATAAGGGCAAAAATGCAAGCCAAAAGAGCAAGCCTAAAAAATGCTTGCTCCTTTGTTACCCTTTTTTTTTTTATTGCTTGTTAGCATGCCTCCTTTCCTTTGCCTGCTTGTCTTGTTTGTTTGCTTAGTGATTTCTTTGTTCCTTTGCTATCTTCTTTGTTTGTTTGTTGGCTTTGTGTTTTTTATTTTTTTTTCTTTTTTCTTTTTTGTTGCACGTACACACTTGGAGCATAAGCACAACTTCTAAAGGACAAGCTATAAGGGCAAAAATGCAAGCCAAAAGAGCAAGCCTAAAAAATGCAATGATCAGTAGACTAGGAGGCTTAGACTCCCCATGTGGTTTTCTCTCTCTCTCTCTCTCTCTCTCTCTCTTAGCATTTTTCTTTAGAATTGAGTTTCTAGATTAGGGTATGACAATGCCTGATCTTTAATTTTCTTGTACCTTGCTTGGGCCATACCCTCAAGATGGAGGCAATGTCTGATTTATCTTTCTTGTACCTTGCTTGGGCCACGTTCCTTGGGTATAGCAATGATTGATCTTTACCTTTTCTTGTACCTTGCTTGGGCAATACCCTTGGAACGTTGGCAATGTTTGGTCTATTTTCCCACACTACGTGTTTGCTTTGTGCATGTGTGTGTGTGTGTGTGTGTGTGTGTGTGTGTGTGTGTGTACATATATAAGAGGATTTCTCCTTTTCAATTGGACTTTTATATGGTTCAAAAATACCCTCATTAATGAAGGGTAAATTCATTTAGTAATAGAGTCATAAAAGTCAAATAACAAATTTCATTTTGAATTCAAAAAGAGAGCTCTTAAAATTTAGGATTTTTTTTTTCTTTCATGTTAAAAAAAAAAAAGAAATTAAAATTACTGCTTATCTTTAAAGTTTATAATTTTTATTTGTTTGAGAAATAAAAAAAATATATTTCTAAATTATAATAGATGCAAATTGTTAAACAAATTGTTAACATTTACCCAAAAAAAATAAAAGAGCCTTTGAGCACGTGCAACGCGCGTGCTTAGAGGCTAGTGTGTGCATGTGTGTATTTGCCTATTTTAAAGATGGTAATGCACTTTGTATGATGGATTCACATGGTTAGGAGGGTACCCCCCTCGTGATCAAGGGTGTTCTTGACCTTGGAGTGTGGGTATGCATTTAAGGCGACTGTTATAGATGCATATTCATGCTACATTGTGTCCATGTCAACTAGTGACATTGGTTTTTTTGTGTATGTGACATGCTTCAATGTGTTTAATGCTTCGGTGAGCTTCAGTTGGGTTTAATATGAACACACTGATGCTTGCCATACACATGGGCATGAAACCCAATGTGGCATCTTTTTACCATATTCTCACAACGAAAACTTGGTGAGAATAGTATTTTGTGTGCCATACACTTGACCTAAAATGTAGCCAGATTTCTGCCACAAAAATAAGGTGAAATGCTATTGGATTTTTGTCATGGAAAATTTGGCAACAATTCCAAATGTAGTAGCAAAGCATTGATAAAGGCCACACCCTTTCCAAAGTCAAATTTCAAAGTCCAATTCTTTTAAAGCCTTGAAAGTAGTGCCAATAGCTTATTTTTAACTACCAATGTTCGAAAATTAAGGTTTTACCAAAACCAAGGACTATCTTCGGACAGGCTTTGTGGGATGTCTAACACCTTCCCTACACGTAACCAGACTTTTGAACTTAAGAATCAAGATTTTTTTGCCATTTGCATTAGATTAGGAAAAAAGACCATTTTTCTTAGCATAAGACTGGTAATAAAATCAAATAGAGTTTGGTGACCAATCACACTTTAGAAAAAAACTCATTAATTAGTGGCAACTTTACAACCTTTGATAGGATTCAGATTCTCTAGATTTTAACCTTAGATAGGATTCAGATTCTCTAAATTTTCTAGGGTATTCTATCAACAGATTCCTTTAAATCCTAATCACACTTTAATGATTTAATGGTCTAGATTTTACCATGTCTGCATTCCACTAACTATATTTTTAAAATAATAAAATAATATTGCAAATAAAACAATTAAGATTATTGTTAGTGAAATGCTAACATGACAAAATCTAAACTATTAAATCATTAAAAAATGGTTAAGATTTAAGGAAATTTGTTTCGTAGAGTATCCTAAGAAATCTAGAAGATCTGAATCATCTTTGATAATAATAGGTTAAAGTTGACTCACTTCAATCACACACTAGAGGTCCACCCCTTTTCTAACCATTTTTCATAGCACTCAAGCTCCGCAAAAGGTATGAGTGTCACTGTGATGGGTAGTCGACCGCCGCAAGGCATTGACAAGAAATATAAAAAAGAGTAAATAATTAATTTTTTTTCTTTTCTTATAAAAAATTTCAAAAAAATATCTCCTACCTCATTTGTTAACTTTTCCTTTTAGGCAAATTACAACTTACCTATCTATGGTTTGATTGAAATTTAAATTGCATACCTATGATTTGAAATTCGACTTTTTACCCGTTTGTAGTTTGACCAAAATTTAAGTTGCCTATGGTTTGAAATCCCATGATGTAAGTGTTCTATTGAATTCTTTTTGATCTTTTTTTTTATGTTTTTTTTTTTTTTAAATGTTTTTGGAAGAGAAAGATATAAAAGTGGAACAAAATTACATATTTAACATTGTTTTTAACAAATGTGGGTTATAGAAATTGAGTTGAGCTAATTTCAAGTGGGCAAAGTGTTAAATTTTAAAGTACAAATAGGCAACTTGAATTTTAGCCAAATCACATGAAGATAAGGTGTGATTTGTCATTTCTCTTCTCTTTTTCTTTTTCTTTGCTTCTACTTTCTACCAACAAAACGAGCACAGAAGGAGATTTCCTGACGAGCAGCTGGAAAGTTATGTTTATCTATAATCTACATTAAAAAAAAGAAAAAAAGAAGAGGAGAGTTTAAGTGGTATTGTTTTGCACATAAATGGCAGTTTTGCCGAGTCGTTCTGGTTTTGTTACTCAAGTCAATACCATTGAGGTTATTTTACAATTTTATGGATATTCTATGGATATATATATATATATAGAGAGAGAGAGAGAGAGAGAGAGAGAGAGAGACTTTGGTGACATTGTGAGAGGAGGGAGAGAGAACATGAAGAGTGAGTGGATTATGATATGAGCTTTAAAAAGTGGGTGATTGGACGATTGGATAGTTTAACTAATAGGACTGTAATTACTTTATTACCTCTAAGTATATGTATAGTACAAAGCATTGTGAGGTTTTTTGGTCTTTTTGTCTCATACTTACTCCAACTACTCCCAAATCCCACAGGAGATGGTTTTATTTTGTCTGATTTTTTTTTTTTACTTGAAATCAAATACAACTTCCCCTGATTTTTTTTTATTCAATTTAAATTTGATAAATCATCATTGGATTAAATTTCCTTGGTCAATGCCACGGACAAAAGTGTGTGATGCAATAGATTATGAAATCACTTTTTTACTCCTAAAAGCATTTATAGGTTTCATAAACTTAAAGGTTTTTTGGTCTTTTTGTTTTGGTACTTCCTTTGAAACTTGGGCAACCTCTCTTAGTCACTTACTACTCTCAATTGTTTGTCTCTCTAGCGGTTCAGCTAACTCCTTTGTTTTGACATTGAAAGTATTTTTATTTTTATTTTCTTTCATCCTTAGTTGTTAAATTAATATATACCATTGCATTTTGTAGTTGATAAAGTAGCTAACAAATTAGATTGTTTGGGCTACCTTTGACATTACTTTTTTACCCACTAATAATAGTGTGCCATTTAGGATTTGTTATAAATTTTTTTTGTGAAAGTGTTGTGAGCTCAACATTTCTCTTTGATAGAATTGTTATTTACTTTTAAATATTATATTTCTTGTGGCAATGATGATTATGTTTACCTGTAATTGCTTTTGTTGATGAACTCCTTACACATTTTTTGCATTATCATTGATGGGACTGACAAAATCACGTGTAGACGAGATAAATTGGACAGATGAGACAGGCTTGCATGGACGAGTATCCACTTCATTGACGATGGTAAACATCTCATTCAATGCTGCCAATAAACACCCTGGACGGTTACAAAGCCAATTGCACAAACCGTTGGAAGTAAATTAAAGTAATATTATGAGGCCAGAAAACGTTACCCAGAAGGGTATTAAAACCACCATAACTGCCCAAATGGCTAGAGGCTGCAACAACATATATAAAGTCCCCACATTGCCAAGAACAAGGTATGTACACACTGAGATAAATACTGAGAGATTTCTTTGATTTTGATACACTATATTGCTCATTCTTAAAAAGCTCTTGATACTGACTTTGGCATCAGAGGCGTTGTGGCAGGCACCACACCGGTGACCACTCTCAAGAGTACATTCTTGTAGGCTGGGGATTACTCTTGTCTGCACACATTGACTGACGAATTCACGCTTCATCAGTTTGGCACCGTTTGTGGGGACGACATTTTCGTGCTCAATCTCGAAAAGATAGTTTCCAAGCAACAATTACTATCAGATGGAATCCACTCAAGATTCCACAGCCTTAGCTTAGCAAGTTCAGGCTATCGCAGCCACCGTCGAAGAACTGACCAGACAAAATCAGGAAATGAAGCTACAGCTTCAGCAGGAGGAAACTCGGTCTAGAGGAAATCGGGATGACGAGGGAGATAGCCACAGAAGAAGTGACCATCAAAGGCCCGCTACTCCAACCGAGCACAACTCAGATCTTCTCCAAGAGATGAGGAGGGAGATGAACGAACTTAGGAACGCCATCAAGGAGAAAACAAAGCGGAGTGTAGACCGCATGGTTAGGGCAACGGATTCACCGTTCACCCTAGCAATCCTTGAATGTCCAGTGCTGTCAAAATTTCGTTTACCCCAGCTTGAGCCATACGATGGGCTAAAGGACCCTCAGGATCATCTTAACACCTTCAAAATGACCCTAGGGTTCTAGCAGCTCCCAGACGAAATACTATGTTGTTCTTTCCCAACTACTCTCAAAGGAGCTGTAAGGGAATGGTTCTCAAAGTTGCCAACATCGTCCATTGAAAACTTCGGGCAATTGAGCAACGCCTTCTTGCGTCACTTCATTGGAGGACAGCGTCCTAAGAGAACCGCGGACCACTTGCTTACCATTAGGCAAGGAGAAAAGGAAACCCTAAGGTCATACATGAAACGCTGTACTCGCGAAACATTGGAAGTAGACGAAGCAGATGATAAGGTGCAACTGACGACCTTCAAGGCTGGGTTGAGATCCAGAGAGCTTGTTATGTCATTTGCCAAGAATCCCCCAAAAACAATGGCCGAGATGCTCCTTAAAGCACAGAAGTACATGAACGCTGAAGACGCATTAGCAGCCATCATGGGTGTAGGGAGACCAGGGGACAAAGAAAGGAAAGATGACGATCGTAGAGGGCAAAAGCGGGAGGGCCCAAATTGTCGGACCAATGACGGGATCAGGAGGAAGGACGATAAGGGACCACAAACGGTAAAATTTACCCCTCTTATTATGCCAGTTGATAAAATTTTAACGCAGATTAAGGACGAGCACTACCTTAAAAGGCCATGATCATTGCACTCATCTCCTAACGTCCGTGATAAGAATAAATACTGCCAATTTCATAAGGACTACGGCCATTACACTAAAGATTGTCGAGACCTCAAAGAGCAAATAGAGGAGTTGATATAGAAGGGGAAGCTACAGAAGTTTGTGAAGAAAGGGGAGTACAGTAGATTCCATAATGGAAACAAGGGCCAGCACGAGTCCATATCCAGGGGTAGTGATCGTCAGTTCTAGCCTCCTCAAAATGTGATAGGGGAAATATAGACGATCTCAGGAGGGCCCATCGCAGGAGGATCATTTAAGTCCCTTAAGAAAGCATATCAACGATAGGTGAATAGGGTCCACATGACACCCCTGTTGAAGCATAGACGAACTGATCAGGACATAATTTTCAACGAAGGAGATGCTAGGGAAGTGAAGCAGTCTCACAATGACCCCTTGGTCATAGTGCTTACCATAGAAGGATTCAACACAAAAAGTATCCTCGTAGACAATGGTAGCTCTGCTGATATCATCTACTTCCCTGTGTTCCAACAATTGAAACTAGATCCGAAAAGACTACGTCCATTTGATTCTTCCCTCGTCAGCTTCAGTGGTGATAGGGTATACCCCAAGGGCATAGTGACGTTGACGGTGATTGTGGGAACCTACCCGAAGTAGTTGACCTGTCATCTGGACTTCTTGGTGGTAGATTGTCCCTCGTCCTACAATGTAATCATTGGAAGACTAGCGCTCAACAAGTGGAAATCATCTACGTCAACCTACTGCCTGAAGATAAAATTTCCAACGGAGAACGGGGTTGGTGAAGTCAAAGGAGATCAAGTTTTAGCTCGGGAGTGCTACCAGGCCGTCGTGGCCACAAAGGAGAGCCGTACATGGACGATCGAAGAAAAAGAGAAAGAAAAGGTGGAGGCCTTGGAGACAGTAGAGTTAGCCGACTAAGAATCAAATAAGACAACCAAGATAGGGACGACTCTAAGTCCCGAGATGAGAATGAAGCAAAGAAAACCTAGACGTCTTTGCCTGGAGCCACGATGACATGCCAGACATACCTCCAGAAGTTATTCAGCATAAGCTGAATGTAGACCCAGAAAGGAAGCCCGTCAAGCAGTGATAAAGGGTCTTCGCACCCGAAATAGACCAAGCGGTTATTGATGAAGTTAACAAGCTCTTAACCGCAGGCTTTATCCGCGAAGTATATTACCCAGACTGGCTCGCAAACGTCGTCTTGGTGAAGAAAGCGAATGGGAAATGGAGAATGTGCGTGGACTTCAAAGATCTGAATAAGGTATGCCCAAAAGACAGCTTCCCTCTTCCAAGAATAGACCAGTTGGTAGACTCCACAGCTGGACACAAGTTGCTGACATTTATGGACGCCTTTTCTGGATACAACCAGATAAAAATGGCTGACGAAGATCAGTAGAAAATAGCCTTCATCACCAGTCAAGGGCTTTATTGCTATAAGGTAATGCCCTTTGGAATGAAGAATGCGAGTGCCACTTATCAGAGATTGGTAAACAGAATGTTTAGCAAGCAGATAGGCAGGAATATGGAGGTGTACGTGGATGACATGCTCGTCAAGAGCAAGGAGGAACTTGCCCATCTGGACGACCTCAAAGAGACATTCGCTACCCTCAAGTAATACCATATGAAGCTGAATCCTAGTAAGTGTGCCTTTGGTGTGGCCTCAAGGAAATTCCTGGGATTCATGGTTTCTTAGAGAGGAGTAGAGGCAAATCCAGAGAAAGTACAAGCCATAATCAACATGGCATCGCCCAAGATTGTCAAGGAAGTCCAAAAGCTCACAGGACGGGTTGCAGCCCTCAATAGGTTCGTCTCTAGAGCGACGGGCAAATGCCTACCCTTCTTGAAGACCTTGAAATAGGCTTTCACCTGGACTGACGAATGTGAGGCAACTTTCCAGGAACTCAAACGTTACCTAAGCAATCCCCCCCTTCTAAGCCCGTCAAAAGAGGGTGAGAACTTGTATTTGTACTTAGCAGTGTCAGCTACAACCATCAGTGTAGCCTTGATCAGGGAAGAAAATAGGAAACAACTTCCAGTTTATTATGTCAACCAAGCCTTCCAAGGAGTTGAGTCCAGGTACCCAAAGATTGAAAAAATCACGTTCGTGTTGATAGTAGCTTCACGCAAACTTAGACAGTATTTTCAAGCAAATCCGATCTTGGTGATGACGGACCAACCTATTAAGAAGTCTATGGGCAAACCGGAGGCAGTGGGGAGAATAGTCCAATAGGCAATCGAACTCAGCCAATTTGATGTTGAATATCATCCCAGAACAGCCATTAAAGCACAGGCTTTGGCAAACTTCATTGCAGAGTTTACCCCCCCAGACGAAGACGACCTCACTAACAAAGACAGGCCATGGACAGTACAGACCAACGGTTCATCAACCCAAAAAAGGGGGGGAGTAGGGGTCGTCATAATTACCCCCGAAGGAGAAATACTAAAGTATGGAGTCCAGCTGAAATTTCCTGCCACCAATAATGAGACTGAGTACGAAGGAATTCTGACTGGTTTGAGGCTCTAAAAAGAGCTTGGAGCCAGAAACCTATTAGTCCAAAATGATTCGAAGCTAGTAATTGGGCAAATCAAGGGGGAATTTGAAGCAAAGGAAGAAAGATTGCAAAAATACCTCAGGCTGACGAAACGTCTGATTCAAGAGTTTGATGAAATGGAGTTTATGCAAATCCCCAGAAGCCGAAATGCGGCAGTAGATGAAGTCTCAAAGATAGCCTCATCAGAAAATGGGGAATCGAGCACAGACCTGATGATGGAAGTCCAGAAGAACCCCAGCATTGAAGAAATCCCAACGTTCACGATCTAGAGCACAAACAGCTGGATGACACCCATCCTATCTTTCCTCCAGGGCGGACGACTCCCTTAGGACGTAGACGAGACTAGGAAGATCAAAAAGAGGACAACCAGATTTGAAATCCTCAATGACACCCTATACAAGAGAGGCTCCTCCTTACCTTACTTGAAGTGTGTTGACGAAGAAGAAGCAAAGTACATCCTGGAGGAGATCCATGAAGGAATTTGTGGGGATCATGTTGGTCCCAGATCCTTGGTAAGCAAGATCATACGAACAGGCTATTTCTGGCCAACTATACAGATGGACGCGGTAGAGTTTATCAAGAAATGTGACAAGTGTCAGCGATTCGGGAATGTTCAGCGGCTTCCAGTAGAGAAGCTGATGACGATTGCATCCCCGTGGCCTTTTGCACAATGGGGAATCGATATCGTCGGCCCGCTTGCATGAGGTAAAGGTCAGATAAAATTTTTACTAGTTGTTATTGATTACTTTACGAAATGGGTTGAAGCAGAGGCATTGGCAACCATCACCAAAGCAAGAATCCAGAGCTTCGTGTGGAAGAATATAATTTGTAGGTTCGGGATACCACAGATGAACATATTAGACAATGGATGACAGTTTGATAGCCAAGGTTTCAAGGATTTCTGCTTAGGGCTAGGCATTTAGAATCAATTCTCTTCCCCAGGACATCCACAGGCGAATGGGTAGACGGAAGTGACAAATCGGACATTGCTCAAGATCATCAAAACAAAGCTGGACGATGCAAAGGAGACCTACCCAAAAGAGTTGCCCAATGTCTTGTGGGCCTACAAAACTACATAGAGAACCCCAACGGGAGAAACTCCCTTCAGACTTACTTATGGTACTGAAGCAGTAATCCCTGTCAAAGTTGGAGTAACCAGCACCAGACGAGAAGCATTCAGTGAAGAAGACAATGACGATCTTTTACGAGTTAAACCTAGACTGTCTGGATGAAGTAAGAGACAAATCCTGTAATAGAATGATGGGTTACTGGCAAAAAATGACTAAATATTACAACAAGAGGGTAAAGTTCAGACGACTTAGCATAGGCGACCTCGTCCTGCGCAAGGTCACAATGGCCACTACAGACTCCGCCCAAGGAAAACTCAACCCCACATGGGAAGGACCTTACCGAGTTGTTCATTACTCCATGTAGGGCAGTTATCATCTGGAGACCCTCGAATGACAAAGACTACCAAGGCCGTGGAACATTGAACATTTGAAGAAATACCATCAATAGATGTAGCATATAAATGTATTCGTTCTTAAAGTCAATAAATGAATTATTCAGCTAATATCTCCGTGCAAACAGGTCTAGCCAACAATACAAAGTCACAAAAGCAAACAAGTAACAAGATTCTGCCTCGACGGATATAAGTTACTGACGATGACAAAATCCATATATTGGGTGTAAGTCAAAAATGACTAAGTAACAAGATTCCGCCTCGACGGATGCAAGTTACTGACGATGACAAAATCCATTTATTAGGTGTAAGTAAAAAATGGCTAAGTAACAGGATTCTGCCTTGGCGGATGTAAGTTACGAACTAGACCAATTAAAGATGACAGAACCCCTTTAGTGGGTGTAAGTCAAAAACAGCTAAGTAACAAGATTCCGCCTTGACAGATGTAAGTTACGGATGAAGCCAATTAGAGACGATAAAATCCCTCAAAAGGGTGTAAGTCAAAAAAAGTGGCTCAGTAACAAAATTCCATTTTCACGGATGTAGGTTACTAATGAGTACAAGTATAGACAACAAAATCCCTAAAGTGGGTTGAAGTGATAAAACAACTAAGTGGCAAGATTCCGCCTTGACAGATGTAGGTTATTGACGAGGGTATCACAACCCATTTGCCTGAACCAAAGGAGTCCTAGTTGCATGAAAACAGCTAAAACTACCGACGAAAAAGAAGAAAGTCACAGTAAGGAACTTCCACTAAGCACCACATATGGAGTCAGGTAGAACTCAACAAACACGTGTGCAATCACGAAGTACAAGTAAGTATGCAACAAATTTAATTAAAGTCCCAAAACCAAGGGAAATTACCATTGTTTTTACACCAAACCCATAAACACTGGGCTGCCAATATTGTTCTCAAAATAAAAATAAAAAAAAACAGCAATTGTTCAGAAATTAGATCTAAAAAAAAAAAAATTTTGGCCCAAAAACATGATGGGCATCCACCAAAACAAAAAGAAATTTTCACAAGTATCAGAGTCAGGCGTTGGCAGCATCGTCTTCACCAGCTGGAGTGTCATTAGCAAGGACATCCTCGTGAGCATCGAGGTCAATGGTAAAAGATTGGGCAGCCTCGTCAGTAGCCATTTCCTGGTCTACCTCCTCCAAGTCCAACTTCTCCATATCCAACCCAGAAGGATGCTTCAGAAGGTATCTCCTCAGGAGCTCAAATCCTTTGAAATACCAGCTGAACAAAACAGTGCTATATTCGTCGGTAGTTTGGAATGCTTCCACCGACCTCGCAGCGATCGTTTTCAACTTCTCCTTAGCACCTAAAAGCTGCTCGTCCTTCTCTAGCGTCAACTAGTGGTCAACTTTAAGTTCGTCATCCAATGTCTTTACCTTCTCCTTCAAGGAAGCAGCCTCGCCCATAGAATCAATATGATTCTTTCTCAACGTGGAGTTCTCCACCTTTAGAGTTTCCATCTTGGACGTAAGAGATGCCACCCTTGTCTCCTGGGTAAGATATTCAGAAGTAATATGGATGCTTTCTCCTAGCACCTAGAAAAAATAAATTCAGAGTCATCAGTAAAAAAAAAAAAAAAAAAAAAAGAGGGTGGTGCAAACGAACTGACCTATACAAGCTTGTGGATGTGGCGAGCAGCAATGTCATTGAACGGAACGCCGAATAAAACCTTCAGATCCGCTGCAGTCACCACCTCGTGAGCCCTGTCCATGGCAAGCCTCTCATCACTCCAGAGCGTGGATGGACAAGGAACACTTTTTTCCTTCTCTTTCTCCTTCTCGGACAACCTCGGCCTTTTTGAAATAGGAGTACCCCCAATCTCCTCCACCAAAGTCGTGGGAGAAGCGGTCCTCAACGTCGCAACCCCCGACACAATTGGACTGATGGAAGAAACGGGAGGGACAGAGCCACTCTTCCCAGTGACGCGCATATATTTTTTTCCCAAGTTCGACAGGGGCTCATCCTTCTTGGCCCTCATCTTGGCATACATGTCTTTGTTGAATTTTGTTGTCATCTCTATAAGAAGGAAACACTTGTCAAAAAAGAAGAACTGAAAAGATAGGTATAAAGTAGAATACTGATGAGCTCAATACTTACTCTTTTTTCCTTTAATATCAAGATTTCGAAAGATGAAACTGGACGGATCTGGGCCAAGACGAAAGCAAGTGTCCTGGGATCTACGAGGTCGTCCCAACTTTCAATCGTCTGCGCGTATTCAATTGCCTTCTGAACCCGTTCCCTATACCTGCTCTTCAATTTGGGCCATCTCTTAACTGCACAGAAGAAGAAGTAAGAGAATCAATGATGATAAAGGCAAGCACGCCAGAAATTAATGTGTGAAAAGGAATATTGACACACGTAAGGTCGGGGTCCCCCACCGACAATGCAACCTCGGGAGATCACCCCAAACCTCAACCGAGGGAGTTTCAAAATCGTCCCCAGACACAAAGAAAAACTTGGACTTCGAAGGACAAGGGTAACTTGTTGACAATCCTAGTCTTCCTCTCCCAAGGCACCAGTTCATAGTACTCATGCTCCTTTGACGCTTTCAAGCGATACAAATAGATGAGCTCGTCAACCCTAAGCATATCTCTGTCCGTGGCGGCCAGCCATATCCCCATGCAATTGATCAGTATTCTCCATGAATTAGGCATAAGTTGCCCAGGAGCAATACTAAAATGATCTAATAACTCCATCAAAAAGGGATGGATGGGAAACCTAAGCCCACAAACGAAGGCAGACTTGTAAAAGCACACCTCGCTGGGGAAGAAGTGGCAAGCCCGTTCCTCCTCATTGGGCAGACGAACCCTAACCCGATCTGGGAATTGAAATCTATCCTTAAATCTCCTAAGTGTGTCAGCGTCCAGCCTACACTTCTCTTCTAGAGCATGGAAAGCCCTAACCTTAAGAGGGGCAAAGATGGCAGTATCCCCCTTCCCCGGGCCACCACTAGACGACAACCCAGTCTCGAGCTCACTCGACCTAACCTCGGACATATTCCTTCGCTCTCTCACCTCGTTAGCAAACCAATCTAGTGACTGACGAAGCAAGGGCAACAAATCAGCCAATGCTATGCTCAAACAATTGCCCTCAAAAACAAAATTCTCAATATGAGGAAAAACACCTAAAGACCCCCCTAAGCGAGCAACTAGGAAAGAATTTGATGGGCAAACTGTCCTAACCTCAGAACTACAAACCATGAAAACTGAAAAGAACAAAACAAAGAAAAAGAAGGAAAAGAGGAGAGAAAAGTAATCAGAAACAAAGTTGTAACAGCAAAGAAAGAAAAAATATAGAAAGGAAAAAGAGAGTGGGCATACCTTTAGAAAGCAACGAACAGGGGAAGCACCACCGCACCGTGCACTAAGTCGAAGGAAAGTAGTAGAGTGAGGTCATCGGAGAAGATGGTCAGAGCAATGATTGAAGGATTTTTGAAAAAAGTGAGAAGGAAAAAGTGAGAAGAGGGGAGGTTTAAAATCAAGGATTGGGAAACTAAAGAACCAGCGGGAAAACCAATAGTCCTATCATATGGAGCATTAACTCTCCCAATCAAAATGTGCCACGTAGGCCACAATCCAAAAGGCGTCGCCGCAATGCATTTAATACGGTACGGAAACCTAACCGCCTACAATCCAAAAACTGTTCACCTTCCCTGGTCAACATGACATGTCATGACGACCACAGAATTCGGGGGCAGCTGATGGGACTGACGAAATCATGTGTAGACGAGATAAATTGGACAGACAAGACTGGCCTGCATGGACGAGTACCCACTTCACTAACGATGGTAAACATCTCATTCAATGCCGCCAATAAACACCCTGGACGATTACAAAGCCAATTGCACGGACCATTGGGAGCAAATTAAAACAACATTAGGAGGCCAGAAAACGTTACCCAGAAAGGGTATTAAAACCACCATAATTGCCCTAATGGCTAGAGGCTGCAACAACATATATAAAGCCCCCACATTGCCAAGAACAAGGTACGTACACACTGAGATAGATACCAAGAGATTTCTTTGATTTCGATACACTATATTGCTCATCCTTGAAAAGCTCTTGATATTAACTTTGGCATCGGAGGCGTTGTGGCAAGCACCACACCGGTGACCACTCTCAAGAGTACATTCTTGCAGGCCGGGGACTACTCTTGTCTGCACACATTGACTAATGAATTCACGCTTCATCAATCATATTTAAGGATCAAGGCATTTAGGTTCAGGAAATACCGTGACATTATCATTTGATAAATACAGATAATAGATCTAGCTAACTTTGCATTTAAGCGCTTCACTAAACATTTTATTTAAAGAAAGTAAACTTTTATTGACGCAAGTTTTACACGCATTGTGTGGAGATCAAGTAAAAGCCCATTGTGTAGAATTCAAACAAAGGTTTGTGCGCATGAAGGATTATTCCTATATCGGAGAGAAGCAGATCATGATCATAGAAATGATTGTAGAAATGATTGCTACCACTCCAGTAGCAATGATAGCTTTTTCAGATTCAATTCAACTTAGAGGTCTTGTATTTGCTCACTATTATATGTCATAGGAACTATAGATTTTAAAAAATGTTTGTAACATTAATCATTTATGCACAACAAGTTACTGTTGTATATAAATTGTTAGTGTTCATTCTAAACAATATAGAGAAATCAATTTTTAATTAAAAAATTATATGAGAGAATCATAATATTATTTAGAACAAAATTTAGCTATAAAATTGGTTGTAATCTAGGATTAAAACCTTACTCAATAAAATAAACATTACTTCATATTTTGAAAATCTAACTGCTAAATTGCATGTTTTTTACGCTCTTAATATACATGTCAAATTTTGTGTTAATTTGATATTATTTACTATATGATTTAAAAACTTATATTTTATGTATAATTTTAAACTACAAAAATATGCAATTTAAACAATTTATATTATTAATCTTTAATTTTCTAAAAATCTTGTAAATATAAAGGATATAAGAAGAAGATGTAATCCAATGGTTGATTTGTCAAAATTCACTTATAATAAAAAAATATTAAATAAGATTTTTTTTTTTGGTTATCTATATTGAATAAGATTATAACTAATTTTATAAATAAACTTTGAACTATAATTTGCTGTTTAATATTCTCTAATGGCAATTTACACGTGCGTTGCACGTGCTTTGCTTTAAAACTAGTATTGTAATAAGGGAGTCCCGCACTTTCCTCTCTTTACTAATAGGACAACAAGAGTAGTTGAATAACAAGAGTAGTTGACTTGACTGAAAACAGGGTACATGAATCACACACACTGTCCTCTCCCTCTATGGGTTTAGGTTCCGCGTTACTTCCTCTTTACAATCGCTGCCGCAATTTTAATCTGTGAGTTCTCACAATTTAACTTATTTTCCTTTTAATAATTTTCTTTCAGTTTTCATTGAATGTACTGATTTTATCAATATTGTTGTTCAAGATTTACCAGTTTCCATGAACCCTCAAAGAGCCTCATCGTCACTATCATCTTCGTCATCGTCGTCTTCTTCTTCTTCTCCTCATTCAATACATCGGTTGAAATACGATGTTTTCCTAAGTTTCAGAGGCGACACCCGCTTTAATTTTACAGACCATTTATATGCTGCTTTGGTACGAAAGGGTATTTTCACCTTCAGGGACAATGAAAAACTTGAGAGAGGACAATCCATTCGCCGAAAACTCTTGGAATCAATAGAGCAATCAAGATTCGCTCTCGTCATTCTGTCAAAAAACTATGCATCTTCGACATGGTGTTTGGATGAGCTGGCAGAGATTGTCAAATGCATGAAAGTAATGGGAATGGTAGTTCTGCCGGTTTTTTACTTTGTAAACCCATCTGATGTACGGAATCAGAGAGAAACTTTTGAAGAAGCCTTTGCTGAACACGAAGCAAATAACTTAAAGGAGGTGGAAACATGGAGAGCTGCTTTGAAAGAAGTGGGCAATCTCTCCGGCTGGCATTTACAGATGAGGTAATTTCCATGAGAAATTTATTTTTAATTTTATGTTGACATTCAGATGGCGTTCTTCTTTTATGTCCTGCTTGATTCAAGAACTTCACTTCCTGTGAAATATAAATCTGCTGACATTGTTTATCATTTTCTTTAATCTTTTCACTTGCTTTGGTCTATCCCAAAAGTAAGATAAGTTTATCTACAAACTTCTCTTGTTACCTATAAAAATGGTTGATACATTGTTATGTGGAAATTAATTATACAATGAAGAGGCAATCCATTATTGAGTTATTTACGGGACAGCTAACATGGGTGTCAAGTGTTCTTTGAGCACCTAACTATTCTCCCAGGTGAGAATAATCCATCCTCCCACAAACATTAGCTAATTACAGGGAGGAATCCCGTGGGGGTGGCTCTAAGATGGGGCAGTGATTGATTTTCCTTCTTCATTTTATAAAATAAACATATCCAGCAATTATTCTAGCATGGCCACTTAAGAATTAGAATTTAAGTCAATATAAGTCCAGTTTTTTTTTTTTTCCTTGGTACACTGCCTGTGTGGTTTGGTTTCTTGTATTGTTTTCTTTTTTCAATGAAGTTATATTACTTATCAAAAAAAAAAAGTTCAGTTTTGAAAACATTTCGCTTTTATAAATTGACATGATGCTTTAGTGATCCAAAATAATCTTCTTCCATGTTATGGGTTGGATTAAGTTCATGCTATGCGTTTCAATGGTTGTCATAAAGATTTAGTTATGGCTCAATCATTGTTTTGGTTTAAAAAAATAAAACTCCATATAGCATAATTAAAAAAATTTATTCCCAAACCAATTGTTTACATATTTTGTTGAAGTAGAGCTTTGAAGAATTAATTTTGATATTAGGTGCCTTTGGGGAGTTTGTAGATGAGGTAATGCATTTCATGTGTAACGAATGAGGTGTAAACATGCACAACTCTGCAGAAATAGAAATTCAAAGGACACATGTCTCTTCACATGTCTTGGGCAAGAATGATAATTGTCAGCTTTGAATACCTGCTTCTTATTTCTTACTTATCAAAAAAAAAAAAAAAAAACCCCATTTCTTATCACCCCCACCCCCTCTCCTGAAGAAAAAAAAAATGCATGGAAGTACACCTACACCTAAAGCGATAGGATTGGATAAAGATTGAATTGGAGAATTCTGAGAAGCTTCAAAACATGGTTATATAACTAAGAAAAATTGATGTACTTAGTAAATCTGTTCCTACCAAGTCTTTGACATGTCACATGTACAACTGATACGACACAATACTTATATGGATAGTTTTATCAGTTGCATGAGCCAATGAATTCATATTTGTTTGACCATTACCTAATATTTTTTTTTCCTTCAACACCCACCACCACACCCCCCCCCCCCCCCCCGCCACGCGCGCAATTTAGGACTCATTGAAACCACTGTATAATTATTGTTCAATCTTCTCCGCAGGGAATATGAGTCAGAAGTTATCCAAAAGATTGTGGATGATATACTGCACAGATCAAAGTCAAAATTCTCAGTCGTTACCAAAGACTTGGTAGGAACAGATTCTCCAATGGAGGAATTGATCACTCGATATTCAGATCTTGGGAACAGCGTTTGTATGACAGGGATTTGCGGTCTGGGGGGGCTGGGAAAGACAACTCTTGCTAAAGTGCTTTATGAAACAGAACGTAACCATTTTGAAGGTTCTAGTTTTATTGCTAATATTAGGGAAGTTTCAAAAAAACATGATTTGGTTCGATTACAAAAGCAGCTTCTTGCACAAATTTTGGAGGACAGAAATATAGATATATGGGATGTTCATGATGGAGTTAACATGATCAAGAATAGATTATGTCATAAAAAAGTTCTTCTTGTTCTAGATGATGTTAATCAATTGGATCAATTAGAAAACTTGGCTGGAGAGCCTCACTGGTTTGGGTCAGGGAGTTGGATCATCATAACAACTAGAGATGAACATTTGTTGGTTCAACATGGAGTCCGTAATATATCTACACCTAACACGTTGAATGATCATGATGCTCTAAAACTTTTTTGCTTGAAAGCCTTCCAAACTGCGCAACCAATAGAAGATTATATGCAGCTCTCCAAGGATGTTGTATACTATGCTAAAGGCCTCCCATTAGCTCTAGTAACTTTGGGGTCTTTTTTGATTAGAAGAACAATAAACGAGTGGCGAAGTGCTTTGAAAAGATTAAAAAATAACCCTCAAGGAAAAATATTTGATACACTTAAAGTAAGTTACGATGGTTTAGAGGACACTAGCAAGAGGATATTCCTAGATATTGCATGTTTCTTTAGAGGGAAATTGAAAGATAGAGTAATAGAGATATTGGATAATTGTGGTTTTGCTGCAGAAATTGAAATAAGCGTTCTTAGGGATAAATCTCTTCTAACCATAGAAAACAACAAATTGTTGATGCATGATCTACTACAAGAGATGGGTTGGGAAATCGTCCGTCGAGAATCATATGAAGAGCCTGGGAATCGCACTAGGTTGTGGCTTCGTAATGATTTGTTTCGTGTATTGACAGAAAAAAGGGTAAGAACAGTGGCAAAACCAGTATTTTATTTTAGGGGCAAGATTGAATAGATACACACACAATTTAACTAAAGAAATTAATTCTTTAAGAAAAATAAAAAGTTACTTATTACTTAATTCATAAAATTTAGAATACAAACTCTCATGCTAATATGCTGACTGTCTCTTATATTTTGAAAACATAATGTGATTGTTACATTAATTTATTTATAAATTTGAATTCATATATTTTTTTAATTTCTTACATTTTGAAAACAATTGTTATAAGTTTGATTTCTTCTTTCTTGATTTAGTCAACCAATCATTCATCTTTTAATCCCTTGGGTGCATGAGCACTTAGGAAAAAAAATATTTTTCAAACTTCCTTTATAGGCCTCATATTTATTATCATTTTTTTTTCAATAAATTATTTAATTTTATTTTATTATAACTTTAAAAACATCCTTCTAAAATTTTGGAATTGCATCCTTTCTGTTTGGAATGTATGATTCTCAAAAGAAAATAACATTCTTAGTATATAAATTAAACAAGATTTTGCAGAGAAAAGTTTAACAAATGGTGTTCTGTTATGATCTAATAGTTAAAATTCGGTTTCTTCATTATAGTATTTTTTTCTATTTACTGTTATTAAATTTGAAGTTGTAAATGGTGCAATTTCTCACCCTCAGCCTTCTTGGTTCCACCAATGGTTAAGAGGAGGTTATATTTGGGGACAACTTAGAGTATAAATATTAGTGTCTCCTCTGACACTGGAAAAAACTGAATAATTCTAGTATTCTTATTTTTTGTTGTGCAATTCACAGATCTTTTTTTTTTTTTTTTTTTTTTTTTTGATTCTTAGGCAACAAAAGCAATTCAAGCCATAATCCTAGACTCATATGGAGGGGATGAGGCCTGCAGGAACCTTGAAGTCTGTCCTAAAGCTTTTTCAGAAATGTGTAATCTCAGATTGCTTAAAATTGATAATGTGCGCATCTCGGATGTCCCCAATCATCTTTCTAATGACTTAAGATTTCTTGAATGGCATGGGTATTCTGCAAAATGTTTGCCATCCAGTTTTCAACCAAAATATCTTGTTGAACTTAAAATGTGGTTTAGTGAAATTGAATATCTGTGGGAAGGTGTAAAGGTAATTTTGGTCTTTTGTATTTCTATTATTTATTATTTATCTTTTCTTTAGGAGTAATTTCAGTACACTTCCTATATATTTGAGCTTCATTTCTTCATTAATAGAATTGTTTTAAATTTAAAACTATATATGTGTTATTTTAAAATAGATCAATGGAGGCTAATTATCCTTTTTTTTTGGGTTGAACAGTATTTAAACAAGTTAAAACTCATTGATCTTCAACTATCCAAAAACCTTATTAGGACACCTGACTTCACAGGGGTTCCCATACTTGAGAGACTATGTCTTAGAGGTTGCATACATTTGGTTGAGATTGACCCATCTATCGGAAAACTCAGTAGGCTTACAGTTTTAAATTTGGAATTTTGCCGATCTCTTATCAATCTTCCAAGCAACATGGATGGTTTAAGATCTCTTCAAAAACTCATTCTTTTGGGATGCTCAAAACTTGCCTGCCTGCCAGAGAGCTTGGGGAAAATTGAATGTTTGGAGGTACTTGATTTGACTGGAACTGATATTAGAGAAGTTCCCTCTTCCATTAATATCTTCATATGTCATGGATGTGAGAAGCAAATTTTTAAGTCAAGGCCTGATAGTTTTTTCCGCATTCACTCGTTAAAATCTTTATCACTATCTACAAACAAGCTTGTCTCTGCCCTACCTGCAAGCATCAGTCAACTTCAGAAATTGGAAGCTCTTAATTTGGGCAACTGCATTCGACTTCACTCATTGCCAGAGTTTCCATCAAATTTGAGATATATAAATGCTAAAGGTTGTTCTTCCCTAGAACCATCACCAGCACTGCTCAGTGTGAGCAATGTGTTGCAACCATCTATTGCATTTTTTAATTGCTTAAAGTTACTTGAGTATTATGAGGGCAGTGATGGTCTCGCATTTGCAATACTGAAACGTTACCTACAGGTAATCTGTACTCTCTCTCTCTCTCTCTCTCTCTCTCTCTGCTTGTTATTTATTTATTTATTTTCCTGGTACAGGGACTCATGTATCCAAAAACTGGATATAAAACTTCTAACAAAAGAAAAGATAGATCTGGAGCTGCATTCCACATCATTATTCCTGGGTTTGAAGTTCCACCATGGTTAACCCATCAAAGGTTTGGGAATTCAATAAGCATAGATCTGCCACTTAATTGGTGTAATAGCAGGTGGATGGGATTTGCTATATGTGCTTTTTTCAGAATAAATTGTTCTTGCTATTCAATTGAAAGATATGGTCTTAAAGGTCATGTGATAGCTCTTGGTGATATGCCTCACAGCCCTCACCATATTTTTGAAGTTTTAATTGGGGAGACATCCTTTGAGTATAGTGTGGGTCACCTTTTTCTATTGTACTTGTCTTGTGATGATTGGCTAAGTACAGGTTGGAATTATCAATGCAGTCGGATTAAGGTTGTATTTGACACCAATAACCCAAGAGTGGAGGTGATTAAATCTGCAGTTCGTTTGATATATGAGCAAGACGTGGAAGAGTTCAACCTAACAATTGCACAATGCAGCAGTAGCTGTGTCAATACTTCTGAGGGTACTGAAAGAGGTAATGAATATCTCACACATTCTTCTTGTACAAGTCTTCTTTTATTTTACTTAATTTTATTTATTGTCTAGATTCTTTTTGTATATTCAGACTGTATTGGCGTTGCATAGGAATGTACTAGGTATATCTGGTATTTATAAACAGATACAAGAAATCTAAACTGTGACTAGTCATAATAGGATTTTGTGTAAATGTAGCTAACATTTTCCTCAGGTTGACAAATACTACTAGATGCAACCTGGTAACATTGTCTATCGCACGCAGTCCAGATCACCCTTTGCTTTTGTATTCTTGTAAATTAAACTTAGATTCTATCACATTAGTTCAATACTAGTAGTCTACAGAAATTTATTTTTTTGTGTACATCATCATTAGTTACATGAAGCCTAATAACCTATGAAGCACGGGTGCGGGACTCGGTAATTTTTGAAAAAGTAGGGTGTGGGTGTGGCGGGGTGCAGCGATAAAAAAATTATTAAAAATATTTTTATTTATATTTTCTATATATTACTAAGCATACTTTTTTTTTTCCCTATATATTGCTAAACATTATATTTTGACAAATATATAATAACTAAATAAACTATCAAACTCAAGTCACAGCTCCCAAGTTCACAACATTACACTATTACAGGCAGCTTATATAAAGAAATATTTAATATGTTTATACAGTCAAACAAGTAATTCACAATTTATTGACGTAATAAAAATAATAATTTCAATAGAGAGTCTAGATTAAAAAAAAAGTGAGACCGAGATTTCAATAGGGAGTCTAGATAAAAATATTGTTCACAGAACAGTGTGTGAATTGAATGGTGAGTACAATAAAAAAAAAGTGTGATAATCATTGTTCTAAAAGGAAGCTTTGATACCTGAGTTGAGAGTTGGGTGACTTGGGTTGGTGAGCTCGGGAGTTGGGAGTTGAAACCGAGTGGACATTTTGAAGCTTGAGTTGAAACTGAGACCGAGATTTTGAAGGCTTGAAGCTTGAGTTGATTTAGTTGAAATGGTGAGAGAGAGGGGAGTGATGGGTTTGTGAGAGAGGGGAGACGGAGAGCTCAAAGCAGAGAGGGGAGAAGGAGACACAACAGAGCTGAGAGGTAGAGAGGGGCTGAGCAAATGATTCACAAATGACTTAGGGTTTTTGGTTTTGAAGGTTAGTTTGAGTTGAAATGGTGCGTTTCACACCTTTTTTTTTTTTTTTTTTTTTAACTTGAATTTCGGCCTATATCGTATCGGCCTGTATCGGCGGTTTTGGTGGATACGATCTGATTCAGCCCAAGTTGGCATGAATCAGCCCGATTCGGTGTGAATCGGCCCAAGTTGGCACGTATCGCGAAATAAAAAAAAAATAATAAAAAAAAAAGGATGCGGTTCGACACGCAAGCAGTGGCGTCACTTGCATGTCGGACGCGGGTGCGGCTGCTAGTTTGCCACGTCCGTGCATCCCAGCTAATAACTAGTAAAAGCTTAGACTAATAACACTTGTAACACAATTCTTGACAAGAATGTTAGGGACTTAAGTGAGGAGATTGTGTGGATTTGTGTGTATTGTTTATTTTTTCTTTTGTAGGCAAGCACAATCCAATCTTTTCTATTTCATCTTTTTTTGCTTGGTTCCAAGCAAACTGACGGGCCAAAACAAATCAAAGATAACTTTTCTCTAAAACCCATTGTCAAAGGAATAAATCAAAGATGCTCATATTTTCCAAGCTAACTAACCATGTATTTCACCATATGCAACTTTTAGTGTAATGCAGTTTCCTTAAAAAAAAAAAAAAAAAAAAAAAAATTTCAAATAACAAGGTAGATGATGCACACAGTACTTTAATTAGGAAAAGAATAGCTTCATGAACAATGTTCCAAATGTGTTAACCAAAAAAAAATGCTTGCATAAAATAAAAGATTATATTCTTTCTTCTAAAAATCCCATCAGTATTTATTTTCCTTGCTACTGCACCCAAGTCAAGAATTTCCCTTGAATATCTCAAACGAGCTCAACTAGAGCCTAACCAACAATAAGGTCAAAGCATCAAAGTCCAACTCCAACTAGAGATACTTTTAACCAAACTATAAACTAGTTCTTCCAGGACCATACCATTTGTCACAACTTGCTTAAGTGGTTGATTGTGAGTTTTAGACTAAATCCCCCTAACCTAGAGACATCATTTAAAACATAAGAATCATGTCCACACATAGTAGTAGTTCGCAATGAAAAGTGACATAGAATAAATAATTCTATTTCATTTTTAGGAGGATCATGACTAAACTCTTTCAAATGGTATTTACCACCATGATAAGGGAAGATAATTCCTTTTTTATTTCTATAATCAAGATCACTAAGATAATATTTACTTACAAATTTACAATAAATAGAAAAGCATTATGGGTAAATACTAGTTATTTTTAATAATTATAAATTCCCCTAACCTAGAGATGTCATTTAAAACACAAGAATCATGTCCACACACACATAGCCAATGCCACCTTCACTCCCCACCATGTTATCACCAAAAAAGCATAGTCACAAACATGACATGGGAATTCTTGAAAAATTAGGACACGGCGCTATGGGAAGACATTAAGTAATTAATTAATATATATTTAGGTATATTTTATACATATCTTATGTTTATTTTAGTTTTTAGAAATGAGTTACAACCATCAAAATCTTTAAAAACATATCTAAAAATTATAATAAGTTTTTTTTTTTTTTTTTGGTGGATAAAATACTATTTTGGTCCCTTAACTCTTACTAAAAGTTTGTTTTTTATCTCTAAATTTTAAGAAGTTTGTTTTTTCGTTCTTAAACTATTAAAAATGTTTTATTTTTGTACTTCAGCTTTAAAAAATATATTTTTTCACCCTTAAACTAGTGAAAAATTTCTTTTTCCTTCTCCATTTTTGTCTCTAAACTATTGAAAAAACTCTTTACAAAGTTTTAGAATGAAAAAAGAATTTTTCAAAGTTTAGGGATCAAAAAAAACTTTTGGTAAAGTTTAGGGACCAAAATAATATTTTACTCTTTTTTCATAAGAAAAATATGATATGATTTATCTGTTTTATTTTTTTATTTATTTTTAATAATCAATTTAATTATTATGGTAGTTATTAATAAGTTTTTTTTTTGATAATTAGACATTAAAAAAGTAATTAATAAAATCAAATCTCAACAACCATTAATGAAAATATGAATTTTTCTGATGATAAATATATTTTTATTAAGTATTCTTAATAACAAACCTATCTTTACTAACAATGGAACATCTTTTTATTCATTTTTTCTAAATAAACCAAAAACCATTGGCCTACCAAAACAGGACCCACTTGATTTTTGAAGTTTTCTAACCAGCCGAATAATCTCAATATGTTTAGTGCTTAGTATTTATGTTTATGGTATGATGTTTGTTTCCCTTGAATCTCTTTTTTTGAAATGAAGTTTCCCTTGAATTCTACTATCAAAATAGTAACTATATTTGGGAGTTTGAGACTTTGATTACAAAGAATTAATGCTGGTCTATAAAATCAATAAAAGAGTTTCATTTTTTTAAAAAGGAATTTCTGAAATTGGGGTCTTTGGTAAATCTTAGTAACAATGCAACATTGGTTTTCAATTATTAAAGTTGGATATTAAGGGCTAAAATCTGATATTAATGATAGTATTTAAAAAAAGTGCTGGTTGTGTTGAGAATTTGCGATTTTGAAAAGGAAGTCTTTGAGGATTATAAAATCTGTTTTGAGGGCCATATTTAATGGTGACAATATGTAATTTGATATCAGGCCCTTTAAATTTAAGTTTTGTGTTCATTGGATTTATTGTAGTTGGATTATATACGCTAAAGATGGGATTTTTGCTAAAACTTGTAGAACCATAAAACTTATTTGAACTTCTAAAAACATGTTCAAAGATTTGTTTGATATCTTGGGTAGTTTGAATGAGTTGGGGATGTGAGGCACCTTATTTTGCAAATTGATAGTTATCAAGAATTTGTTTGGGAATCTTTGTTATGGTTTAGCTTGATTTTGTTAAATTGGACTACAGTTTGCAAATTGGTAGTTATCAAGAATTTGTTTGGGAATCTGGGAGATAGTTTAGCTTGATCTTGTTAAATTGGGCTAAAGTTTGTTAGGGAGTTTAGGTATGACTTCATTGGGGCAAGGATTTGAATAAATTGTTGGCTGCCTTGTTAATAATTTAGGGGATAATTGTTTAAGTTGGACTTGAGGCCTCCATTGAAATTTAGTTAACTCTTTAATTATTATAGTGTTATCTCATTTACAGCACTATTCTTACTTTGTCTACAATTGAGAAATCTTAAGGATACCACTTTTGTGCCTCAATTTTTTCCACAACTTTGATGTGGTTGTCTATGAGTAGGGGAGAAAAATCCATGCAAAAGTGATTGTTTTAATTATTGTAAATAATCAGTATTTACGAGTAATGCTGTTCTATTTACTGTAAATTTATAGAAATAAAAAAAAAATGAATTTTCTTCCTTTATCATTGTGATAAATACCATTTAAAAGAGTTTAATCATGATCCTTCTGAATATGAAATAGAAATATTTAGTCTATTTGTCATTTTTCCTTGGAAACCACCAATGACAGGTTTTGAAGAAAAGTTTTGTGTATTGGATGCAGATCCATATTGGTCATTCGAAACACAAGTAGATGTAGTCCTAGCATGTTTTCATTTAAAATCACATAATAAGGGTTGACCCCATATACTCAATTATGGAATATGTAAACTCTGATATATAAGTTGAAAATTCCAAATTATAGTCCAATAATCACAAAGTGAAGTTTAGGAAGAAAATAAAAAATGGATAATGAAACACTGAGATATAACAACATGTGCGAAGATTAGAATGAGATATACCAACATGTGCGAAGATTAGAATGTTATGGAGAATGAATAAATTTTCTTATTGGCTATGTAATTTGACTTTCTAGCACTTCCATGATTAAAGACTGTTATGTAATGTCTTGATTTTTCATGATTGATTGCATAAAGCACGTCTGAATTTGAGCTTTCATTTTGATAATAAAATTTTTTTAGTGGACATGAAATAGAGTTTTCACGTGTCATTTTTTGTGTTTGTGTGCTCAATTTTGACTACTCTTCTTATTCTTGTAAGTGTAACAATAGACAAAACAAAGGAAGGATGAGGATAAGGAAAGTATAGGCAAGCAATTTAGGTGGTCAAATCAAATGCAATGTTTGTTACTTGAGATACTTGCTAATGAGGCTACTACCTTAAAATAAGCTGTCCCATACATTTATGCCTGGATCATTAGCTCGAGCAGCCAAAGCAATTAGTGAGAAATTTGAGGTTCAATGCCAACCTGATCATGTGGAAAATTGTCTTCAAACTATCAAAAGCATTTGGAGTACCATTACACAACTTCAGTTTTAGATGAGATGATAATTTGAAAATGATTACTTGTGAAAAGAAAGTGTATGACAAAGAAGTAATGGTATGAAGCATATTTTCATCATTATGTAGGTGTTGTATTAGTGATTGATCTTTCCTAACTATTTTTGTTTTTTTTAAACAGGCACATCCTGATCATAATCAGTATTTGAATAAAAAAATTGAGATGTACGATGAGATGGCTTTGCTTTTTGGTAAAGACATTGCAACATGGAGTTTTGCAAAGTCTTTTGGTGATTTGGTTTCAGTAAAAAAGGATTGGTGACTTTGAGTCCCATGATTTGGACAAGTATTGATTTTGAGGAGGCATCAAAAGGGAAACGAGTTGGTTCTTCAAATGCAGCATTCTCTCAAGCAAGTTCTCATAGGAAATGGAGTCGTGCTCAAGTCAACCAAGATGATAATTATGATAAGTTTTCCAAACAACTTGGAAAGATTGAATTAGCGATAAAAACACTAAAAAAGGTCAACTTGATGTGAATGAGCTTTATGAAGAAGTTATGAAAATAGAAAGGTTTGACAAAGTTATGCTTGCATCCGCTCTTGACTATTTGGTAATTAATGAAAGGTTAGGAAGGGCATTCATGGCCAAAAACACAAGATTTCAAACATTGTGGCTAGAGAGCTTTTTTAACACTAGTTTGAGCTGCCCCCTAGGTGAGAAATTTAAGATAAAGTTTTTATTTGAGGAAGTATAAAACAATGTACTAAAAAATGTATGTCATACAGTACTAACATCATTCATATAAGAATTTTGATTATATAAAAACTTAGCATAGTTATTTAACATATGAATATCTATTTTACTATGATAGTTTTTTAAAACATATTTGCTAAAGGCAATATACACTCAATAAAAAGATTCTAAGAATGATAATAAATATCATCTTCCAATAATAAGCAACTGAGTTTTACTAAAACATTGTCACAATATATTTGAAATTTTGTAATGAATAATATCATATGCAATTAAAACTCTTCATCAAATACCTATAACCATCCACAACGAAGATTTTTGTTCGTACTTCCCTCTTTATCATTTTACATTTTATGGGTCTAATTATAATGTTTAGTTTATATTGTTTTTAATAAACACCATTTTAAGCAGGAGTGTGTGTGTGTATATCTTTTTTTTTTTTTTTTTTTTTTAATATTTTTTTAGAGAACAAGATAACAAGGCACGTGTCATTGAATTATAAAAAATTATAAATTTAAAAGTTTAAAATCTACTAAATTAGTGTTCTTTGGGTAACAAATAGAACAACCTATATTATCATTCAAACTTTACAAGAATGACTATTACATAAAACTAAAAAAAAAAAAAAAAAATGTGAACGAAATTTTTGGGATACTAAAATTTAGTAGGGGTAGTTTAGACATTGCACAATGAGAATTATAAGATTTCATTAGGGTTTAATTGAGAGAGTAACAGTAGGGGGTATTCGCTTGTTTTCAAAATATGAAAGGGGAAATTGCTCTGTTTAAAAGTTCAGCAGAAGAATTGTGAACTAACCCAAATATAAAGGAAGAAAGTGGGTCTCTTTTTATAGTAAAACTATGTCGGTGAGTAAAGAAAAACAAAAAAAAACAAAATAAAGAGCTGACCTAAGAAAAATGTGCATGAAACAATGAATTTTGGCTTACCAAAATTGACTAACAAAAAATGTTTAGGGACATAACAAAGTATCACAACATTTTGACAATAACTTTATTTTTAGTTGTGGTTGTCCCGATCTGATAGTTTATTATTTTATTTTGATCTATAAGAAACTTACACCCGGAGTAGTTGTGAAAATATTGTGATGAAAACAAAATGTTATAACATTTTCACAATACTTTTATTTTTAGTTATGATGGATCTAGTCTAGTAATTTATTATTTTAATTTATTTTGACCTATAAAGAACTTACACTTTAGAAATCGTGAAAATATTGTGACAACAAAATGTCACATTTTCACAATACCTTTATTTTAACTTATGGTTGGTTTTGTATGATATTTTATTTTGATCTATAAGCTACTGATATCTCAGCAGCTGTGAAAATATCATGACAACAACAAAACTGTTATCTACTCTCTTCCATTATCCTCGATAAATGCAATGAAATAATAAAAACTGAAAGAAACAGCAACATTGCTTGTGCATATTTGAGTACTATAGCTAAAATGCATTTCACACAATAGATGCACAAGTGACTTTTGCGATTGGTTGGACAAAATATGGCTATGCCATTTTGCATGAGCTAATGTGAATGCTTTAAGAAACTTACACCTTAATAATTGAGAAAATATTATGACAATACAAAATATCATATTTTAATAGTGCATTTATTTTAAGTTGTGGTACATCCATGTATGATATATTCTGACTCAACAACTTAAAATAATCCTTGTTTCATTGTCCACCATGAGGACAATATAATTTCTCCTTGTTTTGTCTTGTATGATTATTTTCTTTGACATATATTTTTCTCTATTTCACAAATCACAGATTTGAGAATTTTGTGTTTATTTCCTACAAATTCTGCCTGGTAAATTTTTGACATGTGAAACCTATTAATTGCATAACACGTCCTCCTCTACCATGCTTAAACTTCATAGATCATTAATGCCATGCCTTCAAAAAACACAGGCAAGAAGCAACTCCAATTTGACACAAGTGAATTATTAATTATTTTGTACCAACTCTAGTTTTCACATATATATTCACACCAGTGAATTATTAATTGTTTTGTACCAACCCTAGTTTTCACAAATTACAAATCAAAAACATATTTGTAGGAGATGATGCTCATATTCTGTAATTATACTTTATACTTCAGGCTAGTGGCTGCTAAATAGGGAAGAGAAGATTTCAGAGGATGAAATTAAATTGAGGCTACTACTATTGGGTATCAACCCGCATTTAGTCAACCTGCATTTAGTCAGCCTGCAGTGCTTTTCTCTTATTTTATACTAGTGTATAGTTCAGTGCATATACAATGATAATGAGAAACCGTTACATATTTTAGAAATGTATGGTTTTAAAAAAGTATAAGCTAATACTATGTATAATTTGAATTATATATATGATTTAGAATTTAATTGGATTTAGGCTCTTTAGTTCTTTCATTCAATAATTCACTTGCCACAAAAATTAAAAAAAAATTTGTCAGATCGTGAGCTGTGCCATTCTACCTCAAAACCAATTGGTGATGAGAAAGACATACTCAAATCTTTTATAACTTTTGACATTATATCATGCCAGCCTATTTTTAGAGTGGTTATAGGGAGTCAAATTGTGGTCCCCTCAACAATCCCTCCCTCACAATGACATTCCTGTGACTCGAACCTATGACCTTGGCTTTGATACCATTTGTCGAACCGTGAGCTATGTCATTCCATCTCAAAACTAATTGGTGATGAGGAAGACATACTCAAATCTTTTATGGCTGTGGACATCACATCACGTGAGCCTGTTTTTAAAGTGATTGTAGGGAGTCAAATTATTGTCCCCCCAACAAAAATAAATGGACACATGATGGAAAATTAGACTCCAATTGAAATCTAATTAGATTCTAAATTGAATTTGGACTCTTCAATTTTTATATTCAACTAGTCGTTAACTCGTGCAATGCACGGATTTATCTCTTCTTTGAGTAGTTTTTGTTATATAACATGTGAGTTCAAGCTAATAGAGCACGTTTTTAGCATCCATAAAGTTGCCAATAAGAAACATTACATACAAACCTCTGCATTAAAATAGCCATTGTTGCTAATTCTACATTACAACATTGGGCAAGTAATATGATTCTAACTACAAAGTTGGCTGATGACAGTTGTGTGAGATATTTATATATTTATAGATTGAAAGAAAAGAAGAAGAAAAAAAGTTGATAGTAAATTTAGTGTGATGCGTGGGGGGTGTCTTTTTTTTTTTTTGAATATACAAGATAGAGATTCTACTCTAGTCTAATCTAAGTGTATATGTGTGTGAAGCTCTCTCCTGGAGACTTGAACCCTGGCCCTTATCCCCCACACCCCATAAGCACTTACACTTGTTTAAGTGTATATGTGTGTAAAGCTTCTTTCTAGAGACTTGAACTCCGACCCCTTGTCCCTTACACCCCACAAGCACTTAAACTTATGGAGTGACCATCGCACCAAGGGTGTGCTGTGATCACTCCACATAGGATTTGGATTTGGAGCTCTCACATTTTTCTACATTAGCCATATATATATATATATATATATAGATTTTTTAAATCACAGTATGTTATAATAAATTTGTATGTGGTTTAGGATGTAATGATTTTAAAACTTATTTGAGTGACATCCATTTTTATTGTTTCATAATGATACTGGTGTTAAGAATATATTGATTTCTTATTATAAAATGACATAACAATCATCTTAGGATTCAAAATAGCTAAACAAAGCCCTATAATCAATTGAAAACAGACTAAGTATTTCCATAAAATAAAATAAAGTAAAGACTTGTGTATTAAAAATAAGGTTGAAATGTAAATTACACTGTCTAACTTTAACTAAAATTAAATTAGGTCTTTAATTTTACTTTCATTCAATTGAGCCCTTTAATTTTTAAATTTATTCAATTCAAGCATTACATTCATCTCTATTAAAAATACATAGTTAAAGATCCTTAAATTACTCTTTTATCCGGATAAAGGGAAAATGCACTTGGTCACTAATCCTAATTCCTAAATTCCTAATTACTAAGAAGGAAGTTGGTTTGGGGATCTTCAAAACAAGAGCTCAAAATTTAGATGATATTTGGTTTGTGTTGGGTGTGCATTCATTTTCACTTCTCATTTTCTCTTTCTCAAATCTTGTATTCATTTTCTATTTCCAACTCATTTTATGTTTGGCACAAGTTTTTTGATCTACATTTTTTTTTTTTTGGGTTTTGACTTTGTATTTTTCAATAAAAATTGAATAATTAATTTCACAGCTGTCTAGTTCAACTTGTCTTACACACTTAAGACACATCAACACATCCACTAGAAGTCTCCACTTCCATGATTAATACAAACCATCTTAGTTGACATGTTATAGTCTTCGCAGATGAACATTCAATTTTTTACTAATTACGAACTACTTTTTTGAGTTTACGAGGAACTTGTGATTTATAACTTATGTAACTAAATCACAGACAATGCATCTCAAGGATTATATGATAATATCCAATTAGTTCATCCACCAATGGTCTCATATAATTAAAAATTTTAATTATTAATAACATGCCAATAAATTGGACTTTTTTTGTTTGTTAGATCATTATGTATTTTGGTATTATGACTTCGTTCAATGTATTCTAAATACATCAATATATCAATCAGAAGTCTTCCACTTTCATGATAAAAAAAAAAAAAAAAAAAATCATCATGATTGATAATTTGATATGTTATAGTCTTCTTAGATGAAGCACCCAATTTCATCATCGATTATGAACTAATAATTTTTGAGTTTACAAGGAACTTGTTATTTACTTCAGTATGCAAATCTCATTCACAATACACCTAAATCATATACGATGCATCTCAAGAACTACAACTCATAATGTCTAATATTTTATAAACATACATGTTCATAAAATATAACACTTTTATTATTAAAAGATAAATCATTCAATTGGGTTTTAGGGCGTTAGTCCAAAACTATCTTGTGCCCATAGAGAACAAAAGAAAATTTTTCTTAAAACCAATTTGGATGAATCTTTTCCAACCCATTATGTGCCAACTAATAAAATCATTCTCGCATATTATTTAAGCGAATTACATGACTCATTAAATATGTTATGTGGTCAAAATTGCACGTGGATAGTTTTATGAAACACTATGTAGTGAGTTGGAGAAATTTTCCTCTAAACAAGTCGAGAAAAAAAAAAAATTCAATCATATTCTAAACGGTAGGTCATTTAAAAGTGATTGTTGAGGGTCGTTTTTGCGCGTAGCCACGTGTCTTCCGTTGGAGGGGTGACTTAGCTAGACCCGGATTTGTTTTAGGGAGTTCAATCTGAAACTCGATATTGGGTTGCATAGACCAATGACTTCCGGTGCATTTTTAAGCCTACAAAATAGATAAAGCCCAAAATCTAAGAATCATGATAATGGTTGAAATAAATAAATAATATGTTTAGTTGAATAGCTTTAATTAAATGATGAGTTGAACATCATTATTATATATATATATATATATTAAGTGATGTCCAATATTAGAGAATAATCAATTAAATATCATATGTCCAACAATGGGACAAGTCCAAAATGATCCATATCTAGCTACAGTTCATGGTTCATATTCAATATAATAAGGTATGTCCAGCAATGGTCTATGTCCAAATAATGTATGTCCAGCAATGGTTTATGTCCAAATAATACATATCCAACTGTGGTTTATGTCCAAATATTACATATCCAACAATGGTTCATGTCCAAGTAATATATGTTCAACGGTGGTGAGATTGATTTAATTTATTATGTATGTTCATTAGTGAAATATTAGTCAATCCATGTTTATTAAATAGTAAGATATTAATGGAGTAACTTGCACCTAGCGGTATAGTGATAATGAGTTAACATATACTTAATAATGTGATTTCAAAGATAGAGAAACGTTGACTTGTCTTAGTATGGTTTATGGTTCCAACTATAGCATCACTTTATATGATTTATGGCTCTAACCGTATAACATCAGTGAGCTGATAACATTTTAGCAGTATAATAACATAAGTCCAGCGGTACAATGATAATAAAATAAAATATACTTAATAATGTAAATTTGGAGCTAAAGATATAATGACTTATCTTCATAGTTTATGGCTCCAGCCATATAACATCAGTAGACTTATAACATTTCAGTAGCATGATAATGTAAGTCTAGCGGTACAATATGATATTATAAGTCTTTTTATGGTGACTTTATGATTGAAAAGGAAAAATGGGTGCAACTGGAGGGAGAGAGAATATGTCTGGCCATGTACATAGGTTGGTTATGTTTATCTCCTTTTTCATGCACTTAAATGATTTTCCCTATGTAATGCCCTTTTAGTTTTTAGTCAAATATGAGTGATATTGCCTTCTATGAGAAAGACTTTTAATATTATAAGTTTGTGCCTTTCATAAGGACCTTTTAGCATTATAATTATATGTCTTCCATGAGAAGGGCTTTGTAACGTGTTCTTGGAAGATTGTTTGATATCTTTTAGAATGTATGGAGATGGGTAAGAAATATACATGTTTTGTGAGATATGTTGTTTGTAATATGTATGGGAAGTATAGGTAGACACTTTGTTGAATATGGAGCTTGTATATATATATATACACTTTGTGAGACATGGAATTTAAAGATATATGAGAAGTGTGCATGGATATTTTGTGAAGAATGTGTTTGTAAAATATAGTGAAATATGAGAGATATTGAGATTAAATATAGTAAATACATGTGATTACAGCTGCTGCTGGAGTGGTTTTTGTCATGGGTTATGTTGCTTTCAAAGAAGAGAGATTTCGTAAGAGAGATGGAGAAGGAGATGGAGATGTGTTTATGGGTAGCAAAATGATGAAGTTTCAGAATAATAGAGTGTGGGAGATATGGGTAGTGGTGTGTTAGTGTTGTCTAAGAAGAGAGATATTGTAAGAGAGATAGATAAGTAAAATGAATGAAGTTTCAGATTATTGAGGATGAGAGAGTAAGAATATGATGGGTAATGGTGTATTGTGTTGTGTAGCTTGATTCTCTTTATATAGAGCCAAGTATGTAACTAAATGAGATTTAGTTGAAGGGAAAATCAACAAATAAGGAAAGATCTTTTGCAAAGTAAGTGATTTCCTTAGTTGGTTTTTGGATATTAGCTAAAAGAGAAAATTTTGAGATTTTATTGCTGCTGAAGCTGCTGTTAAAGCTGTTAGTCATAGCTGTACAATAGCTGACATAGCTATCAATTGTACAGCAGTAGCTAACACTGCTGGATGATGTCACCTAAATGATAGCTTCTACTGGAGGATAGATTCAGTATTAAATTCATGGGTTTGGTTGAAAATGGTAAGATAACTTTTATGGGATCCTCCTATTTTTGGTATTGCAGCTAGAGGTTAAAGATTTGGCTTAAAATGGTAGGATTTCTTTTAAGGGATCCTTACTTCTTTTGGTATGGCAAATAGTTGTTGGGATTGGGCATTAATGGGTTGATGATGTCACCTTTGGACATGTGTCAATTACCTAAGCTACTGCTAGAGTTATTGCAACTTTTGCTAGAGTTAAGGCAGCTTCTGCTGGTACTTTTGGCTAAGTTTTCTCATTTGGAAAATTACATGTTTAGTCCATGGTTTTATACAATACATTTTTAGTATGTAATAAACTAGTTGGTTGATATTTGATAAAGTTTTAGAGATGTAATTATGGTCTCTTTGTATTGTGGCCAAATCTTGGAGAGTAAGGAGAGCATTTAATGCTAGATATGTGATATTAATATAGATTTAACCATGTGTTTGGGCTGGATTTAGATGAAAATAGTAATAAAATTTATATGAAATAAAATAATTAGATTATATGATAGATATTAAGTTTTAGGTAAAGAGTAATGGAGAGTTTTATCATTTTAAGTGTTATGTGATATAAGAGGCTCACCAAATGTTACCTATTGCACACTGGCTCGTCAGAGTTCAAGGAATTGGGGAAGACACGCCAAGCAACATGTTTTCTTTATCAACTTTGAACCGCTGGAGCTTTATTGAACTGCTGGAGCTTTATTGAATATACTTCTTGGCTCTCCAAACCATGACTCCCAAAATTCCCCTGATGAAACTCATGAACTTGAATCACGAGCTGAAAATGAAATGATATGCCATGAGCTTCAACCATGGGCTTTGATGAGATAATATCGCCATAGATTTTGGACCATGGGTTTTGGCGCTGCTTTTTTGTAAATATGGGATTTTTTGGACTTAAAAAGTGATTTCTCTGAAATTCATTATTTGTTGAAATAAAGTCATGTGGCATGAAATTTTTGTCCTTAACAGTGATCTTACATCAATTATAATTTAACACTTAAAAAAATTATGAAATCTTTTGCTTCTTTGTTTGCTATGAGAGAAAGCGGTAGATACATGCGCTAAATTATTTATTTATTTATGAGAAAGAAGATACATGCGCTAATTAACTATCAAAAATTGAATAGCTAGGTTACTTTTTAACTTTTTGTCTAAAGGTTTCTTTTTTTTTTTTTTTTTTGGGAGGGGGGGGGGGGGGGGGGGGAGATAATGATCCCATCTATGTTTTTGGATAACCATCCCATTCCCATCTATCAATAATTGGTGATTTCTTTTGTGTTATATATATATATATATATATATTTACCTTGGGGCAAGTTATGGTATTGGGAATCTAGTGTTTGTTCTAATAATTCCTTGCGTCTCCATCAGTTCAGCCTTTTCCCACTTTTCCCGCTAGAGATAAGGATAATTCCTTGCATCTCCATCAGTTCAGCCTTTTCCCAGTTTTCCCGCGAGGGATAAGGGAAATTATATCGATTATAATTTGATTAATTTTAGGACCATGCTTTTTATCACATTTTTTTTATAATTATTTTATGTGGTAAATTATAATTAGTTATCTTTTGCTTTCACTTAGATCTAAAATTTTTTTAACACTATTTACAGTCTATCATATTAAAATTTTAACAAAATTATGACACAATATAATGTGCCCCTAAATTTTTTCTTATAATTTACCACTTCATAGAAAAGCAAAAGATTTGTGAGCCCATTGACTATCAATAATTGAAATGAAAAAAACTATTTTGATCCTTACATTTAAGGGTTACTGTTAATTTGATTCTTACATTTTGGTAGCAGTCAATTTGATCCTTATTATTTTCAACTTACAATCAATATGGTCCTTATTATCAAACACATATTTTCTTTCATTTTCTTCGTAACCAAACACAAATCAAATTTACCAAATTCTAACTCTAGAAGACACACATATCAACTCAGCAACTAAAACAAATCCAGATTTAAATTTATAATAACTGCTAATTGAAAATAACATGGACTAAATTAATTGTAAGTTGAAAATAACAATGATTAATTTGACTGCTATCAAAATGTATTGACCAAATTAACAAGAAGTTAGAAATAATATGGATCAAATTAATAATTAATGACCCCAGAATATAAGGAAGAATTTTTTTGCTTGCTTACTTTTTAACTTTATTTTTTCTATTGTTAAATAGCTTTCTATCTCATCTATGTTTCGGAAAGTATGCATGTATGCTTTACCAAACATTTGATTAAATTGGTGATTTCTTTTGTTATTAAAATATTCTCTTTTGACCTTGGGGGCAAGCCATGGTATTGGAAATCTAGTATTTGTTCTAATAAATCTTTGCGTCTGTCAAAATTTGGATAAGAGTATTGATAAGAATGAGAAGAAGAAGACAAATGCAAGCATTGATGAGAAGGGTGTTTGAAGCATCAGCTCAGGCAGAGAGGCAGAGCAATGAAACAGAGCATTACAAGCAGTTTACATGAAGGTTGCTAAACGACTAAAATGATTTAGTTCTGTGTCTACGACTTGTAGTTTTAGCTTAAGTTAATTAGCAGAAGTATAAATGGACATGTGTACCACTGAAGTTGGTTAGATGGGTAGTTTAGAATTGATCCGTATATTACGGAGTTGGTTAGTCTTAACAGTTGAGCTTCCATGGTGTTTTGTAATATATATATGCATTGTACAATTAGTTTAGAGATAAGTGAAATATACAAGTTACAGAATCTTATTCTCTCTAGCTTTCTCTCTTTCTCTTCCCCAGCTCCCTGTTTTTCTTATATGGTATCAGAGCTTTGTTTCTTTGTCAATGGCTGATCAAAACCAAACTTCTCAAACTTCATCTTCTCCATCTGTTGCTCATCGTGAGCTCTCTCCAATGGAGAACTTGAGGAGTCCATTTTTTCTGCACCATGGAGAATCACTAGGTGCAATTCTAGTTACTCAGCCCTTGACAGAAGACAATTACCCCAATTGGGCTAGGGCTATGTGTATGGCATTAGATGCGAAGAGTAAGCTAGGTTTTGTGGATGGATCTATAACAGCTTCCATGGCCATCACTCCTCTGGAAAAGATTGCTTGGTCAAAGAATAATTCTATGATTTCTTCATGGATATTGAATTCAGTCTCGCCTCACATTTCTGGTAGTGTGATCTATAGAAACACTGCAATGGAGGTTTGGAATTCACTGAAGAATCGTTTCTTGCAAGCAAATGGTCCACGGATTTCACAACTTCAAAAGCAGATTTCAACGATCATGCAAGGAGATGCAACAGTGACTACTTTCTTCACTGACCTTCAAACTTCTTGGGATCAATTGCTCAATCTCAGGCCATTACCATGTTGTTCTTGTGGCAAATGTGCCTGTGGTGTGAATGACAAAATTACACTATTTCATCATCAAGACTCTTTGATGCAGTTCCTCAATGGCTTGAATGAGGTTTATTCACAAGTTCGAACTCAGATTTTGATGATGGAACCGAGTCCCTCTATTGACAAGGCTTTCTCTTTGGTAATACAAGAGGAGAGACAGAAGGCTTTAGGTTTTAATGGAGGACACTCAGTTGATTCAACTGCTCTTGCAGTCAAGACTCAAGCATTCAGTCAAATTGGGAAGAACACAAAGGGGAAGGGTAGGCCTATATGCAGTCACTGTGGCAAACCAGGTCATTTCATGGAGAAATGCTACAAGTTGATTGGCTTTCCACCAGGATATAAGCAAAAGGGCAAAGTCTCCATGGCAAATCAAGTAAGTCCTGATGGTGATTCTGGTCAGTGTGAAGCTGCATTACAATCAGGGTCTTTTCCTTTCACATCTGAACAATGCCAGCAGCTGCTATCTCTGTTGAGTTCTCATGCATCATCCTCAACTACTCCTGATGCTATTCATTCAGCAAACTCAGCATTATCAGGTATTTCTTATGCTTCTTTCCAGGATCCTACTTGCCTAAATTTGAAGAATTCAATCTTTAATGAAAATCCTTCAAATAAAACAGCTTATCATGAAGAATCTTGGGTTCTTGATACAGGGGCTACTGATCACATTCTTCATTCAATTTCATTGTTTACTAAGATTACTAGTTCAATCTCTTCCTTTGTACATTTACCTAATGGTGAAAAAGTCCTTGCCACACACATAGGCACAGTCCAAGTTACTGCATCCTTACTTCTTGAGGATGTCATTTGTGTTCCAGCTTTTTCCTTCACTCTGATTTCAGTAAGTAAATTAACTAAATCATTGTCATGTTGTTTGGTTTTTCTTTCCAACTATTGTTGCATACAGGACCTTACTTGCTGGAAAATGATTGGATTGGGTAAGCTTTATAATAATCTGTATCTGCTGCAAGCTTCAAACAATTACAAGTCCATTTCAAAAGCTTCTACTATTCTGGAGTCAGTCTTGAAATCCTTTGTTAATTCTGTTTCTCATGTTCCCACTGTAACCAAGCCTTACTTATGGCATCTTAGATTAGGACACGCCTCTGATGAAAAACTTCAACACTGTGTATCTGATATGTTTTCTTTTCATTCAAATAAAGATTGTGTTGTGTGTCCCATTGCAAAGCATAAACGTTTACCCTTTCCCATTTCTAATCACTTATCTGCTCATGCCTTTGACTTAATTCACTGTGATGTATGGGGACCCTTTGCCAAAACAACTCATGATGGTTTTAAATATTTTCTTACCATTGTAGATGATGCTACAAGGTCAACATGAGTTTACCTTATGAAATCCAAATCAGAAACTAGGCCCTTATTGATTTCATTTTATAAAATGATACAAACTCAATTTCAAACTAATATCAAAGTGTTTAGAACTGACAATGCTCAAGAATTTTTCCTCAAAGATTTTTATGCTCAACATGGGATTGTTCATCAACATTCTTGTGTTGCTACTCCACAACAAAATTCAATAGTGGAAAAGAAGCATCAACATATCTTAAATATTGCAAGAGCATTAAAATTTCAGTCTAACATACCACTTTGTTATTGGGGAGACTGTGTTTTAATAGCAGTTTACATCATCAATAGGCTACTTAGTGTTGTTTTGGATCATAAAACCCCTTTTGAAAAGCTTTATGGCAAAGTTCCTTCTTATCACCCTTTAAAAGTTTTTGGCAGCCTTTGTTTTGCTTCTACATTGGCACACAACAGGTCTAAGTTCTCTCCTAGGTCTATTCCTTGTGTTTTTCTTGGGTATCCCTTTGGTGTTAAAGGTTACAAGTTGTTAAACTTGCTTACCAAACAAATTTTCATTTCAAGGGATGTTTCTTTTCATGAAACTGTGTTCCCTTTCATTTCTCCATCATATTCTCCACACACTTCCATTTCACTTCCTCATATCTGTCCTAATGTGGCTGCTCCACATGATCCTATGTTTTCAGAACCTCTTACACCTTCTTTACATGTCTCTTATCCTAATTCTGGTCCTCAAATTGTCTCTGATTCAACTTTAGGTCATAGTGTTCCTGTTGTATCAGAATCAATCATACTTGATTCCATCACACCTGGTTCTTCTGATCTTGTCTCACCAGGTTCTATAGCACCTGATTCTTTACCTCTTCCTCAAGAACTAAACATAGTTCAACCAAATGTTGTCCCCTACCTTCGAAGATCATCTAGGACTACCAAACCTCCTTCCTACTTACAGGATTACAAATGCAGCAGCATCATATCTACTGAACTTTCCCAATCTAATTCACTCAGCAAGTCAGGGACTTCCTTAGTCACTATCGGGTATCCTCTTTCTGATTATATTGATACTTCCCACCTTTCTTCTTCCTATGCCATGTTTTGTTCTGCCATTTCATCTATTCCTGAACCAAGGTTCTTTCATGAGGCTGTTAAGGATCCTAAATGGCAAGAAGCCATGAGTACTGAAATTGATGCTTTAGTTTCTAATGATACCTGGACCCTTACTTCTTTGCCTCCAAATAAAAAGGCAATTGGCTGTAAATGAGTTTATAGAATCAAATACAAAGCTGATGGCTCTGTGGAGAGGTATAAAGCAAGGTTGGTTGCTAAGGGATTCACTCAACAAGAGGGGCTGGATTTTACAGATACTTTCTCACCTGTTGCCAAGTTGAATACTGTGAAAACTCTTCTGGCTATATTTGCTGTGAAAGGTTGGCATTTAGTTTAGTTAGATGTCAATAATGCCTTCTTGAATGGTGATCTTCATGAGGAGGTGTACATGCAACTCCCTCAAGGCTTTCACAACAAAGGGGAGCATGTTGTTTGCAAGTTGAACAAGTCTTTATATGGGCTTAAACAGGCTTCAAGGCAGTGGAATGCAAAGTTTTGTTCTGTCATTAAGCATCATGGTTTCACACAATCCAAAGCTGACTACTCTTTGTTCACAAAGAAGTTCAATAATTCCTTCATAGCTTTGCTGGTTTATGTTGATGATATTCTCATAGCTAGTAATAATGCTCAAGCAGTTGAGGAACTTAAGACTTCTCTGAATCAGTACTTTAAACTTAAGGATCTTGGAGGCTTGAAGTATTTTCTTGGATTGGAGATAGTTAGATTAGATAAGGGTATCACTTTGTGTCAAAGAAAATATGCTTTGGAAGTATTGAAGGATGCTGGAATGTTAGCTTGTAAGCCTAGAAAGGTGCCAGTGGAACAAAATTTGAAGCTAAGCAAGTTTCAAGGAAAATTGCTAGCTGATCCTGGAGTGTATAGAAGATTAGTGGGCAAGTGGCTTTATCTGACTATCACTAGACCAGATATTGCATATCTTGTTCATAAACTAAGTCAGTTCATTTCCAAACCCAGGAAACCTCACTTAGATGCTGCACATAAAGTGCTACAATACATCAAAAGTTGTCCTGGTCAAGGTGTTTTCTTGTTAGCTGCATCAGATTTTCATTTGAAGGCCTACACAGATGCTGATTGGGCCTCTTGCATTGATACCAGGAGATCAACCACAGGCTATTGCATCTTTTTGGGTGATTCTCTCATATCATGGAAGTCCAAGAAACAGTCCATAGTGTCTAGATCTTTTGCTGTTACCGTTTGTGAAATGACTTAGCTGTTAGCATTGTTAAAGGATTTGGAGATTCATCATCCTCAACCTGCTCTATTATTTTGTGATAACCAAGCTGCAATTTATATTGGGGAAAACCTAGTGTTTCATGAAAGAACCAAGCACATAGAAGTAGATTGCCATGTAGTAAGAGATAAGGTGCAAAACAATGTTGTTAGGCTGCTCTTCAATCCTTCACGTTCTTAGTTGGCTGATTTGCTTACAAAAGGTCTCAATAGTCAACAATTGAGATGCTTGTTAGGCAAGATGAATATAGAACATACATAGTTCAGCTTCTCATCTTGAGGGGGAATGTCAAAATTTGGATAAGAGTATTGATAAGAATGAGAAGAAGAAGACAAATGCAAGCATTGATGAGAAGGGTGTTTGAAGCATCAGCTCAGGCAGAGAGGCAGAGCAATGAAATAGAGAATTACAAGCAGTTTACATGAAGGTTGCTAAATGACTAAAATGATTTAGTTCTGTGTCTACGACTTGTAGTTTTAGCTTAAGTTAATTAGCAGAAGTATAAATGGACACGTGTACCACTGAAGTTGGTTAGATGGGTAGTTTAGAATTGATTCGTATATTACGGAGTTGGTTAGTCTTAACAGTTGAGCTTCTATGGTGTTTTGTAATATATATATGTTGACACCCCATTTTGCGACCCATATTTAACCTCACATGGAGGGTAAAAGGGTAATTTTGCCTTGAAAATATGCATCTTGATTCTAGCCATTAGATCCTTAATCTCATTTCACTAAAATGATTTTGATGTTGTAACGATCAAATTGATTGGTCATAAGCCCTAATCGGACCACTAGATTGAAAGTTATCATCAAATCAAGTTTTAATGGCTAAGATGTACTATCACAAATTGAGTCCGACTATATGTGATTATGAACAATTGATTTCAATTGGTTATAGGTGTAATTAATTTGAGAACAATGATGTGTCATAATTTAATTGGTTAGGACTACATTTTATGGTGAGGTTGCATACACCTAATTAATTAGATAGTTAAACATTAATTATTCAATGAGTAATTTGTGTAATTATCTATTAATTAGAGTAAATTGGGAACCAATTAATTCTGAAATGGGAGTGATTGGAGCCATTAAATGTTAATTGGGAGCTAATTTGGGACCTATTAATGTTAATTGTGCTGAAACCATTTTCTGACAAATGACCTCTGTTCACTATTTCATCAATATCTCTCAGAATATTTTGAATCTGTGAATGAGGTTAATTTTTCCAGAAACTAGACATCCGGGGCTTCAATTTGAGCACAAGAATGAGACAATTCCGATCAGAATTGGGTCAGATATGATTTTTCGAAGTTAGCTCTACAAGCTGTTACATCAGCTACGGGAAAACCGAATTTTGGCTTGCTCCCCACTCCCACCAATCTCTCCATTTAATGCACCAGATTTTTTCCAAGGCTAAAATGAGGTCTAGGTTCATAATCCTTGTCAACCCTCATTAAATGGCCTTCCATTCATATCCTCTCCACTACTACTATATAAACCCTCCCCCTCCTTCATTCAAAGACCAAAAAAAAAAATCCCCTTTCTTCTCCTCTCTTGAGTTCTAGTGAAGTAGAGCAGTCTTGTCATATCTTGGTCTTCCTGAGACTCAAGGTATTGAGTGAGACTCACTCTCCCTCTCCTAGTTCTTCTTCTTTCCTCCACCCTTAGGACCTCCACCAAGAATCTCCTCCTCCACCGTATGGATCTTGCATGAAGGTATAATCTCTTTCCTTAACTTGTTTTTTTGTATTGCCATGATGAGAGTTTAAGATTAAAGCATGATAGTAACTATTAAAATTCCCTCGAATATGTTTGAATGTTCTTAATTGTTCTTATATGTTCTTCATATGTTCTTAGTTGTTTATCACATGTTCATGCATATCACTAGTTTTAATCTTAAATCCACATCAAAAATATGAAAAAACATGTTTGTTTAATAATTCTTTCAAATCTTTGAATCTAGGATGTCACCATACACACACATTCACTAGAATTTTATTTTTCAATCCAAATGCAATGTTCAATAAATTGAATTAGGGTTTATCACATGCACACACATTAAATTCAACATGTAAATTGATTGACATATTGAATGATATGATATGATTGTTGGCCACCATAGTCTAGAAGAACGGTTTTACCGGGCAAGGTGGGTGCCTAACACCTTCCCACCTTGTAACATAGCCTCCGAACTTAGATCAAGGGTTAGTAGATCAAATGCTTATCCTTGTAATTTTCAATTTCTAGATTGTAACTAGGAAACGAAGCCATGTACTTTATCTTAGATTGTATCTAGGACCAAAGCCATGTAATTTTCCTATGATCAATGTAAATTCAAATTTCAAATTAATAAAATGAGGAATTTTTCAACTATGGTTTTCTTATTTTTCCAACAATTAAATAAGTGGCGACTTCATTGTAAAACCCTTAATCTAAAGGGGAAAATATAACTAGTCGAACCTCCATTTTGAGAGGCAACAACACGACTCCACCCATTCACGTGGGTTTGGCCTAACATTCATAAAAACGGGCCGGGGGCGCGGTCTCTCACAATATATGCATTGTACAATTAGTTTAGAGATAAGTGAAATATACAAGTTACAGAATCTTATTCTCTCTGGCTTTCTCTCTTTCTCTTCCCTAGCTCCCTGTTTTTCTTATAACGTCTCCATCAGATGAGTCTTTTCCCACTAGCAGAGATAAGGAACTTAAGACAAAATACCAGGTTATTGTCGTAAGAACAAAGTTTAATTATAAACTAGTTTGTAGCCAATGAATACAACTTCTACTCAATATGTTTTTGTTGGATATAAATTTTGACAAATACATCATTGAATTACATTTCTTCTTATATCTGCTGTAGGGGGGAAATTAAACCAAGGCCCAACCCACTTAGAATGGGATAGGATAGGAACCCCGTACAATTAATTTATAGAGATCGAAATGCAGGCCAACACTTAGACTCCTTGAACAACACTACTTAATGATTAAAGAAGTGGGAATAACTATAGGGATAGCTTAACATTGATGGAAATTGAACGAGGAGAAGTTAAATCTTATTTATCACTCTCCTCGAGCAAGCTGAGGATCACTTGTGCTTAAAGGAAATTACAGCTTTTAGTATGATTCTTCTCTTTTTCTCTCTCTAAATTTTCTGATGCCCTCTCAAGTAGGATCTTCCGTCCTTTTATAGCCATTCGAATTGCATCCCAACCTTCCATTCGGAGGGCTGGTAATATTTCTTTGAATACTTGTCTCATCACTACCTTGCTGGTGGTGGTAGAGTAAGATATAGGCTGTGAGACCACCGTTTGTTCAAGGGTTATTCAACCATTAATGTGGCATGCTAAATTGTTGCAGGGCATTTAATGCTGGGTTGATGGATGCTTTATGTAGAAGTTTCCTCCTTTTATCCGTACTTCACAATGGTCCTCCTTGGCTTTCAATCTCACAGTTCTTGTGGCCTTCCTCCTATCTCTTGAGGGGTAATTGCTCCTCGACCTCCTCGAGTTGGCTGTAACCCTCGGTTTTTCTGATTTACTAAGTACTTAGGTTGTCTTGATTGGGCTGGGCTAGGTTTCATAAATAGTTGGGCCTTAATTACTCCTCAGGTTGATCTTGTCAAGGGTTCCTTCTCTTCGGGCTCCACCCCCCAACATCTTTTATGTTTGCAAAATTTCATGATCAAAGATTAATAACTATTTCATCAATCCAATATTTAAATTTCAAATTTTGTTGTCTAAAATGAATTATGCATAAAAAATTATTTTATGGATCGAATAGTAAATGACATCTAATTAGCATGAAATTTGACATTGAAAGCTCGAAAATGTGTTAAAACACAAGAGCTGTTTAGACCCCCAATTAAAAGATTATGGCTAGATTGTTTTTACTCTAACTTATCTAAGTGCGGAACAAGAGTAAATGAAGCGCAAACAACCGATACTACTTTAGTGCATAAACATGAACAACCAACAATAAAAGTAAAGCACAAGAGTATGGGAAGAGAGAATGCAAACACAAGATAACACGCCGATGTGTTTTCAAAGAGAAAACCGAAGAACTTGGCGAAAAACCTCTTCGCCGCCCTTCAAGCGGTAATCGATCCACTAATAATCAGTTGGGATACATGGGTGAGCAAGAGACCCTCCAAGCCTAATCTACCTGATGTACTTACGCCCTCCAAGCTCCTACTTCAACAAGGCTTCTCAGAGCCATGTCTTGTCTAGCTTTCCAGATCCCGCAACAAGCTCTATGTTGCATTTGCCATCCTTGTCTTCTTCCAATACTTCCTAGCAACTCCAAAACATTCTCTACATTCTGAATAGGTGTGGGTTGTGTTTGGGTACAAATCTCCTCTCAAGGTATAACAATGGGAGAGGGATGGAGAAGAGGCTACAATGATTTCTCACTAAGGATAAGTAGCTCTCTCTCAAAAGATCGGTGTGTGTGTTGTAGAAAACCTATCTAGGGTTTTTCTCTCAGAATAGCCTCACATACATTTGTGGGTAGTAAGGGTATATATAGTATGGGTGAAGGGTAAGAAAGTCACTCTTTAAAATCCTTTAAGCAAAATATTTCGTGACTATCTCGCAGGAAGGCCTTACTCGCTAGGCACTCGCAAAAACGACAATCTGGCATGACTTTTCAACTTCAAGCCATGTGCTTCTCACATGCCTTTTTCGCGGGAACCCTTCTCGTGAGCTACTCGCGAAATGCACTGATTCTTCAATTCATGCTCGATTCTTCACTAACTCAATACTAAACCCAATACAATAAAATTCCACAAATTACAAGGAACAAAATTAAAGCAATTACAACACTTTTTGTCATGGAATAAAGCCAACATAAAATATAGTTGTAAATCACAACTTTACAATTTTCCCTTTTGGCTATTCCGTGACAAAACACCCTAAAACAAACTCTAGACTTAAACGTGAGTTTGGGAACAATGGCAAAACTCACTCACACCTAAATCTAAAATTTTTGATGCACTTGGAATAAGATACCTGTAACCTGAAACACTTGCACAAAACACATTAGACTCTCAAGGTAAATCAAGTGATAAAAGGACAAGTATAATGTAACAAGTAAATAGCGATCAAGTAAATATGATGTGAAACATGTGAGCAACATGATCATATACTAAAACAGTCATATAAAAATGACTAAAATGATCATATAGCAAAGCAAATGATCATCTGAACATGCAACCAATAAAACACAATAGCATAAGGATAAATGTATGTCCAATACATAAACACGATGCAATGAGAGCAATAAAGCATATCAAAGCACTATAAAGAAACGAGAAAACAAGCACAAAGTAAATCAAGGTTTTCTAAAAAAAAAAGGTCTTCTCCCCCTATGGCTTTCTCCCCCTATGAATGTGCACAACGTAGAATTTCTCCCCCTAAGAGTGTGCACATGAGTCATATAGAAATGACGATACTCTCCCCTTTTTTGTCACGAATAGACAAATTAATCAAGAGGAAGAAGGGAAAGAAAAGAAGATATGAATAAGGGTAAAAGATGATGCATGAGGGGTGCAAGATGTATGAGAAAATGAAGCTCAAACACAAAATAAAACATCTTTAAAAAATGCTACATAGCATAAAGAACATGACATGCTAAGGATGATGAAACATGATATAAACCTAGGCATGATAAAGACACAAGAACATGTTATATATGCTAAAAGGTCTAAAAAGACTTAACTAGCATGAGTAAATGCAAGAACATGTCAAGTGTTAGAGTGTGTACAGCAAAAGCGCATCTAGTGTGCATGTGAGATGCATAATCAATGCATGAATAAGCACTCATGGGACAAACTGTATAAAACATACCACCAATGATCAAAACATGATAAACATGAATAATTATGGTGATCCCCAAGGTTTGGTACTCATCGGAGTCCAAAACAACGAGAAAATGTCATTTGGGCATTTTATCAAACACTTAGAGTACACACACTACACATGTATGTTAAACAATGCATGAACATATGAAAATCTTGCCTAAATACATGTTATTTTTGCCACAAAGGGCCAACATTCAAAGCAAAACATCATTTAAAAACAAAGCCCAATCAAAAAGATTGACAAAAAATAAGTTTTCTAACTCTCATTTGAGAAAATCCCAACTATGAACATAAAACCCCCCAAAAATATAATCTAAGGATCAAAAACAATGAAAAGAGTTAAAGATTACCTTAGAGATGTTAAAGAAATGAAAAACACTTGAATTTAGTTGAGTCTTGATATAGAAATATTAAAACAGGGATTTGGGAGAAGATAGGAGGTGTTTAAAACAAATGACCTACGAAATGCCCTTCAAAAAGTTGATTTGAAAATTTTTGCTAGTATCTCACTGGTTAGAATCACGTGAAAATTTCACTAGTATCTCGTGGGTAAGCCTTACTCACGAAACAGCTGTAAAACAGCCGTGAAACTCTCTGTCCGAAACTGAAAAACTTGAAAATTGGACCATTTAACTCCTAGTTGAGCATACTCATGAAATGGGTCACGAAAATACCCAGAAAACATGATTTTCACACAATAACAACTTGAAAAACTTTGAAAAACATGAGTGATACAAATCACTTCCAAAAGCAAACAAAAAGAACAAAAATCTTTTTGGTTTGATCCACATATGGTTGAGCACACACACATATCACATTTGAGCAGGTACAATCACACAAATGAAATAAGCATTCATTGAATATTAAACTTGTGTGTTGTGTGTGTGGATCAAGTGTGCAATAGTCCTTAGTCTAGAGTGAAACTTCAATGATCAATTCAATCAAGACATACACAACTAGTACTAAGTCAAGTGGTTTATCTCAATTATAGAAATGATCATATATGACCTCCCATAAGAAGATGATTACAAATATTAGAAGTTTTCATTTGGCTTCTTTACAAATCATAACATTTGATCATTTTAGAACAATACATCTCATTTTTGAGATCGGTGCTTGAAGTTTTTGATATTTCAATATAGAGAATAAGTCTTTGGCTTTTTGAGCACCATACATTTCAATAAAAAGTCGCTTTCCCTTTTTCCTAGTCAAATACTAGCATATGCGACAGGCTTTTGCAGCTCATAATCTCTTTTTTATTTTAAGATTTACATTTGGTGAGCTCTTTAAGCAAAAACATAAAAGTAAAGTAGGAAGATATATAGGCACAAGTCTATGCAACTATCAAGACCATCAAGACTGTTGACGAATCATTCATGACAAGCTTGAAGATCTATTTACAACAATCACACAAATATTTCAAGATTTCTTCCACACAAATAAATGTGCATACAGAACAAGCTAAACTCATAAATGTACTACGCTATTAGTACGAATGTACTAGGCCAAACTCACATGAGATGTGTGCTCAAACATATACGATCAAACTTTTTGAATTTTTTACTTTTCATGTGGTTTTGGATTTTGACACACAAAACAAAGACATAAAAGTAAAATAAAAACAAAAGCAATTCATACAAATAAATGCAAGATGCATAAATGCATGAAGATATGGCATCTAATGCATGAAGGGTCGTACAAAGATCGAAAGAATTAAATCAAGGACCAAAAGAGCAAAAACTCAACCATAGGAACCCTTCCTTATCCACCTAGAATGATTTTTTGGAATGAGTGTCTCGTGAGAAGTGAGACAAGGGTTGGAAGAATGAGAACCAGAGATGCACATATTCAAGGAGTTAAGAGCATTAAACATTTTCTTTAACAACATGATATTTTCAATCAAATTCGGTTTATCATTTTTAGCACAACTTCCAAGAAGCTTAAGTTTCTCTTTTCTTTTAATTCTTTTAAAGACTTGAAACCGAGAGCAATGAGGTCTAACATGACCAAGGGCACCACATTGGTGACAAACAATGTGTTTAGATCCACTAGGCCTTTTAAGAAGGGATCTAGCAACATGAGTTTGTTCTCTCTTTAACTTGGGGCATTAAGGTCTTAAGTGACAGATTACACCACAATGGTGGCAATTAGGAACAAACTTAGATCCACTCAAATCCTTAGGATGGGACCTAAAAAAAGGCTTAGACTTAAGAGCATTTTTCTCCACTTTTTGATTTCTTTTGTATGGAGGAATGTAAACCGATTTGTCTTTAGAGGTAGAACTTATAATAGAGACAAAATCGGGTACCACAACATGATTGTAACATATATTATCTTCCTTTTTAATAACAGGTTCAGTAATCAAACACTTATCATGCATTTTAAGAGATTCATTTTCACATTTAAGATTATCAACAAGTTTGTTAGACAAAACAAGTTTAGCATCCAAGTCCATATTCAAACATTCAAACTCTTTCACCTTTTCTAGAGAAATTTCAGCAAGTACTTTATATTTCTCAATCAATTTGTTGGATTCATTGAGCTTAGCAATCAAACCATCATTTTCACAAAATAACTTGCTCAAATTCTTTTGAAACTTCTTAGCATTTTTCTCCAAGTTTTTGTCAACAACACCCTTAGATTCAAGCAACATGTCATCACAATTATGAGGATTAACAATCATAGAGGCATTTTCACAAACACATGGCATGTTACAATCAACAACATCCATAGAAGCATACAATGTATTATCTATGGCAAAACACATAAGGGGTCAAGGATCACACTTAGGAATTTAAACCACAACAAGTGTACCCGCTCTGATACCAATTGAAAGTTCAGAAATGTGTTAAAATACAAGAGCTGTTTAGGCCCCCAATTAAAAGATTACAGCTAGATTGCTTTTACTCTAACTTATCTAAGTACGGAACAAGAGTAAATGAAGTGTAAACAACCGATCCTACTTTAGTGCATAAACATGAACAACCAACAATAAAAGTAAAGCACAAGAGTAAGGGAAGAGAGAATACAAACACAAGATAACATGCTGATGTGTTTTCGAAGAGGAAATCAAAAAATTCGGCAAAAAACCTCTCCACCGCCCTCAAAGCAGTAATTGATCCACTAAACAATCAGTTGGGATACATGGGTGAGCAAGAGACCCTCTAAGCCTAATCTACCCGATGTACCTAAGCCCTCCAAGCTCCTACTCCAACAAGCCTTTTCGGAACCGTGTCTTGTTTAGCTTTCCGGATCCCGCAGCAAACTCTATGTTGCATCTGCCATTCTTGGCTTCTTCCAATGCTTACCAACAGCTCTAAAACACTCTCTACACTTTGAATAGGTATGTGTTGTGTTTGGGTACAAATCTCCTCTTAAGGTATAACAATGGGAGAGGGATGAAGAAGAGGCTACAATGATTTCTCACTAAGGATGAGTAGCTCTTCAATTCATGCTTGATTCTTCACCAACTCAATACTAAACTCAATACAATAAAATTCCACAAATTACAAGGAACAAAATTAAAGCAATTACAACACTTTTTGTCATGGAATAAACCCAATATAAAACATAGTTGTAAATCACAACTTTACAGACATTTGTGTTAAGAATATAAGAAATACGCAATCTAATGGTTAGATTTTCAAAATATGTAATCATGTTAATTTTTAAGAAGGGGTTGTGGCCAAACTTTGTTCGTACTGTGAGATTATCTTTATCAGGATATTTAATATGGCCCACATATATTTTATTTAATTATTATTTATTTATTTAATAATAAGAGTAATTTATAAGATGTGTCTAGCTTGCCTTTAGTGATACTTTAACAGGACATCTTCTTTTGTTTTGATAGGAAGTTGCCATATCATCCACTAATTAAATGTGCAATAGATATTAAAATCCAAGGATACATCAATTTTTCTCAAGGAAAAACTAAAGGAGAAAATACACTATTTGTCCTTAAGGTTTACTATGGTTTCCATCTAGAAAAAAAAAAAAAAAATCAAATATATAGTTAGCAAATCATGAAATATTCTTTAAAACAGTTGAAGGCACCCACCAAAATGAGCAAATCAACCACAAACCATCATGGATCCACCTAAAAAATAAAGAAAATCCTAGAGAGAGAGAGAGAGAGAGAGAGAGAGAGAGAGAGAGAGAGAGATTGCTGCGTGCGAAACATTCACTGAGTAAAAAGAGATCAAGGATTCTAAGTGATTTTAGATTTGGTTCCAACTTTGCCTTAGGATAACAATCTCCAAAGTGACTAAGAAATGGGTTTCAAAGTTGAGATGTATAAGCGAGAGGAATGGTTTGGAAATTAAAAAAAAATAAAATAAAATTGGTGGATTTATAACTGAAGAATCTAAAGGAACTAATTGGGTTTTAAAGATGAGAGAAGCCAAAAAAGCATGAAGCGGGAGAGTAGTAACGTTGGGCAAAAAGGAGCTAAAAAAAAAAGAAGAAAAGAAAAAAAGGTAAATTTCAATAACCTACCCTAAGGCTTGGGCTAATGCCAACCAAGTCCAACACATTTCAAAAATTGACCAACTTGGTCTTAAAACCCGTTAAAGCTGATAGTCATTTGAGCCCTATCTTCTCTTTCTTGTCCATCTCTTGTCTCTTTGTGTGTGCACCAAACCTATATACCAAATTTGATAGGCAGATACACGGAGCATATATACATAGATTTTGACTAATGAACCTATCTATCAAATTCTTCTCATGTACAAACCAAAAAAAAATCACTGACTTACCACCAATGTTAAACAACCCACCACCATAAACAAATCTTACACACCATTGATTCAGGCACATATACATAGATACATATACACTGTACATTCAAACCCATTTTGAAATCAACCCCAAAATCCCATTTTCCAAGCCCTACAAAATTACTAAATCCCTACAGACAACAAAAAACCCAATCTCTAAATTAACCAAACCAAAAACTAATCACAAAACCAAACATAAAAGGGGGGTTTTTGCCATAAGAAAAGGAGAAAATAAATGAGAAAAAATAAAGGGAATAAGAGAGAAATAAGTAGGAGAAGGTGTTCGCTAGCGGTTATGGTGGTGGTGTTTAGCTCAACTACCATTAGTGGTGGCGTGAGTTTCATGGAGTTTGACCATGGCTAAGCTTGAGAGAGAAAGAACCAAAAGAGAGAACTACCATTATGGTAGCTCACAGTGATTGTGGCTTGCTAGTGGTAGCCTTGAGGTTTCGACAGTTTTGGGGGATCAAAGTTTAGGGTTAGGGAGAGGGATGAGAAAATAGATAGATGAGAGAGAAGAGAGAATAATGGAGAGGAGAGGGAAAATAGAGGGCTTAAACGACTAATAGATGGGCCTAACGGTGTTTAAGGAGCAAGTTGGGTTTAGGGACCAAGTTGGTCAATTTTGAAATGTCTTGGACCTGGTTGGGATTAGCCCAAATCTCAGGGTAAGTGTAGACACTGCATTCTGTACCCCTTACGACTCGGGCCACCATTCCCTAGTGATGCTGAAATTCTAGAGGCCAAGGTTCGTTTAGAGTCCGATCAGATTACAAATTGACTCGAGAAAAGTTAAAATGGAAAATATTTTTTATAAGAAAATAAATCTATTTTTGGAAAATAAAGGCTAAGGAAACCCTTGTCCTCCGTACGCATACACAAGTATGCGTAAGCAAGTCTTGTGCGTGTGTACACATGCATGAGCCTGCATACGTAGCTAGGGTTCTAGAAACTAGTTTTTCTACATTAATGCTGAGGTTTAGAACGAATCTCACATTGTTTGGGAGCTGTTCCAAACCCCCATTTTCACAATATAAAATTCCATACATGGTACCTTTTCAAAACACAGAAAATCCTAAGGGAAAACCTAAAATTTACTAGAAATAGTGAATTAAAGAGAGAGTTTTTCACAAAACATCCTTAAGTCAATTTTCATTTGATCAGGACCTTTTCTGGTCTTGATCTTTTGAGTTTAAGATTACTAATCACTTTTGTATTTGAATGTGAATAGATTTGACTGAGGGGAATGGTCAAATCAAGCCAATGAGCTTTTGTTTTTGAGGTATTAGTTCTAAACTTTCCTTTTCATTTCTTTACCTTTTCTTTCTTTAATCTTTTTGTTTTCCTTGTTTCTTTTGTTTCTTTATATTATAACAAGTTTGTTTAGCTTAGGTATTTTTTTTTTGCCTTATGATTTTATGCATGTTAAGTTGTTAGATTTCGTTTTTACTCTTTTCTGTGTTTTAGTTTTTGGGTTAGGGTTTTGGGGCATGTATGTGTACACATGCTTATTGCATGCGCACGCGTACAACTGGGCTGCGTATGCAAGCCTTATGTGTGAGTATATGTACTTAAGCCAAGAAACCCTATAATTCGATTTTTTTTTTTATTCTGTTTCTTTGTTCCTTTTATATAATATGCCTTTGTTTGGTTCCTTTTTATGTCTTTTAAGTCTTTGTTTCTCTATTTAAATAACTTGCTTGCCTTTAACAAGCTAGATTAGGGTTTCTTTTTGTTTCTTGTTTTAATGCCATGAACATACATTCACATGCCCATTCATTGATGCATAGGTGCTGAGATGTGGTAAGGTAAGTAAGGTAAGTCATGTATTTACATGAACATGCGTTGGGTATATGTTTGATGATGAGTATCAACATGTTTGCTTGGATGATTTGTTCATGATGTTTAGATGAAATCACATGTTTATTTGGATCTTGCCATGTTTGTGTTTCTACCATGATCTATTTGTTGCCTTAGATGTAATGAGATAGGAACATGCTAGGGTTTATGATGGCATGAGAAGCATGATAAATGTATGTTAGGGATGATTGATGCCATGTTGTATGCTTAAATGTATGCTAGTGTGTGTGTGATTTTAAGATGCAATATTGAACATGCCTTTAATGAGATTAACATGTAAGACACAATGAGTGGAAGTTGACCCATAGGTTGTGTGGTCTTGGGTGCGTAACACCTTCCCAAGCTGTACTTAAACTCTAAACCCATATTCTGGTAGTAAGATCAGTCCTTCCACGTAAGGGCCTATATACATGGTTCCTAGACCATAAAACTAGGTGGTGACTTCTTTTCTCGCCCTGGTTCACTTGGCTGAGGCATACTCCCACATATCTACACGTTGCACCCACATTAGGTTATTGAAATTTACCAAAAAAAAAAAAAAAATGGAGGTGTTAAACACTGGCCAAAAAAAAAAAAAAAGGTGTGATAACTGATTCTAATTTAGCCATTATAGAATTCAATATTTTAGTATATTTATAATTGTAAAAAAGGGTAAAATTATGAGTTCCTTTATTCGATAATAGTTATAAATGAAATAGTAACATTTATTATGATTGATAAATTACAACCGGCTTAGAGAATGTGTGAAGTCATGGTGTCCTATTGAATATTTATATATTAATATATATTTTTTTAAAAAGGTTGTTCTAATCCTTTTATCTCTTTCCATAGTTCCTTGATGGATGGATTTTCTAGTATTTTCTTCATGAATGTTCTTTCAATAATAGTTATGATAGCAATTATTATGATTGAGAAGTTATAATCTGGTTAAAGAATGTGAAAAAGTGATTACGTTACTATGATTGATAAGTTACAATTAGGTTATAGAGAATGTTCTCTACCAAAAAAAAAAAAAAAAGAAGGGTTATAGAGTGTGTGTAATGTTGTGGTGTACTATTGAATATATTAATATTGTAAAAAAGAAGAAGAAGGAGCTAGAAACCAAAAGAGAAAAGAAAAAAAATATTGTGACATGGTTGATGATGTGGCTCAACAGGAGCGTAACAACATTAAATATTACGCTTTAACTTTTATATATTATTACTAGTCGCCAACTCATGCTATGTACGGGAACCTACCTATTTGTGAGGTAGACTAAAATAATTTTATAAAATCTTAAATTGATTAAGAAACTACACCATTGTATGATTTGCTCTTGTGTGACTTCAATTTATGTTGCAATTTGATGAAGAATCCATTGTTTGAACGTGCAATAACTTACAAAAAAATTTGTCAGACAATTTCAGATACTACAAAAAAATAACTCAAAATTTCAGATATTAAAACTTCTGAAAGATATAAAAAAAATATATTAAATGAACGGTTTTAGACTCCTTAAAATAACCAGATTAACCTAGTTAATTAGCCAAGTGATTAACTTAGTCAATTTAAGCAATTCTAGGTTATCACAATTATACAATCATATCAAAAGTGTAAAGCAGCGGAATAATAAATAACACAATGTTATGATCACCTAGGAAACCACACGGTAAAAACCTGGGGAGGATTTGACCTAGCTATCCTCAAGGTAAACCTGAATCTACTATACGAAAGAATCGAAGTTCATACAAAAGGACTTACAAGCTCCCCGCTTGACTTCCTAATACTACTCACCAGTAGAACTTACTGACACGACCACATGCAAGCTCCGAATCTACGGACTTCTTCTTTCTTGGACTCTTCAATCAAGTACAAGCACCCATGCTTGATATTCTTTAAGCTTTAATGGTAGCAACCGAGTTAATCATCAAGATGTTGAAGTAATCTCTACCTTGAAAACCCTAAACTTTGTGTAAAGGAAAGCTCCTCTAGATCTCACAAGAGATTTACACAAAATAGAAAAATATGAGCAACAATACAACTGGACCGACTCTAAAAACGTGGCTAGAGTTTTTCTTTATATACCTAGGGTAAAAACAAAAAACTTAAAACGTTTAATGAGTTAGGACTGAGCTGAAAAATTCTGCAGAAAATTATTCTGCCCGAGATTCGATCGATCGAGCAGGCCAAAATGCACAAATGCATCTGCAGCCAACTTTACATGAAAGATCCAACTTTGAGCAAGCCTAAATAAGACTAAACAACCTGTTTTGATCATGGTTTGCCAATAATACAGATTAGAGTTCTAAATACATAAATTCCTAAATCTTTAGAACCTAACAAACTCCCCTTTTGGCAATCCGTGACAAAACACAAACAACAAGCTCAAAGTTTACAATTAAAAAGCCATTTACAAAAATAATGCTCATAAAGACTAAAATTCAATCCTAACTACTATCCATTAATTGTAAGTGTAGACAGCAGCTTAATTGAATCAACCTGTATATTTCTGAAATACTCAACAAACGCATAAACGCATGTGTGATAGAAAATAGTATATAAACAGGTATAACATTCTTGTATGATTCACACAACACATAATAAATACATATATTAATGAATAACTCATAGAATATAAATCAATAAACAGTGAATTCAAAGAAACAAGAATCAAAATAAAAATCATGTATATCAATCAATGTTACTCCCCCTAACATGAATATCCCAAAAAAATGATATACAAGGTAAAGCGCCTAAATACAATCTAACAACTCCACTAACTCTTCAAAACAACAAAAAAAAAAAAAACAAAAACAAAAAAAAAAAAAAAAAAAACAAAAAAAACAAAAAAAAAAAACAAAAAAAAAACAAAAAAAAACAAAAAACAAAAAAAAAAAACAAAAAAAAAAAAAAACAAAAAAATCTCCCTAACTACAAAACTCCTCTACAAACTTTACTCCTCCTTTTTGTGACAGAATGCCAAAGGGCAATCACAATCCATTATCAAAAGGAGGTGGTGAGGGTGAACGAAGACGTGCCAGATTAGCTCGCAATGCACAAATCACGTCAAAAAGGTCCACTAAAAGTTGACCATGAGCCGCCTTAACGGTCATGACAGTCTCCAAAGTACAGCGGATATCAAAGTCATCCGATGGAGGTGGAGAAATAGCAGTAGCAGCAGCAGCAGAATCAAGATCAGGAACATCCTCACTAGTAGGACATGTAGAAGAAGAGGGAGGAGGTGCAGACCTAGAAGGCTCAGACCTAGGGTGTTTAGAGCCAACTCAAAGATGAGTAGCCCTTTGTCTAAGAAAAGATGCACCTATAGGACTAATGACATGCACAGGCTCCGAGGAAGGGAAATCATCTAGACCTAAATAAAGAAGAATCCTATGGATAAAAATAGGATGAACCAGGGCATGAGAAGAAGATGAACTCCTATACACTTTGTTCAAAGAACGAAGGAACAAATGGGGAAAACTGATAGGAGTAATAGTAACTAGAGCGTACAAAAACACACACCTCTCGAGAGAAATGGTGTGAAGATGAGAAATGGGCCAAAAACAATGACACGCTATTCTAAAGAAAAGATAGTGTAGCTCAAAAAGCTCAGCAGTGGTGATCCTAGGATCAGAACCCCACTAGATAGATGACCCAATGATGTAAGACATGACATCACTCAAAACTTGAGACTCATCGTAAGGGTAGACAGGGTGCTGGACCAAGGGTACCTCTAGAGCATCAGCCACTACTGTAGGAGTAATGGTGTACTCTATGCCTCGTATCCAACTCTGTACTAAAGTGTTGGAATCAGAGACGTGGATCGAAATGTTCGAGAAGAACTCTCAGATCAAGGTAGCAGGTGGAGGAGGATCAGAAATATCCACCAAGGGTAACCAGCTCCTACGCTCTAAGTTTGCCCTAATGGCAGGATCTAACTCATCTAGAGTGACAGACCGCTCAGACCATATCTTACGCCTAAGATTCAACTTCTCAAAGATTTCCTGGTTTTTCTCACTAGGATATTTCTCTCGGTCAAAAGATGGAGGGGAAGGAGTAGGTGAGGGGATAGACCTACGAGCCCTAGTCTTTCTAAGTATGATGCTAAGGAAAGGACAGAGACATAAGAGAAAAAAAATAAAAAACCAAGGGCAGACTGCAAGTTAGCACAAAAAAAATAGAGAGCAAAAATTTATATAATGCATGAACAGTTAAAATGGTATGATGCATGTACTAATGCAGTAAACAAAGTTCAATTATAAGTTCAATTGCATAAAATTGGCTTGAGCATAGAGTTTCTAACAAAAAAACCCCAAAAATTTGTAAACCACTTAAAAATTTTTGAAGCACATTGATGAATTAAGCATTACAAAACACAACATAGAGATTATAATGCCTAATTACATCCAATCAACAAGCCAATTTCATCAATTTCAACCTAATTGAACGAAATCCCAATTTAGAACAAACATAAACCCTAGAAATATCAATTTCTCACAAAACTCAAAATTGATCAAATTAAACTATCAAAATCATGTTTATAGCATGTCCCCACAAAAACCCATTGATCAATTGCACAAAATTGGGCTTGAAACATCAAAAATCCCAAAAATAGAGAGGTCCGAAAATTTGAGGAAAAATGCATGAAAAATGCAAATAAACTCAAAAATGGGGGGCAAAAGAGACTTACTGGCTTGAGGATAGAGAAACTTTACAAAACATTTGGAGAAAAATGACAAAAAATCGCTGTAGATCCTTGCCTAGTCGAAGAGAGAAGAGAAAGTTTGAAAAACTTTTTGAAAAGGTAAGTTGAATCAGTCAAAGAACATTGTTTTAAAAACCTAATTCACGACTTTTGATTGATCAAAAATTACTTTCGATCGATCGAATCACTCCGAAATTTTTAAAAAGAATTTTAAATATTTTCGATCGATCGAAAAACAGAATGGATCGATCGAAACAGGCAGCTAATCACAGTATTTTGAGAAAAATTACAGTTTTGAAAAAAAACTCAAACCAATTTTTGAAAAATAACTCCTCAAAGCATTAAAATCAATGGAACACAATGCATGAGTGTGAGATGAAATGGAATGCTTTTTCAAAAACCCAAATTTGTAATCCCAGTTTCTCCAAAGAAAGTTTCAGCCAGTTCTTCCTTTAATTTCTCAGTCAAAAATAATGTTTTGCATAATTCTCAAGATATTTTTAAACTTGGTTGGTCAGACAAAAAACACACACAATAACATGTACAGTGTTTAGCAAATAGTAACTTGTATAGCGTGTGCAACTAGCAAAAACTTGAGATACATGTGAGGTGATATGTAAATAGAAATCAATCACAAAGCCTACAAAATTCATCACACAGAATTTAAAAGAGACTATCACCTAAAGAGTTACATCATATAACTCCCAGATCTCCTAGAACATAAGCTTGTAATCATGTAAATTTCTTGAATTTTTACCTCATAATTATGTGAATTAGCATCAAGCCTAATAGTACACACTAGTTTTAATTATGTGAATTGGCATCAAGTCTAATACATAATTGGCATTAAGTCTAATAGTACACACCAGTTTTAATTATGTGAATTGGCATCAAGTCTAATAGTACACACCAATTTTAATTAAGTGAATTAAATTGAGGCTACACCTTATGTTCTTTTGGTGTATGTGCTACACTTTCTTGAGTACAAAATTTTATGATATGTACTAAGGTGTTCATGATTGGCTAGAGAACAGTGGTAAAATGATTATTTATGCCTTTCTCAAAAGATTCAAGTCCAACAGTCAAAAACATGTGACGCCAAGATTAAGGCAAAGTGATAAATTCCATAAACATCTTTCCCACACAACATGCACTACAAACCTTCAACTAGTAAAGTGCAATAAATAAGCTTATCAAAACTAAACAAGATACATAAGACATGTTATGTGTAAATAAATTGACCAACCTTGTTTTCAAAAACCAAGAAAAATAATGTCAAACATATTTTTGCTTTCTCCTATTTTTTTTTATTAATTTTATTAATAGAAGAGAAAACAAATAAATCCTAGAATGAAATGCATGAATGTAATGCAATGCAAGTCCTAGAAAAAAAAAACACAAAAACACCAAAGAATAATGGTCACAAAGGAATTAGCAATGAAGTACAAGGACCATGTTAGAAACACTCAATTAGATTGAGTCTTTTGCATCCAAGACCTTTTAGATGTACCATGAGCATTGGAGTTCTTATTCACATTCGAGTGATTTCCAACTCCAGAATTGGAATAAAGGTTCAATGCCTTTACCTATTCACCAACAAGTGCCATAGGATCTTGTGCTTGAGGCACAGGCACCTTTGGTTTGCTTGCTCTCTTAGCAACTTGAAGCTTGTAACATTTAGGGCGAATGTGTCCAGACTTTCCACAATAATGACAAACCCACGCAGGTTTACCATGCATCTTGTCCTTAGAAAGGGTAGAATCCTTAGGTTTAGACTCTCCTAGATCAACCCTAATCTTCTTAGGGGGTGAAACTTCTACAGATTTGACAACCTCACTCACAGGTGGTTTGACAATTTCACTCACAACCTTATTCACAGAAGGTTCAGAAGAAGAAGAAGGAACAAAGTTCGTGGAATGTGGAGCAGAATCAAAGATGCTTTTAACATATCCTAAACCAGATTTGTCAGAAGGATACTTTTGAACATTCAACATTTGATCAAGTTTAGAACTAGCAGATCTAGCAACAGATAAATCATGTTCCAAAGTTTTAACTTTATCAAGCAAGAGTATATTCTCAAATTTAACATTATTCAAAAAATCATTAGCATCAAACAATTTAACAAGCAAATTCTTCTTTTCAAGCTCAAGAGATTCAATTTTCTTCAAGCTCAAGAGATTCAATTTTCTTCAAGCCAAGTTCAACATTCCTAGCATCCTTTACAATAATTTTGCAAAGTTTATTGTAGATCTCTTGAAGATTTGCATTCTCAGAGAGTTCCCCATCAGAAGGGTTCTCTTCAACAGATATACTTTCATTGACTACAGCAGGAGCAGTGAAAGCAATGAAATTTCCGTCCTCGTCACATCCAGACTCATCATCAGAAACCTCATTATCACTAAGAGTTACAACCATAGCTTTACCTTTAGACCTTAAGAATGTAAGACATTCAGATTTCACATGACCATACCCTTGACAGCCAAAACACTGAGCACCCAATGGATTTTTTGAAGATTGACCAACTTTTTTCTAGGTTTTTCAAAGTTATTTACCTTAGTGGGATCATTCTTCCTAAAGTTTCTAGGTTTAGCAGTGTTTGTACCTCTTACTTTTCTGTTATTATTTCTAAGAAAGTTTATAAAGTTCTTGGTAAGGTACGCAATCTCTGTAGCAAAGAGCTCATCATCAAATCCACCAACATTAACATCATCAACTGACTTAAGAGCCATTGATTTGGATTTGTTCACTTTGGATAGGTCAGACTCATAGGATTAAAGTGATCCTACAAGCTCATCAACAGGGATGGAGTCCATATCCTTACTCTCAGTAATGGCAGTCACTTTGGGTCTAAAGTTCTCAGTTAAAGATCTAAGTATCTTCCTAACAATTTTAGGTTGATCATAGATTTCACCCAAATTAAAAACAAAATTAACAATATCATTCAATTTAGCGTAGAATTCATCAAAAGATTCATCATCAGACATTCTAATACTTTCAAATCTAGAAGTCAATTGCTGCAGTTTATTGATCTTAACTGCTTTGTGCCTTCATGCACAGTTTGGAGGATTTTCCAAGCAGTGTGAGCAACCTCAACATTAGAGATCCTTTTAAATTCCTCCATAAAAACAACATTAAAGATGGCATTCATAGCTTTGCTATTGAAGCCAGCTGCTTCTTTTTCAGAAGTTTGCCACTCACTCACAGGAGTAGTAGACTTCTGCCATCCGTATTCAATGGAATTCCAAACCCTCTCATCAATAGATTTCAGGAATGCTTTCGTCCTTACTTTCCAATAAGCATAGTTATTCCCATCAAAGTGAGGAGGAACAACAAGAGAGTGTCCATACTCCATGACAACAAGGGTCAAGGATCAGCTCAGAGATTAAAAAATCTCTAACAAGAGAGCTACCACTTTGATACCACTTGAACGGTTTTAGACCCCTTAAAACAACCAGATTAACCTAGTTAATTAGCCAAGTGATTAACTTAGTCAATTTAAGCAATTCTAGGTTATCACAAATAAACAATCATATCAAAAGTATAAAGCAGCGGAATAATAAATAACACAATGATATGATCACCCAGGAAACCACACGATAAAAACCTAGGGAGGATTTGACCTAGTTATCCTCAAGATAAACCTGAATCCACTATACGAAAGAATCGAAATTCATACAAAATGACTTACAAGCTCCCCGTTTGACTTCCTAATACTACCCACCAGTAGAACTTACTAACACGACCACGTGCAAGCTCCGAATCCACGGACTCCTTCTTTCTTGGACTCTTCAATCAAGTACAAACACCCATGCTTGATATTCTTTAATCTTTAATGGTAGCAACCGAGTTGGTCATCAAAATGTTGAAGTAATCTCTACCTTGAAAACCCTAAGTTTTGTGTAAAGGAAAACTCCTCTAAATCTCACAAGAGATTTACACAAAATAGAAAAGTATGAGCAACAATACAACTGGACCGACTCTAAAAATGTGGCTAGGTTTTTTCTTTATATACCTAGGGTAAAAACAGAAAACTCAAAACGTTTAATGAGTTAGGGCTGAGCTGGAAAATTCTGCAGAAAAACATTCTGCCCGAGATTCGATCGATCGAGCCTTTCATTCGATCGATTGAGCCAGGCTGAAATGCACAAATGCATCTACAGCCTCTCGATTCCAGCTTTACATGAAAGACCCAACTTTGAGCAAGCCTAAAAAGACTAAACAATCTGTTTTGATCATGGTTTGCCAACAATACAAATTAGAGTTCTAAATACATAAATTCCTAAATCTTTAGAACCTAACATTAAAGAATCAGATGATTCACTGCTTAGAAATTAGTGAAATAATATATATACATACACATATATATATGTGTGTGTGTGTGTGTGTGAGACTAAATAATTGAGAAATATAAGAGAAAGATGAGTTATATTAAAAAAAAATAACCTTTAGCTATAACTATTGAAAGGAATCAAAAGATTCAGAACCTACAAATTATAGATAAAATATATATGTGTGTGTGAGAGAGAGAGAGAGAGAGAGAGAGAGATTATACAATAGAGAAATATAAGAGAAAGATGTGTTACTATCAAAAGAATAATTTAGATGTTAAAACTTTTGAAAGGCCAAAAAATATTAAAGAATTATAAGATTTACTTCCTATAAATTTTTGAAACAAAATAAAATGTATATGATTACACAATAGAGAAATATAAAAGAAAAATTGATTACCTTCAAAAGAATAATACATGGTACGGTCCTTGAAATCTGCTAAAAATGTTCAAATATTGCAAAAATGAACACAAATTCAGATGTTAAAACTTCCAAAATGCCAAAAAAGATATATAATTAAAGAATAAGTTATTGAAACAATTCAAATAAATATATGACTATTCCAAAGAGAAATATAAGAAAAAGAAAAATCTACATGAACCCATAAATCAATAAATTTTAAATTTTAATGGGTCTAAACTTGAAATGATGAAAAAAAATTATATACAGTCACAGGCGTAGGATTTGGTGGTTTATGTACGAAAATCACTTTTTAAAAAATACATGAAAAACCATAAAATAATTTTTTTTAACAAATTAGAGGAGAAGAAAATAACAAAAGAATAGCTCATACCTCTATTCGGCTTTAAAAAAGAAAAAAAAGGATTTGCACTGCTTTATAGTATTCATGATTAACTTCGCAAATTTGAAAATAAATTATCAACATTTGAGTTTGAATTTAAGTTGGACTTGTTAGAGAAATAGAGTTTCACTCCTTATTAAGTTTAGACTTTGGTTGTTGATGTCAAAGATTAGTCTTTCTCGGATTGAAGTTGATATTGTTAATTAAAAAAAGTTAAATAATTAAAAAAAACAATTTTGTTTTAAAAAAAAAATGATAATGATGTGGCAAGCTTTGAAGATGCCAATAAAAAATCAAAGGTTTCAGTTATATATATATACTAATCGCTAACCCGTGCGGTGCATGGAATAGTCATACAAAAATTTTAAATTTTCATTTTATTTAAAGTTATGATCAATTGAAAATAAAAGTTACAATTTAATAGGAAAAAAATTCTAATACCAGTAATGCATGATAAGTCCAACACCAATAATAATTTGGTATTCTTTGCTATGTAATAATTTGTTATACCTAAAATTTATGCTAAACATGAAATTAATAATTATTCCCAATACTTAAAAATCATTCGCAATAGAAATAATATTTAAAAAAAAAAAAAAAACTAAAGAAATTGTTAACAAACCTAGAGTGGTAGTAATAAAGTTTGCAGTTGTTTATCTAAAAATGAGAGTAGGACCTCCATAATAAGTATTGTTAAGTTATTAATTTTTTTGAGAGATAAGTTATTAATATGTAATAGAAAATGATGTAGATAATCTAATATAACTCAACTTATTTAATAATTTCAAAAAAGTATATCAAAACCAGTGAAAAGTAAGTGACATGAGGTTCGGAGAGTAGTTGGTAAAAAAAGTTTTAAATTCCTTATACTTTTCAAATTGCTCTAGTCCATTCCGTTTTTCCCTGCTATTTTTTTTTTTTGGTTCTATTTTTTTTCCTTCTCTTCCATTTTCAACTTCTCTCATCTTTATCACTTTAGAGTTTATTTTATTTATTTATTTTTTTTGTTTTTTTAACATCTATCATCCAAAAAAAAGTTTTAATTTCCTCATACTTTTCAAATTGCTCAACAGCACAAGTACGTTCCGTTTTTCCCTTCTTTTTCTTCTAATTTTTTTTCTTCTCCACCTTTTTCAAATTCTCTCATTTTTATCTCTTTGTTATGTTTTTTTACGTCAATCTTGAATTGCTCTCATCCACACATTTATTTATTTTACTTTTAGAATGCCTCATCTTTTATTTTCCCAATCCTACACAACTACCCGTTATTTTTTTACAAAAAATCTTGCAGAACCATTGCGATTTCACCATGCTCCTTTCTTTTTCTTTTTATTATTTTATTTTTATTTTGTCAAAATATTTTGCAGAAGCATTCATGTCAACATTTGATAGATTTCATGGTGGTGATAAGGTGCTGCTCAGGTCTTTGAAAAAAAAAATAATGAATCTTTCAACGTATATGTTGGTTTGGGGTTTAAGATGGGCATAATTTGGCAATTTCATTTAGTGGATTTTTTTCCTTAATAGAATCAATTGATTTTCTTAAGTCATTAGTTGATGATTTTCACTTATTTCAATGAGTTTTTGATACAAATACTATACTACTTGATATATCATATTGTCACCCCTATAATTCACCTGGAGTCTTAATTTGTACCCAATTTTTCTTTACCATACATATGAGAAAAGGTATCTGACCTTTAAAGTTGATTTGGCGGTGCTTTGCTGGCTGGCATCACCCAAAAGAGAAGTCCTATTGCAAATAAGAGAAAAAAAAAAAAAAAAAACTTTTCTGGAAAAATTTGTTTCAAAGTTTTCAACAGGAAATAAATTTTAGAGAGAGGGAGAGGGAGAGGGAGGGGGAAAGAAGTTCATAGAGAGAGATATAAAAAACATTGTATATTTATAACCACTGCCCAAGAGAGTGAAACGTTGTGTCTAAAGTAACGTTATAGGCAGTTGGTTATTTTTTAATAAAGTTTAGCAAGAAAAGAGCCAAAGAAAAATAAAAAGAAGAAAATAAATACAGTTAACTAAACAACTACAAAACTAATAAAATAAAAACGTTTCTTATAAACCACCAAATGAAAAGGCAGTTTTTTGTTTGAATTCTTAAAATGTTAATTAATGTGACATTTATTTATGAAGTCACATGGCGTAATAAAGAGTGGTCAACAAAAAGTTAAACGTTTCGACTATTAGTTATTATTTAGATATATATATATATATATATATATATATATATATGGAAATAGATTAAAAGGGACACTTGGAATCAAATTAGACTACAATTAGAAATCAATATAAATTAGATTTAAATTCTATTGGTCATTCACTTTTAAGTTTTAATAATGCCTTTGACCTCTTGGTTTTCACAATAGTGTAAAATTCAAGTACCATTTTTTTTCTTTTGAGAAACAAACACACACAGGGGAGAAGGAAATAAGTTATAACATAACAACACATCACAATTCCATTCAAAAGCCATTGTAACTTTTAAGGGAATGTGGTTTAAGTTATATTATACATAACACACTTTCTTAATGTTGAACAATTACCCATTCTTTAAAAAATAAACACACACACGCGCAAACACAAAAGGGAGAGGGAAAAATTGGATACTTGTCATAAAATTAAGGGCAAATTACAATTTACCTACCTGTGGTTTGACCAAAATTTAAGTTGTCTACCTGTGGTTTAGAATTTGACACTTTGCCCACCTGAAGTTTGCTCCGTTAGAGGTTTGTTACCCACTTGGACTTTTTCCGTTACAAACTTAAAAAACATAACAAAATTTTTAAAAATAAGATCAAAATGTGGCTTTTTAAAAATTTAGAAACTTGCTCAAGAACTTTAGAACGCAAAAATTATCCAACTGAGCTCTTGCTAACACTCTCCACAAACAATTATACATATCTAAAACCCACTAATCTTGCATACAAATTAGAACAATAACACAACAAAATTAGCCAAACACAAAGAATAATCACTAATGAGAGATAATAAATGGAAAATTGGACGAAATTAGTGAAGAGCAATGAAACCTAAAACATAAAACCCCAACCCCACCTCTCTGTTCCTTCCTCCTTCAATCTTTTCTATCAACAAAACAACAAACCCACTACAAAATTCCCAGTACTGTCCATTTTTTCTGTCAACAAACCCACTTGAAAAATCCAAACTTTTTACATCATCTAGTCAAACGAAAAGAAAAATAAAAAGTGAAAGTGAGTTCTAAATTTACTTAGCAGACAGTAGTAGCATTAACTGAACAACATTTATGGATGGCTTGGCTTTTGGCTAGTTAATGGGTTCTTCACAGCTAGTGAATGTGAAGAATATTGAACTATATATTTCTGGTTTGGTGGTGGGTGAGGGGTCTTGTGAGTTGTAAATGTGATGGGTGTCCGTATATCTTTGAACTCTCTATGTTTCTCTTTCCCAAAAACAGATGAAAGAAAGATGAAATTTTTTTGAAGATTTGAGCTACAATGTTGTGAACAGAACAAAATCAGATTTTATTTATTTATATGTGTGTGTTTTGTACCATAAATTATTATTCAAAATTAGAACACCCAAAACAGAAATCATAGATAGAGAGGGAAAGCTTGAGGTCATGGGCTTTGTTTAGATTAGAGAATACAAAAGCGCTTCAAAGTGAAATTGACGAGGAAGAACTGCCTATGGCGGTGGGTCCGGTGACAAACGGTGAGAACGAAATGTCCTATTGGTATAAATTGATATGAATATATGATAGAGAGAGAAGAAAACATCATCTTACAAGTCTAAAATGCCAATTTATGCGTTCTATTGAAATTCTTGAGCAAGCTTCTAAATTTCAAAAAGCCACCTTTTGATCTTATTTTTTAAAATTTTGTTATGTTTTTTATGTTTGTAATGGAGAAAGTCATAGGTGGGTAACGGAACCTTAACAGAGCAGACCTTAGGTGGGCACAGTGCCAAATTTTAAACCACAAGTAGTCAATTTAAATTTTGACCAAACTACAGGTGGATAAGTTGTAATTAGCCCTAAAATTAAAGTTAAATATATGATTTGGTTTTTTATGATTTTTTTTATTGGATTTCTTGTATTTAATTTGCTCTAAATAACTCACTTGATAGTTGGCACAAAAATTAAAAAGTTCGGATGGATATGTGACATAAATTTAGACAACAATTGAAATTTAATTTGAAATCCTTGTAGTATCTTAGACATAGTCATAGGGATATAGCATAACCATATTCATAACTTTTTAGCATATATATGTAATTTTTTAAAACATTGGTATTATTTCCAAGGTCCAATGAAAAAATTATTATTTGGTTGTCAATTGCTTTCAAACATGTAATTATTAGTTTGAAATGAACTTATATAATTATTGTTTTAAACCTACGAAATTTGTTCTTTTGTGAACAATGATTTTTCTATAAGGTGTGGATGTTTAATTTAGAGACTTTGAAATTTGTATTAATACAAGAAAAGAGTCTACTAGCGAGGGTAAAATGTCCTCGCAAAAATTCAAATATCGCCCCAAAAGATTATTAGCAAGGGTATATGGCCTTCGAAGGCCGTCGTATTTGCTCTTGTTGCTAAAAGAGATTTTTTGTCCATACCTTCGCAAATAGATAATTTACGAGGGCAATCCATCGTCGTTACTAAACAAATTCGCCCTCACAAATATATTACCAAGCAACGAGAAAAGTCGACGACTTATTTTTAGCGAAGGGAAGCAATTGTTGTTAACAACTATTTGTGAGGACCTTTATACCCTCGCAATTAGTTATTTGCACTACAAAAAAACTGTACTATTGCAGCAAACCAAAAATGCAACTATAGGTATTTTTTTTTCCTTTTGGGTTCTAAACCCACATATCTATTACAAATAACTTGTAATAATTTTAGCTCCACTTATGTAACTAGATAACACCACAAATGTCTCCAAACTAACATTATATTAACATAGAAATATATTATCAAATACATAAAATTGTCTATAACCATTATCAGGGTTCCAAAGTATTTAAACAAATCCTTCAACACTTCCAAAAAATGTAGTTGTTTAAATGTGGTTCTTCATACACAAAAACCCATCAAAAAATTATAGCATCTTTAGTATTGTAGCACCATCATTGGTAATTGTCACGTCTCTAATATCATCAACAAGCATCTAAAACCATCAACTAGAAAGCAAATCAAAATTTTACCCTTTGGTAGAACCACATAGTTCAAATAAACCACCTGTAAACGAATGAAATTGTAATTAAAAAGAAAGAAAAAAAAAATCATTATGGTGCTTTGAAATCATAGATTGAAAAGTATAATTGTTACCATTCAAGCATTTTCTCAATAGTGATAGCTTGACCAAGTTGAGAGAATATCAAACATGGAAGTAAAAGTGGAAAGACCAGTTGCATTACACAAATAGTGGGAACAATGAGTTATGGGGCTCAAATTTGCTGATAGGTAAATCTAAGTTGTAGAGTAAGTTAATAATAAGTGAGTATCAGCATGACATATTCAACAACAACAACAACAACAAGAAGCTTTAGTCTCAAAATTTTGGGGTCGACAAGTATTACCCCATTTAAAAGTTTCCTTCCACTAGCAGGCAAAATGTTGACATACTTGGAAGCCATAAGGAATCCCATAAAGCACATTGTGAAGACCTTTTCTAGTCCAGCCTAGTCACGAAAAATAGAATATTGTAAATAAACAACTTGAACACATAGAACTCATAATTTTATAATAACACAACCAAAGACTCAAACTAAGAAAATATAAAGGAAGAGACAGATTGCATTAGAACATAATGAAAAGGTAAAGAACCCCTATTCTCCACAAAACCCTAACATTTTGGTATTGGATAAAGGAAAACAGAGCATTTTTCCAAGTCCCCAAAATAGGCAAATGGAAAAGAAGACAACGAAAGGTCAAGGTTTTTCTTTTTCAATTTTTTTTTTTAAAATACATTAAAGTATTTCAAGCATATGTAACCAAGTGGAGAAAAAAATGAGCAAATTCAATTCTCTTAAGGCATATGTGTACGGTGGAATTCTTCAAACAAATAACAAGAAGCAATAGGTTGAAAAAAAAATGAAGAAGAAAGAAAGAAAGAAAGAAAGAAGGAAGAAAACCGCATCATGAAAAATAGAAGAAAAAGAAGAAACAATGGCACAAATGAGAAAAGAAGGATGATGCCTTTCAATTGGCCTTCACGTGGAGACAGCTCCAGACTTGCACAAATCAAAAACCCGCTTGGTCAAAATGCTATTTGGAGGAAAGGGGCAAGACCCATATTGTGAAAAAAAAAAAGAAAAAAGAAAAAAAAAGGACCAAATCTTTAATCATTCCCATCCTTATTAACAATATAAATACTCAAAAATAATCTTCACTATTATTTTCGTGGATTGATAATAATAGATGGCTTGAGAGAGGGATGAAGGAGGAATAAGAGAAAGCTACTTGTTTATGGGGTTAATTTGACACCCACTTTTGGCAACAACTTGTTTGTCAACAACCTTTTTTTTTTTTGGTAAACCAAAACACATAATATAGAGAGCCTGCCAACTTCATTTGGACCTTACAACATGTTATCGAACGTCTATGCATGATCACATTCTCAATCTTTCGTCTAAGATATATATTTTTAAAAAAAATTAAAGGAAGCCTTAATCTTTTATCTAAGATATATATTTAAAAAAAAAAAAAAAAAAGGTAAGGAAGCCCCAGACTTCCTTACAATATAGTATAAGCAAAGATGCAACCTTCATAATCATGTTTTTGTACACTGGACAAAGCACATCAGCCTTGGCAAAGTAAAAATAATCAATCCCAATCTATAATACTATAAACCCAAATATACATCTAACATCTCTAGAGTACCAGGATTCTCAATTTATCATTTGAATCTCCACAATTATATTAATTCTTTTCTATCGGTAACAGGATCCAACTCTTATTAGATTGCCAACTTGGCAATTTTGTAGGCCAATCTTTTGGAGGACCACCTAATGGCCATAATTATAACACGAAATTTAACAAGTTCTTTGCAAAAATTTATCCTTTGCAGATGAAAAATGTAGACAAAAGTTAAGGAACTTAAAAGTCAAAATGACATGAGTCCAATTATACTTTTCAAAAGCTTTCTTGTCATCTAATATAGGCAGCCATCCACTCACACAGAGATTATATATATATAATGATACTACCAACAAAAGCATGAAGACCAACCATTTAAACAGAAGAAGCCGAAGATTAGAGAAGCAGTGGCCTCCATGAAGACCAACCATTTGCGGACTTTTACTAGTTACAAGTATGCTTGACAAAAGTTTATATTTATTTCCTAGTATTCAGTTTATTTGAGATGAAGCAAACATTATAATTTTAATTGATTTGAATCATTTCTGTAATCATGTTTTAGAATATTTATAGTTTTTGGTAGGGCCTTGCACATTGAAAGGTAAAGTTTACACACACACACATACACACTAGTCTCATCACGTGCGTGTGATGAGGCTTTTTATTTTTTATTTTTTTTATTTTATATTTTTTAGTGTCATAATTTTTCATTCATTCCAATTTAAAGTTTATATGTTTTCTCATTAATATTACGCATTTAGAATTTAAATGTAGATAAAGCAATTTGGAAATCAACAGGATAGTGATCATATTTTTTAGGCAATGTTTTAGTGGAAGTTAAAATTGTTACCGGATTGTGATTTAGTTTTGTCTCAACCTAAAATTTTTTTTTAGTGTCATAATTTTTCATTCATTCCAATTTAAGGTTTACATGTTTTCTTATTAATATTACGCATTTAGAATTTATAAGTAGATAGAGCAATTTGAAAATCAATAGAAAAGTGACCCTAATTTTTTAAGCAATGTCTTATTGGGAGTTAGAGTTGTGTTTTTACCAGATTGTCCTTTAGTTTTGTCTCTACTTAAACATAAGGATGTAAAGGCATTTTTGAACCAAAAAAATGAGGATCCCAAACTGGAGAAGCTCCTTAAATAGTAGTGTATATATATAATGTTTTATGTAGTGTCTCGACAAGTAACATTTACCTTTGCTGTTGTATGGCATAGCTAGTACTGGTAGCTTTTTGCAAAGGTCCACCTTGTTAAGGGTGGCAAAATTTGACATGACCCGTGAACCTGACAAGACTAACTTGTTTATAAACAGGTTATGGGTTGAGGCTAAATGAGTTCGAGTCATATTCGAGTTGACACAAATAACTTGTTTAATAAACGGGTTGTGTTCGTCTTCAGCGTGCTAACTTGTCTGACCTGTTTAGTTTATAAAGTTATTAGTTATTTTGATATTATTACATAATTTATGGTTTTTTATATGTTTTTTTTACTATATTTATTGTTGTAATTATATTTTAATTTTAAATATATGAGAATTGATAAAAATTATATAGGATTGGTATGACCTATTAATTAAATAGATTATTAAACAAATCATTTGTATTGACCCTTACATGACTTATTAATTAAACGAGTTAAACATGTTGGGTCGAGTCAACCTGTTTAATAAATAAGTTGTGTTCGAGTTGAGGATTCTTAACATGTTTACTAAACAGGTTGGGTTTGGGTCAACCTATATAACTGAATACTCTTGGCTTGACACGACACGAACTAGACCTACAAACATGAATTGCCACCCCTACACCATGTGACATCCTTCTCTTATCCCGTGTGAGAGCATTTTTAGCAGTTTTTCTAAATTTTTGTATTGTTTGGACAATAAACAGTGACATTTACCTTTTATCTACCTAATTGTTCAAATATACCTTCCAACAGACTCTCTATCCTTTCTTCATCTCGTTTAAATATTATTTCCTCATTCATTCTTTATTCTTTGTTTAATCTTCATATATTCTTCCTCTATTCATTTCCAACAACTATATTTTTAAAATTTTTAAGAGCTATATTTAAAAAATAAATAAATAAATAACTTCTTCAAAATTTTCAATAATCATATTTCTCAAATGGTAATATTTCTTAAGGGATTTTTTTTTTTTTTTATTGTTCATTAATTTATAATTAATTTTCTTAAAAACAACTTATGATACTTATCATCAAAGAAAAAAAAAGGGTAAATTTCAATAACCTACCTTGAGGCTTGGGTTAATGCCAACCAAGTCCAACACATTTCAAAGCTAACCAACTTGGTCCTTAAACACTATTACAACAGATAGTCATTTGAGCCCTCTCTCTCTCTCTCTCTCTCTCTCTCTCTCTCTCTCTCTCTTGTGTCCATCTCTTCTCTCTCTGTATACACCAAACCTATACCAATTCCGCAATACTTTTACACATAGCATATATACACAGATTTTGATTGATGAACCTATCAAATTCTTCTCTTGTATAAAACCAAACAAAATCACCACCAATGTTAAAAAGCCCACCACCACAAACAAATCTTTCACATCATTGATTTAGGCATATATACATAGTTTCATACACACTATACATTCCCATTTTAAAATCAACCCCAAATTTCCATTTTCCAAACCCTCCAAGCCCTAATAGCCAAGTTCAAAACACCTAGTACCCCATTTTTCAAACCCAAATTAAAATGACTAAATCTCTATAGCCAACAGAGAACCCAATCCCTAAATTAACCAAACCAAAAACTAATCAGAAAACCAAACATAAAAGGGCATTTTCGCCATAAAAAATGAGAAAAATAAAGAAGAGAATAAGAGAGAAATGAAGAGGAGAAGGCGGTGGCCAGTGGTTGGGGTAGTGCTGTGTTAGGTTTTCAAACTTTAGGAACTAAATGTATTAAAACTTCAATGTGTAATGTGTTGGCAAATCATAATCAAAACTTAGAGTCTAGATTTAGGCTGCTCAGAATGTGTTTATTTGTAAAGTTGGAATCGAGTAATTGCAAGATTTATTTATCTAAATTTGCAAGGCTTGATCGATTAAAAATTAGGCTCGAATGATCGAACCTCATGCAAATTAATTTTCTGCAAAAATTTCCAACTCAACTCAAGCTCGGTATGACGTGTATGGTTTTATATTTTACTCCAAGTATAAAAAGAAAAATCCTAGCCACGTTTTACAGATTGTTGATATGCTATGTGTTAAATCTCTTGTGAGATCTAGAAGTGTTTACCTTCATACACACTTGGGGTTATCAAGATTCATGTCAAGAACTTGGTGATCACTTCAATTGCTGCATAAAGAATTTAAAGGAGATATGAAACCTTTGAGTGGTGTCTTAAAGTCATAAGTGGGAGTACTTGTGGTTGCAGTGGATCAAGGAAAGAGGTAGTCCGTGGACTCAGAGCTATCACGTGGTCATGGTAGTAAGTTTTCTACTCGAGGTAGCAATAGTAGTCTAAGTCTTATTGTACAAACTTCAATTCTTTCATAGTGGATTTGTTTTACCTTAAGGATAGCTAAGTTAAATCCTCCCCAAGTTTTTTACCGGTTTGGTTTTCCTGAGTTATCATATCGTGTGTTCTCTATATTTTTGCATTATTTACATGATATGATTTTCTTGTGTTAACCTAGATCTAAATAATTTATTCAAGTAATCACTTGGCTAAATAACTAGGTTAAACAACTTGTATTTTTAGGGGTCTAAAACTTTACTAGTGGTGTCAGAGTGGATTAGCTCTTGTATTTAGATCCTTTGATCTAAGAGTTTATCCTTGACCCCTGTTGTCATGGAACACGGTTACTCTCTTGTGATCTCATTTCACTTTGATGGGAACAACTATGCCTACTGGAAAGTAAGGATGAAAACATTCCTGAAATCTATTGATGAGAGTGTTTGGAATTTTGAATATGGATGGGAGAAACCGACTACTCTAGTAAATGAGTGGTCAACTTCTTAGAAAGAAGCAACCGCTTTTAATAGCAAAGCTGTGAATACTATTTTTAATGCTATTTCTATGGAGGAATTCAAGAGAATTTCTAATATTGAGGTTGCTCATATTGCATGGAATATTCTCCAAATTGTGCATGAAGGCACAAAGACAATTAAGATTAACAAATTATAGTAGTTAACTACTAGAATTATATGCTAAACTGAATGATATTGTTAACTCTGCTCATAATTTAGGTGAAATTTATGATCAACCTAAGATTGTTAGGAAGGTTCTTAGATCATTGACTAAGGACTTTAGACCCAAAGTGACTACTATTACTAAAAGTAAGGATGTGGACTCCATCCTTATTGATGAGCTTGTAGGATCTTTTCAGTCCTATGAGTTAGACCTACCTAAGACAAACAAATCCAAATCAATGGCTCTTAAGTTAGTTAATGATGTTGATGGTAATGGATTTGATGATGAACTCTTTTACAGAGATTGCTTATCTTGCCAAGAACTTTAGAAATTTTCTTAGAAACAACAACAGAAAGGTAAGAGGTAAAAACAATGCTGAACCTAGGAATTTTAAGAGGAATGAACTCACTAAAGTGAACAATACTGATAAATCTAAAGAGAAAGTAAGTCAAACCTCTAATAATTTTATGGGTCAACAATATTTTGGTTGTCAAGGGTATGGTCATGTGAAATCAGAATGTTCTAGTAGTGATGAGGATGGAAATTTCATTGTTTTCACAGCTACTGCTATAGTTGATAAAAGTGTTGTGGTTGATGAGAACCCTTCTAATGGGGAACTCTCTAAGAGTGCTAATTTGCAAGAAGCTTATAATAAGTTTTGCAAGGTTGTTGCAAAGGATGCTATGAATGTTGACTTAATTTTGAAGAAAATTGATTTTCTTGAACTTGATAAGAAAAATTTGCTGTTAAAATTGTTTGATGCTAATGAGTTGATAAATAAGGTGAAGACTGAAAACATGTTGTTGCTTGATAAAGTTAAGAACTTGGAACTTGAATTATCTGTTGTTAGAGAACAAATAAATAGGTCTGCTAATTCTAAACTTGATTATATGTTGAGTGTTCAGAAGTCTCCCTTAGACAAAATTGGTCTAGGTTTTGTAAATAACATCTCTATGTCTAAAACTCATTCGACAAACTTTGTTTCCTCTTCTGAGCCCTCCAAGAGTGAGATTATCAAACTAGTAGAAGTTACACCACCTTCTAGGAAGATTAGGGTTGATCTTAAAGAGTCTAAGCCTAAGAATCCTACCCTTCCTAAAGATAAGGTGCATGATAGACCTTTATGGGTTTATCATTTTTGTGGAAAGATTGGGCATATTCGTCCAAATTGTTTCAAGTTACAAGCTACTATTAAGCCAAAGTACCTGTGCCTCAAGCATAAGATCCTATGGTACTTATTGGTGAGTTGGTAAAGGCATTAAATCTTTATACCAATCCTGGAGTTGCTTATCATTCTTGTGAAGGATTTCACAATTTGCTCTAATACCAATAGGCTTGGTTTTCGATCGAATGTTATAAAAGATTTGTGCCCCCTCATCCTTCACCAATTGGTCGTTGGATGGATCAATAAGGCACACAGTCCGACAAGTGGTATTAAAGCCAAGGTCATAGGTTCGAGTCGTTGGAGCCGCATTGTGAGGGAGGGATTGTGAGGGATTTCACAATTTGCTCCAATACCAATGGGCTTGGTCTACGATCGAATGCTATAAAAGATTTGTGTCCCCTCATCCTTCACCAATTGGTCATTGGATGGATCGATAAAGTACACGGTTCGACAATTCTAATGTGAATAATAACTTCAATGCTAGAGTTGCATCTAAAAGGTTTTGGATGCAAAAGGCTCAATCTAATTGAGTCTTTCTAACATGGTCCTTGTGCTTCATCTCAATATTCTTTGTGACCATTCTTCTTTTGCTGTTTTGTTTTGCTTTTTTTTTTTTTTTTTTTTTTTTTTTTAGGATTTGCATTGCATTTCATTCATGCATTTCATGATAGGTTGTATGTGTTTTGTATTAATTTTCTTGGACTTGTAATCAAGGCTAGCCATATTATTTTTACATAACATATTTATGTACCTTATTTAGCTTGGATGTGCTTATTTTACTGCACTTTGCTAGTTTTAGCTATGTAGTGCATGTTGTGTGGGAATTGTTTATAGTTTTTGATCACTTGATCTTAATCTTGATTTTGAAGTCACATGCTTTTGATTGTTTGGACTTGAACTTAAAGAGAAAAGCATAAATAACTATTTCATCATTGTTTACTAGCCAATCATGAACACCTTAGTGCATATCATAAGATTTTGTGCTCGAGAAAGTGTAGCATATGCACAAAAATAACGTAAGTGTAGAATTGGAAAAAAGCTAAAATTGGTGTGTACATTATTGGGTTATAATAAATTCACAATGAAATAAAATTGGTGTGTACATTACTTGGCTAATCTAATAATTTCCAAATCAAATAAAATTGGTGTATACATTATGAGGCAAAACAAGAAACTCCCATGATTGCAAGCTTGTTTTCTAGGAGATGTGAGAGTTATACGATGTAACTCTTTAGGTGATAGTCTCTTTCAAACTTATGAGATGAATTTTGTAGAAATTGTGATTGATTACTATCAACATATCACCTCACATTTATCTCAAGCTATTGCTAGTTGCACACACTACACAAGTTATTATATGCTAAACTTAGTACATGATATTGTGTGTGATCTTGTTGTGGCCATTCAAGATTAAAAGTTCCTTGATTTTAATGCAAAATGTGTTTAATGTTTGTGTTTTTGAGGACAATTTATTGAAAAACTTATTTTTGGAAGATTTGGGTTGAATTCATGTGTTTTTGGAAAACTTTTAAACTCATACTCATGCATTTCATTCATGAAATATGGTGTTTTGAGTTTTTTCTGCATTAACTTGCTATGTTTTCGAAAAAATTCACTTTTCCAGATTTTCGATCGATCGAAGCCATTGCTCGACCAATCAAAAATGCGATAAAAATTTAGGGTTGAATCTGCCTTGCTCGATTGGTGCTTGATTGAGGCTGGATCGATCGAATCTGTTTTTCGATTGATTGAAACTTATTTTCGACCGATCAAATTTCGGTCTGAAGGTGTTTTAAAAAGTATTTTCTCACATGTTCTTCATATTTTTCCAAACTTTTCAAACACTCTTTCACTATTCTTCTTTGATCGATCCAATTTAAACCTTCTTTCGTCACTTTTTTCCTCAAATTTCTCAAGAGTTTTTGTCCTCAAGTGTAGGTGAGACCTAATTACTCCTTCTTTTTTAGTAAAATCACAATTTTCTTGCATTTTTTTTTTGAAAATTTCAAACCTAGGGATTTTGGGATTTTTGTTCAAATAAGTTGTTTTTAATCAATTTTGTTTAATGAGTTTTTGTCCTTGCATGATATTAACATGATTCCCATGCATTAATTTGATTAATTTTGTGATTTTGGAAAAAATTTGAAATTCTAGGTCTTGAAACTTTGTGAAATTGGGAATTTTGTTCAATTGGGCTTAAATTGGTAAAATTGACTTGTGTAATTGATTGATTAACTCATTATATGATGTTTCTTAACTAGTATGATGATTAATTGCTCAATTTGGTTTAATTTTTGAAATTGGGGTTTTTGAAAATTTGGGGTTTTTGTTCTAAAACTCTATGTTCAAGTCAATTGTTGTTTTATAAAGTAAAATGGAACAATTTTCAATGCATTAGAGCATGCATCATATGTGCATTCATAACATGCATCATATAGATTGTTATTTATTGTGATTTTTGTGCTCTAACCCTCTCTAATGCAGTATGCCCTTGGTTTTTTTGTTTCTTTTCTTTGTTTCTGTTTTCCTTTTATTCCAATCTTTTAGCATCATGGTTAGGAAAACTAGAGCAAATAAGAAAACCTCCTCTTCCTCTACCCTTGCTTTTGAGAGTGATAGGTTTAGATTTGAGAAAAACCAAGAAACCTATGAGAAGCTTAACATATTTAGGTCGGTCTGGGTTGAGCATAAGGTCATTCTAGATGAGTTAGATCTGGAGATACATAGGAATTTTGAGGTTCGGGGTTGGTTATCTCTTATGGACATTGAGCATCCTCTTCATGCTGCCTTAATCAGAGAGTTTTATTTGAACCTCTCTGTCCACTCCAATGATTCAAACACTCAATATGTGATGAGTTGGATAAGGGGTGAGGAGTATGTCATTACCCCTCAGGTAGTGGCCTCTGCTCTTAGTGTACCTTTGGTATGGCAGTCTGTCTACCTTTACTCCGAGGTCCCTCCCCTTGATGAGATCATGTCTCACATTACCGGTACTACCATTAGATGGGGTTCCGATCCTCGTGTCACCTCCCATAAGCTTACTAAGCTCAATTATTTATTTTTCTAGATTTCTTGTCATTCTATTTGGCCTATCTCTCACTTGCACACCATTCCTATTGAGAGATGTGCATTTTTGTATGCCCTTGTGACTAATGCTCCTATGAGTTTTCCTACTCTTTTCATTCGATCTCTTGTTGAGGTTCATAGGAGTAGTTCTAAATCACATGGTCTTTCCTTCCCGGTTTTTATTCATAGAATTTTGTTACATTTAGGTTTAGAGAATTTTCTCGCCTTTGAGCCTGTACATATTATAGCTCCCATCGGTGCCATATTTCTTCGGCAAAGAGCAGTTTAGTTAAAAGCCATTTGGTGACTCCACGGCTGAGGCGTATGTCGATCCCACTGCTGCTGTTGATCCTCCACCTTCTTCTTCTAGCGATGCTTTTCTACGGAGTATGCTGGACACAGTCATGACCGTTCGGGTGACGCATGGACAGATTTTGGTAGATGTGCTCACAAAGCTTCAGGCTTTGCATGCTGATTTGGCGAGTGCTTGACGGTCTACTCCACCACATCCTTTTGATGATGAGCCTTGATTGCCCTTTGGCAATTCATCACAAAAAGGGGGAGTACGTATTGATGGAGATAGGAGGAGTTTTGGATTTTTTGGAGCTTTAGATTATATATCTAGGAGCTTTATGTGTTTTCTTTTTTATTTGGCTTATGATGTATTTATTTGTATATGTTAGGGTGAGATACTTTGTTTTATGTTTCTTTTATTGTTTCTTGTTTCACATGTGATACATTAGTTATTGATTTATATTATGATGTTATTCGTGGTATATGTCTTTTATTTTCTGTTTTTTGAAATCAAGAATTTATGTTGTTTTACTTGTATTTTCCACACATGCGTTTATGTGTTTGTTGAGTATTTTAGAAATTTCTAGGTTAATTTAGTCGTGCTGCTATCTGCACTGGCAATTGATAGATAGTCGTTAGGTTGAATTGTACTTAGGGCTTTCTATTTTGTGACTTTGAGCATGTTAGTTTTGCGATATGTTTTGTCACGGATTGCCAAAGGGGGAGTTTGTTAGGTTCTAAAACTTTAGGAACTAAATGTATTAGAACTTTAATGTGTAATGTGTTGGCAAACCATGATCAAAACTTAGAGTCTAGATTTAGGCTGCTCAAAGTGTGTTTATTTGTAAAGTTGGAATCGAGTAATTGCAGGATTTATTTGTCCAAATCTGCAAGGCGCGATCGATCAAAAATTAGGCTCAATCGATCGAACCTCATGCAGATTAATTTTTTGTAGAATTTTCTAACTCAGTCCAAGCCCAATAGAACATGTAGGGTTTTATAATTTACTCCAAGTATAAAAGTAAAAACCCTAGCCACGTTTACAGGTTGTTGATATGCTGTGTGTTGAATCTCTTGTGAGATCTAGAGGTGTTTACCTTCATACACACTTAAGGTTATCAAAATTCATGTCAAGAACTTGGTGATCGCTTCAGTTGCTGCATAAAGAATTTAAAGGAGATCTGAAACCTTTGAGTGGTGTCTCAAAGTCACAAATGGGACTACTTGTGGTTGCAATGGATCAAGAAAAGAAGGAGTCTGTGGACTCAGAGCTATCATGTGATCGTGATAGTAAGTTTTTTACTCGAGGTAGCAATAGGATGCTAGTGGTCTAAGTCTTATTGTACAAACTTCAATTCTTTCATAGCGGATCTGTTTTACCTTGAAGATAGTTAGGTTAAATCCTTCCTAGGTTTTTTACCCGTTCATCTTTCCTGGGTTGTCATATCGTGTGTTCTTTATATTTCCGCATTATTTCCATGATATGATTTTCTTGTGTTGACCTAGATTTGAATAATTTATCTAAGTAATCACTTGGCTAATTAACTAAGTTAAACAACTTGTGTTTTAAGGGGTCTAAAACTTTACATGCTATTTAGCTTTGTTGCCATTAATTATTGGTGGAGTGGGTTTCGTGGATTTTGGCCATGGCAAAGCTTGAGAGAGAAAGAACCAAAAGAGAGAACCATAGTGGTGGTGGCTCACAATGGTTGTGGTTTACTACTGGTAGCTATGAGGTTTTGCCCATTTTGAAGGATCAAAGTTTAGGGTTAGGGAGAGGGATGAGAAAAAGAGAAAGATGAGAGAGATAAGAGAATCAGGGAGAGAAAAGAGAGAATAGAGGGCTTAAATGACTAACAAGTGGGCCTAATGGTGTTTAAGGGCCAAGTTGGGTTTAGGGACCAAGTTTGTCAATTTTGAAATGTCTTGAACCTAGTTGGGATTAGCCCAAATCTCAGGATAGGTTACTGAAATTTACCACAAAATAAGTGGAGGTGTTAAACATTGGCAAAAAAAAAAAAAAAAAAAAATTGTGATAATTGAGTCTTATGTGGCAAATATATAATTCCATGCAATTATAGAATTCCATATTTTAATATTTAATATAATTATTATTGTAAAAAAGGGGAAATTGTGAGTTCTTCTATTCAATAATAGTTAGGCGAAAACCACATTTTTGTCCTTACATTTTCAAGTGATTCCCACTTTAGTCCCCAGATTTTATTTTTACTGTTTTTAGTTCTTATTTTAAAAAGCACGTTCCATTTTAGTCCCTACCGTCATCTTTGTAATGGAAATATCTTATGTGGCAGACAGAATGCACTATTAGCATATAGCTAGGGTGCTTACATGGCCATTAAAATAATAATAAAAAATTTTAATCAACATTTAAATAATGCCACATCAGCATTTTAAATATTAAAAAAAAAACTCATCAGAAAAAATTAAAACAAAATTCTAAACATGTGATTTTTAAAATAAAATAAAATAAGATAATTAAAATAAAATTTTCTTTTCCTTTCATTATTTACTTCAGAAGAACATATTCGTATATGTTTTTTGTATTCTTCCCTACGAACATGACTGTTCATATTCATGTTCTTGGCAAATTAATTCTTAGTTTCTTTTAATTTCTCTGTCTTTCTTGTAATTTCTTTAAAGCTAAACACATTAAAACTCAGATCAATAACAATTAAATAAAATAAAATTTAATTAAGCATTTTCTTGGCAACGTCAATCTCAAGATTTGAACATTTTTCTCTCCTAATTGGTAATCCAGAAAATCCCTTTTTCACAAACCCAACAAATTCTCATTCATAAACCCAAAAAACTCCCTTTCACCAACCTAGAAGATCCCTTCTCAAAACACACACAACAAATAGTCCTTTCACAAACCCAAAAACCCATAATATCCCTTCTCAACACATACAGCAAATGAGTTTTTCAAATTTATCAAAAATCAAAAACAAATAAAATAAACCCAAGATCGGCTTTAAAGTTCAGATCCTCTTCAAATTCAATCTCAAGATAGAGAGGGTGAGATGAGAAAGTGAGGAGGAGAGGAAAACGTGGGCCTTTAGATCTGTTGGAAACCCATACCACACACCACATACGACCCAAAAACTGAACCACCACCTTGCCAAACATACCATCGATGAACCTTACCAATCCCACCACCTGTGAACCTTGCCGAACCCATTGACTAGGAGGATCTTACCAACTTGATAGCTGGGGTGACAGCGGCAATTAAAGGAGATGAACGGTGGGAGCTTCAGCCAAGGGGTATTGAGAGAGAGAGAGAGAGAGAGAGAGAGAGAGACAAAAGTTTGAGATAGTTTTGATTAGAGGTGAAGTGATGTTGGAGGTGGGGGAGGAAGTTTGAGATTAGAGGCATCTGATGAGAATCTATTCATATTTTTTAAAATATTTTATTTTATTTTTAAAATTGACAAATTTAAAAAGAAAATGGTTTTGATTTTAAATTCATTTTAAATGCTGACATGGACTTTTTAAATGTCAATTAAATTTTATTATTATTATTTTAATAGCCATATAGGCACTCTTTTGCCAACAGTGCCATTCCATCTACCACATAGGAGATTTCTATTACAGAGATGATGGTAGAGACCAAAACGAAACACGTTTTTTAAAATAAGGACTAAAAGCGGTAAAAATAAAATCTATGGATCAAAGTGGGAGTCGCCTGAAAATGTAAGGATGAAAATGTGATTTTCGCCTAATAGTTATAAATCAAATATTAAATAGTAACAATTATTATGATTGATGAATTACAATTCACTTAGAGAATGTATGAAGTAATGGTGCACTATTGAATATTTATATATTAATATTGTTAAAAGAAAGGTTGTTCTAATCATTCTATCTCTTTCCATAGTTCCTTGATGGATGTATTTTCTATTATTTCTTTATGATTGTTATTTCAATAATAGTTATAATAGCAATTATTAGAGAATGTGAAAAGTGATTATGTTACTATTGTTAGGCTCTAAAGATTTATAATTAAATATTTAGAGTCCTAATTTATATATGTTAGATTAAGGATTAAATGTTTAGAGTCCTATTTTGTATATGTTGAAAAACCGATAACAAAAACATGTCTAGAATAAGTGTTAGATATTGGTCAAAGTGTTTCAAGTCAAGTCTCAAGAATATTCAAGTTGCAAAAAAAAGAATTAAATTTCAATGAAGCTCGATTGAGTGAAGATCAGGCTTAACTGATCGAAAATCATAGAAAAATAATTTTTGTAGAATTATTTAGTCCAAGCCCGTGAAAATGTTTAGGATTTTAGTCCAACATTCCTAAGTATAAAAGGAAAACCTTAACTACATTTTGAATATTCTTGAAGACTTGTGAGTAACTCCGAGATCTGAGAGGTTCTGTTCTTTCTACTCTACAAATGTCTATCGGAACAGGACCTACAATCAAGTGCTGTTGGAATCTAGTTGCTGCAAGATCAACAAGTGGTGATCTGAAACCATTTAGTGAGATCTCAAAGTCATACACATGAGAGCTTGTGTGCTACAAATCTAAGAGAGAAGAGTCCGTAGATTCGAAGCTAGCACATGGTCATGTCAGTAAGTTACTACTAGAGGTACCAATAGATTTAGGGTTAAATCTTTTGTAAAAACTTCAATTCTCTATTAGTGGATTTGTTTACGTTGAGGATAGATAGGTCAAATCCTCCTTAGGTTTTTGCCTTGAGACAATTTGTTTCATTGGTTTTTTTGGGTGATCATATCTGTGTGTTATTTACCTTTCCGATGTTTGCATGATATGATCTTTCTTTGTTTAACCTAGACCTCATAATTAACCTAAGTAATCACTTGGCTAATATATTAGGTTAAAGAATCTACTTTAAGGGGTCTAAACAATCAAACAACTATGATTGATAAGTTACAATTAGGTTATAAAGAATGTCTTCTACCCAAAAAAAAAAAAAAAGGGTTATAGAGTTTGTGTAAAGTTAGGGTGCACTATTGAATATATTAGTATTGTAAAAGAAGAAGAAGAAGAAGAAAAAAAAAAAAACAAAACAAATGGTGACGTGACTGATGATGTGGCTCAATAGAAGCATAACATAACATTTAATGTTGTTACACTTCTACTAAGCCACATCATTAGTCACGTCACCATTTTTTATGTTTTTTAGTTTGCTATATTCTTCTTAAAAAACATAAAAAATGGTGACGTGACTGATGATGTGGCTCAGTAGAAGCGTAACAACATTAAATGTTATGCTTTAACTTTTATATATTATATATGGAAATAGATTAAAAGGGATACTTGGCATCAAATTGGACTAAAATTAGAATTTAATTTGAATTAGATTTAAATTCTCTTGGTCTTAAAAACTTTTTTTTTAATAACACCTTGGACCTCTTGGTTTTCATAGTGGTGTAAAATTCCTGTACCAAAATTTAGACAATCAAAATTGGATATTTGCCATAAAAAATAAAAAAAAAAATTGGCTATTTGTTATAAAATTAGAATTAAATATATGATTGGGCTTTTTATTTTTATTTATTTTTTATGATTCTTTTATTGGATTTCTCGTATTTTGTACTAAATAACTTACTTGATAATTGGCACAAAAATTAAAAAGTTTGAACTGAATATGTAATACAAAACTAGACAACAATTATAACTCAATTTGAAATCTCTGAGACTCAGACCCAGTCATAGGGATATAGCATATAGTCATAACTTTTTAGTAAATATATGTAATTTTTAAAACATTGGTATTATTTCCAAGGTCCAATAAAAAAATTATTATATGATTGTCAATTGCTTTTGTGGGAGGGGTAAGATTTAAGTACATAATAGAGTCCATGGGCCCAGTTCAAGGAGGTGGAGGAGCCCATCCCCACATTAGTCTTGACTCAGTGCATAAATGAAAGCCCAAGAATAAAAGATGAAGAGACTGATTGCCCAAGGGGCTTGAGGAGGGAGCGTTAATCGAAAGGTGTTGAGTAAGCCACATTGGACCAAAAGATAAAGTATTGAGGAAGACGATAGAGACGTGAAAGCAAAGAAGAAGGGAAATATCCAGATAAAGTGCCCATCATCTTTGCATTCAATGCATTGCACCAACTTAGCTGGCCACATTAATGGTGGAATAACCCTTAAACAGTGCCCTCATAGCTTGCAACACCTTCTACCATCTCTTGTAGAACCCTAATGGGACAAGTATCCAAAGAGAGATTAGTAGCTGTACAAGTGGAGGGCTAGGATGCAATTCAACTAGTTATATAAAGAAAGGAAACCCCTCGAGATTGGGGGATGAGAAATTGAAAAGAGAAACTAAGTCTGTATAACACTATCTTATAACTAAGACTTGAATATCATATAAACTGTTAATCCTTGGCCTAACCCGAGGAAGTTTAAATCCAAAAATCTACTTCTCTCTTGTAATTTACATGATGTTTTTCCACTCACTTGATAGCTAAACCATTTGAATGTATCAAGGTTGACCTCGGACACTCACTCTCTAACGAATTAATTGTATCAGGTTGTCATACATGAGCTCTCTGCTTTGGGAGTGCTAACTCTGTTTTCGCCTGCTTACAGCTTTTAAACATGTAATTATTAGTTTGAAATGAACTTAATTATTGTTTCCAAACCTACGATTTTTTTTTTTGTTAACAAAGATGTTTCTAAAAGGTATGGATGTTAATGGACAATAAGAAGAAGATAAAAATAAAAGAAGATATTTTACGTAGTGTCCCGACAAGTGACATTTACCTTTGCTGTTGTACGGCATAGCTGGTACTGGTAGCTTTTTGCAAAGGTCCACCTTGTGACATCCTTCTCTTATCCATTGTGATATTCTTAATCACAATCTCGTTGTCACCACTAGGCAATAATGCATGAATCGATCTTGTTTTATTATTCTATCATAACATATATCTTCTTTTACGTACTACTGTTTTTGGATAATCACTTTTTTGTACAAGATTTTTTATAGTTCTGGCATTCTTGTATGATTTTCCTATAAATATCCACGTATTATATGTTGGGTGCAAGTTTAGAACAATATGGCTAGGAGTAGAATTTAGTATTTAAGTTGCTGTTATGCTAGATATGAAAAAAACAGAGTATTGTAGAAACTCTATTTCATTGCAATTTTTATTTCTTTTTCGGATGATACAACTTCATTTACAACTCACATCTATATATAGATGTGTTAGGTGTTTAGGATGACTATAAGCTTCAAGAATACTACAGAAGTTTGCTTCATTTCTCTTTAATTGACACTTGTTCATGAGGTGTCCACTTGCTTGCTTGTTCAATTTTGCTGCTGCTGGATTCTTCATTTGTTGACGCCTAGATTTCAATTGCTTCTTTCTTTGACATTATAACCCAACAGACTCGCCAACACTAATCTCACTTCCCCCTATCCCTTTACAAAAACATGGTAGCGCACACAAAAAAAATCAGCCCCATGACTCCTCTCCTTCTCTTACTTATTTTCTCATCTCTCACTGTAAGCACTCTCACTCTCACTCCACTCTTGCTCTATCTTTGACATTCTCCTATTCTCACATTCTCAATGTTTTCCTTTTGTGTCAATGCAGGTTGGGTCCGCCTCCACTTCCGCTGGTGAAAACTTATACACCCCGAAAGCCGATCTGATTCGGTATTGGAACAAAGAGGTCAAAAACAACCACGCCAAACCAACCTTTCTCCTATCCAAAGCGTCCCCATTGAGCGCGGTCGACGCAGAAAGATTCTCCAAACTTGCAGCCCAGAATGCTCTCTCCTCTCAGTTCCCAGCCATCTGCCCCACCGCCAACCTTTTGTGCTTCCACGATTCATCCCCGACTCTTCAAGAACTCATATCCCATCCCAACATTATCGACTTTAAACTAGTTTGGCGTCAGCAAGGTATTTTCTTTCGAGAATCGATGTTAAAGAAAGGGAAGGTGATGACAATGCCAGATATTAAGGACAAAATGCCTGAACGGTCGTTTTTGCCTCGGTCCATTTCGTCAAAAATACCATTTTCGACCTCGAAGATTTCTGAGTTGAAGAAGATTTTTCACGCGGAAGATAATTCGACTATGGAGACTATGATAGTGGAGGCGTTGAATAAGTGCGAGAAGGCTCCGAGCCCAGGCGAGACCGAGCGATGCGTGGGCTCAGCTGAGGATATGATTGACTTTGCAATCTCGATCTTGGGTCGAAACATTGCTGTTCGATCAACTGAGAATGTTAAAGGGTCAAAGCAGAATATAATGATCGGATCAGTCAAAGGGATCAACGGTGGCAAAGTCATGCAATTAGTTGCTTGTCATCAAACCTTGTTCCCGTATCTACTCTATTCCTGCCATTCGGTCCCAAAGGTTCGAGTCTACGAAGTGGATATACTGGATCCGAATTCGAAGGCTAAGATCAATCATGGTGTTGCCAGCTGTCACATGCACACTTCGAATTCAAACCCGAATCATGCTGAGTTGACTATAGCATCAGGTCCCGGTCAGATCAGAGCTTGCCACTGGGTTTTCGAGAATCATCTGATCTGGACAGTTGCTAACTAGTCCTTACAGATCTTGGTGGGCAAGACATAGTTGATTAAGGGTCCGTTTTGTTAGGCACTTTGGAAGCTTAAAAAAGAGTTTTTAATACCCAAAACTCCATTTCATTACAGTACCCTTCATAACGTTTTTGTAAATGCTTATTTTAAACTCAAAATATAGTTTTGCAACCGCTTATACAAAAACACTCCTATCTACCATATGTATTTTGCTATTAATAGGAAAAATAGTTATGGATTTATTTTATGTCTGGAAGATGCTTATAATACTATATAATTTGAGTTTTGATGACCTTTTCAAGGTTACTTAAATAATTGGACGGCCAATGAAAAACACTGCTTTTTACTTTCTTTTTTTTTAATTAATTTTGTTTAAATTATAAAGATTAAAATTTTAAAGAAATTACTAGAAAAACAAGTTGAGATATTAATGCATTATTATTATTTTTTTACTGCAGGAGCAGATCACTAGAGCTTTGCAAGCTTTGATCCAGCATGTATGATGTATAGCAAATAAATGTGCTAATAGTTTAATTATGGGTGTTTTGAACCTGCCTTTCATCTATGTATTTTGTGTAGAGCTTTCCAGATCTCAATCCAACACATATAATGTACAGCTGATAAATGTGTTGATGGTTTATGTGTAATTTGGACTTGCCCTTCATCTAAGTGTTTTGTGTATTTACGGAAAGTCAGGTCTAGCTACTCCTAGACTAGTGTAATTATGTATACAGCTTGTAATATATGGGCTTTCACTATTACTTTGTGTATATTTACTAGTATAAGCTAGAAATGATCCAGGTACATATATTTTTTAGTTCTAAACTATGGACTCTTTGTAATTTTTCTTTATTGTGGAATTTAATTATTACTGTTTCCTTTAAGCTAGGATTTATATAGCATGCATCAAGTTTATATTGTTATTTAAGGCCTCTTTGGTTTAATATGTAATTTATAGTGTGCGATAAGGTCCTACTGTCATTGATCCGTATCTTTATAGCAAGGAAGTTGATACCGTACCGGTACCGGCCGTACCGGCCGGTACGTACCATACCGGTTACATACCGGTATCGAAACATTAACGTTTCGTACCGGTTTAAATACCGGCCGTACCGGCCATGTACCGGCCATACCGGCCAATTTCGGGCAATACCGGCCGGTACAGAAAAAAGGGTTTTTTTTTTTTTTTTTTTTTAAGTTTTGTAATTTTTGAATTTTTGTTAAGGTAGAATGATAACTTATTTGCATTAAATTATTAGTATTATTTGTTTTCTTAGTATACAATGATAACTTTTAAGCTTTCTATTTTTTATATTGTGTGTTTTTTTTTCCTTTTAATTGATACTAAAGTCTAAAATTATGAATAATTAGTTTTGAATTGAGGAAATGTTTTATGGTAAACTTTTATATTTATTATAATATATATATACACACACATACATATATATATATATATATATATTTAAAAATATAAAAAATAGCGGTAAACCCGAAACGGTACCGGTATTGACCGGTATCCGAAATATACCGTACCGCTGGGCAAACCGGTACAGCCTCCGGTACGGTATTGACTCCCTTGCTTTATAGAGCATAATTGTTTCTTATCCCTACAATTCAGTGTGTTTCAGTATGCAATTCAGAGCCTTGTTGCTATTATAACTATTATTAATTATATATAACAAGTTATGCCTTGAAGTCTAGCATAGCCAACTGCAGAGCAAATTTTAAACAAGAAAAAACCCATAGCTTTTTTCATGACTTGTATCCCGTCCAATTTATGTTTCTGAAACTGGTCTTCCAGAATATGTATTTTAGTTATAAACTTTCATTACAAGTATTTCAAGTTAAACCAACCAACTACATTTATAAGTAGTTTCAGTCAGTAATTTCTTCAATAAAAGCTTTCAGTTCATTCCTTTTACTTACAGTTTACATTTTAAGTCTACATATTTAACTTTCGTATATAAGTTTTCATTTAAAATTCTGTCAAAGTTCAGGCCATCGGTTTGGGTCATTATTTCCCTGTAGCATTTATTTCTGGGTGAGGGGGGGTTATTATAGCCTTTAAGGTGTTAAAGAGAGTGAGGCATACAGTACTGGAGAGAGTGAGGGTAGAAGAACTGTGCATTCATGAACTGGGAATAAGACCAATAGGTGGAGTACTAAGGACGGGTAGTAGCTGAGCAAAGGCACCACTAGTCTTGTTTGAGCTGTGTGAGCAATATCAGCCAAAACTTTTGCAATCCCTCCACCACTACTACCACCACCACCACTGCTGATCAAACCAACCCCCGTCAAAATGGGAAACAAAGAGAAGGCAAAAAAGCCTTTACTCTCTCTCTCTCTCTCTCTCTCTCTCTCTCTCTCTCTCTCTCTCTCTCTCCATGCTATTATGAAATAGTCACCATCACTTTCGTTAGGGTATGTCCTTAGGTTATAATTCGTTTCATATCATTTTGACCTTACCCTAGTTTCTTTGCCAACGCCCGTGCATGCCTTTTTTTTTTTTTTTGGGGTTAAATAAACGAAAGCTTTGGTATTTTTGCCTTATTAATTTATTAAATCATAGCAAGATTAATGGATTATGGGCCACATGGCTAAGGTCTCCTTTAACCCAAGAGAAAGAGGCTTTAAGCCCCAAAATGATATGCATGATTCAACCCCTTTACTTGTTGCTATTAAAATTACAATTGACTATTTGTTATGTACCTTGTGTGGAGCCAGAATTTAGATCTCTTGCTCAATATGATGTGACCTTATAAATATCAAGAAAATTAATAGGAATTCTTTAGACTATTAGGCACGTGTTGGACTGTTATTTAGTGTCAAAAGTGTGCCCCCAACTTAATGAGTGTGCAACATTCTTTTTAAAAGATATGAAGGGTGCCTAAAAGTAAATAGTGTGCATTTGAACGCAGCTTGTTGTTGATTGCTTATTTGATGAAAGATGTTAAAGTATAACTATATCTAGAAAAATTGAGTCTTTAAAAATCTATATAAAAGCAAACAAGCCGAAAAACTAAAAAAACTGATGCCAAATTAACAGGCATAGGTGTCCTAGATTCCTTGATATGTTTCATTCAAATACTGGTTTATGGAGAAGAATTATGCAGCTGGGTGGCAGGTAGGACCAGAATTGCTTCTGAAATGAGTTTGGGTTGCACATTTCTTTTTATCATGCCTCTGTGATTTTTTTTTTTTTTTTTTTGGGGGTTAAAGATGCAATTTTCTTTTGGGAAGCATATATTTAGAGTTTAGCTTAAGAAGGTAATACCACGCAAAACATCTAGTCTATGTGTCGTAAATATTAAACATTTTTTTTTATTAGTGTAAACTAATTAAATTAGATGGAAAAAGAGAGGCTAAAGAGTTAGTCAATCAGTCTTATCTAATTTGGGGGTATATATCTATCCATTTCTTACTATAATATCATGTTTTGACTATATTGTACTATGTGTCATTTAATAACCCAAAAGAAATCCTTTATTCCCATCTAATTTTAAATGAAGGAATTTCAAGGATATTTAGAACTCGATAGATTTCAGCAACATTGACTTCCTATACCCACTTATCTTTTGAGAATTTAGTTATGCACTTGCTAATGATCATGATCATGGTTCAAAATAGACACATGTCACTAGAAAATAGTGGTTATGATAATAAATCTAGTTTACTAATTGTAAAACGTTTAACTACAAGATAGTACAATGTATCAACAAAATTATTTGATAATTTTTACAAATGATTCTAAATAAAATCCACTTTTAGGCACAACAAGAATTTTTACAAATGTGATATAATGTATAATTTATTCTTTAAAATTTACTAAAGATAATTTGTTCTACTTAAAAATTGAATTATTTCTAAGAGTATTTTACACCTCTCTATCTTTACAAATATATAATTATATTATTTCTGTTATTTTTTTTTATTTTTTTATTTTTTTAAACTTGGGTGTGTTTGATTGATATTATTTTTTTTTTTTCCTAGTGGTCTATATTCTTCTAACTTTTGTTATAGCATGTTATGTTTTACTTTTTTTTTCTCCTACAACTAAACATTTTGAAGTTCTGAATATATTATTTAAATTTCTCATTCTCTTAGGGAGATTATTAGGATAATCAAACTTCATTACAAATTTACAATTGATATAACTTAAATAATTGATAGACACATTCAAATACATAATCATGTAGATTGTATTTTTATATAAACTCAAATTTTCACTTTCAAAATATATAAGAATTAACTCTGTAGGGATATTGGGCACAGATGTTCATTATATATTTGTACATTGGGCCTATGGCTCAAGCCGAGGATAAGGTCTAGTCCGAGGAGGGAGAATCTTCGACAGATGAGATTGTGTTTACAAATAAAGGAGTTAGTTTTGGCCATAAAGGTTCAACAGGATTAGCCGAGGATAAATGTCTCCTCGGTCGACTAAGGACGAAGTCAGAAGAAATGGCTTGCTAATGCAAGAGAACCCCCCAGGAAGTTCTGTCGGTATGAATAGACATTGCAGAGACATTAGACCAAGAAAAGTCCTAAAATATCTTAAGAAGAAAGCTGCCACCACCGCATTTAATGTTTTACAGCTAAATTCCTGGCTGCATTAATGTGGAGAAGACCCCTGAACAGTGCAAAATTGGCTGCCCCAAGGTGTACAAGACCAGAGAGGGTGTCTGATGGGACAAACACTCAAGTAGTGACTTAGGTGATCGACAAGTGTAGGATCAAGATGCTTTGGAAGGAACTATATAAGGGAAGAGACCCTTCATGGATAAGGGATCAAAGAAAAAAAAGAAAAAATACTGTAGCTTCCTGAAACCAAACTTTTAACTAAATTTGAGAGCAAAATACAAGAGCAAATATCCTCAAACGTTCTGCTGAGGACTATCTTTCTTCAATACATTTTTTCTTCCTTTCATTCTTTTATCATCTAAACTCATACTAGCATTTTTCTGATTAACTAAAACCTATTTTTCTAACCCATTCTCTATAAATTCATTATTTTGGGCTTTTTGGGCCCAGGTCCATCCACGTAGTGGGTAGGGAACTCAAATCTAGTTCTTACAAACTCAAATTAAAACTATAAGAGGGAGAGAGAGTACATGTGATGGGGAACTAAAAAAACACATCACCAAAATGTATCAATTCAAAGTAGAGATACAAAAAGTACAAAAAATCATCAATCTAAAGTAGAGTTGCAAGAAAGAAAAAATAATTGAGAGAGAGGGAGAGAGAGAGAGAGTAAGAGTATTCACCTTTTTGAATGGGCAAAATATGGATTGAATGGAAGGGAGAATACCAAATTTTTATAGCAAATGAAATAGGGAAAAGAGGAGTCAAAAAAGAAAAGAAAAGGATGAAAGGGTGGAGGAATTGTAAGGTTAATGAAATAGAGTAGTGGATAAAAAGGTAAATGTGAAGGAAATGTTAGAGAAATTGTAATTGTAAAGTGTAAAATTAATAAGAGAAAATTTCTTAAAAATGAAAGAGAAAATGTTGGAAATTGGTGGATGATGTGGCTCAGCAATAGTGTAACAACAATAAATACTACGCTTCAACTTTTAGATATATATATATATATATATGTATGTGTGTGTGTGTGTGTGTTGAAATAGATTAAAAGGGACCCTTGGCATAAAATTAGACTATAATTAGATATTAATTTGAATTAGATTTAGATTCTATTGGTCTTTCACTTTTAAGTTTTAATAATGCTTTGGTCCTCTTGGTTTTTACCGTGGTGTAAAATTCCAGTACCTTTTTTTTTTTTTTTTTTTTTTTTGAGAAAATCAATACAAAAATTTAAACAATTAAAATTGGACATTTGCCATAATATTAGAATTAAATATAGGATTGGGTTTTTTATGATTCATTTATATTGGATGTCTCATATTTTGCACTGAATAACTCACTTGGTATAAAAAAAATAAAAATTTTGGATGGGATATATGGCACAAAATTAGACAAAAATTGAAATACAAATTGAAATCTAATTAAATTTTTTCTCTTCTTTGTCTTTAAATATATACTAGTCGACAAACAATGCAATTCCAAAAAAAAAAACATAATATGAATTTTTCTATTTTTAAATTTTTGTTCAAATATGAAATTTGATAATTGTAATATTTACTTATAGGCATTTATTATGTTTGTTTTTGTACATGAAATTATGTAATATATTATAGCATGAGGCATTTATTATGATTTTGTTTGTGTTGGTGCGATTAATTCAAGTCATTTACTCACCAACGGATCTGATAATTATTCTAAATGTGCTTCAAGTAGGAGGATCCAAGAGGTTAATTCATTTCCATTTTTAATAGCTCCACCATTCACCTTCCCCTTCCGCACGTATCTAGCCCAATATCTGAGACAATTCATGTTAGCCCATTAATCACCATAATTAAAAAGAATAAAATAGTCTCCCTCATTTTCAATGTGAGATTAAACATTTTTACTAACTCCTCATCTTCAATATTTACTCTCATATCTTTATATTTATATTGTAACATTTATTCATTTTAATTATTTAATATTAAAATGCTCCAACAGTTTGTATATGAAACTATATTTTTTATCATTTAAATTTTTTTATTATTATTGTGTTTGCATAAGAAACTATATATTCTTCCATTTAAACATATTGATACATGATTTTTCTGTTACGAAAGAGTTTATATGCAACATCAATTGTAGGATATTTTCTGCAATCCACTCGTTAAAAAAATTATTAACATGGCTAATGGCTAATAATAAAAAGATCAAGGGGGTGTTTGGTAGATTAGTTCTAACACATTTTCACACATTTTAAACAACATTACACATTTTTTTACAAACTTTTTCATTTATACATATATCAAAAATACCTAAACAATATGACTCAAACTCCTCTCCCAAACACCTCCCCCAAACACCTCCCAAAGCACTAAAAAATAGTAGAAAGAAAGAGAACAAGATATATATGAGTCTGTTTGGATTAAACTTATTGTTGTTGAAACTGAAAACTGAAAACACTATAACAAAATAATTTTTAAATATGTGAATAGTGTCATAGGATCATTTTTAATATTTTTAAATGTGTGAACAATACTGTTACAGTGTATAAACAATATTGCTACAGTATATAAATAATAATTTTTGTACATTTATGTGATTTTACTGTTTATGCATTGAAAAAAAAAAAAACTGAAACGCGCAAAACGCGCAATCCAAACTGCCTCATAATGCACCTTGTAGCTTTCAAAATAGATCAAACAAAAAAGATGATGAAATGGTATTACGATATACAAACGTCATACCAATATATGCCCATATAAATTGAATTGGCAATGACATGACCCCCGGTTGATTGAGCGCGCCATGTTTGTTTGATGGGTACGTACTTTTTTGTTTTTTTTATAAACTCCAAAAAATGAGGTGGGGTTTTTTTCCATAGACATTTTTGTATGAAATACCAAAAGCCAAAAGGTTACAAGGTTTTTAGCTAATGTTTATTTAAACAAGAATTAAGAAAAGTAACTTGAGTTAATATTATAAACTTTTTATAGCAGGATGCAAGTATTCAGAATTTTTTAAGCAATTTTTTAGGGTAGTATTTCCTTAGTTTCTAGAAGCAAAATAATTTTGGTACTTTCTTTATTGAGGTTTTTTAGGGGAAAAACTTTCTCCAACGTTGAAGGAAGTTTCCTTCAAACTGGTATGGAAGTAAACTTTTTCCAAGTTTAGTGGTTAGTGAATTAATTTGGTTGAATTTAATGTGTCATAAACTTGAAATTTGGTTATTTTGGTGAGCCTATTGGAGGTTAGTGACCCTTCTCTTAATTAGTGATATTTTACTTAAAACATGTATTAACATTTTTTAATGAAATGGTCGAATGTTTCTCATTATGAAATTATTGATATTTATTCAAAAGAATTTTCTTTAAAGATAAAAATCATTATTTCTCAAACTTTGAATGACAGAAATTTTATTAAATTATTTTTATTTAGAAGGATCTACATTCTTAAAAATAGGATCAAACTTGTGACAAGTTTAGTGACAATACTTAATGCTTTGAATGAAAATAATTAAGATTGTTTTCATTTTTGAACTAAAGTATCAAATATGATTTTGAAGATAGCTACAATGAAAATTAATTTGTTTTGAATATAAATGATTATAGTTTGACTATACTTTGAGCGCCACTAATTTTTTAAAACATTGGTATTGACGGGATCGACGAGTTTGTCTCCCATGGACGATCCTGTCAATACAGATGAGGATACCCTCAAGCAAGACAAGTTAGGACCTACGTCACTGACGAAGAAGACCATGCCATTTAATACAGCGCAATTACACCCAAAACGGTTACAAGACCAACTGTATGAGCCGTTGGAGCACATCAAGACCACATTACACACGCCAGCCGTTACCAAGAGGAGCTTTAAAGACCTCCCTAACTGCCCCAACGGCTAGGGATCATGAAAGCATATATAAAGCTCACACATTGCCAGATAGAAGGTACAGAAAAACATATACACAAAGTCCTTTTCTTTTATTCTAAGATATTGAATTTCTTATACTAACTTTGGCATCGAAGGTGTTGTGGTAGGCACCACACCGGTGACCCCTTTTGAGCAAGGCTAGAGATTGTTTCCATCTGACAACCTTGACTAACGAATTTACACTTCATCAAGTATTATTTCCAAGGTCCTGTGAACAGTGACGACTCCAGAAATTTTGTTTAGGAGGGTCATTAAGAAATTTAAATTAAAAAAATTAATAAAAAGAGAAGTTGAATATATCAAGTTATAGACCAAAAAAAAATACATGAATTTTTACAATTTCCTTCTACAAGTTTTCAAATTTTGAATTGTTATGCAATAGTTCATTATAAGAATTTATTACTAATATGGGTAGCTATGACCAATTTATTTTGTTAAGTTCGTCTAAATTTTTATTTTTATGCAGTTAATATTATATATTTGTCATTGTTTTTATAAAAATATTTTAAACTAAATAACTAAACTCAATTCATTGGCTCTATATTAATTATTGAAATATATAACCACACTCATTCATACATAAAATAATTCACTACATGTGTTACTTAACCAATCAAATGCTTGAATAATCACTAACTTTGCAATTTTTTTCTTCAATTTTTCTAACTTTATGACAAAAAATTATTATACCATGATAACTATACACACACACACACATATATATAACAAATCCTCTTTATTTTCTAATTATTAAATTATATAAAGTTATATTATATTTATATTGTACACACAAACATCCACATACACGTCATTATTCACACAAATGACATTATAAAAAAAAAAGTAATGCACACAATTAATATTAAACACACTCATACACATATAATAAAAAATTTATAATAAATAGTGATACTTACAATTCACAAACTCTTACTATTACTTTAGAGTTAAAAATACTTGTACTAAGGGTGCATAAAATTTAAGTCAGGAGGTGCAAAAATATTTTTAAGAAAAAATTAATGTATTAAATTAAAAAAATTAAATATATATATATATATATTTTTTTTTTTTTTTTGAAGTCAGGAGGTTCATTTGAACCCCTGACAAGAGTACTGTCGCCCTGTGAAAAAATTATTATATGATTGTCAATTACTTTCAACCATGTATTTATTATTAGTCCTCCTCAAAAAAAAAAAAAGATTTATTATTAGTTTGAAATGAACTTAATTATTGTTTCCAAATTAACTTACGAAATTTGTTTACTGTGAACAATATGAAAAAGATAAAAAGTAAAGAAGATATTTTACGTAGTGTTTTGATCGACAATAAAAGAACATAGCTATTTGCAAAGGCCCACCTTCTCTTATCCCCATGAGATATTCTTAATCACTGTCTGTCTCGTTGTCACCACTAGGCAATAATGCATGAATCGATCTTGCTTTATTATTGATCATCTCATCATTATAACATTACGTAAAATATCTTCTTTATGTACAGGGCCGGTCAATAGGCTATGCAATTGTTGCAATCGTATAAAGCCTCTAAAGAAGGCTCCACTTGTAAAAAAATTATATATATATATATATATAATATTTATTTATATATTTTAATTAAAAAAAAATTATGCTCTTTTATTGGTCAATAAAATACATTAAAAAGGCCTAATTGTATTCTAAAATACAGAAAATTAAATAGAAAAAAACAAAAATAGTCAAATTTCAGCTAACAAATTAAATTTGGGAGACAAATTTATTAACTCATTCTTAAAATATGCTAAAATAAAAATTAATACAAGACAAATTCATTAATAATACAACGTAATTGTCTTGAAATATAAGATTGAAAATTTCAAAAACAAAAGAAAAATCTTTCATCTCTCTATCTCTCTGCCTCTCCATCTATATTCTTACCTTTTTTTTTCCTTCACCTTCATCTTGATTCTTGATCTTTTTCCATAGACTCAGTCGGCAATGAAATTTTTCTTTGATGATTTCCTTCAATTCACTGCAAATTCAAAATTAAAAAGGAAAAGCGAACTAGTCTTGAGTTTACCAGAGATAATCTTCAGAGAGGCTCTCTATCTTTCCAATTCCGAAAATGAAGTCAGAGTTTTTTATTTATTTAACTTAAATTATATATATTTTTAGTCTATTTTACTGCACCATTGTTTGATGGGAGTCCCATCAGGACACGTTTGATGGGAAACGTTTTTTTGCTTTGAAACTTAGCCATGGGATGGCTTCTTTTAAAAAAAAAAAAAAAAAAAAAAAAAAAAAAAAAAAAAAAAAAAAAAAACCCTTAACCACAGGATGATAAAAGTACAGGCTGGACTGCACAGGCGCAGAAACATGATAGCCTCCCTCCACAGTTAAAGCTTATAAGACCACGGTTTCTTACTTTAATTCGTTTGGATACAATTTATTGTTACTAAAAATTAATTGTTGCCAAAAAGATTATAACAAAATAATTTTTAATTGTATAAATAGTGCTGTGGGACCAATTTTTAATTTTTTTTTAATAAAGTAGCTATGGGTTCTATGAATAGTACATGAACAGTACCGAAACTAACTGTGAATAGTATTTTTTGTCCATACACAGTAAATTCTGTCTCCTAAACCGCGTGAAAAAAAAAAAAAAAAAAATTGAAAACGCAACTTATAAAACGCAATGCAACAAAACTCTGTATCCAAACCCTCACTTTATTTATTATTATATCAATTAATAATTTGATGTACATCATATCAACTCATTTGTATTATAGTGACACTAATTAATTGAACCATGTATTAAATTAATTTTTATTTGGCAAGTTTAGACTTTAAAATAGTCACGACTTTAAAAAAATTACAATAACCAAATTCTATTGTTCTATACTTTAAATTTTATTTTTAATTAAATTATCATTTTTAATTATAAATTATGTTTTATATATATATATATATATATATTATTTAATTAATATTTAAATATAAAAATATCACTTAAAATTTTTGCCTATGGCCCAAAAGTTATTGAGCCGGCCCTGTATGTACTACTGTTTTTTTGATAATCTCTTTTATGTACTGCTTGATTTCTTTATAGCTCTGGTATTCTTATACGATTTTCCTATAAATATCCACGTACTATAACCCAACAAACTCGGCAACACTAATAATGCACTCAAAAGAACTCAGCTCCATGACTCCTCTTCTTCTCTTACTCTTTTTCTCGTCTCTCACTCTCACTCTATCTTTGACATTATCTTATACTCACATTCGCAATTTGTGTCAATGCAGGTTGCGTTTCCCTCCGCCTCCGCTGGTGAAAATTTATCCACTCCGATATCCAACAATGCCAAGCCAACCTTTCTCCAGTCCAAAACGTCCCCATTGAGCACGGTGGACTCAGCGAGATTCTCCAAACTCGCAGCTCAGAATGCTCTCTCCTCTCATTTCCCAGAGTTCTGCGCCTCCGCCAACCTTTTCTGCTACCCCGATTCAACCCCAACTATTGAACAACTAATATCAGATCCCACCGTTGGACCGATGTGGTGGCTGAAACAAGGTAGATTCTTTCGGGAATCGATGTTAAAGGAAGGGAAGGTGATGCCAATGCCGGATACTAAGGACAAAACGCCTGAAAGGTCATTTCTGCCCCAGACTATTTTGTCGAAATTACCGTTTTCGACCTCGAAGATTTCTGAGATGAAGAAGATTTTTCACGCGGATGATAATTCCACTATGGAGACCATGATAGTGGAGACGTTGAATGAGTGCGAGAGTGCCCCGATCCCGGGCGAGACCAAGCGGTGCGTGGGTACAGCTGAGGATATGATTGACTTTGCAGTCTCAGTCTTGGGTCAAAACATCGTCCTTCATTCGACCAAGGAGGTAGAAAGGTCAAAGCTGAATGTAATGATCGGATCAGTCAAAGGGCTCAACGGCGGGAAAGTCATGCAAGTAGTCTCTTGTCATCAGGCCTTGTTCCCGTACCTGCTATATGCCTGCCATTCGGTCCCAAAGATTCGAGTCTACGAAGTGGATATACTGGATCCGATTTCTATGGCTAAGATCAATCATGGTCTTGCCAACTGTCACTTGCACACCTCGGATTCAAACCCGAATCATGCTGAATTGAATATAGCGTCAGGTCCCGGTCAGATCAGCGCTTGCCACTGGCTTTATGAGACTGATCTGATCTGGACAGTTGCTAACTAGTCCTTACAAACCAAGGTGGGCAAGACATCAATTTGATTAAGGGTTTGTCTCGTTATGCATCTTGGGATCTTAAAAAATAATTTTTAAAACTTCATTTCGTAACAGTAGTTTTTCGTAACTTTTTTACAAATGTTTGTTTTAAAATCAAAACATAATTCTGCAATAGTTTATATAAAAACAATATAATTTATCATATGAATTTTGCTATTAATAGGAAAAACAAGTAATGGATTTACTTTACATCGGGAAGATGCTTATTATACTTTATAATTTGAGTATTGAATTTTAATATACCAATTCTACCTCTTTCAGCCAAAAAAAAAAAAAAAAAAAAATGAGATATACTTAAATAATTGGACGGCAAATGGTAAACACTGCTTATACTAATTTTTTTTTTTGAATTTTAATTTTATTTAAAGAATAAAGATTAAAATGTTAAAGAAATGACTAGAAAAACAAGTAGAGATATTAATGCAATATTATTATTATTTTATTGCAGGAGCATCGTCACTAGAGCTTTGCAAGCTTCGATCCAGCACGTATGATGTGAATCAAATAAATGTGCTGACAGTTATGTGTGATCTGAACTTGCCTTTCATCTATGTATTTTGTGTAGAGCTTTGCAGTCCTCGATCCAGCACTTATAATGTACTGCTGATAAATGTGTCGATGGTTTATGTGTAATTTGGACTTGCCTTCATCTATGTGTTTTGTGTATAGACAAGTAGTCTAAGGTCTAGCTACTCCTAAATCAGTTTAATTATATATATAAAGCTTGCAATATATGGACTTTCTCTATTACTTTGTGTATATTTACAGTTAGTTTTTAAACACAGTTTGTTTAACCTAAAATTATTGCCAAGTTGATACTTAAGTCAATTGTGTAGATCTAGGTTGAACATTTATCAAACATATCATGCTGCAGAAAAATAAATAAGGTACAAATATGATAAAATAGGAAAACCAATGAAATAATCCAGTTTCAAGGTAAAAAAATCTAGGTAAAGCTTGGGCTGTAACTTTATTCCACCAATACGAGTAGTATGAGTGTGATTTTTGGTAGATGCTTGAAAGGGTAGAAGGTCAAAAAAAAAAAAAAAAAAAAAAACCTCTCAGATCTCAAAAGAGTAACTCTCCAAGACTTGAAAAATGTGCTTTCGAGTTTTTCTTATATACCAAGTAGATCTGGACTGAAACCCTAAACGTTTAATAGGCTTTAATCAAATTCAACTACTCGTGGTTCGATCAATTGAAGCTTCCTCTTGATCGGTCAAGCTAGTAAGCTTTTCACTATTGATTTATGGAGGTTGTACGTTCTTGAATTCTAACTTGTAGCTCTTTGAGAAATGTCTAATATACTTCATAGAACTAAGATCTATTCTTAGACGAGTTTATGCACTCGGTTTGCCAATACATGAATCATTTAAAACCTAAACATTTATATCTAAATATTTAGAACCTAACATAACTAGTACAAGCTAGAAATGATCCCAGTACATATTTTTTTAGTTCTAAACTATGGACTCTTTGTAATTTTTTTCTATTTTGGAATTTTATTATTACTGTTTCAGTTAAATCTAAGCTAGGCAGGAGCGGAGCCAGAGTGGGGCGAGGGGGGGCACCTGCCCCCTCTGACTCCTCTTAAAATTTTCTTGTCCATGTAACCTTAAATAGTTACTCACTGGCATACATAGAGAAAAACAAAAAAAGGAGTCCCACTTGGTTGAAATATGAAAGTGACTTTGACAGAAAAAAGATGGTAAAAAATAGTTTCCTCAAATATCAAACCATGTTACATTTTCACCTATTTCATTGTTTTTGTACGCAGCTTTTGTCTTGTCCCATGTTTGACACCTATTTCACAATTGTTTTCTTTTTTCTTTTCTATTATTATTTTTACCATTTTCACAGTATTTTATTGTTGAGTGATGCTAAAGATGTTATAAATTTTACTACTTATAGCTTACAAATTGGCACGTCACCAATCACAAAAAATAATTTTAAACATCTATTCATTATATTGTTTAAGTAACACTAACAACCTTTTTACCTCATCAATTTATAAACTTTTTGTTGTAAATTTTGTAGTAACTATGAATTGGTTATTTTTGTTTATTTATTTTAATGATATAAAATATATTTATTTTCTTATAATTGTTTATCTATTTTTTTATTACTATCTATTAATATTTTTTTGATTAATTTCACTTTAAATATTGTCTTTCAATTTTGCCCTCTTTAAACCAAAATCTTGGCTCCGCCACTGAAGCTAGGATTTATATAGCATGCATCAAGTTAATGTTGTTATTTTAGGCTTCTTTGGTTTAGTTTATAATTTTCCTTTTGTTATTAAGATTAATTCTACTGTCATTGGTCCGTATTTTTAATGGAGCATAATTGTTTCTTCTCCCCGCAATTCAGAGCCTTGTTGATTTTCAAATCCAATTACTATTCTCACGCTTCTTAATTGGAATTTGATATCTTTCACATTATATATATATATATATATTTATAATGCATTGTGCAAAACCAAGACATTCCGCTATCAGGAAATCCAGAGAATAATCCAAAGCACTTCCAATAACATATACCAAGTTATGCCTTGAAGTTTAGCAGAGCCAATTGCAGAGCAAAGTTACTTGGACAAAAAAAAAAAATCCAGAACTTTTTTCCATAACTTGTATCACATCCAATTTACATTTCTGAAACTCATCTCATTTCAGAATATGTATTTTAGTTATAAACTTTCATTACAAGTATTTCAAGTTAAACCAACCAACTACATTTATAAGCATTTGCAGTAATTTCTTCAATAAAAGCTTTCAGTTCATTCATTTTACTTTTAGTTTACATTTAAGTTTACATATTTAACTTTCGTATATAAGTTTTCATTTAATATTCTGTCAAGTTCAGGCCATCGCGCGGTTTGGGTCATTATTTCCATGTAGCATTTATTGTTGGGTGAAGGGGGGTTATTACAGCCTTTAAGTTGTTAAAGAGAGTGAGGCAGACAGTGGAGAGAGTGAAGGCAGAAGAACTTTGCATTCATGAACTGGGAATAAGACCAATAGGTGGAGTACTAAGAAGGGGTAGTAGCTGAGCAAAGGCACCACTAGTCTTGTTTGAGCTGTGTGGAGCAATATCAGCCAAAACTCTTCAATCCCTCCACCACTACTACTACTACTACTACTACCACCACCACCACCACCACCACCACTACTACTGCTGATCAAACCAACCCCCATCACCAAAAAATGGGAAACAAAGAGAAAGCTAAAGCCTTTACTCTCTCTCTCTCTCTCTCCGACTCTTTGTGTCTCCATGTTATTATAAAATTGTCACTATCACTTTCATATGAGTCTGATGCTTAGGTTACAGTTCTTTTCCATCTTATATCATTTTGACCTTACCCCATGTATATTGAGCTAAAACTGACAATTACAATCTTCAAAAAAAAAAAAAAAAAAAAAAAAAAAAAACAAAAACAAACATACGTTGTTTCTTTGTCAACGACCATGCATGACTTTTTACAATTGACTATTTGTTATATACCTCATGTGGGGCCAGGATTTAGAACCCTTGTTCAAGATTATGTGGCCTTATAAATATCTAGAAATTCAATAAGAATTCCTTAGATTTAGGCAATGTGAGTACGTGCAACACTGTTTTTAAAAGAAAATGAAGGGTACGTAGAAGTAAATGGTAATGGTGTGCATTTGGACGTGGCTTTTTGTTGATGGTTTATTACTTTATTTGATGAAAGTTGGTTTTAAGTATAATTGTACCTGGAAAAATTGTGCCTCCAGTTTTTTTTTTCTTTTCTTTTTTCATAATGGTTTTTTGTTTATCCCTTCCCCCAAAAAGGTCACTTATGCCTAAATGCTTGATTAGAAAACTTTACTTGCCTGTTAAAGCAAAGAATGATGATTCGACCTAATATGACAACATTAGTCGATTGGACTCACAACTTTGAAGCACTACAAAAAAAGGGGTCTATACCCAATATTTAATTTTATTGAGGTCTAACAAGCGATCTAGGTGTTTCTGGATTTTTGTTATGCTCCTGTGGTGTATATATATATATATATATTCGTTATTCAGCTATCTTGACAAAGCCAACTTTATATTTGGAGGGTTTTTTTTTTTTATAATTTTTTTTTTTTAATGGTATAAGATGAAAATTTTTTTTTTCTTTTTTGGGGAAGCATATATTTAGAGTTTAGTTTAAGATGGTAATATCACACAAAACATCTAGTCAAGAAGACAATCTTTTCCTATTTCATGAATTCTTGTTTCTACTATGTTCGTAGACATGGTAATAATGTCGCCCATAAACTTAGTAAAAGAGCTAAAATTTCAGACCATTTTCTTGTCTCAATGGAGTACTTGTTCCACCAGATGTTTTTTATGTTTACAATTCAAATTATTAAAAAAAAAAGTTTCATAAATGTTATACATTATTATTGTTGGTGTGAATGTTATCAATGAATTATATTCATTTAGTAATATTACTTTTAAAAGGATGGAGAGAGTTTTAGGAATGGACTCAGGACAGGCCCTAAGGGGCCCGTCACTTCGGGCCCAAAAAAAAATTTAGTAGGTAAAATTTTTCTCAAAAAAAAAAAAAAAAGACTTGGGCCCTTATCAAAATGACTTGGGTCCCCCTAGTTTCATGAACGGATGAACCACAGCCGGCCAGCCCATGAAAAAAAAAAAAAAAAAAAAAAAAACCAGCAGTCCAAAACGGCAAAACCAAACGGAACAAGCGAAAAAGTGAAAAATGAAGGGAAAAAAAAAAAAAGAGAGAGGCGAGACTTAAAGAGATTCACGCCGCTACTCGCGCCACCACCATCTGGCCCAATAATCAGCCCACGTTCCTCCAAAACCCCTCATTCACCTTTTATAAATTTCAAATTTGCAACATATATAAACTCAAAAAAAAAAAAAAAAAAAATGAGGTTATTGTGTATTGTCCCAATTGCGCTGCTTGCCATGGCCAGTTAACCACGCCGCCAGTGTTCTTGCTGGGAGTCTGTAACGCCACTCCTCGGCGGCAACACTGGTACACCTCTTTCTCTCTTGCCGTTCTGTCGTTTGTTTGCTCAACACTACTGTTATATTTGTTAATAACGGCTCAACACTGCTGTGAAGTAGTTCACATTGACCGACTAGTAAGCTTCACATATAATACTTTTATCTTTCTTTATATTTTTTTTATTATAATAAGATATATTAGTTTTCTTTCGGTGATTTAATGTTCTTTACACAGTACACTACAATTAATAATAATAATAATAATAATAATGTGGTTTATATTAGAATATTAGATTATTTATTTATATCTGATAATAGTAGGAGGACAAATAATTGTTTAATTGTTTGATTTGATCTAATTGCACTTAAATAGTAATTTGCACTTCATTGTTCACACCTTTTTTTAACAAAAATTATTATATAAATCTTCAAAATTTCATACCTATTAATCAATTTTTTATCCTAAATGCTAAAACATTAGATGTAACTTCTTAGAAAAGCTCTAAAATATAAAAATGTAAGTTCAAACCTAAGTACAAATAATTTAGTACAATGAAAAAAAAAAGTAGGCACAAGTTTACTTAAAGTTAGCTTATAAAATAAAGTAATTCATTTTTTGCCACAATTTGGGCCAAATTAACTTGAGTTTTTTGCATTTTGAGCCAATGTGGGCTGAACTAACGTAGGGTTAACCTATTAACATGTAGGAATAATTAACTTGCCCTCCTATGAAAATTTTTTGGCTCTGCCACTAACTATATGGATGTGTATTTGGATGTTTTTTTTCCCGCTTATCTCTGGCCCTCTCAGTTTGAAATCCTGGGTCCGTGCGTTGTAAAACATAGTCTGCTTCCTGGTAGAAGTACATTTTGAGATATCTTAAGGAATTGGTGGTACGTGGTTCTAAATACTAAATGCTTAGACTAACGACTGTGATATATTTATTGAGTATTATTTATTTTCCTTGCGTCTCCAAGCTTACTGGGAGGTGGGAGCACTGGAACTCTTTGATTTATCTAATTCAGTTTGCCACTGACTGACTTTGCTACTGAGTTTGCATGAGAGGCTAAGAGCAATCAAGAGCCATGTTATTTATAGTCACGGATTGACCTTTTTTGGGCTCAGTTGAGAGTATGTCAATTTCGCTTCTCACCAACTACCTGAGATAGTCCCAAGGATTGTGATTTGTGGGTTCCCTTTTGAGGCTCATGTATTGTTTTGAGACCACCTTGGACCAGTCTTAAGGCTTCAATTTCCATGGGCCTTTAGCTGGAGATTTAAACATTTTAATGAAAGATCCAGTGGACCTTGGTGCTGATCTTTTGAGCCCAATTTCACCCAACTCCAGGTCCTTGTTGTGGGCTGGAAAAAAAAAAAAAAAAAAAAAAAGGTTTTGGACTGGCTTTCTGGGTAATGGCTTTGCTGGGTTGTTGTCCAAAAAAGTGCCTCTAACACTCTTCCACTGAAATGTATAGTTGCTAGATTGACTCTCGGTATATATCGCTGGGTAAGGTAAAGGAAGTTTATACTAGTAATTGTCTTTGGCAGGGACGCCTCTTTGGGTTCTTGCAATATCACAATGATGAATGATGGTAAAGACTCCCAAAAGGAGAAACATTTTTAGTTTGTGGGGCTGGCTTTGGTGAGAATGAGATTTCTAACTGTGAATTATGCCACCCTGGGGCTTCAAGGATTTGGGTTTTAGGGCATTAGTCCAACACCATCTTTTGCAATTAAAGAACAAAAGAAAGGTTTCTCAAAAAAAAAAAAAAAAAAAAAAAAAAAAAAGAGAACAAAAGAAAGTTTTTCTCCAAATGGTGTGGGAGAATCTTTTCCAATTCATTATGTGCCAACTCATAAAATCATCATCGCATATTTTTTTTTTTTTTTGGTTAACAGGAACTTATATTAGAAAGCACTACGCCAAAATGGCTAAGTTAGAGGCAGCAAGCCTACATACAGAATCCCCAATAGCATCAGAGTTTACAAAGGCTGAAATTACATCAGATGGGGCATTATCCCAAAAAACAAAAGGTTCTTGCATTGTACATCCAAGCTTGGCCATGGCATCAGCAACTCTGTTCCCTTCCCTAAACACATGCTGGATTCTGTAGAGTTGAAACCTGCCCAGGAGCGACCTACAATCAGCCAACAAGGATGAATAATACGCATTAGAGTGGGTATGAGATTGCACCAACTCAACAACCACCTTAGCATCTAACTCAACCACAAGATTTTGCACCCCCATTTGAACAGCCTGCAACAAGCCATCCCTTAAGGCCCAAAACTCAGCAGTGATGCTGGTTGTGCAGCCAATAGATCGAGCAAAACCTCTCAACCACTTACCCTCCCAATCTCTTATAACCCCCCCTCCTCCTGCCCTTCCCGGATTACCAAAGGAGGCTCCATCAGAATTTAATTTGCACCATCCTAAGGGAGGTTTTTCCCACCTAACAATAAAAACCTCCTTATTCTTTAGATTCTTCCTTTTACCTACACAATAGTAAAATTCCAAAGCTTGATTTTTACTAACACTATGTAAGTATCTATTCAAGGTGCTGTTGTTGAATACCATACCATTCCTATGTTTCCACAGGTTCCAAATTGCAAAAGAAAAAACATAAGGCCATGGCACAGTAGAAACATGTAACACCTTACTTAGGCAATTAGCTTTCAGCCAGTCCAACAACTCCAAATCAGTAAAGGAACTAACCATATCATGGGGAACCTTAAGTTTAAACCAGAAATTTTTTGCCACCACACAATCTTTCAACAAATGACTAATAGTTTCCGAAGAATTGTTACACAAAGGGCAGCAACTCTCCTGCGAGATACCCCTCCTAGCCAATACAGCTCTGACAGGAAGACTGTTATGCATACACAGCCAAAGAAAATTAATAATCTTTGGCAAAGTGTCTACCTTCCAAATCCACTGCCCTTTGAAATTCATTTCCTCTTCCTGAGATCTATTCAACCACTCATAGGCAGATTTAGTGGTAAACTCTCCATCCTTAGAATGCTTCCACATAATCACATCTTCACCTCCTCTAACCAGCTGCCTTGGAATGGCTTTAATCCTATCTTTAATATTAACCGGCAGCTCAAATGATATCTCTTCCCACTTCCACCCTTGCTCTGAATCAAGAAACAAATCTGACAGCTTCATATCAAATTCCCTTTGAGTCAAAGGGCCTTCAATCAATTCTCTCAATGAGCATCCCCTTATCCAACTATCCGACCAAAGATTGATACTCTCACCATTTCCAACCCCCCAACAAATACCATCTGCAAAGGTTTGAAACCCAACCTTAATCGCTCTCCAATTTGGAGAACAAGGCAACTTATCCGGGTCTCTAGCTCTCATTCTTTCGGTTGAGCAATACTTCTTAAGAATTACCTTAGCCCATAGACTTTCTTTATCCTGGTTCAATCTCCAATTCAGCTTTGCTAATAAAGCAAGGTTCTTCAATTTAACTGCCTGAATTCCAAGGCCTCCCTCTTCCTTTGGCCTAATAATCTTGCTCCACCCAACCAAATGAAGCTTCCTCTTTTCCCCCGTTGAACCCCACAAAAAATCCCTATTAATTTTATCCAATTTATCACACAAATGAGTAGGAAGGGCAACGGCCTGCATAACATAGTTCGGAATAGTTGCCATGACAGACTTCACCAAAACCGATCTGCCAGCAAAGGACAGAAAGTTAGACTTCCAACCAGCCAGCTTACCCATAACTTTCTCTACTATAAAATTCATTCTATTCCTTGGGACCCCTTTATGATTGATTGGAAATCCAAGATAATTCCCAATATTTCCTGTGGCTTGAATTCCCAACCTTGAGCAGACTCCACTCTTCATTTCAGCTTGCACATTTTGGGAAAAGTAAATTCTTGATTTCTCCAAACTCACCTTCTGCCCTGACTCCGCACAAAACTCTTCCAACACTTCTGTGATAACCTCACAAACATCCTCATCAACTTTGGCGAAAAGGATTAAGTCATCCGCAAAGAAAAGGTGGGAAACGCCTATGTTATCTTTCGAGGCTTTAAACGGCTTCCAAACTCCCTCCATACACTTCCTCTCAATTAAGTAGCCTAAGTACTCCATGCACAAAATGAACAGGTATGGCGATAAAGGATCTCCTTGTCGAAGACCTCTCGAAGGCTTAAAAGCCTCCAACTTCCCTCCATTAAACAAAATCGACACCTTGGTGGAAGTAACACAGCTCATTATCACCCTAATAATATTCTGGGGAAAGTGGAAAGCATGAAGAACTTTATGAATAAAGCACCATTCCATTCTATCATACGCTTTCTCCAAATCAACTTTTATGGCCATATAACCCTCCTTGCCTTTTTTCTTGTCCAAAGCATAGAAAAGCTCTTGGGCAACTACTACATTATCTAATCCTCTTCTACCGGGCACAAAGGCTGTTTGGACAGGAGAAACCAGCTTATTAAGGTGGGGTCTAATCCTCTCCACTAGAATCTTAGAAACAATTTTATAGACCGAGTTGCAAAGGCTAATCGGTCTATAATTATTCAGAGATTCAGGGCTTTTACATTTCGGAATTAAGGTCACAAGCGTCTCATTCAGGTGGTCAGGTACTATACCATTCTTAAAAATATTCTTCACCTCCTCACAAACTGAGTTCCCCACGTCATGCCAAAAATACTGATAAAATCCAGCATGAAGGCCGTCTGGCCCTGGGGCTTTAAAAGGCTTCAAAGTCCACAAACCATTCCTCACATCTTCATTAGAAACTTCCCTTCCCATCCAGTTCCTATCTTCATCAATTAGAAACATACCCGAGAATTCAGAAACATCAGAATCTCTGTATGACATCACCAAGTCCGTAGAATAAAGCTTCATAAATCCATTTAAAATATGCTCCTTTACTGCCTCTTCCTCAACAATCATCATCGCATATTATTTAAACTAGTATATAACTCATGCTTACGTGCAAGATTGATGATTTGTAATGGTGCTATTGATGTTAATTTGGGTTATTAAATATATAGGACATTAGTTCAACCATGACATTTGGAGATATTAAAATGATTTTTCTTTACAATTTTAATGATATTGGTTACACCAAATTTCTCATTATACTCTTGTTATGTATATAATTTTGAAAATCACTATTGGACACTATATATATAATATCAATCCACTGTTACTATTAGTGAAATTCTACTAAATACAACACAAAAAAAAAAAAAAAAAATGGTTCAATAATATCTCCTAAATTGAATGGGAATATGTACATGGAATCATTTAACTCAATTACAGTTAGTTACATTTAAGATCTTCAAAAAAAAAAAAGATCTTCACATACAAAATATCTAAATAGAAAAAGTATAAATATATATATATATATATACTCATAGTTCAGAAAAAAAAAATATAAACAATTTAATTTGTATGAAAAGCTAATAAATGCAAAATCTAATTTTGATTCTGTTAGGTTTTAAATGTTTAGAACAATTGGCAAACCGTGAGGACAAACTTGTCTAGGTATAGATCTTAAAATCTATAGGTTAGATTAGACAATGCTCAAGGTGTTATAAGTCAGAACACAAAACATATAAATTGCAGAAAGAAGAATTTGAAACATGTCAAGTTCAACCGATCAAAAAACAACTTCAACCAATCGAAATACGGATTTGCAGAATTTTAATTAAGTCCATATGCTTATTAAGCCCATTAAATGATTAGGGTTTCAGATCTATTTCACATAGTATTTAAAGAGAACCCTAAGGCACATTTTGAGAAGACTTTGGAGGTGCTCTTGTGTGATCTAAAAGGTATTGTGCCTTCCTCTTTCAAAGTCACTACCGGAAATCATTCTCACACCATTAGAACCAATAGATCTGATGTTGTTGCAACAAGATCAACAACTGCCGATGATCTAAACCTTCAAGGGTGGTCTTAGAGTTACAAACTGGAGAGTTTGTGTTGCTAAACCTTTGAGTGATATCTCAAAGTCACAAGCGTGAGTGCTTGTGTGCTGCAAATCCAAAAGAAAATGAGTCTGTGGATTCGAAACTAGCATGTGATTATGTCAGTAAGTTACTACTTGAGGTAGCAATAGATTTAGAGTTAAATCTTTTGTAAAAACTTCAATTCTCTATTAGTGGATTTGTTTGCTTTGAGGATAGGTCAGGTTAAATCCTCCCTATATTTTTTACCTTGAAATTAGACAGTTTCATTGATTTTCCTAGGTGATGAAGCCGAAAATTGACCTCGTCAGTATGTTCCTCGTGGATACCAATGGACGATCTTCGTTACTTGTTGATAAGAAAAGAAAGCAATGGAGGTCTCCTCAGCATGAGGCCGATTGACAATACTCTAATGCTTAAGTTAGCAAAATTCCCCTATAAAGGAAATCTGATACCAAGCAATATCTGGAAATTCTAACATGCCTTTTACCTGAGTTCTTTTTTCCCTTTTATAGCTCGCCATGGATGGGCATAATTATGTTTGTTAATGCTGTTACTGGACATTTTTCTCCTGAGAGTAATGCAGCATTGATTGAGACTGATGATTTCCTTAATAGTGTAACAGATAGCCATTGGACAATCATTATGCTGGTAACTGTTCCGGCGCAATTATTGGTTCATAGCTGTCCTGCGGGCATTTATCCGTACTTTAACGGATGGTGGTCTGCTTCGTCCATGAAGATGATGCACGTTGATGGAATCTTGTTTCTAGCTTTTGTCATGAACAACATGGCTAAGGTCGTCTTTCATCTAGACAACCTTTATGTAGATATTCGTCAGTTGCCCCCTTATTCCATGATCGTCAAGTTTTTGGACGATCTTTGGAATGTGAATGGTTGTGACGCTCCATCTGATGCTAAGTCTGACCTAGATGTTATCCTTGAAGACCAGAAGTGCAACCCATTGTTTTGAACTTTTTTTTTCCATTAATAAAAAGAAGTCAAAATAGACTTCAATTAGTGTCTCCTCGGATGTATCAAACTTTATGTTTTATTTCTCCTCGGCCGACAAGTGTTTTACTGTACTTCTAGTTCTTAAGAGTCATGTCTGACTTTGGTCATGACTAAGTTTGAGTTTTAATTACTATTTTCATTCTCCTATGCTTAGTGGGTTGTTCTACGCTCTATATAAGCCTTCTAATTGAATTAAATAAAATCAAAGTGTATTTTCAAATTAAAAAATCTTTGTGCTTTACAAGATGGATTTCTTCTTTTAAACTCTTGTCGCATTGGTGGTTTCCTTTGGTGGCAAATTTTGGTTCTGTATCTTTTTGGGTGGTGTTCCTATATGCCATAAAGTGGTGAACCATTTATTCATTTTACTTATTAAGTGTTTGATTTAACCCATCATACCATACTTCATTGGGTAGTTTTGAAAATAAACGACCCAATGAAGACAAAATGCTAACCAAAATTATTACAATAATACCAGCAAACAAATGATTCACTACGTACGAAATTATAACAAACCACATTTAGGCAGGCCTACCAGTAAGGGAACACGGTGAGATCTATTGGAGGAAGCAGAGGAGGAAGCAAATGCTCTGTATAGAACGAGAGAGGTGGAGAAGGATGAGGATGAGGCTTCCATCTGAATGAAGATGTGGGACTAAATAAGCCCTAAGCTAGATTAATGTGAACTGATCTAAGTTAGATTGGGATGTGAAAGAAAGCTGCAACGAGTACTTAAGAAAATTACAAATATTTACCTGACCAAGCCCTTCGCACTGTGTGAGTTTGGCTTTTGGTCAGCACCCAAGCTTTGTGATGGAGGGTGGGATCTCTACGAGGATTTGCCTAACCAAGCCCTACGCACTATTTGGCTTTTGGTTAGCACCCAAGCTTTGTGATGGAGGGTGGGATCTCTTCCTCGGATTAGGGGCAATTGGGCATGGAATTATGTTGGTCTGAGCAAGGGGTTAATGTGATTGACTGAAATGGTTGGTGATTCGGTGTAAGCTGAGTGTGTAGAGAAGACTCGTTGATGATAGGTCGGTGAGAATTAATGGCGCTGGGTCGGTGAAAGGAGTTATGGAGGCGGGTGAGATAAAATTTTGTTGGGTTTGCTCTGACTGTGTGGGTAAGATGGAGATCTCTTGGTACCAGGTGCGGATTCGGCAAGAAGGGATTAGAGGAAGAGAGGAGACAGTAATTGAAAAAAGGCTGACCAGGTGGGCCCATAATAGTTTTCAAGTTTATTACCGAAGTGCCACTGAACATAGAGTTTGTTGTTTAAAAACATGCCTGAGTATGTTTCAAAATCATCATTTTAAACTTAGGCTTTTGAACAAAGTTTTTCAAACATCAGCTGAACAGAAATGGCCCACCAAACGTAATTTTTTGTTTTTGGACACTAGTGTTCAGTGTTTAAACACTGAACACTATGTTTTGAACTCTATGACCAAACGCCCCCTAAATCTCCAAGAAATCCAAAACAAACACAAAAGGAAAGGGAGAGAAAATCAAAAATTCACCATAGTTTATGCCTACACTGAAATGAAAAAAGAAGCAGAAAGGAAGAAGAAAAACATACCTCAGAGAAAAAGGTAGAAAGTTCAGCCACACACCGATTTGAAGAAGAATCACAAAGAAAGGTCGGAGCAAAAAATACTCGGAGAAATAATTAGGAATTTTGGAAAAGTGAGAGAAGATGAAGAGTGGGGAAGTTTAAAAACCAAGGCACAAAGAAACTGAAATTTAGTGGGAAACCCCAAGTGTCACACCATTGGAGCATTAACTCCACTAACCAAAGCATGCCACATGGCCACAGCACATGTGGCGCCGCCACTATGCATTTAATACAAAGCGAAATCCCAAGAGCCACATACAACCCATAGACCTTTCACCTTCTGTGATCGTCATGACGACCACAGAATCCAAGGGCAGCTGATGGGATTAACGAACATAACTTACCTGGATGGTCTCATCAAGACCAACGAGGCAGGATTGACAGGCAAGTCAACCAGGTCCTTTCGACGAAGTAACCACATTACTGGCGAAGATAGAGAAGTCATTCAATGCAGTCAAATAAATGCTTCAGGCGGTTACAAAGACAACTGTGCAAAACGTTAGAGCCATCAAAACTCACATGATTGACCATGAGGCGTTACTAAAAGAGGCATTAAAGCCACCATAACAGCCACAATGGCTAGGAGTTACAGGAACGTATATATACAACTCTCTCATCACCAACAAGAGGTGCATAAAACTCACTAAGAAATATTTATTGTTTTATTGCATCGCATTATTCTTTCCCAATGAATTTTTCTTATACTAACTTCAGCATCGAAGACGTTGTGGCAGATACTACATCGGTGACCATACGAAGGGAGCTATCCAACCATCCCCTATAATCACAAAGATAAAGGCTTGGCTCCATCTGGATGCACTTACTTCGACTGACGAATTTGCACTTCATCAGATTGTTATTAGTTAATATTGATGAATAAAAAAATAATTTCAATAACAAGTTCAAATTAAAGCTAGTAACAAATTTTCACATAACCTTTATTGTGAAAGTATTGCTAAAAATGTTGTAGAAGTAATATTTCTCATTAAAAATATAGTTGTTAAAAAAAGAATAAATAACAAATATAGAAATAATATTTAAATAAGATAGAAAAATAATAAATAATATTTTGAAAGATGTATTTAAAAAAAAAATAAATAAAAAGTAAATGTCAATGTAATATTCAGATATTGACAAGCTGCTAAAAATACTCTCACACTCTTTATTTCTGAAGTGTTTCCTGAAGTGTGTGGTGCACAATACACTCCTATATCTGCTTGTTAAGTGTGCAGTGTGGCAGTGTGCTAGTGCCTATAGCTGGCCTGCTGAACCACCCACCCACTCACGTGCTTTGATGACAATGCAACTTTAATTTAAAATTTTGTGCTATAACTAAGACTCTGTCAACATAGAATGGAACAAAGAGCTTTTTATATTATTATTATTAAATTTCAATTTTTGTTGAAAACATCTAAGTGCATTGCTGCATCTATTGTTTTGTTTTGTTTTTTATTAATAAAATGGTATGTTAAATAAATTATGAAATTTTTAAGAAAAATATATTTTATTTGATTATTTTATTTTATTTTCTCTATTTATATTAATTTAATATATTTATTTATATTTTAAATAATTATTAAATTAATTATAGCGTCATCATGATTTAAGCATAATTCAACTTCGGTCTGATCTTTAAAATTTTAAACCTCTTCCTTTCACGGTTTATTGAATGATCCGATTTTAAAAACTATCATACGGTGAAGAATGTATAATAAAAATAGTCTAAACCATGGCCCATTTAAAAGGGATCTTATATCAATTATAATTTAACACCTAAAAAAATAAAGAAATCCTTTGCGTCTTTGTTGTTCCTGGAGAAGAGTGTTCGATAGTAGATACATGCACTGCTCTCTTCCTTTTTTTTTCTCTTTTTTTGGGCTGAATATACATGCACTACTTAACTATCAATAATTGAATTCCTTTTGTTAAAGAATAATAAAAAATAAAAGAGGCCGCCCACAGATTCTAAGAGTTCACACTTATCACAACTACTTGAACTCTTAAGAATATGTGGTGGTTCTTATCCTTAACACTTTTTCATTAAAAAAATAAATAATAATAATAATAATTGATTTTTTTTTTTTTTTGGAGGAGGAATGATTGAATTGTTGGGTTACTTAATTAACCTTTTTTTTTTATATGCCAGCTAAGTTTTGGTGCGTATGTTTTTGAATAAAATAGATGGTCACACGTGCAATTTGCTAAAATGAGTGCCAATACAGTAGCCCACCTTTTAGCCAGGCATGCAAAAAATCTGGTACATGATGTTATCTGGATGGAGGAATCTCCTTAATGCAAGCTTAAGCTTTGTATCTTGACTCTATTTTCATTTAATAAGATATGAGGATGTTTTCCTCTTCCAAAAAAAAATAGTCTCTTTTGTTTGTTCTAATAATTCCTTTCAGCCTTTTCCCACTAGAGATTAGGAAATTATATCGATTATAATTTGTGTAATTATGTGGCCACGCTTTTTATTATTTTTTTTTCACAATTATATTATGTGAAAAAATATATTTAGTTATTCTTTATTTTCTCATAGATTTACCATTTTTTTTCCTACTATCACGTCTAAGTTATAACAAAATTAGGATCCATAATGATGTTATTCTAAATTTTTTCTTATAATTTACAACCTCATAGAATAGCAGAAGATATTTGAGCCCATTAACTATTAATAATTGAATGAAAAATATCATTTTAATCGTTACATTTTGGTTTTTACCAATTCAATCTATATTATTTTCAACTCGCAACCAATTTAGTCTCTACTATCAAATCACATATTATCACATATTCTCTTTCATTTTCTTACACTTTCTTGGCAACCAATCAACTTGCAACGGCCGCCTACCAATCAACCAATCAACTTGGCAAGTGGCAACCAATCAACTTGTAATTAATAGCCGCCCACCAATCAACTTGTAATACTGTTTTTTGAGAATCACTTTTATTAGTTTTATGTACTACTTGATTTTCCTATAAATATCCACGTACTATAACCCAACAAACCCACCAAAACTAATCTCAGGCTCTCAGCGCACACAAAAGCAACTCAGTCCCATGGCTCTTCTTCTTCTCGTACTCTTTTTCTCGTCTCTCACTGTAAGAACTCTCACTCTCACTCTGTCTTTGATATTCTCTTATTCTCACATTCTAAATGTTTTCCCTTTGTGTCAATGCAGGTTGGGTCCGCCTCCGCTTCCGCCGGTGAAAGCTTATGCACCCCGAAATCCAATCTGATTCGGTATTGGAACAAAGAGGTCCGAAACAACAACCACGCCATTGCCAAACCAACCTTTCTCCTATCCAAGGCGTCCCCATTGAGCGCGGTCGACTCTGCTAGACTCTCCGAACTCGCCGCCGAGAATGCTCTCTCCTCTCAGTTCCTAGCGTTCTGCGCCTCCGCCAACCTTTTCTGCTTCCCCGATTCATCCCCGAATCTCGAAGAACTGATAGCCCATACCGGTGCTGTCGCCGATGCATCAGGGTGGGTTCAGTCAGGTATTTTCTTTAGGGAGTCGATGTTAAAGAAAGGGAAGGTATTGCCAATGCCAGATATTAAAGATAAAATGCCAAAGAGGTCATTTTTGCCTCGGTCAATTTCATCGAAATTACCGTTTTCGGCGTCTAAGGTCTCGGAGTTGAAGAAGATATTTCACGTGGATGATAATTCCACTATGGAGACTATGATAGTGAAGTCATTGAATGAGTGCGAGAGTGCTCCGAGCCCAGGCGAGACCAAGCGGTGCGTGGGCTCAGCTGAGGACATGATTGACTTTGCAATCTCTGTCTTGGGCAGAAACATTGCGGTTCGATCAACCGAAAATTTTAAAGGGTCAAAGCAGAATATAATGATTGGATCAGTCGAAGGTATCAACGGTGGCAAAGTCACGCAAATAGTCTCTTGTCATCAAACCATGTTCCCGTACCTACTTTATCACTGTCATTCGGTACCAAAGGTTCGAGTCTATGAAGTAGATATACTGGATCTGAATTCGAAGGCTAAGATCAATCATGGTGTTGCTAGCTGTCACATGCACACGTCGGATTCGAACCCGAATCAAGCTGAATTGACTATAGCGTCAGGTCCCGGTCAGATCAAGGCTTGCCACTGGGTTGTCGAGAATCACCTGATCTGGACAGTTGCTGACTTGCTCACTAGCTAGTCCTTACACACACCAAGGTGGGCAAGACACAAAGTTTGTTAATATATATATATATATATACCTATCATATGAATCTCTTAAGAAATAAGTTATGGATTTATTTGACATTTTCAATATGTGAGTTTTGATGACCTTTTTCAAGGTTATTTAAATATTAGGAAGTATGGACATTTCATTTAAAGTATCGCATTTATGTCGTATCTGTATTACATTGGTGTCGTATTTATCATTTTATGTTATAGTTTTTTTTTTTTAATTGATTGTATCGTTGTGCCGTGTTTGTATTTGTGTCCATGCTTCCTAATAATTGGATGGCAAATGAAAAACACTACTTTCACTAATTTCTATTTTAGAAAAATTAATTGTGTTTGAATGAGTTTATTTCATTGTTTACTTTGTTTAAAGAATAAATATTAATGCTTTTTTTTTTTATTGCAGGACCATCCTTGCTGGAGCACAGGTTTCAATGAAGCACATATGAAAGCTAATAAATGCGCTGATAGTTTGTGTTTTGAAGTTGCCTTTCTAACACTAAAGTGTCACAAGTTTCAGCATGCCCAATCTGATGCTAAGTCTGGCCCAGATGTTATCCTTGAAGACCAAAAGTGCAACCCATCGTTTTGAACTTTTTTCTTCCATTAATAAAAAGAAGACAAAATAGACTTCAATTAGTGTCTCCTCGGACGTATCAAACTTTATGTTTTATTTCTCCTCGGCCGACAAGTGTTTTGTTGTACTTCTAGTTCTTAAGAATCATGTCTGACTTTGGTCATGACTAAGTTTAAGTTTTAATTACTATTGTCGTTCTCCTATGCTTAGTGGGTTGTTCTATGCTCTATATAAGCCTTATGGCTGAATTAAATAAAATCAAATTGTATTTTCAAATTAAAAAATCTTTGTGCTTTACAAGATGGATTTCTTCTTTTAAACTCTTATCGCATTGGTGGTTTCCTTGGGTGGTGATTTTTGGTTCTGTATCTTTTTGGGTGGTGCTGCTATATGCCATAAAGTGGTGAACCGTTTATTCATTTTATTTATTAAGTATTTGATTTAATCCATCGTACTATATTACATTCCAGCCATCCTTCCCCCTTTTATCAGATCAATTTGGTTTATCCCTTACAAAATCGATATCACTTTCTATGTATTTTGTGTAAAGCTTTGCAGATCTCGATCCATCACATATAATGTAAAACTGATAAATGTGCTAAACTACTAATAGTTTACGTGAAATTTGGACTTGCCTTTCATCTATATGTTTTGTGTATTTACAGAAAGTCTAAGGTCTAGCTACTCCTAGACTAGTTTAATTATGTATAAAGTTTGCAATATATGGATTTTCTCTATTAATTTGTACTAGTATAAGCTAGAAATGATACAGGTACATATCTTTTAGTTCTAAACTATTGACTGTTTGTAATTATTATTTATTGTGGAATTTTATTATTACGGTTTCCTTTAATTCTAAGCTAGGATTTACATAGCATGCAACAAGTGTATATTGTTAATTTAGGCTTCTTTTGTTTAGTTTGTAATTTTTTGTGTGTTATAAGATTCTATTGTCATTGATCCATATTTTATGGAGCATAATTGTTTCTTCTCCCTACAAATTGTTCACATATATTCTTTTAAAGTGATGACTTAATTATGAGAGTAAATAATGTCATTAATATTTGATAATTGTTTAAAAAATTTCATTTGGTAAGAAAGAATTAAATAAGCTTTAATTTTGAGGTTTCTATCAAAAAAATAAACTTCTTTGCTATAGGGAGTCTTGGAATGGTACCCTTGTGGCTGGGTGTTCCTATAAATGGTCTGATGCAGTTATTTGATCAATAGAATTTATTTTCAAAAGTACATGTTGGTGAAGGCTGTCTATATGCAGTCAAAAGAGTAGTCCTCTCCTTCAGACTTTAGTGTCTAGATTGATTGTTAAGTTATCAATTGTGTTAAAATATGAACGTTTTCACATGTTGTCTTTTCAGAGTGCTTTGAATACTGTCCTAATGTTGGAATTATTTCACATTCATTCATTTGAGTGCATAGCATAAGCTCTCTTTTGCAAAACTTCGTTGGAATTAATATTTATGGTATGATGATACCAACATGCATAGTAAAGCCATTTTTTTTTTCTTAATGGATTAAAAAGACTATTGCAGAAAGGAGATACAAAGGAAAGACAGGGACCTAATCATCTCAATCTTCTACTGTCGAACCAAAGGCATGAAGTCAGGAGATGGGAACAGGCCTGCCCAGTTACAATTTAAGCCCAAAAGGCCGAAAAATGGGGGGGACAAAATTTGCTTCCCTCTTAACATGGGAAACCCAATTTGGCCTTTTCCTTTTCTGTTTGATCGTTATGTGCTTTGGTATACAATTCAAAGCCTATTTGATTTTCACACCCAATCACTATTCTTGTGCTTTTTACTTGCAATTTGATATTTTTCACATTGTGTCATATATATTCAGGCCATTGGTTTGGGTCGTTATTTTCCTGCACCATTTTTTGTTGTGGGGAGGGAGTTATTATAGGTGTTAAAGAGAGTGAGGGTAGAAGAACTGTGCATTCATGAACTGGGAATAGGGCCAATAGGTGGAGTACAATGAAGGGGTTGTAGCTGAGCAAAGACCCCTCTAGTCATGTTTGAGCTGTGTGGTGCAATATCAGCCAAAACTCTTGCAATCCCTCCACCACTACTACCACCACCGGCACTACTGATCAAACCCCCCATCAAAATGGCAAACAAAGAGATTCTAAAGCATTCTCTCTCTCTCTCTCTCTCTCTCTCTCTCTCTCTCTCTCTCTCTCTCTCTCTCTCTCTCTCTCTCTCTCTCTCTCTGCATGACTTGCGTCTCCATATTATTATGAAATAGTCACTATCACTTTCATAAGGGTATGATGCTTAGGTTATAGATCTTTTTTATCTTATATCATTTCGACCTTACCCCAGATGTATGAGCTAAGGCTGACAATTACCAATCTTAGCAAAAGCAGAAATAAATAATAATAATAATAATAATAATAATAATAATAATAAGTTGTTTCCTTGTCAACGCCCATGCATGACTCTCTTTTTGGCTAAATAAACCAAAGATTTGGTATTTTCGCCTAATTAAACTAAAGAAACAGACTCAAAATCTTTCCTTCAAGCATCCCACACATTAGTCAGGAGTGAGAGGTGTGAGGAAGAGTTACAACAAAGCATACTATTGACATCAAAACCACACATAGCAAGATTAATGGATTATGGGCGACATGGTTAAGGTATCTTTTAACCCAAGAGAAAAAAACAACTAGAAAAAAGAGGCTTTAAGCACCAAAATGATATGGCATGATTCAACCCCTTTACTTGTTGCTATTAAAATTACAATTGACTATTTGTTATGCAACTTGTGTAAAGCCAGAATTTAGATCCCTGGTTCAATACGATGTGACATTATAAATATCAAGAAAATCAATAGGAATTCCTTAGTCTTAGGCAATGTGCTGTGGACTGTTATTTAGTTTCAAAAGTGTGCCCCCAACTTAATGAGCGTGCAACACTCTTTTTAAATGAAAATGAAGATTATGAAAGTCGGTTTAAGTATAATTGTACCTAGAAAAATTGTGCCCCCAGCTTTTTTCTTTTCCTTTTTCATAATGTGTTTTCTGTTTACCCCTTCTCCCAAAAAAGTCACTTATGCCTGGATGCTTGATTTGTAAACTTTACTTGCCTGTTAAAGCAAAGAATGATGATTCAAAGCTATGTTTCATTCTAAAAAAAAGTTATGACAATTAAATTCCATTTTGTTTCTAGGCGACCCAATATGTGTCAACATTAGTCAATTGGACCTCACAACTTGGAAGTCCCAAGATTTAATGTTATTGAGGTCCAACAAGAGATCTCGGTGTTTTTGTATTTTTGTTATGACCCTGAGGTTTTTTTTTTTTTTTTTGTCTGTTCAGCTATCTTGCTATAGCCATTCCCTTTTCGTTTCTTTTCTTTTTTTTCTTTTTTCTTTTTTATGAAACAAAGCCAACTTTATATTTAGTTTTTTTTTTTGGTTAAAGATGCAATTTTCTTTTGGGAAGCATATATTTGAAGAAATGAGCAAGTTTCACAAAACTGATCACACTGATCTTTGATTCAACACAGTAACAGAATTGTCTGAAAGGAACAGAGAAGAGAAGAGAGAACGAAGAGAGAAATAGAGAGAGAGAGAATTGGAAAGAACTCTTGAGAGAAAAGAAGTTGCTCTGATAGTTTTCTCAATGAATTAATATTATACATCCACTTCCTATATATATGCATTAACAGGAAAATAGATAGAACTAAAATATTTTCTAACAGCACTAACTAACTCCTAACAGACTTTCCCGCCACAGGAGCTGGAGCTTGATTCTGTTTGGGTCTTCAACTGACTCGTGTTATACTAGAATTACACGTGTCATAACTAATTCTCCATCACACAGAACGACACAGTTTTGGTTAAATATCTTGCACGTGCGTGGACTCATCACGTGGGAATTTGTTTAACTGTCTTCCTTCTTTGGATTGCAAGTGTGCTCTGTTTCTCCATCTTTATCAATATTTAGAGTTTAGTTTAAGATGGTAATATCACACAAAACATCTAGTCAAGACAATCTCTTCCTGTTTTATGAATTCTCATTTCTACCATGTTCGTAGACATATGGTAATAATGTCACTCATAAAATTAGTAGAATAGCTAGAGTTTCAGACCATTTTCTTGTCTGGATGGAGTACCTGTTCCACAAGATGTTTTTGATGTTTACAATTCAGACTTAAATTTTGAATAAATAAGTTGCCATTTTATGTGGTGGTTTTTCAACCAAAAAAAAAAAAAGTTGTCATAAATGTTATACATTATTATTATTGGTGTGAATGTTATCAATGAATTATATTAATTTAGTAATATTTCTTTTAAAAGGATAGTGAGAGTTGTAAAACATAGACTGGTTCCTGTTACAAGTATTTTGAAACATATTAAGGAATTGGTAGTGGTTTTAAATGCTTGGACTAACGACTGTGATATATTTATTCAGTAATATTTATTTTCCTTGCCTCCCCAAGCTTACTGGAAACTCTGGTAGTCTCTTCTTTGATCTATCTCATTCGGTTTGCCTGCCTTGCTATTGAGTTTGCATGAGAAGCTAAGAGCCATGTCATGTTCAAGCTAATAGCTTGACCATGCTGGGCTTAGCTAAGAGTATGTTAATTTCGCTTGGACCAGCCTTAAGGCTTCAATTTCAATGGGCCTTTAGCTGGAGATTTAAACATTTTAATGAAAGATCCAGTGGACCTTGGTGCTGATGTTGTGAGCCCAAATTCAGCCAACTCCAGGTCCTTGTTTACAATGATTGTGGGCTGAAAAAAAAAAGTTTTGGAGTGGCTTTGTGGGTAATGGCTTTGCTGGTTTGTTGTCCAAAAAAGTGCCTCTAACACTCTTCCATTGAAATGTATGGTTGCTAGATTGAATCTCAGTATATATCAGCAAGATAAGGTAAAGTAAGTTTATACTTTATACTAGTAATTGTCTTTGGATCCTTGCATCAATGATGATTGCTAGCAAAGACTTCCAAAAGGAGAAACATTATTAGATTGTGGGGCTGGATTTGGTGAGAATGAGATTTCTATCTGTGCATTATGCCACCATGGGGCCTCAAGGAGTTGGTAGCCGACTTCGTTTCTAATGTCATAGCAGGTAGTAGTAATGGTGAATGCTATCATCGAAACAGTAAGATTTTGAAATGTGCCAGCCCTCAATTGTTGCATTATTCCAATGCCAAAACTGTCTTGTTAAAAGTAGAATTCGTATTTATGATGTTTTCCTATCTAAGTGAATTTAGGAAAGTGAAAAAATAATATTAGTAGTGAACTCATAAAGAATCTGTAAGAATTTATTACATCAATAATATGTAAAAGTATTGTTATATGAGTTGAGTTTAAGTTACACCTGGTGTAACTCTCAATAATATTACACTAAGGGTAACTTGAACCCAACTCTTATTATATATATTAAGAATTGATGCTTCTACAATAAAATTTAGGAATTGATGCTTCTCCAAAAAAATTTAGGACTTGATGGCAAGTGCCTTCTATTAAAAGTGATAAGTCATGGGTTCGAGTGAATACGACATTTTTTATATGAAATAGTTTCATTTTATTGGTCGGAGGATCAAATGGCTATCGTTCTTTAGGAATGTATAATTTTTCCACTTTCACTACAATAAGAATTCATTTGTATTTTTGTTTGTTTTGTTGATACCTCTCCTAAGATCGATTACTTCTTTCATCTATTATATCATATTGCAAAAATGATTTGGCACTAGCTAGTGATGTAGATGTGAGTGAATTTCGGAGAACGAAATGCCTTTACTGGCACCCTTACTCAAAAGGGAGAGGTAACCTGAAAATGCCACTCCCCTCCGGAGAAAAATATTGACCCCATTGTTGATGAGTAACCATATTTTTTTTTTCATTGTTTCATGTGTTCTTAAGGAGGAAGAGCTGTTTTCGAATCCATTCAAACATATCTCAAATTATTTTCCGAAATACAACCTTAGTTTATTGGATGTCGTTCACTATATTCTTGAATTATAGCATTTGTTTGTACAACCATAATGAATGCCTCTTTTTTAAAAAGAAATTAATGAACTTGCCCTGTGCTCCCTACTTAGAATTATGCCCACAGAGTAAAAGAAAGAATAATAAGAGTTTGTGTTTTGGTTTTCTTACTTGAAAATATTTCAAGTGTTATAACTACTTTTATATTTATATTCAAACGTTAAGTACATATACATATAAAGGTTTGCTTATAAGATAACAAATAATTATGCTATTATATTTGGATTACATGAGAACTCCTAAATACTATTAAATTGCTTTGGAGTTATTTTGATTACATAAAAAGTCTTGCATACCATCAGATTGCTTTGGAGATTTTAGTGGCTATGATTGATGATTATCCAATGCCTTGATTTTAGCGGTAGATAATGTTGTCTCAATACTGAGACATGCACAACTTGATTGCCTGTAAATTCTTTGCATGTTTAATGTGTAGGACGTCACGTTAGAGCTAAATTACGTCAGGTGCTTGTAATGCTAAAGAAAAAGATTAGTTTATAGCTCTAATCATTTCAAGAAGCAACTTAATACTATATAAGTGATTATGACATATTCATCACTATACCAATCCCACAAAGTTGATAATTAGGCACAATAATACAATAATATTTTGAAGGATTATTGATAATATATTGAGAGTGCAGGACATGCATCTAGAAGTAGGTCTATCACAATATAAGCATGTGATTAACATAATGTAAACTTTTTGGGGGTTGTTGAAATGACAGATTTGAGGTTCTTTTACATCCATGATCCATTAATGAGTGACAAACAGCAAAAATCCTAAGCAGAAAAAAACAATTTGCTGGCTTATCCATCTTCAGTCACTGGTATAGTTGTGCACACACAGGATCACAGAGATAAGTAGAATATGTTGCACAATTGGTTATGGGAACAATTGGCCCTACTAAGAACTACAACACTTTCTTTGTCTTTGTATAAGTGGGACTCTGGCTCCATACATTATCACGCCCTTAGAACCAGTGAAAGGACCACTCATTCACATGGTTGATACTTATAAAAAGATAAAAAAGCACCAAAAACAATAGAAGAAAGAAAGAAAGAGAACAAAATATTGTAATGTGCTTTGCAACATTATAAAACGAAATAGATGATCAAATTAAATGTTATTACGATATACAAACGTCATATATACTCCTATATAGATTTGAATTGGTGTAAAACACTGTAATAATGGCACTTGTATGATTGAGTTTGCCATGCTAGCTTCATGGATATGAAGATAAAATGCCATGGGAAAAAAGCCATATCAATATAATGATACTACATCAACGTTTGCTTTCAGGACTTGTCCTTTGTTGTCTGCTTCAACATTTTAAGTTCTTTGTAAAGTTTCTTTTTTCCTTCTTTTTTGATGAAGTTTCTTTTTTCCTTCTGTAATTGTCAAGATCGTCATTCATGAATAGGACTTTCTAAGTATCCAAATGGTTAAGATTGTACTCTTATCACTGATTAGAAGATTGATTATGTACTTTGTAGCTAAAGATTGATTAAGATGAAGTACATGGAATGTTCGATCATGTCAGTAAATACAAGAGAAAACAAGTATATTTTCCTTATTGTCTGCTCGTAACAGCTTTCTCTTTTTCTTCCATGCTCTGAATTATTGTACTATCTCCACCAACTATTATCTTGAGTGCTGTTCCATGGGATATCAATTACATGTCGACACTATAACCCAAAAAAAATTCAAGTGGATGGTAGGTGCACATGTTAAAAAAGTTCCCAAGACTGAAATATATCGTGCTATGGGCCTTTGTGTGTCACAATTTATGTTTCTAATGTTTGTGTACTGATTCCTGAAGGCTTTAAGTTTTTCACCTACACTAATCAAAGAGCTTAAACTGTTAAACTTCATGTGGTTCATCATTTTCTGGACTTCTTTGACAAATCTTCAAACTTTTGATGATCAAGCAATTCTTTTATGAAAAGAAATGATCAATGTATTACATTATCTCTTACTTACAATCGCATGTGGATTAATTTTTTTGCTAAGAGTGCATCTACTTATTGTTGAAAGTTGGCAAAACACAATTATACCTTGAAAAAAATGAACATAGTTGTACACAAGCAAATAAGTAAAGGAATATTGTTTTTTCACATTCTTTGATGTACACTCTGTACGCACAAGGTTCACACTTTTACGTTAGGCGTAATTTTTTTTCAACAACGTCCAAGTATAACACATGATGTATGTCCAAGTGAATGTTAGACATTAAAGCCCACAAACTAATAAGCTAACCCACAAAAACACTAATTTAATTAGTTAGCCCTTTGATATCTCCTTGTCCACATCTATCAAATCCCATGTGAAGGTTCTTTTGGAAGGTTCCTTTGTTGTAAACACACATACAAAAAGCAAACTCTCAATCGCATATCGTTTTGTTTGCCACTTTAAGCAATTTGATTTGACATCAGGATGGCTATTTTACACCTATAAACATGGTTAAAACCCAGAGTGATCTATTTCTACTTTATTTGTACAAAAGAATCAGCTTTGTGGCGTGAGAAATCAGTCATCACTGTACTTGAAAGGAGAATAAGTGAGAGGTACCAAGCATAATTTACTAGCCAACTTTACTTCATTTTCACACATCCATAGAGTAAAATGGATATAGATGGTAGTAACACAAATGACAGATTTTAAAAGACAGTACAAAGACAATTGAAATTGGAATCCTGGGTACATTTACTCTGTCCAATTGGTGATTAATTGCCAGTACTATAGATCAGTCAAACCAATGCTGAACTTGCACTAACTATAACATTGATACATGGAAATAGCATTGAAGTCTGAATTTACAATCTTTTTGAACTGGTACCAAGGGTGTTGAGTAGTCACGTCAACTAAAAATTACCATGAAAAATGTGTGGGATTTAATATAAGCAGTAAAATAAACCGTATCTGCGTGACACTCACAGCTTGACTATAATTTGCTTCTTCTTTTTTCACTGTTCCTCTTGATTTTGAGTCTATAATTTTCTCTGTTTACCTTGAGGGTTTATTTAATTTGTTTATTGATTTTTTTATATATGAAAAGAGAAGGATATTTTATCTATGCATTATATAATATACCCTTGAAGCAGGAATTTTTTAGAGTAGAAAAAGCGGCTAATTCCTCTCTCTCTCTCTCTCTCAATGTGTTTTTCTTAAACAGAAGACACCACCCTTACTGAGATACTCTGCTGCAATAGAAACTACAAACTAAATAGTATCTAGTTTTGGCACGGCTCTTGTAGTAGGTAGAAACTTTCTAAAAATAACCGTAAACCTAGCTTTAAAATTTGTATTGAATTGTGATTGTTTGCCTAGACCAATGGCTATGCATGTGAGAGCACATGAGATTTTAAAAACCTACTAGAAATTTTGAGATCCAAATCAAGAACTGTGCCCTCCTTATTGATACAATTGGCTGGTTCTTCCGTAGAAAAAAGAAAACAATTGCTCTTTTTGTGTATCATAGTCATAAAGACCATATACCATTATTGTTAAATGTTGACCTTTCTCATGTAAGTTTACTGTGCACTGCACGTTCTTAAAACCAATCACAATGACAAATATCTCATGCGTTTATGATTACATGAAATGACCCTTGCACAGATTGAAAGGAAGATGTATGAGATGCGTGAGTTTGTGGATATGTCAGAGTGTGTTCCAGCGAGAGAGAGAGAGAACAGATCTGTAGATATTGCAAGTGCATTCATAGACCATAACTAATGTTTTTTTTTGTTCAATGAATGATTCCTGGTGCTCTTAAACACACTATCAGTATTTTTTTTTTTTCTTGGTAATCAAGTCTCAAAGTGTATTGAAGATTCATAATCCATATCTAACTCCAAAATTTTATAGGATTAAAGGCTTGGAACCTGTTGTTATTTTTTGTAATTAAGTCTCAAAAACCAGAGGGATTTCACCTGAAAACTCGCAAGTCAAAAGTCAAAACCCCATATTTATGAGAGGAGGAAGTATTATTAATCCTCAAGGTTGTCATTGGCTAACTTTTGCATAGAAATACAAAATTAGTTACAGGATTTAAATAACGTAGACATGAATATCAACTAGTTCAGCGGTCTAAGAAGTATGAACAAGTTTTGACTTTTGACCTTTTGGGTTTGCAACTTTGCACTCTGGCTGTCTGGCATGGAACACAAGGTCTGGTTTAGCCCTCGATTTTCACACATTATCTGTATACCTAAAATGTGGTTCAGTGCCAAAGCATAGAAGGTAAAAGCTTCACCAATCAGAAAGCATTCAAAATATGATTCTCCATCAATCTCTACCTAATTAAGTAATAGGCAATGTGAACTCAAGAACCAAATTCCCTATTTTATAATCATGGGCTCATTTCTTTTTCTATTGGAGTCAGAAGTCAGAACACACATTTTTTTTTTTTTTTTTTTGCTCATTGAGGTAGTACACACACAAAGAGAGATAGTCAGATAGATAGTGAAGGCATCCAAGGCATTGACATATATTAATGGAGGCATGTGGATTTTTTTGATAACCTGCACTAAATTTAGTGGTATAAGGCTATAACTATAAGGTACCCCAATCCATTTTATATGTGTGTGTTTTATATAGAGTTTGCATAAAACAAAATACATATAAGTAGAAAAACGCGGCTTCAAGATCTTTGAAAATGAGTGAGAATCATGTATAGAAAACTCGTGAAGCAGTAGTCAAAAAAAATTTGCCCCCACACAAGTTGTATTAGGAGGATATCTTTACTGTATTCACTTTATCTAGGAAATGTTCTCTGCATTTCTCAGACCACAAAATAAGCAACATAAATTTCAAATAGATAAAATTCAGACATTTTTAGTAAGGTTTTTTTATATTGGTTTTGTTTGCACACTGGATAAGATATATATATATATATATATATATTTTTTTTTTTTTTTTCAGTGGTTCATTGTTTTCTTCTACAACGGAAAAGATTTGGGATAACAAAAAAAGTGGTGAGATTTTATAATATTAGGTGGAGCTAGCTGGGATAAAGTTGGGAAAATGTTTGCTTAAGCTAATACAAAATTTGGAAAGTTAAAACAAATTTGAGATGGAAAAAGAATTGGGTTGGCAACTTGGCAAACAAAACTGAAAAAATGACATAATTTGGAATTTGCAACCACATTGACAAATTTGTTGCTTCTTGGGTAATCCTATATTTTCAAGAATTGGAGAACAATGAGGCACTCTTCTCTTTGCGGGATCTCACCAAATCACTGATATTTTATACTAATGGGAATATTATTTGTAACAATTACAAGTGATCGATTTTATTGGAAGGACCTAAATGTTAAATTGTCTAGCTGAAGTAACATTTTTCTATTTTGTTTTCTCGAGCATCGGCATTTTAATTAGGTTTTATGATTCCACAATCCTCATCCTCATGCATGATCGTGCAAAAGTAATTATATAAGTAATTATATACTTACATGTGCTAGAGCATGTTTAGAGGCTTTTTTTAATAAGAAAAAATAGTTAAGTATAGGAATTTAAAAAAAAAAAAAATTCATGTAATTATAAACATTTATTTTAGTACAAAAAGTAGAAAATATGGGGAATGGGATAAGATGTAAAGTAAATTTTAGGAGTTTGAACTTTAAAGTGTATTATTTTCCTTATTGGCCTTATTATTTGAAAATTTTAAAACTTCTTGTGATTAATAATTTAATATGTGATGGTACTCTATAGACCATTTAAAAATAAGATACAAAAAAGTTGTATCTTCTTAATAATATATGTAAAAAGGTTAATTACTCTTTATCTATATTTAATTGCTTGGGTTGAGTTGCTTTTGTCAACAGAAGACTTAAAATTTTGTATTATACCCATTTGTGCTTCACTTTGTCAAGATTAGTAAACATTGTCGTCAAAGCACAAGCAAATCTACTGCTGGCGATGCATCATTTTACCTATTTGTGATTTGGAAAATTGTCACTTTAACCTGTTAGAGGCTTAGAAAAAAATATATACACTTTGACCACATTAATTTGGTGATAAGTTTAACAAGAAGTTTTTTGCAAATCAAGTGAATATCATATGAATAAAGTGCAAATGTGATTTGTTCCTTAGAAGAAATTAAAGTACAGACAATAAAAAAGTGATTTACATTTTTATATTCATAAATATAACATATATTAATCAAGTGAATAATATGAATAAAGTGCAAATGTGATTTATTCCCTTAGAAGAAATTAAGAACAGAAAATGAAGATGTGATTTACAGACAAAGAAAAAGGGGGGTGTTGAATTCAGATTAAAATAGCATAACCAAATCAAGTTCTATCTTTGAACTTTCTCCCAAAAAAAAAAAAAAGTTCAATCTTTGAAAAATATTAACAATTAAAAAGTACTTGAGTGAAGATCTGATTTACATTTTTTTTCTTTCCATTAGTATATTACAGAAAAAAGAAAAAGGTTTAAGTAGTCTTTATAAATTCAAAAGTTGGGGGTGGGGGGGAAGGGGGTGTTGAATTCAGATTTGAATAAAAATTTCAATCAATCTTTGAAAAATGTTCACAAATAAAAAGTATACTCGAATGAAACTTGACCAAAACAAGAAAGCCAGTAAGCTAAAGTAATCTATTATGTATTCCTTTTTCTTCTTCTTCTTCTTTTTCTCAAAATCTTTCAAATTTGGCTGATCAATGAAAAGAAAACTCAGTTAGGTATTGGCTTACTGGCTGTCAAAGTCATAACAGACAGCAAATGACAGAGATGGTGTAGATCTTGCTAAGTTGCCAAACCCAAGAATTGATGCCCACATTTATTTGCCATCTTAAATTTACCTACTATAATGTGTTTCCTTGGGCAGCAAAATTGAAGGGCATTGATGAGTCTGAAAAGAAAGTATGTGGTGTTTTTTTAGTATCATCAGAGCAGTGCAGTACAAACCTTTGATTATATTCAGAATAACAAAACTATAGAAAAAAAAAAAAGAGTTGTGAAGTTAGGTTCAGTTTATCAAGGCCATTCATGGAGTTTGGTATTGCCAATTCTGTACCCAACCCAAAAATGTGTACAGCAAAGAACACGTAAGCTTTGCATTGACAATAAACTAGGATCATTCATTGATGCATCATTCATGGGTGGCCAGCAACTAGTGCTTAGACTTAGATTGCCTATGATTTGGGCTGTCCTTTACTAATCCATCAATATTTAATTAAGTAAAATTAAACGGCAATGTTGGAAGTGAAAGTGATTAATGTGTGTAAGTTGTACCCTCTTTTTTTTTTTTTTTTTTGATGGGATAAGTTGTACCCTCTTGTTTTAGTCCTCCAGAAGAGCATTTATGAGAAGCTATGTTAATTAGCATTGTTTATAATTCGAAATTCAGATTCTTGGCCCAAAATGAATGCCGAAATTCAGAGGTAAAAGTTGGGTGAACATAGAATTACTATTTGGATCTCTTAGCCGACATAGTACATTCCATATAAAGGCTGAATTATACTTAGAGGACTAAATAAGCAAAATACTATTTCGTTTAGATGACAGAAACAGAGATCTTTGCAGAATAGACCAATTTGGATCATGGTCTGCTGAGGGTTATCCACATCACAATCAATCAAATTAAACTAAACTCATTGATGAAAAAATGCACGCGGTTATATATCATTGATGAAGATGAGCTGTTACCTACCTAATTAATTTTAATGAGGATTTGATTTTTGGATTGCAATCCATCAAAGCATTTGATGGTACCAGAATAAGCCATACCTATCACATTGATGCAAATGTAATATTGTACTCCCTCCATCCTAGTTTGTTTGTCTTCTATTTCATTTTGAGATATCACAAAATATTGTCATGTTTCTAAAAATAAAAGTCATTAATTTACTAATGTTCCTATTGTACCACTTCTTTATTTTCAAAACTATTTGAAAAGAAAACTAACAATTTTTTTTTTAAATCAATCTAATTGGTGCACCTTTTTAGTTGCCTCATTAAGAATAACTTTAAAAAAAAAAAAAAAAAACTAATAAATTTATTTAAAGGTTGTTTTATAAACTTATACATTTTTATAAAGCAAACAAGACAATAAATGATATTCTCTTAAAAAGTTTGACTTTTCAAACAAGATAAACAAATTGGGACGGAAGAGTATAAAAAACACATATCACGTTGAAAGATAAGGGATTGCTTTGGGTATTTATGTTTGCCCTCACAACTTGAAAGTTATGCCTTCTTAAAATTAGGGGTAATTACATTTTACCACCCTAAATTATACCTTCTAAATTACACTTGCATCTTAAACTTTTAGAATACATGGTTAACACTATAAATTATAATTCGTATTACACTTTGCACACCACCGTTAATCTAGCCGTTATCTTGGATGAAAAACCAAAGTTTATGTTGCAAAATGCAAATAATGAGAGTATAATTTAGAGTAGTATGGTATAATTTTTCTCTTTGTTTTTAAGGGATTAAAAAGATAGACAATTAGGTCTTTTCACGTAATTCCATCCAAGATAATGGTAGAATTAATGGCGGGGTGCAAAATGTAACATGTATTATTGTTTAGGATACTAATCGTTCATTTTAAAAGTTTAAGGTGCAATATGTAATTTGGGGTATAATTGAAGATGGTAAAATGTAATTTTTCCTTAAAATTATTTTAAATTCATTTTCTTTTGGATAGTCTTGATTTTATACTATAGCGAAAGACAATAAACCCGTTTTAGAGGAAAGAGAATCACCCAAAAAAAAATTAATTATATCTCTTATGAAAAAGTCATAAGTTATCAATTTGTCAAAATCTACAAAAGTTTCATAAAAAAGTGAATTAATTTGGACTAAGGACAGGCCTTGTGGACATAATCAAGGGACAACATATCATGTGATTTTAACTTACTTAAAGTGGTCTAATCCCAAACCATCCAAACTATATATTGGGGCATCGTGTCAATTCTCCATTGCCTTAAGACGTAATGTTAGAACCACGAAAAATAGTATAATTTGTACTACAACTCACCTTTATGGTAAGTTGTGAATAATAAAAAGAAAAATGTTAAATAGTGTCCTTGGGCATTGGTTAATAAACTATTTTAGGAAAATTTTGATACTATTTTTATGAGAAATAAAAAAAAAACTGTCAAAATATTAATTACTTTTTTTTTTTTCCATAAAAATTTTATTTAAATGGATTATTAACTAGTGTCTTAAGGACACTCGTTAGCATTTCCCTAATAAAAATGTGATGGTAGGTCTATGTGGAGATATACCTCAACCATTCACAACTTACCACGTAAACGAGTTGTAGCACAAATTATGTCATATGATGTAGTTCTTGCATTACTAGTAAATCTTAGGTATGAAAGGTTTTTAAACTAGGGAAATGCTAACGAGTGCCCTTAGAGCACTGATTAATAATTAATTTAAAAAAAAATTTATGGGAAATGAAAAAAAGTAATTAATATTTCACAACTTTTTTTTATTTCCCATAAAAGTGAAATAAAAATTTTCTTAAAATGAATTATTAACGAGTGCCTAAGGGCACTCGTTAGCACAACCCTTTAAACTATTTCTCAACCATTTTAGCCATCTGCACACAAGTCCTGACATAAGAGCACTCGTTAGCACGACCATTTAAAGTATTTCTCAGCCATTTTAGCCATCTGCACACAAGTCCTGGCACGAGTGCAGCACTTTATTTCAATGACTATTAAGCACACAGAAATCAGTCAAATCACTGGTTATGTTTTCTATGATTTACTCTAAAGTCTTATTTTCCCTTTTTACTAATGACCTGCATTATTGCGATAAATTCAACGCAACTATGGAATTACTTCTTTGGTCGTAATGATTTCTTAAGCCTTGTATGTCGATTAACTCATATCACTAAGTTTGATCAACTTCTAGTTTCATTTACACTGTCTTATTTCATAAATTGGCCACTTAAAAGAGTAGGATGCTTTGTATAAAAATAAAAAGAATAATAAGAAAAAGCATTTAAACAATTTAACAGAGACCGTGTGTAAGAGTTCTTCTAGTATATTGTCCTGAATGCTCAACTGATTATAATTGATAGATATGAAAATAAGTGTAATCCAAATAATTGGATGATGTAACACAACATTTACTACACTCAATAAATAAAGAGTAACGGCTGCACTCAACGATTGTCCATTAATCTTCTTCATCAGCACCAATCATAAAAATAACTAAACGTTACTCCACAAAGAAAATACCTTTAACGAGCCCTCCAACGGTCACCAAGGAATGCTAGCATGAAGTCAACAAGCTTCAACCATGGAAAGGGTAAGCATTTCATAGACACGATATTAATATATACTTGTGATCTAGTTTTACTCTCTCAAGTGACTGATTTTGCCATTAGAGGCCCTTTGGACTTTGACTGCACCGGTGTCTTAAGTTCTTTTCCTCCTTACTTCTTTCTTTTGCAAAAAAACCCGTAGGCCATTAGTCATCCACTCACTTTAACAATGAATCAATTGAGATTTTCAATTTCATCAATAATCATCTAAAATTCTAAGAATAAGTGGGCAACGTTTTACTATCAAGCAAATCATCACCTTCTTATTAAAAAATAAATAATTTGAAGAGAAGGTTAAATAAATAAAATTTATTAAACATAATCAAAGTCTATCTTTAAATAAAGTACATTTAAGGTGTATTTGGATACTATTTATTTACTGAAAACTAAAAATTTATTGCTGAAAACATTGTAACAAAATAATTTTAAAACGTGAACAGTAGCCATGGGTCCCAGTTTTAAAACACTATCATAGGTCTTCATTTGTTGGCTAAATAATAGCCATGAGTCCCAATTTTAAAACATTGCTGTGGGACTTCATTTTAAAATGTGAACAGTAGCCATGGGAAATGCAAAATGCAGACTTGAAAAACGCACCGTGCAATCCAAACTCACACTTAAGTTTTTAATGTATCATCATTTAAGATTATCTCAATTATTGATTGATTTATGTAACAATGGAGTAGACAACATAAGTTCGGTGTTATTTTTTTCCCATTCCAAAAGAATGAATTGAAATATGTTAGTAATACTCCATTCTTAAAACCAAAATTGTTGACAATCCAATCCAACTCATAAAAACCGACATAACTCTACGGGTTGAGTTGAATCGAGTCAGTTTTGATGAATCGACGAGTTGACTGCACACACCAATCAAACTCTTAACAATCAAGTTGAGTTGAATCAAGGCAATTTTGGTGAATCAGAATGGTCGGCTGTACACGCCTACCTACAACAATTACAAATTGTGGCATTTTTTTCAGTTCACGAGCCTTGTCGCGGTCCCTTGCGATAGAGCTCATGTTTAATCACTCTAATAATGCATGTTGGGATCACGAAAAGGTTGTAAATTAGAAAACAAAAAACATTAGCGGCCAAAACGCGTGGAAATCTCTTATAAGAGTGACGTCTGGCCAATTAGAAAGAGCCGCATGTGGCGTCAACACGGCTTTATTAAGAGTACCCGCATTGCCTTTGCCTATCAGTGTTACAATAAAGTGCACACCTTTGGACTCATCGTTGTTCTCAAAGCCTCTATTATCCATTTTCTCAAACTCTTTTTTCTAAGAGTCAGAGCTCACTTTGCAGCCATGGACTCCACCGTACTAAAATCTATGACTGCTCTGCTGACCTCATAGTACAAGCAATTTTTTTTTTTTTTTGAAGAATAATAGTCCAATAAATGATATGGTAATTGCTGGTTTATATAACATTCCATTTTTATAAGGGGATAGAAATAGAATAGATCCAATTCAGAGTTGAGGATGTTAGAACTTAGAGCAATAATTGCAACCATTCTTAAATGTTCAATAACATCCTCTTTTTTTTTTGCTGAACAATAACATCCTCTTTTTTTTTTTTTTTTTTTGAGAATCATAACATCCTCTTTTAATGCTTCTTAGATGGTAAACTTTTATTGGTGGGGTCAGTTTTACTTGTTGGAGCTCCCGATATAAATTTTCACCTGAAATTTCAGTCTCATCAAGATAAAATCAACTATTCGTTTTTTCTTTTTGCTTTTTTATATAGGAAACTCATTAACTTTATTCAATATCTGAATGAGAAATTACATCACGAGAACACATGTTGCATGAGATATGGTTTTTATGAGGGCAAAAGTCCAAATTTGTATATTGGGCCTTGAGCCTTATTTGAGGACGTGAACATGTCCAAAGATGAGTAAATGATTGGGAGATGCCTCAAAATTGAAAATCACGTAAGAAAAGAGTAAAAGAATATAGTTCGAGGAGCAGTTCCTTCTCAGATATGATGAATATTGATCAAACCTATATTTGGGTAATTTAGGTGACCTTCTAGGAAGTTCTAACAATAAGGATGAACCTCAAGCACGTACAAAGGCGAAAAGAGCTCAGAAATATCTATAAAAAAAAAAACTGCTACCACCGCATTAAATGTACTGTAGCAACTTTTCTGATTGCATTTATGTGGAAAGGATCCCTGAACAGTGCAGTCTCAGCTACCACTATTCACAGAGCTAAAGAAGATGTCTAATGGGACATGCACTCAAGTGAAGGTTTAGGTGATTAACAAGTGTACGAGATGGTCTGAAAGGAACTATATAATGTAAAAGACCTCCCATGAGAGGAAAATCGAAAAAAATAAGGAAAGAACAAATGTAGTATTCAAATATGTATTAACATTCAGTTCTATTGGTTTATCTTTATAATCAACCTCCTCGAACAACCAGTTCATTAATTTTTGCATGTGTTTCACACTTGTTCATCTTTGAAATCCTTACTAACTATTGTCTAATCCACTAAAGGCCCAACTCTTTCACCCACTCTCTACAAATTCATTGTACTGGGTTCATTGAGCTCATATCTCATACCTTTTGGGTTTGGGCTACAAATCACGACCCTACAATTTCTTTTCAATCCAAATAAAATAGTTGTTTATCATAAATGAGTGTTTTATTAACAAATCAACTATTTTTGTTATTTTGCAATGTTCTATGTTGTGCATGAATTGTAAGGTTTATTTGATCACCGCGGCTTTAGGAGCATATTTATTATTCATATGATATTGATGTGTTACTAATTACAAGATTAAGGCTAAGATGTGTGGGCTTCTATGGCTTAGAATTGTATACCTCAATTATATTGCTCAATTTTCCCATAAAAAAATAAAGATTAAAAAGTGTGAACTTGAGCATATTTAACATTCAATTGCAAATTAACAATACAAGCCTTTTTTTAGTTAGTCAATTGCAATGAAAAAAATATTTTAGTAATAATAAATTTGGAATTTTGGTCAAACAATGACAAGCCGAGGCACGAAAGACTCAATTTCTTAAAGAATATTCAAGCCTTTTGCAATTGGCAAAGCCTTTAAATTTATTCAATAAACCTTTTTAACTTGTTTCCTTTAGAACACAACAATCTGACATTTCATCATATAGCTCAGATCAACTCTGCACAAGTGGTTGAGGGCCTTAAGCCAAAAATCCACCAAAAGAACAAATTTCTTTGGCTTGAAATCTCTCAAATTAAAGAAAAAGAACACTTTATATTTAAAAAATAATCTTTTTCTTCACACTTGGTTTTCAAATGCTCGTATGTACAGTTATACAAGCACTTTTCCTAACAAACACAACATTTATTTTTATTTATTTATTTATTTTTGCTAACCACAACATTTAATAGTTAGATAACTTCACTATATTAAATTCACTTACATGAAGGTTACTCTTTTAATTCTTCACTTTTAAAAAGCTTTGTTTAATTACAATCAGGTTTAACTTAATTTAATGTTAAAACGCACTTAGCACTTATTAAAAAAAAAATAATAACAAACAAACAAACAAAGTAAAGTTACTACTCTACATAATCAAATCCCAACATCAAGCGGTAGTTGACCTTCAACCATGTTTAACATACGGAAGATATCGTTGACACTAAGAAAGAGTTCATCACCCTTTGTTTCTCTTTTGTGCACTTCTATATTGGAAAAAGAATAGAGAGAAGAGAAAAAGCCTAATTTGTAGGGTTTATTTATACACCCTTTATAATATAAGCCCTCTTCTTCAAATTTCAATCTTTGAGATAAATTATTGTGTTGCTTTTTTTTTTTCCTTTTTTTGATGAGAATTGTGTTGCTTTTTATTAGGTAAATAATATCATTCTTCTTTAATATTATTGTTGTTATTATCCTGAAAGATATTTTGATATGAATTGACATAATCATTTGTTCACTAAGATTTAGTGAAATAAAAATTTTAATTATGAAATAAAGAGGATATATTTCGTGACGATATGTTTTGTTGTTCATAAATAATGTTGTGTGTATATACAATGTATTTTTGGATCTTATGGTAATTCCCTTTGGAAACAATTATTAACACAAATTTCCTTCTTTTTTTTTTTAGCTAATCATTGGGAAAATATCATTAAAGTTGCCTATATTGTCCAAATGACTGCAAACAACAGGGGATGGAGATGGGAGGAAAGAATGGAAACTCAAATCCACATTGAGATCAACTTGATTTATGGTGTTACATACTTCTGTTGTTGTCATTGGAGCTCTGCCTGTAAGAGCAACAATAGCCTGATCTGATAATACGTATCTTAAGCTCTCATATTGCAAACGAGCCATTATGTTGTTACATACTTCTGTTGTTGTCATTGGAGCTCTGAGGCGATTGTGTACTTGGACAAATCTCCTTATCTAGATACTCTTTTGTTTATTAGTTTTCCTGTTTTTTGATAATATTCGTTTTTCCCTTGTTTATTAATAAAGCATAATTTCTAATATTTACATAAATAAATAAAAGAAGCATATTCAACTTTTTTTTTTTTTTTTTGAAATGCATATTAAACTTTTTTTATTATAGCGTAATCAACTTTATAAATTGTCTTGCTTTGCAAGTAATTCCAATGAACGTCAAAGCTCACATTAATCACAAAGCCAAGATTCACAACCTATAGGCCCCCTCTCTCTCTCTCTTCGCACCAATATATATTTCTGCCTATGGCTATAACCCAACAAACCCACCAACATTCTCACACAATCACACTCTAAAAAAAAAAAATAATGCACAAAAAACTCAGCCCCATGACTCTTCTCCATCTCATTATCTTTTTCTCTTCTTTCACTGTAAGCACTCTCTCACTCTCTACACTCACTCTCTCAATGTCATTTCACATTCTACAATTATTTTTTCTCATCCATTGTTAATGCTTTTGCTTTGTGTCAATGCAGGTTGGATTCTCTTCATCCGGTGAAAACCCATTCACACCGAAATCCTATCTGATTCGGTACTGGAACAAAGAGATCCGAAACTCCAAGTCCGACCCGAGTTTTTTGTTATCCAAGGCGTCCCCATTGAGCACGGTTGACTCAGCGAGTTTCTCCAAACTCGCCTCCCAGAACTCGCTCTCGACTCACCTCCCGGCCTTCTGCTCCTCCGCGAACCTCCTCTGCTTCCCCGATTTAGCGCCGAGTCTCGAGAAGCACGACAAAGACTCGAACTTTGCCGTGTACGCGGACACAAACTTCACCAACTACGGCACCGATCGGCTCGGCGGAGCCGACTCGTTCAAGGCCTACTCCAGCGACCGGAACTTGCCGGTGGACTCGTTCCGCCGATACAGCCGGGACTCCTCGGGTCACAAGGACCAATTCAACAACTACGCATCGAACGGAAACGTGGTGGACCAGGGTTTCAATGGCTACGGCACTGGCTCCACCGGCGGCTCCGGCGAGTTCACGAAGTACGCTGACTCAGTCAATGTCCCCAACCTCGCTTTCACATCCTACTCGGACGATTCCAACGGCCGGTCCCACTCGTTCACCACTTACAGCGAGAACGCCAACGCCGGCGACCAGAAATTCGCTAGCTACGGCAAAAACGCCAATGGAGCCCCGAACGACTTCAAAGGCTACGGGGCCAGCGCCAATGTCGTCGGGTCGGGTTTCTCGGGTTACGGCCAATCCGGCAATGCCGTTAACGACACGTTCGCAAATTACGGTAATGAAGGAAACAACCCACAGAACAATTTCAAAAGCTACGGTGATGGAGGCAACGGCGCCATCGAAACCTTCAAGAATTACAGAGACAAATCCAATGTGGGTGACGACTCGTTCCAGAGTTACTCGAAGAACTCGAACTCGGCGAAGGTCAATTTCGAAAATTACGGCAAGTCCTTCAACGAAGGCACTGACAAGTTCAGCGGTTACGGTCAAGGCAGCAAAGACCACGCCGTCGGATTCAAGATCTACGGCGTGAACAACACCTTCAAAGATTACTCGAAAAAAGGAGTCACATTCGCTACGTACAACAATGCGAGCGTGAAAACGGAGCAGAAAACCGAAGCAATGGCGCTCAGTGGCAGTTTGGTAAAAAGGTTCGTCGAGCCGGGCAAATTCTTTCGCGAGTCGATGTTGAAGAAAGGGACAGTGATGCCGATGCCCAACATTAAGGATAAAATGCCCAAAAGGTCGTTTTTGCCCCGCTCTATTTCGTCGAAATTACCGTTCTCGTCCTCGAAGATCTCTGAGATGAAGCAGATTTTTCACGCCGATGATAACTCGACCATGGAGGCCATGATTTTGGACTCGCTCAGCGACTGCGAGAGGGCTCCGAGCCCGGGCGAGACCAAGCGGTGCGTGGGTTCGGCCGAGGACATGATTGACTTTGCGGTTTCGGTTTTGGGTCGAAACGTCGCCATTCGAACGACTGAGAATGTGAGAGGGTCAAACCAGAACGTGAAGCTCGGATCGGTCAACGGGATCAACGGTGGGAAAGTCACGCAATCGGTCTCATGTCACCAGAGCCTGTTCCCGTACCTACTGTATTACTGCCACTCGGTTCCGAAGGTTCGGGTCTACGAAGCGGACATACTGGATCCGAATTCGAAAGCCAAGATTAATCATGGTGTTGCCATCTGTCACTTGGACACGTCAGCTTGGAGCCCGAGTCACGGAGCTTTCTTGGCTCTTGGGTCGAGTCCGGGTCGGATCGAAGTTTGTCACTGGATTTTCGAGAATGATCTGACGTGGACAATTGCTGACTAGGCAATTATGTGGGTATGGTTCGAACCGGTGGGTAAGAAAGCTTAACTGCCGGGGCTAAGAATCCAAGTTTGATTTATTTTTAAGTTAATACTATCTGTTAAGGAATTTTTAGCTTTTGATAGGAAAAGTAAGGTATTATTATGGGTTTTTACTTTACATCTGGAAGAAGATGTTTATTATTACTATATAATTTGAGTTTTTGATCAATGTTCTCATGGCTACCCAAATAATTGGACAGCAAATTAAAAAAAAATCGTTATTTACATTTTTCTTTTCTGGTCAAGTGTGTGTTGAATTGAGTTTATTTTATATATTTCTTCTTTGGCTTAAAGAATAAATTGTGTAAAAAAACAAAAGATGCACATACACACAAGAAGAGGATCAGATTCCAAACGTGGATAATATTTGAATACCAAATAAAAAATAGCAGAGGATTGAGGTTCTACATGTAAACAAACAAAACCTTGTGGCTAAGTAAGGATGAGGTGGTCCTTTTTAGTGACCATTCAATATCATATGCTTTTGTATTGTATGCGGGGAAAGGCTATGAGAGACAGCTGTTGTTGTTGGGGGCAATTGGTGTGCTTGTTTAATGTTTGTCAAAATTTTATTTATCTTTCCTATTCTCAAATTGTAACATAAAATTACATATAGATTAATAACTAGCAGAATTGAATATTGAAATGGTGATTTTATGAGTGCATACTATAAAGTTTTTTTACTTTTTAATTCTGAAAGTAGCTTTGTTTGTTCTAGAAAATGGAGCTGTCAAAGAAACATGAACAAAAAAAGAGAGATAAAAGAAAATGACACACCATTAAAATGGCCCTACTAATATGATGCGACGAAGTTTTAGGTGGCCCATGGTATTTGGCCTATTGGGTCTGCTAGTGGCTATGACGACGCACTTGAATAATTTTATTTTCTCAAAATCTTTGGATATATGTGTTATATCATGAAGGCTCCAGTAGAATACAAGTTATTATTTATTATTGTCACGTGACGTGGTGTCGATAAATTCACACTAAAAACTCTGTTTTTATTAAAAAAAAATAAAAACTTTGGCCAAGCTTGTCTAAGTGCAATTAATGTATGCTAAGCTAAGTAAAAAGGAGCATTTGAAAGTACAATACAAGGAAAAATGATGGTACCTACCTAACACTACTCTACAAAATGGGCCCTAACGAGGACATTAGGGATTTAAGTGGGAGAGATTGTGATACCCGAATTTGATTGATTGTGTATGTGAGTGTGTGATGAGTCTCACATTAGGTATTTACTGGATAGATCTAGAATTTATTAATAACTACATGAAGCTTTAATTATGACTAGTCCTTTTGAGGTATAGTGTAGACGTGACTAGCATTTTTCCTTGAGTTGTTACATATGGTATCATCACACTTGGCTCACTCTTTTTCATTTTTTTTTTTTTTTTTTTTGTGGGGGGGGGGGGGGGGGGGGGGGGGGGGGGTTGTGGGGGGTGGGGGAGCCCCTGGTTTTACTTGAGTCTCTACTCTCCACTGGACTTAGTTGGGGGCATGGTAATGGTTTTAATATTAGTTGTCATATAGTATAATGTTATTTTCTGATGGTTCTTTCATTAGTTTAGGTAGAGGGTCATATCATATTTTGTCTTATTTTTTTGGTAGATTAATCCTGTGATTTTTGTTTTCAGATGAAGTATTATACTTTAAATTTGCAGAGCCATGGTGAGTAGTTGTAATGATCGTCCTTAAAATAAACAACGTTAAAATACTAATTAATATTTAAAAGTGAAGCCTCATCATATTCATCACTTTGACCAGCTAGGAAATTGGATTCCAGCACTGGTTTAGTCCGATTAGGACAGGCACTAATGAAAGTGAAAGGAACTGACTATTTGGTTTCAATTAATCTAAAGACGTATAACATTTGCACTACTTTTTTATTCATCATGATTGATATGATTTATTTATATTTGTTACGTAATATAAGAGTGCTCTTAATATTGAATTTATGTAAAAATAATATTGCTCCAATACAATTATCATCTCAACATGTTATAACCCGTTCATTGACCCCTCCATTTCCAAATGGACCATTTCTATTTGAAATGGAGAGTGTCCAGTTAAGGGACCAGATTTGCTTAAAATAAATCAAAGGTTTAAACTATGCTACAATAATTAAAATTCAAATCACTTATCTCTTCAAGTTCAACCGAGGTTAACAAACTTAACTCTTCAAATTCAACAGGGGTTAACAGACTTAACTCTTCAAGTTCAACCGAGTTAAACTCTTCACTTAAACTCTTCAAGTTCACTGAATAGGAAAGCTTAGGTTTTACTTTGTGTTAACTCTATTGAAAAAGAAAAATGCACAACAAAGATAAGAATACAAACCAGATTTGATGGGGTTGCAAGGTAGACATGGGCAAACGGTGGCTCACTCCAAGTCAATGAGGTCGGGTCTGGTAGTGCTGTGCTCGCTGGGGCTGGTAGCGGTGGCAATGGTCATTGGCGGTGACTTGATGGGATCTGGTTTGGAAGATGAACTTGTGGATCTTTTCCCAGATTTGCTTTGATTTTTTACTTAGGTAGATGATATTATAGTTGAGTTTGTTTGACTTTAGTCCCAGATATGGAATGATTTTGGATATAGGCATGGTTTGATCAGTTCTAGCCTAGCCTAACCCATGCGTTTCCATATTGGAATCATGATAACGTGAATTTAAGGGCCTAAAAAAATTAATTAATTGATTGAATCCGAAGGGTTACGTCACGATTTATAGCCAAGATAGGTCTTTTGGAAAAAATCACTGAGGTTATTTCGGCCAAACCACCAAGCATAAAAAACTCTCGGCTTGACTGGGTTTTGGTTTTGTTTGGATAGTTTTTCTTCCCCTATTTTGGCTATGGCTGAGCAGGGTAATACTTTACTTGTAAATTGTTTGGTTATATTCAACAAAATTCTATCTTTTATCTCAAAAAAAAAAAAAAAAAATAGTGTTACGACTTAGATTAAGTTTTTTTTACCAAAAAGACTTAGATTAAGTTTTTTAATCCTACCAGACCCGACCTCATTGACTTGGAGTGAGCCACCATTCGCCCATGTCTACCTTGCAACCCCATCAAATCTGGTTTGTGTTCTTATCTCTATTATGCATTTTTCTTTTTCAATAGAGTTAACACAAAGTAAAACATAAGCTTTTGTATTCAATGAACTTGAAGAGCTTAAGTGAAGAGTTTAACCCCAGTTGAACTTGAAGAGTTAAGTCTGTTAACCCCTGTTGAATTTGAAGAGTTAAGTTTGTTAACCCCGGTTGAACTTGAAGAGTTAAGTGATTTGAATTTTAATTGACGTGGCACAGTTTTAGCCTTTGATTTATTTTAAGCAAATCTGGTCCCTTAATTGGACACTCTCCATTTCAAATAGAAATGGAGAGGATTCGGATCCTCCATTTCCTCTCTTCAAAATTAATGTGGATGGTGCAATTTTCGAAGCTCAAAAAGCAATTGGAGTGGGAGTTATTATAAGGGATGATAAGGGGAAGGTTATAGTTGCTTTGACCAGGAAGATTGAAGCCCCATTAGAGGATGCTACTGGGGCTAAGGCGAAAGCTTATGAGACTAGTATTTGCTTTGCCCCCAATGTAGGATTATTGATTTTATTTTGGAGGGTGATTCTTTGATTATCTCCATTACTTTATGTGAATTGTCTCTGCCTCCTTCCTCTATTGGCTCCATAGTCCATGGTATTTTATTTTCTAGCCGTGTTTTTTTGTAGAGTTGAGTTTTCTTGTGTTAGATGACAAGGTAATAGACCTACTCATTTGTTAGCAAAACATGCTTTAGACATTGATAACTTCTCTAATTGGATTAAAGAAATTCCTTATTTTATTGAACAAGCTCTTCTCCAGTAATTTCAATTTATAGTATTAAATATGAAGTTTTATTTTTCCTATAAATTTTTAAAAAAAAATGTTAATAACCCGTTAGTGTCTACCCTTTTAAAGGCTGGAGACATAAGTATACAATTATATAATGCAGTACAAAATAATATTATTGTAAAAATATCATCATGGTGGAAGGTAACATACCAATTGATTTGAACACTTCATTTCATATATTATCACCTTTATTTTTAATTTATCATCATCCAATGTTATGGGAAATTTAGATATGGTTGTCCTATAAAATAAAATAAAAAAAAGGCTGTGACACCTTGATGACTAAAATTTAAAGAAAGAACAAAAATTTTAAAATGCATTTTATAATATATTGCCTAGTTTATAAAGTTTGAAGTGGTATTATCCACTCATTGCGAGGGGGAAATACCCCATTCCACCAAAGACCAACCTCCAACTATTCTTGTACTCCAGTTCATCACTTGGTGTTGGTGGTAACTGGTAAACACTACTGAGATAGCGGTGCAAAAATATCGGATTTTATGGGTCCAACCACCTATAATTAGGTTGATTATGGTTCTTCTATGGCATATATAGTCACGGAAGTACTAATTGGTTTTACACCTTTTGCACTATATTATTGAGGTTAAAATGCCTTTAAGTTATTCTTGTTTGTAATCTCCAAACAATCAGAAGCTCAATTGTCTCATCTTGTAATGTTTCACTTATTACAAAACTTTACTGTTAATTATAAAGGGAAGAAGTTCCACGGTTCCACATAGTGCCACTTTTTTTGGGGTACATAGGGCCACTTTTTGTGCATGTATTAAGGACGAACACAAATATAGGTACGAGCATGGACATGGACATGACACAGTGAGATGAAAATAGTTGGTATGACGTCAATATAATACGCGTATGATATAAATATAACATTGATATAACACTCTAAATAAAATGTCCATACCTTCTAACTTTTATTGATTTTCATCTATAAGCCCATCACTGGTATATCTATTATATCAGCAAGTGTGAAATTTTTCATTTTTTTATTTTTTTGTCTGTACACTTTATAGACTCTTATAAATGAACTTCCCTTCAAACAAGGGAAACCTATTAGGACAGCATTTGTTGCACTACAAGGAAGCTAGTCCTCGGCAATTAATGGAAATCTCTACCACTTCAACCGTCTGTTGTAAAAATACTTGTGCTTAATTAATGAACCTCAAACAAATTCCTTCGTATATCTGTGGTTATGGCCTTATGGGTACTGGTAGCACTGGCGAAAAATTAAATAGACTTGATAGTTTCCTGGTGAAAAGTTAAAGAGACTGGGATCATTCTTGACCAATAGGTTTGGGTAACCTTTTTTGATTTTGGTCTTATCTAGAACCCATGTTTTTATTAGGTGTGTGTAGAACGGATTGAACCCTTGAAAGTTGAAACTAACCCTACATAGGGGACGACATCCATAAAGGCTAAGGCCATTGTCTAGGAGGTTATAGAATTGTATCCTTTCGTTTTTTTGGCTGAATGAAATTTTGGGATATTCCAAAATGGGACAGAGAGTACCAACAAAAAAAAAAAAAAAGTGAGTATTATTGGGCATGTGAATTGCAACTATATTTTAATATTTATCAACACCAAAATCTACAAATTCCAACACATTTCATAATGCAAGAGTTAATCATTAAACGATGCATATTCTCTATTTTCATGTAGGCTAAAAAGCTAATAGAAGCCTAGAACAACAGAGAAAGTGGATGATTTGTAGTTGCCACTCTATTGTTACAAGTGAATCACTTAATTCAAAAAGTAAGTCAAATTTGGAAAATTATCAAGTACTCCTGGAATATCATAAATGCGTATTCTATCCTCTCACATGAATGGTAGGTTCCACTAATTAAATTCAAAAACCTATAATAACGTCATTCTTGATTGAGATTTATAAGCAATAAATTACAATGCATTACAAGTCAAAGACCTACAATAAGTTGCTATAAACTTCAATATCTTCCATAATAAACAGAATTTATTACATAGTAAAAACATGCATAATCCTCGTCCGGCAAAAATAGCCAAGTATCACTGTTTGGTAAAATATGTATGAATCTACTATTATTTGCGAAAATTTTTATAGAACTCAAGTTCCATAAAAAATGGCACGACAAATTTGAAGACTATTTTTTAAAAAACTCAAGTTACGCGGTAAATTCGAGTTTCAAAAATGTGGTAGATTGTTAAATATTTCACAAACAGTAGTATATTGCTAAATATTTTGCTGATATATGGCGATTTTGGCCTTACTCATGCACAACTTACTAAACAACAATAATTATTGACACATTCCCATGCTCTATTCCTTAGCTTTGTAGATTGGTGATACTATTTGGTCTTTTCCATGGAATACAAATTAGAGATTGTTTGATTATGAATAGGCCTATCCACGGGTTGGTCCAGGTCGGGTTTGTGCCCAACTCGGAATCAACCCGACCAGATCGGATGGCTAGAAATTCAACCTGCCTCCGATCGGCATGGTTGATCGGATCAGGCGAATCGGACCTTCAATGAACGGCGGTCAGTTCGGTCAAAGTTGGAGATCTGAAAATCGGCCAAAATCTGGCGATTTAACGGCGAAATTTCAGTGATATTTTTGCCGGTTCTTCGCCGGATTTTCTTTGAAGTAGTCGAAATCTCATTAGATTCGGTGAGATCTCGCCAGATCTAGTGAGATCTCGCCAAATCCGGTGAAGATTCCATGGATCTAGTTGAGATCTCACCGGAAATGGCTGAGATCTCGTCGGATGTAAATAACTTTGCTGGGAAATGCTGAGATCTTGGTTCGGTCGGGTTTCTTCAGGTTTTGGAGAGAAAACCTGCCAGTTGAGCCATCGTTTTCGGGTTCTCGAGGCCGAGACCTGCCGCCGACTGCCAGAATAGTCGGGTCGGCCGGTTTCGGATCGGTCGCCGGTCAAATCCTTCGGTTGGGTCGAGTCTCAGATGAGTTTGGACAGGCCTAATTATGAATACAAATAACAATAGGTTGAATTGCTTCATACATGTTATTAACATCAATGTTAAGTATTTCATTTATCAAAAAGGATGATCCATAAACACAGTTTCCAAGTGCTAAAAACCCATTGATCTTGCAAGTTTTTTATGGCATACCTGCACACAATGATTGAGCTGGAGGCCAACATTGTCTCACTCTTTAAAGCTAATTTCCCATCTTTGATATAAGCCTAACCATGTTCAGCTGTACACGGTACAGAGAAGGCTCTGAATTCTGAATTGGAAGCTTATTATATGCGAAGAATCTGGGACTCTCTCAACAAACTACACCATATTTTAAAGAGTTGGACCACTGAGGCACTGAACTAACTAAGCATGACCTTCCTTTGCTGTTAATTTGGTAGTTGGTTAGTTAAAAAAAAAAAAAAAAACTCAGGTCCTATATTTTGGGAAGCTCTGAATTTCCTTTCCCAGCACCTATCATATATCATAAGATAACCGATCATGTTTGTTGGATCATAAATATGGAGTAAAAAAAACTTGTGCAATGGAAGTAATTTTAACGTTGGCCACTAGTTGCCAAGAATTGTCTCTCTTTTTCTTTTGTTAAATTGAGTATTTAGAAAGTTGTATCTTGGTAAAAGACATTCAAAATGAAATCAAAAGCCCAAGACTTCTTTTTAGGGCCGTAAACTAGTTGAGTTTTATCGAGTTGTGAGTGTTCAAGTTTAGCTCAATAACTAATGTAAAATGTACCAACTTGGCTTGAGTTCAAACCAAGCCTATAAATGATGTTTGAGGTCGAGCTTGTCAAAAAGTCCAAAATCTTGAGCTCAGTTTGATTTATTGGTCAAGCTAAGCTTGGCCTTATATCAAACTTAAACTGATGCTCAATATTAAGTTTTTAAACTTAAGATCCAACCCAAGTACATTACGATACATTTAGCTTATTATCAAACTTATTTAGTTTAAAAGGGTAATCTCAACTCCCAATTACTTAAAATCTTTTCTCTAAAAAAAAATTACTTAAAATCTTAATAAGATTTGAGTTTAATTGTCAAGCTCATATCAAGCCTATTATCAAATTCATAAAGGAGTCTAAACTCAGCTTGTTTTGTATCAAACCTTGATGTTTACGAGTCTGTTTAAGAACTTTTTATTATTATTATTATTTAACTTGGACTTGGCTTATTTATTAAATAAGCTTAAAACTAAGGCTCTAATTTAACTTATTTATAAATAAAAAAATATAAATAATTTTTTTACCAAGCCAAGTTTCAATTTTTTATGGGAGCATCAACAGTGGGCTTCTCATATGCCAAATGTAAGATACATTTGGCATACAAGCTTAACAAATGCTTAGCAACTGGAAGGCCAAACTTGGAAATGCCAAATTTTTTTGAGATATTACTACAGTACCATCTTATTTGTAAGATGATACTGTAGCTTAATGGTATAAAAAATAATGATTTTTTAATACTCCCTCCCCTATTTATTAACCCGAGAATTTCTCTCTCCTTCTCATTATTTCTCTTTCTTTCTCTCTCTTCCTTCTCTTTTTCTCCTCTGCTCTCTACTCTCTTCAGACCAAGACCCCGTGGCTTCCTCAACGGTGGAATCGGATGGCTCCGATGGCTCGGCGTGAGAGCTCTGATGGCTCCAATGGGTTTGAATCGGAGCTCCGATTGCTCTGATAGTGATTCCGACGAGCATCGGTGATGGGTTTCTTTGGAGGTGTGAGTTTTGACAATGATGGAGATCGTGGGTTTTGACGACAGTGGGTCGGTGGTCTAGGTTTGAATCGGGGTGAGGGCTCTGATGGGTTTGAACCGAAGCTCCGTTGGCTCTGATGGTGATTCTGACGAAGCATCGGTGATGGGTTTCTTTTGCATGTTTGATTCTTTTTTTTTTTTTTTTTTTTTTTTTTTTTTTTTTTCTGGGTTTGAAACTCTTGGATTGTGTTCTGTTTTTATTTGGTGTGAAGATGAAAGAAAATAAGAGAAGGTTTTGGGTTTTGTTGTTATTTGTGAACTGTTTAATTGGTTTCCTAGAAAGAGCATCTCCTTTCCATATACTAGCATGGTGGTGGCTATTGTGGTTGTGGTGGTGGTTGCTAGCTAGTGGCGTGTTGGGTTTGCTGGGATGTGAGTGACAGTGGTTTTACTACGATGGTGGTGATGTTTTAGACCCAAAGAGACTGGTTGTTTTTTTTTTTTTTTTTCCTTACCTGTTCTTGTGCCAGAGATTGAGGGAGAGAGATGAAAAGGAAAAGAGAGAGAGAGAGAGAGAGAGAGAAATAGTAAAAAAATAATAAAAAAGAATATTTAAATAAACTGAAAAAAGAAATAAAATTTTGAGATATTAGGTGAATTGAAGAATGGTATATTATAATTGATAAAATAATTTTTTAAAATAATAAAATAGAACACGATAAAATTTTTAGCTGTAGATGCTCTGATCGGTTCAATTCATCCATCTCACTACTTCTCTTGTCACCAAGAATTATTTTATTTTATTTTTCGTTTCCACCGCACACATTACGTTCTGTTGCATTGAATGCTCATGTATGAGACAAATGCGTCTCCCCACAGTCCTCAATAGTATCATTTCTGTAACACTTTTCAGAACACTATATTTGGCGTCAAAAACAAATCAGAGGGCTGTTTGTGTATTTATTTGATTTCTTGCAGTGTACAAATCTGGCATGAGGATAGAAAAGGCTATGACACCTCTATAACATTAAAGTTGGGGTAAATTTATGGATTTTCAAGCTCTGAGAAGTCAATTTCCAGTAGAGAATTAAATGCATGCAAGTGCCAGAGACTGCCATAACCCCTGTCCCGTGGCTCTGGTATGATATTATGATTTATGACACAACATCTATATCTAGTACGGCATTCAAAGTTCAAACGAATCAAACCCTCTCCTTCCTTCCTCAATGTTAAAACCGATATGAGAGGGACACCGTATAACAGATAAAACTGAAAGTGTCGTATCAAAAAAAAAAAAACTGAAAGTGATAGTAGGGTTGTCTTGGCAATTGCATACCCACCCACAATCAAGTCTCATAAATGAATAAATGATACAATAACTATATGGTCAGCCATAAATTTTCACAGAATATTGTATATCTATCTGGATAATAATAAGATAATAATGGTAAATTGTAAAATGATATTCGTTAGGGTAAGTCACCTTTTTTCTTTTTTCTTTTTCTTTTTTTAATGGGAAAAAAATAGGTAACTTGCCTATTTGGTTCTATCTTTTATAATATATTTTAATTTGGTTTCTATTTTTTTAATTGTGTTAATTTGGTTCATAACTTTTCAGTGTCGTGTCAATTTAGTCTATGTTGTTACATATTAGATGAAAATTGATGACATGTCAAATGATCAAAATAAAATTATAGTGTATTGTCACACCAACGAAAGCTAATTTTCTTTTTCTTTTTTTACCATTAGATGCGTTATCAATTTTCATTCAAAAAATAACTGTAAGGACTAAATTGACACAGTATTGAAAGGTTAGTGACCAAATTGACACAATTGAAATGTTATAGACCAAATTGAAATATGGTATACAGGATAGGAACCAAATATGTAGTTTAATATGTTTATTATATGAGAAAAGTTAATGAATTCCTGGAGAACATTTATTAGTGAATCATTTTTAAAAAGTTTTTATAGGAAAAGAAATAAATCAATTAATATTTTGGTAGCTTTTTCAATTTCTTATAAAAATAGTATAATTTTTTTTAAATGGTTTATATTAACAATTTTTTTTAAGGACACTTGGCATCACAACCCTTAACAATCACACTCAATCACATAAAATAATTATAAAAATTAGTGTGAAATTAGTTGTGGGCATACTATTACTCATTTCATAGACATATTGGCCTCTCTTTGTTGACAAAAGCGAACCTACCTTGTAAAATTAGGTGGTATCCACCTTTTTTCCTTTGGTTGTGGCACCTGATCATGCCCTCCTGATTGTTGTCTGAAAGTTCAAGCCATAAATTGGTCAAAAATCATACATCATACAATTATTACAGGCCTTTTTCTAACTGCAAAAGCAATTACCAAGTCCACACAAAGCATGACTTTTTTTTTTCTTTTTCAACTATAATATATCACTTGTCTTTGTCCAAAATAAAGTGCACTCATTGATCATATCAATGGCCCTAATATGCTCCTAGAATTCGCATCTTATGCAATGTTTTTAACACATCCTTTCAGCTTGTACTGATCCATAGAATGTGGTGGGACAAAGATGCAATTAGGCTCGGATTTAGATCAGGTACAATAGTCTAGTTATTGTACAATGCAATTGTGAAAGAAAAGAGTTAAGAAGGTAAAGTGATAAAAATGTTAAAAGTTAAAAATTTTGATCGAAGGGTTGACATGAAAAGTAGCTTTTTGAACTTTTAATCTTGACGACAAAAAATGGTATTGCATGGTGCAATCACCATATCTCAATCCATTGTGCTCTGCCTATCAATCACAACTATGCGCTTGCATTGAATTCCCTATATATGGCATGATTAATGTGGTGATGGATGCCATCTTGCTGGTAAATTTGTGTTTCCCGAAGACTTGAAATTTTCAGTTGTGTCATGCTAATCACACCCAAGAATAAAGTTTATACTAAATGACAAAATTTTCGTGTGAATTTAAAATGCAATTTTCTCAACTGGCTGTTTAATCCAAAACAGGTTCATTCATGTGTTAAGAGGTTTCTAGGCTTCAATCCAGCCGGATTTCCTCTTAATTTAGGTAATTTCCAACAATAATGAAAGAGTTAATTACTTAATTACTAGTGTCTTTGAACCTCGCAAGTAAAGTTGATGTGTCCCTAATAATATTAAGATCTTCTCCATTTAAAATTGATTCATCTCATAATTTAGATTAAATATTACAAATCTAAAATTGTATCTAACACGTCATTTAAAATTTTAAGTGACTTTATACTTTGTATATTTTCATATCTAAGAACTAAGATATTAATGTGGAATAAACTCTCTCCAATTTGTAAGTAGTTTTTTTTTTTTTTTTTTTTTTTTTAAACCCCTAAAATAGAATATAGTCAATATACAACTTTATGAATTATATCAAACTAACACTAATATAAGTCCACTTCTGTTACCTCAGCTGATGCTTCCCTCTATCTGCCCAGTGGAGGCCCAGATATTTCTTCAGCTTAGCCTTCAATTGCTTACCATCAAGCCCATAAAAGGCCCACCTCTTTTTTGGTCAATCTTATTCCACTCTTGGCCCAACCAAGACACCAACAACTCTGGTCCATATCTTATAGCACCCATCATACATTTATTTTTATAACATATTAAAATAAAATTTGTAATAGTTTTAGCATTTTCCATGAATAATAACTAGTAGTTTCTTTTAACACAGAAGCAAAATGTGTGTGTATACTACTATTCTAATATTAGTCCACTTTTCTTCCATTGGCTGATGCTTCCCTCCAAAAGGCCCAGTGAGGGTCCCAATATCTCTTCATCTTAGCATTCAATTTCTAATATAAAGCCCATAAAAGGCCCAAACTCTTCTTGAGCTAATCTTATTCCCATATGGGCCCAGCCCATAAACAACCTCTTTCTTTCATCGATTCCATTTCCTTCACGAAGCAAAGTAAGAAGTAAAACCATGGCGGCTAACTATGCGAGAAGAACCCTACAAATCTCTTCCAAAACCCTACTGAGCTGTACTTCATCTTTATCTTCATCTTCATCAACTACTTTCGCTTCCAAAGCTTCGAGATTGAGTGGGCTTGGGCTCGCCTCTGCTGGGCCAAACTCTGCTTCCCGACTCTCTGTTCACAAGCGCATACTCTCCAGGTTGGTTCTGTTTGGTTGCCGAGAATTTGAGGAAAAGAGTGGAATTTGCATTTTGGGTTTGTTTTATTTTATGAATATTGACCAAGAAACCTGACCAAGTTTTAAGCTTTTGATAAGTCCTAGATTATAGTAAATGTTTGGTATTTAACGTTTCAGTTTAATTTATTGTGCTTAGTTTTCTTAGCAACTAAATAGAGCCTTAGATATATGTCTTGTTTGTGTGGTACATTAGTTTAGTAACTATGTAACTTTTTAACTATTTTTGGGCTATTTCTTTGTGTTAATAGATAGGTTGTAATGTAGGATTTTTTTTTTTTTTTTTTTGAAGCTTATTAATGTTGATGTTTTAGGCTTCCTGTGGAGTTGTCTGGTGTGCAGCAATCTCTAATGCCATTACATAGTGTTACTGCTTCTGCGTTGTTAACTTCATTGCTTTCTGTGTACAATGACAACTGGGGGTGTCTATCAGAAGGTATGCTTCAAATTTCGAACTTTCCTTTTGGTTTGGTTTCAATTATCTATACATCTACTTGTAATCTCTTGAGGGTCATATGCTTTGTAGAAAATGGTCAATGAACTGACTGCTGATTCCTTGTGTATTTTAACTTGCTCATGTGGATGATAATGGTTTTGATCATAAAAAAGGAGAGGAATATGTCGGATGAGTAGGTTAATCTTTTGAGAATGTGAGGGAGTATTCATATGAATTTTCATAGTGAAACTTTGGAGTTTCTCACCTCTAGGGATGAAGTGATTATGGCCCTTTTGTGGCTGTATTGTTTGAGGAGTTGAGTTGGATGCTTTCTGCTTAGCTTAGGTGGTTCAACACGAACGTAACTGGAACCTTGACATCACCTAAAAACCGACCCTTCTTTAACACAGCTGAAATTTTTTTTCATATGCAGATGAATTTTTTTGAGAAAGGCTGTAAAAAATTAAGTCATGAATTCATTTTGGCCTCTTGTGCTTGCTGTTTCACTGTAAACGTGACATAATGTTCAAAACAAAGTAAATGGCTTGTGGTCTTGGTGACCTACAATGTTCTTCACTTTATTTTTGGGAGAGGAAACAACACCTTTTATGTTGAAACAAATTCTTTTGCCAAAGCAAGTGGACGAGTATCTAATGTGAGATGAGTTGGTGTAAGAGAGGACAAGAGATAGATAAATACAGAGGTTGTTGTGTTATGTGCAGGATGAAATGCAATTGCATAGTTTTAGATATATTAGCTTTCCTAAAGAAGTCATATTTTAGTCCCCCCAAAATAAAGGAAAAGAAAAAGCAATAATTTGTTTAATTCTCTGTTTATTTTCTAACTTCTAGTATTCTTGCTATCCATGATGGAAGAAGAGGCAATATATCAATTATATGGTCCATGTCAAACAGTTATGTCTCCCTAGATCATAGTATTTCCTTTTGGCTGCATGAAATGTGTAGTTAAATCAAGTTTATGTCTCCTATCATCTATTTTTGGATTTCTGATTGCTGTTGTAGACTTCTGAAGGTAGTTGCTGTTGCAAATATTTTTGTTCTTAGTTTCTCTTTATTGTGACACAAGTTGCCTTTATTTCAAGTCATTGACTTTGTATTTTTTTTTTTTTTTTTGCTGGCAGGATTTGCAACAACACTATAATATGGTCAACACGTTCTTGTTCTAGGTATCAGCCAAAAGTTCTGCATCATATTTTGTTTAATTGTATGTTTCTAATTTTGTTGAACTAGATAATTAGCTTTCACAAGAGATGGTTACCCCTCTTATCTCTTTGTTTTTTGAGTTTTCCACAGTGTGATGATGATGGTGACATTCACCTTCACGATCTTTACTGCTTTAGTGTTCTGAAAAGGAATGGGTCTTTCCCAATGAGTAACACTGCAATTTGCCAAATTTTATTTTCCAGCATAATTGGTGAATATTTTTGTATGCTTATATTTCAGATTCACCTTCAAGGGAAAATATGAAACACGATTTTGTACAATGGATTATGGAATACATAATCATTATTATCTTCATCAACAATTCAAGATGAGATATCCATTGGCTAATAATATTCTTATCCTAGTTTCATGAACTAAACGAACCCTTCAGGCTTCAGGATTTGGATCAATGTTGGTCTCTTTCCCCCCCTTTTTGTGTTCAGTATTTGTATCTTATATGCATTGCTGTCAAATAAAAAATCACCATAATGCATCCTCTAGACGAGGAGGTAGTAAGTTTGTGGGCCTCACAAGCTGTGATGAAGCAGCTGCATAAGATAATTTTTTGCCTAGACAAGTAATGTATTTTTTGATCAAGCTAGAATTGCTGGATGAATCCATATATGAACATCTGTATTGAATTCATACAAATTTGTTTTGGGCTTGAATCAATAAAAGGGCATGTGATTGCCTAAAAAATGTTTATCCAACCTGTTTTTTGTTCTTTCTTTTTGGGTTGGCGCAGAAGGCAATTCAGTCCTACAGACCAAAAGTTCTACCCCAGCATACGCATCTTTTAGATTTTGTTTCCTTAACCAACACTTTCACAATACCATTAAGAAAGTGGAGGTATGATTTTTTCCAACTTGGATAAGAAAGTGGAGGTATGATTTTACTTATCAAAGAAGAAAAAGAAAAAGTGGAGGTATGATTTTCATATGAAATTAATGAACTCTAGTTCAAATGGTTTTCACTCCTCTTATATAAAATTGTGGGTTTAGTTTAATGTGTTTAAGCTATACTATTAAAACACAATAAATTTTTTGATACTACTATATTTGAGGGATAAAAAAAAAGGAAAATTTCTTGCCCTTTTCGAACTCAATCATCGATCATCTTCATGCTACATTTATTTATGCTACATTTATTTATTTGTTAAAAAAAAAAAAAAAAAAAAAGTGGTCTGCCTCACAAGCCACATTGTACATTTACACACTCGATATAAATTTCTGTAAGTGATTCTTTCCTTGATATTTTACGCATGCTAAACCCAACCCCCCTCCTATCAAAAAAAAAAAAAACCACCCCCCAAAACAATGTCATTTCAAGTACATCTCGAGCCTACTACAACCCTACAACTACAAGAGCTGCCTGGCAGAAAGGCTTTTCAATTATTTAAATCACTCGTGCAATAGACGGATTAATTATAAAATTATGTAATTTTTTTATTTAAAAACAAGTAAATATTAACAAAACTATCATAAAAATTAGTAGCTATAATTAGTGAGCTACTTAAAACTATCTATAACTATATATATTGAGCCATAAATACATGGACTGTATGAAATGTGCAAGTTCTATTATATTAAATTATTTCAAATTCTTTTATCCAAAAAAAAAAAAATTTCAAATTCTTGGTAATATAATTTTAGATGGACTAAAATTATAAATTTCTTAGAATTTAGATAATAGAAATTTACAATAAATTTTTCTAAAAATTAATTATATAGAATTCTAATTGGAGTAGAATTTTTATAGAGTTGTAGGTAAATTAATCTATCCTAACAATTTATAGGAATTGGCTTAGGTCTAGTGTTCTTGTGCATTAGACGCAATGAAATTTAAACATATGTTAAACACTTGTCACATGACCCTATCTCAACAAATCCAACGTACAAAAGCATTGAATCCAAGACTTACCCCAATTATTAATTGATTTAATAATTACTTCACTTACAAAGATTATAGTCAATTGACATAACTATGATCTATTCTTTTTATAAAACAAAATAATATAGTTATTTTTTTAAAATTTAAGTTTAAACAATTAATAGTTAAAAAGATTGAAAGAAAAAATTGTTGAACTCTTTCTGCTTAAATCCTAAACTCTTCTGCCATGTACCTGTTCAAATAATTGACACGTCCTGATATTTCTAATTTTCCACCTGAAAGTTTCAAGATTTAAATCCTCTATCCTGCTGTAAATATCAAATTATTGAAAAAAAGAGGAAGAAGAAACCGAACCCTTCCAACTTAAAACCCAAACCCATATGGGCCAAATCCATTTACATAATATCGGACCACAAAAACAGCCCAATTACCGTATCCTTATTTGTGAAACGAATGTAATCCCTAAATTAATAATTCACCCAAATTTGATTTTGCTTCTCATTTGCTCTTTTTTTCGTTCCCTCTCTTCCCTCTGTTAACAGCTCGAGCTCACGGTGCCCAAAACCCATTTTCAATGATTCGGGTCCGCTGAAAAGTAAGTTCCTCTCTCTCTCTCTCTCTCTCTCTCTCTCTCTAGTTGCTGTTTTTTCATCGAATTATATTCGGGTCTGATTGGATTGTGGGAATTGAGTTCCAATTTTATGATCTTGATTTTGAGTTTTTTAAGGTATCTTTCCCCCCTTTGGTTAGTTCTTGTTATGTCTCTCAATAGTTAGCTATTGCTTTGGTTGTTGGTTTTTAGTTTTCTTAAAGATCCAATTTTGTTGTTGTTTTGTTAATGGATGAATTGGGAAATGTTTTAGTGTTTTATGTTTTATTCAGTGTTAATAAGTTTCTCTCTTACATATGTTTTTTTTTTCTTTTTTTTGGAGTCCACAATGACAGGTTTATTGTTAAGTGATGAAATTTACTATTACCTAATAGTTTAAGCTAAATTGTTTTATAACTCGCAAGTGATTTCATGGTTTTTTTTTTATTTATTGGTGGAACCAATTGAGCTATAAGGCTCATTGCTAGTGACTTTCATGGTCTTGTTTTGATAAGATATCCCTATATTATGTGGAAGTGTCTTCTTTTTTTTTTTTCCTGGACTGAGCTATCGAAAGGGGGAAATAGTGCTTACGTTGCCTAAACTGAACATGGGAAGCTCACGCTTAAGTGAACTTGGTCACTCACTTCAACAAGAAAATTTGATGTTTTTTTATGTTTCGGTCTCAAAATATGTCGTAATTCGTAGATATTGCCTTGAGATTTATGTTAGATTTCATTTTGTTTCTCTTTTTCTTTAGCATATATTCTCTTCTTGGTCCTGGAACTGCAATGACCAAGAAGACAATTTACACCATGTAATTTTTTTAAAAAAGAGAAACAAATTATGTGTGTCAGGAATAAATGCTATGATTACATAATGTACTTACAGCAATGTTGCTATGTTTTTGCAGGAAGTTGATATCGATTCTCACTACCACATCGGAAATATCCCTTCCTATATATATTTATTTCTTGGTTAATCTTTTTTTTTAATACAAACAGGAAACCTCTAACACCGATAGTAGAAGCATTTTTTCTTTTTTTCTTTTTGCTGATTCTCAAATTTAATCTCAAAGTTCTCCATCCACATTAATTTCTCTCTCTAAAAGCCTCAATGGATCTCCTCCAAACCTACAAAGACCAAAATGATGAGGATATTGGTGAACTAGAGGACCAAATCCAAAACCCTATTTCCACCACATCATCCCCCGAGGCCTCCCCACCTCGCCTCCTTCCCGCGAAGTCTGCAGCACCAAAGGTGGATGACACCATGTTGGCCCTCACAGTAGCTCAAGCCAACCAAGCCCATTCAAGGCCAATTGACCCAGTCCAGCATGTTGTTGCCTATAACCCCACCTATGACCAGCTCTGGGCCCCCATCGTTGGCCCAGCCCACCCTTATGCCAAGGATGGCATCGCCCAAGGCATGCGCAACCACAAGCTCGGCTTTGTTGAGGATGCTTCCATTGAATCTTTTGTCTTTGACGAGCAGTACAATACTTTCCACAAGTACGGCTATGCCGCTGACCCCTCTGCCTCTGCCGGCAACAATTATGTCGGTGATCTTGAAGCCTTGCAAAAGAATGATGCCATCACTGTCTACAACATCCCACAACATGAGCAGAAGAAGAGGAAGATTGAGAAGAAGGAAACAGAGAAGGAGGAAGGCAATGACCAAGAAGAAAATGTTGATAAGATTGAGCTTCAGAATCCATCAACTGACACTTGGTTGATGAAGAATAGGAAGAGTCCGTGGGCAGGCAAGAAGGAAGGATTACAAAGTGAATTGACAGAAGAGCAGAAGAAGTATGCGGAAGAGTATGCAAAGAAGAAGGGTGAGGAGAGAGAGAGAGGCGGTGAAAAGGGTGAGATTCTTCCAGATAAGAGTACATTCCATGGTAAAGAAGAGAGAGATTATCAAGGAAGGTCTTGGATTGCGCCTCCCAAGGATGCCAAGGCCAATAACGATCATTGTTATATACCGAAGAGATTGGTGCACACTTGGAGTGGCCACACGAAGGGCGTGTCTGCAATAAGGTTCTTCCCAAAACACGGGCATTTGTTATTGTCAGCTGGGATGGATACGAAGGTGAAAATTTGGGATGTGTTCAATTCGGGCAAGTGTATGAGGACCTACATGGGTCACTCCAAGGCAGTGAGGGATATTTGGTTTTGCAACGACGGGACAAAGTTTTTGACAGCTGGGTATGATAAGAATATCAAGTACTGGGACACAGAGACAGGGCAAGTGATATCTACTTTTAGTACTGGGAAGATTCCATATGTGGTTAGGCTTAATCCGGACGATGATAAGCAGAACATTTTGTTGGCAGGGATGAGTGATAAGAAGATTGTTCAGTGGGATATGAATAATGGACAGATTACACAGGAGTACGATCAACATTTGGGGGCAGTGAATACTATTACATTTGTTGATAATAACAGGAGGTTTGTGACTTCGAGCGATGACAAGTCACTTCGAGTATGGGAGTTCGGGATACCTGTGGTTATAAAGTATATTAGTGAGCCTCATATGCATTCTATGCCATCCATTTCACTTCATCCCAGTACAAATTATCTTGCTGCACAGAGTTTGGACAATCAGATTCTTATATATAGCACGAGGGAGAGGTTTCAGCTCAATAAGAAGAAGAGGTTTGCCGGGCACATTGTGGCAGGGTATGCTTGCCAAGTCAATTTCTCACCAGATGGCCGGTTTGTTATGTCAGGAGATGGGGAGGGTAAATGCTGGTTTTGGGATTGGAAGACATGCCGAGTTTTCAGAACTCTCAAGTGTCACGAGGGAGTGTGCATTGGGTGTGAGTGGCACCCACTGGAACAAAGCAAGGTAGCAACTTGTGGCTGGGACGGATTGATTAAGTACTGGTAAGTTAACCTCTCATTTATTTATTAAAAAAAGTTAACCTCTCATTCATTATTGTGGACTCATTCATATATGCATCTATTTGGTACATGCTGACTTATCTGCCTTTGATAGTCATCTTTATAAAACTTGCACAATGTATATTTCAATCTTTTATTGTTATTATATGATACAAATAATTGTAGGATTATTATAATGACAAGTTCTGGGTATTTTGTATGATGACTCAAATAACAGAACATCCTTGAAGTAGATGTCCATGTAGATGGAGGGTTTGACCTTGTGACATCATTCTCATCAATTTGTGTTCATAGATTGATTTAGGGAACCAAAAGTTGCTGTCTGCGGACCATCTGTTGTTTTCTTTTTAACTGGCTGATTTCTTTCTCACCGATTTGTGTTCATAGATTGATTTAGGGAACCAAAAGTTGCTTTCTGCAGACCCTTAGTCCATTTGTGTGCTTTTTTAAAAGGCTGGTTTCTTTCTTTCTTTCTTTCATTTGAGGCTATCTTCTTCCTCCTCATGAAATAATATATCTTTCTGATAAAAAGATATTTATTTTAAGCTTTTAATCATTTAAGGATGTCCAACTTGAAGCCTTAATGAGATAAGGGGGCTGACTGACCACAGATCCCAAGCGACAAATGCTTCAACATTCTGTTTACTCAGATGCCTGCAACAGCTCAATATTGTTTTGGTTATCCTGAGTGTAGGGATCTATACTTCATTAAAAACTTTGTAACTGAAGACATATAGGAGTGTAAATTATTAGTTGCCATTATCTGCCTTGCAAACATGGTGGTTCCTTCCTCAGTTATCTTCCACTCACAGCAAAACTTCCATTCCATCAACTCACCTCTCTCCGTAAAGCAGGGCAAGAATCCTTTTTTTTTTATTCATTGACACCAAGAGCAGATGATACAATTACTTCACATTCTACCAAACACAAAGAAACCCAAAATCAAAAAGACAGGAGAAAAATTGGGCCATGTTTCCCTAGAGAGGCCTCCTCCTCTCAGGCCAGCAGTCTTCTACTTCTAGTCGACTGCACCATGACAGGCTTCCCTCTTTCCTGAGATATACTCACTCGTCTACACTCCAACCCAACAAGTAATAATTGAAAAACAATCTTTCCTTGCCTGCATTAAGATTTAAAACTTGTCGTCCCAGGTGATAACATGCCTTTTTCAACATTTTATTTTGCAAATTCTTCTGAGGACCTGCTTCAAGGCTACCAAATTAGACACTTATCAGCTATGCATATGAAATGCTCTCTCTCTCTCTCTCTCTAATATATATATGATGCGAGAGACGCAAGAAAATTATTATTTAGTATTATTAGTGTTTGCAAGTCAATTGTATTTTTATGTTTTAGGTCTTAGTAGTTTATTAGGCTATTAATATTCTAATTTGGAAGCAAAGTTATTTTTGTAATAAGGCAATTAAGGTTTTCTAACCAATTAGAATTAGGGTTTAGCAATCCTTTATAAGCAACCTATTCTACTCCTTGAGGAGATAGTTAATATTTTGATTAATAAAAAAGTTGGCCGTTTGGTCTCTTTTGGTCTGGTGCTGACCTGGGGATGGACGGACACAGCCACCACACCCGCGTCCGACGCGGCGACACTGCTTCTTGCGTGTCGGTGACACGTCCATTTTTTTTTACTCGCGCCAACTTGGTGCAAACTCAGGTCGTATCGGCCACAACCACCAATACTGCCGCCGAACCGGCCGAGTTAGGCCAAAATTCTCAAAAAAATAAAAAATAAAAAGGTGCAAAATGCACCATTTGGACAAAAACCCTATATCTCAGTTCACTTCTCATCTTCAGAGTTCAGCTCTCTCTCACACTGTGCCTCTCTGGTCTCTGTGCTCCACACCACAGCATCTCTCCTCTCTCACTCTCACACTCACACAATCTCACTCTCAAGAGTCTCAACTCTCAGCTCACTCACACTCTGCTCCCCGTCTTCCCTCAAGTATCAATCTCAAGCTTTCAATCTTAGCTTTTCATAGCTCTCACACTCTTAGTTTTTCAATCTTAGGTCCCTGTGATTTGATTTTTTTTTTTTTTTTTTATATATAAGTTGTAATGTAATAATGATGTGACTTGGGTTTTATTTTTTATTTAGTTAATAGTCATTACTCATTGTGATTTGTGGTTGTGAATCTGTGAACACTGAATTGTGATTTGATTTAATTTTTTTTTTTTTTAATTTTTATATAAGTTGTCTGTAATTGTGACTTGTGAGTCTTGTGACACTGGGGTTTGCTGACTCCTAGTGGTTTCCGCTAGGTGCTGACTTGAAGTCAAGTCTAGATGCTGACTCCTAGGTCATATTCCTTTATTTTCCCATTGTTTTCATTTTGTTCTGGTTGTCCTGCGTCAGTTTTGGTATCAAAGCAAACACCAATCTGTTTAAATCATCGTCGCAGTCAATCCAGAACCAGAAAAATATCACCAAAAAATTATAAAAAAATAAAAAACTCCATCCACCATATTTTTTTCTGCCACCAGAAGGTTACCCAACAGACCCCACAGCGAGACCTGGTCAGGTTCTTTCAAGAAGTTTCTTCGCACGCCACCATATATTGGAAAGCCAACGCTGCCATAGCCAACGCTGCCATCCCTCGTCTGTCAGATCGCACCACAGTGAGCCCCACCACCATCTTCTTCTTGATTTTGCACCACCATGACCCTTAATTGCCCAGTACCATGCCTCCGCAATCCCTCCATAAACTAGCAATTCCATCTCAAAGGTAACAATAACTAGCCTTTTATTTACTTATCAAAAAAAAAAAAAAAACTAGCCTTCTTTTATTTAATTAAAAAAAAAAAAAAAAAAAAAAACCCAGCACCTTATTTTCTGTTCAAACTCTTACTGATCATTTCTAATTTGCAACCCCACAGTGTTTTCCCACTAAGAACAACTTGACTCGGCCCATCTAAAATAAAGAAATCAAATTGAAACCCATTATACTACCTGACCCAGCCAAAACAACAAACTCATTGTACACAGTCACACAAGCCAAATGACCAGACCCATTTCATTAACAAGACCCCAAGCCCAGCTTTATACCCAAACCCTTAGCTCTAGTTTAAAATAAAGAAATCAATCAATACAGCCTTTTGCCTTTAATTGACAAACCATCAGCCCCACCAAGCCCACTCATCACTAGCGTTCCAACCATCAGGTTTTACTTGGTAAGGCCACGGCAGTGCCTTCTTTAATGGGCCATACTTAGCAAGTCAAGTTGACAAAATCTTTTTGCCTAGTGGGCTATGGTAATATCAGAAGCACCTTATTTTGATGGTTGTAAAACTAATCCCCGGGATTTTGTCAACTGGATGAATGAGATGGAGCAATTCTTTGAGCAAGCAAATTGTGCAGATGACAAAAAGGTTAGGTATGCAAAGTTGAAGGTAGGATTTGGAGCACAAATGTTTTGGGAGGATCTTTAATATTTCCGCTATCTAAAGTATGAACCTGCCATTAGTGTGTGGGGAGATATGGAAGAAAAGCTTTATAATGAGTATTTGTCACCGTACTTTCGAGCTAAGTATCTACCACAATCTCAGTGTGGTACTTTTCAAGTTAAAGCAAATAGGATGAATCCTCATCCCATTTCATGTCTTCATTGCACTTTTGAACAATCTACCAAAGAATTAAAGGAATTATCTGAAAAGCTCATGAAAGGTGTTCAAGAAATGATTGCTCAGATGAGGCAAATGAAGACTCAAACTGATTCAATAGGGAAACCAAGGATAATTGATCGCAATGAAATTATTGCTGCCCTTATAGAAGACAACAATGATGATGATCTGTTAGTAGTAGAGAAACCTCAAGTAACACCAAAGCCTAATGTTGACAAAGACGTACATGCTTCGGCAAGTGTTGCACATGCCTGCAAGGAAACGAATCTATTGAAGAACGGCAAGGTGAAGAGATGGTTTCTAAAGAGAGTACTATGTTTGAGGGTGCACATGATGTGATATTGGTAGCTAATAAATCTGCTTTTAATCAGCCTTCCACGGTGCATGAAGACAAATAGTTTGCTAAAGTGGAGAAAATGGATAACATAGTACTTCCAATGGCTCAAGATAAGATTGTGATATTGGTAGCTAATAAATCTGCTTTTAATCAGCCTTCCACGGTGCATGAAGACAAATAGTTTGCTAAAGTGGAGAAAATGGATAACATAGTGCTTCCAATGGCTCAAGATAAGATTGTGTTGATTCCACACATTAATTTTGTTATTCTAGAAGAGTTTGACATGGTGGAATTCAAGGTTTTTCTTTTCTCTGTGCTTCCTAAGGTGATTCCAAACTTGAATCAAGTGTTACTTGTCAGCATCCTAATCTTTCAATGCTTTAGAACTCAAGGTCGAGTTTTCTCCAACTAGAGAAGAATGATGCGGGAGACACAAGAAATTTATTATTTAGTATTATTTGTGTTTGCAAGACAATTGTATTTTTATGTTTTAGGTCTTAATAGTTTATTAGGCTATTAGTATTCTAATTTGGAAGTAAGGTTATTTTTGTAACAAGGCAATTAGGGTTTCCTGGCCAATTAGAACTAGGGTTTAGCAATCCTTTATAAGCAATCTATTGCACTCCTTAAGGAGATAATTGATATTTTGATGAATAAAAAAATTGGCCATTTGGTTTCTTTTGGTCTGGTGCTGACTCCATATCTATCCTAGGTGTTGACTCCTAGTAGTTTTCCCACTTGGTGCTGACTTCAAGTCAAGCCTAGGTGCTGACTCCTAGGTCATATTTCTTTATTTTCCTGTTGTTTTCATTTTGTTTTGGTTGTCTTGTGTCAATATATATATGTATGTATATATGTATATATGTATTTGTATATGTGTATATATATGTATCTGTATGTATGTATGTATGTATCTATATATGTATATATATAAGACCTGCACAATGAGTGCTTGCACATTGAATTGCTTGTTTCCTATGTGCTCCTAGCCCTCCTAGTCTATTAAGCTAAGAGTTTCATTGGAACTAGAGCCCAAGTCATGGATTGGAGTCTATTAAGAACATTTTTTTTCCTATCAAAAAAATGTTCTTAAATCATTCCTGTGCCTGTTCTCATCATCATTAAAAATCCCCAATGTGGCAGTCTCTTGGGGACATCATTCCTTGGTCTTCTGTTCAGATTATTTTTTTTTTTGATAACTCTTTTGTTAAGATTAATTAATTTCTTACTCTATAAAGTTTCTTCCAACTCTGTATGCGTGCGTGTTCCATGTCTGTGGAGGATATATCCTTCGGAGTGCAAGATGATGCAACTAAAAAAATGTGCATTATGTATCAGTAATCTAGATTAGCAAAACATAAGGTAATAGGACTAATGGCGACACAGGAAGAGATGACTTCCACATATATTATGCATCTCTTCTCATAACCACAAGCCCTAGGAGATTATAGAGTTGCTGCTTCCATCATTTCCACTACATTCACTGTTAACATCCACCTTGCCACACGTATTCGATAAAAGAGTCTCTATCTTTCTGGATTTGTTTATGCAAGACATCTTAAAGATTCCTTAAATTACAAAATTGGTAGCATTTTAGCTTTTAGGCTTTGAATCCAAAACTATGCCACAATATTAGAGGGTTTTATTAAAAAAAAGGAAAAATCATGTTGGCCCATGTAAAATGCCTGAAGCTTGATGAGTTGTCTAATGTTGTTGCAAATATTATTCATGAGTATCATAACTATGTGGTTGTTACTCATCAAGGGTGATGTAACCATGCAATGGTGCAACTCTATCGTGCTCCCTTTGCAAGATTTGTAAGGGTTCCATGCCTTTGAGTCATTTTTACCAAAGTTATAGCGGTTGGCCAAGATAAATTAAATTTAAGGGGAGAGATATATGTTTATAGAAATAATAAGATAAATTATTAACTTGTCAAAAAATAGCAAGATAAATCAAAGATTCCTTCTATATGCGTTCTTTGATTGAACTGTAGCATTGGGGAAAATTTTGACAATTGACAATTTGTGGAGAGAATGCGTGGCTTTTGGATTGGTTTTATGTGTAAATGCAATGGTGAATAAGTAGACCATCTATTACTTCACTGCCCTATTGCTCCAGAATTGTGGTATATGGTGTTGGGTTTATTTGGAGTTTGTTGGGTGATGTCAAAGACTGGTGGAGTTATTAGCTTGCTGGCCCAGTCATTTTCGGTGTCATCAGAATGGTTATTTGTGGATGGCTTCCCTGCATTGCTTGATGTGGTGTTTATGAAGGGAGAGGAACAATCATACTTTCAAAGATACAAAGAGAACTATGCTTGATCTCAAATTAATTTTCTTTAGAACTTTGCTGGATTGGATATCTGTTTTGCATAGTCTGTCTTTATGGTCTATTATTGATTTGATAGATATATGTAATTTGTGTGATTGATTGTATAATCCCCAATTGTATACTTCCTGTATAGGGTAACTCTATTTTTTATATCAATAAAAATTTTATTACTTATCAAAAAAAAAAAAAAAGTGTAGGTTTTAGTCAGTTTCACTTGAATCATCGTCATTCAATTTGCTGGCTGTCTGGATATGATCCTGCCTTTGGCTGTCACTCGTCTGCTATTGGCTTCTTGCTTCTTTTGCATCTTCGTTCTGGAGAACCATGCTAGGTTACTGGTGATTCATGTGACTTATCTCTCTTAATTTTCAGATCTGATGAAATCATTCTTCGGCTACCCTCTACTCCTTAATTTATGTGGTGTCTTAAGATGCGTTTCAAATTATCACATTAAACCTGAAGCTGCAACTGCTTACACACACAACCACCCTCATGTTAAATACTTTTTGTCTTTCACATTTCTCTTCCTATGTTGACTTGCATGATGGAATGATGAATCTGTTTAGCATTATGGAAACTAATTTTTTTTTTTTTAATCTGGCTTTCAGGGACTAGTTGCTTTTCTGCTCTATGTTGCAAGGTGTGGATATAAACTGATGAACCTATCTTGGAAATACCTGCTCGAAGACTAGAGGAGCCAAATTGTGGTTTTGAAGTTAAATATTGTGATGCAGGTTCCTTAATTGGAATGCGGGTACACTTGTTTGGATAAAGTTCAGAGATAGGACTTCAACATCACAACAATGGTGGACAAATTTGTTCAAAATTTTTGATTTAGTTTAGTTTCATCATCAGGCATGTTATCAAGTAATATGCTGGAAATGTACTTCAACTTGTGTAACAGTTATTTTTTTTTACCTTTGTAGATCTGTTCTTTTTCCTAGCTGATTTATGATGACTAGAGCAGTTTTTCAGTTGTGCTATGGTTTGCATTCTTATCATCTTCTTTTATGTGCTTGTTCTATTCCTCAAAGGTATTTACACAATTCGTCTTTCACAAACGCTGATCAAGCATGATTTCCACTCTCAATTTTAATAGTCTAACCGCAGATTTAATAATTCAAGTTTAATAGAGACAGGTTTTGTGAATGATTTTTGGAGTACATTTGGTAAAAGTAGAATCATTTTAAAACCCTTGGAAAATCCACAATCAAATGTGACAATGCATAGCATTGGTGAACCAAATGCACCTTAAAAAAAAAGGCTCCATTAACGTCTACTATTTCAAACCTATTACTCACAAGTATTTCAAAAGCCTCTTATACAATTATGATCACTTGTGTAGTTTATAAAAGACAAGATGTAGATAAATTTGATTCCAACTTTCTTACAGAGTCATAAAAGATCTAACTTATAACCTAGGTTTTTTTTTGGCCAAACAACTTATAAGCTAGTTAGCTAAAGCTTTTTGCTCAAATACTTTTTGGATAAAATTTGGCAATAAACTTGGTTATGGCCTAAGATTATAACTTTACCCCCCTTAAACTATCTTAATGCACACTTATCCCCTTAAATTATATTATTTTTTACACTTACCCTCCTAAACTATAAGAATGCACACTTTACCACTCTAAATTATATCATCTTTTACACTTATCCTCCTAAACTATACCTATTTTATAATTTATCCCTTAAACTATGAGAATACACACTTACTTCCTTAAATAATTATCCATGGGATGAGATGCAAGTGTTACACAGGCAATACTTTAGGGGGTTTAAGTGTATATTAAGATAGTTTAGGGGGTAAAATGTAATTTCTACCAATATCTTTTTATTTTATGTGAATTTTGAAAATCTACACTTTGATTACATTTTCTTCTTATAAAATTATACATAAAAAATAAGTTTATAGATAAAATAGTAAATAATATTCGATTAACACGAAATTTGACATATGTGTTAAAAACATAAAGAACATGTAATTTAATGTTAATTTTTTTAGTGGAATTTATAGTTTTAGGCTACAACCAAGTTGTCCATACTTTTTCCCCCTATTTGGCTGCTCCTTTTAATTGAGCCTATCAATTGAACATTCTGAATTTGGTGGTGCAATGTTGTATCAAAAACTATAGTATAAAGCATTCACATCAGTTTATGTAAAAACTATTATCTATTTTAATAAAGAATTCATCATTTACTATTTTCCTTCGCTCTCAAAAAATATAAAGAAAAAAAAATCATTTTGCATAACTTGTTTATAATCTGATCTGGGTAATTTTTAGAATTTATCAGCTATATTTTGTACTTCAATCCTATTTTTCATGATTGGTGCCTGCGGATACTCTAAATTCTAAAAGGCTTGGCAATTTCTTTTGGGGGTACTAAAAACTAATAGTACTAAAAAGTGGCCACTTTTGCCACACAACACAATTTTAGCAAAAACTTAGGAGAAACACCTCTTTGGAAACTTATTTAGTTATACAGTATACATGTGGAACTCAAGTTCCAAATTAATTTGAATTTTTTTAAAAAACATTCTCATGAAACTTAAGTTTAATAAACTTGAGTTCAAAAAAATATGTTACGGTCTAAATAAGTTTGTCACCGTGTGTTTCTCTTAAACAATTTGCTAAAGTTGTGCAATTTGGCAAAAATTGCCCCAAAGAGCAAGTACAAATAAACAAGCGAACTCACTCCTCTCCTCATGGTGTGAAAAGTGAGAGTGAAACAAAAACGATGGGAAGTATGTGGATGATGAGGCAGGTTAGAATTAGAGTAGTAGCCTCAACCAATTCTCTGCTACTATCAAATTCCATCATCGCCTCTCAATTCCCCTTCTCCTTCTCCTTCTATCCCAAATCACAGTTTCTCATTTCCCTCGTCTCCTCTTCTCATCGCCACTCGCTTTCAACAACCGCCGCTTCTTCTTCTTCTTCCTCTCATTTCGGTCTGTCATTCTTTTCTATTCCTTTAATCTTTATTATGTCTGAAACCCATGTATTGGTTTTTTTGATTTCCAACTGCTTTTTTTTTTTTTTTTTTTTTTTGTCAGGAGATGTTGAAGAAATTGGAGTTTCGAAAAATGGCTCCAACTCCAAGACCCTTCTTAAAGGGTTGACATACTCTGAGTTTGAAGTAATGTTTCACATTTCTCTTATTCTTATTATTTTGGGTATCGTTTGATTAGGCCTTTTGAGTGATTAAAACAGCGTTTTTAAAACCCAAAACTCCATTTTGCAATCACAACTCCTCGTAACAAGCTTATTCAAATGCACCCCTTATCTTTGAGCTTGAAGGGTTTTTTTTGGATTGAGATTTTGGTTTCATTTTCTTTCTCTGAGTAGCTTATAACAAGTACAGAAAACATAGGCTAAGTAATATTAGATAATGAGTTTTTTTCATGGGAAATATCTTTAATTTCAGTTTGTTGGATTAAAATTCAAGTCTTTAGATTCTAATGCTGAGAGAGGCTGCTTTGACAGAATTGGGTTCAGTTACAAGGTTACAGGCCTGGTCAGGCCCTAATGTTATGGAAGCGCCTCTATGGGAATGACATTTGGGCACATCAAATTGATGAATTGGAAGGTTTTTCTACCACTTTATCACTCATATATTTAGAATTTTACCAATGTTTATTTATGTTAATCTTTGTTTATGTTTGCCACTTTTACATTTGTCAAATTCGTGTTATGGGTAAATATATATTTCATGGTTAGATTTTCCCTTCATGTGATCGGACAGTCGGAGTCTCGTGAATTCTATTTTTCGTATTTGATAAATTATTAATTGTCCCCAAAACTTAATTTATTGGGAAATGATGAATTTAATCATTTAAACATTATTCTATCACTCTTCGCGTGTGGTCCTAGACGGCCATCCACTCTGATACCATGATAAACACCAATTCTCCAAAAGTTTAAGCTATTAGGGAATTGTGAGTTTAATCATTTAACCATCATTCTAACAATATTATACTTGTGTAGGTTTAAACAAAGATTTCAAGAAAATGTTGAGTGAAAATGCTGAATTCAAGGCATTATCTTTAAAAGAAATTCTCACAGCGTCTGATGGAACTAAAAAGGTAGATATGATCTTTTCCTTTTGTTTGCTGTATTGTTTAGTTATATAATATTCTTCTAGTTCTATCTGAAAATGTTACTTTCATTTCTTGAGAATCATCTCATTGATTGTGAAAAATGGCAGGAGGTTGCAGATTTTATTCACATTGGAAGATGGACAGGTGATAGAGACTGTTGTCATACCTTGCGATAGGGGCAGGACTACTGTTTGTGTCTCCAGTCAAGTGGGCTGCGCCATGAATTGTCAGTTTTGCTACACCGGAAGGCAAGCCTTTATTCTTCCTCTTGGTGCCATGCTTTTGACATTATTTCTATTTCTAAACCTATACCTTTATTGCAGGATGGGTTTAAAGAGACATTTAACTGCAGCTGAGATAGTAGAGCAAGCTGTATTTGCTCGGCGCCTGCTCACAAGTGAAGTTGGTTCCATTACCAATGTCGTATTCATGGTAGGCACAAATTTCCAGACAGAATTTCAGAACACTAGGGTTATTTACCAGCAAAACATAATACAAATATCGCTTTTTTTTTTTTTTTTTCTGTGATAGATAAAAAAAAATTTATTAAGGAAAAGAAAAAAGAAAAAAATAGTCACACTCAAATCATATATCAGGATGCACAGGCTTTCATCTATTAGATCCTGTAATTTGCTTGAACCGCAATGGTGCACTAACAGGTGTTGCATTGTGCATTAACTAATAACTTTAATTCAGGGAATAGAATAAATGTTCTAATTTTGAAGCACATTTGGTTTGAATTGTCTATAGAAGCATGTTATATGTTTCGTTTATGCATATGGCTATATGTTTCCCAATAATAAAAAGAGAAAATATGTCTCTTTGTTTTGAGAAAGAACTTCATACACCTTTTCAGATAATAATTTAATTTAGTTAAAGGGCTTACTTCAATTGTATCTATGATACAGGCAAGTGTAGCATGCAAACAATCTTGGCTAGCCCTTTCAAGACTGCTTTAGCTTGATTGTATCATGATTACGTGATCCTTATGCAAGACATTGCTTGAATATCCAGTTCTGTTCTGCTAACTGTATTTTCTTCCTCTTTATATGCTACATCTGGAAGTTTTCATGGATTTTAGGTTGAAAAGACAAAACAGAGTAGTGTAAACATATATACTCTCTGGTTATCTAATAATATGTATAAATTTAATTTTGTAGGGAATGGGAGAACCACTACACAACATCGACAATGTTATAAAAGCTGCAGACATTATGGTGCATGACCAAGGCCTTCATTTCAGTCCTCGCAAGGTCACCGTCTCAACCAGTGGTCTTGTTCCCCAGCTGAGACGTTTCCTTCATGAATCCAATTGTGCTTTAGCTGTTAGTTTGAATGCGACAACTGATGAGGTATTTTGCTTTCAATTTCCATTTTGATATATGGGACAGGCTCATGCATACAGAAGATTTACTCTCTTGCACCATATACTTATCAGGTCAGAAACTGGATCATGCCAATTAACCGGAAGTATAAATTAGGATTGCTTCTTGAGACCCTTCGGGAGGAACTTCGCTTCAAAAATAACTACAAAGTTCTATTTGAATATGTAATGCTTTCAGGAGTTAATGACAGGTTGGATAAACCTATCTGCTTTTCCACATTGTTTGACTTGGATATATTATTTATTAGCTGTTTCCAGTTATTGTGCAATGCTGTTGCACCGTTGTACTTCATTCATTATAAAAATATTTGTGGCTCATTTGCACTAGATTTGACATAAGCAACATTATGTATTATTACAAGAATGAGCGTCTGTTGATCAAAAAGATAACCCTAAGAGATCAGGTTTAGAAAGAAAGAAATTTGCACACTACCAAAACACCAATGTTTTGGCACATGAGCAGTTGGTATATAAGTATGACTTAGATTTGGCTAGTATGATGCCCCCAACTTTAAGTATCTTATCTGTGCAGCCTTTTTGTTTTTGTTTTTGTTTTTTTTGTTTTTGTTTTTGTTTTTCTTTTTTTTTTTTTTTTTTTTTTTTTTTTTTTTTTTTTTTGTGTTGTTGTTTGGGGGGGGGGGGGGGGGGGGGGGTGGGGAGGGAGGGGGAGATTTGACATTTCTTGAAATTGGATGGGTTCATGGTAGGTTTAAACCACAGATGTCATGCAATTGCTTTGTATGACGATGTTCATATTATTTAGCAGTGATCTAGTGATGCTTCAATACTAGTTAGCATACTTTTGCCAAAGAGCTATTGATGTAATAGATATGCAGGTTATTCACTTTGTAATCCTGTTGACAGTTTGTCCCCAGCTATCATGTTATCATATGCTGCCACTTTGTCACTGTCCATCCCTCCTCAATGGCCTGAAATTGTTCCAAAACTAATCAAGAGTCTTGTTTTTGTACATACCTCTTTTACTCTCAAAAAAGAGATGCTAGCCATATTTATGTTAAAACTCTAGTCATTGATTTAGTCTCTGTATTTTTATTTGCAGCATTGAGGATGCAAAAAGACTTATTGATCTTATTGAGGGCATTCCATGCAAGATTAATCTTATCTCATTCAATCCTCATACTGGATCCCAGTTCCAACCAACCAGTGATGCAAAGATGATTGAGTTTCGAAATGTTTTGGCTGAAGCAGGGTGCACTGTTTTCTTACGACCTAGTCGAGGTGATGATCAGATGGCTGCCTGTGGTCAGCTTGGCAATCCTGGTGCAATCCAGGCTCCATTGCTCCGTGTGCCAAAGCAATTCCAAACGGCATTGAATATCTCTGTGTGATTATTTTCTAGACAGGTTGGGTGAAGCAGGTTCTACTGCTTGAATTTGGATACATGAATGCTAGTTTCTCATACATTGGATCTGTATGTGTAGCGGCTTCACATGAAGGCGAGCTTGATATAGTTGACCTCATTGTAGTTTATTTTTTCCTTTTGGTAATTACAGATTTTTCCCTTTCCTAGGTTGATATTCGCATGGCCCTGCAGCCTTAATTTATGAACTAGATTTGCACATGCATACACCACATTAATGCCTTAAGAGGGTTGTCATTACCGTTAACTTCCCAAATAGAGTTCAGAAGATTTAATTGAAAGAAGTCAGTGAATTGCAATAAAGATTGGATGCTACATCATTTTAATGTAACTTTGTCAGTGGGTTACCATGACTTTTAAGTGGAGTTTGTAGTGTGTTTTTGTATTAGAACTTATTTTCTTCTCCCTTGTGTGTGTTTGTTTCTCAAAAAAAAAAAAAAAAAAAAAAACAAACTTGTCAATGGGTTGCACTTGGACCTGCACTGTGGAGTCATGGCACAAAAATTGTGTCCATAAATTTTTTCTCAATTATTAAATCCGTGTTCCCCACTTCGACAAGGCTTACCTTCATTTGGATGGGTAATTTGTGGTGAATTAATTGGGCTTTTAATTTGACTGATTACATCAAAGTTTGCTTATTTCTATATTTGTTCAATTCATAAACCTCAGTTTCAATTTAGATTGTATATTTATAATATGTACATGTATATGGCATATTGATTTTTTTTGTCTTTTCCATTTAATAGATTGCATAGAATTCGTTCGATTATGATTGTCAATGTGACTCACTCTTCTCTTATTTAAAATAAGATAAGATGCCCAGAATGTGTATGATTATAGTCGTGAATAGACTCCAACTATTTTATTTCTTCATAATTTGTCTCAAAATTTGTTCTACTATTTTTTGTTTTCAAAATTTTGTTTGAAAATGTCAATCAAAATTTGTCAATTAAAGTCTCAAAATTATCAAATCGTTTTAACATAAACCTTGTTCATCTTCGTTACTAACTCATATTATTTTCGATGGTAATGTAGAATGTAATGTTGTAGAGATAAAATCTTTCAGCTAATCTCTAATTTGGGTTTAAGCTATCACAATAAGCTCCATCACTACCAGAACCCCCAATTCCTTGATGTCTGCAACGATATCTTGTCAATTGTCATATGAATTAAACTTTCTGTTCGCTACTTTCCAATTGGGAGAAATTATTAATTTTATCGAAAGGATTGTTAAAATGAGTAGTCTTTTTTTATGGCGGAGCCGTTATACAGTTATAGCCTTAGAGGTTAGCTTCCAGTACCTCTATATAAATAGCAGTTATTCGTTAATTTGATCACTAACAAATCCAGAGTATTAACTGTAACCTAATACGCTTTGGGACTCTACTTTTGACTACGCTCTTCCCACTACGCTTGAGCCCCCAATATTGAGCATACTATGTTCTCTCTAACCCCTCATTCCCCAGGTTCACACCACTGACCTGCACATATTATTATTTTTGTTTCTCACCGTTCCCATCCACGTTGCCACATCAACTATATGGTTCGTTCATCGTTCTCGTATGGGTTTGAAAAAAATTCTGTTGCAAATGGTGGAGAAGATAGTTCATATTCTTTAAGAAAGAAGTGGAACTCTAAGCAATGGCAGCGGCATAATTAGTCGAATCGAAGAAATAGAAATAATTTTGGTACGTAATGAGATATTTGCCACAGATGCACGTCTGTTCTTACATTAGATTGGAAAAAATAGGGAGCTGAGAAAAAACAAACAGAGCCGAAAAAGGGCATTGCTAAGGCTACAAAAGGAAAGGACACCCAACCATTGGAAGAGTTGCTAGTACAATTTGTAGAACATTTTATACCTCTAAAGAATGAATGCAACATCTGGAATCGATCTTGGGCTACCAAGGATAAATTCTACAGATATCCATTAGTTATCTTGAATGAACAGCATTCAACAATATATAGTTGATATTTTTTTCAACCTATTTCCAAAGTCTGTCAGTTTCTTCATTCGTTCTGAGATTAATTAGCGATGATTAGCTGAAAATTTTCAAAAAATTATGAATTGATAGAAAATTTTTTCTATCTTTCTTTATTTTTTTTTGTTTATGTGAAGTTCAGTTAACAAGATTTGATTTTTAACATTCCCATAACTTTCATTCAAACCCATAAGAAAATGGAAAATATTATCCTTTTGTTGTGCTCACAAATTTATCCAAAAGAATATTGAACTTAGTGAAATAGGAACTTAGAGAAAGTTGACTTGTGAAAATTTTGCGATCTCCTTCTTGAGCTCGAACAATCTTGTGGCATTTCTTGGGAAAACCTATTTTCCATATCAAGCCAAAGATCTCTAGCTGTGTTGATGTAGATAATACTAGCTGCAAGTTCTTTGCTCAAGGAATTGGTTAACCATGAAAGAATGGTTGTGTTGGCTCTGTGCCAAGCGTTGAACAAAGGAGATGAAATATAGAGCATAGGAATTGAACCATTTAGAAATCCAAACTTGTTTCTTCCATTCATGGAAAGAAACATAGCTTTTGCCCAACTTGGATAGTTCTTAGGAGCAATCAAAGTTGAGAAACAAGAATAATTCCTGGATTATCGGCAGTAGGATAAAAATAAGGGCTAGATGGATTGGAATTTTCATCATCTATTAAAGAAGATGAATTGGTATTCTGTGAGGAAACTCTGCGATTATAGGTATTATGGGAAGAAGGAATGGGAATTTCTGAAGTTGTCTTTGCGTTTGCAATGGAAGCCATTGATGAGCTTTAGACCTTTGATACCATAATAAGAGAGAGCTTTCTAACTGATTGAATCAACTTCTTATTGATCATAATGAAAAATGGAAAGATTGATTAATAACATTCATCTAATTTGTTTATATACAGGATCATTAAGCGGGAAAACTATAACAAAGTAACAAAAAATTAATAATAACCTATAAGCTAAAGACACGTTCTAACTTCAACTGATTACAAAATCACATGCGTGTTTTGATCACATGTTTCTTCATTAAATCAAACTATGCATTATAAATAATAGTCGATTTCCTGCTTAATGTGCAGTACAACTTATTATTAGTTTCCTCTAATATTTCAATAATTTTGTAACTTAACTAATAACAAAGACATCAGGGTTCAAATCCCCACTCCCAACTATCGATGTATAAAAATAAAAAATAAAAATATTTCAATAATTATCCTTGTAAAAAAATTGTAATATTTAGTTATTTTATAGACAAAATAGAAAAGTACTAAGAGTAGTATAGTGATTTGATCATACTATATATATGTGTTTACAAATTGAAAATTGCATGATGTAGTGGCTAATATAGACAGACATGTTTCTGCCTACTAAAAAATGCAAATATCTTTCAATTATTTTTTTACATTTTTTATTGTGTGTTACTAATTTTTTTTTAGTTGGACTTTGTATCAGTTGTTGCAAAAACAACTAAATTTGAGTAACAATACCATATTTCAAATCAATCGCTTTTCATAATAAAAAAAAAATTTAATTGTTTCTCAAATAAATCTTAGAAAAATGACATTAAACTTTCATTATGCTTAAAGTAATTAATATAAGAAAATAAACATATTTATTCTATTAAAAATATTTCTAATTACTTAGAATACATACTACAATGTTAATTCCCCACACACATGCTTCTCAAAAAAAAAAAAAAAAAAAAAAAAAAAAACCCTCCCCACACACACATATATTATATGTCACAAAGGATTTATGTAATTTAAAAGATTAAGATTAATTTTAGTGAATTCACAAATATTTAATTTTTTTACCACTTTTTTTGTCAATTGTTGTCATATTTTTTTTTAATACAAGTTAGAGATTCTACTCTAACTTACTCTAAGTTGATAGGCCAAAAACATATTGACCCCTTATAATGAATTAACTAATTAATTAGTCAAGTTTATTAATTAATCAGATTAACATACAAAGCACGTGGAAACATAAACAAATCACTAATTAAACTAAGTATGCAGCAAAAAATAAATTGACACAGTGATTTGTTTACAAATGAGAAAAACCTACATGGCAAAAATTCCACCGGGTGATTTTAAGGTCACCACTCTCGAGAATCCACCATTATCACAACAAGCAGTTACAAGTAAAGAAATCTCAATACCTTATACCAACTTACAGTTGAACCCTTACCCCAATACCCAATTGGACTTATTCTATAGTGATAATCTCTTATTTTCAATGCACGACTCCCAGTACGTGACTAACCAATTGCGTGGATTCCAGTATGCGACTTGATTACCAACTTGAGAAGGATATTGGCTGCAAAGTTTTTCAGTTCATCCAAACGATGAAGATCATGAAGTTGCTTGGTTACAAAACCCTACGGTGTACAAACATAGCAGCTTCTTGAAAAGAAAGGTGAACAAGGGCAAATTTTGTCTCCGATCACAATTTGCATGAACAAGACTTTGTTTCACACTTGCGCAACCCAGACAGCTCTTAAAATAATCCTTATATATGTTTAGGATTTTGAGAAAAGAAAACCCAAACATACATTCATGGATTGGATAAAAAACAGTCCTGAAAAAATGAATTTCATAAACCTCTATAGATACCCTATCCGTCGAGCAGCTGTCAAGCCCTAGGTTGAAACAGCTCTCTTTAAATCTCGATAGATACTAGCTATCGAGTTTTAATGAACAACACTTTCTGAACTTGATTCTTGGACAGATTTGCATGACTTTAATACTTGAACTTGAAATTTTGTTTCTTAAAGCATTAAACACATCATAGATCTACCCAATTACAAGTAAAATGCGTTTTGTCAAATAATTAGCCAATTACATAAATAGTGACATATGTTCCTAACATTGATCACATATGTCCTAACATAAGTGTATATGTATATGAAGTTCATTCCTGGAGATTTTATTATTTGTTGGAGAATGTTTATATTTTCCTCTTGATTTATGAAGTTTTATACTTCATACTTATCAAGAAAAAAAAATTAAGTTCATTTGCAATAATCTACAATATTGATCTCAGTTGGCTAGGTGATAACCTTCTTCTATTACTTGTGGCGAGTCTCAACTCAATGATTCTTGGCTACTTAAGTAGCATAGCACTTTTTTTTTTTAATCATATGTATATATTTAAAGCTAAAATTGAGAGAAAATTCAATTATATTTTAAATTGGAATTCAATTGTGCGCCAATTGTGTCCTACCTAACAATTGTGCCAAAGTTAATGATGCATTATCCCTTGACATAGAAGCCAAAATGATAATACTCATTCCCCTTAAGCAAGAACATCTTATATGTGTGTGTGTGTGTGTGTGTGTGTGTGTGCATCCAATTAGTTTCTCTCAAACATCCACAGTTTTTCATTCTTTAACTCAAAATCTTCCAATGTAAACTTCAAGGGTCCAATTGTGCTTTAGATGTTAGTTTGAATGCGAGAACTGATGAGGTATTTTACTTTCAAATTTCCATTTTGATATATGGCACATGTGCGTGCACACAGAAAATTTACTCACTTAAACCATAAACTTCTTAGGTCAGAAACTGGATCATGCCAATTAACCGGAAGTATAGATTGGGATTGCTTCTTGAGAGGAACTTCGCTTCAAACATAACAACAAAGTTCTATTTGAATATGTAATGCTTTCAAGAGTTAAATGACAGGTTGTATAAACCTATCCACTTTTCCACATTATTTGACTTGGATATATTATTTATTAGCTTTTTTTCAGTTATTGTGCAATGCTGTTGCACAATTTTACATCATTCATTATAAAAATAATTGTGGCTCATTTGCACTACTTTTGACATAATGAACATGGACATTTCATTTAGGGGGTTGTACCCATGTTATACTAGTATTGTACTAGCCATTTCATGTTATAATATTTTAAAAATTGCTCGTGTTACCGTATCATATCCGTGTCAGCACTTCCTAAAGGATCACCCTAAGATATTAGGTTTAGAAAGACAGATTTTTTCACCCTACCAAAGCCGTTGTATCGGTATATGTGCAGTTGGTATATAAGTATGACTTAGATTTGACATTTCTTGGATGGGTTCATGGTAGGTTTTATAAGATATCAATGTGTATATGTTATGAATGTTAAACCAAAGCTGTCATGCAATTGCTTTGTATGACCTTCTTCATATTATTTAGCAGTGATCTATGGTGATGCTTCAATACTGTTAGGTTCTAAGGAATTAGGAACTAATGTATTAGAATTTCAATTTGTAATGTTGGCAAATCATAATCAAAACGTTTTAATCTTGTTTAAACTTGCTCAAAGTGTACTTTTATGTAAAGTTGGAATTAAGTGTTTTATAGGATTTACTATGTAAATCTACCTGGCTCAATTGATTGAAAATTAGGATCGATCAATCAAAAGTCGTGCAAATTGTTTTTTGCAAAATTTTTCAACTCAGCCCAAGCTCGTTAATTTGACGTGTAGGGTTTTATATTTTGTCTTAAGTATAAAAGGGAAAACCCTAGTCACGTTTTGAGGATGCTCTATATGATGTGTATGTGAATCTTTTGTGATATCTAGAGATGTTTGTCTTCACACATACTTAGGGTTATCAAGAATCAAGACTATGCCAAATTCAAGAGCTTAAAGATACATAAGCATGAGTGCTTGTACTGGCTGGGAATCCAAGAAAGAAGTAGTCCGTGGACTCAGAGCTGTCACGTGGTCGTAGTAGTAAGTTTCCTACTCGAGGTAGTAATAGGATATTAGTGGTCTAAGTCGCTATTATGTAAACTTCAATTCTTTTATAGTAGATTCAGTTTACCTTGAAGATAGTTAGGTTAAATCCTCCCCAAGTTTTTAACCGATTTGTTTTTCCTCGGTTGTCATATTTTTGTGTTCTTTATTTCCCGCACTTGACATGGATATAATATATTTGTGTTAACCTGCATCTGATAATTTGACTAAGTAATCACTTGGCTAATTAATTAGGTTAATCTAGTTGTGTTTTAAAGGGTCTAAAAACAAACAAATACTAGTTAGAATACTTCTGCTAAAGAGCTATTGATGGACTAGATTCACTTTGTAATCCTGTTGGCTGTTGTCCTCAAAGATCATGTTATCATATGCTGCCACTTTGTCACTGTCCATCCCTCCTTGATTGCCTGAAATTTTTCCAAAACTAATCAAGAGTTTTGTTTTTGTACATACCTCTTTTACTCTCAAAAGAAAAAAGAGATGCTAGACATTTTATGTTAAAAAACTCTAGACATATTTATGCTAGTTTCTCATACATTGAATCTGTATGTGCAGCGGCTTCACATGGAGGTGAGCTTGATACAGTTGACCTCTTTGTAGTTTATGTTTTCCTTTTGGTAGTTACAGATTTTCCCTAATTTAAGATCTAGATTTGCACATGCATACACCACATTAATGCCTTAAGAGGGTTCTCACTACCATTAACTCCCCAAATAGAGTATAGAAGATTCAATTGAAAGAAGTCAGTGGATTGCAATAAAGATTGGATGCTACGTCATTTTACTGTAACTTTGTCACTTGGACCTGCACTGTGGAGTTGTGTTCATTTTTCCTTGATCGTAAAAGCCATTACTATTACCACATTTATTAATTTGGTTTTAAGCTTTTATCTTAAGATATGGGCCTAGTGTGGACTTGTGCCTTATTTATATCAGACGCATCTCATTTCGTCTCAAGCAGTGGGTTTTGATAAGTTTAGCATTCCTTGATCGTAAACCATTACTATCAACCTATAAGTTTATTTGATATTTGTACTAGAATGGGTAACCTTCTAGTAAGTTCTATGTTGTACCCGTTTTTTAATCTTTTTATCTTTTTTATCTTTTTCTTTTTTTTTAAATTTCTTTTTACTGGATGAGATGAAAATGTAATAGCACTAGCAGGAAGGTGATTTTTGAAGTAATTTGAGTAGGGAGTTTGCAACAAACCTGCCAAAATCGACCCAATCTAACTCAATCCGTTGGGTTTGGTCGGTTTTTAGAGGTTGGTGGGTTGGGTTGGGTTGGGCAGTGATTTTTTTTTTTTTTTACAATGAGTCGGGTTGGGTTCAGGTCAAAAAATTCACAAATCCTCCTAACCCACCTATATTTAATATATATTTAAATTTAAAAAAAAATATTATACATTTTTGTTATTTATTTTTTTGCCCCCTGTTCCTAAATAAAATCCAAATCCTAAGTTCTCCTAATATAGTTTGTGTTAATTTGGTGTTATGCTCATGATTATTTGATTATAAATTTGCTATTATCCATGGTGGTGTTGTTCTAATGTTTAATTTAATAATAATAATAGTAATTAAAAAAAAAAAAGTTGTCCAATCATGAGTCCAACCCGATTTATGTGAATTGGGTTCAATCTTTATGCTAGATTGGGTTAGATTGAATTTTTTTTAATCCACATATTGAATTTTGATAAATAAACCGCTTAACCGCCCAGCTGAATCATTCACACTCCTAATTGGATGCTCTGAACATGTGCGTTGGGTATTCAAAAAGTGTGTGGATTATCTTAGAATTTTCACGACCATGGTTGAATATATTTTTTCAAGACTTTGGGCCACAAGAAGAAAAGCAATATTTTGTTGATACGTGGGATGAGTTTTCCCTGATAAACTTTTGGATGCTGGTATTAAGTTCTGTCCTTTTTTAATGTTATTTCACATAGTCCAAGTGGATGAAGATTGTAGCTGTTTGAGGCAGCACTATATATATTTATATTTATTTAAAAATGGAGAGTAAAGATCAAACGTGGAAGCTATGTGTTTCGTAAGTACTTAAATTGTGCTTTCAGCACAGAATATTCGGGTACATATGTTTATTAGCTGTGAATATTCGATATAAGGGGCCATCATTATCCATACTCACTGCCTCACTGCATGAAACGAAAGAAAATAGACAATCAGACATGAACAGAGATCTTATTTGTTTGAGAAGAAAAATATTAAAGCTGAAACAATTGCGACTTGCGATCATTTGAATCATCTTTCCAAAGTGTTCTCAGTTCGGGTACAATTGGGTTTGGGCCATTTTGCTCCTATCTTTCACCAAAAAAAGTAACGTCCATTAATTTGGACTGATCATTCGGATGCCAAAACCAACCAAATAGTCTCATACTTGTTCCGGTTACAATGAGTGACAGGAATTTGATGTATATGTTAAAAGGGATAGGAAGTGCCAATTGAATTACAAAATCTTTGCCAATGTCTAAAATTTTAGTACTGTTTTAGGTAAAAATAAATAAATTAATAGTAAAATCTACTATGATCTACATTTGATACTAACTTGATAAAAATCTAGAGATAAAGAAAAATTATAGTTCCATTATTTTAGAGGAGACGAGAAAGGTGAAGAACAAAGTCCTTACCATTATGGATTTAGGTTCTCATGGACTAAACCATGCTCTAAACAAGAAAAATAAAATTAGAAAAAGGCCGGTAACATTAAGAATATAACTTTATTATGATATTTTTCATAAGACAACTTATAATTGAAGTAATATTATTTTTATATATTCAAGAGTCTCATAAATTTGTGGCATTGCTCAATCTTCTTTATGAAAAGAATCATAGTTTGAATCCACCTCCCCATTTATTTTAACAACTGAATTATAAAAAACATTATTTTTATATGAACTTACCACTAAATACAATGTAATGGCATAATATATCATGAAAAAAAATTCTGCAAACTATTGTGTAACTTAATTAATTTATTGAATAACAATTGAGAAGATATTCTAATATTTTAATCCACCAAAAAAAAGAAAAGAAAAAGAAAACACCTTTGTTAGGCAAGTCATGGCTGACCTTGCATGAGATTACCAGCTAAGGTAAGCATCAACAAAGCAACCAACTACTTTTCACGATAAAAGATGTCTACTTTGTTTTTATTTATTTCCACTTTCTATTTTACGGCAGGACACATGTCCTTGCTGCGGATGCCAAACATCAAAACAAAGACAAAGTTTCTTTTTTGTGTCACGTGTTTATGATTTGAATGATAGCTCTTTCTTCCCTATTATTTACTTACTTTAAAAATAAAAATAAAAGAAGTGTGGGGCGAATTACTAAAAATTTCAAAAAAGTAAAAAAGAATGTGATTTGACATTTGAGAACCTAGTTTCCTTTATTCTTGCGTATAATAAGCAAAAACAAAGATTCTTTTTTGGTGTATGGTGTTTATGATTGGAATCATACCTCATTCTTCTCAATTATTTACTTACTTTAAAATAAAATTTAAAAAAAATGTAAAAATATCCAACTCTCTCATAAAGGTGATTTGAGAACCAAGTTTACTTTATTATATTGTATAATAAGCAGTTATTGTGGAATGTTGATGAAATCACATCCCAATTGTTGTGACAACTGACATGCAGTAAGTGTCCTTTCCTCCTCCTCTTAGAAAATTGGAATGAGATCTAAATATTTACGTATGATGCAATAACATTGGATGGTTGAAATTGAGAGTTGAAAAAAGCAATTTTCAATTTCAACCATTAAATAAAAAAAATTAAAGAAATTTGAAAAAACTTTAAAAATTAAAAATATGGGAGTGGTAAAAATTAACGTGAGAGGAAGTTGGAGTAATTGCTTCATATCAAAATTTTAGAAAACCTAACATTGCATATATTAAAGGGAGAACTAAAACCTTTTATCAAATGTTATAATACAATTATCATTAGCCTATATCACTTGTTTGGAATTGTTACCAATAAATAAATAAATAAAAATAAAAATTGGATGAAATTGAAGATGGTGAAGACAGGAAAACTCGATCTTTCTTATAGAATCTTGTTTTTAGAAACAAACACATAACATGGAGGAAAATTTTGGTTTTAACACAAAGTCACACTACAAAAATTTTATTTAGATACAATGTGATAAGCCAAAAACGTATTGACCCCTTATGATGAATTAACTAATTAATTAGCTAAGTTTATTAATTAATTAGATTAACATGCAAAGTGCGTGGCAGCACAAACAAATCACTAAATAACTAAAGTATGCAGTAGAAATTAGATTGACACAGTGATTTATTTATGAATAGGGAAAACATACACAGCAAAAATTCCACGGGGTGATTTTAAGGTCACCAATCTCGAGAATTCACTATTATCACAACAAGCGATTACAAGTAAAGGAATCTTAGTATCTTCTACCAACCTACAGTTAAACCCTTACCCCAATACCCAATTGGACTTATTCTGTAGTGACAATCTCTCATTTTCATTGCACGGCTACCAGTACGTGACTAACCAATTGCGCGGATTTCAGTACGCGACTTCAATCACCAACTAGAGAAAGTTATTGGCTGCAAAGTTCTTCAGTTCATCACACAATGAACATCAAGAAGCTTTTTGGTCACAAAACCCTACGGTGTACAAACACAACAGCTTCTTCACAAGAAAGATGAACTAAGGCAAATTCTATCTCTAGTCACAATTTGCATAAACAAACTTTACTCAACACTTGTGCAACTTGTGACGGCCCTTAAAATAATCCTTTTATATATCTAGGGTTATGAGAAAAGAAAGCCCAAACATATAATCATGGATTGGATGAAAAATAGTCCTGAAAAACTAAACTTCAAAAACCTCGATAGATACCCTATCTATCGAGCTGCTGTCGAGCCACATGATTCAAACAGCATGGCTTTAACACTTGAACTTAAAATAAGATTTCTTGAAGCATTAAACACATTATAGATCTATCCAATTACAAGTAAAGTGCGTTTTATCAAAGAATTAGTCAATTATATAAAATAGTGACATATGCTCGTAATGTGTGAAATACATATGTCCTAACACAATGAAATTTCAACCTATAACGTCAATTTTATGATGATTTCTCTTTAACATCAATTAAAGATACCAATCAGTTTTTGGTATAAGCGAGGTTCGAATTCCATATCTCTTATTCTACAATAAGAGATTTTACCAATTAAGCTAACTAAAACTCACTTCTTATATATAGCATTTAATGCATAATTTGTTCATATGTAACATTATATAAAGGGGTGTTCACCAAACCGCATAAACTGCACAAACCGCAAAAACTGCACCAAAACTGCTCACAAAATGGCATAACCACACCGCACTGCAAGTAATAGTGCACTACACCGCACCACACCGCATGGTGTAGTGCGCTTTGCGGTTTTATAATAAGAAAACCGCACAAACCGCACTGCACCACACCCTCTCTATATATTAATTAATTTATTTATTTTTAATATTAAATATATTATTAATAGTTTAATAACCCTAGTTTTCAAAAAAAAAAAAAGTTTAATAATCTTAGTAAGTGTTGACTATAAAAGCTAACCCAAAATAAAGAAAAACTAACTCAATAATTTAAAACTTGGCCCAAAAAAAGTGAAAAATTAGTTTTAGGTTGAGTAGGAAACCGACTTCAAACTGCGTCTTATACATAGTATCACATATGTAACCGCAAAAATGAGACGCGGTGCAATTATGGTTTTGGCTAGATTCTAAACTGCATCGCACCGCATATGTGACCGCAAAAATAAAGTGCGGTACAGTTATGGTTTTAGTTAAACCGCACCGCAAAGTATGGTGCTAAAAATAGTCCAAAACTGCACTGTACCACACCACGAACACTCCTAATTACATTTATGATATATCTCCCTACATACATTATAAATTTTTTATAATAGCTTAGCAATGGCATGCCAAAACTTCAAATGAAATGAAGTATGTTACTTTCACTTTTCAAAGCAAAAGAAGTCCTACAACAAAAGAAGTTACTTGTGGTAGAAGAATAAGCATTGCATCAAAAGTAAAGGCAACAAGATATTTTACTAGTTGAGCTAACTATAACTCACTTCTTATAGCATTTAATACATAATTTGTTCGTATGTAACATTATATATATGATATATCTCCAAGCATACATTATAAATTTTTTATAATAGCTTTGTCATGGCATGTCAAAACTTCAAATGAAATGAAGTACGTTCCTTTCAAAGCAAAAGAAATCAAAAGAAGTCCTACATACTTGTGGTAGAAGAATAGTTACGGTATTAAAAGCAAAGGCAAGTCGTTCAAATAAGGTAGAAAGGGTAATGTCATGCGTGTATTTCACACTCTTTTTTAGAAAGAGAACTAAAGTTCCAATCTTCTCACCTTCATATTATCCAGTATTACCAAAATTTGGAAATTTCTATCTACACAGAATTTAAATGTGTAATTATCACTCCAAATTTGGACTAAAATTTTTGATTGAAAAACTGCAATTTCCTCTTATAAGGCCACCAAACAAAGGAGTATAATACAATTGCCATTAGCTTAGATCACTTGATTGGAATTGATACTCATAAAAAACTAGATGAAATTGAGGATGGTGAAGTCAAGAAAACTTGATCTTTCTTATGCCATTTTGTTTCTTGTTTTTAGAAATAAACACACATACACAAGAGAGAGAGAGAGAGAGAGAGAGAGTTTTAACACAAAGTTGCACTATAAACATTTTTTTTTTTATATAGATATAATAAAATTTCAATCTATGATATCCGCTTTATGATAATTGCTCTTTAACATTTTGCCTAAACACCAATTAATTTTTTATATAAGTGAGGTTCAAGCTCTAGGTTTCTTATTCAACAATAAATTTTTTTTACTAATTTAACTAATTAAAACCCACTTCTTATGACATTTAGGGTATATTTGGTTGAGACAATTTTGTGCAAAATGGAAAAAGGAGAGTGGAAAATAGGTGGGACCCGTTTAGTTGGGAAGGAAGAGGGAGAGAAAAATAGTGGGACTTGGCTATTTTTTCTCTGGCCCTACCAAAATTCAATCCTCCCAAAAGAAAGGGAAAGTAAGGGAGAAGAGAGGGGCTGATGGTGTTTACCATTCTGCTCACTGTTCTCACGTTATTCCTCTTCTTTCCTTTTTATTTATTTATTTTTCTTCTTCAACTTTTACGTTAATGTTTGGTCATCCACTGACAACTTTTTTTTTTTTTTTAATTCTTTTAAATATTCCATTATCTAAACATCTTGGTTTTTTTCGTTTGTATTTTTACAACTAACCTAGTTTCTTTTTTCATAATAATAAATAATTTAGTTAGTCATATTATTTTTTAATATTTGCTTTAAACTAATTTTACCCAATAGCTTTTTATATACTATGTAGTAAGGTTATGATAGTAAATTTGTACAAACGACATATTTCATCCCTCCAAGCAAACACGCATGATAGAAAACTAAATTTTTTTTATCCTCTCACTTTTTTATCTCCCTAACCAAACAGACCCTTAATGCATAATTTTTTTTTTTTTTTTTATGTAACATTATATTTATGATATATCTCCATGCATACCAAATAAATATTTTATAATAGTTTTACCATGGCATGCCAATTGCAAAACTTCAAATGAAATGAAATAGGTTCCTTTCAAAAACAAATGTTCCTTTCACTTTTCAAAGCAAAAGAAATTAAAAGAAGTCCCCCCGGCCCCATAGCCATTTTTCTCCCATCAAAAAAGAAAGTAAAGGAAGTCCTGCAGCAAAACAGCTTAGTTGTGCTAGAAGAGTAGGCACACGTGTATTAAAAGCAAAGGCAAGTCGTTCATGTGAGGTAGATAGGGTAATGTTATGCGTGTATTTTACGCTTTTCTTTATAAAGAGAACTAAAGCTCAAATTTTCTTTCCTTCGTATCTTTATCTGGTGCTACCAAAATTTGAAAATTTCCATCTACTCAAAATTTAAACGTGGAATTTTCACTCTGAATTTGGACTAAAATTCCATTGAAAACTTGCAATTTCCCCTTATAAGGCCACCAAACAAATTATACAAGGGATTAGTGAATTTACAAAAGAATTAGTAAATTATTTCTTCAAATTATGGCTTTTCCATGAATCAGTTTATGTTTTGAATTAAGGGACTTTGGGGTTTTTTTTTTTTTTTTTTTTTAATTTTAATAAATTGATTAATTTTGGGTGTAAGAAAGTTATGAAGATTGGGAGATTTCTCCTACAAGTTCGTGTGACCTGATTGCATGTTTGATTTATCCCAACAGTTCTAAACATTGTGTGAGTGTAAATTACTAAATGTGTAATGTTAATAGTGTTGATTAAGACTAAGACAAATTGGGTAATTACTACATGATAGAAATTTGGTGTAAATTCCGAAGTCTAAACTATGTGACAGCCTTACATCACGAGTCATTCATTGACATGGGCTATGGTCCACTTCGAGGGAAAAATAACAAAAACCGCAGGGTATATCCTACAACATTCGGGATTGGTTATTGGTCACGTCAAATTATGGCTAATGCTTCCACATTTTAGTGCTCTTGTCGTTTTCGCAGATAAATGATCAAACTTTATATAATTTTCTATTTATTGTGGTTGCTTAGACAACCTAGTATGAAGTATAAACTAAAAGTTCTGGCGTTTTATTATAATTTTTTTTTCAATTATATTAAATAATTAGCTCACTGTCTTAACTGTTGAGCATAAACCTGACTGTAAACATTTCTAAATTTAGTAATTGGACCTCGCTTAACCCAATTTTGTTCAGTGGCAAATTGGCAATTGGACTGGCAGGGCCTAAAATAGATAGCAAGAGTGATTATACTCCAATAGACATTACAAAGCATCAAACATTTTGCATCTTTGACACTGCTTCATAATAAAATAGGATATAATATTACTAGTGTGGGTGCATTTTTTGCTTCAAGGTCAAAGGTTAGACCGGTTGGAGTAAGAGTACCACACTGCTTCATAATAAAATAGGATATAATATTACTAGTGTAGGTGCATTTTTTGCTTCAAGGTCAAAGGTTAGACCGGTTGGAGTAAGAGTACCACTAGTGGTACTCTTACTCCTAGTTGTACTCTTACTCTATTGGCTCATCCCTTATAAGGTAAAAAGATGGAGGAAACCTTTCCAATGTAAGACAAGCAAAAATGCCTAAGGCTCCAACCGATCTAACCCTTGGCCTTGAAGCAAAAAATGCACCCACAACTAGTAGTGTTTATTATATAATTTATTATACATCTTTATATATTAAGAGGATTCAGAAAGTTAATTATGACTTTATAATTGAGTCTTTTTTTTTTTCTTTTTTTTTAGTTTTACTGGTAATTTTTGTTGTTAAGCTTTCTTTCTTTTTTTTTTTTTTGGGACTTTTATATTTTGTTTTAAATTTTAGATTTATAACTTTTTTTTATGGTCACTAAAATGAGAAAAATATTAGAGCTACAAGTTTTTTATGGGGATATTTGGAGACTAGCATAGTGAGAGAATAGAATATCATTAGTTAGCAAGGTTTTGAAACCATTTAGGAAACTAGCATCTCGAGTCTTTGAAACTCGAGATCGGTGAAGAAATCGAGCCTCAAAGACTTGAGATCGATTGCTGACATGGAGATATTTTTGCCACATGGAACTCAAGTCTTAAAGACTCGAGTTTCATAAGAAGAAGAATATGAAGAAGAAAGAAGATCTAAAATTGAAGTAGAAAAGAAGACGAAGTGACCCACAGAGGAAGAAGAAGAACAGTCCCCATGAGAATAGAAAGAACATGGAAAAGAAAGAAACCCATGGAAGAACACGAAGAACCCAAGCACAAAAAAGAAAGGAACCTACAGAAGAAGAAGCAAGAAAAAACAGAGAAGAAGAACGAACGAGGTGAAGAAAAAGAAAAATAAGAAGAAGAACGGAAATCGAGTTTTAAATACTCAATTTTCACATGGATTTTTTTTCACATCAATTTGCCTTTGCATGCAACTTGAGTCTTAAAAACTCAAGTTTCATATTTGAACTCGAGTTTTAGAAACTTGAGATGCTAGTTTACTATACAATTTGTAAATATGACAACTAACTAAAATATTTCAAAAATAATGTTAAATGAAAAAAAAATTCAGTTTTTTATAAATTACTGATATAATAAGTGGTTACTAAAAAGTTAAAAAAAAAATGTGAGTAGAATACTCACATACAAACCAATAATAATTTGCTACCAAAATAATTTATAAAAATGTTATTAAAAAATTTGTAAATATAGAATTACTTTTAAAAGAATCAATAATATTGTTAATATTAAACAAAAGACTAAACAAAGAAGTTTTTTTTTTTTTTTTTTTTTTACTTATCTCTATGTATTACAACACTTTACAAGCACTACTGTTATTACACTAGTGTTATTACACTAGTGCACACACGGCACTTTTACATTCACACGCACACTCTATCCTTAAATACACTAGCACACACCTAACACCTTAAACGGTCACACCTTACCTCTACACACCTAGCTACTAACCCTTCGACTTTATTTTCTTCACTTCACCTCACAGACTTCACTTCACTTGGTGCTTTGTGACACACACAAAAGCTGAGCACCATTTCAACATATTTATACATGCTTAAAGTCGGTTAACTCACCGACTTTGAATTCTCTGGCACATTCTTTAATTGTCTTTGATTCATGGTAAAAATATCTCTTTCACCAACTTTCTAAGTAAGTACAAACTTTGTGGCTGAGCTTAAACTATGCAGGGAAGCTCTAGAGAATTCATGAGAGAAACAAATTGAGTGAAACTCTAAAAATTTTGAAAGAAAAGAGCTAGTGTCGATTTCTAATAAAAGGAAAACAAAATGTAATTTTATAAAATAAAATTGTTAAAACTAGTACACCTGTATATATATATATATATATAATAACGTATTAACTGGAAGGTGATTTTTGAAGTATTGTGACTTTGTGAGTGAAATGCTTAAAGCATATTTGCAAAAATGCACATTTATGATACTTTGAACATGTGCTTTGGGTATTCAAAAAGTGTGTGGATTATCTTAGAATTTCACGACAATGGTTGAATATATATTTTCAAGACTTTTTGCCACAACAAGAAAATCAATAATTTGTTGATACGTGGGTTGAGTTTTCCCTGATAAACTTTTGGATGTTAGTATTAAAGTTCTGTTCTTTTTTTAATGTTATTTCAGAGTCCAGATTGTAGGTGTCTGAGGCAGCACTATATTTATTTAAAATGGGGATTTAGATCAAACGTGGAAGCTATCTGTTTCGTAACTAACTTAAATTGTGCTTTCAGCACAGAATATTCGGTACACGTTTATTAGCTGTGAATATTCGATATAAGACGCCATCATTATCCGTACTCACTGCCTCACCGCATGAAACGAAAGAGCATAGACAATTAGGCATGAACAAATCTTTTTTGTCTGAGAAAGAAAAATATTAAAGCTGAAACAATTGCAACTTGCTATCATTTTTTATTTATTAAAAGAGTTGTGTCCACTTTTAATAATTATATATTTTTTTTTAGTTAGATCAAAACATCGATTGATTTTTGATACATACAGAAATTGAATATGATTTTTTATTTGATTATTAGAAACTTTATCAGTTGAATTAAATAGAACCCATAACTTGCAATCATTTGAAACATCTTTTCTTAAAGTATGTTTAGTTAGAATGATTTTAAGAAGGACGGAAAAAAAATGAAAAATAGGAGAGAAAAGATAATTTTTGGTTGTTTGGCAGAAAGGAAAAAGGGAGTGAATTTTGGTAGAACTCGGTGTTTTCTCCTCAGCTCACAAAAATCAATCCTCCCAAGTCTGAGAGAAAATGAGGAAGAAGAAATATGGAAGTGTAAAATGACATAGTATCCCATTTGTAATTAATGCTATGTGGTGCTTGTTCGTCTTAATATTTTATTCTCATTGTTTGTCCTTATTAGTTGTTGCTGCCGCTTGCTAGAATGTACACTGTTACTTTTTTATTAAATAAAAAAATTCCGGCTAAACTTTTTTTTTTTTTTCCCTTTTTTGGTTCTTTTTAGTTGCTAATTGTTTTTAAAAGAATGCTGAAAATACTTTTCTGCTTAGTTTTATCCGCGTGTGTGTGTATATATATATATATATATATATTTTTTTTTTTTTAAATTGATAACATTTTTTTCTTATATAATAATAATGAAAAGGAATTATTCATATACTATTAAAAAAATTGTTTAATGTAATAGGGACATAATTGTAGATCTGTACCAATTTCATTTTTCATTCTCTTATTTTTCTTCTTAACCAAATAAATGAATTCTCTCTTTCTCCACTTTTTCATCCTTCCAACCAAATGCAAACGAGAGAAAACTTTTTTTTTTTATATCCTCCAACCAAATGGACCATATAAGCATTCTCAATTCATGTACAATTCTTTCTTTTAAAAAAAAAAAATCATGCACAATTGGGTTTGGGCCATTTTGCTCCTATCTTTCACCAAAAATAGTAATGTCCATTAGTTTGGACTGATCATTTTGGATGCCAAAACCATTGGATGCCAAAACCAACCAAATAGTCTCGTACTTGTTCTAGTTACAATGAGTGACAAGGATTTTGAAATTTGAATATGTATCTTTTATAGCAATAGAAAGTACCAATTGAGATACAAAATCATTGCCAACATCTAATATATTAGTACTTTTTAGATACAAATAAATCAATTAATAGTAAAATCTACTACGATAAGTTAATGGTCTTCATTTGATACTGACATGACAAAAATTATAGCTCCATTATTTTAGAGGAGACGAGAGAGGTTAAGAACAAAATCCTTACCATCATTGATCAAGGTTCTCATGGACTAAACCGTGCTCTAGAGAAGCAATCAATGAGATTCCTCGAAACAAGCACAATTCAGAACCAAACTCCAAACAAGAAAAATAAAATTAGAAAAAGGGTAGTGTTAATAATATAACTTTGTTATTATATTTTTTCATAAAATAACTTGTAATTGAAGTAACATTATTTTTACATATTCAAGAGTCTCGTAACTTTGTGACATTGTCTGATCTTCTTTATGAGAAAAATCATGGTTTGATCCCTCGCCCCATTAATTTTAACAATTGAATTAAAAAATATATATATATATATATATTTTTTTTTTACATAAACCTACCACTAATATCACAATATAATATATCATGTAAAAAAAAAACTTCTGAAAGCTATAGTGTAACTTAATTTATTAAATAACAATTAAGAAGATATTCTAATATTTTAATCGCCCCACCACCACCACCCCCCCACCCCAAAAAAAAAAAAAAAAAAAAAAAAAACTCTTAGTTACGCGAGTCATGGTTGACCTTGTATGAGATTACCAACTAAGCAAAGCATCAGATTCTCAAAAAAAAAAAAAAAAAAAAAACTAACTAAAGCGATGCATCAGCAAAGCAACCGACTACTATTCACGATAAAAGATATGCCTATTTTGTTTTTGTTTTTGTTTTTGTTTTTGTTTTTACTTTCCACTTTTTATTTTACGACAGGACACATGGTCTTGCTGCCGATGCCAAATATCAAAGCAAAAACAAATTTTTTTTTTTTTTTTTTTGGTCACGTCACTCCCGTGTTTATAATTTTGAATCATACCTCTTTCTTTTCTATTATCTATAATAAAAAAAATAAAAAAAAGGAGAAAAAATTGAGGACAAATTATTAAAAATTTCAAAAAAAGTAAAAAGATCCAGCTCTCTTGTAAGAATAATGCTAAAGATATAAATTGTTTTACAAACTACTGATATAGTGAGTGATTATTAGTAAATAAAAAAATGATATTAACAGTGAGCCTAAATAAAAGTCAATGAGAAATTGACCATATCAACATTTTGTAAAAATATTATAAAATAATTTATGACTATAACATTACTCCTCTCGTAAAGTGATTCGAGAACCTTGTTTCCTTTATTATTGTGTATAATAAGCAAAAACAAAGTTTCTTTTTTTGTGTCTCATGTTTATGATTCAAATCATATCTCTTTATTTCTTATAATCAATTTAATTAAAAAAAAATTAGGGCTAAATATTAAAATTTTAAAAAAAGTAAAAAGTTACACCTCTCTCATAAAGATGATTCTAGAACCTAGTTTCCTTTGTTATCGTGTATGATAAGAGGTTATTGTGGAATGTTGATGGAATCATATCCCAATTGTTGTGACAAACAGTACATGTCCTTTCCTCTCCCTCTTAGAAAACCTAACATTGCAGAATATTAAAGCGAGAAATAAAACCTTTCATCAAATGTTATAATACAATTACCATTAGCCTATATCACTTGCTTGGAATTGATACCAATAAAAAAAACTGGATGAAATTGAAGATGGTGAAGACAGGAAAACTCAACCTTTCTTATGAAATTTTGTTTGACGAAAATGTACTTTTAGTCCTTACATTTTGGTTTTTTTTTTTTTTTTTTTCATTTTAGTCCCTACATTTTAATTTTACTACTTTTAGTTCCTAAATCAATGAACTTGTTCCATTTTGGTCCTTTTTGTTAGCCTACCAACGGAAATTGCTTAGGTGGCAAACTGATGTTGACGTGGCCAATTAAAAAATAATAAAAAATTTTAATTAGCATTTAAAAAAATGCCACGTCAACTTCTAAATATAAAAAAATTTATTAATCAATTTTAGAGAAATTAAAAAACAAAAAACAAAATTAAAAACAATAAAATACATCAATTCGGATTTAATTTATTTTTGAACAAGTCTACACAAGAACATAATCACATATTTAAACATCAACACGAGAACATAAAGTACAAACCAGAACCAAACACAAAAAATATAAACTCAAATTTAAACATTAACACAAGATCACAAACACAAAGAACACAATAACAAACATAAACCAATTAAAAAGAGTAATTAAAATTCTAAAACAACAAAAACTTTGACAAAAACCCATTACCAAAAACGCAAAACAAAAAAAAAACCCACAACCCCAATTCCCTCGTACCTGAGCAGAAATCTCCTCAGCCGCAAACTGCTTCCCAATCGCCGGACAATCCAACTTCACATTTCCATTCTCATCTCTCACAACTCTATACGAAACCTGCTTGCTCTCCTCATCCACCTCCGTCATCTTCCTTCCAATAAACCTCTTCACCGAAAATAACATGTTCTCTGGGTTCACAACGACCTATCGTTTTGCAATCTGACCCACCAACATATCACCATTTTTTGCATATGCCACCATAGACGGCGTCGTTCTTTGCCCCTAGGCGATTGTCACTATCGTCAGCTTCCCACCTTCCATCGCTGCCACCACCGAATTCGTCGTCCCCAAATTGGTGACAATGGTGGTGACTAGTGGTCTGATCTGTTCATGTGGGTTTCAAATTACATGAGTAATTAATTGGTTGGTCAGATCGATGATCATTGGTTGGGTTTGTTGTTGGTTTGGGTTTCGGATTGCAAGGTATTTTCTAGGTTTCGATGCGGCGATTAACCAAAATCGCTGAGCATAACAATGTCAGGCTGGGTTTTGGGTTGCTACTGTGTTTATTTTAAATTTCTAGATTTTTTTTTTTCATGTGGATTTTATTATTTTTTTTGGATTTATGGGTTTGATTTGTTGGAGGATTAGGTGGAGGAAATGGATTTTGAATGAATTTTTGCATGTTTATTTGCTGAGAAAATGTAATAAAAGAAAAGAAAATATTGATTATTTTAATTTTCTAGGCAACCTTCATGTTCTTTCCCGAAGAAAACGAAGAACATGTTACTTTTTTCTTCTGAAAATAATGAAAAGAAAAAAAAAGAAAAAAAAATTTAATTACTCTTTTTAATTGGTTTATGTTTGTTATTGTGTTGTTTGTGTTTGTGATCTTGTGTTAATGTTTAAATTTGAGTTTGTGTTTTTTGTGTTTGGTTCTGGGTTTATGCTTTATGTTCTTGTGTTGATGTTTAAATCTGTGATTGTGTTCTTCTTTAAAAATGAATTAGATCTGAATTGATGTATTTTATTATTTTTAATTTTGTTTTTCTTTTTTAATTTCGTTAAAATTGATTAATAATTTTTTTTAATATTTAGAAGCTGACATGGCTTTTTTTTAAATGCTAATTAATTTTTTTTTTTAATTTTTTAATTGGCCACATCAGCATCAGTTTGCCATCTAAGCAATTTCCGTTAGTGGGCTAACGGAAATGACCAAAATGGAACGTGTTAATTGATTTAGGAACTAAAAGTAGTAAAATTAAAATGTAAGGGCTAAAATGGAAAAAAAGTCAAAATGTAAAGACTAAAAGTGCATTTATGCCATTTTGTTTTTAAAAACAAACACATACAAGAGAGAGAAAATTTGGTTTTAACACAACACTACAAACGTTTTTTCTAGATACAATAAAATTTCAACCTATAACGTCAATTTTATGATGATTGCTCTTTAATATCAAGCTAAGACACCAATTTAGTTTTTGATATAAGCGGAGTTCAAACTCCAGATCTCTTATTTGACAACAAGAAGATTTATTAATTGAACTAACTAAAACTCACTTCTTATGGCATTTAATGCATAATTTATTTGTATGTAACATTAAATATATGATATATCTCCATGCATACATGATAATTTTTTTATGATAGCTTTACCATGGCATGCCAAAACTTCAAATGAAATGAAGTAGGCTCCTTTCACTTTTCAATGCAAAAGAAGTCCTACAACAAAAGAAGTGGCCTATAGCAAAAGAAGTTAATTGTGGTGGAAGAATAAGTTCTGTATTAAAAGCAAATGCAAGTAGTTCATATGAGGTAGAAAGGGAAATGTTATGCGTGTATTTCACGCTCTTCTTTATAAAGAGAACTAAAATTCAAATCTTCTCACCTTCATATATTTATCCAATGTTACCAAAATTTGTAAAATTCTATCTACACAGAATTTAAATGTGGAATTTTCACTCCAAATTTTCAATTTCCTCTTATAAGCCCACCAAACAAAGGAGTATAAATTTATAATACAATTACCATTAGCCTAGATCACTTGCTTGGAATTGATACCCATAAAAATCTAGATGAAATTGAAGATGGTGAAGTTAGGAAAAATCGATCTTTCTTATAGCATTTTATTTTTTATTTTTGGTAAAAAACACAATTGGTTTTTGGTATAGGCAAGGTTCAAACTTTAGATTTTTTATTTGACAATGAGAGATTTTACTAATTGAGCTAATTAGAACCTACTTTTTATGGCATTTAGGGTATATTTGGTTGAGATGATTTTGCAGGGTAAGAAAAAAGATGAGTGAAAAATAGGAGAGAAAATGGATAGAAAAGGTGTTTGATTGAAAAGGGAGGGGGGGAGGGGGAAAGAAAAATGGTAGGACCCAACTATTTTCTGATTGATCCCATCAAAATTCAATCCTCCCAAAATGGAGGAAAAATAAGATAGAGTAAAGGGGTTGATGGTGTTTACCATTCTGCCCCTTCTCCCTTCCCACTATTCTCGATCATGTTGTTTCTTTTCTTTATTTATTTATTCTTCTTCTTTTTTTCTACTTTTACAGTAATATTTGGCCACACATCAACACTTTTTTCTGTTCTTTTAAATATTTCATTATCTAAACATCTTGTTTTCTTTTTTTTTTTTTTTTTTTTTTTTTTTTTTTTTTTTTTTTTCAACTAACCTAGTTTCTTTTTCATAATAATAAATAATTTCGTTAATCACATTATTTTTTAAATATTTTTTTGACTAATTTTACCCAATAACTTTTTATATACTATGTAATAGGGTTATAATAGTAAATTTGTACAAACGATATTTTCCATCCCTCCAACTAAACACACATGATGTAAAACTAAAACTTTTCTATCCTCCCACCATTTTCATCTCCCCAACCAAACAGATCCTTAATGTATAATTTGTTCTTATGTAACATTATATTTATGATATATCTCCATGCATACCAAATTTTTTTATTTTTTATTTTTTATAATAGCTTTACTATGGCATACCAAAACTTCAAAAGAAATGAAGTAGGTTACTTCAAAAACAAATGTTTCCTTCCACTTTTCAAAGCAAAAGAAAGTATAAGAAGTCCTCCCTTGCCCAATTTTCTCCCATCAAAAAGGAAAATAAAAGAGAGTCCTACAACAAAAGAGCTTACTTGTGCTAGAAGAGTAGGCACATGAGTATTAAAAGCAGAGGCAAGTCGTTCATATGAGGTAGATAGGGTAATGTTCTGTGAAATACACGCTTTTCTTTATAAAGAGAACTAAGGTTCAGATTTTTTCTACTCCATATCTTTATCCGATGCTACCAAAATTTGGAAAATTCCATTGAAATTTTGCAATTTCCCCTTATAAGGCCACCAAGCAATTATAAAAGGGATTAGTGAATTTACAAAGGAATTAGTAAATTATTTCTTCAAATTATGGCTTTTCCGTGAATCAGTGTATGTTTTGAATTAAGGGACTTTGGGGTGTTTTTTTTAATTAATTAATTTATTTTGGGTGTAAGAAAGTTATGAAGATTGGAAGATTTCTTCTACAAGTTCGTTTGACCTGATTGCATGTTTGATTTATCCCAATAGTTCTAAACATTGTGTGAGTGTAAATGTGTAATGTTAATAATTTTTTTTTTTTATATATTTTTTATTGAGTAATGTTAATAGTGTTGATTAAGAGTAAGACAAATTGGGTAATTACTACATTATAGAAATTTGGTGTAAGTCTAAACTATGTGACATCCTTAAATCACGAATCATTCATTGGCATGGGCTATGGTCCACATCGAGGAAAAAATAACCAAAAACCGCAGTGTACTTCCCACAACATTGGGGATTTGGTCACGTCGAATTATGGCTAATGCCTCCACTTTTTAGCGCTCTTGTCGTTTTCGCAGATAAATGATCAAACTTTATTAAATTTTCTATTTATTGTGTTTGCTTTGACAAACTTTATTAAAAGTTCTTGCGTTTTATTATAATTTTTTTTTCAATTATATTATATAATTAGCTCACTGTCTCAACTGTTAAGCATTAACCTGATTGTAAACATTTCTAAATTTAGTAATTGGACCTCGCTTAACCCAATTTTGTTCAGTGGCAAATTGGCAATTAAACTGGCAGGGCCCAAAATAGCAAGAGAGATTTTACTCCAATAGACATTACAAAGCATCAAACCGTTTGCATCTTTGACATTGTTTCATAATAAAATAGGATATTATATTACTAGTAGTGTTTATTATACAGTTTATTATACACGAACTGTTTTGCACAGTTTTACATTCATCCAAAAAAAAAAAAAAAAAAAATGAAATCGTGAAGATATAATTTCAGTTGGCCTTAGGAGTGTGTGTAAAGTTATGTTATACAATTCATGTGTAATAAGTTTAACCTTAGTACTTATAGAGAAATGTTAATAGATGCTCTAAGTGCATTGGTTTAGAAAATTTTTAGACAAAATTTAGCTACAAAATTGGTTATAACCTTTAGTCTATAACCTTCCTCAATAAAACTAACATTACTACATATTTTAAAATTTTAGCTGTTAACTTGTATATTTTTTACATTCTTAATACACATATTAAATTTTGTGTCAATCAAATATTATTTATTATATGATCTATAAGCTTATATTTTATGCAATCTTTTAATCTACCAAAATTTGCAATTTAAATAATTTATTGATGATATAACTATTAATATTTATTTTCTAGAAATTTTGCAAGTATGAATGATATAAGAAAAAAACGTAATTTAATAGTAAATTTGTCAAAACTTACTTCCAATAAAAAGATATTGAGTAAATTTATAATTAAAAGTACAACTAATTTTATAGCTAAATTCTGTTTTAAATTTTTTTAAATAATAAAATTTTAATTTTTTTAACAGTTTTTTATATTTCTCATCGTAATACATCATAACTGAGTTAGAAGTTGCATACTTGCATCAGAACATGATCCTTTTCCACTTGCATAGTTGCATATCTTCCATACAATCTTCCCCGTATTCTTCACCGCATGGATTCATTGTCTTCCTATTAAGATAACGTAACTAATTCGATAAATCATAAAAAGAAAAGAAAAAAAATAATGAACGTAACGAATTAGAACACCTACGTTACGTATCATGTAGTTGGAAGCAATAGAATTCGTGAGGGTTACCCCAGTCTTCATAAACGCATACCAGTCTTTTTCATTTCATTCTGGCACGCTTCGATCTACAGCTCAGATTTATTTACTTCCACTCAGATTTTAAGGTTCAAAATGAGTAATAGTAGGCCCACACCCCTTGCTATATCCTTTACAAAATAAAACTGATTGTGACTAACTTCTTGTCTCACAATAGTTAGAGTTATGACATAAAGTCACAAAATGAAAATAGTGTCTAAAAATAGTGTGATCTATATGTTTTGGGCAGAAAATATTGTGGTGGACTAGCAGTTCCTATAGTTTACTTAGGAAAGTATTATTAGTCCTTAATTTTTTTTAAAAAAATAGCCTCTTTAATTTAGAAAGTTTCAGATGAGCGTTATTGGTTTCTAAAAAAAAAAAAACTGCTATTAGTTTAATTTAGAATGTTTCAAATGAACGTTATTGGTTTCAAATTAATTGTGCCTATTTATTAAGATCAACTATGCTCTGACCATAATAGAATTAACAGCTTTGTCACAACTTGTTCACGTGACAAATGTGAGTTGTGAAGTTAATAGATCCATATGGTCATATGGATCTATCATTTTTTTACTCCACTAATAACAATTTGCCACATAATCAAGTTGCAGCAAAAATGGTTGATTTTGTTGTTAACCAATAGGGCTCAAATGAAAATTTATAGACCCAAAAGTGCTTACTAGTAAACTTTGGAAACCAAGGGAGTATTTTGACCGACCCGACTGGATTGTGCATGACACGCGCTAGGCCCTCAAGTAGACAAACAGAGAGTAACATTTGGCGGCATTATTTCACCACCACCACCACTCCAAAATTCCTATTCACTCTGCATATATAAACAGTTAAACACACACCCACACGCTTCCCTTTCAGTTACCTTTCTCATTCTGCATAGCATTGCTCTCTCTCTCTCTCTCTCTCTCTCTCTGTTCGAGTTCAAAACCCTAGCATCCTCTAGGTTTCGTTTTTCCCTTTAGCAAACAGAGCTCCATTTTCTTCGTTACTTTCTTTCTCTGAAGTTTTACAGAGTTGTACTGAGCGAACAATGGGACTTACTACAAACTTTGAAGACTCGACGGACCGGAGTTTGTTGAAGCAAGTCCACGACAACGTTCACGGCAACATCTATCTCGAGCCGGTATAAGCCTCTTCTTCTTCTTCTTCTTGAATCATTGCTTTTGCCTTTGGTTTCTGTGTTTTTGTCTTTGTTTTCCGCTTTGAATTGGTTTATAGCACTGAGAAATATAGAATTAGTTTAGGAATTTTGGATTCGTATCCTTTGGAGCTTTAGTGTAGCGATGGAGTCGATTGAAGTGAAACTAGATGACTTTTTTATTTGTGATTTGTTTTTGTTACTTTTGCTTTCGTGTTTTCTGCTTTAGAGAAATGCATAGTTCTTGTTCTTGTTTGTGCTTTCTGCTTTGACTTTGTTCATAGCCTAGAGAAATGTGTAATTCTTCAATTAGTTTTGCGTAACTAAATTTAAGAGCTAGGAAATTGTGTTTTCAGTAATTTTATGCAATATTTTGCTTCTCAAATCCTCGTATGTGTTTGTGTTTTCTGTTTTAACTTGGCTTATTTGCGGAACACAGATTTACTTATATGAAATATGCATTGATAACTTTTGGAGCTTCAGAATTGCAATTTACTCACTTGAATTGTTCTGATTTGAGTTGATTCAACTAGAATATGATGGTGAAATTACGAAATAGCTCAGGATTTGGAATTTGATTTTCATGAATGAAAATTTTCTATGAGATTTTGAGCAACTATTAGATTAATTATTTGAACATGTAAATTTTTATTTTGAAAATTTGAATATGTAAAGAAAGAAATTAAAGTCAATCTTATTCAGAACAGAGTAAAACTATTGAATGTTCAATAGGTAAAATGAGTGAATAGTTTTTTCCTAATTTGTCTCTGTAATCATGATGATTCTGCTCAACAAAACTATAATCCTTGCACAAAAATACGCTGATTTGAAATATATATTAAACAAAATCATTAGAAATTCAGGTTTTTAAATCATACCAAAGTATATGAGAAGTAAATAAAATAGGTAAGGATGTAGATTTGAGATCATCAACCTAATGGTTTGATGAGGCGTCTTTATTTAGGAAAGTATCTATAATTGGTTTCCTCCCTGAAATTGGATAAAGATTCTGTTTAAGAAATTAAGCACTGGCTATAAAACTTTTTTTGCTTTTTAATATGCATTACATTATGAATAATTCTGTTGTCATTAACCATTCTTAGTATATATGGTCGAGTCACCATTCTCATGTTTTCTTGCAGATCTCTCTGGAGTTCATAGATACTGAGGAGTTTCAGAGGCAAGTTTGTTGAATGTAATGGTTGTTTTTCTTATTTCATGAACTATTCTTTGACGATTTTACTACTTATTGCAGGCTTCGTGAGCTAAAGCAGCTTGGTGAGCCAGCCTTTACTTGAATTTTTTTTTTTTTTTTTTGGGAACAATTAAGATTGACCTTAATTAACTATCAGGAAATTTAGATTTATAAATAATTAAGTGCACATCTACCAAATATTTATTATTTATTTCACTGGCAAAATATAGTAATCTATTTTACCAGGTTCTTGAAGAAATTTAATGTCAAGTATCTATACTATTATTTAAGGTTCTCTTGTTTGGATTCTTCATTTTTTAGTTCAAAAATGCTCCTATACTCCTATGTTTAAGTAGAGATAAAACTAAACTCTAACTTCCACTAAAATATTGCCTAAAAAATAGGACAACTTTCCTGTTAATTTTCAAATTACTTTATTCACTTATAAATTAGATTTTCAAAATAAAAATTATATATAAAAAATAAAAAAACACGAATAGTTTTTCTACAAAATAGGACCACTAAAAAAAAAAAAAAAGCCTCATCGCACATGCTTTGCGCGTGTGATGAGGCTAGTCTTTTTTATTGGAATTTAAATGTTAGTTAAATTTTTTGAATTTTAATTCTTACATTTCTTGTCACTTTCTACAGTTTCTGTTGTGGTTTTCACACAAAAATTAATCAATGAACCAATCTATGCCACTGATTAAAGATTTCTGATGCAGTTATTGTAGCAATTGAAAGAAAAATTTTAAAATATTAATTATTATGATTTTTGTGTCATAATCGTAGGTTTGATTTACTATAATATCATTTTCATGGTTCATATTGTAGTTAAATCAATGTTAAAGGTAATATCCTTTAATGAGGTGTTATGAACCATGAGGGGCACTTCACATTATTGGCTGTTTATCTTATAATAATTTGAAAGTACGTCTCATATTAAATCAGTTTTCATAACTTTATTTCCAAAAATTGAAACGATAAATGAATATTTTAATATTGAGCTCATCTTTGGAATTCGGTATGTATGACAACATATTAATAGCATTTATGCATCTCTACTTTCAGCTGATTTTGCAGGTTCTAGCTTATGCAAACTTCTTAAGTGCTTAGCTTTTTTTCTATTTTCATCATAATTTTTGTTGTGCGGTTTATGTCAAAAACTAAGTCTTATTGACTTCACCCTTAGCATGTTAACTCAAATGCACTCCTCAGGCAAAAAAATTATGTTGAGCGCAATGCATTTTTTATATTATCTTCAAAGGATACTAGTGGGCTTAAACTAGTTACTAATTAAAAATTTCCTTGTATCACAGGTTTGTCGAACATGGTCTACCCAGGGGCAGTTCATTCTCGGTTTGAACATTCACTAGGGGTTTATTGGTTGGCTGGCAAAGCTGTTGATACTATTAAAACTTGTCAAGTGAGAACATGTCCTTATGCTGTAATTTCATTTTGGATGCTATTAATGAGATTATTATCTTTATCCAAACCTTATCCTTGCAGGGCTTAGAGCTTGGAATTGAGCGATCAGATATTAAATTAGTAAAACTTGCTGGTGACTAATTTTTACCTATCATAAGAAATTCTTTGTTTATATAACTTGATTTAACCTATGTATTCTTCTTGTAGTTATTTTTAATAAACCCTATGCATTCTTCTCTTGATTGTCTTTCTAGGACTACTGCATGATGTTGGCCATGGGCCATTCAGCCACATGTTTGAGAAGGAGTTTCTTCCTCGGGTTTTTAATGGCTTCACATGGTGACTTTTACATTCATCCTAAGAAAAAGATCACATCAATTTTGAATAGAGAAGATTGTATTGTTCACCATCTATAACCTTTCTATTGGAATCACCATCTTTAGACTAACATACTAAAGAGACAAAATTTTTTTTTTTTTTTCCTTTTCATAATTTTGGCTTAATCAATTATACATGTTCTGTCATACATGAAATTAATTACAAAAAGGATTTAATTCAAGTCAAGAATTATTCAAGAAGAATAGGTCTGTCCCCTGTGTGCTCATTTCTACTCTCAACAGTTTGAGATGAACTTGATGTCTTTTGAATGTCATATCAGCATAGTTCTACCAAAGATTATAAGTGAAAATGATTTTAGTGCCATAACTTCACATGTCAGTTGTACTTCTAGTTTGCTTATTCAATTTGCTGAAGCACTTTATTAGCATGTCTTTATTAAGGTAAACTGTTAAGGTTGTCATGACATTGTACACACAGTCTTTAAATCTTGAGCTTGTTTAAGGTATTGAATAGTGGATATGCATATGCCAGCACAAAGGAACCAGCCTCAAGTTCTCTTACAGTGCCCTATATCTCATCCATCCTCGTAATTGCTCTTTCAGGCAGATACTAATTTATATTTTTAAAAGAAGTAAAATTGTTTAGATTGAATAAGAATTCTAATAATTCATTGTATAGGTCAAAGATCTATCAGTGAATTAAGATTGTCAAAGAGGCTTGTAGTTTGATTTTCTTTTTATTGTGATTCACGATTGGTTTTGCTACCTGACCTTAAGACAAGTGCCACCTTGTACCCCTTTTGCATTTGTTCACTATTTACACTCTTAAAGGATGAGTTTATGTAAGAATTATAGATAATAGACCTTCTGTGCACTGTCTGTTTAGTAGCATATGCTTTTTACCACTTTTTCAATCTTACTAAATTGTTATCAGATAAGAGTCAAATAATATTTTATTTTCTGTAACAAAGGCTAGTGTAATTTATTACTCCTTAATTTTTATTTTAACTGCAACTGTTAATTACCTTTTCATTCAAGAATTTAATCCTTTTTTTGTGGCTATTACTTGAACATTGTCAGGTCTCATGAGGATATGTCTGTGAAGATGGTAGACCACATTGTTGATGAGCACAATATTGACATTGATCCTGACTCCCTTACGAAAGTGAAGGTTATATGTTATGCATAGATTTGTGTTTCCTTTCTTGTTAACAATCATTATTCCCAGAACATCACTATTACAGCTAGTGAACTCCCATCATGATTCATGAAGCATGAATTTCAATCTTCTGAGTTGTCTTCAACATGTTGGGATATGAAATAGTTGGAGTTGCTACTTTTACCACTGGCTTTGTTTTGGTTGAATTTCTTTCTGCTGAGACTGTGTCATTGCATACTTCCATTTTTCTTACTATCAATGTCTTTTCTTGTTCACATCTTTTAATTACTGAGATTATTTTGACTCCTGAGACTTTAACTTGGTACTTCTATGTACATGAAGAATGGGGGATACAGGTAGATAGTAAAATCTAGCAATTACAGACTTGAAATTGTTGGGGGTTTAATGTATGTATGTCTTCCTGGCAGCAAATGATCGTTGCAAGCTCTGAATATGGTTCAACAGAAGTAAGTTATTATAGCCCAATTTTTTTTTTTTTTTTTTTTGGCATTTTCTTTATCTCATAATACCTTTCAGGACTTATTTTGTTATGCTTGTCCCTTTATATTCAACTTTCATAGCATCTTCTATTGTCATTTCTCCTTCTAACGATTCTCTTGAATGTAGAATATGAAGGAAAAGAAGTTCTTGTATGATATTGTTGCAAATGGTCGAAATGGAATAGATGTTGACAAGTAAGTTGAATTCATTTTTTCTTTTCATAATTTTTCATTTTGGATTCTTTCTGAAATTAAATAATTTATAAATGTCATTCTTCTGCAGGTTTGACTACATAGTTCGGGACTCTCGGGCTTGTGGTCTTGGCTGCAATTTTCATTTTGAGAGGTATGTATTGGTGAACTCTGTTCAAGTTAAATCAAAGTTTGTGACATTTGCAAATGTACAGCTGTTTGAACTTGGCTTACTTTAAATTGTGCACATACTTTAGGTTATTACCCTATTCATTTGTCAAGCAATGGCTTTTAAGAGAACCATGTTTTCAATAAAATTTGCAGGTTGATGGAATCTATGCAAGTTATGGGTGACGAGATATGTTACCGTGCTAAGGATTGTTAGTATTTGTTGAAAATTCTTTCATCACTTTTGGATTAGAGGTTGTTATATTCTTCATGTGGTATTTGATTTCTTTGTCAGATCTGACAATCCACAAGTTATTTGCCACTCGTGCTGATTTGCATCGAACAGTATATACACATGCTAAAGTGAAGGTGCCAAATCCCAACTACATTTGTTAATGTTGAACTGCAAAATAGTAGTTCCAGCATAGATGTCTTTAATCTGTATTTGAACACTTAATGCATTAAATTTGACAGTGATCTTTTGTCAGGCAATAGAACTCATGGTTGTTGATGCCCTGTTAAAAGCAAATGATAGTCTTGACATTGCATCCTCAATTCATCAACCGGCAGAATTTTGGAAGGTTTGAACTTTACACATTATCATGAAACTTCTAGTTCTAGGTTTTAATTTACAGCTCTGACATAGTCTCTCTGAAAGTGCAGTTAGATGACACAATCTTAAAAATCATTGAAATTTCTAATACCCAAGACTGCCAAGAGCTCAAGGAAGCAAGAGACATTATCCAACGCATTCGAAGAAGGGAGCTATATCAGGTATCTTATTACCATTGCAAGATGGGGAAGAGGTAGTAATGTTTGAAATTCATGTCTCAAAATCTTTAACTTCTCCTAGAGTAAATCTTGGATAATATCAACCATAAAGGCAATATAATTTTATCGCCTTGATATGTTTCTCAGTTCTGCAATGAGTTCTCTGTCCCAAAGGACAAGATGGAGCACTTCAAAACGATCACTCCCCAAGATATCATTTGCTCCCAGGTCCAAAAAAGATACATGATTTTACCATGGTCTTTGTTTCTCAAAATTGGACAAACAGTATCCTAAAGTGTAATTTTTTAACCAGAAAACGGGTGGTGTGACGCTAGAAGAAGAAGATATTGTTGTGAGCAATGTTAAGATCGATTTGACACGAGGAAGAAACAACCCTCTTCAAAGGTAAAAACAATGATTATGATGAAGGCAATGTTCATCTTTGCATACTGTTTGATGAATTTTCTACTTCTAATCTAATTTGACAAATAATCTTTTTCCTCATGCATGTTTCTCCTCATCCAGCATCAAATTCTTCAAGGTACTGAGATCAATTCTCTACCAGGATTTTTTTTTATAATGTTTTTGCTTATCATTGATCTCTGTAAGCTTCACTAAGGACTAACAGATGTTATTTTCAATTTTGATGGAATATTTCAACCATATTGCTGCAGGTTAGCATATGTTGAATTCAAACTCAGTGATATAGAGGGTAGTCTTCAACTTTAGCATAAGATTGAATATCCGGAATCAGGACTATTTATGCTTAGAAAATTCTTTACTTAAACCTGAGTACATGGTGAATTTAGTGATGTTGTTTGCAAAATCCTTGATGAATTAGATGACAACCTAAAAACCCTTAATTGAATAAATCGGTTTCATGTTAACTACATGGTCAACTATATTTCCAAGGTAGAAGGCAGTAAACCTCATACAAAAAGTGCTTACATTGCAGGTTAACTAAGAATTATAGCTTATGCTTTAGAAATCAACAGTAATTCTGGTAAATGCCAATGAATCCCAACTGTATTAAAGGCACTGCTTTTAAATTTTAATCCTTCTTGAAACTGAATTGGTTTGACTAATAATTCATGAACAGTTTTTTTTAGAGGACATAATATTACTTGCACATTGTGAGAATTAACTGCTTGACTTTTGTCAGGATTATGACAGTGATGAGGTATTCTCAATCCAAGATGATCGCATCAGCCACTTGCTGCCTGCATTTTACCAAGATATGATAGTGAGGGTGTACTCTAAGAAGCCTGAACTGGTTTGTGGAAAATAAGACATTGATTTTACTAAGTCATTTATATGGTTAGGATATTTCTTTATGACCATGAATTATTTGCAAATGTTACATACAGGTGGAAGCAGTGTCTGAGGCTTTTGAAAACTTTCAGCTGAAGACATATGGAAAGAAAGCACAGGTTCATTCAACTCCTGACTCAAAGAAGCAGCGCCGGAGATAATTGCTTGCTAGAAGATGTGTATGACCTTTATATTTCTCTTAATTGGAATAGGTACATAGTCATTGATAAAGAAACATAGTAATGCCATGAGCAAATCTGCAATGTCCATATATAATGAATAATATGAGCAAATGCGTATATCCAAATATCTCAATTCCAGGTATAAATGTATAAAATGAATCTCACTCAATTTGCTTGGATACCTAAGCCTAAAATTTCCATGTTGCTCTCATATATACCAGCTATTGGGGCTGCACTGTAGTGTGTTGATTGCGATTCTGGTTTGTGTATTCAACAAATGGGATATGCAGAATATAGGGTAAGAAAATAAGCAGGTGCTAATTTAGTGGAACTACTTAAAAACTTGTCTCTAGAAAATATTAAATTAATTGGAATTGTAGACCTTAATTATATTCAAAATTCATAATTCACAATTTCCTAAGATTAGTTGTGGATACTTTAAATGTTTCTAAGTTGGATCCTTTTGATGGAAATAAGAGCTCTTTCCTAAGAAGCATGGACACATACATGACATGGTAGTTGCTGCTCAAGCCCTCTGCATTACGTGGGAGGCTATCATGTTTCCTCCCTCTCACAAGGGGGTGGACCCCACAAGTGATGGACTTTTTCCTGCATAACAATGCCTAGCTTAAGTATAAGCAGAGCTCAAAAACCTTCCACTAAATACTTCCCATCAAGTTCGGGACCAATGAATCCTGTTACCTCACACCTTGACACATTTGAACTTCCTATTTTTTGTTTTTTTAAATTTAAAACTTTATCACCTTACGCTGAAATTCAAAAGTCCTGTTTGGATGCATTGAAAAAAAAAAAGTTAAACTTGAAAATTATTTTTGAAATTAGAAAAAAAAAATTTATTAGCGTTCTTGTTAAAATAAACTTTTGGTGCCTTAAATCAAACCAATCTAATATGGGATATAATTTAACCCGGGGTCATTGTTTTGCTTAATTGGACAGGTAGAAATTATATTTTATTGATATTTAGGTAACGATACTCAATTTTTGCTGAATGGGAGATCGTTTTTGAAGATGAATATCAAACATGCTCTTTGGCTTTTTAAGGGTTTTTTTTTTTTTTTTTTTTTTTTTTTCACTAATGGCTTATTGGTAGGAATGTCAATGTTCGATCCAACTCGCAAACACAACACGAACCTGACACGGGGTTTTGAGGGTTAGGGTTGGGTCTTAGTAGGTTTGGGTCCTAAACAGGTTGACCCGAAAGTAACATGATAAGAAATAGGTCATAAGAGAGTAAGCTCGCCTGACTCGCAATAGACACATTTGACACACTAATTTATTTGTGTAAACGTAAAATGACACATTCAACACAACTTGTTTAACTTGTATAACAAACAAATATTCATTTTATTTTAGATTTGTCAAATACCTTTTATATCCAGCTTATTTTTTAAAATTAAAATGAAAAGTGAGTAATTGAAAAAACTTACAAGTATAATAGAAAATTGAAACTTTTCAAACTTTACATACCCTAATATACTTGGAAATTTAACTATATTATTAATTTTTTTTTTTGAGAAGAACTATATTATTTTGAATGTGGGTTGAAGACTTGAAGAGTTGAAGTGTGTGCACTACTTTTGGGATGTAAAAAATATTTGTTTCTAGATAGATGTTATATTTAATATTAAGGGTTGAAATGGGTTGTGCCACATTCTTGTCAACCCAACGCGACTTGTTTATTAAGCATGTCAAGTGGGTTGGGTTAGGTCAACCTGCCTCATTAACAGGTCGTGTTAGAGTTAAAGGACCATAACACGATTATTAAATGGGTTAGGTTAGGGTTGAGCTATTTAGTTGAATACTTCTATCTCGACACGACACAAACCCAACACACTAACCCGAATTGACACCCCTACTTATTGGTAACTATTTTAGCATTTTGTTTGGAAATGCTCTAGAGAATAATGAACAAATTTGATTATTATGTTATTGCATTTAAGGGAAATCTTTGTAGTGATTTTGATGGCCCAAAACTAATCCTCATTATAACTAAACTAGTATGTAAATTGTAGTGATGCTATTGATGTTAACTTGGATTATTAAACGTTGGCAACCTAAACAACCCTCTATAAAAAGCAAAAAAAATGGTTATTAGTTGACTACATGTAGACCATCTGGTGAGTAAAATTAAGCTTTAACGATCACCCATAAAACAAATTCAATTATCGTCAAACATTTTCAAGCATATTATACTGAACCTTTGTTGTGCTGCATAACCATAGTATTTTTGTTTCAACCAAATTTCAGTACACCAAATCCATAATAGATGATGCACACTATCAAATATTACACAAGCTCATTAGTGAACTTATTGTAACCTTGCACATAGGCCATGTGACAAATTCATTAAGAAAAGCCATAAATTTTAATAACCTAGTCTAAATCTACTAATTTTTAAGATTACCTTTTCAATATTCAGATATCATAAAACACATAAAATAGTTCTTGACAATGTAATAAACCACATTAAATAGTTATAGACAACATCATAAGCCAAATAAGCTAAAATAAAAATTCCAAATAATGTCTTCTTTTTTTTCTGGAACGCCATGAGCTTTCTCTTTGTGTCCTATCCCATGGGACTTTTGGGCATTTGGGATATCTTCTGGATCTACAATGCAACAATTCACATAAATTATATTACTGTTAAAAAATTGGCTAGCCCAATTACAATTATCCATTAGATAATGGAAGGTTAAAATGTCAAAATTAAAGTGGAATACGATTGAAAAGTTTATTATTGGACTCCTTTGGTGCAATTAGAACTTCCCAGTGTGCTGCCTAAACTGCTTATTGTGATTTTTTTTCTTATTCTCATAATTTAATTTTCTAGGGTTAACATCAGAATTTTTTTGTTCTTAAGTTGATAGTTAAAGAACATAGAGATGTTTTATGGTTAGTGTTATTTGGTTTTTTGAATAATGCTGCGCAAACGAATATGTTTGAAAAGAAGAATAAGCACAAATATGCATGAGTGTATATTATTACTTAAAAAATAGATGCATATTAAAATTTCTACCTAATTAGTTATATATTACTAATGGTCACTTTTATATTCCTATCAATGCTTCAAAAATTAATATTATCATTTAAATAGATGGACTCAAGCTGAATGGTAACACTTATTACCTTCAATTATTCCTAAACTATTGGTTTTCGTGGGAATAAGATTTAGTACAACGAAAAAGATATGCAAACCAGTACCTAAGATTTTTTTTTTGGGGGGGTGGGGGTGGGGGGGTGTGGGGGGAATGCTTAAGAAAATATGGCCTAATCCCAATGAAACCAATTCTCCTTCTTTCAGTTTCCATGCTTGGCAAAGTTTCATTTCATTGTCCAATCTCTTTGGGTGGGCGTATGTTTTTGGGCATTAAGACACTGCTGGTTGCTGATGATGTGGCAATTTTGCAACTCTAGATGGTATTTTGATTGTTTGTTAATTTCATAACAAACAACTCAAGCCTTTCAATTGCCTTTTTGACAATATCTAAATTACCCAAGCTCCGCAATCCATCGAAGCATTTCCTATTTCATGTATGGTTCAAGTAATAGTTATTAAAATTTTGACCACAAAGGAAGAATTTGCAAATAAAGTCTTGACATACCTAATTGGCAGATCTGTGAATAAATTTAGACCAAAAAGAGTTCTTTGAGCACCTAGATTAGGGGAGAAAAAAAGTAGCAATAATTGCTGATATAGAATACACTCAAAAGATCAATAAGTACTTCACTGCAAAGACATTGTAGATTATAAGTATAACATCCAAATGATGAGGTGAACAACTTAATAGAAAGCTAGATTTAAAAGTGTAGATGTAATATTCTAATAAATACAGAACCATAATCCTTTGTCAACTGAGAAGGTATGGGAGCCAAAAAAGACAAAGGCAGAAATCATGTAATTTTTCAATTCACAATTATTGAAAACACTTTTATTTATTTATTAAGACTATTATAGAAAACACTATTAGATAGGGCAAATGATGAAAATGAGGCCTAAGACATCACCTGGTAGCCATGTCATCAAATTGTGCCTAGGTTGTTTCACACTTTAATGCAACAACAACAACCTATGAAGGATTATTCAAAAAAAATGTCAGGAATTAAATGCACAAACAACAAAAATTAGAAAATGGAATAAGAGAAAATTGTGATTTTCATAACTATTATAAGCAACTTGAGCACTGTAAGCTTAAGATATACATGACCTTTTTTGTGTGAATAAGGAATGCTATTGGAATTTGCATCTTTTATTTGATTGAGGAAGTTGCCAATAGTGAAGAGACCATTTTCATTTAAGGTTCAAGGGTTACCAGAGCTGGTTATTATGTGTTTCCTATAGTCTGAGTTTTTGCCTATGGAACGGAAATAGATAGTAAAACTGTCTATTAGATAATACTCTGCTTATACTGGCCAGGATTGCATGGTACTTTTTCATGAATTTTTGCATGTCCAAGATGTTGCTTGATTTCACAATAATAAAGAGATGTTGAAAGACTAAATTTTGAAATAGACTGATAAGGACCGTGAGAGTCTTAATTTGTTGATCTTAATCCATGAAGCTAGGCTATCAGAACTCTATCTAATTAGTTAAGCGGATGCAAAAGTCTATAGTGGCAGGGAAACAATAACCACTGATCAGCTAGTAAACATTTTTTTTCCTTCTTTATGCCATTTTTTGGCGTTAGGGTTGTTCTCAAAGTTTATTCAAAATCTTTGAAAAGTTTACCTGTCACTTGAAACCTTACAATTACATTTTGATGCCCCAGAAGAAGAAAAGCCTTTGACTTTACTTATCAAAAAAGAAAAGCTTTTGACTTTGGAGTTTGGACATAAGTAGCATGGGAAATGGTCAAGTGTGGATTAATAGCCAAAGAGTTAGAAGATACTTGAATATATATATATATATATATATATAAGCTATTGGACCTTATTTCCGAAAACGCCATAGGTCAACAGAATTCCTTGGTAACATATCAAACAATTACTTTAGTGCAAAGTGCAAACCCATGTCCAAACATATTAAAACAAATTATTGGCAGAACCTCTATATGTCCATATACATACTACAACTACCATTACCAATATATAATGTAGCAAATAAAATATATACAAACGAAAAGCAGAAATCAGCCAACGGGGGATGGTTTAGTTTGTAAGGCTCGGGTGTTTCGTCTGTAGGTTCAAGTCTGGCGTAGTTTAGCTAACCCCCATTTATTTTTTTCTTTTTCTACCAAAAAAAAAAAAAAAATCAGAAATCAGACATTGCAAAAAGAACTTCAAAAATCCAAAAAAAAAAAAAAAAAAAAAAATCCCCATTTCTCTTCTTTGTTTTCTCGGCAACCAGCCAACCGGATTTCAACCAATAGAAGAAAGCTGAAATATGACCCAAACAAAAGATATAAACACTCAATTTTTCTCATCCTATTTTATTGACAACCAAACAACGTTTAAGCAGAAGAAAACTCCTTGTTTCTCGGCAACTAAACAAAATTTAAACAAATGAAAAAAGAGTAGAATAATACCAAGAAAGAGAGTACCTTCCGTGGTCATAAATCCAACCGTTAAATAAAGAAAATGAAGGCAAGAGAAATAGAGAGAGGGAATGCCTTTAATGGCTGTCATATCTGAGCTAAAATCGGTTTTAGATATCTTAGATGGTGCCTTTCTTTTCTTCATCACTCAACCTCCTTCAAAACCAATAACCCAAATACCTAAATTAATAACATCAACCCAAAATAACAAAAAATAAACCATATTTGATATCATTTTTTGTTGTTTAATAATACCTCTACCGGTAGTGTTTCAGGCGAAATATAACGGTGACGTGAGCCTGGGCTGAAGGTAGATGATGGTCTGACATGGTGGTGGCCTTCAAATCTCTCTCTGCCTTATGGACATTTTCTCTTCCTCATAGTGCCCTTAAAGATGTTGGGTGCAAGTTTAGAACAATATGGCTAGGAGTAGAATTTAGTGTTTATACTTTTGTAGATATGTTACTATAATGCTAGATATGAAAAGAAAACAGAGTGTTGCTGCATAACTTTCATTACAATATTGTTTCTTTTCTTTTCTTTTTTTTTTTTTTTTTTTCAGATCTCTCTACTTCATTTACAACTCACATCTATATATAGATGTGTTAGGAGTTTAGGATGACTACAAGCTTCAAGAACTCTACAGAAGTTTGCTTCATTTCTCTCTAAGTGACACTTGCCCATGAGGTGTCTACTTGCATGCTAGCTTGGTGCTGGATTCTTCATTTGTTGACACTTAGATTTTAGTTACTTCTTACTTTGACACATAGGGAGCCATATGTCAATTGCAAATTACATTTTAACACCCCCTCTTAATTTGTAATTCCCACATTTTTCTTGAACTCTTCTAGTTTTTCGGAAGTACCAACTTTTGTAAAAACATTTGCTAGTTGCTCATTTGTGTTGACAAAGTTGAGCTGTATTTCTTCTTCTTGCACTAATTTTTTGATGAAGTGATGGCGGAGTTCAATGTGCTTTGTTCTACTGTGAAACACCGGATTTTTGGTCATAGCAATGGCTGACATGTTGTCACAGTAGATGATGGTTGGCATCTCTTCACTCTGTTGCATGTCTGAAAGAATTCTTCTTAGCCATACAGATTCACATGCTGCATCTGTTGCTGCTATGTATTCGGCTTCGGCTGATAATGCAACAGTTTTCTGCTTCTTTGAGGACCAAGAAATTGGTTTTGTACCTAGGCAGAATAAGTAACTAGAAGTGCTCTTGCGGTCATCAATTGAACCTGCCCAGTCGCTATCTGTATATCCCACTAGCTTCTTGTCTTTTTCTTTCACATATTTGATGCCAAGTTTCTTTGTACCTTTTAGGTAGCGTAGAATTCTTTTTGTTGCTGTGAGGTGGATTTTGCTTGGTTCATTCATGAATCTGGAAATAAGGCTGACTGGTTGCACAATATCTGGCCTTGTGTTTGTTAAATAAATTAAGCTTCCAACCAAACTTTGATAGTTTCTTGCATCAACTTTTTCTGCGCCATCATTTAAGTGCAATTTCTCATTCAATGCCATTGGGGTGGACACTGGTTTGCAATTATTCATTTGGAACCTTTTAAGTAGATCTTCAAGATATTTTTCTTGAGAAATAAATATTTCTCCTTTGCATTGACGTACTTGGATCCCTAGAAAATATTTCATAGGACCTAAGTCTGTCATTTCATATTTTTTCATAATTGCTCCTTTAAATTCTGCAACCATCTCTGGGTGTGTACTTGCATAAATAAGATCATCAACATATAAACAAACTAAAAGAAAATCTTTTATACCTTTTTTCTTGACATATAGTGATGGTTCACTTGGACTTCTTTGGAGTCCATTTTGCTAAAAATATGAGTCAATTTTGCTATTCCACGCTCACAGCGCTTGTTTTAGTCCATATAAGGCTTTTTTGAGATGATAGACCTTATCTTCTTTTCCTTTCTGCACATAGCCTAGAGGTTGTTCCACATATACCTCTTCTTCAAGTTCTCCATTTAAGAATGCTGCTTTTACATCAAGCTGGAAAACTTGTAGCTCCATTTGGGCTGCTATGGCCAGGACAATTCTAATAGTTTCCATGCGAGCAACTAGTGCAAAAGTTTCATTGAAATCCACACCCGGTTGTTGTGAGTAACCATTTGCCACCAATCGTGCCTTGTGCTTCTAAATTGAACCATCTTCTTTGTACTTGGTCTTATAGACCCATTTTAGCCCGATTACTTCTTTGTCTTCAGGATGATCAACAAGTTCCCATGTGTTGTTCTTTTCAATGGTTGCAATTTCATCATTCATTGCTTTTATCCAGACTTCTTCTTTAGCTGCTTCTTCAAAATTTTGAGGCTCACATGCAAAAAATGCTACATCACAGGATTCATAAATTTCTTTGAGAGACCATACTCTTCCTAGTGTAGTTTCAAACTCTGAAGATGTTCTAATTGAAGGACTTGCTTGCTCTTGCTGATGGGCTGTGGCTTGGACTTGCACTTGGAGTTGATTGAGAACTTGAACCTTCTTGATTTGTCACTGGTTCAATAATCTCTAACATCTTAGGCCCTTGATTGGAATCGCTTTCCCAATTCCATGTTGCAAATTCATCAAAAATAACATCACGAGAAATCACCATCTTGTTTGTTTTGGGATTGTAAAGGTGGTAGCCTTTTGATTCATTGTTGTAGCCAACAAAGATGTTCTTTTCTCCTTTTTCATCGAACTTTTCTCTTTCTTGTTTCGGAATATGAGCATAAGCAACACACCCAAACACTTTTAGTTGATGGACTTGAGGTTTCTGTCCATGCCAAGCTTGATAAGGAGTCTTGTTCAGAACGGCCTTTGTAGGAGGCCTGTTTAAAATATAAATTGCAGTGTTAACTGCTTTAGCCCAAAAATTATTTGATAGCCCTTTCCATTTTAACATGCTTCGTGCCATTTCCACATTTGTACGGTTTTTTTGTTCTGCCACGCCATTTTGTTGTGCAGTATGATGGACTGTGAGTTGTCTTTGAATGCCTTGCTCTTTGCAATATTTTTGGAAGGGTCCATAAATAAATTCTCCACCATGATCTATGCTGAGAGTCTTCATTTTTCTGCCACTTTGTTTCTCTGCAAAAGCTTTAAACTGAAGAAAAACATTAAAAGCCTCTGATTTTTGTTTAAGAAAATATACCCACATCATTCTAGTATAGTCATCAACGAATAAGAGAAAGTATCTATTATCATTGAGTGATGGGGTTCTTGTTGGTCCACAAATATCAGCATGCACCAATTCAAGTGGTGCTCGGGCTCTCCATGCAGTTTTTGGAAACGGGAGCCTATGCATTTTTCCATAAATATAGCCTTCACAAACTTGATTTAGCTTAGCAATAGGAGGCAATCCTAGAACCATATTTTTATCCTTCAGCAATTTGAGGCCATTATAATTTAAATGTCCATATCTTAAATGCCACAAATATGCTTCATCTATTTTTTCAGTCTTGAAGGCAAAATTCTCAACTAGTGGCATAGTGAGAGGAAAAACATTTTTAGAATTCATTTTTACTTTTGCCACTATAAAATTATTCTTCTTATCTATGATTGTCCCTTCATCATCATCAAAATTTATTTTGTAGCATTTCCTTAATAGTTGTCCAAGACTTAAAAGATTTGCAGCTAAACCAGGAACAAAATGCACATCATAGATAAGTTTAGAGTTACCTCCTTTTGATTCAACAGCTACTACACCTTTTCCTTTGATGTCATGAAATTTTCCATCTCCAAGCTTCACTTTGGATGTGTAGCCTTCATCAAGACTCACGAAAAATTCTTTGCTTCCTGTCATATGATTACTGCAAGCACTATCCAAATACCATGTACTTCTTGGTTCTTGTTGTACAGACATACATGAGAAAAACACTTGTGCATTTTCAACTTCCTTAGTGAAGTTGGCATCATGATCTTCTTTAGCACTTTTATCATCTTTATACCTGCAGTCTCTTTGAAAGTGATTAGGGATTTTACACTTAATGCATTGAAAATAACAATTTTTGGACTCATGTCCAGATTTTTTACAGATTATGCATTGAGAGTTAGAGTTACTAGAAAAATTTCTTTGGCTTGAAAAACTTCTTTTTCCTCTGCCTCGACCTCTGAAATTCTGTTTTCCTCGTCCTCCTCCAGTTTGATTCCTTTGTTGGGAGGAACTGCTGGCTTTATTTTCTTGTTCATTTTTTGTGTTTTTGTTGTCTGTACTTTTCACTTTAGATTGAAATGCTTGTTCAAAAGATTGAGTAGAAAATCTACCCATCCTTTTTTCATGTGCTTCAAGAGATCCACAAAGTTCATCTAGTGTAAGCTTTGATAAATCTTTAGCTTCTTCAATTGCAGCAACCACATGTTCAAATTTTATTGACAAACTTCTTAGTATTTTCTCTACAATTTTTTGATCATTTATATTATCTCCATAGCCTCTAATTTGATTTATTATTGCTGAAACTTTAGAGAAAAATTCTTGCACAGTTTCATTTTCTCTTATTTGCAAGTTATCAAATTCTCTCCAAAGATTCTGTAGTTTAATAGAAATTACTTTATCATAGCCACTAAATTGCTTTTTCAAAATTTCCCATGCTTCTTTAGATTTAGTTGCACCAGAAATTCTAGGGAAAATAGTTTTGCTTACCCCTTGCTAGATGAAAAGTAGGGCCCTTGCATCTCTTTGCTTGTTTTGCTTGTACTCCTTTAGCTGCTTTGTTGCCAAAGTTGAGAAATCTTCTGGTTGTTCATAGCCTTCTTCAATTAAATCCCACAAATCTTGTGAGATGAAGAGTGTCTTCATTTGTGTGCTCCAAAAATCATAGCTCTCACCAGTGAAGATGGGAACAATGTTTTGGGCATAGTTGAAGGTGGCTGTACTTGTACTTGCTGCCATGCTTTATGGTTGTTTGGTTTATAGTTCTAGGACAAAAGGGGCTGGCAACCTTGCTCTGATACCAAATTTGTTGGGTGCAAGTTTAGAACAATATGGCTAGGAGTAGAATTTAGTGTTTATACTTTTGTAGATATGTTACTATAATGCTAGATATGAAAAGAAAACAGAGTGTTGCCGCATAACTTTCATTACAATATTGTTTCTTTTTTTTTTCGGATCTCTCTACTTCATTTACAACTCACATCTATATATAGATGTGTTAGGAGTTTAGGATGACTACAAGCTTCAAGAACTCTACAGAAGTTTGCTTCATTTCTCTTTAATTGACACTTGTCCATGAGGTGTCTACTTGCATGCTAGCTTGGTGCTGGATTCTTCATTTGTTGACACTTAGATTTTAGTTACTTCTTACTTTGACACATAGGGAGCCACATGTCAATTGCAAATTACATTTTAACAAAAGACTCTCTCCCCTTTCTCATCCAATTTTTTATTTGATAATTTGTCATATAAAGCTAAGTCGGCATCAAGATCAAAACTTGCTGGATGGATAAGATTGGTGCTTGAAGAGACCAAAAAGGAGTGAAAGATCTCTATTCTCACAAGGCCGGGGAAGCTAAGAAAATACTGGTGTGCAAGGTGGATGTGAGATTACCATCCTTCTCTTAGGAGGAACCCAATCGGACCACAAAACTCATATCCTTTATTCCTTTTTGTTTTGATGCCCTCTGATGGTCTGATGCTCAGGTTTAGTTCATTTGGAGAGACAAAGAGAGAGTGATAAAGAGATAATCAGAGAAAGGAGGTGAAGTGAAGGAGAGAGTGGAGAAAGTAAAGAGAGAATTTTGTGGCTTCTTTTTTTGGCCTTTGAATTTTTTAATTTCCACAGCATTCATCCATGTTAAAATGGGAGAGAACTGAAGAATAAAAAATGGGAGAGGAGCCAACCCCTTTCATCGGTATAAAAATTGTAGTCTCTTTGGTTTTTTAAAAGGCTATTTGGTTGCTGTTTTTTTATTACTCAATTTTCGTCACTCATCACTCATCACTTTAAATAACACACTTGTTTAGACACTATCACCCAACTTCCATCACTCAATATTTTTTACACTATTTGTGGGCCTCATACTTGTCACCCAATGCAACTTTTTTTTTTTTTAGTATCACTGAACCCAGTGAAAAAGAATAAAAAAAAAAGCGGAAAAAAAAAAAACCCCAAATCAGATCACCGAACCCAGTGAAAGAAGAAGAAGAAGAAGAAGAAGAAAAAAAAAAAAAAAACCCACATCAAATTACTGAACCCAGTGAAGGAAGAAGAACGAGAACTCAAGAAGCTAGTGTGAAAGGAAAAAGAAAAAAAGAAGAAGAAGAAAGGCACGCACTGAACCCAGTAAAGAAAAAAAGAAAAAAGAAAAAAAAAAAAAAACCTAGATCAGATTATCGATTATCGAACCTAGTGAAGGAAGAAGAAGAAGAAGAAGCTAGTGTGAAAGGAAAAAGAAAAGAAGAAGAAGAAGAAAGGCACACACTGAACCCAGTAAAGAAAGAAGAAGAAAAAAAAAAAGATAGTCAAAAGTTGCGTCTAAAAGTTTGACAGTGGGTCCCTCATGTAATATTATTTACAGAAATGCCATTGAGTTATGAGTTATGAAAACTGAAAACAGCCAAAAGTTGTTTTCAGTTTCCACAACTCATAACTCAAAAAGTAGAGAATTAAGTCATGAAAATAGAGTTATGGAAACAAAGAAATTGTGCAACCAAACAAGTATTTTTGCTATGGGTCCTACCATTTTCGAGAATTGAGTTATGAAAATAGATAATTGAGTCATGAAAATGAGTGAACCAAACAGCCTCTAAAGGATCCTCTTGCTTGCATTCACCCTCTTCCTAATTTGTCATTCACTTTCTTGAATTATATTGACAACCCCTTCACAATTTTCTTTCTCCTCCTTTCAAATCTTTACAATTGTCTCTTCATAAATCTTGATGGCTCTTGTCACTAGCAAAGGAGCCTCATCTTCTTCTTTCACCCGCCAACCCAAGAAATTTGATGTGTTCTTAAGTTTCAGAGGTGAAGATACCCGTCTTGGTTTTATAGACCATTTATATAAAGCTTTGTGTCAACGCGGTATTAACACCTTTATTAATGATAGTCTTCAAAGAAGGGAAGAAATTTCTACAATTCTACTCAAAATTATTGAAAGCTCAAGAATTTCGATAATTGTATTCTCTGAAAACTATGCATCCTCCACATGGTGCTTGGATGAACTTGTTAAAATTGTTAAGTGTAAGAATAATGACCAATTAGTGCGACCAGTTTTTTACAACGTAGATCCATAAAAAGTTCACAACCAAAAAAGAAAGTACGGAAAAGCATTATCTAAACATGAAAAAAATAAAATAAAATAAAGGATAACAAGAAGTTGCAGAGCTGGAGGAAAGCTTTACGTGAAGCTGCCAATATATCTGGTTGGCATTACAAGCATGAGTATGTTCCTATATTCAATGACTACTTTTATGCTCTTACAAGTTCTAATGGTTTTCTCATAAAAGAAAATTTTTAATGGATTTGTAATGACCAATAGATTTTATTGTTAAACAACAGCTATTTGACGATTGTCCATTAATTTTTCCAAATTATGGATTTTTTTTTTTTTTTTTGGTCATATCCTCTACTAAGGCAGTTAGCTATGGATCAATAGTAAAAAATAAAATAACATAATATTAGATTTTACCCAATTTTTTTTTTTTTTAAAAAAACATAATATTAGATTATCTTACAAAATAATTAGGAGTTTATCTAATATGAGGTTTAAAAATTTTTTAGAAGAAATTCTTAGTAATTTTGTTCAAGTATCATAAGTGGGATTTCAGTAAGTTTGTGCCTCTCATCTAACTGGATTTTCCATGCGAATTCTTGCCAAAAACCTAAAGCTAATTTTCTAGAAAACAATAATTAGAAAAAATCCTAATAAAGTTATAGTTCTTAGATCTATAAATTACATTCGGCTTACTTTTTAAAAAAAAAATTGTAAATGTAAATTGTAATGCTGAAATTGAACATCTTGACTTTAGTTTAGGTTCATACTTTAATTTTATAATTTAACTATCTATATGTCTTGTATGCTTTGTGAATGATAGTTGTACTAAATTTGAATTTATCCAAGAAATTGTTGAAGAGATCTCAAATTTTAAATTAAATCGGATGCCATTATTTGTTGCTTAATTCCCTATTGGAATAAATTCTCACGTAGAGGTCATAATATTGTAATTAGAAATTGGGTCAGATGATGTTTGTATGTTAGGTATGTATGGCCCTGGTGGATTGGGTAAAACAACCATTGTAAAAGCTATTTACAACAAAATATTAGATCATTTTGAACGAAGCAACTTTTTGGAAAATGTTAGAGACAAGTCAGAGACATTTGATCGCATTATCCAATTACAAGAGATACTTCTTCATGAGACCCTAAGGATGAATAGACAACTGAAGGTGTGCAGTGAATTGAAAGGAACCATTGTGATAAAGAACATACTTCGCAATAAAAGAATTCTTCTAATTCTTGATGATGTGGATAAATTATACCAAATAGAAAGATTGATTGGAGGATTTGATTGGCTTGCTTCTGGAAGTCGAATAATTGTAACAACAAGAAATAAACATTTGTTACAAACTTTAAGAATATGTCATTCGACTTACAAGGTTAAGGGATTAGATGATTATGAAGCTCTTGAACTATTTAGCATGCATGCCTTTCATAAAAACAAACCAGAGGAAGATTATTCAAAACTTATTGATTAGGTTATATGTTATGCCAACGGCCTTCCATTAGCTCTATCAATAATTGGTGCCAATTTGCATGGAAGAAGTGAAATGGAATGGAAAAGTGCATTAGATAAGTACAAAATGATTCCTGACAAAGATATTCAAAAAGTACTCCAAGTAAGTTATCAAGGATTCGATGAAATGGAGCAAGATATTTTTCTCAATCTTGCATGTTTCTTTGAGGGTCTTTACAAAGATTGTGTTGTAGATATACTAAATTCTTGCAATCTACACCCAATTATTGGTATTAAAAATCTTATATATAAATGTCTCATAACTGTTGATCAATTTAACAAATTATGGATGCATGACTTGCTACAACAAATGGGTAGAGAGATTGTTCGACAGGAATCACCACAAATACCTGGATTACGTAGCAGACTATAGTGTTATAAGGATGCTTTTGAAGTACTAACGGAAAATAAGGTATAACTTTGTTTCATTCACCCTTTTACTTTTTTTCCTAGGGAAAATTTAATGACTTTGTTTTTTGGTTTTTTCCTTGATATAATTTTTTTTTTCTTTATTTATGAAAGAAAATTCAAGTTTGCCAACATGGTTAAAATTTAATAGTTATTATATTTTAAGTGAATTCTTTTGTATGATGTGGTTCACTAAATGTTTTGTCTACTCTAATAACATTTGAGGCATAAGGATAATCTTTCCTGAACCAAGAAAGTTGCAACTAAAAGCTTACTATTTAAAAAAGATGGGAAATCTCAAGTTCCTTTTGGTCGATAATGTTGATACTTGTGGAGATCTTGAATATCTTTCCAATGGATTAAGAGTGCTTGATTAGTCTAGATTTCCTTCATCTTCCTCACCATCCAATTTTCATCCTCACAACCCTGTTGTACTTAACATGCCACAAAGTCTCATTAAATTGGACAAGATTTTCGAGGTATAATTTTTTTATTATTTATAAATTACTTTATAACTTCATTAAACTATATTTTAACATTTGTTGAAGTTAAATTTTGATTTTTTTTTTTCCCTACAGAGGATGCAATGCAAAAACTTGACATATTTGAATTTTAGTTCTTGTCAATACATTAGAAAATTACCAAACTTATTGAGTGCCACCCCAAACATAAAGGAATTGAATCTCCGTGAATGTAAAGAATTAGTCGAGGTTCATGACTCTGTTGGATGTCTTGCTAAGCTTGAAAGTTGGGACCTTCGCAGTTACTTTAAACTTTGAATTCTTCCAAACCGCATCTCAATGAAGTCTCTTAAACTTTTATATCTTTATTAGTGTGTAAGCCTTAAGAGGTTGCCCGATTTTCCACAAGAAATGGAAAATTTGAAGTTTCTGAGTTTGGCACACACTTCCATTAGAGAGCTTCCTCCATCATTCAGGAATCTCACTGGGCTAGAGCGATCAAATTTAGGTTACTATATCAATTTGTGCCATCTTCCAAAAGCATCGATCAATTATAACATCTTTGCATTCTCTTTCTTTATGATGATGACCAATTTGTATTGGGTGTGGGGACCTAAAATTTGCAACATCTTCCAAAGAAATGTTTATTATCAAGGAGTGAAGATTTGAGCCTCCAAGAAAGCATTGTAAAATTCAGTAGATTACAATCTCTTCTAATTAGGGATTCCAAGTTCCTTCAGAAAATTCCTAAGCTTCCAGAAAGTATAAGAGAAGTACGCGCAATAAATTGCGTCTCGTTGAATTCGGAATCAGTAAGAGAATTATTCCTTCAGGTACCCCTCTCTCTTAAAGTAATAATAGAAACAATTTTGTTTACCTTTGCAAATACATTACTGGATTCGCTAAATTTCAATTTCTCTAATTTCCAAATTGTATGCAGTTTAGAAGAAAGTTAGAGCTTCCACAATATACAAAATATGGAGACAACATTTTAATGGATTCGCATTCACAAAGCAAATTACCACATCAGATTGATTACTCTACCAAGATTGATTACTCTCTCTCCCACTACAAGCCCCCACACACTCTACATAAGTTTCTGATGGATTGTACAAGGGATTATGGAGAGTCATATAATATTATAGTAACAAGAAAAAAGATTCCAAAGTGGTTCAACCATCAAAGTATTGAAAGTTCCATATCATTTTGGATTGGTCCTGAATTTCCAACAATTGCGGTTTGTTTTGCTTCTCATCTAGTTCCGTTGAAGGACACTGATGCTAATAATGATAAGTACGTTCTGTTGGTGATGATGAAATCTGTTGGAATTGTCATGTCAACATTTTCACCAACGGTCATACGCGACTTTTGACGTTGCGGAGGGATTTTTACTATATGAAGTGTGATCATCTGTGGTTTTACGATGAATCTTATAGCCAATTACAGCGGGATTTTGGAAACATGATGCATGGTGATCAGAATCTTATTGAGGTTTCATGTAAAATCTCTTGGTGGAAAAGTGGACATGGAAAATTCACTCCGGTGATTGCAAGGATGGAGGTACATGCAGAATGCATTTGTCATCCTCCAAATTCCGTTATCATCGATGACAACTCTCAAAATGTTGATGATGACTTTGACTCCTCTGAAAATGTTGATGACAGCTCTGATGACATTGACACAGAGCTTGGACCTTTACTATCTCTTTTCTCCACTTCTAGTGGGACCATTTCCAGTGCATTCAAGCAAAAATGGTTGTAATTTGGTCTCTTATGATCTCTAGCACTTAAATGAATTGAATGTCAACAAAGGAAACACTAGTTTCTTTGTTTAATCTTGAGGCATTTTAGTCTTCTCTAACAATCCCCTTCCCCTCCCCCCCACCACCTAAAAAAAAGTCTAAAATACCGAAGGAAACAAGCAACAAAAAGGGTGATGAAAGAAAATGCTAGTAATTTGGAACTAGAACTATAGACATCATTATGACTTCTATTTTCACTTGGATATATTATGGAATTCTATCTTCAAGTTTGGGTAGTTTTATTTGAAAGTTCAATATGTGTCTATAACACCCTTGAACGTTTTGACCCCCAAATACAAAATATCAATTCAAGCTTATTATCAAACAATTAATGTGCGGAACATGAACATAAGTCAAACATAGAATTGACAAACAATCTAAGCCAATTATAATCACATCCATAGCAAAACATAAAAGGCAAAGATAAAGGAAGAAAGATGCAAACACAAGGATAACATGCGATGTGTTATCGAAGAGGAAATCGAAGCTCTCGGCGAAAAACCTCTGCGTCGCCCTCAAAGGGGTAAATAATCCACTAAAGAATGTAGTTTGGATACATGAACAGCAGAAGACCCTCAAAGCCTAATCTACCTAGTGTACCCAAGCCCTCCAAACTTCTTGCTCCAACGAGGTTGCACCGAACCTATTTCTTCTTTAACTTACCAGATTCTGCTATAAACCATGGTATCAACCAGTAGTCATTAGTCCCTTCCAAATTGTTTTCCTTAGCACCAAATGTACCTTCTCACAGACGTGAGTGTGATAAGAAAAAGATTTGGTTAATAACCTCTCAAGGATGTATCAATGGAGAGGAAGAGAGTAGAGGAATTTGTAGAGTCTCTTAGTGAAGATTGGAGATGAAGCAATCTTATTTTTCTCTAGGGTTTCTCTCACAAAATTCTCTCTAGAAGTTCTCTTAATATCGTGGGTATAAGGGTCTATATATAGTAGTGTGTGTTTAGAATACGAAGAGTCAGTTTTTGCCAAACAAGGTAAGTTAGCAGCTTGGCCTTGCGGCTTGTCAAAGTCACGAGTTCAAGTCGCGAGTTAACGGCCTAGCCAGCTTGGGACTTTTGTCCTATAGTGTGACAGTTGGCATGACCCTTCACCTTCTCATATGCTTCTCACGTGCACAGCATTTGGCGGCTTGCAAGTCGCGAGTCTCTGCTTCTTTCCACAAAAATGAACAATTTTTCACACTCTCTTCACACACTACCCTTACAAGAATCTCACCTAAATACAAGGTTACTAAGTGCTAAAATACAAGCAAATTGGCACGGAATAAAGTCAATAAGATGGTTGATAAATTTCAACCTTACAATCTCCCCCTTTGGCTATTCTATGACAAAACCCTAATACAAACTCTAGACTTAACGCGTGAGTTGGGAACAATTGAAAAACTCACTCACACCTAATTCTAAAATCTGTAAAACTTTTGAACCATAAGAATAAAAACTCTTGAAATACAACAACATAATGAGTTCATTGTATGCAGAAAATTTGTAATGCATATGGAGCAAGCACAATAAGGTCAAGTACAATGGAATAAAGTAATAAACCATGATAAGATCAAAACAAGCAATTACTATAAACAAGTGATCACAATGCTCATTGACACTTGGAATGAACATCCGGACATTCAAACTGACAAACACTAGGTAAATCACTTGAATAACCAACACTCAATCAATGCACAGTACATAAAGTATATGCATCAAAGAATAAAGTCCTACAAGGGCACAAGAGTGACAGTACTTAGAAAGAAATGCATAACACTTAGTTACAAGTACTAATTTAGCAAAGCACACGAGCTATATAAAGTAAGGTACAAACCACAAAGGCCTACATGGTGCATAGAAACAAACCCTAAAAACTTACAAAAGTAATATGGGTACAAAAACAAAAATAGAAACCTTAAAAACTTACAAAGGTACCAGGTACAAACAAAACATAAAGTAAGATATGCTGAAAAAACAACTAAAATTGATGACTATACCAGTGAACCACAAGTTTTCCAAAAGTATATAAATCATATCAACATAGGATAAAAACTATGATAAACATGTCAGAGTATATAACAACTATAAAAACTCCCCCTTTCAAAGTGCACACTCTTTTTCATTCTTAGACTTCTCTCCCCCTTTTTGGCACAAATAGCTAGAGGCTGTCTTCCAGCTTCTATTGTATGTTATCTAATTGTAACTCAATGGTTCCAAGACGCACTCGAGTTTGATTGTGAAAGGAGTTGAGAAGCCATTCTAAATCAGAAATCCGATGAAACACATTTTCGATGATGTAACTTTGCTTGGGAATTTGAAAACTAGGAGGAACAGACGAGGTGCCGGTTGATTGTGCAAGAGTAACTGTAGCATGAGCAGATGGAGATGCATGTGTGGATGGCTCAATCTTAGGTTTCTTGGAGGAGTGACTCTTGCTTACTTGAAGAGTGTACATGGATATTGGTTGAGGACGGGGCAGGATTTTCTCATCTGATGAAGAACTAACACCTTCACGAAGAACAATCTTCATGACTAGGCTGCAAAATGGAAGAATTGTCCGTGTTGCTGAACGAGCCGCTATTTTCCCAATGATCTAGAATATGTGAGCACAAATGTCAATTGAGGCACCGTTAATGAGGTCACACAGAAATTTAGTCCTTCCAAGACTGATGAAGGTAGTGTTTGACAATAGGTAGAGATTGGAAAACATGATCAGCTTTAGAGTTATCAGTTCGGGCGAAAACAGTGCAGTGCTTATAGATGCTCCTGTGCTTCCCACTTCATATTCATTCCTAAGAACTTGAAGGATGTCTTGTGCTTGAAGTACTTTGTCATTGTATGGAGTTTGATCCACATTTTTTGGTCTGGTTATGCGAAGTACCTGAGCAATGTAGTCTGCATTCACGGAAAATTTTGTTCCTCGTACTCAGTATTTTAACTCTACCCCTGTGTATTTGGCATTAGAGTAGAATTCCTTAACCAGTTCTTCATTTGGATCCTTAAAATTCTTAAAAAGGTCAACCCAATCTTTCTCTTCAAAAATTTTAGGGATAAACGTTGTCCCTAGGGTATCAAACTTGACAATTCATTCCACAATGAAAGAAGACTCTTTGAAAATGTCTGTGTAGGTCTTTGAGTCAGTAGGAATCTTGAATCTCTCAATGGTAGAGTCCCTGGAAGACTTAAACGATAATTGTGTCCGTTTAGCAACCGGGGTTGACGAATCATTGGATACAATGTCTTTGCCTCTAGAGGAACAACGAGTTAGCTGCAACAGAGCAGACACATAGTAAAGTAACAAATACAATACCACAAGAAAACAAACACAAGTTTGATTAGTTTTAGTTATAAGACATTTAAAATCGCATGTAAATATTATAGAGCAAATGTCAAAGAAATAAGATATGATGAGTATGAAATGAGCATAAAATAAAACGCAAAGATAAAGGAAGAGAGATGCAAAGGATAACACGCGATGTGTTATCAAAAAGGAAACCGAAGCCCTCGGCGTAAAACCTCCCCGCCACCCACCAAGGAGTAAATAATCCACTAAAGAATGTAATTGAGATACATGAACAACAGAAGACTCTCTAAGCCTAATCTACCCAGTGTACCTAAGTCCTCCAAGTTTCTTGCTCCAACGAGGTTGCACCGAACTTATTTCTTCTTTAGCTTACCAAATTTTGCTATAAACCATAGCATCAACCAATAGTCATTGGTCCCTTCCAAACTACTTCCCTTAGCACCAAATGTACCTTCTCACAAACGTGGATGTGATGAGAAAAGGATTTGGTTAATAACCTCTCAAGGATGTATCAATAGAGAGGAAAAGAGTCAAGGAATTTGTAGAGTCTCTTAGTGAAGATTGGGGATGAGGCAATCTTGTTCTTCTCTGGGGTTTCTCTCACAAAATTCTCTCTAGAAGCTCTCTTGATATTGTGGGTATAAGGGTCTATATATAGTGGTGTGTGTTTAGAATACGAAGAGTCAATTTTTGCCAAACAGGGTAAGTTGGCGGCTTGGTCTCGCAGCTTGTCCAAGTCGCAAGTTCAAGTCACGAGGTAACGGCCTGGCTAGCCTGAGACTTTTGTCTTGTAGTGCGATAGCTGGCGTGACCCTTCACCTTCCTGCATGCTTCTCACGTGCACAGCATTTGGCGGCTTGCAAGTTGCGAGTCAGTCGCGAGTCCTAGCCATGAGTCTCTACTTCTTTGCACAAAGATGAGCAATTCTTCACACTCTCTTCACACACTACCCTTACAAGAATCCCACCTAAATACAGGGTTACTAAGTGCTAAAATACAAGCAAATTAGCACAGAATAAAGCCAATAAGATGGTTGATAAATTTCAACCTTACATTATTTTTACAGGAATAAATTTTAAGTAGATTTGTTTAACTGATATGGCCCTATTTTTCTCTTAAATTGAATATGCAGATCTCAAAAGTATGGGAGCTTCCTATCTCGTTTCTTTTAAAACTAACTACCACAATTTCAAAAAGTTGCAGATTGTATGCATAAGCCACACTTTTTATATGCAGCAACTATAATTCATGCCTTTTGATCATCCCATTGTTTTCCTCCTTCCACACACCCATTTCCCTTTCTGGTTTATAGTACTCTTTGGCCAACTCCTCTGTTCTTGACTATATAATAGAAAAAGAGCCCCCAAAAGGAGATGTCAACCTGTTGCACAAAGATGAGCAATTCTTCACACTCTCTTCATACATTACTCTTACAAGAATCCCATCTAAATACAGGGCTACTAAGTGCTAAAATACAAGAAAATTGGCATGGAATAAAGCCAACAAAATTGTTGATAAATTTCAACCTTACATTATTTTTACAGGAATAAATTTTAAGTAGATTTGTTTAACTAATATGGCCCTATTTTTCTCTTAAATTGAATATGCAGATCTCAAAAGTATGGGAGCTTCCTGTCTCATTTCTTTTAAAACTAACTACCACAATTTCAGAAAGTTGCAGATTGTATGCATAAGCCACACTTTTTATATGTAGCAACTATAATTCATGCCTTTTGATCATCCCATTGTTTTCTTCCTTCCACACGCCTATTTCCCTTTCTGGTTTATAGTACTCTTTGGCCAACTCCTCTGTTCTTGACTATATAATAGAAAAAGAGCCCCCAAAAGGAGATGTCAACCTATTGCATGATTTGAAAATTGGTAGCTTGAAGCTTGAATTACAATATGTGGATAATTATTGCAACAACCAAAGGAAAGTGCTAGCCACATCTACACTTATTAGCCCAAATGACTAATCAAGTTGTAAATAGGCTCCTCATAATCACTTATAAACCCAAGATCCATTTAGTAAACACCCGATGTGGGACTCAATGAGATAGGAAATGGGTTATGGAAGAAAATTTAGGAAGCCTACTTTGGAGACAGTGAAAGGACTTGCACATAAGTCATTTTCAAGCTTAATGAAGGAAGAGGGATATTTGTATTTGTATTTGGAGTTAATGAAACATGAATTGTGTTGGGATGTCTAAAATTTATTGTAGCACATCAACTCATTTACCTATGCTTATAGGTCTTATTAGCTTGTTGAAAAATATTATAATGAACATAATTATGTAATAGTCTTTTAAGCATATGACTTAGATTTCTGATGTGCACTCTGCACAAGTATTGCACTTTTATTTTTGATAATTTGCACGTCTTACGCTGATACTAACAAAATTTAAGCAACATTGGGAACTTCAGAAAATAGATAATTTGTGCAATCCACCAACCTAGGAGTAATGGATCCGCAAAATTTGGTAATTAGTAAGAAATAGTATAGCATCATAAAATGGTCTAAAACTTTTTTTTTCCCGAATATAATAGTATGGATTAGAATCATCTGTCATTTGCTTTAAATTTGGTGGGGATTATATGTAATTGGAGGAGACTCCACCCTGTGTACAAAGCTTAAATGCCTCCAATGTACAGTTATTTGTAATTATTAATGAATTTATTTAACAGATTTGGTTACAGGGCAAGATGGACTTCAGTTTATGTCTAGTCTCTCCATTGTGACATTCTCAGTTCTTGTGAACAGACCCCCAACTGGCATCTTCAGCATTATAGGGGTTTGAGTAAAGTGGATTGTAGGAGCAACAGGATTTCTTTTTTGGTTTCCAGCTGGGAAAGGGAATTGAGATTTCACACTTATTTATAGATGACCATATATCATCTTCTTCTGGAGATGTACAATTGAGCTAAGCTATCTTAGATGTCTGCTTCTTTTCTTTGAGACTGCCGATTTAAAAATGAAATGGGTTCTATGGGAGAGTATTGGCAGTTGTTTAAGGCTATAAGGTAGGTTCTCTTTTCATGCCAATATAAGTTTGTGGTTGCTGCTAGAAACCATGTTTTAGTCTGTTTGGAATACTAATGTTATAATCCAATGATTGAATCATAGGGCCATGAAATTTACTATGTTTGTAGTCTTGATTAAGATGATATTATTAGTCATGTCTACTTTCCCAATCATTATCTTCAAATCAAATATATAAGCAAGCTAACATGGCAGTCCATACTTTTAAGAAGGAAAATACTAAAACCATGACCTATTTTACAAAACTACTAGTACGGTGAATGGTTATTGATAAATAAAAAAAGTAATATTAGTTGTGAGTCCAAATTAAAACTAGTAAGAATTTACCAATAGTTTGTAAATATATTGTAAAATAATTTGTTATTATAACATTACTCACTTAAAGATTAATTTTCTTTCAGATAAAAAATTACTCCTGTCATGGTCAAGCAAAATTATGCTTACCATATTTTAGAAAGAGATGTTGGAGTAAATTCTACCATCAGGTGGGCTTTCATTCTATTTATTGAATATGAGTTTGTTCGATAATTTAAGGTATTTTACTCTTCTTTCCTGAGTGTTCCAAGTAAATCCTCACGAAAGTGCAATATTATTCATTTGCTCAAATTATTGGTCTTCCACAAGTAAATATTTTTGTGAGAAGTATAATGAAAATTTTTCATTTTAAACCTTACAGTTTAAGGGTATAACAAATTAAACCCTGAGTTTTAAAAAAATAACAAAATAAATTATTAACTTATATAAAAGCTCAAAAATAATATCATTCTGCTATTTTCATAGTTGAGAGGTTTAATCTGTTATATTTTTTTATTAACCTCACTCTAATTTTATGAATATAATTTTGAGCATCTCGATATGCTAAATGCTTGCCATTGAGCGAAGTCCAATTAATATATTTATTAACAAAAGTGTTTTAGTACTATATGCTCCATGAGTTTGTGTAAAAATCACAAAATATTCAAAATGACGTAGCTAAAGGAAGTTGGTATCTCATATTACACGTACGCCCACCAAATCTGGTTGGAGATGATCTCATTGCAGCATCATGCTCAAAATTTCATACCCATACGCAATCTCACTTGCTCAAACTTTTAACAATCTTTTTTTTTTTTTTTTTTTTGGGCTTTTGAGTCTTTGACTTACACCCTAGTTAATACCCGTTACGCACATCTTGTTGTACACATGCAAAATTGCATTAAAAACGTGACTTGAAATTGTTACTTTTAAGACTTTGAAAAATACTTGTTGCACCTTTTGTTGCGCACACACAAAAATTGCATTGAAAACATAACTTGAAGTTGTAATCTTAGACTTTAATCTTGCCTTAATTGGAGTATTGTGCTTGCAGACATGCCATCAGTGTTCAGATATGTTGAACAACCATGCACCAAATTCACTTGTGTCACTTGCAAATCTTTTTACTCAAGACTACTCAAACGTACCAAAGGAATACAAGTCCAAGGCAGGCAATTCTGAATTTTTTAGATAGAAGATTGCTTATTTGCTTGTACTAAGGAAACAGTAGCAAGTAGGAACATATAACTTGTTTCTCTTACCAAAACTACTGACGTGTTATATTATAATATTATAAAGTATAAATGTGATACTTCAAAATTAATAAAATAACTCGACCAAACTTTCTTGACGTAATAGAAAACCTTTTTTTCCACTTTAATATTCATTTCATCCAAACCTTCTTAAAGAGAATTCAATTTGTTGATTATCCCAGCAAAGCAAAGCTTCAAAGAGACAGAGATATGGAAGAACCGAGTAAAGGGTTTGTGAGGGCGGACATGTTAGAAGACATAGAGAGGATAGACGAGCAACTTCAGAGGCATCTAAACCGAGTATGGGCCATGCAGAACCATGACAAAGAAAACAAAGTGAGTCTCACCCAAAAACAAGACTGGGAAATCGATTCCACTAAGCTTATCATAAAACAAGTGATTGCTCATGGTGCCTTTGGTACCGTCCATAGAGGCCTCTACGATGGCCAAGACGTCGCCGGTAATTGCAATTTCTAAGCCTCTTTTCTTTCTTTAAGAGATTTTAGATTCAGATTTCAGTGACCCTTTTTTTTTTTCTGTATTATAAATTCTTAGTTAAAGTCTTGGACTGGGGAGAAGGACAAAGAACAGAAGCTGAAATAGCATTACTTAGGACTTCTTTTAGACAAGAGGTTTCAGTTTGGCATAAGCTTGATCATCCTAATATTGCTAAGGTACGTAATGAATTTACTCTCTTAATTTGATGTATTTCCTTTTTTTAGAAAGAAAAAAAAAAGGTACTGTTTAATTAATCTATAAGTGAAAACATTTCTTTGCAAAAATTTATAATTTTTGGTTGATTTTCACGTGTGAATATGAAGATAGAAATTAAAATTCGGTTGCATGTTTAATGAATACTGGCATCAATCTTAGCCTAGTTGCATATTTGATATTACTTGATACCTCTTTCACATTTTCCTAATAAGTCTTGCTCATTTGTATTAATTAAGAGAAAAATGTGATAATTTTGGATATATATACATAGTCGTTCTAGCCAACAAAAGTAAACCATATATTGTCAAACAATGTGTATTTCTTAAAATTAGTAGTCAATAAATAAAATAAAATAAATTTAAAATTTTTTATTGATTAAGAGAATCATGTGATTGTCCTCCTATTATTGCATTGCAATAAATGTTGCTTTTCACCTAGCATGAACTTTCTTGATTCGTATAACTACTTGCATTGACAATGTCGGATCATGCTAGTGCCTTCCATGTTCATCTCCCCCACAACCACCCCCCCCCCCCCCCCCCAAAAAAAAAAAAAAAGAAGAAGAAGAGGGAACAAACAAAACAAACAAAAACAAAACCAAAAAATTGCCTTCCATGTACAAAAGAGACAGTTTTGACTCTCTCTCTCTCTCTCTCTCTCTCTCTCTATATATATATATATAACCCTGATTCACATGCCCATAGATCTCATTTTTCTTTATTTTTATTTTTTTCCTCAGTTCATAGGAGCTACATTGGGTACATCAGGCTTAAAATTCCAAACGCATAACAAGCGAGTTGACATGCAAAATACTGCTGGTTGTGTTATTATTGAGTATTTTCCTTATGGTACTCTAAAATCTTACCTGGTAAAGAACCGGGAAAGGAAGTTGGCTTTCAAAAATGTCGTACGAATTGCACTGGATCTTGCAAAAGGGTCAGACAAATTCCTATCCCACTTCAATTCTCTTACATTTCTCTAATGTTTCAACTTTCAACTTACACTAATTACATACTATTTGGGTTTCATAAGTCTGAGGAAAACATTTTCACAAACTTTTTCTCACAACTGCTTACATGTCATGTGGTGATTGGTAATTTGTTACCTAATAAAAACAATGTGAATGTTCAACTCACCTGAAACGGAAAATTCTCGTATCACACATGTATTTTGCCACAATTTGCACGTCTCATGAAGCGGAGATATTGGATTACTTTTTACCAAATACCAATAGTGAATCAATGTATAAGTGATGAATTTAATCAAAAGTAGTTCACATATGTGCAAGTTGTGACAAACTGTTTAACAATGATGTACATCTTGAAGCATTTCAAATAGTCCATGACCAGTAGTTTATTGTAGTAGCACATAAAAAACTAATTACTTAAGGAGACTCTACCCTCTTCTTCCTTATAGGTTGAGTTACCTTCATTCTCGGAAGATTGTTCATAGAGATGTAAAGACAGAAAACTTGCTTCTTGACAAGAATCTTACTCTAAAGATAATAGACTTTGGTGTCTCACGTCTTGAAGCTTCAAATCCTATTGAGATGACTGGCTGTACAGGGACCCTTGGCTATATGGCTCCTGAGGTATAGTTCTTACTGTAATTATTTGACTCTGTTACTTTTCAATTTTAGAATTTATAGTATTTTTTTGCTTTATATTTTGCCATTTTTTCAGCTTAGAATTTTCTTTACAACCAGTCATATAAGAAAGTTGTGGTGAAGTGTGTAAAATAGGCTGTGATCCTATAATTTTTGTTATTGTTGTGATGGGCTAATGTGAGGTGCCATGTGAGCGAGAATGTGAATATTTTTTTGCTTGTAACAAGGTAGTGTAGAAACTTTACTAAGGGTGTGTTTAGATTGAACTTATTGTTGCTGAAACTGAAAATTGAAAACGTAAAACACTGTAGTAAAATAATTTTTAAATGTATAAATAGTACCGTGAGATCCATTTTTAATATTTTTTATTATATAAACAGTGCATGAATAGTGCGTGAACCGTGCACGCACTGCTCATGCACAGATTTTTTGTCTCCCAAAGTCAAAAAATGCGGCCAAAAAAAAAAAAAAAAAAAAGAGGAAAATGCGTTTGTTGAAACGCAAACGCGGAATCCAAACCCCACCTAAGTGTGAGTTTGCGTGGCAGCATTTCTCTGTTTGCGTGTGTTTGCGTTTCACTTGGTTGGTCCTATGGCACTGTTCATGGACCAGTCAAATGATGAAAAATGCGTGAACAATGATTTTAGTAATAAAAAATATTTTGCTATAGTATTTTCAATAATAAGTTTTCAGTTTTCAACAAAATAAGCGATATCCAAATAAACCCTAAGTGATACTATGTAAAAGCAAGGAATTAGAAATAATTGCCCATATATTCTATAAATTAAAAGATTTTAATTTTTTTTTTGTCACTTTTTAAGAACATCTGACCAAGTTTTATTAGTACTATCGTTTTCCTTTTGTTAATTTTTGCAAATAATTCCTGAATCCAATACATTTCTAGCCGAATCATATGATGTCAATTTGATGCAGGTACTTGAAAATAAACCATATAACAGAAAATGTGACGTGTACAGTTTCGGAATTTGCTTGTGGGAGATATATTGTTGTGATACGCCATATCCTAACCTTAAATTATCAGATCTGACTTCGTCTGTTGTTTATCTGGTATGTAATTTCCTTCAACTTATCTATCTTTGACATGTATTATTGCACATTAAATAAAGCTTGACAAATTTTGTACGACAAAAATGTAGAGCATGAGGCCAGAAATACCAAGCTGTTGCCCAAGTTCTCTAGCAGAAATTATTACACGATGTTGGCATTCAAACCCCAACAAAAGACCAGAGATGAAAGAGGTAGTAACCATGTTAAAAGCCATTGACACTTCAAAAGGCAAAGGGATGACACCTTTGTATGAATCACAGGGTTGTTTGTTCTTCTGCTGCCAGTGAGGACCTTCAATTTGTACTTATCTAAATCAGGGAGCAGAAAAGCTTGTAATATAACAAACATATTCAATTTGTATAGAATACTCTCAGTATTTCTTTGTAATATTATATTTATTGGAAAAACGATGCTAAACCTCTATTATTAACAAAAAGCCCCACAGCACTTTGTATGAACTATATGTATCTCTTTGTTTGTTCATCTTTTTTAAGTCTTTCCAAAGCAAGGACAGAGTCAGGAACTTGGAGTTAGGGGCAAAAAAAAAATCTGAAACTTCAAATAAGCATCCATTTAGTATTAACAAACTATCAACAAATAAAAAGATACAAAATTATTGTTTCTTAATACAACATTTTTTTAAATCTTCAAAATTATTTATGATTGAATCCGTACTACATGTCGCAGCAATGTCCCTTTAATAAATAACATCATAGCGTTCACAAAAAATTTATCTTCCATTTTGTTGCAAAAGTCAACTTTAGTGACATTCCTAATTAAAAATGTTCACTTTGTAGTTGTAGTAGAAACTAAAAGAGTAAACAGAAGCTTATAACCACTCTACAAACAAGCAAGTAGTATTCTAATTTTCTAGGTCTCACCATCCACTCAAAAAGTATGACCACTCTAGTTCTATCTAAAACTTTTTAAAGGGCTATGCTATTTATTTTGTGTAAAATTGGTTATTTGGCCTTTTTAAATTATAATGAATAAATAAAAACTTTGCTATTGGTAATTTTTTGTTGTTGAACTAATTTTTTTTTGAACTTGTTAATTTTGTTTTAGATTTTGAATTTTAGTACTGAAATTAGTACTAAAATTATTAAATTTTGAACCAAATTATATGAATTATTAAATTTTGAACCTAACTAAAACTAAGTGTAATTTCATTGAACCAAAAACAATAAGTGATGTATTTAATCACAAGTACATAGATTTTGAACCAAATTATACGAATCCTACTTAGATTTTAGATCTTAAATAAAACTACTTAGTCTCCACTTATTTATTTATTTATAAAAGTATAAATTTATTAATACTTCAAGAGAAATATACATCAAAAGCAACCATAAACTATCCAAATTTATATCTAAAAATGAAATTTTGTTTTCAATTTTAGTATTTTATTAATAATAATTAGATGATGATGGTTTTTTATCAATTTTTTAAAATTAAAAGTACTAAAATTTGCAATTAGTTAAAACCACATGCTACTCACAATTGATGACAAGGGCTAGCATATAATTTGCCTCCTTTTTTTTTTTCCTTTCTAGTTAGTATTTTAAATATTGGGTAAACTAAGTATTTGGCCTCTAACATTTACGCTATATGTCAATTTGGTTCTTGACCTTTCAAATGTGTTAATTTGGTTCCTAACATTTAAATATTGTGTTAAAATATTCTACACCATTAAATGATGAATAAAAAATGCTAATGTGGCTAACAGCCTAAATAAAAAATCATTTTTATACCATGTGTAATTCCACATTAAATAAAAAATAAAATTAAAAATAAAATTAAAAAATTTTGGTCATAAGAATCTGCTTTGAAATTTTAATATAAAATAAAGTAAAGAAAATCATTTGAACCCCAAACACTCTTCAAACCAAGACCCATGGCAACCCTTCTCCTCCACCAATTTACAAACCCCAAGAAAACCATCACTGTGCGGTCGAGACTATGGGCTCGTTTCTTCAAGCTCCGTCCAACCTATACAAGGCGCTGTTCTCTTTCTCTCAGCCACTGGTGGCTTATGTAGTGGTCAGCATTCCTACATGCTCCTCCTTGCCCCCAGCAAATAAAGCAGTACAAATAGCATAGGCTACAAGTGCAAGAAACTGAAGAAAGTAAGAAATTGTTTGAGGAGATGAGGATGGAGGCTCACGGTACCCATGCCTCTATCGCCAAACTCACTTACCATCGCCCTATTTAATTTCACTCCCATATTTCAGTTGCATACGCAACGTCGTCATTGTCTTTATAGCTTACATTGAGCATCAACGCTGGCTGGTAGTTCCCTTATTTTGTTGCCCAAAACAAAGGACGAAATTGGTGGTGAAATTGCATATTATAAATTTGAGCCATTTTCCTAGTAGATCATGTAATACCCCATAATTTTGATACTAATTTAATTATTATACGTTAATTATAAAGGAGGCCTACAATTAAATGGATTAAATTGATTTGGGCCTAAAATATTAAAAATAAGATAAATACTATGAGATATGAAGCCCAAGTGAGGTGGCATAAGTAAATATATGGGCCTTGACAACCCTAGTCTTTTACCTTTTAAGTTTCATGTGTATGTACATAAGAAAGTTCATTTTTGTTTTCAGCCGCAACACACGATTGAACTGTTTCTTTTCTTCTCTACGACTGTGCACAGGTATTTCAAGTATGGTTTGTCTTGCTGAAATTTTAGAAAGTTAAAAGATTTAAAGAGTTGAAATTATTCTATGGCTAATAATTGTCCCCACCCTTATAGGAAGACATGGGTATATACATTTGTTCTTTTGGTACCAAGTAAAACAATTGGAATTGGGTTCATAAAATCTAAACCTATCATCTATATTGATGGGAAAGTCGACCAGGATGATTACAATATTATAATAGGAATTGTATATATATAGTCGTATGGTCCTCCATGGGTTTGTGCATTTGTTCTTTTGGTACCAAGAAAAACAACTAGCAATCTAAACCTATCATCTACATCGATAGGAAAGCCAACTAGGATGATTACAATATTATAATAGGAATTGTATATATATATATATATATATATATAGCCGTATGGTCCTCCATTGGATTTGAAATTGATTTGACAGAATTATAATGTGTGGCTTCTATTTTTGACTAATAGATATAAATATTAGATTGATCAGATATGTGTGTGTGTATATATATATATATCATGTGGCTTCTAAGGAATAGTAAAATATATGATGGCTAGACCTATAGTGAGATGCTAGAGTCTTATAGAGTTGCAGTACAATCATGCTTATTAATATATAGTAAAAATGTGTGAAACAGAACAATTAGATTAAAGCTGAAAGTGAACTGGAGAGTTACGTAAATAAATGTAAAATTTTGGAAATATCAATGTTGTTTAAGATTATATTGTCTAAGAATGAAAACAGGTTTTTGTGGAAAATTTGTATATTGATGGACCTATTTTTGGTGTTGCTAGGCTCTAATTCTATTGATTCATTGTGACTCAAGGGTGGTTGATTTTCTTTATTTTTTCAACTAAGAGGTAAGTGGTGTTTACTAATTTTAGAGATTTTCTCAAAACAGTGTTGATTGTTAAACTATTTTACATCAAAGAAATATGTTGATATTCTATATATAAATTAATATTTTATAAATGTTTGATGTGCATATCAACTATTCGTTTTATAAAAAACTTGTGGGATAACCTGAATTTATTTAAACTTGTATGTATGAATATATCTTTATATTTTTGAGAATTATGAATGAATTATTTTTGTGAGCATATTGAAATGTATTTTGAAAACCTATGGCAAGTCGTGATTAAAAGCTCAGTATTCTATTTAGTCCTTAGCAAGGGACAATCATACTGCAGCTAGTCCTTAGCAAAGGACGGTCCCAGAAAATTGGATAATGCACATTTTATAGCTCCTTAGCTAGGGAGTATACTATTGAGGATCCAAAAAGGAAGCTTCTTAGCAAGGGAGTGCACCTTTAGGTTCCAAAACCTTAAAAAAAGGGGATGAAAATGAGGTTCTAGTCCTAAAAGGGGATAGCACAACCCTGTCAACGAGGCGTAAATGTTGACCATGAAAAAAGTCTAGGAAATTGTTTATATGATGATATTGATATATATATATATATATATATATTATGATGGCTCTCAAAGACATTTTATTTGTTTATATGAAATATTTGATGACAAAATATTGATAAGTTACAAGTTATGAATTGTTGTAAGAATTATTTATTTGAAAGGTTTGTTCTCACACCCCAATATTAGTGAATTCCACTTATTGAGTTATCTCACCTCTCCCCCCTCCCTTTATTTCCCCTTAAAGATACATTAGAGGGATTATTGGAGTAGAGATTCTAGGAGACAGCAGTTACGAACTATTTTGTGAAATTGAGGATTTTATTATTATTTTTATGGCATTAAACATTGTATTGAAGAATTATTTTGAGAATGTTTTGTCTTAGGTGGATTAGAGCTCTGACATTTGTGATGAGATTTAGGTTGCTAGTTTCTTTTATTTCATTTTTTTTTTATGGATTATTCAGATTAAATAGACTTTTATTACTTATGATTTTTGGGGCGTTACAGATCAACAAGTAAAAATGTTTTCCTCGGTTTGAAAAGTGGTGCAAGAGATGGGTTGCCGTGGGTCTTGATTTGAAGAGTGTTTGGGGTTCAAATGATTTTATATTTGGATGCTGAGAAAGTGATGAGTATATTCTAAAATGATTTTACTTTTTTTATTTTTATCATTTATCATTTTTAAAGAACATTGTAATTTAATATATTTGATATTTCAACAAATTCTTAATTTTATTTTTTATACCATGTGGCATTACACATGTCATCCGATGTAGCATAAAAATGATTTTTTATTTGGGCCATTAGCCACATCTACATTTTCCATTTATTATTTAATAGTAGGAACCATTTTGACACAAAACCAAAACGTTAGGAACCAAATTGACACATTTGAAAAGTTATGACCAAATTAACATATGGCATAAAGTATAGGGACCAAATACGTAATTTACCCTTATATATTTTATTGCCCAAATCTTAAAAGACCTTCCACGTAATTTTAACCAAACCATTGAAAAAAGATTCAACATAAGCGTTAACTGATAAAGAAAGCAAATCCACAATGGTTTTTAACAGTGAATTATTTTAGGATTGTGTGTTTGCCTACGTACTTACCTATTGAGATAAAGAAGGAGAAAGAGATGTAGAGAAGGAAGAAGGAATAATCATGTGAGCACTGAGCAGCAGTTGTGTTCTACGTTGTTGGAAGGATCGAAGATTCAATATAAGGAAAAAAAAATTACATGGGAGTCCTTTAAAAAAAAATCTCGCACGTAATAATCACTCAACAAGTATAAGTATCGGTCAACAAATATAAGTGTCAAGTTTAAGTCTCTAAAATGGAGACTTAAACATCTACACTTAGATTAGGTTAAAGTAAAAATCTTAAAAAAAAAAAAATTAAAGATTTAATAAGAAAAATTAAAATCCATGTACATGTCCCAAGTTAATGTGATAATGTAAACTCTTTTAAACTATTTTATTGGATTAATTCAGCTACTTAAATTTATGTAGTACAAATTACGTTATTCACACCACGGTTAATTATACTCAGATTCTCCCAAGAAGTACTATTAATGAATTGTAAATTATATTTGAAAGTTTCAGGGCACTATTCATCTCTCTTCTTACTAAATATATCGTATAAAACCATTGATGGCCGAGGCCAAAGAATTTAACTCACTGGACCAAAACATATATAAAACAAAAACAAAGAAGATAAATACATAATACTTTTTTAAAAATTGGGATGGTGAGTGTGACTAAACCAAAAAAAAATAGAAAATATATAAAGTTGGAAGAAATTCATTATATTATAAAAATTGTAATGAATTTAGACTTCTAATCAATATAGGAGTTATAAGAGAAGAAGAACTATTGACAATAAACGTGGTGCATAATTATTTTTACTAGCTGAGTTTTAGCACAATGTTTTATTATTAGTTTTCTCTAATATTTCAATAATTTTCATTAAAAGCCTCAACTGGTTGGCATCTCTTTGTGAACACATCCAATGTTCAAATCTCCACTCCCAACTCCCAACTATTGAATGCATAAAAAAAAATTCAATAATTTTCCTAAGACAATAAGACTGATGTAGTGATTTTGATCATAATATACGTATTTAAAAATTTAAAAATTGTATGATATGGTGACTAATATAAATAGGTATGTTTCATGCCTACTAAAGAATGCAAATATTGTTTTGATAAAATAAAAATGCAAATATCCTTCCTTTATTTTTTTACATTCTTGATTGTGTGATATTAATTTTTTTTTTTTTTTGGTTAGACTTTGTTTCAATTGTTACAAAAGCAACTAACTTTTGAGCAAAAATAACATATTTCAAATCAATTGTTTCTCATATAAATCTTAGATAAATTAATGACATCTAAATATCATTATATATATATATATATATATATATTACATGTCACTGAAAGGATTAGGATATATAAATGGTAAAGATTAATTATAGTGAATTCACATATATTTAATTTGATGGCATTTGTGGCAATCCTTGTCAAAACAACTAAAAATAAGGAAGAAGAATGTCATATTCGAAATTTGTTGTTGTTGTTGTTGTTGTTGTTATTGTTATTATTATTATTCCAAATAAAAATTGTTTCTTATATAGAATTTATATTTAAAAAAATCATATAAATTCTTTTAATATAGGAGTAAATAATTAATGCACAACTATAGATAATTAATATATGCATTTATTCTGTTGGCTAATATAATGAATTAATACTTTGATATAATACAAATTTTGTTAAGATGAAAACCTAAATAAAGAGAATATCAAAGACTATATGTGTATATATATATATATATATATATATATAAAGAATATCAAAGAATATACGTGTGTGTGTGTGTGTGTGTGTGTGTGTGTGTGTGTGTGTGTGTGTGTGTGTGTGTGTGTGTGTGGACAAAACTTAGGTACAATACCTTATATGATGTTCCTTAAGTTCCTTCTTAAGATTAAATCATGTGGCTAATTAACTAAAAAATATAGTTTTTTTCCATGAGAAAAAATCTATATGTCAGAACCTTAAGAGGCGAATTTAAGGAACAACACCTAAATATTGTACTTAAATCTTGCCCTATTTATAATATTGTCTAGCTAATTAGAGGTATGTGCAATATTTTATCATAAACTTATAGGATACATAATTTATTTGAGGGACAATAAAAAAATTATTATATAATTTTAGAATTCTAATCTAACATACCAATATTTTCATTGATATAGCTGCTAACATATAAGTAATACTATGAATTAAATATGAGGCAATTACAAAAAAAGTTTTGCGCTTCTATACAACAAATAAGAGGTGCATGTCTTAGAGCTGAAATTTAGGTAGCTAAAAAGCTTAGGTCAATTCAAGAGAGACATAGTTTGACTACAAACTTATAAGTTAGAGCTTTAGGCTACAACTCGCAATAGGGAGATGAAATGCATCCTTGTACTTAACTACACTAATCGAACTATGTGCATTAATGCACATGACAAACACGTGTTATCTTCGTGAGTTGTAGCTTAAGGCTCCAACCAAGTTTCCAGTCAAACTTTTTTCATTCAAGAATGACACATGATATTTGTAATGCTTGTAGATTCCTTCCCTACGAAAAACAAAAAGGAATAAACTGCATTGGTACAACAACCGTCAACCAATTATCTTATAATGACATTTGTAGTTATATATAATGCAATGTTTGCATTTGAATTTTTTATCTAATGGATCTGCAATAGAATGGGTTTTGTAAATGAATTGCACTTTTATTAACAATAATAATATTAATGAAAAAATATATTAGAAGTAGTTTTTACCTTTAGGAGTTTGTTGAATGCCTTTTAATTTGTACACTATGTTCTTAGTGTATCTTTCTTCTTTTTTGTCATTGCTCTTTATTAAAATATTTAGACGTTCAAAGTTTTTTACTCAAGGCAAAGCTATACATTTAACATTTGGTTTGAAAAAAAAAATCAAATTAATATCAACATTTAACAAAATAAGATTTGTATGTAATCTAAGCATTAAAATAGTATTAACATAAAGAGTAAAACTTAGGTACAATACTTAAGTGTTATTCTCTAAGTTCCTTTTTTAAGATTCTGCCATATGAATTTTTTCTCATAGAATGGAAGTGTATTTTTTAGTTAAATAATCACATGGCTGAATCTTAAAAATGAAACTTAAGGAACTGCACCTAAAGTGTTGTACCTGAATTTTATTCTATCATAAAATTAGCACATCAATCAGCTCAATATATTATAAACTACTTCTTGTACATAAAATTTTCTCTTTTTTTTTCTGGTTAGTATTTTAAATATTTTATTGCTCAAATCTTAAAAGACCTTCGAAGCTTCCACCTAATTTTAACCAAACCATCGAATAAAGATTCAACATAAGCATAACTAAAAAGAAAGCAAAACCACAATGATTTTTAACAGTGAACTATTTTAGGATTATGTGTTTGCCCACGTACAGAAAGAGATATAGTGAAGGAAGAAGGAATGATCATGTGAGCAATTATTGAGTTAATAGGGGAGGGGGGGGGGGGTGGGGGGGATATCTTTTTGTTAATAAAATTACCGTATTTCTTATAAAATAAAAAATTAACATCACCATGCACCCTTTGTGTGATAATCATTCCACAAGTTTAAGTGTTTGTGAGAATGTAGAATCAAGTGTCGGGTTCAAATATGCTAAAGGAAACTTCACACACATACACTTAGCTTATGTTAGAATAAAATTCTATCTCAGATTAAAAAAAAAAAATTAAGTTAAAGATATAATGAGGAAAATTAAAAACCATGTAAATGTTGGAAAATTCGTAGGTACTCCTGGTATATAGAGAAATGGTGCTTTCTTCTTTCACATTTATGATAGATCCCACAATGAATTTAATGAGTAGTCCCCATCATAAATGTAAGAGTATGAAGCATCATTCTCTATGTTTCAAGAGTACCTACAAATTACCCGTAAATGTCTTGCCAGATAATGTAAACTCTCTCAAACTGTTTTATAGGATTAGTATATTCTCCCAAGAAGTACTGTTAATGGAGTCTAAATCCTCTGTCTCATCAATTGTGCTCTACTTCATGCTCCACCAATAAAATTTGGATAACTAGCCTCTCTCATTAAATGAGATATCTCATTAAATAAGACAACTAGTCTCTATATTTGAAAGTTTCAGTACACCATTTATATCTCTTCTTACTAAATATATCTTATTAAACCACCCGAGGCCAAATAATTAAACCCACTGAGACAAAAAAAAAAAAAAAAAAAAAAAAAAAAAACAAAAATAATAAACAAAGAAGATTAACACATAATACTTAAAAAAAAAAAAAAAATTGAGGATGGTGAGTGTGACTACACCAAAAAAAAAATAGAAAATATATGAAGTTGGAAGAAATTTATTGACATAAAAATTTTAATGAATTTAGACTTCTAATCAATATAGGAGTTATAAGATAATAAGAACTATTAATAAAGATATATGTATCAGGAATAAAAATAACACTTAACGGATAAATAAATAAAATAATAAATAAAGAAGGGAATCCCTAAAAAGCTGATCACACAAATTCTTAAAAAGAAGTTTATATCAACAAAACTACTAATTACTCAAACAAATCCTAAAAAAGAAGTTCATATCAACAAAACTACTAAAAGTTCATATCAACAAAACTACTAATTACCTTTTTTGTGTTTATCCTAGTTTATCAAAAAAAAGTGTTCTAGGATTCGTATAATTGTAGTAGTATATATTGAAAACAGAAATAGTATATATTGAAAACATATTGAAGAAGTTATGAAAGAAAGGAGTAAGGGATTTGTGAGGGAGGAAATTGAGAGAATAGACGAGCAGCTTCAAAGGAATCTAAGCCTACGGAGCATGCAGAAGCAGAAACTTGACGATAAAGGCATGCAGAAGCAGCAGAACCTTGGCGATAAAGGCAAGCAGAAGCAGCAGGACCTTGGCGATAAAGGCATGCAGAAGCAGCAGAACCTTGAGGATAATGAAAAGAAGAAAGTGAGATTTACAGAAAAACAAGACTGGGAAATCGATCCCTCTAAGCTTATCATAAAACAAGTTATTGCTCCTGGTGCCTTTGGTACTGTTCATAGAGGCATCTATGATGGCCAAGACGTTGCTGGTAATTACAATTTCTATGCTTTCTTATCTCTATATGTGTTTACATAACTTTTTCGATTCAGATTCCTTGTTTTTGTTTTTCTTAATTTTTGTAAATTCTTATTAGTTAAAGTCCTGGAAGAACAAAGAGCAAAAGGTGATATAGCCTCACTTAGGATTGCTTTTACACGGGAGGTTTCTATTTGGCCTAAGCTTGATCATCCTAATATTGCTAAGGTGCGTATAATGCTATGAATTTGCACTCTCTTTGATGTAGATAGATAAATTCTTTGCAAAAATTTATATTGTTTAGTTGATTTTCATGCGTGAACATGTAGATAGATATTAGAGTTTAATTTATGAATAGTGACATCAATCTTAGCCTAGCTAGTTGTATATAATTACTTGATACTTTTCTATATTTCCAAGTTCATTATTTGTGTTTCTCCAAAAAAAAAAAAAAAAAGTTCATTATTTGTATTATGAGAAAAGCCTTCCATAATCACCCTAATCAATGCAGGTCAACTATTATATATGAATTCATTGACAACGTGGACTCCTTAAAATCAGCTCTTAATAATTATTTAAGAAAAAAAAAAAAACCTTCTTATTTATTGGGAGAAGCATGTGGTTGTTCTCTCCTTTATATTGAATGATTTTTCAGCCCATATACATACGTACACACGCACACACACACATATATATAAAAGTTAAAAAAAAAAAAAAAAAAAAAACATATATATACTCTTTGTTTTTTTTATCAATGTTGATAAATATTGCTTTATTTTCATAATTAGACTAAGTTTAGTCTACAAAATTGGTTGTAGTCTTAAACTACAATCTTACTCAATAAAATAAAAGTTAATACATATTTTTAAAATCTAATCGCTAAATAGAATATTATTTACACTCTTAATACACATGTCAAATTTTGTATTAATCAAATAATATTTTTTATATGATCTATAAGTTTATATTTTATGCACAATTTTAAACTATAAAAACTTGCGATTTAAACAATTTATTGATGACATAGTTATTAATCTTTAATTTTCTAAAAATTTTGAAGTATAAAGGATATAAGAAGAAGATGTAATTAAATGGTAGATTTGTCAAAATTCGCTTCCAATAAAAAGATATTGAGTAAGGTTGTAGTCTAAAACTACAACTTTGTAGCTTAACTTTGTCCATTACTTATTATCAAGCATGAACTTTATTGATTCGAGTAAACACTTGCATTGACAATGTAATCATGCTATGTACATTGTAATGTTTATACGCTCTTGCGCGTAAGTGCCTTCCATGGACAAAAGAGAGTACTGAGTCTTTTTCTCTAGCAAAATATATCACTACTATTATTTGCATGCCCTAACATTCTAGATCAATTTCTTTTTTTCTCAGTGCCTTGGAGCTACATTGGGCACATCAGGCTTAAAAATCCATACACATAACCAGCAAATTGACATGCAAAGTGATGCTGCTACTACTGCTAGTGTTATTACTGAGTATCTTCCTTGTGGTACTCTAAAATCTTACCTAAGAAAGAATCGGAAAAGGAAGTTGGCTTTCAAAACTGTAGTACGAATCGCGTTAGATCTTGCAAGAGGGTCAAACAAATTCCTTTCCCACATCTATCCTTACTTTCATTCAATGTTCCAACTTGCATTTAACAACATTTTGGTTTCAATAAGTCTAGAGACAACTTTTCTCACAATTATTGACATGACCGGTTATGATTAGTGCATTAAAAAAAAAAAAAGATGTAATGATAGACCCAAGGGAAAGTAACTTTGTTCTAATCATAGCAGGTGATGTCAACAGTTGGGAAAAAATGTCCCTAGCATTACTCTTTTGGTTTAGGCTTTTCAAAATGTCCATGACTAATAGTTCATTGAAGTGGCACTTCAACAGCTAAGTACTTTACCTTCTTCTTTTTTATAGGTTGAGTTACCTTCATTCTCGGAAGATTGTTCACAGAGACATAAAGACAGAAAACTTGCTTCTTGACAAAAATCACACTCTAAAGATAATTGACTTTGATGTTGCTTGTCTTGAGGCTTCAAATCCTAATGAGATGACTGCTAGAATAGGGACCCTTGGCTACATGGCTCCTGAGGTATATTGTTTGTTACTTTGACAGTTCTGCTTTGCTTTTTTAAAATAGTCTTTACTAACACACAAGTTCACAAGTAGAAATTTCACTTAGGCAATTCTATAGAAGCTTTCTCTTCTTCTTCTTTTTTCTTTTTTTTTCTTTTTTAACTTAGATATAGTACTTTAAATGCGTTACATTCTCCAATTGAAGTCAAACACTTTCTTGCAATGAATTTAATTCACATTATTTATGTTTTATTGATTAATGCAATAAGGTGTTTGAATTTGATTAAACAACCTAATATACTTTTGTACCTAAGTTTCACTTTTTTTTTCTTTTTTTTGGGGCTAAGAAGTGATGCTATGGAAGCTGAATTAGACATAATTGCCCATACATTGTGTAAATTAATTGATATAAGAATTTAGATTATTAGTGGTTTTGTTTTTCTTTATTTGATGTTCCACAATAATTCCTAAATCCAAGACATTCTTAGCCTAATTATGTCAATATAATATGCAGGTTCTTGAAAGTAAACCATATGATAGAAAATGCGACGTGTACAGTTTTGGAATATGCTTGTGGGAGATATATTGTTGCGATATGGCACCATACCCTAATGTTATATTATCGGATCGATCTTCAACTGTTGTTTATCAGGTATATAATTCTCTTCTACCTATCTGTGACAGACATTATTGCACATCAAATCAAATAAAGTTTGACATATTTTGTGCTTACATATGCAGAATATAATACCAGAGATACCCAAATGTTGCCCAGGCTCTCTAGCAGAAATTATGAGGAAGTGTTGGGATGCGAACCCCAACAATAGACCAGAGATGGAAGAGGTAGTAATTATGTTAAAAGCCATTGACACCTCAAAGGGAAAAGGGATGAAAACTTTGTATGGACCACTGGGCTGTTTACTCTTCTGCAGATGAGGATCTTAAATTTGTATTTGTACGTATCAGCTCAAGACGCAAGCACATATATAGACTACAAGACCTTCAATCAAACTTTGATTAAATTTTCTTTGTTATATTTGGTCAACGAGCTCAAACTTAGTTTCGAAGACATTACATACAAAAATGTTGCATGAGATGAATTACAATTTGCTTTTGACAAGGTCACATAACAATGAAGAACAGACACTCGGTATTTTTAATTGTTGATCAATTTTTGCATAAAGATGGCATCCCTGATCCCACATCAGAACTCCCCTTGACTACCCAGTGGCTACCAATTCCAGTCAGCAAGTGTTTGTCAAGAGTCAAATACATTCATTGCGACAAAGTTTTTTTTTTTTTATTAGATAATTTGATAGCTACAACAATGAAGGAGCGAGGATTCATTGGAACCCTAATTATCCTGATAGAAGAAAGTAGTCTGTCTCTAGGCTACAAATCTCTTGGCGTGGCAATCAAGAATATACCTAATGCTGCAAGCCAATCTAGTGGAACTAACGAGTATCAATCCATAAATCACACAGCGATAGCTGTTATTGTTTCTGCCTTCAAGTGAAATCGATTTTAACTCTTAAACTACCTGCAGAACTCCAAAACAATAAAATAAAAAAGCAAAATGAAATGAAAAATTATTAACTATTTTCAAAAATCACTGAAGTTCCTCTATACATCCGGTGAAGCAATTTAAATGGGCTTTTAGCCCACAAAACTGGTCAGTACTTAATGACCAAGATGTGCCTCAGTGACCCAGACGATTTGGCGTTTACACCTCTTCCAGTAATGATATTTGGGCCTACGTTTTCAAGCTATACAAAACTAATTTGAAGAATCTCTACACAGCTGATTTACCATTGATACACTGACTAAATGAAAGGTCAGAAGCAAAGTACTTGCATTAGCCATGTGAGCTGTACATATATGACAAGTCCATTTCCCGAAAAAGTACTAAGTTGCATCTGCACCAAATTCAGTCAGAATCTGTCCGGTGGTCAATATTGGCTGGATCATCACCCTTAGGAAGAGGAGAAGATTCTGAGTCGCAGTTAACGTCACATGCTTTTTTAAACTCCAGCATGAGTATCTTCCGGATTTTTACTCTCAAACCAGAGGCCTCCTCAGGTTTGAACCACTTCCTACCAAACTGAGAACAAAAACATATAAACCAAGGAAAACATTTCATGAAATTAACAATAAGGAACAAACAAATTTGGCAGTCATTTTCATGAAAACCAATACCGTACCATTGCTAGATCTTTCCTTTTCAGCCTTTCAGGGGCCTCCTCAATGAAGCGCTCCATGAATAAAAGAACAAAGAGACCACAATCAGAGTCATTCTTCTGTTGAGGAACCTGGTGGGAAATAAGAACAGAACACATAAGAAGAGGTAAGGTTCTATTAATTTAGAGATTAAGAGCCCAAGATAAACTGTCATTAATGAAACTCCATGTCAACAGTTTCAAATGAAAACATCGCAAAGATGAACGACCTTAGTGTTTAAAAAAAGTGACAAACAGGAGAAAGAATCCCCTCATATTCTGATTCAGTATAGGGTTTATGATCCTCAAAATCAACCTTTCCCCTAGCAACAACTCCCATGCAAGTTTATTGATTCAAGATGCCAGCGCCAGATCCTCAATAAGAATCAATCAAAAAGGGGCCAGCTGGTTTATTGTTGACAATCGGAATCTGAGAATATTCAAGGAAAAATTATTCCCCTGAATCTTGATCTGCCTACTTGCATTGATAGAAATTGATCAAGTCCAATGTTAGGGTTCAAAAGTGACTATTGACTAGCACTCTAATCAGTTCCCCCACCCCCTTCCTTTTTTCCATCAACTACTTGTATGGCCCCTAAGCCCCAACCATTTTGACAAAGTGGACATACAAAGGTCCCTAATCATCAAGCTTAAACCCTGCTGACAAATTTCACGTTCACACATATAACCTTCAAATCTGAGCAAAACTTATTAGTCAAATCCTAAATAATTGCATCACCTTTAAGGCTGTACTCATTGTGAAACAATGACCTTTTTAGTTAACAGATTTTTTTTTTTTTTTCTTTTTTGGTTATAATAAAAATAGGGTCTATTGCACATACTAAGGTTCCAAAACATCATATTCACATTCTACCAACCAAAATTATTTTTTTATGATAAGTAATAAGTTTTATTGATATCAAAAATAGAACACCCTAGTACACATGGAGTGTACAAGGGGTCAACAATTCAAGTACAAAAATTAAAAGAATCAAGGAAATCAGGAAAATAATAGAATGATTGGTTTTGCATAGCAACCAACCAATCCAATAAAGTTCTAAAGAAAAATAGCTTGAGGTCTAGTGTGGATCTCTCATTATCTTCAAAACACCTACTATTTCTCTCCAGCCAAAGACACCACATTAAGCAATGGGGAACAATGAACCATATATGACCATTTCGATGACGATCAAACCTACCTTGCCAACAAGCTAGAACCCCCACAACGGATTGCATAACCCAGATTTCATGGATATTGTCATTAGTGAAACAAACTCTATAGTAAAACAGAAGCTTTTCCAATTTGTCTTGCAGAATTTCAAAACATTCCAATGGCACCTCCTCCCAAAGTTGGAGGGTCGTAATTTTAAAACCCACCGACTGCGTTTGTAATTTACCAATGAAATAAAATAACTAACTTCTTCACTGAAGACCAACAAGCAGAATTTGAAGGCTTTGCTTTCTTTGTAAATAAATTAACTTCAATGCATGAACTTAGATGGCTGGACATAGATGCCACTCCTATTAAGCCATCCAGTGTTTATTTTATTTTCATTGTTTCCCCTCTTAACATATATTCTGACTTATTAGCTACACTAAATACGAAGCTAAAAAATATTCATTGGACCATTATAATGCTTGGACCATTATAATGCTTCAACGTTGTTAATGCAACTACTGTCAAAAATTGTCTAGATTGAGAAAAGGAACCAGAAAAAGTATGTCTCACTCGATGTTTTAAGGTAAGCAGCTTCACATAGTAGAATGGAAAACATAAGAACTATGCTCAACCCCAATCTGTCACCATCAATTACCACTTGAGTTAAGGTGACCTTTGGTAGGTTTAAGCCACTTAGATGGTGAAACCCCTTTCCATGACACAAGAGGATTGGGATCAATTCCCACCTACACCAGGGAAGAGGGATTAAGTGATGGAAGGGGGTTACCTTCCATTGCATAGGCCATATGCCCAATTGACCTTGATGGTCCAAGAAATATTACAGGCAATTGAGGAAAAAAATTTACCGCTATTACTTTATCGTCAATTTTTTGAGGGAGATGTTCCCATATCCCGTCTGCAATTGGAAGATCTAAAGGAGCAACTTCTGGAGCCAAATAGGTCCATTCAGCTTTCATAAAGCTACAAAAAAACAATTACACCATCCCTTAGGTTCAAAAATTACAATTAAGAAGGCACTTCAATTGAAAAACATGTTTCCCCCTATCAATATTATCTGATATTGAATTTATTTTAGACGTAGGAAAAATGCATTTAAAAAATGGTACCATGAGTAAACAAATAATATTGTCATTACAATGGCATTTCAATGAATAGTTGGTTTGAGGAAATCTTTCTCATGTCAATATAATAAAAATAGCTTACACTGGTAAAAAAATATTTCTACATGATAAAACTAATATAGTAAACAGACAAGTTGTTTTCACACAAAAAGGTTGGTTATTTAATTCATAAGCATGAGTTTGCTGCCCACTCCAACATCCAAGATCTCAAATAAAAGTTTGCTTGAAGGAGTCTCATGTGACATAAAATATAAAATAAAAATTCAAAATACACGATCCGAACGAAAAAAACTGAGTACTCTAAAGAACTCAAAATTATTCTTCTATTAGTCTATAAAATACTCCGCTAAAAGAAGAAGAAAAAAATGAGAGAGAGAGAGAGATTAGGGGGGGGGGGGGGACTGTAACCAGATGAAAATACAGGACAAAATTTTATATATGTATACATATACGTGTGTGTGTGTGTGTGTGTGTGTGTGTGTGTATACACTTTGCTTACTATGTCATATTAGCTAATGTTGGGTAACTCTACCAAGAATGCATTTTGCAATTTTTTTTACTTGTTTACTAAATCTACTTTGCAGTAGATTCTAAAAATGCATTCTCTGTATCTCATTCTTTTAAGCCAAAATGAGAATACCCAAATCTGAGGATTCTCATTGTACAATAAAAAAAATTATGGGACCCCACCACAATCATTTTTTTCTCCATTTCTTTCTCAGCTTCCTCTTTCCTCTACAACTTTCTTTTGTTTTGCTCCCATCCCTCACTGACCAGCTGATGCAATTTAGGGTTGGCAGTGGTCTTAGGGGGATTTTAGGTTGGAGTCAGTCACAGTGGTGGTTTTGGGTTGTAACAATTCAGGAGTCTGGCGAGGTTGATGACAGCGATGCAGAGTTGGACTTCATGAATTTTTTGGTGGTGATTTTGGGTGGGCGGTGAGGTTGATGGCACTGATGTGGAGGTAGATTTCATGAATTTTTTTATGGTGGTTTTCAGTGGCCAGCAAGGTTGATAAAAACAATGTGGTGGTAGATTTCAAGAATTTGTTGATAGTGGTTGTGGGTAGTAGAGGCGGTTTTGGGTGGTGATTAGGTCACAGTGCCAGTGATGATGATGGGCAGATGATCTTTTTCTTTTTTTCTTTTTTTCTTTTTAACAATATGTCAAATTCATGGATTTCTGTGAAAAGTTGTTTGTGCATAGATCTGGAAATAGTAGAGAAATTATAGAAATTATGGAAAACTGTAGAGAAATTAAAGATAATAAAAAAATTTTAGAGGACTTTATGGCCTACCAGTTACTTGGTATATGTTTTAATTTTTTTTTGGGTACAAAATTATCTGATTAAAAATAAACTAAATTTTTTTTATTTGTGCATATATTTTATTACAGTTGAATTATTTAGAAAATTATTAAGTGCATAATTTGCTAATAATAAATTATTATTTAATGAGAAAAAAATCCCTTCTTCAGTGACAGCCAAATGCAATTTTGTTCAGCATAATAACTTTTTAGTAAGAATTTCAACACAACACCAAATGCTATTTCTCAGCAAATGTATTTTGGCAAAACGTAGAATTCAAAATCTAAATGCAATAGGTATCCCAAAATATATCTAAATGCAATAGAGTTACCAAAGGCCTACCTTAAACAAGAATTATTACCTCGGTGATCTTCATTTATAAACTTTTCCACTTATAATCTCTGATTTAAAGATTCAATTATATCATGAAGGGACTTGCACATTGCCATTACTGTAACAGTGAACAACTTAAGAACAGATGATCACTTGCTTTCTTATAACAAGTCAAAAAAAAGTTTTATTTGAATAGAGGAAACCTCATGCACACAGGATGCAAAGCACATGGGACCTTTCAAACATCGATCTCAAAACAATAATTTCAACTCTAATAGATTAGATATCTCCATACACTAAATGTACAATTATTTCTTTCCTTCCAAATGGTCCACATTAAGCAAAACGGGTAGCATTTCAAAGAAGAGAACTCCTATGTTTTCCAAAACAACTCTTCCACCCAAAGAGGACAACTATCACCAATTATGACATCACCCATTGGGCTCCAAAAAGAGAAAAGACAAGAGACCACAGCCCTCTTGCCACTACAAAATGCATCAGTAAATGATACATAGTTTCACCACTAAACTTGCACATACAACACCAATCCACTGCACTATAGTTTTATGAATCTTAAATTAAAATGTGTTTAACAAACAATATATTGTTCTGACTAACATACAATCAAATTACTAAGTGAAGGCTAAAACTAATGGCAATAATGTTAACTAGTCGCTAACTCGTGCGATGCAAAAGAATAACTACTAAATGAGTTTTAGGAGAAAAAAAGCCATTATTTTTTACTTGGAGTAGCAAGCAAAAATGCATGAAATTAAAATAATAATAATAATAATAATAATGAAATTGAAAGAGATGGCACAAAGTTTTATTAGTTAGGCAGAAGGAATCAATGTTTTTTATTTATTACTTTTTTGTGGGAAGGAATAAAAGATAGAATGTTGCGTCTCTAGTTTAGTTTATGTTATGCATGTAGGTATATATAAGATATATTGTAATATATATGCCAAAAGGTGCCTATCGAAAGGTTATAACCCTTCAAATTTGATACACCAAAAAGGAGTCTATGGAAATGTTATAAGCCTTCATATTGGATATACCAAAAGGTGCCTATTAACCGAAAAAGTGTCTATTGAATGAAAAGGTACCTATTGACTGAAAATATGCCTATTGAATAAAAATGTGCCTATTAACTAAAAATGTGCTTATTGAATGAAAATGTGTTTATTGACCAAAAAGGTGCCTATTGAAAAATGAAAAAGCACAACTATTCGGTGGTCAACAAAAAGTCAAACGTTTCGTCTTTAAATTATATACAAATAAACTAAAAAATATTGACATTAACCATATGACAAAAGATGCACCTAATTAGACAAAGTTACACATAGTACACTGGCTATCAGACATAAGATATCCGTAATTGGTCAGCTAAGTCTTTATTTGTCTCACCTTTTGATGTTCTCAAAAATTGATCTGCTTGAGTGAAGTCTTAATGAATCCAAATGAAGAATAATTGGTCCTGTGTTATCTTCCTTGTCTGGGATACATATAATCACCAAGCTCCAATGAAGACTGAATACATCAACAACATAAATAAGTCAAAAAATGTGCAGTGGTTTTAGCCAAACAAGAAATGGGGTGAGTAGCAAAAAGCATAGCACATTATTGTATTTCTCTCATTCGCATGTTATGTGGAAAATAACATTAGTAGATGTAGCTAAAAGAGACATGTCAATTATGGAGCTAACTAAGGGTATGACTTTGGGAAGAGACTGGTTTGTGGAGGGTCCATACCCGACCCAAATTTTTAAGACTAAAGGTTTCGTTGTTGTACATGCTACATGGAAAGTAGCTACCAATATTTGTTTTATGTACTATGCACCCAACATCCTAATGGATCCACTGCACTAGTGCCCCCAATCAGGCACTCTTCACCAATTCTTTTTTGCCTTTTCCTTTCTTCTAAACCTTGCTCTATTCCTTAAGCTCCAACACCATCCTACTTGTTCCTAAATCATTCTGGTAAACCATTTTATTTTTTTATAATGTAGGGAACCTTTCTAAAGAAGAGCCCTTTGGACTTGCCTCTAGCCAGGAAAACCTACCCACAACTAACCCCACCTGTCAGATTCTGTCGCTGTGTAATCCAGGGGCATTCACCCCTGACAGGCTAAGCTGATATACCATTTTAAGATGATAAAAGACAATTTCCTGTTTGTAATACACTCCATTCTTGAGCATTACATCTCATATTTAGTTCAGTTCCAATTTATTTTGGTATTCATCCAGGTTCCTAAGTCAGGCATATCAGAGCAGCCTCGTTTCAGTTAAACAGCGCAAACTTCATCTAAGCCCAGGCATTTTTACAGCATGGTACCAACTATATAGTCTATATTGATCAGCAAGCAACAATGAAAGGGGATGATTGTTGGACAGGAAACTCAATTAAATATTATCCAGAGCCTCATGTTGACATTCCCAACATAAGAAGGTGAGAGTAGTTTGCTTGCATGATCATGGAATGTACCAGTTTTCAATAAGCAGATATAATAATAGTGCCAGGAGTGAGATCTTAGCTCAAACTTTTTTGATAAGTAAGTTTTATCCCCAAGGGGAGAGGGAAGGGGAGAGATAACGGCTCAAATGTCTCTATTGTATAATTTTTACCTTCTTTTTTTTTTTTTTAATAAGAAAAAATTTTAGTAAGAGAATAAAAAGAAAGAGAACGATTAAGTAGACAGGGTGGCTACAGACCACAAGCTGTGCCATTCTGGTCATGATAACAATAACTTAGGAATTGCAATAACCAAAAGGATGCTTGCTGGAACCAAAGAATTTCCAGTCAATCTCATTTGTGAATGGCAAATGATCTTTCTAAAAAAAGACTGAACTCCAAATAAATATGTCAAGGCATTAAATGTTACTCTGACCATTTTTACCATCTTACACATATGGAACTCCGAATGAATTAAAAAAGACTTAACTCTTCATGTATCGGAATAAGTACATATGCCTTCTGAAATATATTGACACCCTTCCACCACCTTCTGAACTTGGCAAAATAAGTATCCTTATCACTTCCCTACATATTACAAGGGAATACAAGTTAGAGATAAATTGGGCCAAAACAAAAAAACACAACACAATATCAAATGCAAATATCAAAACTTATCTAGATACATCATTACTTTTTTTTTTTTATAGGTAACATGCATCGGTAATGTTGTTCCCACATGAACTGATAAATGCACTATGTATAATTTTTTTTGATAAGAAAATGCACTATGTATAATCACCACCCCCACCACACCCCCCCCCCCAAAAAAAAAAAGAGAGAGAGAACTGGTGTCCATATGTCCCCATATGCAGCTGAGTTGGCAGTTTCAAAACTTACAAAGCCACTATCAAAATGAACTATTCATAATCAAATCAAAAACAAATCAAACCGTGCCAATAAGTAGCTTAACAAGTAACAACCTAGATCAGCATTTGCAACCCCCAACTGTAAAAATGACTACAGCATTAGCAGCTGGAAACATTGACTTAAGGAAAATTAAGAAACCAAGAGAAACAACTACCTTGTATGATACAGCCTCTTTAAGCTTGTTGTAAAAATATGTGTTGAAAAAATGATAATCACACATTGCTCTATTTGTAGGAGATGCTTGTAGCTGAATATATCTAGCAAAACGAACCAGCAAGTGATTAAAATATAGAAAATTAAAAGAAAATTTTATATGTGTGTGTGTGTGTGTATTGAGGGAAAAAACAAGAGAATAACAAGAAGAAGAAGGCATGTTGGACAGTGCAACTGAAGAGGACTCTTGCAGGTTAAACTTGAGAATTAGCAAGGGCAACGTAAATATTGTGGTCCCACTTAGTTAATACATGTGTATGCCTGGGTGTGCATGTGTGCAAATATATATGCCTCCAGATTACTAAGCCAAAGGCATTATCATTATCAAATCCTTTGCATGGTACATCCTATTTACCAAAAATTGTGTCTTGTGTTCGCGTTTTTTGTTTTGTGCTTCTCACAATAATAGAAGAACTAGAATCCAGGTTTTAGAAGCTACAACAACCTTACTCAAAACTGTAATAAAGATAAGGTAAACTGAATCTCCAATACACCCAAAAGTATTCACACATTAACACACTAGACAAAGCTTAGTCTTCCAACTCTATCACTCACAAAAACAAAAACAAACACCCAGAAAAAAAAGGCACAAAGGAGACTATATCGCCACTCTATTTATAGAAACTATCATACACAACTACTTTTCCCATCAATGTGGGAAAACTCTCTTAATAGGAACTAGTGCATATTTTTATTATTATTTTGACCAATGTAGAATTCCAAAACTAATTGAGCTCATGGACTAGACTTAATAAATCTCCACCTCCAGTCCAACATTGGATTTCAAAACCAACAGAAATGCCTCTAAACTTATCCCAAATGGACTGAACTTAACGTCTATTAGATTCTAAACTAGCCAAATAACCATGCTATGTATTGCTTAAATTACCCCCCCAAAAAAATGTATTTTATTTAGTATATTAAAAAATGCATATATAATATTATTGAAATTTTTTTTTAAAGCAAAAAAGAAATTTTCATTAGTTGATGAAATTACACCATGTCAAAATTAAAACTCAACATCAGTGGACCAACAGAATTCAACTAAGATCATTCCAAAGCATCATTTAGAAAACTGAGGACCCATTCGCATTTTTGTCCTTTTTTTTAAATTATCAACCATGCAAAAAGAAGATCAAAATGAAAATGATTATAAAAATAAAAAATAAAAAGGAAAAGATGCATAAGAGACACTGCAGAAAACGTTGAGTACCTTCAGGCAAACAATATCTAAAAAACTGAGATACAAATTATAAACAAATGTCAAAGATCAAGTTCATTAAATGGAAATCGCTATAAAAGAAGATAAACAAAGTAAAAGTTCCCATTCAACCATCCAAGACTTGCTGGAAGAACAATAGCACAACTTGAAGTATGAAGCTGGAACAGTGCAATACAAGGAATGATACCGACAGATAGGGCAACACTACTGCCATAGGTATTATTCATGTATATTTCCAATTATTGCAACAATCTAAATACACGAACCGGATGTAAAAATTCATAATAGTTGATGTCAAATAGCCTTCAGGAGCAAGGCAGTTTATGTCCACGTAACAAATTTCAATAGATTCTGGATCATCCCTGGCCAACAAAACATGATGAAGTATATAATGCACAAATTCTAAATAAACAGAAGTAAATGGAAAAAACAGTCTGCATCATTTATAAGGAAAGTTATCGGTGTACCTCGAGGGGTAGGTGATCTTTGCATCTTTCATGCTGAAAAGAGGGGAATCAAATTACATTTGACCTAATTAAGTATTAGCTAAAGTTAATGCAGCTAAAGTAACAACCAATATTGGAAGTCTTATTTACCATTCAGCAAGTTTGTCCACTCGCTCTGTAATCTCTAGACTCTCAGATTCATCCTCATCTATTAGACTTTGAGATTCATCCTCATCTATGAGAACAACGGTTTGCTCCTGAATCAATAGTTTTGCCATTAATTTATCAGTAAAAGAAGACATAGGACCGAAAACGTTGAAAAAAATATAAATCATATAGTATATTGTATATGAGGATTCTTTATACATACATATATTAGTTTTGTTTAAGGCCAAAGAAACAAAAACGGCTGTTCTGTTCCCATTCTTTTAAAGCCCTTTTCAATTTTCAAGAAAAGGATATATGAAAGTAACATCATGAACCATGACAATAGTTTCAAGGTTGATGACAAAACGGATAAACATAAAATGCAAAAATAACAAAGAAGGTGTACCTTCTTATGCCTCGAACCATTTGGATGGACTTGAAAAGTATCCTTTCTATCAGAAGAGGAGAAGTATCAAAATTGAATACAAAATACAACAAACTCATTTTTTTCAAGCCATTCATGATGCACACAAAATAAGACTAGTAAGAATTATGATACTCAGAGAGCAAAAAGAGTTTAGAAATATGTTCTTGTTAGAATAATGGTTATATGATAAATTCATCATTTTCTATCAACGTTAACTTTTGAAACAATTGGTAATTTATCTTAGTATCAGAATAGGTGGTCCTAAGTTTTTGAAATTTGTCTCCACTATACCTCACATCTAAAAATTTCACGTGTTGGGTCCACTTTTTTATTTCTTTTCTTGGATAGGCACAATTTTTTGGGGTTAGCTTTGGCTAGGAAAGTTATGTATCAATATGCGTGGTTTTCATAAGTTTCTAGCCACATGTCTAGTCAAATTTTCTAAATTAGATGCCATAGTCCTGTTGAAATAGGAACCTGTCTAAAAGACTAGAAACAGCAAATGTATTTTTTTTTTATAAGTAAGAAGAGAATATTATTTTAAAAAAAAAAAAAAAAAAAGCAAGAAAAAACAAGGAGTTCACGGTAGTGAACTAAGGAAAAAGAAACAAAAAGACAAAAGCAGCTCCTAATCTATTCCAATAGACGAAAGAAAATCCATAAGGGTAGAACAATCTGAGAAACTCCAACAACGAGACTAATCAAAACGGGTCCGATGGCAAAGCTCTAATAACTGAACCACAGTTTTCTCCTCATCCTTAAAAGACTGCCGATTTCGTTCGGTCCAAATAGTCCACAATAAACATCCTGGAACCAAATTCCAAATATCAGAACTATGCTTCCCAAGCCAATTATACCAACAAAATAATAAGTCCACCACTGAACCTGGCATGACCGAATCGATCCCAAACAGCCGAAGCTTATACATCCACAAAGAATGAGCTATCAGACAAAAAAGTAACAAGTGATCCACAGATTCCGCATTACAACAGCACATACAACAACGATTCACCAAAAGGCGACCACGAAGCATAAGGTTGTCCAAGGTAAGAATCTGACCATGAACTGCTGTCCACGTGAAAAAAGCCACCCTTTTAGGAACCTTGACTTTCCAAATTCCTTTCCAAGGGAAAGTGGAAGGAGCTGCATTTTGAACCTTATGATAAAAGGACCGAGTATCAAACTTCCCACTGCCATTAAGGTCCCAACAAAGTCTATCACACCCTCCATCCCTAGGAATTCGGGTTTGGATGAAATGAAGAAAGGAGTAGGAAGCCACCACCTCCCAATCATTGAAGGCCCTATGAAAACTTAAACTCCACACTCTATCATTATCACCCAATGGAGAGCTTAATACCTTAGAAATACAAGCCTCCTTATTAGCTGAACACAAAAATAACTGAGGATAAAGAATTTTGAGAGGAACATCACCTACTCTCTTTCCTTCTCTCTCTCTCTCTCTCTCTCTCTCTCTCTCTCTCTCCCCTTTATTTCTAGTTCTTCTTCTTCAATTCACCATTACCGTTCACAGATATTGTTTAAAGCCCCTAACTGCCAAGTTTCAGTCTCTTACAGCCTGTTTTAAATTTAAACCAAACCCTCTTTCTTGCACCCTCATAAACCCTAAAAAACTAGTTCTACACACTTTTTCCATTGAATTCACTCCTTAAACCCCTAACTCAACATCTTATTTTGTTGCAGCCAGAAAATTATTTTAAAGCTCAAACCCCTTTTGCCTTAAAAGTTCTTTGGATCCTATCAATCTAAAACCCCAAAACCCTTTATCTTCATCATGAATCCTAAAATCATATTCCTAAACTTATCTATCTAATTTATTTCCTACGTGCAGCTCCTGGCCCCTCCACTTAAGAATCCAAGGGTGACCTCTGGATGTCGTCATGATGCTTTGTACAAAGGTTGCCGGAGTCTAGGTTTATTGATGGATTTAGTCTGTGAAGGTCCTTCAAACTCAACCAATATCAACATGTTGTGACCAATAAGGCTTATTATTCCTGAGTGTAGGTTTTGTGATTTATGCCATCATAGGTCAATTCAGTCAAGTAAAAGGATATTCAAAGACTTCAAAGGCCTTGTTGGCAGGAACTGTGATTTGAAACTTAAAAAATTATAATAAACAAACACTCAATCTAAAACAAAAGAATGATAGTTGTGATTGGTATGACCACTAGGAAAAAATAGACAATTCACTCCCACTCCCAGATATCTCTTAGACCATCCACTCCCAGATAATTCCTCTTGCCCCTACCCTTTCCAACCACAAAACTGCCAATAGGAATGGCCAGTACACAAGCAGTGGCACTACATTGACTTTACAAGGAAAAGAAAAAAGAAAGAACAAGGAGAAAACCGGTGAAAGACAAAAATAAAATGAAATACAGCTGACAACGAGATATTAAGGATACATGTACATTAATTATCCATTAAAATATTGTCAAGTTATATTGACTAAAGCTTTTCCATGAAAAATTCTTTCCAAGCAATTTTGGGGGTATTTCCAATATTTGAGTAGACTTTAGATGTCCTATTCTCTTTATTGGAATTTCCTCCATGTAGCCATCATAATAAAATTGCAGCGATCCCATGTACATGGCCCTAGTTTTGGGGAACCACATAAATCTGGGTTTTTGTGTGTGCATCAATCTTTTCTGCCCTTTCTTTTCTGTTGTTTGCATCCCATAGATATGGGCTATATTTCATGTTTCCTATTAAAGCTTATGCTAATAACCACAAGAAAAGTTAATAGAATTTCAATACTATCTTCTATGGCCAATTTTACACCACTTTGACAAACTCATAAACTGAATAACTAAATATATATGCCATTGTTTCAATACTCCAATCTACTAATCCTATACTGCCATACCACTCTTACCTAGTCATCCCTATGTATATAATGAAATTAGTACCTATATCTCAAAACCAGATACAATGGGAACACACATATGGTGTGTGAGTTCAGTTACATGTACACAACCTTTAAACTCAATGGCAGCCACACAACCTTCAATCTGCAAAAAACTCCATGAGCTCTTGTACTAGTAAAAAGGTGGAAATTAATCAAATTGAGAGAGAGAGAGAGAGAGAGAGAGAGAGAGAGAGAGAAAGAAACCCAGCAAAAGGGAAACATGCTTACTTCTTGGCAAAGCTGCTGGACCAATGTTCTCCATTCTGGTGAAGAGAATAAGTAGGAGAAGCTCTACGTTTCTTATTAGCATTCAAGAGAGCATGTTTTGAAAGTTTGCTGTGACGTTGAGAAGACCATTGTTTTGATGATGATCGACCTCTATGTCTTCTACTTTGTGATAACTCTTCCTTACTTGTCATTTTCCGGCGGTCACAACGACTCAAAACTGATAACTCTTCCTTAAATGCTTCAGTTTCCCCACAATTTATCTGCTTTAAAAATTAAAAATAGTTGAAAGGTAATTATATTGTTCACTTAGAGGGCTATTCTTCAGATCAAAACTCTCTCTTTTCATACTTTACAGGATCAGAATGTTTCTCTTAAACTTCTTCCCTGCCCTAATTTATTAGATATGAGCATTGTGATTTGCAAGATTGATTGTATTGCTCCCCAAGTACACCCCAGATATACACAGGTGTTTCCTTTTTTATCAATAAACTTTCATTACTTATCAAAAAAAAAAAAAAAAAATAGTAAGGCACCATACATTTTCTTCCATCTTTTGACATAAACGAGAAGCAAATGTGGACCCTGAATTGGCTTTAGATGATGTGGACTCTTCCCTAAAGCCATTAGAAACACCTACAGACAACATTAGATCTGTTAACCACATGTCTTCAAAACAAATATCTTGAATTAGAGAACTGCAGCCTGTTTTAGCACATTGTTCATATTTGAAGTATGAGATATCCTAAGCGTAAAATTAACCATTAGCACAATTAAAAACTTCTAAAAAAAAAGTAACAGGACTTTTTTTTTAGTTTTGATAAAACTAACAGCTGAACCCTTGACATCCATCACATGTCATGCCTCCATTGCCATCCCCATTGTTCATATATACACACTATAAAATCTACTGTTCCATAACGGCTTGAGCATTAGATAATATTCATCGACCAACCCCGCTTGTGTCTATGCTTAGTGACATATATTTTACCTACCGAATGCTCTATTTTTGGTAATCAAGAAAGGTACATGATGAGAGCAGAGCAAGTAGAACCTCACCAACACTACTTGAGCTCCTTGATTGTGTGGGCTTCTCACGTCCATCACCTTCCTGCTTAAACACAAAACACAAGTAATCACTGACAGACAGTTCAAAACTTCAAATCACTCACTAACTAAAATGACAGCACACAAAACAATCAATTTCATTTTTTTTTTTTTTTAGATTGTAAAGAACATCACTTTTTGTGTGGACTAATTTGCACACTCTAGTGTGCAGTTAGTGCCTTTTTCCCCCAATAAAAAAGTTAACGCTCTATAAGACGAGTTAGTGGTGGTTTTACTTACTAAAAAGCGAGTCTTTTTAGAAAGATTCTTACTTTATTATTAATAAATAAATAAAAAATTGAAGTGAATTTAATTTTGCTATGTTGTTGCAATTCCTAATTGAGTTTGAGAGAAAAACAAAAAATTGAGAGAAATAGTAAATTTTATTGAGGGAGGGGGCATACATAGGAATAGGAGGAGTTGAGTTTTTGGGGTCGAGCGAGTTTCCTGCGCTCTCTCTCGTCCTCGAATCGCTTGAGAGTGAGGCGTAACTTCTCCCCTTTGTCTGGCATTCTGGGACCCATGGTCTCGCATGTGCGCCGCTTTCTCTCTATATGCTCTTCCAGCATCCGATCGCTCCATTTCTCTAAGTCTTCGTGCCGCTCGTCGCCACTGCTCATTGTGGCGGTGGTGGTGGACGACTTCACGATCAGCTCCGGCGGTGCGTCGTCGTCGTCGTCGGTTTGGCTAGAATTGGGTAGAAGCTTTTCCCAATCAAGGTCTAGAGGTTTTTTCTTTGCTCTGTCTTCTTCCATGCATGGAAATGCTCTGACAGACACTCTTCTCTCTCTCTCTCTCTCTCTCTCTCTAAATTTCTTGAAGTTCGATTTTAAGAGCTTTCTGTCTCTCAGTGTTTAAAGGCTCAGTTTGGGAATATGAGACGCAGCTTTTTATAATTTTGGGGTGTTATGAGAGAAATCAGCTGCAAAATTAGGGGCGAGAATGGCACTCTCAAAAAAGCTACAAGTACAAGTGTTTTTGGGGGCGCTATAAGTGTTTATGGAGTGTGAAATATAAAAGTTTGGGTTCAAGTTTTTTTAGAGAGTTTCACCCATAATTTTAAGATTATACTATAATAGAATTTGTATCTTGTATAAAAAATAAATAAACAAATATAAATAAATAAAGCATAGTTTATAATTTCCATAAGGGTTTACATAGTTCATTGTGGTTTGCCCAAAACCCTCATCGCACCTCATCTTAAATTGATTGATCACCATGTCATTTGGTGCGGTCTATAATTATGCAGTTCAGTTTGTGCTAGTTTGGGGCCTTTTGTTCCCATTTTAAGCTAGTTTGGGTCAAGTCCAAAAAATATCTCTTTTTTTTTTTTTGGGTAATTAGACTTAACCTAGATGTGGTTAGACCGGTTTTGATTAAGCCACCTGTGTTTTAAAAGTTGTCACTTAATCCACCTATGATACCCTCCGTCAAGTTTTTGTATCCCGCTTTAACTTTTCACAGTTAAAAAATAAGGATAAATATGTCTTTTTGTTGTCCTTTTATGTCTCTCTCCTCCCAAAATATAAAAAACTTCGGAAAAAAACACATAAATAAAGATCAAAACATTAGGTTTTGTAAAAATCAACAACAAACATGGTTTAAAAAAAACCATGGAGCTTCTCAAATCCTGAATCTAAATCATAGCCACTCAACACCACAAATTCCATAACCATCACAACCACCATTTGATCCTCTACTACCCACAAGCAACCAATTCTAAACCCAAATCCACTAAAACAACAAAACCCCAAAATAGGAGAGAGAGTGTGAAAAAGGAGACAAAGTGACACATAGGGAGAGAGAGAGAGAGAAAGACAAAAAGGAGTTGGGGTGGCACTGTCGCAGGAGGTGGGGTGGGAATCTAGGAGATCATCTTTAAAGGAGACTCACAAAGCCATGTAGATTTTGAGTTGAAGGAGCAAAGAGAGTCACACCACCATTTATGTCTAGATTTTTTTTTCTTTACTGCAGCCAACAACCGATCTTGGATCACCACACTCCAACAATGAATCCCTCTTCCCCTTGATTGTGATCTAGCTCTCTGCATAATGAAATACATCAACTGGTTCCTCAAGTCCTTGGAATTTAAACACTTTTGCTTGTCTTGTATATAGATCAAATCGGAAAATTTTGGTTTTGAGTCTTTTGAGTTTGTGGGATTTGAGCTTGGATATTTGTTAGGAATCTTTGGTCTATAAGTTAATTTTCTCTCTATCTTGGATTTTTAGTTTTTTATGTTGGAGGATTTAATCATTTGGTATTTTTTATTTTAGTAACTGTGGGTTTGGATGTGTGTGGGTGTGTTGGTGTTTGTATTTTGAGAATATTGGGATTGAAGAAGAAGAAGAAGAAGATGATGATCAATGACAACAAGGAGAAGAAGGAACGGGGATAATTTAGCATAGGAATTGAAAATAACATGATTGATTGTAATGTGTATCGAATTTTATGTTAATAAATCCTAGGAAAATTGTGTGAGAAAGTTTTTCTTGAGAGGTTTTTGATCCTTTTATTTTATGTTTTTGTGTTAAAATATATTTTTCTAACAGCAGGGAAGAGGTGGGTAACATCTCTCCAATAGAAACCACCTCAAGTAGTTTGGGTGACAATTTTTAAACCACAGGCGGCTTAGTCAAAATCAGTCCAACCACAGGTGGATTAAGTCAAATTACCCATTTTTTCTTTGTTTTGGACTGATTTATAGTAGCCCATTAGTTTTTTAATTGTGAAAAGGTTTTTATTTATGAAAGTTTTTAGTAATTTTATTTTTTTAATTACTGAAAAAGTATATATTAAATATATAAAATATAACTTATATAGTATTAGGTACGTTGGGGGTGCAGTTTTTTGAGTCACATTGCAATTGCTCTTGCAAGTGCGGTTTTTGCACCTCCACCATAACAAGTGGTGTAATGATCGCATTTGACGATCAATTTAAGTGTGGTCGTGCAGTTGAAGCGATTTTTTGTACACCCCTACCCTAAATTATATAAAATGCATCAATGTTTCTATAAAAATAAAAAACAAAATTGAGCAATGTCTCCCTTAACTATTGTAGAGACCGCATTTTGTACCCGTTAATAAATTTTGGCCCCTACCCCCAATGATGAGCTTGACATATGTCAACTAAGGGTAATTATAGAGTTCACAATAGTTTGGAAGTAATTGCAACTCAAAAATGCTTAAATCGCTTCGAAATTGATACTGAAAAATGATATTTGCACACTGTTTAACCATAACCTTTGATCCACAATGAAGTTTTGTGTGAGGTTTGTTTCATTGAAAAGTAGACATCTTGCGCTTCAATTTGAACATAAATTTTGCCTAATTAAGACTTATATTAAGTAAGTTATGATCATTTGAAGTTAGGCCAATTAAGCAATCCAATTTTTTGGGTTTTAAAACTTCATTTTAAGGGTTCAAAACATTATACTTTGATGTGAGGCGGCCCCTAGACACTTGGAAATGTCCAAAGACCATTAAAAAGCCCTGAAAACCCTAATTTTAACTTATAAATACTCATCTTATATCTCCAATCAAAACCCTAACTAAAGAGAGTTATTTTTTAGCTTCCATTTTCTCTAAAACCCTGATTCTCTTTTGCAAAACTCACACACAACCCCTTACCACGTTTTTTACAAATTAAAAACCTCTCTTTAGTTAGTTCTAAGATAGAAACTAATTTTCTATATTGATTTCTCAAAACCTTTTTCAAAATCTCTTGTTTTTGAGTTGTGATTACTAACTATTGTTGTGTTCTTTTGATTATTCTTGTCCTCAATCTAATTTTTGTGTTGCAGGCATTGAGAAACCGGTTAAACAACTTCAAATATGTGATTCTAAAGCAAAGTGAGCTTTCTTTTTCCATGTTATATTTGATTTGTTTGATGATTTCAATTATGTTTGACATGTTTTAATATGATTTTAGGTTGTTTATAATATGTTTAAGGTTGTTTTTATTTCATTATTTTGGTTTCATGAAAAGTATAACATTTATGTTTATTTTATGTAATTTAGTTTAATCGTTTGATTTTGTTTCTTGATTATTTGTTTATGTTGATGTTTGTTTTATTTGCTTCATGTTAGTTTAGTGTTTAGGGTTCTAACATGCTTGTTTGATCTCACATGTTTATATCTTCGAATGATTAAATCTATAAAAATGTAAATTTTTCGAATCTATGCTAAAGGATGTGTATGCATTTTTTAGTATGCGTACACATCCTAAACCCAGATTAGGGCAAAATCTTTTTTTTATTTATTATTTTAATCACTTTTTAACATGTTATTTGATTCTCTTTGACTTTGTTTTAGGTTAATTATTTATGTTTAATTATTTACCATGTTTATTTGAAAATTTTTGCCATATTTAGTTTATTTAATATCTTTTCCTTGTGTGTTTATATTTAATTGTCAACTTGCCATGTTAAACATGTTTAATTTATTTTGCTTGATTGTGTTTTATATTTTTCCTTTTATATTGTGATGTGATATTTAACATGTTGTGTGTGTTATTTCCTTAAGTGTATGATGTATGTTTAGGTTAAGGATTAAAGCTCTCTTAATAAACTCTTTAATTAAATATGGCCTAGCAACACATAATGGAGGCCAGTTTACAAGCCGTACCCAAACTTGGGACCCATAATCTAGTATGTGGATCCATGTATGTAAGTGATTGGCCCCAAAATGCCCAATATGGTGGCAACTTCACTTTTCTCCGTCATGGTCCACTCGGCTGGGGTGTACTCTCCATTGCACCCACAACTATTGAAAATTAGCAACTAATTAATCCGAAAACACAATAAAACCTTTTTTTTTTTTAATATTCCACAACAAAATTACTATTACAAAAATACTCTTTCCTCGAGTTAGCAAACACCCAAAAATGCCCCCATTACCAAATCCATCATTATATTTAATTTGATAATCTTTACCATATCCAACAAATCACATTCAAGTGTAGACATGGTAAGGTATGGATCTTTACCATACTAAAAGCTCCTAGTCACCAAGATGAATAAAAATTCTTTGTTTCACTTCTTTTTTTTTTTTACTTTATGCTTCACCAATCATGAGATGCCCTGTGTTTGATTTTTAAAAAAAAAACTATAGTCATTTTATAAGGAAATTTAAATAAATGTATGGCATACCATGATTGGTTGAACACAAAGTAGAGTTCTCCTGGAACTATGTTTATCGACTTCGCTGACGTAAATAAAAGTAAGGCGAAAATACTGTTTTGGTCCTACACTAAGCATTTTTCAGTAGTAAGTTAATTATAAGGACTAAATTAACTACAAGAAAGCAAGTGATCATATGTTCTTAAGTTGTTCAGAGGTTTAGAGTGAGTAGGAAGTGTTGGGCACTATTACAATAATGGCAATGTGCACAAGTCCCTTCATGATATAACTGAATCTTTAAATTAGAAAGTACAAGTGGAAAAGTTTATAAATGAAGGTTGTAAGGACCAGTTTTGGGCTTATAGCCCACTATATGAAATGGCTCAAGTCCAAAAAGCCCCAAAACAATAAATTTATAGAGAATGGGTTGGAAAACTGGGCTGTAGTTGATCAAACAAACGTTGGAATCAATCAGATGATAAGAGAATGAAATGAAATAGGATTATACTAAAGAAAAATGATCCTCGGCAAATACCAGGGTGCACTATTCTCTTATCTTATCTTCCAATTCAGTTACAAGTTTTGTTCCTGAATATTACAGAGTTTCATCCCCTTTTCCTGAAGGGTCTCTTCCCTTATATATCTTCTTCTAAAGCATCTTGATCCTACATTTATTAAGCATCTGAGCCATCACTTGAGTGTCTATTCCATCAGACACCCTCTTTGGTCTTATATGTCTTCGGGTAACCAATTTCACCCTGTTCAGAAGTCTTTTCCACATTAATGCGGCTAGGAAAGTAGCTGCAGAACATTAAATGCGGTGGTGACAGCTTTGTTCCTAAGATATTTTAGGACTTCCTTCAGTCCAATATCCCTTTAATGGCTATTCATACCGACAGAACCTTCTGAGAGGTTTTCCTACACTAGCGAGCTATTTCCTCTGACCTCGGCTCTAACCTGTTGAGGATATATTATCCTCGGCCACTACTTCCTTGAGCCTCTAAAACCAAAACCTAACCTTTTTCTTACTAACACAGTCTTCTTTGCTGGAAATAACTCCTATTCAAAATAATCCTTATCCTTGGCTTGGGCTATGGGCCCATTATAATAAATTTACATTAGGAGTTCTAGGCCTAACATCCCTACAAAGGTCATTAAGGTAATAATTCCTATTTAAAGTAGCCTTTGGTAATTATTGCATTTAGATATTTTTTGGGAAACCTATTGCATTTAGATTTTGAATTCTTTAATTTTGTCAAAATACATTTGCTAAGAAACAACATTTGGTGTTGTGTTGAAATTCTTACTAAAAAGATATTATGCTAACAAAATTGCATTTGGTTTTCACTGAATAATGCTTTTTTTTTCTCATTAAATAATAATGGTAAAGTATATATTCGGTCCTTATCCTTTACATTATATTTTAATTTGGTTTTTAACCTTTCACTTGTGTCAATTTAGCCTCTAACATTTTAGTGTTATGTCAATTGAGTCCCTGTCGTTTTCTCTTAGTTGAGACTTTCTTTTATATTTTTTATTAAATGTCATAATTTTCTATTCATAATAAAAAAAATTTTATAACACCTTTCATATAGTTCACGCATCACAAAAGATCATAGCGTAGTTTGAAAATCTATAAGCTTTTGTGACGCATGAACTATAGAAAGGTGTTATAATAAAATTTGGTTATGAATATAAAATTGTGACATTAAAAAAAAAAAAAAAGTCTCATTGCATGTGCGAAACACATGTAATGAGGCTAGTGTGTGTGTAAACAAACCTTTCCAAGATCATTCCACACTTCAAGCTATGCACCAAATTGTTGTCTATGAAAAATTACTCAGACCTTTAAAAAGATCAAGACTTGCATGAAATTTGGTTTTAAGTGTATTTAAACGATTTTTCACATGATCTTTTCCTATTAGGACGCCGAACTTTTGAGTTCATTCATTGAGAATATTTTCATAAGCACGGAAGATAAAAGCATTATCCACTTTTTTGTCCTTAAATCGTTCATCTAATAATGTTTCAATAATAACAATATCCATATGCTCAGTCTATTTTAGGCTTCATTTGGGAGTTTATAAGGAAATGGAATGAAATTTAATGGAATGAACATAATGCAGGGACGAAACCAGGATTCATACCTAGGGGGGGCCAAAGCTTAGAACCAAAAAGAAATTTATGAAAATAAAAACTAAAATTTATTTCATATTCAACAAAATACTACATACAAAATAAGTATTTCTTAAATATTTCATATTATAAAGCACATCAACAAAGTATAACATACAAAATAAGTGTTTCTTATTTTGTCTGCGATTTTTTTTTAGTCCATATATATATATATATATATATATATGTATATTTTTTTTTTTTTTTTTTTGTTTTTTTGTTTTCATAGTTAAAGGGGCATGAATTTTATTTTTTTATTTATTTTCTTGTAGATCAATATCTAAATATTTTAGAAGAGGAGAGACAAATATATATATATATATATATATATATATAAGGGCAAATCTTAATTTTTTTTATACTAGTTTTTTAAAAAAATTTGTTTTGGGGGGGGGGGGGGGTGGGGCAATGGCCCCCCTCTACCCTAGTGTGAGTCCGTCCCTGACATAATGGAATGGAAATGAATTGAATGAAATGAAATGTATTTAAGTAAGGAAAAAGTGTGGAAAAGAAAATAATAGAATGAAATTAAGTAACCTTATTTGGATGTTTTAAAATAAATGAATGTGAAGGAATGCAAATGAATGGAATGTAACGTTATATTTGGTAACAATTTTTATTTTCTATTTTCAAAAACTTGTTTTTGGGAAAAAAAAAAAAACAATTTACTTGTATTTTTGAAATAAAAAACATGTTTGGTTAGTTGAAATTAAAAAAAGATAGTTTTCTGAAGAAAGAAATAGAAAATACTAAAATTTGTTGTTATTAGGATTTGAACTCTAATGCTAACTCATTAAATGAGACATATTCATTAAATTAAATGCATGTTTTCATTGATTTTTGAAAATTAGAAACTGAAAACAGCCTTTTGTATGTTTTCAGTTTCTTTCACAAATTGAGTTTTGAGAACATTTTTATTTTCTATCCATGTTGAGTTGTCAAAAAAGTTTTTTAGTCTCAAAAATAGAAAAATGTTTTTGGAAACAAAAAATAAGGGGAAAAAACAATACCAAACATATCCTAAGTAATTTTGTTTGGGAGTAACACAGAGAGAAATAAATGGAATCATTTTATTACAATATTACTATTAGACTCCTATTTTAAAATAAATGACTGAATATATTAAGGTATTTTGTGAGTTTTAGTAAAAAATTTATTAAATCTAATTTCATTCTCTCTCATTCCTCCTAATTTCAGTAAGAATGAAAATTTAAGGTTTTAAGGGAATAGAGAGTTCTACCCATTCCATTCCATCCACTTAAACTCCCAAATAAGGGGAATGAACTTTCCATTCCCTTTATTAAAACTCCCAAACAAGGGAAATGAATAATATTATAAAATTATTTCCTTCATTCCTTTTTATTTCATTTCATTTCATTCCCTTCCGTTCTATTTCATTCACTCCTCCCAAACGAGGGCTTAAAGTGTCATTAGATTTAGCACATCTATTGTTTTTTTTTTTAATACATAGAAATAACAGATCTATTGTTGTTTACTTTTATAGCTATTTTTCAAAAGCAGAATGTTAATATCAAAATAAAACCATTTATAATATGACTGATATTCATAGAATAATATAAATTAGTTAGATCAATCAAACAAGTATTATCTTCTAAAAAAAAATCTAACAAGTATTAGATAAATAATGAAATTCCATGAGAAAAATATTGCACAACCCAAGAAAGTGCATTAGCATTATAATATATATATATATATATATATATAACATTATATAACATTTTACAATATGATTTCTGACCCACTAGAAAATCCCATATTTATTACAACAAAAGATTTAAATCTACAATAATTTTTGAGTTCAACCACACGAAATACCACCAAAACCCCAAAAAGACAACAACATATTTTCAACAATAATTCTAATGTCATGCTCTATGCTTAATGATCTTGCCACATACTAGCTATTATATTATCTAGTAAGATTGCACCTAATCTACCATTAGCATCAATACCATTGGCAGTATTCACCTCTTCAAAATCTCTATCTCTATCCACAAGCTCTTGATCAACCTCAACAATAAGATTTTGATCAAGATCGACACCCATAAAAAAAATTATATGAAATGCAACAAACCAAAATGATTTCAGTTTAGGTTTCAAATGAGTAATAGGGTTATGCTGCGCCTAAAATATTTTGAGATTATTTTTTCAATACCCAAATACTCTCACAATAACATTACACAATGGAACACGTAGATGGCTAAATATTTCCCAATGTTCCCTTCCTTTCTCTCCCCTTTCCATCGATCCAAACAAAGTTTTAGTGTCTTTGCTCAAATCAATATAGGATTTATAGTCAAGTAAGGATTTTAAGAGGTTGTTTGGATGGCCTTTTTCCATAACTCAATTTTCTGTTTTCATAACTCATAACTCAAAAATGGTGAGACCCATAGCTAGAAGTCCGTTTGGCACCACTGTAACTCTGTTTCCACCACTTAATTATCTGCTTTTTGAGTGATGAGTTATGAAAACTAAAAACACTTTTTAGCTGTTTTCAGTTTCCATAACTCATAACTCAATGACATTTTTGTAATTAAAATTACACATGGGTCCCACTGTCAGACTTTTTGCTCTCTCTTTATCCTCTTTTCTCTTTCTTTTTTTTTTTTTTTTTTTTTTTTTTTTTGTCTTTCACAGGTCTGGGACACACCTGCTCCTCTTCTTCTTCTTTTCTTCTTTTCACTTTCTGGGTTTGGTTCTTTTTTTTTTTTTTTTTTCCTTCTTTTCTTCTCTATTCTCCTTTTCTTTTTTTTCTTATTTTCTTCTCTTTTCACTTTCTGGGTTTGGTTCTTTTTTTCTTCTTCTTTTCTTTTCTTTTCACATTGGTTTCTAGGCTTGGGTTCCTTTTTTTTTTTTTTTCTTCTTTTCTTTCCTTTTCACTGGGTTTCCATTCTTTTTTTTTTCTACTCGAGTTCGTCGAAATTGTCGCCGTTGTTGATGTTGTCGAAGTTGTCGCCGCTATTGATGTTGTTGTTGTTGCTGTTGTCACTGTGGGTTGTTGCGGCGGCTGCGGCAGTGGCTTTTTTTTTTTTTTTTTTTTTTTTGGGTTTTTGGAAAAGCATGAAAAGCATTGGGTCAGGGGAAAATGAAGGGGAAAAGCATTGGGTTTTTTTGGTTATATTGTAGATCTGGGAAAAGCATGAAATAAGGATCATGGTGGGCTTGATTAAAATATGTGTTAACATGGATGAAGAGAAAAGCAGAGAAAAACAGGGGAAAGGCAGGGAAAAAAAAAAAGGAGAGAGAAAAGTCAACTTACATTGGGTCAGTGTATGGGTCCCACAAACAGTTGAAAAATATTGAGTGATGGCAAGTGAGTGATTGTGCCAAACGGGTGGAGTATTTTAAAGTGATGGGTGATGAGTAATGAGTGATGAAAATTGAGTGACGAAAATTGAATGATAAAAAAAAGCCATCCAAACAGCCTCTAAGTATTGGCTAATGTCACATCAAATATAATTGCATTATTGGGTTTTGTTACTGTAATGTAAATAATAAATAGTGATAATGAAAACTCCAGGCTTGGTTATGTGAAATTGAAGGTCGGTTATGTAAGGTCAGGTAGAAGCTTGCAATAGACTTTAAAAAATTAATAAATAAATAAAAGCTTTCAATAGACTCATGGTCAACCAAAATGCTATTACAAATTTTTTTAGATTTGTTTTTAGAGTCTTGCGTATAACCACCTCTAACCCAAAACCTACTTATATAATAACCTTATATCAACTCTAATTTCATTAGAAAGAAGCTAAGTATTGAAAAATAAAGGAAAAACCATTTGAGAGTGTTCTTTGTTTCTCAACCCTGTCCCATTGATCATCTTTAAGAGATTGAGAGTTCCAAACACAAGTTCATCACCTTGAATGAATTGGACATGTTGAAACCATAGAGGTGACACCAAAATCTCAAAATGACCTCGGAGTAACTGAGAGATAGATTTTGCCATTAAAGTTCAAAGTGTATTAAGCAGACTTAAAAAACTTGTTACAAATTTTATGGTTTGGAAAGTTCTTATATGTCACATTCAAAAGAGAAATCATCAAGTTTTCACTTAAGTTCACATTTGAAGAATCAATTGTGTTGTTTAGTACTAGGCTTTGTTTGGGAGGAGGGAATGGAATAGAATAGAAGGAATATTTTTAGACTATTCTTCCCTCCTCTTGTTTGGGAGTTTTAACGAAGGGAATGGAAGGTCCATTCCCTTATTTGGGAGTTTAAGGCTCCGCTTGAGAGTTTATAAGGGAATGGAATGGAAGGGAATGAGATAATCATAAGGGAATAGAAAGAAATGGAATGGAATGGAATGTATTTAAGTAAATGAAATGAATGGAAAAGAATGGAATGGAATGGAATTAAGTAACCTTGTTTGGATGTTTTAAAATAGAGGAATGGAAAGTAATGAAAATGAATGCAATGTGAGTAATCCTGTTTGGGAGCAACATAGAGGGAATGGAATGGAATCATTTTATGACAATATTACTATTAAACCCCTGTTTTAAAATAAAGGGTTGAATATATAAGGGTATTTTGGGAGTTTTAGGCTCCACTTGGGAGGAGGGAATAGAATGGAATGGAAAGGAATAAAAAGAATAATTTTAGAATATTCTTCCCTTCTCTTGTTTGGGAGTTTTAATGGAGGGAATGGAAAGTTCATTCCCTTGTTTGGGAGTTTAAGTGAGAGGGAATGGAATGGGTAGGAGGGAACACTCATTCCTTTCTATTTCCTTAAAATCTCAAATTTTCATTCCCTCTGAAATTGGGGGGAATGGGAGGGAATGGAATTAGATTTAATAATTTTTTTACTAAAACTCCCAAAATGCCCCTATATATTCAACTCTTTATTTCAAAACAGGGCTTTAATAGTAATATTGTCATAAAATGATTCCATTCCATTTCCTTCATGTTGCTTCCAAACAAGATTACTTACATTCCATTCATTTTCATTCCTTTCCATTCGTTTAGTAAAAAAATCATTAAATCTAATTCCATTCCCTCCCATTCCTCCCAATTTCGGAGGGAATTAAAATTTGAAGTTTTAAGGGAATAGAAAGGAATGAGTGTTCCCTCCTACCCATTTCATTCCCTCTCACTTAAACTCCCAAACAAGGGAATGGACTTTCCATTCCCTCGATTAAAACTCCAAAACAAGAGAATGGAAGAATATTCTAAAATTATTCTTTTCATTCATTTTCATTCCATTCCATTCCCTCCTCCCAAGCGGACCCTAAGTGGGAGGGAATTGAATGGTTAGGAGAGAACGCTCATTCCTCCATTTTCCCTTAAAACTTCAAATTTCTGTTCCCCTCAAAATTGGGAGGAATGGGAGAGAATGGATTTAGGTTTAATGAAATTTTTGTTAAAACCCCTAAAATATTCCTTTAATATCACTCATTCTTTTCTCAATCAATCGTAAAAAAAATATATATAAAAAAAAAAGAAAAAAAAAAAGCTACATGTAATGGCCTGTTTGCTACAAAGTAAAGCTACTGCAGTTCTTGGGATTTGTGTAAGCCACCATTGAAGCTATTGTTGTTCATCAACATAGCTACACGTTATTCTTTGACTGCTGCAAGTTTTGGTTATTGCTCAAAAGTAAGTCTTTCTTTTTCTTTGTCCCCTTAAGTCTTATAAATAATAGTTATGGGGTCCACGGATGAAAGAGTGACATATAAATGATAGTTGTTGCTGTATAACCAAATTCTTTGGTTTGCTTACATCTTTCTTTAATAATGGTTTGTCATAAAATGATAATTGTTTTGCTAATTAATCACTTCCTAAACTTTTGTGTGAATTTTGTAGCAAAATATAGTATGTTACTTTTTGTGGTATAAACGTGTTGTTGTAGGTTACAAAAATTACACTAAATTGAAGCAAAACTTTGTTCTTATGGATAATTTCATAATTATATTGGTTATTCATCATACAATGTCATCACCAATGTTTTTATTTTTTATTTTTAATGAAAATTAGGATATTACTGTTTTTGATTTGATATGAGGAATAGGACGTAGCAATCTATATGCTATTGAATTCTGAAAATAAGATTTTGAACCATGAAATTGACATAATGGACAAATTTTGAAATGGAAAAACAAAATTTAGTATTGTGGGTGCTACTTGAATGGTGTCCTTTGGCTTTGTTTCATTTAAAATGAATATATTTAAAATATATTCATTTCAATGTATTCAAGTCTTATACTGTTTCTTGTTCATATATTTAATTATATGTTAACATATAAAAAATATTTAATTTACAGTTTAAAAGCTATCAAAAGCATATTATGAACTGTCCAAATTTTATAATGAATAAAACATATGCTTATAATTTCATTGACTAGGACTCTGACTAATAACATAACCATTTTTTTTTTACTTAGATGGATTTGAAGTATGAGGTACTTAATACTATAATTTTTTCGTAATATATGCGGAAACTAGCCTTGGTTCATGCTTCATGCCGTTATTTGTGCTACATTATTCATTGAAGGCAACGTTTGAAAAGACGTGTTCACCACATTCCTACACAAGCAACCATAGAAAGACAATTAGTTCATGATGAAATAATGCAGTGACTTGGATTTAGTGAAAAATGTTATGATGTAATATGCATGGGTCCACAAGCTTTTCAAGGTTTGTGTGACATTTTGCAAAGAGACGGTGATCTTCAAGACACACGGCGTGCCATGGTTGAAGAGCAAGTTGTCAAGTTTCTTCACACTCTATCACATAATATGAAGATTCGTACTATGTCCTTCTTTTTTTGTCGTTCTGGTGAGATCATTAGTCACCATTTTCATAATGTGTTAAGACTAACAATTATGTTAAAGGATTAGTTACTTCGACAACTTGATGGAACCTAAGTGCCAGTTGAAATATTACAGAGTAGTAGGTTCAATCCATATTTTAAGGTAAATATATCATGTATGTATTATATATTTGATAGTAGTTTGGTATAAGTATATTTTAAGGTAAATGTCTTTGAGAGATATTTTTAATTTTAGGATTGTATTGGGGCACTTGATGGAACACATATTCGTGTCAAAGTGTCTAATAAGGATGCACCAAGATATTGGGGTAGGAAGGGTTTACCCAACATAAAATGTGTTGGCAGCATACTCATTTGATTTGAATTTCACGTATGTATTACTGGGTTAGGAAGAAACTGCTTCAGATTTGAGAATAATAAAGAGTGCTTTAACTAGAAACGATAATTTGAAAATCCCACAAGGTAAATTGAATTCAAATATGTATTAGGATGTATGCTTTATAATTAAAAAATTTATAGTATATAATTAACAAATGTTATTGTTTATTAGGTAATATATTATCTTGTTGATGCGATTCATGAATAGAAGTCGCCTAATTGCACTTTACAGGAGAGTGCGTTATCATTTAAAAGAGTACTCTGTTCGTCCCCTTGAAAATGCTAAAGAATTGTTTAACTTGTGACATGCGTCATTGCGCAGTGCTATTGAAAGAGCATTTGGTGTACTTAAAAAGAAATTTCCTATCATAGCAAGTACTACAGAGCCTAGTTTTTTGTGTTAACACACAAAATGAAATCATTTTAGCATGTTGCATGCTTCATAATTATTTAATGGGTGTCGATCCTAATGAAAGTCTTATTGCTAAAGTTGATGAAAAGGTTTTACATTCTCATCGTGAACGTGCGGCCCCTACTCTAAGAGAAGATGATGAGGATGCTAGGTAAGTAGATATTATAAGAGATTCTATAGCATTAGCCATGTGGCAAAACTATGTTCAAATGTGATAGCTTTTGTGTTTATTGTTGCCATGTCGTTTAAGACTATGTTATGTTTCAATTACTTAGACCTAAATGTTATGCAAATTTCTCTCTACATTTTGATATTACTCTCTATCTTTTGATAATTAATATTAATATTTACACAATATTTTATATGTGTTTTTTGTCCTATTAATTATAACATAGGTAAGATATAAAAAAAAATGGTGGAGATCCAAGCAAAGAAGTACAATGAAGTAGTGTTATGGATGATGTTTTAGTGGATACTTTTTTACATCAGCTGATCATAGGTGGTAGAGTTAATGGAACTTTTACCTCTAAGCAGGGACGGACCCAAGATTTCAAGCTAGGGGGGCCGGAGATAAGCAAAAAAAAATTTCAAATACACATCCATATAGTATTAATAAACTATCAATCATGACAAATACCCAAAAATCAAGATCAACTTTTTGAAATTGTGTTTGAGAGATATGGTTATTTTCCAGAATTGGGATATTGGCATTTTCTGGAATTGGGAAATGAATATTTCTTGGGATTGGAATATCGACATTTTTCGGAATTGGGGAATGAATATTTTCTAGAATTGGATCATTCACATTTTTTGGAATTGGAATAACAACATTAGTTGTTGGCAATTTCATGTTGACTTCTTTTGAAAAAATCAAACATTATAGTTGATTTTTTCATGATCTACAAATAAAATAAGAATTATATATATTATCTAACAAACTGTTGTTTTTACTAATTAAAGACAAATACTAGAATTTAGGTAATATGCATGATGCATTTAATTATAAATTTAGTATTTCTCACTTCTTTTCAATTTATAAATTTATCTAATTTAGTAGTATGAGTTAACAATAGGTACAAGTGAATCACTGTTATTTTCTTAAATTTGTGTGACAATTTTCTATATTATATTTATATGATTTGTTTTTTTCTTTTATCTTTGGTCTTTGCCTTTATTTATTTTTGTCTTTGTCTTCTCTTTGTCTTTATCTTTGTGTCTCCATATTTATTGACCCAATACACTATAAATTTATTTTGCACTACTAACAAAAACTTTTCTTAATTTTACATTTTTTTTTCTATCACTTGTCTTTATTGTTGCCCAACTACCAGTCAACAAAGAACAAAGAACAAACAGACAAACACTACACTAATATATTCTCTAATCTTTACAAGCTCTACTCTCTCTCTATCTCTCTTATCTATATAATACGAGAGAGAGAGAGAGAGAGAGAGAGAGAGAGAGAGAGAGAGAGAGAGAGAGAGAGAGAGAGAGAGAGAGAGAGAGAGAGAGAGAGAGAGAGAGAGAGAGAGAGAGAGAGAGTCACAAAGCCAAAAAGCCAAAATAAAACACCACAAGCAGTCAAGGCTATCAGGCACAAATTCAATTCACAATCACGGAATCACCAACATCAATTCATAAATCATCAGTAAAAACACAAACACAAACACCACAAGTCCACAAGCATAGATTTTTAGATTCTGAGATTCACAAACATTATATTAGGTTTTGAAGGAAATGATAGATTAAATACCTGTAAACTGTGAAGGCTGGAGTAATGGAGCAACGAAGTTGGGTTGGGCAGTGTAGATTGTCTTCAGTTTGAGTATGCAACAGTTGATGTTAGTGTGGGTACTAGGTAGCAAGATGGGTCTCTCTCGCGTAGGCGTGGGCAGCGGCGTCATGTGTGGGCGGCGGCGTCACGGCGTGGGTAGCACTATAGCAAGATGGGTCTTTCACTTTCTCTGTCTCGCCTCTCCCTTTCTTTTCTTTTCTTTTTTCTTTTTTTCCTTCGTGTTTGGCTTTTCCGTTTGGTTTTGGAGTCTTACTGTGCTAGGTTTTCTTTTCTTTTCTTTTTTCTTTTTTTTCCTTTTTACATATATATTTTTTTAAGGTTTTCATGGGCTCTTGAAAACTCTTAGGCTGGCTGGCTGGGGGGCCTGAGCTAAAAATCAAGGGGGGCCCAAGCTTTTTTTTTGAAAATTTTACATGCTAATTTTTTTTTTGGGGGCTAGGGGGGCTCGGGCCCCCTTTGGCCCCCACCTGGGTCCGTCCCTGCCTCTAAGGCATATGATGACATAGTGAAAGAGTTTGTTGAAAAATTTCACATGGAGATTAACAAGGATAAGGTGAAAAATCAACAAAAGACACTAAAGAAGAAATTTCATGAATGCAAGGACATATTTAAAGATGAATTGAGTGGTTTTGGATGGAATGATTCTTTAAATATATGAATAGTTGAACCAAAAGTTTGGGAGCTACTCATAGCGGTAAATTACCATTTGTTGTGAGTTTAATTTTGTATTACATAATTATATCTGTTGTTTAACCATTTTTCTTAGTTTGTAACAGTCTAAACCTGCAGCCAAGAAGTGGATGACAACACCTATGCCCAACTACTCTAAGATGGCACAACTTCGGGCTAAAGATAGAGTAAAATGTGATCATGCTGAAACTACAAAGGAGAAACGTGTTAGGTATGCTGCATTGACCACGATTGATGACATTGATAATTTGATACCTCAAAATGAAGTTTCTTTGGAGAACTTTGAAGTGGAAGATGATCAGAGGTCACTAGAAATTAATGCTGCACATTCTCGAGTGTTATCACAAGATGCAATGTCTTCTAAAAGCAAGAAAAGACGACTGGCAGAGGATGATGAACTCGGGAATATAATTTCCCAGTCATTTGATAATTTATCAATGACAATTGATAGGGCGACTGAGGTCATGGCAAAGTGCTTTTCAAAGTTATATGGAGCAAAAGTTCGCGTAGCTTTGGGTGTATTGGACTTAGATCCAACATCAAAGACTGAGGCAAGAAAAGACGACTGGCAGAGGATGATGAACTCGGGAATATAATTTCTCAGTCATTTGATAATGTATCAATGACAATTGATAGGGTGACTGAGGTCATGGCAAAGTACTTTTCAAAGTTATATGGAGCAGAAGTTCGCGCAGCTTTGGGTGTATTGGACTTAGATCCAATATCAAAGACTGAGGTCTACATATTTTTGATGAAAAATCTAACATATAAGAAGATGTTCTTTGGTTTCCCAGATCATGAGTGCAAATGTGTCCTCTTGACACTAATGTCTAGGCCTAAAAAAAAAAAAAAAAAAAAAAGTGTGGGATTTTTTTGGCCAACCTTAGTTTTGGAATGAATTATGTTATTTTGTTTTGTTTTGGCAAGACTCATTACAAGAGTGTTTTTTTTTTTTTTTTTAAATATATTTGTTTCCGTTTTTAGACAATATTTGTTTTGTTGGGAGTAAATATGTGATGCATGAATTGCTTTATAACATAAAAATATGCATAACTTGTTTTTTAGCTACAATAAAATTTTCTTTTTCCTTAAATTAGAATTATTTTAGTTTTATATCAGGAAATTGATATGTTAATAGTTGTATCACCGTTGGTCTTAGAGGGATGTTGCTCAGTATAAGAAATTGGGAGATGGAGATGTATTAAATTATCAAATCCATTGTGAAGCCCACTAGTCAAAATAGATCCAATCTAAAACTAGTAGCCCCTAAAACAATTTGTAAATTGAAATAAAGAAATTGTGCTATTGTCAATTTTTTATGCCATTATCTTCATTTGTTAAATTATTGATTAGCGTGATGCAATTTATTCACCTTGACAAAACTATATTGTAATTCAATAATCTAACATAGACCCAATTGTGGCTAACTAGTTTCACATCATCCACTAAATACTAAACATTTCAAAGCAATTATAAGTTCTCATTGATTATTTTTTATGTTCTTTAAAATGAGGGGTATAATAGTAATGTTATTATAAAATAATTCTATTCCATTCCTTCCAATATCACTTCCAAATAGGGGTGTGCAACCACCCCGCCAATTGTGCCAAAACTGACCAAATCAAACCCAACTTGCCGGGTTGGGTCAGTTTTTAAGGCTGAGTGGGTTGGGTTGGGTTGGATTATAAACATTTTTTTGATAGCGGGTCAAGTTGGGTTTGGGTCATAAAATTCCAAACCCGCCAAACCCAACCCGGCCCACCCATATATTTAATATATATATATATATATATAAAATATTATATAATTAATAATTTTTTAAAAATAACTAGCTTTTTCTATCCTATATAAAAGCTAATTAGTTCATATAAACCCTAGTAAATTACTATTGTTGTTTAGTCATTATTGTTGTTTGCCTTTAAGGAGTTACATTGATACTAATATTTGGATTTTTTTAATATATTTATATTTATATTTATATTTTTTCTACTCAATTTAATAATAATAATAATAAAAATTTGTACAACCCATGGGTTCAACTCAACCCATGTGGGTTGGGTTGGACTTGTGTGATGGGTTGGGTTGGGTTGAATTTTTTTTGACCCACCATGATGGGTTGGGTCAAAAAATCCCTTTAACCCGACCTAACCCGATCCATGCACACCCCTACTTCCAAACGATGTTACTTACATTCCATTCCTTTATTTTAACATCCAAACAAGATTTTTAAATTCTATTCCATTCCATTCCTTTCCCTACTAAATCAATTCCATTCATTTAATGATCATTTCATTCTATTCAATTCCTTTATAAACTTTATTTTAAACTAGTTTATATTATTTGAGTTGTATCAAATTCTCTACCATAAGAATGTCATCTCCAAATCTTAACAGTTAGAAACACAACTTGAAAATGAAATTGTTACATAAATTGTTTGTTATTTATGTGATTGTTCATAATTAGAGAAATTTAGTCAATAATCAAATTCATTGATTTGATAAGTTAACCATGGAAGACACCTTCCCCCCCCCCCCCCTCCCCCTTTTTAGCCAGATAGATTTTATAAAATTACCTAGTGTTTTGTAGTTAAATTGGTTTTGGTTAGCATCTCTTGAAGTTTTTAATAAAAACATTCAATTTAAAAACTTCAAATCCCCCTCCTTACTATCAAATTATTAAAAAAAAAAATCATAAAATTGTATTTGGAAATTGAAAAGGACATGATTAGTCAAGCTACACAGCAATGCATGTATTTTTTTAAATAGTTACAATATATTATGTATGTGGATGTGTCAATAAAGCTAAAAGGCGCTTGACACAAGTGCACAACAATACATGTTTAACCTAGCATTATGTTTTAATTTTGAAAAAACCGATACCAGAATACATTAATAATCTATTTAAATAAATGTTTAATAGAAAAATAAAAAAGTAACTACCAATTAATGAATATCCCAAGGCCTTCTCGTTAATCAGACTCTTTAAATAAGAACAAATCAGCTACAACTACACCAAATGTACAGTCACCAAGCCTCCTTTACCACCCAATTAAAAATAGACACGCGTACTAATCCAAAACAAATATCTTTCCCCACGAAACACCCAAGCCTTCCTCAGCATATAACAAAATAAAACAAAACCCCCTCTCTCTCTCTCTCTTAGGGCACAGAAGAAAGAGCAAATTAAAGCCCAGAGTGGAAAACGAAAACGAAAACACAAAAAACAAAGAAAACATTTTATTTACTTATTACCAAAGAACGTTTCTGATAAAGTCACGCACAGCAACAACAACAACAGCGCAGACAGATCTTTATTTTATTTTATTTTATTTTTTTCACTCTGTGTTTTTGCAACTATGGCTGACTCTACTACTGAAACCCTAGAATCCAATCCTCCGCAACCCGAACCCGAAGCCCCAAATCCCCAACCCGATCCACAACCTCAATCGTCAACTCCTCCACCGTCGTCCACATCTACGCCGATCGCCGTAAACCCTAATTCGAACACACCGCCACCGCCGCCGCCGCCGCCGCTACAGCCACAGTTACAGCCTCAGCCTCAGCCTCAGCAGGTGTCCTACGTGGTGCCACCGCCGGTGCCGCAGGTATCCGGCGGCGGAGGAGTTGTCATGCCTCCTCCTCCTCCATCTGCGCCTTCGTTCCGGCCGGTGCCGCAGTTCTCGCCCATACCGAATTACCAAAACCCTGGCGTTCAGCCTCCCGGCGTGGCTCCGATGATGCAGATGCCGCCGTATCAGATGCAACAGCAGCCGCCGCAGCAGCAGCAGCAGCACCCGGGGCAGCCTCTGAGGCCTTACGTGCCACCACCGCAGATGCCTATGCCGAATGGTTATCCCGGTGGGTTATTCTCTCTCCTTATAATGCTTGTTTGTTTTTAACGTTCCGCCGAATTCTCGATTTTTTTTTTTTTGATGAATTCATTATTGCATACATGTAATGTGCATGTTTGTGTTGCCAAATTATCAGTAGAACCAAGAAAGATTTACTTTTCAATGTGCAATTGATATGTGTTTTTGATGAGAGAGTTTTTAGTTCTTAGAATGTTAATTTTGGAAATGATGCATGATTGAACAATAGCTGTTAAAGTAGATTAAGGATTTTAGTGGAATGTGAATGATGAAATATTTGGGGAAGAGTTTGTTGTTAGAGATGATGAGTTGGGAAAAAAAAGATTTAGAGAATTAATGAGAGTTGGTTTAGGGGTATCGATGACGGGATGTTTTCTCCTACAGTGTCTTGATTGAATTCGGTGGGAAGGTTTGGAAGGCGAATATTGCTTAGAGACCTCCCTCTACAACTACTTTTTTGGTATGCATATACATATACATATATTTTTTTGCTTGGTTTTCTTTGTTTGTCTTTAGAATAAACTTTGTTTTAATGAGAAAAGGAAAAAAGAGAAAAAGAAAAAAGAAAAAACCTTTTGGAGTTTACACGTTAACAGTGTTCGAAAATTCAGAAAGTTAATATTGTCCCGCTTGTCATATTCCATGTTTATTTTAGTAGGCTACTTTCTGGTAGTTATGAGGACACTTTCCCTTTCATGGGTTTATGATTTGCCAGAAGCAGACCATTTTTGCCACTGAATGCTCGTTGGCTTGTGTTCTAAGGTATTGCGATTCTTTCAATTTTAGCCTGCATCTCTCCCTTTCTTTTTCTTTCTCGCTCGCTTTTTCTTTTCTTCATGCTGTACCATGGGCTGCTAACACTTGTGATACATAAAATTGACATAATTTACATATAATTTTGTGGGATCGCATGAGATGCTTGAAGTCTCATGATAATTAAACGTCAGTTTTTTTGCAATTGGTGGATGGGATAGTGTGAGAAGGCTAGTATGTTGCAAATGGATTCATAAGGTAAGCCCATTTTACATATCCATGGTTTATAAGCTGGATGCTACTTTTTAATGTTTCCTTCAGGTTATCTGTTCAGCTGGTGATAGTTGCCATGCCTGTGCTGCCATCTCTTATATGCTTTTGATGTGTGGTAACTGCGTTCAATTATTCTTGTCACATTCTTTTTTCATATATAAATATATCTATATAAACTGGTGACGGGATGTATAGTATTGCTGTATTTTTGTTTGTTAACTTGCCCTGATATATTTGCATAGATATTTGTTTCCATTTATGCAGGACTTCCTCGTTATCCATCTCCATACCCAGCTATGGTTCGACCTACATTCCCTATGCGCCTACCAGGAGCAATTGGTGTGCCTCCAATAGTGTCACGCCCTCCTATTCCAGGGGTTCCTGGAGTTGTTCGCCCCATTATATCCCCTGTTATTAGGCCAGCTGTTGTTCCTACAGTTACTCCAGCTGAGAAACCACAAACCACAGTTTACATTGGTAAGATTGCATCAACAGTGGACAATGATTTTATGCTGTCTCTTCTTAAGGTAGGTTATTGATTTTTATTTTTTGGTGGTCTGCTTCCTTTTATATACACCCTACAACTCTTGATTCTTTTACATTATAAATATCTTACTTCAATGCCTTTTATTTGAGGCATTAATTTCTGATGTCTGTACACTTTATGAAGCTATGCGGACCTGTCAAAAGTTGGAAACGTGCTCAAGATCCCACAGATGGGACTCCTAAAGGATTTGGGTTCTGTGAATTTGAGTCTGCTGAAGGGGTTCTTCGTGCATTGCGCCTACTTAGTAAATTCAATATTGATGGGCAAGAATTGGTGGTATGTTTGGATTTCCACTGTTTTCTTTGTCCTTTTAAGTTTTTATGATCGTTTTTTGTCTTTAACTTATTTTTACTTTTACCGTGATTTTGGCATTTAAGATGGTGTTCTAGAACATCTATCTGCTGAAAAAATACATTTTAAATCCTTGGTTTAATGGGAAACATGAAGTCGATATTTTTCTAATAAGTCATTAATATCGATCGGATATGCAGAGGGATCTAAACCTTTACCATGAGCATGCAAAGTGAGTTCTCTACAATATGAACTGTATCTCCAGTTAGGAAAGATTGAGTAGAAATAATTAAACAATCATCAAATCTATGGTTAACACGAGATTTAAGGGTTCAATAACTCTTACTTTCTAGATCTAGTAGGTTTCAAGGCTTGAAATCTCCATTGATGAATGTAAAATGTAAGTTCAATTATTCATAAATAAAAGCAAGTTCAATTGTTAAATGGTTACCTGGCAGGAGGATACTTGTTATAAAGTATTGGGTGTTCTCATAGTAGGGCATTTGTTATTAAGTTATGTGTTTTAGGTGGTGCTGAAGTTATGGGCTTATCATCCATTATGGACTTTTCTGTCTATATCTGAATTTCGCCTTTCTGTTTACAAACCAAAAAGAATTATGACCTGGAAACCAAATTATTTGTTAGTTGTGTGCTTAAAAAATTAGATCTGAGGGAGCATCTGGTCATGAAGGTACTTCTGTGTTAATGCAGTTGTTACTTCTCATTCCTTTTAACATATATTCTGTCAAAGTGAAAATTTATCAAAGGAAAAAATAAATCTGTCAAGCGTCATGATCTCATTATTGAAATTTGACAACCAAACTTGAGATGAAATAAGAAAGACTACTCAAATATAAGATCAAAAGTTATAACATTTGAAAATTGGACTTTGTTGCCAAAGATTTTTGTTAGGTTGTAATTCGTAAGAACTTACGAGTTGCCCTTGGTCCTACAAAAACCTTGAAAAATAAGCCAGTGAGCACTTGTGTGTATCTATGTTTTTGATTCTACCATTAGTAGTTTAGTTACTATTGGTATCATATACATTTTTGTTATGTATTTTGGTTTCTAAAAATATCAAACATGGGAGATGATTAGATAATTAGAAATAATGATAATAATCATATTTGGCTAAGTTTATACTTGTCTTGTTAATTCTTTTAAGGGCAAAACCTAGGTATAGTTCCTTAGTTACTGTTACTTATGTTCCCCTTTTAAATATTTGAAACCTATCAAATTAGACAGCTTAGCTAACGGATGTTAAAAGTCCCATCTCCTTTTGTTTTCTTCCCTTATTTTTTTTTTCCTAACCTGCAAGAAAGCACAAAGCAGAAGACTTCTTCTGTTCAGATCTGAGAAGGTTTCTTCAGTTCAGATCTTTATGTTTTAACTGGCAATCGACACACTCTCTCTCTCTACAAATTTTCCTTCTAGCTGTTTCTTTCTTTTTTTCTCTGAGAAAAATCATATACACGTTTGGCTCCTCACTCTTTCAAATCTGTCTTTTGGTTTTCTCGCAGGCTAGGAAGAAAAAAAACCATTAAGAAAAGAAAAGGAAAAAAAATAAAAGAGAGAGAGAGCTAACATCCGATTGCTAAGTTGTCTAATTTGACAGGTGTCAAAAATTTAAGAAGGGAATCTAAGTAACAATACCTAAGAAACTGTATCTAGGTCATCTTTTAATAAGTTTGGGAATAATCTATAGAAGCCGATTTGATGGTTGAGTATGTGGATAATCATATAGATTAGGGAGATGGAAATTGCTACATTGAACCTATGTGTTCACCTCTAAAAAACATGAAAACAAGCACCTTCTTGACCTTTTGGTGCATTCTGAGATATGGATTATTCTTTTTCCTGCATGAATTTATTGGATTTTTATTTTTAAAATATTTGATCCTTGTCTCTTTGTAATTTGATTAATAGTTAAATGTCAATCAAGCTACAAAAGAATATCTGGAACGGTATGTTGACAAACAAACTGAAAACTCGAAGAAACTTAAAGACGCACAAGCTGCCGCACCTGAGAAAGAGGAGGAGAGTGCAGTAGGGGTTGAGAAGAGTGAACATCTGAAGGCTGATGTAGAGAACTCAAACAAAGAGGACAATAGTTCAGGGAGCAAGGAAAATCATGACTTTGCTAATTTTGGAATCGTGACTGACGAAGACAAGGACACTGACCGTGAGGCTGTGGAGAAGCTTACAAGCATGATAGAAGAAAGATTAAAGACCAGGCCTCTGCCTCCCCCTCCTCCAATTACTGATGGTGGCTCTGGGAATTCAAACTCAGACGTCCCTGCTAAATCAAGGGATGGGGACTCAGAAATGAGAAATGGTGAGTTTTCATTGTGGAAATGGGTAGTTTTGTCATTTGTGGTAGTTATTAGAAGAGATTGTTTTTAGTGGCATTTAAAAAAGACATAATTTTAATATGGTTATGCTTGTTCATAATTTTGCAGATGCAGCTGAAGATAAAAATGATGATGAGACAACTAGTGAAACCAAACCAACAAGTGAGCACGATAGGCCTGAAACAAGTTCACCTGATAGGAATAGAAAGTATGAGAGGAGTAGAGATAGAGACCGAGATAGGGATCTGAAAAGGGAGAAGGACCGGGAGATTGACAGATATGAAAGGGAAACAGAGCGAGAGCGGGTTAGAAAAGAAAGGGAGCAAAGAAGAAAGATTGAGGAGGCTGAGCGTAAATATGAGGAGTGTCTTAAGGAGTGGGAGTATAGAGAAAGAGAAAAAGAGAAACAGCGGCAGAATGAGAAGGACAGGGAAAAAGAGAGGGAACGCAAACGGAAGAAGGAGATAAAATATGATGAAGAAGATGAGGATGAGGATTCGAAAAGGTGGCGGCGCCGGACATTAGAAGAAAAGAGAAAGAAGAGGCTACGGGAAAAGGAAGAGGACTTGGCTGACAGACGTAAAGAAGAGGAAGAAATTGCTGACGCCAAGAGGAGAGCTGAGGAGGAATTGCAACAGAAGCTACAGAGGGATGCATTGAAGGTTTCATCCAATCCTGTAATGAACGGAGTTGCAAAAACTGTTTCGGTCGAGCCATCCAGTGTCGAAATGAAAGAGAACGCTGTGGAACAGGGTTATGAAGGTGATCCTGCTCAGGAGCACCATATAGGTAAACTTATTGGAATTTACTTGGAGTGGAATTTTTCTTTTATTCACCCCCTTTCCATTTCTTTGAATTTGGTTATGATTCTAAATGATAGGTGATGGGGTTGTACGAAATGGTGCTGGTGAAGAATCAACCATGGCATCAGTTGCTGTATCAGACACACGACATACTGGCAATGCCCCTGCAAAAAAGTTAGGGTTTGGTTTAGTTGGCTCTGGAAAACGAACTGCTGTCCCCTCTGTGTTCCATGAGGAGGAGGATGATGATGCACATAAGGATAAAAAGATGAGGCCCCTCGTCCCAATTGATTATTCGACTGAGGAACTGGAGGCTGTCCAACCTACTGCACCAGGGGCACCACCATCGAATTTGGTTGCAGCAACAGAATTTGCAAAGCGCATATCAAATGTTAATCCCAAAGAAGATAAGTTTGATGCAGAAAGGGAAAGAAGTAGACGTTCCAATGACAAGTCAAGCCAGCGGGATAGGGACCGGGGTGATGAGGATGTGAATCGCACCAGAGATGAGAATAAGGACAAGAGTCTTGACCGGGACAGGGATCGGGGACAGGGGATGGATAAACTGAGGGCATCAGATAACACAAAACTTTTGAGTTTAAAACAATTGATAGATATGATACCAAGGACAAAGGAGGAGTTATTTTCATATGAGGTTAATTGGGCCGTATATGACAAGGTATGCAACCTTAGGCTATGCTTCAATAAATGAATTATTTAAATTTGTGGACCTCTTTTATCCTGGAAAAACTAAACTTATATGCTTTGAGATTGAGGCAGGGCAAGGGGACTGGCTCCCTGTCAATTTTTATTATTCCCTTGATCATGGTTTATGGCCTAGTAATTGGTAAAAAAATTTGGTGTCTACTTGGACATTTTGGGATAGCTACCTATACTATACATGTGAAACCTTTCCTTGGAAAATAACAGATTGACCATTTGAGTTGTCCAACAATGTCTTCTGGAAACTGTATCTTCAAGTAGGCTATAAATGAAGAACAGGCATCCTATGCTTGCTTGTTCTGTCTAGTGCTATTTTTAGCCTTCAGACGTTTAGATAACCTGGTCTTGATATTCAGGAGTGAAAATAACATTCAACTGTTGGTGATGTTTTTAGTGTATAATATTATTATTGGTTATAACCGTGGTCAGTGTCTTCTAAATAATCTTAACTGTTTATTTGCTATCTTCCACTTTCACAGCATGAGCTGCATGAAAGAATGAGGCCGTGGATTTCAAAAAAGATAACAGAGTTTTTAGGAGAGGAAGAAACCACACTGGTAGATTACATTGTATCCAGTACTCAAGAACATGTGAAGGCAACTCAAATGCTGGAACTACTACAATCAATTTTAGATGATGAAGCCGAAATGTTTGTGCTCAAAATGTGGAGGATGCTCATCTATGAAATCAAGAGAGTAGAGGCGGGCCTTATTTCAAAGTGAAAAATATTTAAGGATTTTATTGTTTGATTTCTACTTTTCCTGCAGGGCCTATATGCTTCATCTCATTGGCCCTGCTCTTGTCATCACTCATTGTAGATTAGAGATTATTTTGTATTGCTTCAAAGGTTAATTAGTGATGGACCCATTTTTGTACCAATTGTTTCCATTTGGATCCAGTATTCATAGTGGAAAGCAATTTTTGGAAAAGACATCCATCAGTTATCTTAAAACAAAGTTATTTGATTTATTTTGATATAGTTGCTAAAGATGCTGGTTAAAAATAGTTGCTTGAATCATATAAGCAGTATTCTGTGAGGGATGTAATTTATAGTTATCTTTGTGGGATGTTTCTGTACAAACCAAGTCCATAATTTGAATATGATCTTGTAAGTCCGAAAATGGGGGGAAAGAAAAGGTGCAAGGCCAATGCTCGTTATGAAGAGTTGCTAGTATGTGCCGACCACTTATTGAGACGTAACTTAACATTAGCATGAGATGAGGTTTTTGGCTACTGTGCGTGCTTACAATGGGAGCATACTCCCAAGGGTTTTACTACAATCTTGGATGTGGCTTGATTGTGTCAGCTCGTCAGCAAATAGCCATGAGAGAGTCCGAACCAGCTTTCTCCAGAGAATCAGCACACCACAACGGGAAAACATCTAGCGTGCAAAATATAGCAGTTGAAATTCCAATAATCCAATTCATTTGAAAATCCAGTCAACAGGAAGGTACTCAAATTTCACTGTTGCATTTCATTTGCTCTGATTTATTCCCAACCAGGCCTCATGGAAACCTGAAGTTCATAACATAATCTGGTTTTAACCAGCGTGCTTTGAGGATAAAAACCAGTGCACACAAGTGAGTGCAAAGCCCCCATTCCTGTCAATTGTGAACGGCTACTTAACAAGAGAAAAATCAAGCAATATGAAACCCAAGCAGGATAGTAAAGAGGTGTTTGCGTAGAAAAGAATGAAATACGAGAAGATAACTAATCAGTTTCATTACCTTCACATAACTTTTACATATATTAATTTCTTACATACATTGAATGTGGGTCTCGCTATTCAGCAGATGACTCCAAATATCTTTCCTCTGTGCCTCTCTCTTCCATTTCTCTGTTTCTTTTTCTAATCAAGCTCTAAGAAACTTGTCTCAAACTGCAATTGTACTAGCTCAATTCATAACACCAGCATGTATCAACTTCCCCTAACATCACCCAATGGCGTCTGCTTTTTGATCCAAGTTAGTGTGTCAAGTAGCTCTATAGTTACACAGAAAGCAGCAAAAGCAACACTTTCACCTGCCTGTCTTATCTATCCTATACCTAATTTACTCTATGACACTGAGGTTAAAAATTTATTGTACCGTTAAACAGTTAGGCATGCTTCTGCTTTACATGCCACCAAGACAACTTGGTAAGTTAGTTTCTTCACAAATGAAGAGAAGCCCATCTTCTCTCTCTGTTTTTTTTTGGGGGGTGGGGTGTTTGTAATTACCTTTCCATACTCATCCCCCTGAATCTTTCCTTTTCTTGCTTCTTTTGCTACTTGGGTTGGCATTATCTGTTAAATCTACACCAAAAGTCTTCTGGACTGGCTTGCAACTTGTCTTCGGAGTATCTAAAGGATTTGAACAAGTCAAAATTTTTATATCTGATTCGCTGCCCAGATTTTCAATCACAGTAGGACTGGAACTTGGCAAAGGCTTCTCATAAAGAAGGGAAGCATCTAAGGTGCATGTGTGAAGAGCAAGTGAGGAGATGGTAGCAATCCTAGCTGCAGCAGAGAGGGATGACCAATACTGCCATCCATCCCTCAGGTACTCAGTTTTTATCATTTCCTCAAATACAATTGTTGCTTGAACCATCTGAAAGAGTAAGACAAGAGGATTTTCATTTGACTACTCATTTCCATCAAAGCAATGCCAAGTAAACAAAAATGGTGCAGAACTAGAGCTATGAAAATGTCAATCTATCATCTAAATCTAAAAAAGTTTTCCTGACAAAGAAAACATGAGGTTCAGTAATGTCAATGGTGGGTACTGATACGTAATTTTGTATCATGCATGGTGTTGTAAAACATACTACAATTACAAGGTTCTAAACTGTCTGCATCAGGGGAAAAAAATGATTTGTTGGAGAGATTTGATAACATGCTACATAGCAGCCTAGGTTATGAAACTTTGACACTAGGAGGGTGTTTGGCTCTGGCCCAATAGGAAAAAAAAGAGTTCTACAGATACAACAAAAGCCAACGACATTTTCACAACAAGCTGAGGTATCAGCCCAACATAAGTCAAAATAAAATAAACTATAATAAAAAAAATATATTATATAGGACCCACTACAAAACAAAAGTGTTGTGAGATTTTGTTATGCCCCTAGACTTCCTTGGAAGAGAAAAAAGTGTGGTTGGTGAATAATGGAAGTTGGCCACCTAAGAATATTATTTTTTTGATAAACTTCTTAAAATATGGAATTGGTTCTAAAATATGTCTTTTTAAATGGTTTAGCTTACCTCCATTACTTTTTTTAACTGAATATCTCTTTTTGTTTTAAATAACAATGGTAAGTGGTAGTGAGTTTTAATCTCTACATTTTATTTAGTTAGTAGATGATGTGATAATTTCTCATTAAAATAAAAGAAAATTTCAGTTTAAAAAATACAAGAGGTAAGCCAAACGCCTTTTTAAAATACCATTCTCGAGCTTTAGCACAGGAATAATATTTCCATAATGGAAGAGGAGAAATTGACTAACCTCCATTATCGACTTGGCAGATTTAACAAACACACGCCAGGCATGTCTTTTATCCAAACCAGCCATTGATGGTTTCAGAGCTTCCTCGGGAAGGGCAGCATCCATATCGAGCAAGTTCATTTTGAGCTGCCTAAGAAGCTGAACTGCCCTGCCAATAATGGGTCTTGATGAGGATTCACAAATTATGGAGCAGTTCACAACCCTCAGATCTGAATTTTTCAAGAAAGAAGATTTAACTCCTTTCATAGATCCCTCAAATTTCCCATTCTTAGCAAATCTTCTAGTTGAGTTAATGGAAAATTTGCCTTGTCTCCCATTGATTTTCATTTTCCCTTCCACTGAATGTTGCAGCTGATTTTCTATGTTCTTGGAATTACCACCTTGCTTCCCCTCATTTTTCCAAGAAGGCTCTAACTTTAAGGTGGGGTCATCCAGGAAAGGAGATATGCTTGGTACAAATGATGGAACACCATTTGAACCAATAAGTCCTATTTCCTGTACCAATTCCTTATTAGAGTCTTTAGTGACAAACTTGGTACTTATCTCCTCAATGTCAAATGGGCAAGGCAGCTCCTCTGTGATTTTATTAAACTCAACCCCAACCTCATGCATTACACTTCCCAACACTCTACCAAGACCTATTTCATTAGAGCACTCCCCCAGTGAGGTTTCAGCCATCATCATCCCCTTCCCCTTCAAGACACTACCATTCACCTTGTTCACAGAGGTAGGCACACTTGGATGGCACATTCCATTGTCATGCCTCTTGAGTTCCTCACTGGTGGAGAATGATTGGTGGCATGAGTAGCAATGGCATCTACAAGGCCATATGAGTTCTAGGCAGTCACATCGGCACATTTTCTCTGAAAATTTTACTTCTCCCTTCCAACTCTGCTTCATAGGAATGGAGGATTCTGATTTCAAGCAAGCACCAAACTTCTTCTCCAGTACAATCGAAGCCCCAACAGCATTAGAATTTACAAGTTCTTCGCTGTTATCGGGCTTTGAAGAAGTTGGTTGATCCACACCCTGAACACAATTTATTGCTTCGTTGGAATCCTTGTATCTTATATTTTGCCACTGTAAAATAGCACCTAATAGTTCTCTCTCTAGTGGGCGAGTATCCCTCAACCATTGAATTAGTTCTTCAATTTCAGTGTCAGATTGAAAAGAAATCCATGGAAAAGTTGTGTTATCATTGTGCACGTACATATATGGATTAGATACGTCAAGTCCTTCAGAACTCAAAACACTCCCAGTTCCAAAAGGACATCTCAAAGTTGAACTGCCAGGCAATGAAGTTCCCTGTTTTTCTATTTTCTTTTGCAGCACTAACATAGTCCCATCAATAACCACCCATGGAGGCGTACCTGGCCATGAAAAGCCCCAGTAGAGCCGGCCAGCAGAGTCCCTGCCCAGAAAATCCTTCCGCAGTGATACCTTCAGAAATTGTGATTCTAGACAGGCAATTGAATCCTGCAAAACAGTAATCTCATTCTTGAGGAAGCTTGCCTTGAGGTTCTTGGCTTGTGATTCATTCACAGCAGGTTGAATGATGCCACGATAGCTGGGAAACAAATTCCCATTGTTAATGTGCACCGCATGTACATGTTCAGCTACATGGGTTCTAATGGTATCTGATGAGAGATGACCTCTTAGAAATTCACAATAAGGCACCCTTGAACCATCAACACTGCCATTTTCCAAGTCCTGCTTTCCTTCAAAATTACTCCATGTGACATTTGCTCCACTAGGCTTATCTTTCTGTCGTTGAGGAATGGAAAAGGGTAGCATGTTTTGCCTACTGTATGAATCTTTTTCACTGGAAGGCATCATACGACATAAAGAATTCTCAGATATAAAACCATTCTTACCAAAAGATAGTTGATTTTTTTGAAATTCAACATCATGCATCTTGACAATTTGACTACCACTACTGGTAGAATGTTTCTCTGAACTGCTTTTTGAATATAACCAACATGGTTGTTTACTGGAATCATTTGGCACAGGCCACCCTAATCCATCTTCCAAAGTATTCATATTAGTGGAGAAGGGCGACATGCAACTGCTTCTACTAAGTAGTTGCCCCATCAATTTACGATAACTTGTACGCACTATAGCAACTTCTTCCGTTACAGAATTTCCAACACCATTAAGCGTGCTTTGGTTCACATTCCCCACTTGGGCAGCTACAACTTCTTCTCTGAACTTCAGGTTTCTCCATTCTGAAGATAGTGAATGCAGTTTCTGCTGCAAATCAGCAGACATAGAGGCACACTGTTCTAGGTGTTCCCGAATTTTAGCAGAGTTCAGCACCTCGTCACACAAGAACTTTAGAAGAAAAATCCTCTACAACCAAGATAGGAGCAGAATCAGTTAAACATGATAAATATGAACAATAACAACTTAGATAAACCTAACACACATAACCAATTACAAATAGAATGCAGCTTGTAGTAAACAAAACCTTCAGACTAAATCTAACATATTTAGTTAGACCAGAAACATCCATCATGTGCTGACATTGGAAGCTCAATTCCACAAAATGAAAATAGAGAAATAATCACTATATTAAACCATCAATCTCTCTTTGCTCTTAAATTTATATTATTACTGAGGACCACATACTGTATCATCATTCTACTTTTGTCTAAAAAAGAAATGGCAGAATGTATATGCAACATACACACAGAAAAAGACCCAGTAACTATACTGGTTACCTGTATTGGATTAAGAGTTCAAAAAATCCAAGCTTTCAATAGAAAAAGCAATGATCAAGGAGCCACTACTTAGATGGTATACATTCAATATGTAACTTACAAATGCAATTGGGTCTATCAAAAATCAAGTTGAGGCAATATAAATATATAAAGGGACTAATGGACAAACCTCCTCTACGGTGTATTCCCAGTACTCCTTCATCGCCATTGTGGTTATCAAATGGGCCAGAGCTTTTGGAAATCTGTGATTGAACTCTCTTTGACATCTCTTTTTCCGGAACCTGCTAATGACCTCAGTACTTTGTGAAGATCCTTGAGTGATACAATTACCAGTAACACAAGATGGACAATACCAGTTTCCATGAGGAATTTTGGCAAGTGGAGGATTTAAGCAATATGTATGATACCCTGAATCACACGTATCACACAACAACACATTCTTATCATCCTTATTCACCCCGCACAATTTACAGACACCCTCATCTGAATTAGCCTTGGGATTCTCTCTTGCACATTCATTTATATCTCCCATCTTGTTTTTTGCTTCAGCAGTTGAGCATCCTCCAGTTTCATTATCCACAAGTTTTGGGACAAAATTGAGAACCTGCAGTAGATATTAACCATGCTAAAGCTCCAGCTGGATTGGAAAATATGTAAAGGTAAATTATATAAGAAGTGAATTTATGACTGCATGAGAAGGAAAGCTATGCATTCAACCAATTAGCAAGCACCAAGTTAAAGGTATCAGCAATTCCTGGTCACTATCCTCTACACCCTATAGAAGCAAACTGTCATCAGCATAAATTCAAGGCCAATTAATTATTTTTAGCTTATATATGTGTGTGTGTGTGTGTTGGCAAAGAGAGAAACTCAAGACACCAATAGGCAAGTACATACTGAAGGCCCAGAAAAAATGCAACCCTGAGGATTACACTCTTTATGGTTAGTTGAGTGAATCAAGTTGTTTTGTCGTTTATCACCCATTAGGATCACATGGAAAGGAATTTTAACCATTGTTCATGTGGCCCTCATAGTTATGATGTGTTATTGAAAATAAGATAAAGAAGGAACAATGGGAAAAAGAGAAATAATTTTCTTGCGTAAACTACATGTAGAGACCAGTCTATGTAAATCTGTTGCTATCTGAAATTATTTATTGTCAGAATTAATTTTTTATGTAAATTAATTCCCTATGCTTCATTTAACTTCTAAGAGGGGGAGGCGGAAGAAAATAGGAATTTTGCATCAGTCATCCCTATCCCAACCTTTTTTAAGATTCACTCTTTTCAATTCTCTCATCATGTGTTATTGGCAATGTAAACAAGAATGAAGGGTATAATCGTCCTAAATCTTCAAAACAGTTCTAAGTTTGTCATGACAACAGAATCTCTGGGTATTCCTTGCAGCATAAGGACTAGCAGAAGATCAAAAGTAAGTGTTGCATTAAAAGTGACAACATATTGATCAATGCTTTACTGAGAATTTTTACTCCAGAAATAGTGGAATGGCTAACAAGATTATGCTTTAATGACATAAAGGTTAGGTGATTTTGTGTAGGGAAATCTTAAAAGAAAAAGGAAAAAAAGAAAAAGAAGATCTTGGCCTCACTTAGCCACAAGCACAAGATTAGGGATTCCTGCCTTGTATATACAGCCACTACAAATTTTACTACAAGTCCTTTACAAACTAATGTAGCATGCCACATCAGCTATTAAAAAACTAAACTGCCATGTCAGATTTTATTCATTTTAGTTTTAAAAGCTTAAACAGCCAAAGTTTTTTTTTTTCAAAAACCCCTAAACAGCCAAATCTTAGATAATCCCAATTTGCACGATCTGATCCAGATTTCCACCTTTATTCTCATTCTTGGCACCAATCTTGAATCTCTTTTCTCCAGTACCTATATCTAGAGAACTTGATTGTCCATATCCTCTGTTCTCACCACTGGCACTGACCTTCAACCTTTGCTCTGATCCCTGCATCATCAAGTAGGAACTTTCCCTTTCAATTACGCTAATCTGTCTTGTGCTTGCACATGTTGTGGTAGGTTGTCAATTTCTGCCGTGCATATCTGACAATAAGTCAGGAAGCTTCACATACTTATCAATGACACAAAGTGAAATCTATTGTTTGTTAACCCTCTGTAACTGATAAATCATTCTATGATGTTGCCTATATTGAATTAAAACATAGCTTATACGTCTCTTTACCTTCCACATTTGGGTTAAGGAGTATTGAGCACTCTCAGGTTGGGGGGTTTATAACTATAAATAATAAACACCTAACATGGCAATTTAGTTTTTTAATCGCTAATATGCATATGCCATATCAGTTTGCACAGGACTTGTAGTAGTTGTAGCATTGCTCAATCACTTATCTATGATGTATGTGTTGTCACACAAAATGGTGACAATCCCTAATATTAAAAGATTAGAATTTTGCATGACTTCCTCATGAAATAACTCTTGAAGATTCAAAACCATTACTTCTTCCTCATGATGCAAGTTTTGGATTCACTTCAGGAGTAAGAAAAACATACAACTTGGTGATGGCACAACCATAGCATTGATAGAGCAAATATATCCTTTTTGGAAGTCTAAGCTTAAGGCAAAGCCCAAAAATAAATGAATCTGGTAGTTAATTAGGTTTTTAGTACATTATTTTATGTTTTATTTGGTTTTTCTAGGGTGACAGAAATTTTCAGGATTCTGTAATTGCCAGTTTTGGGTCATAGTTGTGGGCCTTGAGTTTTATTTTATTAATAGGTAAGTCTTATTTAATTCACGGGTATTTATGTGAGAGATTTGGTTCAATTCAATTAGGATTGGATTTACTGTTCAAAGTAGTTCTAATTCTATTAGGAAAAGTGAAGATTTAAGGGCTGCAAAGTTTGTTGTTCTGCAACAAGACAGTTAAACAGTAAGTGTTAAGTATTCGGTTGCAAAAAGCATGCGTGCCCTAGTGTGAGTGTGATCTTTCTTCTTTCCCCTTTCCTATCTTTTCTCCTAATACTATTCATGGGTACTGTTTATACAACCTTTGAGCACCATGAATTTCCTTCTTTTACTATAGGGGCAAAAATCAAGAACCAAGGTTACAATGATCAAGTAAAACAAGGAGGAAAAAACAAGAAGAAGATGAAAGAATTAAACTCCATTCAAGGAGAGTACGAAAGAAAAAAGATTTAAACTTGAGAATAGATTGTCCACAACTATCAGAGCTTCTAGCATTCCATTCTCACCAAATACACCACATCAATCAATATATGATAACATGAAAGAATTTTGCCAGTGAAATACTGGAAACTCCCAAATAACAAGGAGCAATAGTGGAAGTTTTGTTAACATATGACTATATATGGATCAATTAGACATGAAAACTAATAGTGAGCGAACTGAAAAGAAAAGGGAAAGATGCAGAACGGTACCAACAAACCTCTTTTTTATAAAGTACTTCAAATTTTTGGGATAATGTTTCAGCCAAATGGATCAAGTCTGCCTGATCTCCACAAGCAGTTCGAATGTTACGCCAAACCTGCCCAAAGAATATAAGATCATGAACTTCACATTTGCACGTATCATGTACCAAAAGATTTAGCTTAAGATTTTCTTCTGAATGATGAAGCATTAGATGATGCGAGCAGCAAAATTTTAATAAATAAATAATAATATATAAATAAATAAATAAATAAACCAACCCAATACATTTTGATTAAAAGAAAAAATGAATTCACAAACTTGCTTCATATGGTGGTAGTGTTCTGTGTGTGTGCATGTTGCCATATGGTTAGAGAGGCTGCACAGTGAGGACCTTTTTATTTATTTGTAACAAATTTTATTAAATAAAAAGAAAGGCATAGCCCAAGCACACAGGAAGTATACAATTGATCTGAGAAAATGAAGTTCCTATTTAATTGTCAACAAGAAACTAAGAAATTTTCATGTGAAGCTCTGAGCATTTTGGATCCCACATTAGAAGTTATTATATCTTCATCTAAAAAAGTTAAATAAACTGGAGGACATAGTTACATGTGGAATGTAGCAGACGGTATGTCAACATTACAAATTGCTTGCTCCAAACACATTTACTGTGATTCAGAATCATGATGAATTTTGCTATCTTCTCCTCCCCCACCATTCTTTGTGGAGTAGGCAAGAAAGTTGCTATTCCTTAAGTAACTGAGAAAAACTATTGGGGTAAATGAATTGTAAGATATGGCACACCTTAGCAGATACAAAAACTTGCAACTTTAGATATGAAACACATTTTCAGACACAATAATTGCACTTACACACACACACACACACACACACACACATGTAGTTATCCTTTTTTATTTATGTAGAAGAAAGACATGATCTTTACACACCATGCCTGTTAATCATTTACTAGGCAAATTATACACAAGTATCATCATGATCTTCTCTAATTTATTTGATTGTGAATATTTAATTTAAATTTTTAAATATGTATTTATTTAATCTTTTTGCTTTAATTAATATAATGTAGGAAGAATATATATCCATGTTGTGTCAAGCGTCTTAGCAAGATAGTTTTTAAGGTGACACTGCAACAGGATCAAGTTAAAAGCATTACATTTACACCTATTTGGTTGTGAGGGTAGAAAATATTTGTGATTTCCTCCATGTGTGCTTGGTATAGAAGATGGCATAGTGGAAGATTGGAGAATAAATTACTATCATGCCTTTATTATATAAAATTTAATAAATGGAAGGAAAAGCAGAGGGGTAATTTTGTAACTTCTCAATGTCATTTCCCCTCTCATTTTTCTCCCAATTTGGATGGGGAAAAATGGACCTGGGTGAAAAACTCCAACTATCCCATTTTCTTTCCTCTCCCTTTTCCAAGCTCTCCCTTTTCAAATTAACCAAACAAAACATAGCATTAAATTTTCTCATATAAACCAGATGTCTTCAATCTTCATAGAGAGGTTCAGGGACTTCACTTATATGGTAGTTACACGATTAAATTTAAGGGTTATGTCACAAGAACTTTTCTTGCTCACATGCTCAGAAAATTCTTAGACCAATATTTTTTTTTATGAGTACTAAAAATCCCAATGTGATATTTTCCTATACCAATATCCAATTGCTTGCTCACACTGATGCGGGAGACGCAAGAAGATTATTATTTAGTATTATTTGTGTTTGCAAGTCAATTGTATTTTTATGTTTTAGGTTCTATTAGTTTATTGGGCTATTAATATTTTAATTTAGAAGCAAGGTTATTTTTGTAATAAGACAATTAGAGTTTCCTAGCCAATTAGAACTAAGGTTTAGCAATCCTTTATAAACAACCTATTGTTACCCTTGAGGAGATAGTTGATATTTTGATGAATGAAAACAATTGTTGTTTGGTCTTTCTTTGGTCTGGTGTTGACTCTAGGTCCACCTTAGATGCTAACACCTAGTGGTTTTTCCGCTTGGTGCTGACTCCAATCAAGGCCTAGGTGCTGACTCCTAGGTCATATCCATTTATTTTATTATTGTTTCAGTTTTGTTCTAATTGTCCTGCGTCACACACTAGTAAAAAATATAGCTTGCCCATATTATCTGTTAACAAATTGGATAAAACTATCATGGATTTGTCGTTATTGAAAATTTTGATCTTATACATCTTTCAGTGTTGTTGTATATGCACTAAATAGATGATTTCTAAACATGTATTCCTATATACACTGATTAAAAAATAATCCTCTACATACTAACCGTCCATGACTGAAATACATTATAAACCCACCACGATCCCATCTGAACTAATCACAACTTACTCAACTCTCTTGGCCATTAAATTTTTTTTTATATGTCAAATGCATTTGAACCAAACAGTTGGGATTTATGCTTTCTTGATCCGAGTTCATAGAATGTCTTTGTGCGTTCAATCAATTTTATCTAGGATCTAAAGCAAGCTCTTTCAATATATAAGTATAACAGAAATAGCCTTTTTGCCGATATATATGCATACTGGGAATGAATTATGCAACAGCAGAAAATAAAAAAATTTAAAAATTAAAATTAGACATTGAAAATCATAGAGCCAAATAGATTTAGTAACATAGAGCAAACCTCTCGAACGTCCTCAAGAAAAGCATCATGCGATCCACCATATGCCCCAGAAGTCAATTTCATATCAATAATTCTGAAGTCTAAAGGACGTGACAACATTGAAGGAGATTGAAGAAGCCCCTCATCATCATCGTCATCAGAAATATTAAGTGATCCTCCAAGCACACTACCAAAAACCATTTTTTTATCTGCAGCTGCGGCAAGGTGAAGCACATTTCGGCATTGTTTCATAATCACATCAGATACGGTGTTAACACACTTGTCTTTCCTCTTTCTATTGGGTTTCTGCTGCAGGTCTTCACCACACACCTCTGCCAGTATTGAGAGCACAGCTTTCTGCAACCAACCAATAACAACAAGCCTTGAGTTTGGCATAAGGCTCCATATAAATTTCTTTAGTTTAAATTTTTAGATACTTAAGTTTTAAATTATAATTTAGGATAGCTTGATAGACTTCCTCTGGATTTGGGTTTCCTCCTCATATAAAATAACATATCATTACTCTAAATGTCTTTAGCTTAACAAAGATATAAGCTAAAGGTTAATGAGAACAGGGATTTCTTTAAAATTCAATGAATTATTATTTTTTTTGATAGGTAAAAAATTCAATAAATTATTAGAGATACTAACTTCAATGTGACCAAATGCATGAAGTGGGGGGCATATTTAGAGATGACACTAGAGGAAAAATTGAAAATGCCTAATAGTCTCCAGTTATCCCACAATAAATTAAAGTGATATTTATGACCCTACTGGTAAGGCAACATATTATCATTCCTATAGCTGCAGCTTAAAGAATTCAAAAATTGCCACGTTGACAACAAGATTTGAAAATTTTGACTGATTCATCTTGCTAGACACAATGGAAACATTAACTCTCCATCTTAATTTATGAAATAAAATTTCTAAATACCATATTCTGAAATTTCTCATAGAAAGAAACGAGTAGTAAGTACCTTGGTAGGCCCTGAAGCATTTCCCTTGTAAACTTCCTTACTTATTGAATGCTCCAGTACCTTCTTTGCCCATTCTGGGGGATCTTTCTCCAGAGCACTATAAACACAATTTCTAATTCTAGCTCCAACATTAGTGGGTAGCTTTCTAACAGGTTCCAGAGCTTGCGCCCACTCAGGAGTTTCACCATTATTCACTGTAACTGCTTTGCAACCAACAATTGTATCAGACTTCTTGTGTTCAACACTTGAACCATTATCGACACTGTGTGCTGAGCCAAAGATTTGCTTTGTAGCCTCTGCAAGCAGCTGAGAATAACAAAAATTAGGGCACCACTATCTAATGAGCATCTTCTACAATTTTAGGATCATGAACCAGAAACCAAAATAAAACCTAGATTGTACCAAATGCAAGAAGACATACAAACATATATATATATATATATATATTAAAAACAATAAGAAAGAATAGGAGAAAGAGTTCATGAATTCAACATAAGGAAAAAAGAAAAAGAGAAAGAAAAAGTGAAAAAACCCAAAATAAATAACTAACTTCAACGGTCATCAAGCACATTTAGGCATGTAAGTGCAACCTAATCAAACCTCATTCAATTTCAAATTCACAATTCCCATTTAATAGCTAATATTTTTATAGTTAGAGTTGAGCCTACTTATCCACAATCTTAATCACGAATTACAAAATGAGTTATTCCAGTGATGAGATTGCAGAGAAATATAAGAGGAAATACGCATTAAAAGTTCATGGAATCGCTTTTTTAAAATTTATTATTATTATTTTGATTGCTATATGACACACACACTCTCCACCTAGAACTTCTAAGGGGAGGAGGTGCCGGCTGAGCTAGAGCTCATTGGTGCCCTTTCAAATTATTTAAAAACACTTGTCTTTTAAAAAGAAACAAATAAAACATAATTGCAAGTAGATTACAGAACAAACGGCAAATCTTACCAGTGTATCTGCTTCTCTTCCAGCCACTTCCACATTAGAGTCAGAGATTAGTCCACCATCACCTCGCAAACACTGCAACACTTTGCAACTCTCACGGCCAATGATCTCTGTAGAGTCAAGGTTACCATGCATGAATGAAACAGTTAAAATGTACCTTCGAGCTAATTCTAGCCATGTAAGTTCATCAACTGGGAGCATGTCAAGCATGGATTTCTTGACAGAAATCAGGTAGTCTGCATCTTTCTTCCTTCCCCGTCTAAACTTAGATCCTACAACATCAGAATTAGGATCTACAAATGCTGCCACCTTGACCTGCAGTTCACCTAGTAGCACTTTTAGGAGTGAGCAGTGAACCTTCGTCAAAGTTCTCCTAGTAATAAAGGAATAGCCATTTATAAGTTCCTCTTCAAGTTCCTTGAATGATAAAGGTTCCTCCAGCCCTAAAACTTCAGAGAAACGGCAAAGTAACTCCCAAGACTGAACAAGTAGAATAGAACAGGGTAAGTATATGAGCCTATAATTTCTACAGGTTTCCATGATACTTAAAACTAGCATTAACCCATACCTGAAGAACATCACCAATTGAATCAGCAGGAAGCTTTAAGCTAACTGGCTTGCCAGGAGGAGAGCAATCTTTCTTGACAGATTCTTCAAATGCCCGCTTCCTAGATCTTTTACAGCCTTTGAGAAAACCATCTGCTTCTTTCTCACTTTGCATACCAGTCTTCCTTTTGACAAGAAGAAACCCACTTCCAACAGTTTGTAATTTTGATATGTCACATCTTTCATTAAGGAACTTATATTCTGAACAGGCATGTACCCCAGGAAGCTGTTCTATAAATTCTTGCACAAATTCCATATCTAGTCCAAATCGGTCTTGGTCTAACCACTTCACCAGTGCTTCACAAGTAGTAATGAGCTCATCATCACTTTGAATACAACATGGGATGTTAATAGGGCCAGAAATATAGCAAAACTTAGCCAATGAATCATCACTTTTTGTACTCTCAGAGTGCAAGCATGATGACCACATTCTAGGGACAGCATCCTGGCAGCAAAACTTACATAAACCAGTCTGCTTGTATACATTGCGGCAAGCATCTGCTAAAGTTTGAGATACCATTTTCCATACTGAAATTGATGATCTCCCTTCTACTAAGAATTCACCAATATTATCTATCACCCCAGAGTTCACAGCTGTATATTTCCTAGGACTTTGAGGAAAGCAATTTGACTCTGTTTGCAAACTATTTATTGTCTGCAAATTGCAGACTTCATTTGAAATATTCCCAGAACCTGCTAACCTATCATGATCTAGTTGTGGAGGGCTATGATCAAACAATATCATCTGAATATTTATATCATCATCATCAATTATAACAAAAGCAGTTGAATCATCACTTTCCACTTTACCTTCAGCATTGTGTAAGCCAAAGCCTGGCTTGGAGATTACTGTTGATCCAATAGGAATAGGCCACGCAGAACATGAAAATCTTTGAACCTTGAAAACTGGACCAGAATCTCCACCATCTGAGATATCACACACAAAAAGAGACCCGGTAATCCTATCATGCCAACTGGATCTATAGCCTATTGGCCAGATCTGGCTAGTATTATGATATGAAGGTCGGGGATCAACCTCCCCCACAGAAAGAATACAGAAGTCTTCAAACTGAATTGGGAGTCCTTCCTACAATGGTTTTATAATAAAATATGAGGTCAGACAGGATACCAAATGAACCATAAACTTACCAATATAACCATCATAATTCTAACACTACAATAATACAAACATGGGATAAAAGATAAGTTAGTCTAAAAGTACCTGAAGCTGCCCAACAGCACAGCCTTCATTATCCTCTGATGATAAAGTCTCTGTGGTTCCTGAATTATCCTTCAACCTGCAGGCCTGATTAACCTCAGTCCCAATGCCGAATGAGACCTCTCCATTAAAACTTCTCAAATTTTCTTGGAATCTTTCCAAATTCTTCACTTTTGAATACATAGACTCTTTTCTCCGGCACAAATGCAATCTTTTGCGCAAAAAAGAAAATCTATCACTTGTGCCCTCAGGTTCTACAGAGAGGCAGTCCAGTACCAACCCAAGATGACGGGCAACATCAAACAGCGAAGGGAACTTATTTCCATCTGGGGCACAGTAAATGGGAAAGATTTTTTTTCTATTCTGACAATAGCTAAATTCTACTCGCCAACCATCCTCGAGTATGCCATGATTTTCAGCAATAAATTCTCTCAGTTCTTGCATATATGCCTCACTTGGATTCTGGAATGGTATTTTATGGGGTGTAGTATTGCTAGCCCAAAGTCCTCCTTTTAGTTTGGAGCCTAGATCTGTTTCAGTAAATTTTCCATCAAAATTCAGTCTCTGCTGCACCGAATCTTTAAAATCTGATCTAACATTACGTCTCACACTGCCAGGTGTCTTCAGAAGATCAAATTCATTCCCCACATATAACAAATTTGAACATGTCACTGGGTCATTTAATGAGTTTCCAATAAAAGAAGAATCACGCACTACGTGCATTCTACAAACCACAAGACATGTAACCCATCAATTGTTAAAGGACTGACACATTTAAAAAAGAAAAAAAGAAAAAAAATTCAAGACTGAAAAATATATACACTGAATAAACCACAAGCCAAAAAAAAAAAACCCATTGCTTCAAGGATAATTAAATGCAGCATTCAAACCAACAATGTTCAATCAGAACAGCAGTCAAAAGTGAACACCAAAGGCAATTCATTAAGATTTTCTAGCATCCCTCCATATGGAAATCAGCATTTTCATTAGAAAGTCATTTACACCAGAGGACAACTACTGTATCAGAATTGGCTTCATAAGAAAAAAAGTTGAAGAATAGGTCCTTCTAATTAACTTTCATTAATAAGTCCAAAATTTTCTTCAGAATGTGACTAAAACATTTTTAATCTAAGAAGCACAGACACTTAAAAACCCCCAAGCATGTCCAATTCTGACATGTGTCTATGTCAGACATGTACAGTTTTCTTCAGAATGTGACTAAAATATTCTTAATCTAAGAAGCACGGACACTAATAAAACCCCCCAGCATGTCCAATTCCGACATGTGTCTATGTCAGACACGTAAAGTTTTGTTCAGAATGTGACTAAAACATTTTTAATCTAAGAAGCCCGGACGCTAAAAAATCCCCCAGCATGTCCAATTCTGACACGTGTCTATGTCAACATGCCAGGGATGCTTCTGCTTGCGTGTTCTCAATCCCCGGCTCTCTTTCATAAGACTCGTGTTCTCAATCCCCGGCTCTCTTTCATAAGACTCGTGTAGTCCACACGGACCACACCAAAAAGTGACTTGGTTGGAAGTGATAAGCAGATTGATTGATTGCTTGAAAAAGCCGTACCTAGCTACACGACAAACTATTCCTTTACTGATTGGAATGATATTATTGAAATGAGATTCCTTTTATTGCTTGCGCCTACCATAAATGGGGGATTCAGCGAAAAAATAATATTTTTTTTATTGAAAAAGAATTCCTTTTATTTTAGATATGCTTTTAAAGATTCTGATAGTTGTTATAGCTAATTAACTGTGGTATCCCCACCGCGATGTGTCCTAATTTCCAAGAATTGATGTGTTCCCATGGCTCGGGGTTGTGTCCATGCTTCATAGTTTTTAATGCATTGCAATACAGAGCAAATAATACATGCGAAGGTAAAAATTTGAAGTAACTAGCCTGCTTTAATCTCTATTATCTACTAAATTCGTTAGGTGCTGAACATGTAAATGCTACTTCAAAACTAAAAAAAAAAATCTTTCTAACAAACCCTATCAATGAAGCAACTTATGCTAAAAATAGAGACTACAGCACAAAGTAGCTCAGAAAAAAAAAAAAAAAAAATCACCTTCTACTTTGTTATTGAATTCTCATAAATTAGCATTTACTGAAGAGTGTTGATACAAATTTAGAAAGTTTAGTAGTAAAATTTACTAAATTTATCTCAGCTACCAAATCGAAACGTTGCAGTGAGAGAGATATTTCAAAATTGAACTAATTGAACCAAAAAAAAAAAAAACAAATAGAGAGAGAGAGAGAGAGAGAGAGAGAGAGAGAGAGATATGCATACCGAGAGTTCATGGATTGGAGGCATTGATCAGCGTCGGGTTCAATGGGCGGAGCCGCATTGATATCGAGAAGCACGGCGGCGCGAGGTCGGCTAAGAGGCGGCGGCGGAGGCGGAGAGGGAGGCGGAGGAGGAGAGAGGTGAGAATCGCGAGGAGAAGGGAGAGGAGGTTCGTTGAGGTCGATGTCGAAAGGCATAGCTCGCGTAGGCTCGTTGAGCTCCATGGTTCGGTTAACTTAGAGTGAGAGAGAGAGATCATGGTGAGCTCGAGTTCGCTGTGGTTCGGAGCATTTTAGCTCCGGCGAAGATTTTTAGGTTTTGTTTGGCAGAGAGAGAAAAAGAAACAAAGGGATCGAAGTAAAGAAAGAGTGAAGAGACGAGTGTGAGTGAGAGCCGAGATATAGAGAGAGAGAGAAGTGCGGATATGAAATGAAAGAAGTCGAGGGAAGTCGAGACATGGATTCTTCGGGACTCGCGTCAAGTGTGATAAAATTACGAAACTCACCTCCACTGGTTTTGGTTTGTGGGTAGCGTGTATTTTGGGAGGGAGGGACTTTGATTAATAATAATAATTTTTTTTAATTTTTCTCTAACTTTCAGTTTAAAAAACGAAACTAATAACGTTCAAATGATTTTAGTTAATTCAATAGCTAAAGTTTTTAATAGTTAAATAAGGGGTTTGAAGTATAATTTTTACACATGTTAAAAATTAATTAGAGTCTGTTTAGATATTGTTTATTGTTGAAAACTAAAAATATTATAGTAAAATAATTTTTAAATGTGTAAATAATACTGTAAGATCTCATTTTAAAATTATTTTTTTAAAAAAAATATTTGTAGGTCTTGTAAATAATGCACGAGACTCATAAAAAACAATAGACGCACGTGGCCGCTATCCAAACATATATATACTTAATGATTTTGATAAGATAATATATTATCAATTGAAAATCTCTAAAAAAAATAACGTTGATAAAAATATCTGGATCTGGGCTTTAATAAAAAGCCAAAAAAAGAGAGAGTACTAGTTTCTGTTTCTGTTTCTCTCTCTACACGTGACTGGTATGTCAGAGACTACGACAAAAGGGAAAGCGTGCTAAGTACGTGTATGCTTAATACTTTTTATCCATTCGTCAACAAAACGCTGTGAAGCGTAACAGCTTCGTCCTTCTTTTCTCTTTCTTTCACCAAATTTTAATTAACGTGAGGAGGAACAGGGGAATCTCATGTCATATGGCTCTCTCCACCAAGGGGCCCGTCCAGAGAAACAGATAGAGAGAGACAATAATGTCATGCCTTTTTTGCTGCTGTGCAATACTAGAAATGTGACTTCTCTTTTTCTTTTTCTTTTTTAGCACCATTGATTAGGGTTCTAGGAGTCTTGAACAGATGATACATTCAAAATGAGATTTTTGAGGTGGCCAAAGATTATTTTTAGTATCAAGGTGATTATGTTTCTGTTTTTATATATATATGGGTTCGTTATTCGTACAATATTTTTCACAATATCATTATGATTAATTAATGGGACTTTGCTAAAAAGTTTTATTGTGTCTGTCATTAACTCGAGCAGTCCTGTTTATGGTGTTTTAATCACTTTTCATTAATTGCTACCTTAATTATGTGTGAAAATTTTCCTTCTTGAGTAATAGGAAGCGGGCTAATCCCGAAAATGCCCTTGTTCCTTTGTTGCTAGGGCTAAAAATCTTCTTTCTCATTTATAAGAATTCAATCACGTGATCTATATGTCAACAAGTATTGAGGCGAGCAGTTAGCACATAGGGTACAAGTAAGGACTCTTTTTCAAGACATAAAACCCCAAAGGAATGAGATGCAATTCTTTAATCATCTTAGTCATAATTTTCAATCCGAATTTTCAATCCGAAATTCCTATTTGATTTAGAGCTAGAAAGGAGGAAGACGACATGCCACTCTATATATTGATTCATCATTTGTGCAATATTAATTTCTCTTTCATGATATCGTTATGATCAATTAATGGGACTTTGCCAAAAAGTGTATTGTGTTTATCATTAACTCCAGCAGTCCCCATTTTTGGTGTTTTAGTCACCTTTCAATGGCTTCCATAATTATGTGCAATGAATTTCTCTCTTGAGTGATGGGAAGTGAGCTAGTCTCCAAAAATGCCCATGTTCCTTTGTTGCAAGGGTTAAAAATCTTCTTTTCTCGTTTCTAGGAACTCAGTAATGTGATCAATGCGTCTTCAGGCATTAATGGTAGCAGTTAGTTCATAAAATACAAATCATGGATTCATTTTGGAGACATAACGCCTAAAAGGAATGAAAAGCAATTCTTTAATCATTCCAGCCAGAATTTTAAGTCTGAAATTTTCTATTTGACTCAGAGCTAGAAGGAGGAAGATTACACGCCAATCCTTTTTTGGATAAACTAACACATAAGATACCTTTGGGATTAATAAGTATGTAACTTCTACAGAGACATCTAGAATTTAAATTTCCCCTCTCTTAATGGTCAAATTACAATAAAATAAAATAATACTCTTCCTGTGGGATCATGTTAATACCCCCAACTATTGATATATGGATCCCATCTAGGGATAGCAATTTTGCCCCACCCCTACATAGGTGTTAGGGCAAGGATGGAGTGAGATTTTAGCCTTCACCATTGGCTGGTCAGGGACGGGTTTAAACATTTTAGCCCCGTCCTACCCCTTATTGATAAGGGCTATAATTTTAAAATTTTCATACCCTAAATCCCTAATATTTAAACAAACAAACCAATATTAGTTTATTTAAATACATGGATATTAAGATTTTTATTTTTGTTGTGAAAATGTCTTGTTAAACAATTGAATTATATTATTCTGTTTTTGCTAAAAATTAGTTTGATTTGATTGGATAAATTTAATTGTAATTTCAAGTATATTTATATTAATGAAACAATTTTTTTAAAAATTGTAATAGTTGTGGGACAAATTAACACGAAATAAAATTTTACGGGACTAGGATGGGGCAAGACAAAATCATGCGGGGTGGGGGTGAAGATCCCATCCTTCGGTCTCTCCCCTCTCTATTGTCATCCCTAATTTCATCCAATCCAAGTGCAAACAAAAGTTATCGATATATATATATATATATATATGGGAAAATCTTAGGTAATGTACTTTAGGTGCAGTACCTTAAGTTTCTCTCTTAAAATTATGCCACATCTATTTAATAATTACTGCTAACGATGCTAATCACCAAAAAAAAAAACTTTATTCTCTCGTGAATTGAACTTGGACCTCTCTACCACTTTCCCTAAAATCAAAGAAAAACAAAATGCCAAAGCTCTTTCAGCCCACCATGGATTGCTTCTCAAGCTCTTTTCTCTACAAACCAAATCACCTCAACTGGGCAACGGGAGCATTGGAGTGAGAGAGAGGGTTTCCGGCAACCTCCCTCTCACTTTGGTAGCCTTGGTCCTCGTCCTCCAATGGCCCACCATCAGCTAAGCCTCACCTGGGTTACACCACTAGCAAACCTCCTCCCTCTCACTCTTGTAGCACTTCCCTTTCATTCCTTACTATCTTTGGTGACTTGTCCAATCTTAGGCCCAAGGTTCAGTTTTGTGTGTAATTCTTGGCGTTTGCGGTTGATTTATTTATAGTTTGTTTTATTTCATTTTATGAGTTGGATCAAAGAGAGATTTGGGTAGATTGAAGAGAGAAAAATCAAAGAACCCAAGGGAGTCTCAAAAAGAGAGAAGCAAAGACAGATTGAAATGAGAGAATATGAAAGAGACAGATTGAAATGAAAGAAAATGAAAGAGAAACATTGGGGTGGATTTGGTGAGCTGTTGTGGCAGTGAAGGATGGTCTTGATTTTGGGTTTGGGCTAAGAGAGAAGCTTGAGAGAGCTAGCCATGGCGGATCAACTACTCTTTCATTCTACCATTTTGATCAATCTCCCTTTCTAACCCTCTTAGATCCTGTAATCTCTCTCTTTGATTTATCTTTTCTGGCCAAAATGGGGATATATCCCTTTCACGCAAAACATGTAACAAAATGTCCCTATTTTGAAACTATTTAGGAAAATGCTCCTGTTTTAAACTCGATTTTCTAAAAATTGAGTTTCAATGAAAAACTAAATTTTTAGAAAATCGAGTTATAGACAATCAAACTTAAAAAAAAAAAAAAAAAAAAAAAAAAAAAAAAAAAAAAAAAAATACATGGAACTTGAGTTCCATGTAGTTTTTTTTCTAATAATTCGATTTTCTAAAAATTGAGTTCCAAAATGGGGCATTTTCCTAAATAGTTTTAGAACAGGAGCATTTTGCTGGAACTTTTGGATGAAAGGGGTATTTTACCATTTTTGCCTATCTTTTCTATGCTAATTTTTTTATAATTCAATGCATCTACTGTCTATGATTGGGTTTCAATTATTTAATAGGTTTATGTTGGGTCTTGTGCATATTGGTTTGTCTTCAGCTTTAGATGAATTTTCTAACTGGAAATAGTTGGTCTTTAACGCCATTTAATGAAAATGTTAATGAGACCTATGGCAAAATTTTTTTTAAAAAAAAATGGAACTTAAGGTATTGCATTTAAGAGATTGTACCTACATTATATATATATATATATATATATATATATATATATATATTTACAAGTTTCAATAAGAGCATTCACATCAGTGGATGCAAAATCTTGTATAATAGAAAAAGGCACTACTTTTACACATTTTGTCTCAAAATTACTCCACATCAGTGCTTCCAAAATCTTGTATAATCTTGTATATTTATCCACGAGCTACAGTAACCGTGTATATATACACGATTACTGTAGCATGTGTATATATTATTTTAATAATTTCTAATTCGCTCCTTTTTTTTCTCTCTCTTCTCCATCTGCAAAACTAACCTTCCCTCATCATGTTCTTTCTTCCTCTGATACACACACTCCTACAGACACAAAATCAAAAATCAACTACGAACATAAAAAGTCAACCACAAAACCAACCATAAAATCAACAACAAAATCAACCACTAGAATAAAATCGTTGGATTGGTGATTGTGGATCGTGAATTGGAGAGGCGATTTAGATCGGTGTTGATGGAGATCGGTGATGGGTTGATGGAGATCGGTGTTGATGGAGATCGGTTTTAATGGAGATCGTTGTTGATGGAGTGCTTGTGATGGTGCTTCTGAGTTGACGGAGATCGATGGATTGGAGAGGCGTTGTGGTGCTTGTGATGGCTGTGGTGTTGATGAAGTTCTTGCTCTAGTGCTTATGGGTTTTGACTATGAGAGAAAGAAGAAGAAAGAAGAGGAGGAAACGGCAGAGATAAGGAAAAAGAAAGAAGAAGAAAGAAAAGGAAGTATTGGAAAAAGAAACGGGTAGGTAAAATAATATTAAAAAAAGAATATAAAAATATTATTTATATAAAATATAGTGTATAATAGATGAATTGATGTGAGTGTTTTGTAAAATTGGTTGTGCAAAATAGAAAAAAGTAGGTTTTTTTTTGTGTAAAATAGGCAGAATCTTTTGCACCCACTGATGTGGTTGCTCTAAATGGAGGAGGTGGGATCTATATCCTGCAGATCTTTTTAAAAATATACCATAAAGCGCAACGAAGTCAAGGAATTGTCTTTCTCAAAAAAAAAAAAAAAAAAAGTGTCAAGGAGGTGTTTGTTTGTTTGTTTGTTTGTTTTTTTTTTTTTTTTTTGGAAGAGAAAGATCAATAATTTAATTCTAAATAAGAATGTTACATGTCACATACAAAACAAGCAATATATTTGACATGCATCACTTTGGGTAATTTCATTTCACCTCGATTAAGGACTATGAAATGGAAATCTATCATATATATTTATGATTTATCTTCTAAAGTCGTATACGGCCATGTGCTTATTTATTTATTTATTTTTTTCTATTTTAAACTTTGGCTATTTTATAAAGAAAGTCAAACAAATACATGATAAATTATTATTGATAGAACATAAAGTGGAAGAACAAGACTTAGATACAGTACTTAAGTGCTATTCCTTATGTTCTATTTTTAAAATTCTGCCATGTAGATTTTTTCTCATAGGATGGAAGTATGTTTTTTAGTTAAATAGCTACATGACTAAATCTTAAGAAGAAAACCTAAAAAACAACACCTAAGGTACTGTACCTAAATTTTGTTCATAACTAAGTTTTGTCCAAAATGAAATATAAAAAGTGGTAAAAAGGTTTTGTATTCATATATTGGCTAATTGTTGATGTGTTATAAATTAATTTCAACAGAAAGAGTCTGAGACCTACTATTCTCAGACATGCATTTGTTGAAAACTTCAAATGAAGAAGAGGTACAGGTAATGATACATCACATTTATATTTCTTTTAAATATAATAATCTAAATTAGTTGTATAAATCCACTTTTATTAAAATCTGACAAAGACAAATTTTTTTTATAGGTAGCAAAGACTATTTTGGATCCCTTTATTTTGTAAATTAAAAAAAAAAAAAAAAGATGGTCATTAAAATGATTTGGGTACCTTCAAATTCATATTTTGATCACTGGCTTCATTGGTGGGTTTCTCTTTCCAATAATTTTTGGGGAAAAACTTCAAAAATTATAACAATACTTCTCATATCAATTTTCCCCTAGTCTTCTCATTTTCACAAGAATCTATTACCACACTATTCTTTTACAAATATTTAGACACTTCAATATTTTTCAAAAAAAAAAAAAAAAAAACCCATGTGATGCCACAGATCAGCAATGGAAGTGTTAAAGGAATTAATTAGGTGTTGTAGATTTTTTCTTCTTCTTTTTTGGTGTAGACTGTAGAGTTGTTAAATGCAATAGAAACATTTCTTCATCTTCAGCTTATTCTCTTTTTCCGTGAGATTAATACTTACAAAATGTATGTATTGTTTTGTTTATGAAATTCATTGACCATCAACGCGGTTTATGAATTTCATTGACTGTTCAGCACTTTTAAGCAGGAATCCAGAGCTGCTAAGTAGAGTTTGGGTTGCCGCACCACCACAAACTAAATATGGTTTGACATGAATTTTTACTATTTATCAATCATTAAGTATGGTTTGACATGATTTTTATCAATCATTAATTTTCTAATAAAGAATAATGACAAGCAATAATAAGGATACACTAAAAATATAGTATATAAAGAGGTATTTAACTATCTTCCAAAGATACAAAATTCTCATCCGAGCACAATTGGTACATTACAAAATAATAATTTTTTATTTAGGTGTTATGATTTTATATTTGATAGCTATTATACCAATACAATTTATTCATTTTGTTATTATAATTATTATTTATTTCGTTATTGATTTGTTTATCAGGTCAAATATATATTCTATAAGTTTATGATAAAACTATGCAACGCACGAGCCTTTAACTAATCGTATATTATATACCCCAAGTAATAAAAGTTGGATTTAGAAGTTGTGGTTGAGCCAAGTGGCTTCACCAAATTACAAAAAAATTGAATAAAAACAATTTTTTAGATAAAGACAACAACTTATTTGTTCTTATCAATTTTTTTAGATAAAATAACAACAAATGTTATAACAAAACGTGCAACATACATCTAAGTTTCAATTGATAGAGACAACTTACTTATTCTTATCAACTTCTTTAGATGATATAACAATAAATGTTTTAACAAAACATGCAACAAGTATCTAAGTTTCAGTTGATAGAGACAACAATTTATTTGTTTTTATCAATTTCTTTAAATAAAGTAACAATAAGTATTTTTACAAAACATGCAACATACATCTAAGTTTTAGTTGATAGAGACAACAACTTATTTGTTTTTATTAATTTCTTTAGATAAAGTAACAATAAGTGTTTTACCAAACATGTAACGTGCATCTAAATTTCAGAAATTTAAATCCTACTCCAACTAAAAATCTATTATCAAAATTTCAAAACTTATATATATTCACCAATGGTCTTTCCACAGGATCTCTCTTGCACCCCACCTTTTTTTTTTTTTTTTTTGAGTTGCAACTTACACATATGCAAGTATTAGAAAAGATATAACTGCTTGAGTTCAAATCATCCTCTTCATTAATAAATAAGGAATTATAAAAAAAAAAAGTTTTTATTTATAATTTTAATTACAGATATTATATATAAGGACAAATATACAAAATTATGCATTTTATATAATAATAATCATTCATTTAGTTAGAAATGAGTTCTAGAATTATGTAATAATAACTCATTTAGTTATTATTTCTCAAAAAAAGAAAAAGAAAATTCATGATTAAAGTTGTGAAACGCATGAGACTTTTACTAATAAAAGCAAAAACCTTGTGTTGGAGAGTATGAGGTTTTGTCATATGGCGCATATCTTAAGATTCTCTTTATTTCGGCTTCTACTTTAACAAAGTTTGAATTTATATCAAAGTATTAGTTCATTGAATTAGCCAATTATATATATATATATATATATATATATATATATATATATTAACTATCTATAATTGTGCATTAATTACATAAATTTATATGATTATATTTATAAACTCTATATAAGAAATAATTTTTAGTTAAAATAATAATAATATTAACCACTATCTCATGCAATTTTTCAATTTGAACTATGAATGTCTTTATTGAAAAGATACCAACTAGTTAAGTTACAAGATTTTTAGCAAAAATTATTGAAATATTAGAGAAATCAATAAATAATAATAAGTTACACTGGACTTCGTGCAAGAACTTAGTTTATAAACACAAAATATGGAGCGTGTCAGTTATAGCTATAGAACTTGCACTTAGTGGTATAGGTGGGCCAAAATAGCCAAATACCATCTTTGGCCAAAATATTTAGTAATTTGCTATTGTTTGCAAAATATTTAGTAATTTACTACAATTTTGAAACTCGAGTTTGACATGCAACTCAAGTGTATGAAAATCAAGTTCCAAAAAATGTGACATGGTGGCAAAAACTGATCCAACATTTTTAATTCTAAAAATGCCACGTGGCCTAATGTTTCCTTGAGATTACAGGTAAATCTAGAAGAGGGAAAAAAAAAAATCTGAATTCTTATTATGTTTAAAGGCTAAACACCAGTCAATAATACTTGTGCTATGCGTCAAATTGTTGAGCTCCAAAAACGGTGGGCACTTTCCGAGCTAACTTATTTATTGTCTTTAGTCCAGGCAAGATATCATTCTCACTTGGTCACAACCATATTATAATTACAAAACAAAAGCTCATCTTGTTATTCTCAAACTCAAAGCCTTCTGTTTGTATGTATTCAGTTATTAAGCTAACAAAAATCTATGCTTTTGGTACAATAAGAAACCCATCAAAGACTATAAGAACCTAGAAAACCCACTACTCTTCTATTCTCAAGAGCTCATAAAAACCCAAAAAATTACAACTTATTTATTCTGAAAATCACAACCAAATAAACCAAACAAAATCCATAGATTTTAGTACCCATTTGGATTGCATTTCTAGTCTCAGCATTTTTTTTTTTTTTTTTTTTTTTTGGAGAAGTCAGTTTTCACGTGATTTTGCACTGTTCAGTGGGTCCCGTGCACTGTTCACGAAATTCACAAACCTCTTTTTTTAACAAAATTTTTGGTATCCAAACGGATCTTTAAACTAGAAAACCCAGACCTAATTTTCGAAATACAACTATGAGAAATTTGTGAGATCGAAGAAGAGAAAGCACTGGTGTGTGGTGTGTTCAATTCGAAGAAGAAAAGCACCGTTGCAAAGAAATAAAGAAAGAAAGAAGCTGAAAGAAGAAATAGGCGAATGGAGAAAAATGAAAAAAAGAAAAGAGAGAAAGAAGAAGAACATGGAGAATGAAAGAGAAAAAGTGGAGAAATAAAGAAAGAAATAGAGAGAAAAAACGTTGGTAAAGAAAGAAGAGGCTTTCTTACCTGTTGCTCAAAAAAAAAAAAAAAAGGGAGTAAAAAGAGAGAAAGAAGAGGCAGTGTGGGCACTAGAGTTTTATATTACAAGTAACTTAGGCTCTCCAAACTAGAGTGAACTTTTAAATTACAAAATGTCAAATCAGTTTTTGCTACCATGTCACATTTTTTGGAACTCGATTTTTATAAATTCGAGTTTTACAACTTCATGAACTTAAGTTTCAAAATAGTGGTATGCAACTAATATTTTACAAATAGTGGTAAATTGCTAAATATTTTGACAAAAAATTGTATTTGGCTGGCATAGGCCCATGAGTTGTACTATGAATATTGTTACAATTTTAGGAAGAAAACAAGCACAAAAATGGATTACTTTTCAGTAATGATACAAAAGTTCAACTTAACAAAGTTTGTTTAAGAGATCATTTGGGATAGGATGAAATTTTTAGTTTATTTGTAATTTTAGCTTATTTTTACTAATATTCACGGGTCTCACTGCACTTTTTGATACTACTCATAAATTCTATTGTACTATTTAGCTTATTTTTTAATTTTTTTTCTACACTTTCAGTAAAAAGTTTTCAGTTTCAGTTAAATAAGTTGTTCTCAAATGGATACTAATAACTCAGTTTCAACTGCCTCCACCTCATTTAAAAGCAACCATTGATAGCTAATTCCCATAATACAGATGCAAGAACAAGATTCATTCATTTCCGAGCAGCAGCAACATAAACAAAAAAATCTGAGAGCAAAAAGACTCGAGAAAGCTACTATTGTACAGCCCCTTATCCCAAAAAATATGGAAGACAACCACAAGCTAAAAGAAAACTACATAAAATAATGAAAAGCTGCCATTGTATTAAAAAAAAAAAAAAAAAAATCTTTCAACCACAATCATGACTCATGGGCTATCAAAATTTCATCTCCTTTAGTGACTCTCTCTTTGCCGACGGAGCTTTGAAACTACATCCACCCTAACAAGGAAATTTCTTCCATTCTTGGCTTACGGGTCAAACAAGTGAAGCAATATGCTACAAGCACATAGTGGATAGCCTTTTCTCTTTCATCAGTATCTCCGTGCTCAACCAGACAAGTCAAGGAAGCAATTGAAATATTTAGGGCCCTGAAGTCAATGTAGCTACCGACAATTTACAAAAGTAGATAGCCAATTATTTGTATTTAAAATTACTTGAGTGAACAGTGAATCTAATGGTTCAGATAATCATCAAGAAAATGTGGTAAAATACCATTAGCTTACTTCACTGTATCCACTTTTGATCAATTATTTCCTTTTCAAAACCTGAAAATTTAGTAAGAGGTTAAGGGGATGCCCCCAAAGTTCACAAGAATATTGCATCCATTTTGATCTACCCAAACTATATTTTGCAAGGGAACCTAGATGCATATAAGATGATTGATGCTGTTTGATGTTCAGAGTATCTATTGACCAACTCAAATGAGATTTCAACAGAAACAACAATCCAATGTTTTAGTGCAATTGCCAAAAAAATTCTCACCTTCACGTGGCTATAAGAGTAATTATTCAATACTTCAGAGTATAAAGACATGACATTCCCTCTTCTCACATAATAATATGTCCCACTAAAAAATATCATGATAAGATCTCGCTTCACTATTCATATGAGAGGAGGAAAACCTATGTCTCTGTACTTCGGGAGCACCTAAAAAATTTTCCTAACACTATCAATTATAGAGAAGTAGTAACTATTTTGTTTATATTATAAAATCTCTGTTAAAAACTCTCTGATAATTGCATTGAAGAAATGTCCATCAAAATGCACTAGCCTCATATGGAATCTAGTATTCCCCCCTTATCTAAAAAAAAGAGTGGAATGAAGGAAAAAACTGATATTACCCATTGTTTAATGGAAGATATCATTCTCCCTAAAGTGACAGAATATAAGCCATCTAGCTGACCCCAAGTACATGAGAATCCGTTTAACAGAGTAACATCCTACGGCAACAATCTTATGATCATTAGTTGCATATATCGTGCCTCCACAATCACGATATTAAGTGATGCTACAGTTTCCAGTGAAAGATTTCTACTCCAAAATCAACGAAAAATCTGTGTTTTTGCATATCAAAATGATGAAGGGCTCCAAGTTCTTAATGAAATGAGAATCCCCAAAATGATGAAGGGCTCCAAGGTCAATCAAACATCTGTGCAAGAAGTTATGGTAAAAATACTGAAACAGTGCAGGATGTTTCCATATCAGGAGTTTTCCAATTTTGGCTTGAATGAATTTCTTTCGTCCTTTTATTTATTTATTTATTTTTATTCTCATACATTTTTGACTTATTTAATGTTTCAAAAATCATGCTCTAATTGATCTTGACCCTTGGATTCTCTTGACAACATGTCTGTATGATTAGCTGAATGGTTTTTTAATCTCCTACTAAAGAAAAAAACACATAATGAGTTTATTTTTGAGAAGTATTTCTTTTTTTTTTTTGAGGAAATTTTTGAGAAGTATTTCAAACTCATATATTTACCTGTAATTAAACATGAAATTGATGTGATATTGCCCACCAAGTCTAAGATAATACTATATTTTAAGCAATCAACATCATCACAGCACCTATATGTCAATGCATGTTCATATTCAAATGCATGTTCATAGTATTCAACCAACAAAACCCTAATCAAGGTCTAAGCAATAAAAAAAATGTCAAAGCAGATGAATAGAGGCTCAAAAAAAAAAAAAAAAAAAAAAAACATGCTAAGCAAAGACTAAACATGTGAAAGAAAGCAAGTAAAAACTATTAGGTTAAAAGAGATTGACCCTAGTTAATTAATTCAATTACCCAAGTTGATTAGTTAGGTCAAATTACATGCAAATCGTGGATGCACCAACAAATCACCAAATAACTAATATGCAGCGGAAATGGGGAAAATCTCTTGCAAGGAAAAAACCCCATCGAGTGAATTTAAGATCACAACTTCCAACAATCCACTAAACAATAATCAAACGGTTACAAGTATGAGGAATCTTACCACTACCCTGGCATATCCCAAAATACCAACCTACAGTTGAACATTTGTTTCAATACCCAATGGAACTTGATCTTGTAGCAAACTTCTTTGCTTTGCACAAATCTCCAATCTGTGACTAGTTCCTCGGCACGGATCCTAGTACGTGACTAACTCTAGCAACTTGATTGATTGTTGTTGGTTGCAAAGTTTTTCGCTTTATAAACAATGAAGATTAGGAAGCACTTGGTTACAAAACTCTAAGGCGTACAAACGTAGTAACTTCACATAAAGTATATGAATTCTAGGTCTTTGTTTTTGTACTTGATGACTTTTAAAATGAGCCTTATATATGACTAGGGTTGTAGAGAGAGAAACCCTAATCACTCAAGTCATCATGGGCCAAATTTTAGATTTGAGATTTCTGAAATCGTAATTCTCGATAGATCAAGTTTGTGTTAAGCTTCTTCATTAATCTTCGATAGTAACAAGTGTCGAGCTAGTGTCGAGCTAGTGTTGAGCTTTAATGAAACAGCTTTTCTTCACTTGTTTCTTGGATCAAACTTCGTGTCTTTAATGATACCACTTGATATATTTGAACAACATACTTCTAATACGAATCTAACAAAATAGAATAAAAAATAAAAGAAAACAAGAATCTAACAACCTATATGTTTCTAATATGAACATAGAACAAACATAAACTAGCATAAACATACTAAAGCAATAAAAAAAAAAAAAAATGAAGAGCTTGATTTAACCATTCCCATCAGTCAATCTAATCAACAACAAAACTAGCAAGTTAGTAAGTTTTAGAACTTAAAGGCTAAGACCAAAATAGGTCCCAACCAAGTAAAACTTAACTTGAGGATGTTCTGTATGAAAAAGTCCATCTTTGATTCATTATTTTCTAGTGAATCTTCTGTATTTCTCCTCCTTTGAAAAAGTGCCTTTTATGGCTTTTTATAATGGTAAAATAGGGGTGTGGGGCGGCTCTCAAACGATGCGGGATTTTTTCCACACGAATTTATGTGCAAAATGTTTTTCCTTTTATAGTTTCTAGAACTCTAGATGCGTGTGCACACCCTAAGTATGCGTACGCATGGTTTGAGTGCACGTGCGCATATGCGTGTATACGTACGCACACTTAGGGTTTCCTATGCCTTTTCTTTTCAAAAAATAGTTTTATTTCTCCATAAATAATTCCTCAAGTTAAGATTTTGAGATTGGGCCTCAAATCAATCTTGGCCTCAGAGTAATGTTGTCATTGGGGAATAGGGGTTTGAGTTGTAAGGGGTACAAAATGAGGTGTCTATAGATATCCTTTGAGTAAATGGCAAGACAATAGAAAAGCAATAAAGGCTTCAAGTTTACCTTCCTCTAAAACAAAATTTGTACCCTTTTTTAGAGAATCTGTGTTTGCCTCCTCATCCACGCCGTGGGCGCAAGGGAGTATGCCTCAGCCGAGTGGATCATGGTGGAGAAAAATGGAGTTGCCACCTAAATTAGGTCTAGGAATCATATTGGACCTTTTGGGCCAATAACTTACACACATGGGATTGCATACCAAATTATAGATCCAGAGTTTATGTATGCCTTGGGAGGTGTTAGGCTCCCAAGAGGGTTGGTAGACCATATTTAATTAAAGAGTTTATTAAGAGAGCCCTAATCCTTGACCTAAACATACATCATGCATTTAAGGAAATAACACACAACATATGAATGATCACATCACAATAGGAAACAAATAAAACACAATCAAACATAAAATAAAAAGGAAAAGATAACAATTAAACCACACACATAAGGAAAGATTATAAAATAAACCAAACATAGCAAACAGATTCAAAAAAACATGGAAAATAATTAAACACAATTAATTAACCTAAACATAGTAAAACAGAATCAAATATCATGTGAAAAATAAATGAATAAACAAAAACAAGAATTTTGCCCTAATATGGATTTGTGGTGCGCATGCATACTCAACTATACGTACTCATGGTTGAACCATGCATATGTATACTCAATGGATTTGTATGCATCCTTTAGCACATATCCGAAAAAATTACATTTTTAGAGATTATTCAAATAAAGATATAACATGTGAGATGAAACAAGCATGTTAGAACCCTAAACACTAAACTAAAATGAAGCAAATAAAACAAAAATCAACATAAACAAATAATTAAAAAACAAAATCAAACAATTAAACTAAACTACATTTACTCAACAATCATGTCAAACTTAAGAGGAATCATATGAGAATGAACTAAAGAAACAAAAGAGGACAAAACTAATTATATTAAGCCACAGTTAGATTAATAAACATAAAGATCATAAAATCAACTAAAATAAGTAAGAACACTTAATATAGTATTAAACAAAGAATCATGTGAATCCTACGTAGTAAAGTGGCAAATCATGGAAAAGAGACTCACCTTGCTTTAGAATCACAGATTTGAAATAATTTAACCAACCCCTCAGTGCCTACGGTACAAATATTAGATTGAGGGAACATGAATAATTAAAGAACACAACAATAGTTAGTAATCACAACTCAAGAACAAAAGATTTTGAAAAGGTTTTAGAAAACAATTTAGAAAACAAATTTTCTGCCTTAGAACTAACTAAAGAGAGCTTTTTTATTTGTAAAAAATGTGCAAAGTTGCTGTGTTGTGTGTTTGGAAAATAGAACTAGAGTTTTAGAGAAGATGGAGGCCAAAAAATAACTCTCTTTAGCTAGGGTTTTGATTGGAGACATAAGAGTATTTATAATTTAAAATTAGGGTTTTTGGGTCTTTTGACATTTCCAAGGGTTTAGGGGCCAGCCCACATCAAAGAATGATATTTTGGACCTTTAAAAATGAAGTTCCACTGCCTAAAAAATTGGGTTGCATATGTATCTTTCGAGGGTGCGCATGTACCCTTGATTCATGTGTACACATACCCTAAGTCCTGATAGTTTTGATGGCCTGAATTTAAATGGTCGTAACTTACTGAATATAAATCTGAATTAGGCAAAATATGTATTCAAATTGAAGGCCTGGATGTTGACTTTCCAATGGAACAAACCTCCCTAAAAAACTCTTTGTGGATCAAAAGTTATGATCAAAAAAGTGAGAAAATGTCATTTTTCAAAATCGTTTTCAACACGATTTGAGCACTTTTGAGTTGTGATTACTTCTAAACTATTGTGAACTCTTTAAATACCCTTAATTGATATATGTCAAGCTCATCATTGGGGTCGAGGACCAAAATTTATTAACTAGTACAAAATGAGGTGTCAACACAGGCCATCTACATACTTCCTCCAGAAGTACCTGATCCATCCCAGAAGTTGGCTCTTGAACCCTTATCACCACGAACATTGATGTCTTCTAGTACTTCCTCACTAGGAGCTTTCCCCTTCCTTGTAGTTATTAGGATTTGGTTTTTTAGGGTTTTCTTCACTGCATCCTCCAAGAACTTCATAATTTTAGCCTTTTTAGAAGACACAGGAATGTTAGCCACATCTCCATCACCAAACAGGGGAAATCTCAATATCTCATAGACATCCTTAAGAGAAGGAGAGACTTCTTGACCCCTTGTGAAGAAGGTGTAAGTGGTGGAATTCCATCGGTACAAGAGCAAGAGGAGGCTTTCACTGTTCTTGTTGATGGCTAGTTCAGAAAACACTACCATAGTGTTCACCAGTTGCACTTTTTGCAGGATATCCACGAACTGAGGATGTGTCAGTATTGTTCGACACTAACTCCTCCAGCCTTTAGAAACAGAGGTATGAGATTTGAAAACCACATCTATGGTGGGAGCAAAATCCCCTCTACAAGTACCAATCTGAGGGACATGCTTCAAATCCAGGTCTTTGGTCAAGAGATCATCAAGTTCCCCATAAGTTGTGTAAGGAGGATCCGTAGAGTAAGGGAGAGATTCCCAATCAAAACTTTCATTAAATAGGTTATCTCCAAAGAAGGATGGAATAAACCATTGCTCTTCTATTGAGGGATTTTCCTCCCCTCCTAGAAATGGTATGTTGATCTTAGGGTTGAGGTTTCAGCAATTTTTGAAGAACTAGATCTCAGAGTATGTTTGACACCCATGGGATTTTCCTTTGGCAACTTTGGGTATGGGTTCAAGAAAAAGAAATGAGGAAGAGGGAAACAGTTTTCCCTCCTTATATACTCTAGTCAAATTTTCCCTTTAAAAGAAGTCTTTTGAAACTGAGCCACCAGTTCTGCAAGCTTGTGATTTACAACTATATTTTATGTTGGCTTTATTTTATGACAAAAAGTGTTGTAATTGCATTATTTTTGTTCCTTGTATTTTGTGAGATTTTATTGTATTGGGTTTAGTATTAAGTTGGTGAAGAATCAAGCATGTAATGAAGATCAGTGTAGTTTCGCAACTAGCTCGCAAGGAACTCACAAGTAAAGGTTCTCACAAAAATGTCACGTGAGAAGCACATGCTAAAAGCTGAAGAGTCAAGTGTGAGACTGTATTTTGCGAGTACTTCGTGAGATAGGCCATCTCGCGAGGTACCCATGAAATTCTCTGTCATGAGGATTTTAAGTGTGACTTTCTTACTTTTCCCTTTAAAAGAAGTTTTTTGAAACTGAGCCACCAGTTCTGTAAACTTGTGATTTACAACTATATTTTATGTTGGCTTTATTTTATGACAAAAAGTGTTGTAATTGCATTATTTTTGTTCCTTGTATTTTGTGGGATTTTATTGTATTGGGTTTAGTATTAAGTTGGTGAAGAATCAAGCATGCAATGAAGATCAGTGTAGTTTCGCGACTAGCTCGCAAGAAACTCGCAAGTAAAGGTTCTCAAGAAAAGGCCACATGAGAAGTACATACTGAAAGCTGAAGAGTCAAGTGTCAGACTGTATTTTGCGAGTACTTCGTGAGATAGGCCATCTTGCAAGGTACCCACGAAATTCTCTGCCTTGAGGATTTTAAGTGTGACTTTCTTACTTTTCACCTATATTATATATACCCTCATTACCAACAAAAGTAAATGAGGCTATTCAGAGAGAAAATCCTAGATAGGTTTTTACAACACAACACACCCACCTTTTAGAGAGAGTGCTACTCATCCTTTGGTGATAAATCATTGTAGTCTCCTTTCCTTTCCCTGTCCCATTGTCATACCTTGAGAGGAGACTTGTAGCCAAACACAACCCACACTTATTCAGAGTGTAGAGAGTGTTTTGGAACTTAAGAAGCTTTGGGGATTTGCCAAAAGAAGCTAGTGAGGCTTGGCGGATGCAATCGGGTGGTATTGCAGGATTCGAAAAGTTAGTGAAGACAAGACTTCGAGAAGTCCATTGGTAGCAAGAGCTTAGAGGGCTTAAGTATATTGGGTAGACTAGGCTTGGGAGGTCTTTTCTTATTTGTATACTCCAACTTATTCACTAGTGGATCGATTTCAATTTGGAGGGTCACGAAGAGGTTTCTTGCCGAGTTCTTCGGTTTCTTCTTCGATAACATGTCTTGGTGTTATCTTGTGTTTGCATCTCTCTTCCCTTACTCTTTAAGCTTTATATTTATTGTTGCTTGCTTGCTTATGGCTTAGAGACTTGTTCCAGTAATTGCGCTTCATTTACTCTTGTTTTGCACGTAGATAAGTTAGAGTAAAATCAATCTAGCTGTAATTTAATATTGGGGGTCTAAATAAGCTTTAGTGTTTTGACAATAGATTGAGTTTTCAAGTTCAAAAAAAAAAAAATTGACACTTGTCAATAGGGGAGATGACAGATGGTGACCAGATCTTTGACAAGATAGTTTATGAAGAAACTACCATTAGTGGAACTATGAAAAGGCGCAGCTTTTTGCAAATAGGTTCTTTTACTTTAATTTATCTTTTATTTAACTGATTTATTTATGTGTTTTTTTCTATGTAGGGGTTTCTTTTTTTTAATGAACCAGTTTTCACCAACTGAGTTTGTTCAAAAACATGAAGTTAAACATGGAAATAACAAATAATATACACATAATATAAAATAATGGCATAAAGAAAACTACTTATATATATATATATATATATATATATATATATATATATTAAAAAAGGGGATTACATTCATTTTGGTCCAATGTTATTAAATTCATTCCGTTTTGGCTGAAATATTTCGTACCGGGTTGCAATCCAAAACGGTAATACCACCTGTTCCACCTCGGGTCCAATTCCGACTAGTTTTAGGTCATTCCGGCCATTCTGGCTGATTCTGGTCAATTTCGGCCAAAATGTAAATTTCGGCCGGTAGTAGTTTTTAGTAAAAAAAAAAAAAAAACTTAAATTAACAAACCCATTAGCACAGCATGTTTCCACCTAGCACTGATTGCCTGAAGAAGTTCAAATTAGATCTGCTACGAAGTTACCAAATGATTAAAAAAAAAAAAAAAAAAAAAAAAAAAAAAAAAAAAAAACTAAGGAAGAAGAAGAGAATAAAAATTTAGAGCAATTGTAGAGGAAGCTCAAATTTTAGTTGCATTTGAAACTTTCTTCTTCAGTCTTGCACTTTAACTTCTAGTCTAGGTCTTTGAAACTTTCCAAGTAGTACTTCTGTAAGTGTAAGTAACTGATGGAAATATGAAATTAAGAAGAAAGAGTGGAGGAGAAAGTGTAAGTCATTGCACGTGGGTGATGGAGTGGGATTAGGTGAAAAGGTGAAAAGGGGGCTTCCTAGAAGCTTCCTAGTTTATAAATATTAACATGTTTATTTACAAAAATACCCAAATTTGAATTTTAAAATAATCAATCTAATCACTTTATTATTATAGTAATATTTCTTTTAAAACACTACATTACATTCATTAAATGATGATATTACATTTATAAAATTTGGCTTAAGAATGGCAATGAGTAATAACATTTTATTATTAATTACTAATATATATATATATATATATATATATAAGTGGTAATTCCGAAACGGTCTAAAACAGTATGCTGAAATAGCCGGTACCAAAATATTTCGTTCTAATAGACAAATCGGAATGGGTACCGAAACGGTATTCATAACATTGGTTTGGTCTTTGTGGCCCCTTTTTACACTTCAATATATATATATAAACAAAACAACCTACAACCTAAGGCCCTTAGTATGGCAAGTCTACACATAAACAAAACAAAAGAAACATTGCAGGTTTGGAGGCAGGCAGCTTAAGGGGAGGGAGGCCCATAAGCATCAAAGTACTCATCAGAACCCTCTTGTAGAAGGTCATGGAAGGTCTAACTCCTCTGCTTTGGAGTCATAAGCCCTTGAAGAGTCTGAACCCTCTGTCTCAGAGCCAGAGCTGCTTGAGGAGTTGACTCATTTGCGCTAGAGTCAGAACTGCTACGAGAACCCTTGTGTAGACATCTTATCTTGTATCTGATTAATAAACTTTAGTCCCTGATCCCAATGATGAGCTTAACATGTCTACAAAAGGTAATTGAAGTTATTTTGATAGTTTGAAAGTAATCATGACTTAAAAGTGTGCAAATCGCTTTGAAAACATTGCTAAAAATGACCTTTGCTTTTTTTTTTTACCACAACTTTTGATCCACAAATAATTTTTGAGTGAGGTTTATTGCATTGGAAATTAGATATCTTGGGATTCAATTTGAACATATATGTTGCCTAATTTGGACTAAAATTGAGTGAGTTATGATCATTTGAAGTTAAGCCATTAGAGCTGCGCATACATATGAAACTTCATGCGTATACATGTACAAACCTGCGTACACAGGGCCCATTCCAAAACCTTAGAACTTCATTTTTTAGGCCCAAAGCCTCCCCCTTTGATGAGGCCCGGCCCTAAACCCTTTAAAACGTCCAAAACCCTAAATAAGCTTGAAAACCCTATTTTTAACATATAAATACATCCTTATGCCTCCAAACTCAAACCCTAGCTAGAGAGAGTTGATTTTTGCCTCCATCTTCTCTAAAAACTAATTTTCATCTTCTCTAAACTCACATACAGACTTGAGCACATTCTTTAATCATAAAAAAAAAACCCTCTCTTTAGTTACTTTTAATACAGAAACATGTTTTCAATTGGATTTCTCAAAACCTTTTCAAAACTAATCTTGTTTTCGAGTTCTGATTACCTATAAACTATTGAAATCTTCTATTTACCTTGATATTTCATTGAATCTTGTTGTGTAGGCACTGAGGGGCTGGTTAAATATCAATTAAGTTTGTGTTCCATAGCAAGGTGAGTCTCTCTTCATGGCTTTTCCATGATTTGGTTCTTTTATAATTTGTGTTTTTTATTTTTTATTCTTAGTTAATTTATATGTTATTCATGCTTAGAAATATGTTTTGTTTTGTTTGATTTGATTTTGTTTTGTCTCATCATATTTTGATTGGAAAGTTGATATGATTTGATATATTGATAAACATGTTTTGATGTTGTTCTTATTTATTGTTAGATCCAATGCATGTTTAGGAGTATATTTTATTTTGTTTATATTTGATATCTTTGTTAGTTTAGGTTGTTTAGGGTCCGTTTCTTTTGGGTGAAAATAGTTTCAGGAAATCATTTTCTGTAAAATAGGCTATTTGGTTGGTTTTGAAAATAGAATTTTCAGGAAATCATTTTCATTTGACCGTAAAAGAGAAGCTTTGACCACTGAAAATAATTTCCATTCCTATTTTCACTTCAAATGATTTCCACAGAGAGAGAGAGAGAGAGAGAGAGAGAGCGAGAGAGAGAGAGAGCGAGAGGAAGAGGGTGCCCAGATCGCCTTCGACGTCGTCGGCAAATCCTGAGCCCCAGTCCGACAAGTGAATCCCGAGCTCCAGTCCGACGATCGCACTACGCCGATCGTCGACTGCACCACGCCGCTCGATCTTGCCTTTGATCTTGCCTCCGCTTGATCTCGTCACCCTCTTAAGCTCGGTCTCTCTTCTTCGCTCTCTCTTCCTCACTCTTGTCGATTGCCTCTGCTCTATCTTGCTGCTTAATCACTCTTTCTTCCTTGATCTCTCAATTTTGTTTTTTTAAGTTTGATTTTTGTTGTTGTTATGGTGGTGTGGTGCTAATGTTTTGGTGGCTGTGGCTTTTGATTGCCGAATTTGCTGCCATGGGTAGAATTGGAATTTCGGTGATGTGTGGTGTTGGGATTTGGCTGTGATTTTGAATTTTTTTGTAATAAAATTTGTTTAGATGCTGAGAAAATAGCTGAGAAAATGTGAAAAAATTGTAGGAAAATAGCATTTTCAGAATGGAACCAAACACATGAAAATATTTTCTACAAAAATTTTTATAATGCAACCAAACACTTGAAAATATTTTCCTTTTCCAAAAATAGCATTTCCGAAAAATAAGCTATTTTCTGGAAAATATTTTACGGGAACTAAACACAGCATTAGTTTTATATTAGAAGTATGTTAGGTTTGGTTTGATTGCTATTTTGTTACCTATTTTAAAATTGTGTTTCTGGGCATGTCTGCATGCGCATACTCATGTATGCACACGCATACTCGTGCCCAGAAATGTAGGTTTAGGGTTCTTGCAATTTTGTTTATTTTTGTTAGTTTTAATCACAAGTTTAGGTCTTGTTGAGTCTAGTTTTCACATGTTTAGGTCCAAGGTTAGTAGAATAACATGTTTCACATTCTTGGATTGATAATTAGTGTTTATATCTTGGATAAATCACATGAAGATGCATATGAACATGATCATGCATTGATGCATAGGCCTTGTGGTGCTATGAGGTAAGTGAGGTAAGTCATGCATAATTATATGAACATGCATTTGATTGGGATGATGAGCACGATATGGTTTATGAACATGATGAATATGCTTGGTTAATGCCATGATGCTATGCTTGGATGTTTGGGATATACTTGATGTTTGTGCCTAACACCTTCCTAAGACTGTACCTTAACTCCAAACCCATATCTTTGGTAATAAGATCAATGGTCCTTCCTCAAGAGGATGCTATATATATGGTTCCTAGACTATTGCAAAAACTAGGTGGTGACTCCCTATTGTGTCCACACCTTGCGACTCCCTGTTATATCTTCACCTTGGAAGTTCTCCCATAAAGTTGAGATAGACCCTCTCTTCAGCATCCTCCTTAGCCTTCTCTCAAAGGTCTTCGGAGTTGTAATCATCCTCCTATTCTTCATCCACATCTTCCAAAGGTTAGGCTTCCCTGACCTCAAGAGGAAAGAGAGGAAGAGGAAAGGGAATGACAAGGACAAGAGGAATAGGATTGGGAGCCACTGGAGGGGCATTCCCAGTGCTTGGTGCATTTGAATCATTTTTGGGAGAGTTAGAAACGGCAGAAGAGGAATGACCATTTTTCTTTGAATGTAAGTTTTCTAAGTAAGGAAAGAGAGATATAGGTATAAAAGGAATGAAGAATGAAGAAGATTGCTTTCCTTTTAAATACCACCAACTAAGGTCAGTGAAAAGACACGAGAGTTATGAAGTTTAATGTTTGTTTGCCAAACGCAAGAAATGAAGAGACGCCAAAATGGCTAAAAACTCCCTTGAATGCTGCGTGTCCCAATTCCAAACGTCATAAGGCATGATTTCAAAAGCATTATAGTCTGAATTCATGCAAAGGAGCATTGATTTATTATGAAAATAAAATGGTTTGACAAAATTTGATCTCACAATAGATGGATATACAATCCTCAAATGTGTTATTTAAAAACCATGATTGGTCCATGATAGGTGATACACAACCATTAAAGATGAAAAAAAAAAAAAAGTATAGGAATCACATAATATCATGTGTTAAGTTCAAATATTAAGAGTGTACACAATAATTTGTACAAAACATAATGCCCATTTATAAAATGTACATTTACATGCTAATCTATAAAAAATTATTGTCACCAAAAGCATGGACTTACTTTAAGATAAACCCATCTAATACATATTTCATCATAACTCAAATGGAAAAAAACTAAAATCTAAAAGCTTGATTATTGATATCATTTTAATTCCTTTTGTTTATTGTAGCACCATTTAAAATTCTCTATGCATGCAAATTAAAGAATTTTGGATAGTTGGACCTATAGCTGCATTTTCAGATCCTTCTTAAAAAAAAAAAAAAAAAAAAAAAAAAAAAAAAAAAAATCAGCTGGACCTATAGCCATGTTTTCAAACGTGGCTATAGACTTAACCTATAGCCACGTTTTCAAAACGCGGCTATAGGTCCATATTAAAAAAAAAAAAAAAAAAATCTGTTGGACCTATAGCCACATTTTTAAACGCGGCTATAGACTTAACTTGTAGCTGCATTTTAAAAATGCGGCTAGAGATCCTCTTAAATTTTTTTTTTTTTTTAGCTAGACCAATAGCCACGTTTTTAAACATGGCTATAGACTTAACTTGTAGCTGTTTTAAAAAACGCAGTCATAGGTTAGCTATAGCTGCGTTTTTCAAACGTGACTATAGTTCCCTAAAAAAGAAAAATCGTCTAGATCTATAGCTACTTTTTTAAAATGCGGCTATGGGCCCTATACAATATATATATATATATATATATATATATATATATATATATATATATATGAGGCTGAAAATGCTTACAAACGTGGCTATAGACTTAACCTATAGTCGTGGTTGAAAAACGCGGCTATAGGTCAAAGTTTAAGTTGCATTTATTAAAAATGCTTCTATAGGTTAGCTATAGCAGTGTTTTTTTGTAAATGTGGCTAAAGAAAATGTAGCTATAGCCTGCAATTTTTGTAGTGGAGGTATCTTATTATGATTATTATTATTTTTAAATGTTTTTCTCACCCTCCTATTTTCCTTAGATTATTTTTATCACCCGGTTATTGTTGGAGTACTAGCTAATGGCCACGTCAATTTGTATATTTCCCAATGCCAAAAGACAATTCACCTTTGCTAAAAGTTTATGACAATAACTTGTCAAATGAAAAGGGTTAAAACACAAATTGTACCTTTTAAGTTTGACTGAAATTCATTTCAATATTGAATTTCAATATTCTAATTTTACTTTCGTTCAATTCAATCTTCTATGATTTGAATTTATTCAATTCATGTCCAATTTCATTAAAATTTTGTCATTAAAAAAAAATATTTTTATGAAAAAAAAATCTATAAAAATAATAAAAATATTTTATAGAGATTTTACGTGAGAATTTTTTTCTTTTCAAAAAGTCTTTCTTCATTAGTTAATTGCATACTTGATGGCAAATTTTTAACAAAATTGGACAAAAGACCTTAATTAAATAAATTCCAAACTTTGAAGACTCAATTGAACGAAAATAAAATTAGAGGAGTAAAATGAATTTCAGTTAAATTTAGAGGGTGCAATTTTTATTTATATTTTTTAAAAAAGGAAAGGAAGTGTACGATTGCTGCATTGCATTGATTGAATATGTGTGGGGTAGTGTGTGTGGAAACTGGAGGGGGCTGTGAGGAAAGTGCAAATGAACTAGCCTCAAAATCCCAACTAAGTTTTTTCAACTGGAGGGGCCTGTGAAAACAAATGAAAGGTACAAGGTCGCATAGACTTTTTGTGGAAACTAGAGGGGTGGGGGGGCCTATATGTGAGGATAAAACCTACACCAAACCTCCCATAACAAACCCCAACTTCCATCCTATCTACAACCCAAGCCTTCAGTTACAGAAAGCCCTTCTCATCAAACATCTACTTAATTTAAAGCTGCTGTCAACTTTCCAACAATATTAGTTGGTCGACCATGCTTGATTTATTTCAGTAGTCTCTAAATCCACTCAGAATATGCATTTACATGCAAACGTTTACTTATTGATTTGTTATTTATCTTTTGCTGAAAATTTGAATTTAACATTTGGGTCGTGGATGGAGATGGAGCTCAAAGATTTGAATAAGGTGAGATTGACTTACCGCCGAGCTAATCTAATTGTATGTTTTAGTTTTTCTTTTTCTTTTTCTTCTTCCTTTCTTCCCAGTTAGGTATTTTTAACGAGTAGTGACATGGGTACTACAACTTTTTTTTACTGCATTGAAGTTACAAATTGATATGCAACCTTACCATAAATGCTATCTACAATTAATAGTGTTATGAAACACCACCTAATTTAAATTGGACTAAAATTAGACCAATTAGAATTAAGAGTTCATAATCATGTGTGGTTGAGACTTAATTCATGCAAGTGCACGTTGCTGTTAAAACTTGTTTTCTAGATATCTTAGAATCCAATTGTCCAATTGAGACCCATGAACTATTATTTTAATCATTATAATCTCAAGATTTGTTTCATGAAAAGTGCTTGGAGATCAAATGGACAAAATTATACTTTTTCCTTGGAGACTTAAGATGCTAATGATATGCAATGCAATGCAAGTAAGATTATTCAGGAGTTGCAAAATGGAGTGTCTACAGTTGCCGAGATAGATACTATGTGAATGTGTTGGGTATAAGTATGAATGGAAAGCAGCTTTCAAAAGAACAAGAAGTGTTTCGACTGAAAAATGTTGTTGATTTAGGAGCTACAACAACTTTCTAGTTCTGGATGCATATAACATTGTCAAAAGTGAGATAGTTAAATGTTTTTTGGCATACAGCTAGAATCCCATGGCGCAATCAGACTTACTACCATATGACCTTTCCTATAATGTCCTATCAACTGGAGATCAATCATTACCCTCGTTGATAATTCATTTTCTTTAGGCAGACATTAATTAACAAGTCTTCCATTAATTAACAAAAAAGTTTTCTGCATGATTATCATGCCGATTGGTGAACGAGGACCAAATGTTCTAGGGCATTTCAAGTAGTAGATTATTGATTCATATTTGATTTTGGAGCATCTTTAATATCTTTCGTACTAGGAAAATGTCATTTTAATTAGGAGGACATAAATAAATAGAATAAAATAAAGTCAAAAGTTTTAATATACATTGTAATTTTTGTCTTTGGGATAGGGGTGTTGTGGCAAGATTCAAACCCGATATTCATTACTTTTTTATTTTTATTTTTATTTATTTATTTGCTAACGAGGGTGTCTCTGAAATCATCCTTATACAATACCAAACATTGCTGCACCTTACCTTAGGGTCAACCTGACTTTAGTAGTTAAGGAAACGTTACAAAAAATTAGACATTGGATTAATTTCTATGTAGCTACACGTTAATCAAATACTAAACCCAACAAATTTCTTAACAGAGTATGTAATTACTAATTCACACTTTCGCAAAAGCGCACATCTTATTTGCTGCCTTTGACACAATCTAGTGTTGTGTATTTATCATTCAATCTACCTATAGTGGCATGTTTGATACCCTAAATAGATATTACAATCTTAATGATGATCTTTATTACTAGTAATAAAATTTGATGTAATGTAATAGCTATAACCATTCACTAGTCGTAGACCTACGAGATGTGGAAAAATTTGACAATTTATTTTTTTTGTTAAGTGAAAAATGAAAATATTAAATAAGAATTATAAACATGAGTCCCTAGTTGATACAATATATATGATTTTGTAAATTAAGCTATCTATATTTTTTTATTTGAAAGTACTTTAAATTTTGTACATATTTTTTTCAAGTAAACATAACCCATTTTACATTCAATTATTACATAAGATGAGATATTTGTAAATAATGTAATGTGAGGATAGAGTTTGTTTCTAGTTCTCCTTACAAACAATTCATCCTCTATATATCTAGAATTGCATAAAGAGAAAGCATTTTTAAATAATAAGTAAATCCATCACCTATATTTTTAAATAGCATAAGAAAATTTTAATTTTATTTAGAACCTACGAACATTATGCTAAGAATGTGACATAATATTAAATGAATAAACACTTCTTTCTACACAAATCTCTCATCCCAAAGCATCAACAAAGTGAACTGAACTGAACCAAAGGGACCAAAGTGGACCGAAATACTACACTAATTTGGTTAATAGGAGCGTAGCAATAATAAATGCTACAATTAACATAGAAATGTTTGGTTGTAGATTTAGAATAAAATTAATTGTTATGCCTATATTAAAAAAAAAAAAATAGTTATATGTAGAAAGTTTATGCATATGGAAAGAGAGAGATTACGTTTTAATGATTTTTTTACTTTTTAAATTGTTATGCACATAAGGAAATTTTGTATTTTTAGGAATATTATATTTTAAAACTTATTGTACCTAGTAAGTAATAGCTATTACAGTCCTTATAAAGAGGAATAACTATTCCTCAATTTGAGTAATTCTTAGGTATTCCCAGAGCACAGAGAAGGGTGCTCCCTCCTCTCACATTCATAATAAGATCCGCTCATTAAATTCATGGAGGGGTCTACCATGAATGTAAGAGGAGGGAGCACCATTTCACTATACTCCAAGACTACCTAAGAATTTTCCCCTCAATTTAAGGAATACATGTTATTAATGAATAATTATTCCCTCTATATATGAGAAGTTTGTGCATTTGGAAAGTGAGAGATTTTTTTAATGAATTTTATTTTTTATTTTAAAAATTGTTATGTGCATATTGAAAGTTTGTATTCTTATAAAAATTTAATTTTGACAATTATTAAACCTAGTAAGTTATAGTTATTACAGTCCTTACATGGAGGAATAACTAATCCTCAATTTAACAAATAGTTATTACTAAAGAAAAATTATTCCTTGTAATAAAGATACAAGTCCCCCCCCCCCCCACCCCACCCCTTTAAATAATACTTATCTGCTAAAAAAATTGGTTGAATTACTAATCCTTGTAGGGATGAATTACTAATCCTCAATTTTATATGATTTTTTTTTTTTTTTTAACTTTTAAACTGTTATGTGCATATGGAAACTTTTAATTTTTAGAAATATTTAATTTTAAAAATTATTAGACCTAGTAATAATAATTATTATAGTCATTATAGGGAGGGATAACTATTCCTCAATTTAAAGAAGAGCTATTACAAAGGAATAACAACTCCTTGTAATAAATATACAACCAAATAACAAAATAGTTGTTTCTCATGAATAATCATTGCACTAAAAGCTCTATATAGCATACCACACATGTCTTAAGAGTATTGACATTTTCCTTACGACATATCTAGTTTTTCCTTGATCCAATGTTTTTCTTTCTTCAAACCGTATTAATCTACTAAAACAAAGTTGGTTGAATTACTAATTTTGTCTCCCAAACAGTTCATCCTCTATATATCTTAATTTTCCATAATAAGTAAATCTGTCACTTATATTAAAAAGAAATACAAAACTTTAATTACATAAGAAAATTTTAATTTATATTAAGAACCTACCAACATATGCTAAGAATATGACATAATTGTCAACGAACCAACTCTTCTTTCTACACAATCCTCTCATCCCAAAGCATCACTAAAGTGCACCGAAATGGATTGAAGTAGACCTACTTGGACTGAAGGGACTAAAGTAGACCAAAATGGACCAAAGTGGAATGAAATGCTATGTTAATGTGGTTAGTAGGAGCGTAGTAGCAATAAATGCTAAACTTAAGCTTTTAGATATTATTATACAGAAATGTTTGGTTGTAAAGTTAGAATAAAATTAATTGTTATTTTTATAAAAAAAAAAAAAAATTTATGTTATGTATATATAGAGAGTGTATGCATTTGGAAAGAGAGATTACATTTATATGATTTTTTTACTTTTAAAATTTTTTATTTGCATATGAAAAGTTTGTACTTTTAGAAATATTTAATTTTTAAAAGAGATTAAATTTTATAAGGACGTGGTGTAAAACCCATGTTTTACCCCTCCAATCCCAACATGCCACATCATCTTATCACATATTTAAGAATAAACATAATCACACTCAATCAATTCTAATACCCATATATAAATCCAACCAAATTTGGAATCTATCAAGATATTATTAGACGTGGTAGAATGTATTGAATTTTAATAAATTTTAAGTAAAATGCTTACGTGGCAATCACTTATTAGATGGTGTAAAATATAGGTTCTACACCCCATCCTTATAGAATTTAATCTCTTTTTAAAATTATTACACCTAGACAAGTAATAGTTATTATAGTCCTCATAAGAAGGAATAACTATTCCTCAATTTAAGGAATAATTATTATTAAGAAATAATTAATCCCTCTAAATTTATGAAGTTTGTGCATTTGGAAAGAGAGATATCTTTTTAATGTATAAAACGAGACCTTTTTTAGTGTAAAATAATTTTAAGGGGGCCTTAAGCATAGGCCTTGAGCCAACCCAAAGTCACTCTTGCCAACTCAGCTATTTGTGAAAAAATATTGTCTACACTCTATAGCATTATTTAAAAGTTCATATTAATCGATGAAGTTTTGGAGTGTTCCCAAATTAAACCGTATAGTTTCATTGGTTTCAATTCAAACATAGGACTTTCAAAATTGTATCATTTTAAATTCTAGTCTATTTTAGGATTGATTGGGGTTTAACTCGAGACCTTTTAGAAATCGAGGTTAGATTCAAAAGTAATGAACTTATAGGCTTTATTTTTAAACTTCTATAGGGTTTGATTTGGATCTTTTTAAATTATAGGAATTGATGTCAAACTACCCATAAAATTTAGGGATTAAAATGCAACTACCATTTCTTTGTGTGTGTGTGTTTCATTTGTTAAAACTTTAGGGTTTTGTTATTAAAATTTCCATCCTTCTCGGGTTTCTTAAAATATTGCATTTTTTGTGTGTTTTATATATATGTTGCAATTGTTGTTAATTTTTTTTTTTCTATTTTTTAATTTATTATAGGTAATGTGACTAGACATATAATGGAAACTGTGTTAGTTTGTCCACTTCAAGATACTGTGTTTCAAGATCAAGTGTTGAAACCATGCAAGTATGTCCAAGATTCAAGCTGAAAAGTACGAGGTCATTAAAGCTCAATAGCTAGCTCGACAGCTATCATTTGTCAAGCTTGAAGAGCTGTTCCAGCCTTGTGGCTCGACAGCTGCTCAACAGATGGCTATCTGTCGAGGTTTAAGAAAAACAGATTTTCAGTTCTGTTTCAACTCTAATCCATGATTATGTGTTTGAGCTTTCTTTTCTCATAACCCTAGTCATATAAAAGGATTATTTTAAGGGTCGTCAAAGTGGACACAAGTTGCACAAGTGTTGAGCAAAGTTTGTTCAAGCAAATTGTGATCAAAGACAAAGTTTTGCCCTAGTTCATTGTTCTTGTGTAGAAGTTGATGTGTTTATGCACCATAAGGTTTTATGACCAAGCATCTTCTCGATCTTCATCGTGTGATGAACTGAAGAATTTTGCAGCCAACAACCTTCTCTAGTTGGTGATTGAAGTCACGTACTGGGATCCGCGTGATTGGTTAGTCACGTACTAGGAGTTATACATTATAAGGAGAGATTTTCATTATAGAACAAGTCCAATTGGATATTAGGGTAAGGGTTCAACTGTAGGTTGGTATAAAGTACTGAGATATTTTTACTTGTAACCACTTGTTGTGATAATAGTAGATTCTCGAGTGGTGACCTTAAAATCACCTGGTGAGGTTTTTGCTGCGTTGGTTTTCCTCATTCGTAAAGAAATCACCATGTCAATTTATTTTCCGCTGCATACTTAGTTTAATTGATGATTTGTTTGTGCTACCATGTGTTTGCATGTTAATTTGATTAATTAATTAAATTTAGCTAATTAATCAATTAATTCATCACAAGGGGTCAATACGTTTTTGGCCTATCAGGTAGTATCAAAGCAGGCACACTCTAATTATGGTTAATCTTTGTTGTGTTGATCTATTGACCCCTATTTTTCATGGATAGAGGACAGTCTTTGATTATACCTCATTTATTTGATAGCATTAACTATGTATACTAGAAAGTACGCATGAGAGCTTTTTTGCAATCTTTAGATGAGAAAGTGTGGCAAGCTATTGAGATAGGCTGGACCAAGCTGAAGGAAGCGTCGGCCGATTGGGATGATGCTAAGATCAAGGTGACAAACTTCAACAACAGAGCATTGAATGCTTTATTTAGTGCGGTCACTAATGAGGAATTCAAGAAGATATCCTTTACTGAAACTGCTAAGGAGGCATAGACCATTCTCCATACAACCTATGAGGGAACCAAGGCTGTCAAAGATTCAAAGTTTCGAAGGCTCACTACAAGTTTTGAAGAGATTAAGATGGAAGAGGATGAGTCATTTAATGAGTTCTATGCCAAGCTCAAGGTTATAGTGAACTCAGTTTTCAATCTTGGAGAAACCATTCCTGAACCCAAGATTGTGAGAAAAGTGCTCAAATCTCTACCCGAGAGATTCCATGCCAAGATTACGGCGATTGAAGAATCAAAGGATATTGACAAGATCCCTTTGACAGAGCTGGTTGGTAATCTGCAGACCTACGAGCTAAGGTTAACAAGGATTAGTAAGTCGGATAAGGGAAAGAGCATGACATTGAAGGCCAAGAGAAGTGATACTGATGAGTTATCAAATAATGAGGATTCTAAGATGAAGTCCTACATTACAAGGCAATTCAAGAAGTTCATGAAGAATGCCAATGGGAAGGGCTTTGACAAGGACCGTAGGCAATCTAGCTCCTCACAATTTAAGAGCCAAGATAAAGGGAAGAAGGATGCCAAGGATGGCGGTCAGTATACTGTTCCTTCAGGACCTAAGTGCTTTGGGTGTTAAGGTTTTGGTCATATGAAACAGGAGTGTCCTACATATCTCAAGAGCATTGGGAAGAGCAAGGCACTTGATGCTACCTTGAGTGACACCGAGCCTGAGGATGATTCCGACAATGAGGATAACGGAATCTTGAATGCCTTCATTGGCACTGTCAATCCTACTGCGGGGATTGTTGAAGAAGTGGATGAAGAAGAGGAATTGATGGAGTCCTAGTTTGAGAATATGGATGAACAAGATGACATCCACACAGCCTATGCAAAATTGTACAAGGTCTTAGAAAAACATGAGAAGTTGTATAGGTTGACCACCAAGAAGTTTAGTGATGCGGAGCTTGAGCGTGAAGAGCTTTCCACAAAGTTTGATGAATCTAATCAGACTATTGGCACACAAATGCCATTTATGATTGGTGGGCAACAATGGTGAGATGGTTATTTATGCCTTTCAGAAATACAGGTTCTCAGACTATTAGAGCTTTCCAACCAACCTTTAAATAAATTTCCTTCTAAAGAGAGAAGCATTATTGCCAAGTAAATGCACAAATTTACCAAGTTAATGCATCAATTTGACTCATGTTTTCAACTTTCACCTATATATATATATATATATAGCCTATGACACATTTTTAGCACATAACCAAAGGGCTAGACAATGGGTACTAGAAGGCTTTATGATGTACCAATTGTATCTTGTTCCTTATTAACCTTGCTCATTCACATACTTACTTGTCTTGGGACAAATGGCTTTAGCATCAAGCTCATCCCAAGATATTCCATTGATTCAATTCTCTTCCCCAAAAATTTAAGTCAACAGGCACTACGTCCAGTTGTGAGGAAGTATGGAAGTTTCTATGCAGCTAAAGTTGGAATTGGCCCATATCCACACTGTTGCACAATTGCATGTGGATACCGGCTCCGATGAAACATGGGTTCAAGGTGAAGGATGCACTGCATGTTTCAATCTTATTTCTGGAAATTTCAAGTACAAAGAGTCCAAGACATATACTATGGTGCCTTGTGATCCTAGAATATGTATTGAGAATGTATGCCATTGTAGTCTTATCTATGCAGATGGTGATTACACTAAGGGTATTCTTTCATCTGACATGTTCACATTCCCTGTACGTGACGGTGTAGTCGCACACTTCGCAAATGTAATTTTTGGGGTTGGCTTGGAAAATGCAAAAAGGCCATTTATGATAAATAATAATTTAATAGGAGGGATACTTGGTCTAGGGCGTGGACCACGATCAATCCTAAGGCAACTAAAAGATGCCACCCACCTACGTTTCTCATATTGCCTTTTTTATTTCAGCAGCGGAGATGATACCTACACATATTTACATTTTGGCGAAGATGCGAAAATTATAGGAAATGATCAAGAAATGGTAAAATCAACACAATTATTACCCGAACAAAATAAGTACTATCTGCAAGTGCTGGGTATTACGATGAATGAAGACTTGCTTCCAATAAATCCAAAAGAGTATCAATTGAGAGGTAATTCAAATGGACGGTTTATAATTGATTCAGGAACTGGAATAACTCAACTTGTTCCGAATGCGTATAATGTTGTCAGAAATGAAATAGTTAGATACTTAAAAAAAAGCATATAACTGGAATCCTTTGGTGAATTCAGGTATGTATAGCCCTTCACCTTTGCTATAATGTCCAGCCAACTAGGTGTGGGTTTGGATACTACGTTTCCAAACCCACGTTTGCATTTTCTGCCCTTTTTTGCAGTGTATGAACAGTAAATTCACATGTGAGTGCTGTGTAGGGGACAAAGACACTATTCGTGAACAGTAACATCACATGTGAGCACTGTGCAAGAGACAAAAGGCACCGTTTAGGCACTGTTCAGAGGTTCTATAGTACTATTCACATATTTAAAAATTATTTTGCTACAGTGTTTTCAGTTTTCAGTTTCAGCAAAAATAAATTGTATCCAAACGGATCCTAGATCTTGGTTCTCATTGAGTCTTCAAATTAGTTAGTGATAATATTTATTGCATGTTTATCAAACATACTTCTTCTGAAGAAGATGTAAATATTCTAGGGGCAATTCAGCAGCAAGATTATCAATTCTGTTTTGATGTTGGAGTAGGTGTGATGGAATTTGTCTTAGAGAAATGTCAATCAAATTAGAATGACTAAATAAATAGAAAAAAATAAAATGAAAAGTTTTGACATTCATTTTAATTTCTTTTCTCTTTGGGGTTAGGGTGTTATGGCATGATTTGAACCCAATATTCATTCTTGTTTTATTTTTTAACTAATGAGGGTTTCCCAAGTTCTTCAAGCACCAAATATTCCTACAACTTAAGAAAATTGTCATTGATATCATCCTTTCAAAGGCATAGTTTTCAGTATTGTATGATACGCGATACGTATCGTACCGTGTATAAAATGTTACGTATTGTAAGAGTGTATTGTAAATAGTCATGAGTTGTTCGAAACATAGGTGTGTATCACATAAGTCATATTGTATTAGTGAATCGTACGATACATAAACATGTGGATTTAAAATGAGTTTTTTTTTTTGTTAAAAATTGTGGTTTTATTTTATTGGAGCAAGTTGTTAGTTTTTTTTAGGGTAAATTGCAAATTACACTCCTGAAGTTTGGGTTACTTGGACTTTACACCCCAAAGTTTTAGAATTTTGATTTTATACTTTGAAGTTTAGTTCCGTTAGTAATTCACCCCCACAGTTAGTTTTTGTTGTTAAGTGACACATGTGCATGCTGACGTGTTTTTTTTTTTTTTTCCAAATCATCTCCAAAACTATATCGTTTCAATAAAAAACAAAAGCTTACCTACACCATCCAAATGGTGCAGTTTTGCCTAAGCTAAAATACAAAACTCCAATCTTAAACTACACCGTTTCAGTCATATTCTAAAACCCCAAATTACTCTTATCATCACATCAGCTACTCCCAAATTGCATAGCAGGTCTCAACTTAAGTTAATCACAAAAAGAATCACCAAAGATGAGTTCACGCTATATGCAATAGTGGCAATGAAAATCCTTTGGATAACACAAGAGGACACTCAGGTTTCAAACACTAAACCCAATTCAGCCAATTTAGGGATCTTGATTCTTGGGCCATTGCTCTTTGAATTTTCAAGGCATTAATTTAGATTGAATGATGTTGAGGGGTCGTTATCAAATACACTTTTGTTACACCAACAAGCTCAATACCATCCATAATTCCATATAAACCAAAAAGTAGTTGAAAACATCATTGTCTAAGATGACATACCGTGAAGATTTTAGAGGTAGTCCTCCCAATTTTGAAAAATCAGTCTTTAATAAGTTTAGAACACCCCCCCCCCCCCCCCCCCCCCCCCCCCAACCAAAAGAAAGTGATAATGAAATCACTTCTCTGCTAATCGTTAAACAGAATTTACTCCTATATATAGTCCTATTTGACCTTTGCTTTCAAAGCTTCATGCTGTGTATATCAGACCGGAAAGTCCCAAGAAAAAAAATGAAGGGTATCTAGCGCCACAGACCCCATTTTTGTAGTCGGATGAATCTGCTCTAGAGATACTCTTTATTTTGTTAGCTTGTTGTTGAGTATTTATCTTGTAGTGGTGGATGGGTTCACTGTTCACATGATGAGGCCTACTTTGTGATTTTAGAGTAGCTAATGTGATGATACGAGTGATTTGAGATTTTAAAATTTGGCAACAGTATAGTATAGGATTGGAGTTTTGTATTTTAGCTTGGGAAAAACTGTACCATTTGGATGGTGCTAGGTAAGCTTTTATATATTTTTCATCGAAACGGCATAGTTTAATTTGAGGCTGATTTGGCAAAAATAAAACACTTCAAAATGCACATGTGTCACTTAATAGTAGAAAATAACTGTGAGGAGTGAATTACCAACGGAATCAAACTTTAGGGTGTAAAATCCAAGCAACCACAAATTTTAGGGATGTAATTTGAAATTTACCTTTTTTTTTTTAACACAAAATTTCGGGAAACTTAATTGAGTCTAATAACTTCTCTTATAAATGTTTTAGGAATGAGGTCAATAATTTCATAATATTCCATATAAAATTCCATTTCTTAGACCAGACTATTAAGTGATTCAAAAACACTCCTACACTCTACGTTTAAGTAAGAACAAAACTTGGGATAACCAAGTAAAATACATGCCTGTAAAATATGACTACTCTCCCACTAACCCATGTCTTCAAAACAACTCTACTTATAAAAATAAAATAAAAAGTCCCAAGAAAATTCTATCCGAAACAAAAACCCATGCTAAGTTCAATTTTAATTCTAACTTAGAGTTTTGAAAAAAAAAATCTTATCCTTATTCCATAGTTCATGTAGTTTTTATTATCTCTTCCCTATATATCAAGAGGATTCCTAGAGTTAGGGTATGTTTGGTTGGGGTGAAAACATGGAGGATGGAAATTAGGAAGAGGAAAAATAGGGTGAAAAATGGCATTTTTCATTGCTTGGTTAAAGAGAAAAAACAAGAGAGACAGAAAATAGGGTGGAAAATTTCCCTCCGGACCCACCTTTTTTTATCCTCCCAATTTAGGAGGAAAATGAGGAAGAAAAAGTGCTGAAAGATGTACTTTACACAAATACCCTTAATTTAAATTGCATTTTTTCTTTCTTTCTTCTCTCTTCCTTAGGCAGCAATGTTGCCTCTTTTTTTTCTTTTTCTTTTTTGGCAACAACGTTGCCAGTAACGTTGCCCCTTTTTTTTGCTTCTTTTATTTCTTTTTCTGGGCAATCACGTTGCCAGTTGTCACTTTTTTTTTTTCTTGGGAATTAACATTGCCTCTTGTTTTTTTCTATTTTTTTTCTTTTGATTTTTTAGGGCTTGGGCGTGATAGTTTATTTCTATTTTTACTGGATGATTGCTCTTTTTTTGTGTGGTTATTTGTCACTTAAAAAAAAAAATTAGCATCGTTCTTTAACAAGGGTATGTGAGTAAATTTATTCAAACTCATTTTTTTCATCCCTCCACTTTTCCACTCCCAACCAAAAAAAAAAAAAAAAAAAGAGAAAATAAAATCTTTTCTATCTTCCCACTTTTCCATCCTCCTACAATTTTCTATTCTTCCACTTTTCCACCTCTCCAACTAAACGGACCCTTAGTTATTGCCTTTTGTACTATCAAAATTACCCCTCTTATAAAAACACTACAAAATATTACATGCTACACTTAAAAAAAAGTAAGGGCATATAAGAAAATTTGAATATTAATTTTAGTAGAAATCGATCATATCCAAAAGAAATCCAAAAATTTTCAAATAACACATTCAAACCCACATTCAAATTTTCCCTAAAAAACCCCCCACTTTCAAATTTATCAAAAAAAGAAACCTGCTTTCAAATCTCTAACAAAATTTTCGGATACAAATCCATAAAATTTCAAATTCCACGTCCAAACCCAAGCCACGTTCAGATTCTTATAAATGAAAAAAATAAAATAAAATAAAAATTCAAATCTTTAATAAGATTTTTAGATAACTACCACTAATAAAATTGAAGGAAGTTAAAAATATGCAACACATGTATATGTTTTGAAATTCAGATTCTTTAATTAAGAAAAAGAAAAAAAAAAAACCCACATTTAGATCTTTAACAAGAATTTTGGATTACTACTTACTATAAAATTTGAACAAAGTTAAAAATCTACAACACATATATGTTTCGAAATTCAAGCTAATACCAACTCTATCCCAGTTCAAACCATTATCAAAATATATAACTCTCCACTCTTTCACATTTGAAACATTTAATTGTATAGAGAGGTTGACAGTGGTTTGTGGGCTATGGAGGATTCTTGGTTGGTGTTCATAGTGGCTAATTTGATGTGGTCGTAAGCCCATACTTGAGGCTGATTCGAGGATTACATCATTGCACAACTATGGAAGTAGAATTTGAGTTCCAGCCAAGGGGGTTAATTGGTGGGTTGATTGTTTGGAGGTATGGGTTTTTAGAGATTTTGTGAGTGTATTTGTGTTTTTTTTTTTTTTTTTTCAACTTTTTTGTTTTGGCTATTGGCTTTGAATTTAAGTATATACATTTTTTTTTTGTCATGTGTGTCATGTATTACATATTACAAAATTGAAAAATTTGTGTTCGAGAAAACATGAATTTGTTTGAGATAAAGAGGTTTGGTGATTTTTCTGTGTACAAGTTTCAATTTGTAGATCAAAAAATCTAATTGGTGTTAATTTAGCTTACAATGAACACTTACCATTACTTTGGTTTTATATGCATTTATTAACTTTATAATGTATATTCTTATTTGAAGGACTTGCCCAGGGGGTGCATTGGTTGATTTAGATTATGACTTCAGAGGGATTAAAGAAACAGAAGAAGAATTACATAAGAACCTCTTATCTTTCCTACCAACTTCAAATGCTTTTTTTTTTTTTTTTTTTACGAGAAGAGCTAAAGATCCCACCGAATATAAATTTTACAGCCCTAAGGTAAGTCAATATGAAAAATTGTCATTTTGTTAGTTTTATTTTTTTGCTTAGAATATTTTTTTAATTGATGTTGTATGTGATGTTGAGTTTACAATTTTTAGTGAAAATATACAAATAGTCAATTTGCTGGAATGATGTAGCTAAGTTTTGGATTTCAGGCATCCAGAATTTGAGGCAACCCCAATGAAGAGGAAGAGTGCCTTAGAGAGTTTAATGATCCATGGCTTGGAACTAAAGTGATCTATTAGCATATATTGGGTATTTTGTCCCGTGGATTTTGGCTGTGGTATTTGAAAAATTATCTTAATTCTGTAGAAAAGAATAGGTTGCAATGGTTGAAGGTTACAACAACTTGTGCAACATTTTTCATGTCTAAAATTTGTCGTAGATGCTCCAGAAGTGTAGAGCCTTTTTTTTTTTTTTTTTTTTTAATGTTGAAATTTTCATTAATTTTAATTTGGGGTTTATGTGTTTTCTAAATTTCTAATGAAGTTTACGCATGTGCCAAACACAAAAATTAATTGAACTGTGTGATGAATTTTTTTTTTTTTTTTAGTGTAAACCTGTGAAATTTTATTAATGTAAATCAACCAAATCAGATTATAAAACAGAAAATAGTTGTGGTGGGACATCTTCCATCCACACTAGAAAATCCGGTATGCCAATAGCATATTTAGCTAAGCTATGAGTTACAAAATTGCCGTTTCTCTTAGTATGAGAATAAAACAACCTTTCAAAATTTTTGGAAAGCACCTTCACATCCTCTATCAACAGACACAGCGGGGCTAAGGAGTGCACCTCTGACTTCAATATAGCACGTCTGAATAAACCCAATATAGCACGTCTGAAACCCAGTTCATGTGCAAATGAGAGAGCTATCATCGCTGCCAATGTTTCAATCTCATCGGGCTTGTAAGCCTGGGGAATTTTTTTCGAGCAAGAGGCCAAAACCGAGCCATTATTATCCCTAATAACCACTCCAACGCCAGACATATTAGCATCTTCGAATATGGCACCATCGAAATTTATCTTGACGAATCCCAGTGGTGGAGTCTGCCATCTATTTCCACCTCCTCCCTCCCGTCTCGGCTGGGTTTCAGTTACATGCAAATTGGAATGGCACTCTGTCATCACTGCTTTTGATTGTTCAGCCACCTGATGAAGCAATTTGGCTTGTAACTGCAACTTGACATGATTCCGCTGGTTCCATATTGTCCAAGCCATAAATGCAAACGCATATTATTTATGGCCAAAAAACTAATCAATTAACATTCACATTAGAAACAACACATTGAACGGATGAAATTTATGAAATACTAGCCTCATTGCACACGCTTCACACATGCATGAGGCTCTTTTTTTTTTTTTTTGGTGGTTTAGTATCATAAATTTCTATTCATCACAATTTGAGATTTAAGTGTATGTTCAATCATATTATGCATTTAAGAATTATTGATACAACGTAGTGTTATGAGGCTAGCTTAAAAAATGAACACTTGCACACACAAACATAATTTCAAATGCATTTGAAGTTAGCCTCATAACACTTTGTTGTATCAGTAATTATCAAATGCATAACATGATCGAACATACACTTAAATCTCAAATTGTGATGAATAGAAATTTATGATGCTAAACCTCAAAAAAAAAAAAAAAAAAAAAAAAAAAACCCTCCATGCATTCACAAAGCGCACGCAATAAGGCTAGTAAATAATAATAAATTGTACCACACATCGTGCAAGAACTCAATTAGCAATTACCAAATGTGGAGCATGTCCCCTGTAGATATAGAACTTGCTACAATTTTGGGAAGAAAACAAGCACAAAAATGGTTCAGTTTTCAATAATGATACAGAAGTTTAACTAAACAAAGTCCGTCTAATAACTCAGTTTCATTGGCCTCAATCTCATTTAAGAGCAACCATTGATATCTAATTCCCATAACACAAGTGCAAGAACAAGGTTCATTCATTTCTTAGCAGCACCAACATAAACAAAAATATCTGAGAACAAAAAGATTCGAGAAAGCTACTATTGTACAGCCCCTTATCCCAAAAATAAGGAAGACAATTAAAAGCTAAAAGAAAACTACATAAAATAAAGAAAAGCTACCATCGTATTAAAAAAAAAAAAAAAACTTTCAACTACAATCATGACTCATGAGCTATCAAAATTTTATCTCCTTTGGTGATTCCCTCTTTGCCCACGGAGCTTTGACACATACTCTACATCCCCCCTAACTAGGATATTTCTTCCATTCCTGGTTTACGGGTCAAACAAGTGAAGCAATATGCTACAAGCTCTCAATGGATAACCTTTTCTCTTTCATCAGCGTCTCCATGCTCAACCTGACAAGTAAAGGAAGCAATTGAAATATATTTGGGCCCTGAAATCAATGTAGCTACTGACAATTTACAAAAGTAGAGAGGCATGCAAGAGCCAAATTATTTGTAATAAAATTATGTGAGTGAACAGTGAAGCTAATAGTTCAGATAATCATCAAGAAAATGTGGTAAGATACCATTAGCTTACTTCACTGTATCCACTTTTGATAAATTATTTCCCCTTTTTTTATTCTGAAAATTTAGTAAGAAGTTAAGGGGATGCCCCCAAAGTTCACAAGAATATTGCATCCATTTTGATCTACCCAAACTATAAATTGCGAGGGAACATAGGTGCAAATAAGATGATTGATACTGTTCGATGTTCAGGGTATATCTATTGACCAACTCAAATGGGATTTCAACAGAAACAACAATCCAATGTTTTAGTGTAATTGCCAAAAAAATTCTCACCTTCACATGTGGCTAAAAGAGTAATTATTCAATACTCTGAGGGTACAAAGACATGGCATTCCCTCCTCACATAATAATAGGTCTCACTAAAAAATATCATGATGGGATCCCGATCCACCATTCATGTGAGAGGGATTCCTATGTCTCTGTACTCCAGGAGTACCTAAAAAATTTCCCTTTTCTAGACACTATCAATTATAGAGCAGTAACTATTTTTTTATTATAAAATCTCTGTTAAGAACTCTCTGATAATTGCATCGAAGAAATGTCCATCAAAATGCTTTGATAACCTCATATGGAATTCAATATTCCCCCCTTCTCTAAAAAGAAAGTGCGGAACGAAGGAAAAAGCTGATATTGCCCATTGTTTAATGGAAGATATCATTCTCCCTAAAGTGACTGAATATAAGCCATCTAGCTGACCCCAAGTACATGAGAATCCAATTAACAGAGTAACATCCTAGGGCAACAATCTTATGATCATTAGTTGCATATATCATGCCTGCACAATCAACATAGTTTTAAGTGATAGTGCTACAGTTTCCAGTGAAAGATTTCTACTCCAAAATCAACGAAAAATCTGTGTTTTTGCATATGAAGGGCTCTTTCTTACCAGTTCCTCAAAAAAAAAAAAAAAAAAAAGTGATGAAGGGCTCTAAGTTCTTTATGAAATGAGAATCCCCATACTGTAGGAACAGTCTTTATTTGAATGAAAGGATTGCATATCAATGAAAATATAAAAAGCCGGTAAAAAACAAAAATGTCATCTATCATTACCTCAACAAGCACTCTTGCTCTCTTCTTCGATTTGCCATCATGTCCATCTTTCTCAAGCTTTCTTGAAGCTGAGGCAGTTTCCTTCCTCAATCTCTTACCAGCAACCGGTTCAACCTTTTCATCATCACTATCCATCCCAACTGCATCATGAAACTCACTTTTCTTATTTCATTTGAGAAACACATGTAAACACATCTCAGAATTCTATCAGGTACTCTTGTCCCATTATTTTATACACTAGTAAAAACCAAACCCCACAATTTATGCTTTAACTTCAATATTCAATATGCACGTAAACTAAAAATGAACTGCTTGGGCTCTTCTTGTTTCAGCTTATTTTTTTGTTTGGCTAGGACAACTTTTTAAAGCTTTTTTTTTTTGATAAGTAATAAGATATATTGATATCAAAAGGGAAAGACCCTAGTACACAGGGAGTGAACAAGGAGTCAAACAAATCAAACACAAAAATTGCAAGAATCTAGGAAAACAAAAAGAGAAGGGAAAGATTTGTTTTGCAAAGCAAACAACCAATCCAACAAAGTTCTAAAAGTGAAAAGCTTAAGGTCCGGAATAGATCTCTCAGAATCTTCGAAACAACAACTATTTCTCTCCCTCCAAAGACGCCACATTAAGCCATGAGGAACGATGGACCATATATAACCATTTCGATGACGACCAAAGCTGCCTTGCCAGCACCCTAACAGCCCCAAAACAGTAAGAGGCATAACCCAAGATACTCCAAATAAACCCAAAACCATAGACCAGAGATCCATAGCAACGGGGCAATGGAGGAACAGATGGTCAACCGATTCAGCATTACTCTTGCACATGTAGCACCAATCCAAAATCCACACCTTCCTTTTTCGCAAATTATCAATCGTCAAGCACTTCCCTAAGGCAGCAGACCAAACAAAGAAAGCTACTCTAGAGGGAATCTTCTGCTTCCAAATACTTCTCCAAGAGAAACTGAAGATAGTAGGACCAGCTAGAATTCTATAGTAATCTTTCACCAAGAACCCCTTAGCTTTGTTAGGAATCCAACACATCTTGTCCTCACCAAACCCCCTAATAGAAGAACCATAAATGGTTTCCATGAAGCTTGATAAAGCCTCTAATTCTCGAACATGCACACCCCTAAAGAAACTCACATCCCAAAAAAGGACACCATTGGTGGATTTCATGAGCTCAGCCACACTAGCCTCCTTATTCCTACAAAATCTGAATAGGTCAGGGTAGCTAACAACAAGAGGATTCTCTCCACACCAATGGTCAAGCCAAAACTTCACCCAAGACCCATCACCAATATCATACAGAATATGGCGAGAGAAAGAAGGCCAACCCTGACTAATACACTTAGGACAACCTTTTAAAGCTTAATGTTCTCTAGGTACAGCTATGTTCACAGCTTACTTTTAAACAAAATAAGAGAATGAAAATAAGCTCATCCAACCATACACTTACTTGGTGCAAGTAAATATATAAAATGTGCATGCAAAGGGAAGCATAAAATAAACAAACATTCTTATTCAACATTATTAAAAGAAAAATAATTGACACAAAGTATCTAGTGACAGCTTTACCATTGTCATTGTCCCTCTGAGACCGAGCAATTGCAAGACCACCAAAATCTTCTATATCATCTTCTATATCAAGATCTTCATAACCCTCAACATATTCTATCTCAGGCTCCTGCTTATTGCAAGAACAAGATACAGGGGTTTGATTCTCTCAAAAGTAGAACCTTCAATAAATGACCAAAGCAAACTGTTCATAATTAAAACAATAATATCAGGCAGTTCATACCATCTCATCTTCATCTTCACTAGCAGCCTGACCCTCTTCTATATCAAGAACTTTATTGTATTCTTTAACAGGATAGTTGTATATGTCACCATAAACTCCTTTCTGAAGGCGTTCTAACAGTTCTTTTTCAATACTCTGCAGAAAAACTATAAAGTCTTAATGAGAGCTGCAAAAACAACACAGAGTCGATGCACACCAGCAGCATGAGGCTCATGTATAACCTTATCCAGTGCTGCTGCCTTTTCAGCCTTTTCCTCTCTTCTAGCCTCTCTTTTTTTCTCCTTCCTTGGCGTTGTCATTATTTTCTCCCTGTTAGGCAACAGAAACAATTTCCACCATAACAAAACATGCCAATGTCAGAGGACACTATTTAACATAGAAAGGTTACAACTAGACCCCTTTCAACATCACACACACAGTTTGAGTTGCCCATTCTGTGCACAGGACAACTAACCTTTTACATTTACTTATTTCTTTTTTGCCTTCCAAACTAAATATCTCACCATGAATAAGATTTTCTCACTTTTTTATGATGAGGATCCCCGGAGACCATACAGATTATCATGTCTTTTTTAATAAGATTTTCTCACTTACAACGTCCAACCTACACTTCAATGTCACTTGTTTGGTCAATAACCATAGTTCATCCTGATTCCTACTGAACACCTATAATGCGCTACTGGCCTAGATCTTTGCTAACTAAGCAAAACTAACTTCTGTCTGCTAATTAATCACTATTTTCTTATAGTCTGTCTACTTACATTTTTACCAAAAGAATTATTCATAAAGTATTTTTATGAAAGAAGAAATTGTTCCAGGGATAACTGTATTCAAATCTGAATAAGCCTGTGCACTACTTTATTCTTACAGTTTGAAAGTTTTGGAAAACAAAGTGTTAATATAACTTACACAAGGGGTTTTTAAACCATGACCACATCTCCAAACCATTCTTATAGGGAGAGGATGTGCCATTTGTGCTAAATCTCATTTGGGGTGGGGGGTAATCTTCGAGTATAAAAGTGAGACCCAAACATTTGAAGATCTGCAGCACTCCAAGCCTCAAAATTTTAGCACACGGCACCTTAAATTTTTTATTTTTTTAACATATTTTCTAGAAAACACAACTATTAATGGCTCCTTATAACTTCAACAATTTCCCACTAGTTTTTTTTTTTTTTTTTTTTTTTGGGGGGGGGGGGGGGGGGTTTGGAGGGAATAAACAGGTTTACTTATCAAAAATAAATAAATTCCCAAAAGAAACCAAGTAGAGTTCCAAAGAAAATCTTGTAGCATTTTATAGAACAATATTGTCGGAAAAGTAAACATTTCTGGTAGTTAAATGGAAAAAATTGCAAGCACGAGAAGAAGTGAACCTTGTTTTCAAAGCAAGCTTCCTCATGCGTATCCGCATTTGAGTCATCTTGGTCAATCGTTGTTTTGTTTTGTGCACAAGAGTCTTCTGCCAATACATCTGTCAAGCCAAAAAGGGGAGGTCAAATTAACCCCTTCCAAAACTGATAATCAAATCACATTAAATAATCCAAAAGTTCAAAAGCAATCTAGTGTTCAATACCAGATGTTTGTCTATAATCTCAAGTGCCTTCTCATAATTTCTGGGCAACTTAATTCTCTCCCACAATTTGTTTGGCATATGAGCTCTTTCTATAGTTTTCATATAAAGATAGAAGACTCCTGCAGCAGACCAACACAACCATATAAAAACACCACACATGACGTTCATTAATACACACACACACCAATCGATGTGCGACCACAACACAGTTCACAAACACACATGCTAACAGCACATATAGACGGCGTCAAATCATTATAGCATATTTTTTTCACATTCATCAACTTATTTATTTATATAAAAAAAAAGAAAAAAAAAAAAGAAAAAAAAAAAAGGAAACAATAAAGTTCAACTCAACAAATCCAAAAAATCCTATTAGGCTCAATTGGGTGGAGGTTTCTGTTTTCTCAATTCCTATAACAAATTAAGGATTCAACAGGTTAGTTTCTCCCCCTACCTGCTTCTTCTCAGTGACCCAAACTTATCAATATAATAACAATTCAACTGCCTATATGTATAAATCACCAAAAAAAAAAAAAAAACAAATGACAGAACAAGAAGAAGGGTAAGTGAAAATTACCATCATGGTCGCGAATGGTGGCATAGCGACTATTAGCAAGAGGGCATGAGCTCCGGTTACAAATTCCGGTCACGTTATATGGATTTCTACAGAAATTTCCAGTTGTAATTCTACAAAACATACAAAATAAACCAAGTTTCAAAACCCACCATATTACTAGCCAGCCACTATAAACAAATGGATCAGAAAACAAAATTGATAAATTTATGGGGAAAGCAAAAAAGCAATGGCTTTTTGAGCTTAAGAAAGAGAGACTTGCTTGGACATGAAACTGCAGTGATTGTGCCTGATAACCTGCCATATGACCTCATCATGCTGCATCTTTAACCTGATAAGAAGACCCAGTTGGGATTAATCTAGCTAGTTTGATTGCTGGAAATTTGTTATATCCGAGTCTTAAGTTAAATCGGAGTCGCTGCCAGATTATCCTTTTTTCTTTTTCTTTTAGAAGTCAGGGGGTATTTTAATAGTTTTTTCATGAAGGGTTTCCAGCAGCTTTGTTATTAAAGCAGTTTGTAGCCAACTTATGAAATAATAATTAAAGTTTATGGAAGTTTTATGCATCCAAACCCTATAACTAAATCCTAGAACCCTAGAGGAATCTAGGTCTTTCATTTTCTTCCTTTTCAACAAATCTTGATTATAATCAGTCAAATAACCTGAAATTCTATTACTTTCAGCTACCACCCAACTGTTCTACTTCAGTAACCAATCAGATTTCAGTAGAACCTTTGCCAAAAAAAAAAAAAAAAACTACTTATGATATCAAGATCCTTTCCAACCATTGCAAGTAAACAAAAACATCATGAGTAATTGAAAAAAACAAAAAATGTGTCAAATGCAAACATCTATTCATAATGACCAACTATGATAAATTCCCAAAACATCATGAGTGTGTAAAATGAGTAATTCCTCATAGCAAATCAAAGGCAAAATTTGAACATTTAAGATTCTAGAAACATGTACACACTTGAAAATTTGAGATGACCCAGAAAAAAATGATGGAGTATACCTGTCTGTGTGTGTGTGTGTGTGAGAGAGAGAGAGAGAGAGAGAGAGACTGTGTCTGTGGGGAACTTTGTCAAAGATGGAGTGTGGTGTTCCTCGTCGTTCCTGAGGAGGAGGAGGAAAAGGTTGTAGGGTTTTGGGTTTTTTTTTTTTTCCAAAAATTATGTTGTTTCTGCTGAGAAAAACGACGCCGTTTTTATCACCACGTTAACGTTTTATAAAACAACTAACTCAAACCGCTTTATCTGGTTTAACTGGTCCGGTTTTTTTATTTTTCCTTCCTTCTTGTAAAATTTTGGTTTGGACCATTTTCTTTTTAAAATTTGTTCTATATCATTTTATGGGGTATGAATTTTGAAAATTTAATTGTTAGATTACATTTTTTTAATATTTTTAACACACATGTCAACATTTCATTTAAATTGGATATTGTTTACTATTTATCAATAAACTTATTTTTTATGTATAATTTTAGACAATTTTTTTTTTTGAAATTTAATATTAAATTGATGACGTAACTATTAATCTTTAATATTTCTGAAATTTTACAAGAATGGAAGATATAAATAAGAACATGCAATTCAATAGTTAAAATTTCAAAATTCATACCTAATAAAAATATATATGGTAATATACACTAACCTACCCGAAATGTTGTTAATGTCAAATAAGTCTAAGACTTTTCAAAATTAAACAATTTGGTCCTAAGTTTAATTTAGTCTCTAAACAGTGTAATGAACATTACTTATTTTTTGCCTCTCCCTTCTCTCTTCTCCTCTCTGACTCTATCTCAAGCCTCTCTTTTCTCTCAAACCACCACTATAACCACCAAAACTTAATCGGCAAGACCTACAGCCACTGATTGAAGGTGAATCTTGGTTTCTCCACTACTGTACTTGAGGTTTGGCTTGTGGTAAGTGTTGAGTCTGGTTGCAAGGTTTCATTTAATATTTTCTGTGCGGGTTTTTTTTTTTTTTTTTTTTTTGAATTGGTGGTGCTGGTTTTCTATTTATGGGTCTCGTTGATGATGGGTTTAGGTTTGTGAAAAGGTGGATTTTGTTGAATTTTCTAGTGTTTCATTAGTTAATTGCATACTTAATGGCAAAGTTTTAACAAATTTGGACAAAAGACCTGAATTTAATAAATTTCAAACTTGGAGAACTCAATTGAACGAAAATAAAGTTAGGGGATTGAAATGAATTTTAGTCAAAATTAAAAGGTGCAATTTGCATTAAAAAAAAGAAAAAGAAAAAAGGAAATACTAACAAGTGCCCTTAGGGTATTCGTTAATAATTCATTTAAAGAATGTTTTTATGGGAAATGAAAAAAAAAATAATTAATATTTTGACAGCTTTTTCATTTCTCATAAAAGTGATATCAAAATTTTTTTAAAATGAATTGTTAACGAGTGCCCTTAGCATGACCCAAAAAAAAATACAATGAATGAATGTCGTGTTGCATTAATTGAATATGTGGGGAGTAGTGTGTGTGTGTGGAAGCTGGAGGGGGCTGTCACCTGTGAGGAAAGTGCAAATGAACTAGCCTCGAAATCCCAACTGGAGGGGCCTGTGAAAACAAATGAAAGGCACCAATGTCGCATAGACTTTGTGTGGAAACTAGAAGGGTGGGAAGTGGCTATATGTGAGTATAAAACCTACACCAACCCTCCCATAAGGCCATAACAAACACCAACTTCCCTTCCATCTACAACCCAGGCCTTCATTTACAGAAAACCCTTCTCATCAAGCATCTACTTTAAAGCTTGGTTGCAGTCAACTTTCCAACACTATTAGGTATTAGCTGGTCGTCCGTGCTTGATTTATTTCGGTAGTCTTTAAATCCACTCAAAATATGCATTTACATGCAAACGTTTACTTATTTATTTGTTATATAACTTTTGCTGAAAATTTGAATTTAACATTTGGGTCGTGGGTAGAGATGGAGCTCAAAGATTGGAATATGGTGAGATTGACTCACAGCCAAGCCGATCTAATTGTATATTTTCTTTTTTTCTTTTCCTTCTTCGTTTCTCCCTAGTTAGGTATTTTTATTGAGTAGTGACATGGGTACTACAACTTTTACTACATTGAACATATAAATTGATATGCAACCTTACCATAAACCCTATCCGTAACCAATAGTGTTATGACACACCACCTAATTAATTTAAATTGGCAAAATTAGACCAATTAGAATTAAGAGTTCAAAATCACTTGTGGTTGAGACTTAATTCATGCAAGTGCACGTTACCGTTAAAACATGTTTTCTTGATACCTTTTAGTCTAGTTGTCCAATTGAGACCCATGAATTGTCATTTTAATCGTTATGATCTCAAGATTTATTTCATGAGAAGTGTTTGGAGATCAAACAGAAAAAATTATAGTTTTTTCTTAGAGAATTAAGATGCTAGTGATATGCAATGCAATGCAAATAAGATTAAGTGAGAGTTGCAAAATGGGGTGTCTCCAGCTGCTGAGGTAGATACTATGTGAATGTGTTGGGTATTAGCATAAATGGAAAGACGCTTCCAATAGGACAAGAAGTGTTTCAACTGAAAAATGTTATTGAATCAGGAGCTGGAGCGACTTTTCTAGTTCTGGATGCATATAACATTGTCAAAAGCGAGATAGTCAAATATTTCCTAGCAATCAAACTTACTACCATATGACCTTTGCTATAATGTCCTACCAACTGGAAATCAATCATTACCCTCATTGATAATTCATTTTCGTTAGGCAAACCTTAAGATCAGTTTGATCAAGTCTTCCAATTTATTAACAAAATGTTTTCTGCATGATTATCATGCTGATTGGTGAACGAGGACCAAATGTTCTAGGGGCATTTCAACAGGTAGATTAATGATTCATTTTTTATTTTGGAGCATCTTAAATATTTTTCCTCCTAGAAAAATGTCATTTTAATTAGAAGGACACAAATAAATTAGATCAGTCAAATAGAGTCAAAAGTTTTAACATACATTGTAGTTTCTTGTCTTTGGGATGTGTGCACAAGCGCCCATGACATGGTGTCATCCTCTTGATGGGAAGTACAACTTAGTTTAAGGTGGACCATGGCAGACGGTATAAATAGAGTCACTACCTAAATTAGGTTTAGGAACCATAAATATAGCACATTTCGTGGAAGGGCTAATTTTTATTAGAGCACGTGTTCGGAGTTTAGGTATGAGAATGGGAAGGTATTAGGCACACAACTCCACCCGACCCATGGGTCAACTTCCACTCATTGTGTTCCAAATCTTAATCTCATTAAAGGCAAATTTAACATGTTATTCTAACTCGCACACACTTTATCATGCATCTAAAGCAAACAAACATGGCATAATCATCTCAAGCCTAAACATTCATCTATCATGGCATTAAGAAAATACATCCAAGGGCAGAAAGATTGCAAGGCAGAATCAAACAGGCAAATTGTAACATCTAAACATCGAAGACATGGCATTCAACCAAGCATACTCATTTTCATCAATCACATCATGCCTATCATCCAAATCCAATTTATGTCCATATGATTATGCATGACTTACCTCACTACGTCTCAACACCTATGCATCAATGCTTGTTCATATTCATATGCATGTTCATGGTATTCAAGCAAACTAAAACCCTAGTAAGCATAAAAGAGATAAAAAAAAAAAAAAAAATCAAGACAAAATAGGATAGAGAAACAAAGACTAAAAGAAAAGTTAAACATATTGGATTGAGGCTGAAACATGTGAATAAAGAAAAGAAAACAAACAAAAATGGAATTAGGGTTCCTGGGTAAGAGTATGCATGCACATACATAGGACATGCGTAAGCAGCCTAACTATATGCGTACACATGTGAGTAGTATGCATGCGCGTACACACCTAAGAACACTAACCAAGAAACTGCAAAACAAAAACACAAAAAACACAGAAACTAACAACCAAACATGCTTATAACATGAACCAAAGTAAACCTAAAATAAACAAGCATATAAAAGCAAAGAAAACACATATATAAGCATAAAAGCAAAGAAAAATAAAGAGCCAAAGTTAGGAACTTTACCTCAACACTAGAACTTTCTAGAGTTTGTTTGACTGTTCCCCTTAGTCAATCTATTTACAGTCAAATCAAAGACTAATTAGTAAACTTAGAAGTCAAAGATCAAGACTAGAAAAAGTCTCAATCAAGCAAAATTTGACTTAAGGATATTTTGTGAAAACTCTCTCTTTGATTCACTATTTTCTAGTGAATCTTGCGTGTTTTACCACAAGAATCCGTCCTATTTGAAAAAAAATACATTTTATGGCTTTATATAGTTGAAAAATAGAGGTTTGAGCTCCTAGACAACGTGAGATTCGTTCCAAACCTAGTTTAAATGCATAAAACTTTCCTTTTATAGTTTCTAGAACCTTAGCATACGCACGCATGAACTTGTATACACACACATGCGTATGCAAAGCTTGAGGGTATGTATGCATATGCATGTATGCGTACGCACACCCTAGGGTTCCATGGCCTTTCTTTTTCAAAAATAGTTTATTTGTTCCAAAAATAAGTTACATTATTCATAAACACTTTCCTCAAGTCAATTTTCATCTAATTGGACCCTAAACCAATCTTGGATTTTTGGATTCTAACATCATTGGGGGAACAGGAGCTCGAGTTATAAGGGGTACAAAATATGATGTCTACATAGGGTAGGGGTGTTATGGTAAGATTCAAACCAAACATTCATTACTTTTTTTTTTCTTTTTTTTTGTTGTTATACTAACAAGGGTGTCTCTGATATCATCCTTATACAATACCAAACATTACTTCTCCTTACCTTAGGGTCAACCCAACTTTAGTAGTTAAGGAAACATTACAAAAAATTAGACCTTGGATTAATATCTATGCTGCTACACATTACTTAAATACTAAACCCAATCAATTTCTTAAGACAATATGTAATTAAGAATTCACACTTTCACAAAAGGGCAAATCATACTTGTTGCCTTTTACACAATTTAGTATTGTGTACTTATCATTAAATCTACAAATAGGGGCATGTTTGGTACCCTGAATGGGGATTACAATAATAATGATAATATTTATTAATTGTAATAAAATTTGATGTAATGTAATAGCTATAACCATTCACTAGTCATAGACCTGCACAATGCGAGAAAAAATTTCACGAATTTTTTTTTTTGTTAAGTGAAAATTGAAAATAGCTAATAATAATTATAAATGTTAGTCTCTAGTTGATACAATATATTTGATTTTGTAAATTAAGCTATCTATATTTTTTATTTGAAAGTGCTATGAATTTTGTACATTTTTTTTTTCAAATAAACATAACGCATTTTACATTCAATTATTACATAAGATGAGATATTTTGTAAATAATGTAATGTGAGGATAGATTTTGTTTTTAGTTCTCCTTACAAACAGTTCATCCTTTATATATCTAGAACTGCCTAAAGAGAAAGCATATTTAAATAATAAGTAAATCCATCACTTATATTAGAAAAGAAATTCAAGACTTTAATAACATAAGAATATTTTAATTGTAGTAAGAACCTATGAACATTACATTGAGAATGTAACATAATTGACAATAAATGAACCCTTCTTTCTACACAAACCTCTCATCCCAAAGCATTACCAAAGTGGACTAAATTGAGTTGAAGAGATAGAAGTGGACCGAAATGGACCAAAGTGTATCGAAATGCTACACTAATGTGATTAATAGGAGTGTAGCAACAATAAATGCTAAAATTATTATATAGAAATGTTTTGTTGTAAAGTTATAATAAAATTAATTGTTATGTCTATAAAAAAAAAAAATTAAGTATATTTAGAAAGTTTATGCATATGGTAAGAGAGAGATTATGTTTTTATGATTTTTTGTACTTTTAAAATTGTTATGCGCATATAGAAAATTTGTATTTTTAGAAATATTTTATTTTTAAATTTATTGTACCTAGTAAGTAATAGCTATTACAATCCTTATAAGGAAGAATAACTATTATTCAATTTAAGGAATAGCTGTTATTAGTGAACAATTACTCCCTCTATATATGAGAAGCTTATGCATTTGGAAAGAGAGAGATTTTTTATTTTTAAAATATAGAAAGTTTGTGTTTTTATAATTATTTAATTTTGACATTATTAAACCTAGTAAGTAATAGTTATTATAGTCCTTACATGGAGGAATAACTAATCCTCAATTTAAGTAATAGTTATTATTAAGGAATAATAATTCCTTGCAATAAATATACAAGCTCCTTAGAGATGGCAATGGAGCAGGGCGGGGTTGAAGGATAAAGTCTTCACCCCCGCCCTCTATGGTTTTGTCTTGCCTTATCCTTGCTCCACCGAGTAAAATTCTTCTTTTTGTTAATTTACCCCACAACTATCACAACTTTTTTAATAAATCTTGTTTCATTAATAAAAATATACTTGAAATTACAATTAATTTATCCCACCAAATGAAAATATTTTTTAGCAAAAACAGAATACTATTATCCAAGTATTTAACATGATAACATCACAACAACAACAACAACAACAACAACAACAAATCTCATAGTATAACAATTAACAAAATAGAGGCAAAGAATCATGTTGGGAAAAATAAAATAATCTAATATTGATATGTTTGTGTAAATAGTAGAGTTATAAAGTATGAAAATTTACAATTATAACCTTTATCAATGCAGGGCAAGGCAGTGAAGGAGCAGGGTGGGTTTAAAAAGTATAAACCATCCCTGCCCCACCCTGTGGTGAGGGGCTAAAATCTCACCCCCATCTCTGCCTTACCACATTTGCGAGGCAGGGGAAAACCCACACGAAGCAAAGCGAAGAGGGGCGGGAATAAATTTCCATCCCAAACCCCCTTCCCCCCACCTCCCCCCCCCCCCCCCCCCCCTTTAAATAATAATTATCTACTAAAAAAATTGGTCAAATTACTAGCCCTTGTAGGGAGGAATAAGTATTTTTCAATTTAATGAATAGCTAATATTAAGAAATAATTATTCCATGTGTATATGGAACGTATACGCATTTGGAAAGAGAGATTTTTATACGATTTTTTATTTTTAAAACTGTTATATGCATATGGAAACTTTTCATTTTAGGAATATTTAATTTTAAAAATTATTACACCTAGTAATAATAGTTATTACAGTCCTTATAGGGAGGAATACCTGTTCCTTAATTTAAGGAAGAGCTATTACAAAGGAATAAAAATTCCCTGTAATAAATACACAGCCAAATAACAAAATAGTTATTCCTCATGAATAATCATTGCACTACAAGTTCTATTATAGCATACCACACATGTTCTATGAGTATTGACCATTTCGTTAAGGAGACCAAATTTGGTAAGGATAAGGTGTAAAACTCATGTTTTACATCATCTAATTGCCGTGTCAACGTTTTACTTAAAATTCAATAAACTCTTAATTTGGTTGGATTTTATATGGGTATTAAAATTGATTAGGTGTGGTTATGCTTATTCTTAAATATGTGATAAGATAATGTGGTATATTGGGATTGGAGGGGTCAAACATGAGTTTTACACTATATCCTTACAGAATTTAATCTCTTCCTTAATATATCTCTAGTTTTTCCTTGATTTAATGTTTTTCTTTTTTCAAATGACCACTAAAACAAAGTTGGTTGAATTACTAATTTTTTCTTTCAAACAGTTCATCCTCTATAAATCTTAAATTGCCTAAATAGAAAACATATTTAAATAATAAGTAAATCCATCACTTATATTAAAAAGAAATACAAGACTTTAATTACATAAGAAAATTTAATTTATATTAAGAATTTACCAACATTACGTTGAGAATATGACATAATTGTCAATGAACCAACTCTTCTTTTCACAGAAACCTCTCATCCCAGAGCATCACAAAAGTGCACTGAAATGGATCAAAGTGGACCTAATTGGGCAGTAGGGACTGAAGTAGACCAAAATGGACCAAAGTGGAATGACCACTCTAGTAACAGCTATAATCTCATGTATTTGCTATATTTAACCTCAATATCTCATATATTGCCCTATATTCTACAAACACATTCCTTACAAAATATCTATACATATTTTTCATATATCTTTAAACTCTATGCCTCACAAAGTATATATATATATATATATACAAGATCCATATTCAACAAAGTTTCTACATATACTCTCCATACATATTCCAAACACCATTTCTCACAAAACATATATATTTCTTTTCATCTCCGTACGCCTTAAAAGACATCAAACACTCTTTCAAGAACATATAACAAAATCCCTTTCTCATGGAAGGCATATGGACATTAAAAACTAAAAGTCCTTCTCCTAGAAGGCATAATGATTTCACATTAAAGTTATTTTTGTGAAAGACATAAACTTCTAATACTAAAAGTTCTTCTTATGGAAGGTAATGTCACTCATATTTGACTAAAAACTAAAAGAGTATTACATGGGAAAAATCATTTAAGTGCATGATAAAGAAAATAAACTTAACCAACCTATGCACACGGCTGTACATATTCTCTCTCCCTCCAGTTACACCCATTTTTCCCATTCAATTGTGAAGTCACCATGAAAGGACTCATAATATCACATTGTACTGCTAGACTTATTTTATTATGCTGCTGAAATGTTATAAGTCCACTAATGTTATACAGTTGGAGCCACAAACTATGAAGATAATTCATTATATTTTTATCTCAAAAATTATACTATTGAGTATATTTTAGTTTATTATCATTATACTGCTGTACTCATATTATTATGCTGCGGAATGTTATCAACTCACCAATGCTATACGACTGGAGTCACAAATCATATAAAGAACGAAGTGATGCTATACGGCTGGAGTCAGAAACATACAAGATAAGTCAATATTTCTCTATTTTCAAGATTACATTATTAAGTATACGTTAACTCCTCACTATTGCACCGCTCAATGCAAACTACTTTAATCAATGTCACTATTTAATAAGCATGGATTCACTAATGCTTCATTAATGAACATATATAATGATAAATTGAATCTATCTCACCACTGAAAATATATTATTTGGACATAAACCACCACTAGTCATACATCATCTGGACATGAACCACTACTAGACATATATTATTTGGACATGAACCAAGTTTGGATATAAACTACTTGACATACATTATTTGAACATAGACCATTTTTAGACATACCTTATTATGTTGAACATGAATCATGAACCTCAACTGGATATGAACTATTTTGGACTCATCCCATTACTGGACATATGACACTTAATTAATTACTTTCCAATATTGGAAATCACTTAATAAACATACTAATGATGTTCAACTAATTATTTAATCAAAGTTATTCAATTAAATATATTATTTATTTATTTCAACTATTATCATGATTCTAAGACTTTGGAATTTATCTATTTTGTAGGCTTAAAAATGCATTGGAAGCCATTGGTCTATACGGCCCAATGTCAAGTTTCGGATTGAACTCTCTAAAAAAAAAATCTAGATCCAACAAAGCCACCCCTTCGGCAAAAGACACATGGCTGAGAGCAAAAATCACCCCTAATAGCCGAAAAGAGTTTGGCGTGCGAAACAAGGGAATTGATTGGGAAGTTGATTGGTTCCGTGGTTAAGTAGCTAATCCTAAGGATGATGGTTTGAGGGGGTGAATTTTTTGAGGGTTAGGTTTACTTTGGATATTTCAAAACTGCTTACACACGGTTCCACACTTAAGTCTGAAGGTAAGAATGGTTACCTAACTTTTGTTATTGGTGTGGCCATCTTATACATGGGGAACGTGATTGTGAAGTATGGCTATGAGGTAAAGAGAATTTGTGAAGGGATGATTGGCAATATGGTCAGTGGTTGAGGGCCGAACCAATACGACAATCCAGGAAGATGGTTGCTATCATTTCAGGCAACTCACATAGTCAGGCTCCATGGTCACAAAACCCCAATCTTAACAAGCATACTCAAACTATTCATTCTGTGCACAGTGGCTCAAGGTTGACTCGGGAGATGTCTAATGCTAGGAATGCCTCAGTTATGGATGCAGAGATCTGCAGGGATAATGTTGAGACTTCCTTACCATCCTCACCTCGAGGTGGCCTTAACATGCCCCATGATGAATCAATGATCTCAATTAGTAGTTTGGGTATTAATAGGGTTGCTGAAAGTCGAGCAATCAGATTGGAGGATGTGGTGGTTGGCCTTTCAGTCAATGAAAAGGGGCTTAACAACGTTAACAATGGGGCAGGTTTATATCTAGCCAAATTTATAGGTTCAGGTGCATCGAAGCCCAGTTCAACTCCACTGAATGATTGTACTAATTGGGTTACTATCATAACTCCTATAATTCCCTCTATTTCAATCAAAAAATGGAAGAAGCGTCCATCGAGAACTAGGAAAACTCCTAGGCACCTCTCAAAACCTAAGTCTTTGGTTCAATCTTCCTTGGGTTTGTGTGGGTGATTTTAATGAAATTTTGTTTATAGATGAAATGTCATGGTTTATGTTGCCTTCAAAGAAGATAGATTTTGTAAGAGAGATGGAAAAGGAGATGAAGATGAAGATGTGTTTATGGGCAGCAAAATGATGAAGTTTTAGAACAAGAGAGCGAGAGAGAGAGATGGATAGTGGGTGTGTTAGTGTGTGGCTTGGTCCTCTTTATATAGAGCCAAGTATGTAATTAGATTAGAATTAGTTGATCGAAAATTTAACAAATAAGGAAAAGTCTTTGACAATGTCAGTGATTTTATTAATGGGTTTTTGGTTTTTAGCCAAAAGAAGAAATTTTGAAACTTTAAGGTTGACGTTGTAGTTATACAACAATTAACACAATAGTACAGCAGTAGCTGTTGCAGCTGACAACTTTACAACAATAGCTGTCCTGACACAGCTAGATGATGTCAGTTGTGTGAGGTCTTTTGTTGGAGAAAATATTTTGCATTAAATTCATGGGTTTGGCTAAAAATGGTAAGATAACTTTTATGAGATCTTCCTATTTCTGGTACTGCAGTTAGAGGCTAAGGATTTTAACTTAAAATGGTAAGAATTCTTTTATAGGATATTTGCTTCTTTGGGTATGGCAACAAGCTGCTGGGAATGAGCATTAAAGGGTTGATGATGTCACTTTGGACATGTATCAATTGCCTAAGCTACTGTTGTAGCTATTGTAGTTGCTGCTAGAGCTACTGTAGCTTCTGCTGTAGCTTTTGCTGTTGCTATTTCTACTGGAATTACTATAGCTTTTGTTAGAGCTACTACAGCTTCTGCTGAAGTAGTTGCTTGTACTTTTTGGCTAAGTTTCCCTTTTTGAAAAATTATATGTTTAGTCTATGGTTTTATAACAATATAATTTTGGTAAGTAACAGACTCATTAGTTGATATTTGATGAAGTTTTAGAGATGTAATTATGCTCTTTTTGTATTGTGACTAAATCTTAGAGAGCAAGGAGGACATTTAATGTTGGATGAGATATTAAATAGATTTTTTATATTTAGAGATAGTCAATAAGGTTTAGGCATGTGTCTGGGGATGATGAAAATAATAATATAATTTTTATGAAATAATATAGTTATGATGAATCTTAAGTTTTAGGTATAGAGCAATGGGAAGTTTTATTATTTTAAGTGTTATGTGATATGAGAGGCTTACTAGATGTTACCTATTACACACTGACTCATTAGAGTTCAGGGAATTGGGAAAGATATGCCAAGAAACATATTTCCTTTATCAACTTTGAACCACTAGAATTTTATTGAACATACTTCTTGGCCCTCCAAACCACGACTCCCAAAATTCCCCCGGTGAGACTCATAAGCTTGGATCATGAGCCAAAAATGAAATGATGTGCCATGAGCTTGAACCATGGGCTTTAATAAGATAATATCGCCATGGGTTTTGGGCTATGAACTTTGGCATCATTTTGTGTAAATATGGCTTTTTTGGGCTTTAAAGTAGATTTTCCCAAAATTTGTGATAATGTTGATGTGATGCGAGTTGCCAATGAAATAAACCATGTGACATGAAAATTTTTTCCTCAACATCGGCCACATTGTGGAATTGCACCCAAAAAGAGGCATGGGAGTAATCCAAATAAGGAACCGATTCAACGACCTCCACTCGTTGAAACGCCACCAGATTTTTGTCATAGACCCAGGTTCGAATTCTAGCACCCGTTCAAGGTCCAGCAAATCTTAAAACTCAAATAACAGAATGTTCTCACCAACATCTCGAATCTTAAGTTCACCTATCACTTTCCACAAAGTCTGCTGCTGCATCCACGTTCACAACTCTTTTTGTAAAAAATTTCCCTGCCAGATAATGAATCACCGCAACTTCCTGTCGTGGAACCTCCGCACCACCCTCCTCTTCTTCTATGAGATAAAAATGAGACCATAAATCATCCAAAAATGAAATGATGTGCCATGAGCTTGAACCATGGGCTTTGATAAGATAATATCACCATGGGTTTTGGGCTATGAACTTTGGCATCATTTTGTGTAAATATGGCTTTTTTGGGCTTTAAAGTAGATTTTCCCAAAATTTATGATAATGTTGATGTGATGCGAGTTGCCAATGAAATAAAGCCATGTGACATGAAAATTTTGTCCTCAACATCGGCCACATTGTGGAATTGCACCCAAAAAGAGGCATGGGAGTAATCCAAATAAGGAACCGATTCAACGACCTCCACTTGTTGAAACGCCACCAGATTTTTGTCATAGACCCAGGTTCGAATTCTAGCACCCGTTCAAGGTCCAACAAATCTTAAAACTCAAATAACAGAATGTTCTCACCAATATCTCGAATCTTAAGTTCACCTATCACTTTCCACAAAGTCTGCTGCTGCATCCACGTTCACAACTCTTTTTGTAAAAAATTTCCCTGCCAGATAATGAATCACCGCAACTTCCTGTCGTGGAACCTCCGCACCACCCTCCTCTTCTTCTATGAGATAAAAATGAGACCATAAATCATCCAAACCAGCCATGAGATGAAACCGAGAACAACCCGCTGAGACAAGAATACTACACTGAGATAAACACCACCGTCCTATCAAACCGATCCAAGGGTTGATGGGAACAAAAAACCTAGACTAAGCTAGGGACATAGTTCTCTAGGCGGCTAGGAGCCAAACCTAACCCTAGCAGAGTGAGAAACCGAAATTATAATCTATCCTTGACTAGGATTTGAATTTTGCATATAAACTAATTTAGTGTCTCATAATAATACAGAACAATCATCATCGTTAAATGAACTAAAAAACAGTAAGTCAATAGGCATGAATGAAGTAATCCCTCCCATAAATTGAGTATTTCCTCACATAAATTTCAATAAAATATAATATCTATGGATTGGTTTTCCTAATCACAAAAATAATTTTTAAGTATATTTTCTTAGAAGCATCCAAAGTCCAAACAACTCCTTAAACCGCTTGGAAGTTCCCAATAAACTTGCTACTTGTACCCTTCTGAAACTTCCACGCAAAGTGGCAAGTTAAACCTCCAAACCAAAGCATACTCCACCTGTAGCTTAGACTCTACTTCAATGAGTTCATTCACTCAGTGCAATATAACTATTCAAATGGACACATGAGATTCGCCATGTCTTGACTCTTCCTCCAGGGAGCTCAGGCCTTGGTCCACCTAGGGGAGAAGGAGCTAACAACAAGAAGGAATCCATACTACATAGTACATTCGATACTAGTGTTGAATCTTGCATAGCCCCTATGTGAAGGCCATGTTGGTCTTGAGTCTTGTGACCTGTCATTGAAAATTTGAAACCATTTCCATTAAAGGATTGTGTCAGTCCTTAAATTGAAGATCGAAAACTTCCGCTAGTTTGGTTTTCTTCTTGATAATTTTGGTCTCAACACCAAAACTAAATTGAGAATATTTTGTTATATAAAGACAGGTCCGAAGGATATTGATTATTGCATATGGTTTCCTTTTGAGAAATTGGAAGGAGTATTTGTTTATTTCTATTCTAATGGAATCAGAGTGACATAATTAGTTGCAAATTGCAAGTAATGGTCAATAATGTTCTTAATTTGAATTGCGCAAGTGCTCCGAGTTGTAGGGAAAGTCTGAGGGATAACAAGCTAGAATTTGAATTGCAATAACCCAAATATTAATTGTCGTGGAGCAATGGTCATTGGCCAACATCGATCAAGTTGGACATGTCAGAAAATTATCGGATTGAGTTCCTAACATGGCTAGGCCTGGAGAGTCATTCATCATGCGACTACCACACTCGTTACAGATACTGTTAACAATCAAGTTTACAAGGCTTTAAAGAATGCAAACACCATCAAGGCAACCCTTTCCAACCGCCATTGTGGGAGTTTGCAACAATGGTAACTCTTGACAGTTTTTAATGTCCTGAATTTCTTTTATATCAAATTACCCAAAACCAAGATACAATTGAACCCATGGCCAGACCTAAAACTAAGAATAATACCATCACAATCCCTGCAGTCTCTGCATGTTGTAACGGGACAACCTTGGGAGCCAAAATCAACAACACGCTAGTTAAGTATCCATTTGTAAGCCCCAAAAGGCAAGTCAGGATGGTCACGGGAATCTCTGTTCGGAAGAATGCGGGACCATGCAAGCAGCCGTAGAAAAGAGGAAAGAACAACAATCTTGCAACACATCCACCAATTGCGACCTTTGCATTTTTAAGGAAATATACTGGAGTGAGACACTTGCCAATCAGATCAAACACATTGTAACCAGTGATGAGAAGGATTGAGTACCAGTCCTTGAGAAGCTCAGAGTGCACATCCTCTGTGATATATCCCGGAAATATTGACAAAGTCACAATGTAGATTAGAACAATGCCAAATCCATACCACTTCACATTTCCTACTATGTTCCACAGGGTTGCTCTCCAAACAGGCCCAGTCAGGGGACCTTTCTCTTCTTTTTCCACATTCACAGCTAGAACCTTCAAGTCAGTGTAGTACCTCATAACCGGAAGCTTATGAGCTACATTGTAAAAAACAATGCATATGGCCATAACCACAATACTAACAGAGAAATAGAGATTCGCACTGCTTCTAAGGCCTTCTTCATCTTGCGAGTATACAGCTTTGGTTAGGATCCGTAGAAGAGAAACAAGGACCCCTGCAAAGGTGAAATTGAATGAACTTGCACATTAGGGAATGACCATCTCCTTAACTGTTATAAGCAGCACAAATTGCTCCGCATGAACCCTAAGCCTCTAGCATGTCCAAAATGATATTCTTAACAATTAACAAGTACCAATTTTCTTCAAAATGACCTGACAATAGTATTCATATTTTGATGTATGCCATTCGGTCCTAGATGAAACACAAAGTAGCATTGCAAAATTTTACTCTTTTATATGGGTTTCAGACTCTATTTAGCTCAAATCCTATAAAACCCATTGATGTCTTGAGTTGATAATAGCGAACAATCATCATGAGATAGACATCATAGGTTCAAATTATACACACACACACACACACACACACACACATGCACATACTCAAAATGGAACACTAAACAAAATTGCTTGGATTGATAATAAGCCACATGACTAGCTAACTTCTAATCTCTCATTGTTCAAAAAAAAACTCTTCTAATCTCTCAAGTGCAAAGTTTTACTCTATTCGTGAATTTCAGTAAAAAAAAACTAGTACTAATAAAGTCTCTTAACTAACTTGTGAGCTGTGATCCTACACCATAAAGGATCTCATTGATGCCTTGGCATGAACTAAGCCGTAATTTCAAATCCAAATGCATTAAATATATATATATATATATATATATATATTCAGAAAGGATATATATATATATATATATACCCACATTAACTAAAGTCCCACAAGAATGTAGCAGCAGTAGTGTAGTACTAAAAATACACACACCAATAATTGTTTGTTTCTACATTAACATTTTCTGGAAAACGAATTATTTTCAATTTTTTTTTTCTAGAAAACCGTATCATTTGCTTATGTTTAATAGTGACTTTAAAATGAGTTAGAGGACTATCTCTTAACTTTCTTTATTTAGTTTAATATGAGATGAAAAAACTCTATCTCATGTCAAGCTAAACAAGGAAAGTTAAAAGCGACAATTTTTTTTTTGCATCCATTTTCCTGTGTTTTGTATCCTAGGATGCACAGACACAAACACAGATTATCTGTACAACGCAGTGACATGAGCAATTTTTAAAAACACAGGAAAATGCAAAAAACTATTTCACATAAAAATTAGAGCTTGTATGAATTATGAGCTATTGAGCTATCTAATACATCAAAATGGACAGAAAATTAGACCCAATTTTGCTGTCATATGAACTATGAGCTACACCTTAAAATTAAAAATTAATAAAAATCAAAAATCTAAATGCCCTAATTTAGACACAAAAAGCACAAAATTGACCTGAAGCGGCGGTGCCAGCAACAACTGCTTGCATGTAACGCTCAGGCATTTCACCGGCGGCGCCGATGACGCCACCCTGGACCAACGCATCGGCCAAGCCGCAGAGACCCGTTGCCGCGACCGTGACGTAAAACCCGTCGTACAACCCGACCCGGCCCCGGAGGTAGAACACGTCCAGCAAGGGGACGATAAGGAGCGCGACGACGAAGAGGCCCAGGCCGGCGTTGATGCGAACGAAGACGTGGGACTTGTTGGAGTAGAGGATGATGACGACGAGGCAGATTAGGCCGACGAGCATGTAGACGACGGCGAAGATGCGGTCAACGCTGGCGTCGGGGTAGAGGTAGGAGAAGTAGTCGACGGCGGTGATGAAGGCGTTCCATGGGAGGAGGTAGCCGCAGCCGAGTGTGAAGTAGATTATGTAGGCGAGGTGGAATTTGTCTTTGGGGATTGGGGCGGCGGCGGTGTTGGTTGGGGAAGTTGAAGTGGTGGTTAAGAGGACGGTTGATTCGGAGTCTCCGTCGTTGGCTGTGGTGGTGAAACCCATCGGATCGGAGGAGGATTCCGATTCGGTTTTTTTTTTTTTTTTCCTCTTCTGATGGGTTTTTTTGGGACTTTCTTAGGTAGGTGGTGGTTTGTTAGTTTGTTTTGCTCACTTATTATTGGTTTTGTTCGTTAAGGCCTTTGGTCAGATGAAAAATGAAATGACGTCGTCCTTTTGAATATTGTGTGAATCACGTGGTAGAATAAAAATTAAAATTATTTTATTATTTAACTTTTTTTGCTATTATTTATGGTTTTTATTATATTTTTTATCATTATTTATAAGTTCTATTGTATTATTCAACTAAGTTTTATCTTTATTTATAGTACTTTTAACAATAATTTTTCAATTTCAGTAAAATAAGTAGTATTCAAATACACCTTTAATGCAAAATATGGGTGAACTGATAATGGCAACATCCAAAAGTGGATTCTTTGAGAAATCAAATGGGATTTTTATTATTTTTTTTTTTTGCAATTTAACACTAAAATGCTAACAATTTCATTAGTCAACATTTTTTTTCGAACGATTTAGGAAACTAACATCTCAAGTTTCTTAGCCTCGAGTTTTATGTGCTGGCAATGCTGAGTTGAAAATAACCCATGTGGAAATTGAGTTTTAAAGACTTGAGTTCTCTCCACAATACCCAATACAATACCCAACCTATACTAAAGGATTCAGCAGAGTGCGTCAATGAAGAAATCCAACGACTGATTCTCCAATGCTTGGACGATGCCTTCAAAGAAAGAGCAGAAGCACCAGAAAATTCTCCCATAATTAACAAGCTTAAGAGAATTTAGATAGTTGTCTCGATGTTAAAGAACCAAATTTATTCATCCCCACAACTCTATCAAGATAGTTTGCATTCTACAAGCCTTCATCATTCTAGCTTTTCTATGAGAAATTACCACATCAATCCTGATAGCTCAACTATATCAAAGAGACACCGGAGACAACAAGCCCAGAGAGAAACAAAAAACCCAAGCCGCTCCGGTGTCTAGATCAAAACTACTGTGGGATTGTGTTTTGATTTGGGGGTACTTTTTTGATTTTTGGATTTGGATTCTAAGAAATGGGTTTGGTTGTTGGGGTTCTTCGGTTAGATCCTCCTTCTAGGTCAGATTCTTCTACTATGGATTTGGGTCTTTGTGGGGTTGTGTTTTGGTTTGGTTTAGGAAGAACTACAAGAAGTGGAACTTGGGTCTCTAAAACTCGATTTCCACATGGATTTTAATCCATCTCAGCTCTGCTACTCCATGACTTACGTATGTGTAATATGGAAAATGTGATACTATCTATCCAACATATTCGTAAGCATTAGTGATGTGAATATGCTTAAAAGTTTTTTTTTTTTTTTTTTTGAGAAAAAGTTAGAAAAATACTTGTACCATAAGATTCGTGTACTTTGATCTTAAAGAAAGTGGATACTTCCTATGATTTCCTTTAATGATTTATATTTTTGTTGCAAGTCCTTAAGTCCTTTAATGGTTATAGGATTTAGAGGAAATACTTTTATATTTATCCGTTAATGGCAAAAAAAAAAAAAAAAAAAAAAAAGATTATTATACAACACAAAACTAAAACTATCCATCTAAACCTGCCCAATCTACCAAGTTTGAATCATCCAAATTTTCACCTGACACACCATTTTTGTACGTCGATGGGTGGATTGGCTAAATTTTTTTTCCATCAACCAGCCCAATCCAACCTGCACACACTAGGGGCAACTCAAGGCCCCACTTGTTCCAAAACAAATTAGAGGATCTTAACTCTTAAGGCACCCGTATTGCATAAGCCAAAGGCAACCAAAATTGTATAAAAATGTATTGAAATCGCAAAATGATAATTATTTTTTAAAAGAAAAAATATACAGGTGGGTTTATTTTATTCCCCTACCTACAAGAAGGCTCCCAAAATATTTAGCCAATTTAAATCCAACTCAATTGAAACTATAAACTATTTCACAACGAAAAATTTATTATGAGTATGCCAAATAATCATTACAAAATTTTCCTAACAACTTGTAAAAGAGATGTAAATAAAACTTAAATACCAAAACTTGATTAATTAGCAATTTTACATCTAAAAAAAAGGAACAGTTTTTTAAAAAAATGTATATAAAATAAAAAGTCAAATAAATAGTATTTAATTAATAATTAGGATTAGAAAATCCAACTAAAAGTTTTCACCTTATGCCTCATAATGTATTGAATATGCGCTGGATTGAACTGGCCCTTAAGCACACCAATAACATATTTAAATGAAAACTAATAACAACTTGTAACTAAACCTTTAGTAAAAGTGTAAAACTCTCAAAAAATATTGTACTTATGGAATTATTCTTAAAAAAGCAACATCGCAGTAGCCGGGAGCAATAATAGAGAAGAGTTTAGATCGGAGAGACGTGGCTGTTTTTTTTTTTTTTTTTTTTTTAATTTAAAAAATATATCTTTGTAGTGATATTTTATAAGATATTAGTATCTTCGATTCTTCATATCTTGGGGGTTTAAAAAGAAATAGAAAAAGGCATGTTAAAGTATCTTGCGAGATTTGAAACTTCCCAACACCCAAGACATTGCATCTGTTCATGGGTTAGGCATGAGAAAATTTTCATGTCCTTCGGCGTAAGTTTGTTGAGCTCCTGAGTTAGGGTGGTGGACCCTTTATGTGCTGTAGACCTATCAATCTACCACTATTTAGCAAAAAAATTAATAATTTACTACTATTTTAGAAATATGTAAAAATTTATCACATTTTTGAAACTCAAGTTTACTGTAAAATTCAAGTTCTAAAAACTTGAGTTCTTTGAAAAAATATACTTTCAAATTTGTTGAAATTTTTTTTTATTATTCTCGAGTTCATGAAACTCAAGTATAATAAAAAATTTTGAAAATTTTTCCATCATCTCAATTTTACTAACCTCAAGTACCCAAAAAATAGTAAATCATTCCATAATTCCAAAATAGTGGCAGATTTCAATATAGTTTGTAAAAAAGTACTATTTGGCTATTTTCGCCAAGTACCACAAGCGGAGTGATTTTTATCCACCTTTCTTGTGACAGGGCCCAATAATTTCTTTAGGGCAGGGCACCCTTGGCAAATGTTACAGCTATGTCGTACGTTTAACCACACCGGCTCATGAATAAAGAGACATTTTAGCTTTAAATTCTTCAACCCACAATAGGACAAACTCTTAAGAAAAATTATATATCTTGGTCTCTTTAATTACCACATGTTATTTAAAACATGCTTTATTTTTCTTTGCTAAGTTGTCACTGTGTTGCTCATTTTCCTCTGCACGGGTTTTGTGGTTGTGGAAACGTGCAAGCAAGGTCTAATTGTTACTTGTTTAGTTGTTGTTGTTGTTTTTTTTTTTTTTTTTTTTTTTGGGATGGGAAATACTCAAACTTTTTATAAGAAACGTTGTAATGAAGATACATCTTTTGCACACGCATGTGCCACTTGACTGGGACACTCCTCCAGGCAAACTACCAAGCTCTCAACCTTCTACCAAGCTCTCAACCTTTTGAGCATGCTGAGCTAACAAGTGGGCAGGGCCATTTCCCTGCCTTTTAATAGTTGTTTTGTTTGTTTCGAGATGAGCTGATGAAATGACGTAATTCTTTTGAATATTGTGAATAAAGTGGAAAGTGGAATCCAACCTGACTTTTTGGATTTGTGAAGAGGAAGGAAAGCAAGGAAGAATAGAGTAGAATTGGTCCATTATTAGACTAATTTCGAGCTAATTTTATTTTATTCTTCCATTTTTCCTTTCAATCTAAATGGACATTTAGATATTGAAAAATATTATTTACAATATTTTTAAAATAAATTTTAAGTGATAAATTATTATTACTTATTATAGGTGGTCAAATAAGTAACATAAGTTACAGATTTAAATTAAAACTAACAACTTAACACTTAATGATCTATTATGAAAATTTTACGAACGTAAGACTTATGATTGGACTGGATCTGATGGATACTAATTATTGGCAACTTGGCAAATCCAAATAGGTAAAAGCGGCAGACATCGTCCTAGGCAACTAGCTGGGGGGCAATAATAAAGTGAACTGCTGAAGAGACCCGAAGATTTTTTTATTATATTTTTTTAATTCTATAACTGCAACTGGAATATAATTGGATAGATATAATATTTTAAGTGCTGTTATTTAGATTTTCTCTTAAAATTTAACCACATGACTACTTAATTAAAAAATTAAAAAAATATACTTTTCTTTTATGAGAAAAAATTTACATGACAGAATTTTAAAATAAAATCTTAAAAAATAGGACCTAAATTTTGTACTTAATTCTTACCCACTAGACAAAATCAGAGGACAGGTACTAAATGGACCCCGTATGGCCCACTAAATTACATTTGAAGAACCTGTGTTTATTTTTTTTATTCCTTAAAAAATATTTTTTTTATTAATATAATATTTATGTATAATTTCCTTTTCCTTTTCTTTTTTCTTAAAATTTTTTACCCATTTTATTTAAATTCTATTATTAAGAGAGAGAATATTTAAATTCTGAAAAATATCATTATTGAAAATATCAAAAAGTGTTAGTTATTAAACACTTAAATTACAAAGCTTTTAAGTTTTGTTTTACTTGATCATTATATAAGAATAGCGTTTTTCGGATTTCAAATATCTCTCACTAACGTATTGACTTATATTTTTTTCGATAAATCCAATATCTTATATTTTTGGTATATCCAATACTATGGCCGAGATATTTTTTATTGATATTTCAAAAAGATATTTCAAAATATTGTTTTTGGAATCTTGCGAAATTTTGCCTTTCAACAAGATCTAAAACCTCCAAAATAAGTTTTTGAGATATTTCATCTAATCCCTCACATGTTCTCTTTCCCCTTCTAAATTCTTTTTTTTTGGTAAAACCTGAATTTTCACCTTCTAAATTCTTTTCGAAGTGTCATTGTGTTACTCATTTTCTTCTGCATGCAGAATATGCACAATGATCCCAGGTCGCACACTAAGCAAAGCATAGTGTACAAATCTCAAAGTCTATTGCAATTTCAACATAAACAACATGCTCTTAACTCTCAAGCTATTTGAACAATGGAAACCAAACAATCCAACGATTGCCCCAACTTGCATCCACTTCCAATCTTAACTAACATTCTTCCACATTTAGCTCACCAACCTCCTCTAATGTAAGAATACTAGTTGAACCAATGGTTTTTCAAGCCTGTTGCAATCAAATAACATGACAAGTGTTTGTTGCCTTTGGCACTAAAGTTCCCTTCATCCATGAAAATCAAACAATGAGCAATTTCACATTCTCTCTAGTTTTGGCGTCCCTGGTAAAAACTAGAGCCATCTTTCTTTGTTAATATACAAGAAATGTTATGTTCGTAACATTTTTACAATATAATTTAAGATAAGAAAAGAAAAAGAAAAGCATATGCTTAGGAGAATAAAGGGTAGGAAACTTTTATAATTGATTGACGAAAAAACCAAAATAGTCCTCACATATTTTTAGCTCATTCATGCACCTAGGAGCAATAAAGTAATTTCAAGAAAAACAAAAATATGTAGTCAAGAGAATAAAAGGTAAGAAACCTCTAGAATTGATGACAAAAAGACGAAAAAAGCCTCACAAATTTTTAGCTCACCCATGCACTTAGGAGTAACAAAATAATTCCAGTCCTATAAGTAGAAGTTGCCGTATATCTTATAAGTCGTTTTGTCAAACACAAAATGACTTTAGCTGAATCCTTCTTTTTTATATAGATGTAAATAAATCTTAAGTGACATGCTATTACTGACCGTTACTAGTGGACAAAAAAGTAATTTTAATAGTGGGTTCAAATTAGAATTAATAACAATTTATTGTTGTAAAAATATTATAGACGTAACACTTTTTTTAAAAACTCTTTCATTAATTACAAGTAATAGAGGGTATTGCCTAAGACTAACTCTGCAAAGAACAAAAAAGAAAATCCAAAATGGCAAAGTCCATGAGAGTGAGTGAGGCCATGACTAAAAGAACCAGGCCCATGACTACGAGCAGGCCATAAGGCCCACCAACTATTTGAATAATTCTTTACATTAGTTTGGCTCCCAACCAAAAAAATTAAAAGAAAAAGAAAAAGAACACACGGCTAAAACCAACAGAATCAGCAGAAACAATGTATATCCGGCTTATAAGTTGTTTGTCTATTGCTTTGCATTAATCAACCATAAGCTAACAATGTCATTGGTTTTCCTAGTTCCACGTTCGGCAATCACCATTTCTTTAATCAGATTCAAATTGATGTTGCAAAATTAAAAAAATTCATTAATAATGCCTTATTTGGACAATGTCTTGACAATATATTCATAAGGTATTCTTTTTTTTTTTTTGAGAAACCAACCTGGAAGTCCAGGAAGGGACTTTATTAAACAAATAAAATTATGAAACATCAGAAGCAACCAGGGGGGCAATGTCAGTAGATATGTTTTCTAACCAGACCTTAAAGTCTTCCCCCTCTTTTGCTTTTTTTGCCAAAGCATCGGCCACCTTATTACAAGTACGATTAACAAAACAAAAATCACACCAATTCAAATGAGAAGACGAATGGTAGATATCATCAATGATATGGCCGAAAGAAGAGAGTTCAGCTGATCCAGACTTGATAGCATTGATAACTCCAGCAGCATCACCTTCAAAAACTACCTCCTAAAGACACAATTCCAAAGCAAAGCTAATAGCCCTGCGGCATGCAAGGATTTCGACCTCAGCTACTGTTTGTGGGAGGGAAATACGCATTGAAAGAGCACCAATGACAGCTCCTTGCCAGTCCCGTATCACCACACAAATACCTGCAGAATTTGTGCTCTGGAACACTGCACCGTCAAAGTTGGCTTTGTACTGGTTTAGCTTAGGAGGACGCCACTGCATTGAGGACGGTAGCTGGATAGAGACTTGGTTCGGGTCCTGAGCAGTGAGGAAATCTTGTAAGAGGCCACCAGCTTTTTGAACAATTTGGTTCAGGGGAACGGATTGCAGGCCCAACCGAAGGCAGTTACGTCTGTTCCACAAAAGCCAAGAAACTATTATAAAAATTTCTGCTCTAAGATCATCAGATACCTGCAAAAAATGAGCAAACAAATTAGAAAAATCCCCTGGAGGGATTGCAACTGAGCTTTGTGCCCAGCTTAGTTGGCTCCACACAATCTCTAGTGCTTCACATCCCCACACAGCATGGAGAACATCTTCGGACTGGGCATTACAGACCTTACATCTGTCAGTATCAGCTATATGGCGACGGAACAAGTTGGCCATGGTGGGCAGAGCCTCATTGCAAGCATGCCACGCAAAATGCTTCATCTTGGAAGGGATTCGTAGCTTCCATAAGCCTTTCCAAAATGACTTCTGGGGGTTAGGATTTGAGCTACTAGTGTTGTTGGCTGAAGCATCACACGCTAGCAACTTATAGACACTTCTGGCAGTCAACAGTCCAAAAGGAGTTTTAGACCATATCAGACGATCATTAGGGAGTCTGAAACTCAGCGGAATACTCAAAATGATTTTAGCCTCATGCGGTAGGAAATTTTGGTGAACTACATCAGATTTCCAAGCACATGAAGGTGAATCAATGAGGTAACTAACTTTGGCATCGGGTGGAATATTGGGAAGAGGAGAGATGATCGTTCTATAGCACTGATCGGGAAGCCATTTGTCTTCCTTTATACTGACAGAAGCACCATTCCCTATCCGCCAAACCATGCCCCTTTTAACCACATCTCTAGCACTATAAATACTCTTCCACGCATAAGAACCTCCATTCGCCTCGGATGCTTCTAGAATTGAACAATTCGGGAAAAACCTAGCTTTGAACACCTTATGGCAAAGAGAATTCGGATTATTGATCATTCTCCATACTTGCTTAGCCAATAGAGCTTGGTTGAACTTCTCAATCTCTTTAAACCCCATACCTCCCACCTCCTTTGCTTCGCATAGCCTTTCCCAATTTACCCAATGAACTTTTCTTGCCTCTCCATTGTAACCCCACCAAAATTTTCGGATCATGATCTCAATTTCTTTAATCAAACCCTTGGGAAGTTTGAAACAACTCATGGAGTAGGTTGGGATTGCTTGGATTACAGATTTAATGAGCACCTCTCTACCAGCCTGTGAAAGGAGTTTTTCCTTCCACCCCTGCAATTTCTTCCAAATTCTTTCTTTAATATAGACAAAGCTATGTTTTTTTGCTCTCCTAACAAAAGCCGGAAGGCCCAAATATTTTTCATATTGTCTTATGGATGGGACACCCAGAAGCACTTGAATACTAGCCTGGATATCATGATGGGTATTAGCACTGAAAAAAATATTTGTTTTTTCTCTATTTATTTTCTGTCCCGACCCCTTCTCATAAGTAGATAATATATCAAGAATTACCTGACATTCGGATTCTTTTGCTCGACAGAAGAGAACACTATCATCTGCAAAGAACAAATGAGACACTCGAGGTCCACTTCTACAAATTGACACACCCCTGAGCAACCCCTCTGATTCAGCTTTGTGAATTAATCCCTGAAGCCCCATAGCACATATCAGGAAAAGGTAAGGGGAGAGTGGGTCGCCTTGCCTTAGTCCTCTGCTAGGAATGATGTGGCCAACTGGGATCCCATTAATGATGGCTGAAAAAGAGACGGATTTGATGCAAGACATGATGACATTCACAAATTTCCTGGAGAAACCCAAATGCAACATAGCTTTTTCCAAAAAAACCCATTCCACCCGATCATAGGCTTTACTCATATCAAGCTTTAAAGCCATGAAGCCCAACTTCCCTTGAGTTTTCCTTTTAAGGTAGTGTAACGTCTCAAAAGCCACTAAGATGTTATCAGTGATGAGACGACCTGATAAAAAAGCACTCTGAGAATCTGAGACAATATATGGTAAGATACTTTTCAGTCAGTTTACCAAAACTTTTGCAATAAGTTTGTAGACCACATTACAGAGGCTAATAGGTCTAAAGTCTGAGACTTTTTTAGGATCCTTAATTTTTGGTATGAGAGCTATGAAAGTAGAGTTGAAATTAGCAGGAACATGACCATTATTAAGTGCATTTAGGACAACTTCAGTAACATCCCTACTAACAATATGCCAAAAAGTTTGATAGAAAATGGGCGACATACCATCGGGTCCGGGGGCAATGAGAGGGGCCATTTGGTTAAGAGCTTTAAAAACTTCCTCACCAGTGAAATTCTTGTCCAAGTCTGAGTTCATTTCTGCAGTAACAGTGGGATCCATGCCAGCCAAAACCTCATCAAAACCCGTGGGATTTGAAGTAGAAAAAATGTTAAGGAAATACTCCTCCACCATTTTGCCCACACGGTCTTCATCTTCTACCCACACCCCTGATTCATCCTCCAAACCCAAAATTAAATTATGCTTGTTCCTTTGATTTGCACGACAATGGAAATACCTAGTATTTTAGTCACCATCCTTCAACCAATCGGCATGTGCTCTTTGCTTCCACATGGTCTCTTCCTTGGACTTTAGAACCTCAATTTCTTTCCTTAGCTTGTAAATGCGATCAGGTGCAGTAACATATAACCCAGCCTCCTCTGCCCCACTAAGCTCTCGTAACTTCTTTGTAAGTGTAGTCCGTACTAGCCCAAAAGTTTCCCGGTTCCAGGTTCTCAGATTTTCTTGGCATTTGTCTAACTTTTTTATCAACACTACTTCCGGAGATGATGCAGAAACTTCATCCCATGACCGTCTTACCATATCTTCACATGAGCTATCTTTTAGCCACATAGCTTCGAATCGAAATGGTTTACCTTTACGATAAAACCTTTGTTGTTCCGAATCCGAAATAAGAAGAATGGCCTTATGATCCGAATGAAACACATCTAGGTGGTGAATCCGGGTAGTAGGAAAACGAAGCATCCACTCCACTGTAGCTATCCCACGATCTAGACGAATCCACACATTCTGATCCACCGGCCTCCTATTGCACCATGTGAAGGGAAAACCATTAAAACCAAGGTCTTTCAATCCACAAAAATCCAAGGCATCACGAAAGCCTTGCATCTGTCTCTCAAGACGATCTAACCCACCTTGCTTTTCCTCCATCCAAATAATCTCATTAAAATCCCCCATGCAAACCCACGGCAGGGATAAACGTTGACCCAAATCCCTTAGTAAAGACCAGGAATGTTCCCGGTTGGCAGTTTCAGGATCACCATAGAAACCCGTGAAACGCCAGGCGTCATCCATTCCAAAGTCAATACTAGCATCAATGTGACGATCAGAACAAGTGAGCACAGCCAAATTAATGGTTTCTCTCCACAACAAAGCCAGGCCACCACCTTGATTCACCCTAGAAACAACAAAAAAATTCACAAACTTCAACTTTCGGCATATTCTTTCAATAGTAATTTTTTCCACTTTAGTTTCCATCAAAAACACAATTTTGGGATCTTTTTTGCTAATCAAAGCAACCAACTCTTCTTCTGTCTGTGGGTTCCCAAGCCCACGACAGTTCTAACTTAGACAACTCATTGGACTTGGTGGTGCTGGACCCCAGCAACCACCTGATTGTTTTCCTTATTCTCAGAATCACCTACGTTCCTACGCATCCTTTTCACCATGCTAATATCTGCCAAATCTAGTGAGGGACGTCTTCCATCTTGATCAGTCATTTCAACAGAGGTATTGTCACTACCTACTTCACGTGCCAATTTTTTCCATTTTCTTGTCTCACTTGGAATGGTTTCACTATTAGTGATGTCAACTAGAATTGGCTCTTTTGCAGTAAAAGAATAAAAACCCCTAGAGCTAGCCTCATTTGTCTTATCCACCAAAGCTGGGACCTGTTGCTTAGAGATGTCACACTTCACTGCCAACCTTTCACTGACCCCACCTACATCAACATTATCCAAATTGCAACTATCCTCCATAAGATGATCCCCCCCTTCCATCAGTATCTTAGCTTGATCAATGCCATGTTGGGGGCTGGGTGTTGAGACTGGGCTAGTATGTTTTGGCATAGCTGGTCCTTTCCTCCACAATGTATCTCCACGACCTCTTCCTGAAACCACCACCACAGTTTTACGATTCTGCCTAAAGGGTTCAGCCCGAAGCCACTCTCCATACTGTTGGTTTTCTTGTTTCAGTTTTCCCTTTCCTTGCAGCCAAAGATTACAGTCCCTTTCGCTATGATTAACTCGGCCACACCAATAGCAATAGTTTGGAAGTCGCTCAAATTTGAGGAGAGACCATCCAATATGCTCACCATCTGACCAAAGCTTGCAGCAGCGCGGAAGGGGTTTAGTGATATCAAGCAACACATGGATCCGCAAAAACTCACACCCTTGGCCATCATCCTCAGGATCAGCCACTTGAACAATCTTACCTATCGTGTTGCCCACTGCCTCGCCTGTTTCCTGAGTCATACTCCTTTCTGGGATGTTGTGGAGTTGCACCCAAAAAACAGATGTGGCATACTCCAGGAGCAAGGCAGATTCTACATCCACAGTACGTTGAAACACTACCAGGCTCTTATCATAGGACCATGGTTCACCCTCCAAAACCCTCTCTAAATCCCGCGCATCATCAAATTCGAAGACCATGATGTTCCCACCAATATCACGGAGTTTGAATTCTCCACTCAGTTTCCATAGCGGTTTAAAAGTTCGAGCAACAGCTTCAGCATTCACTGTCCGCTTTGTAAGAAACTTGGCTGCCAATCTGTAGATAAGGGGCGCGCTGCGCCGTGGGACATCAGCACCCTGTTCTTCTTCTTCGGTTAAAGAGAAACGAGACCAAAGATCATCAAGTGATGCCATGGTGACTGAACAGAGATGAGAAAAAAAACCCGACAAAAGGATACTAAAGATCCACAACCCGTCCTAGCAGAAACGCAGAGCGTACTGAAGGGAAAAAGAAACCTACACTAAGGTAGGGACGGAATTCTACACGCACCTTGAAGAAACCCTAGCAAGAGAAAAACCCTAGCAGAGAAACCCTAGGCGGCGAGAGAAACTTTTTGTAAATGGGTCTTCATAAGGTATTCTGATTAGCCTGCATGAGCACTAATAATATATTATATTATACATAAAACATTGCTTCCCTTCTAACACCCAAGAATTTATTTTTATTCTTTTCCTAACATTACAATTACATAGAATACAAATTGATGTTATTACATTGCCATTTGCCTCCTCTGCAATATCTAGCCCAAGTAAATCCAAGAAACCCTCTCTCTCAGTTATACACAATAAATTTGAAACTTATACGTCTCTCAATCTGTCTCTCTTTGGCTAAATATAAATGAAATATTTAAGTGTCTCTAACCCCTACTCATTATTGCAATATCCCTTTTTTTTCATTCCCCTAGATATCGTTAACCATTCCAATTTGCAATACCTCATTTTGAACTTTTCAACGTCCTTTCATAAACACAAATACATATCTGGTCTCTCCAATTGAAGCTTCCTTCATATATCCACTTCCTTTATTTTTAAGTGGTCATCTTATGTGCCAAAGATTGCATACTTATAGTAACTCATCCTTAAGCTTTCTTTCATTGAATATTTCTCACTTACGAGTAAAGACCACCCACATGGCCAAGCACAATCTGGATTTCCTTTGTTCTAATCGAATCAAGTATCGACAACCACACTCCCTGATATTACTTTTTGTTTTTGTCTCAACTGTGAACTCTGTGCTTTCTCAAACTCCAGTTACAGATTGCATCCTTCAGCTCTCATCACCTCTGAACAGCTCAAACTGTGAAGCAGACAATTGGGGTGGTTTTATCAACAACTGTTGCAGTGTAGTTTTTGATGACTACTTGGATGCATTAGGAAATATTCTTAAACTCCACGGAGCAGAATAAGTGCTTGAATTCAATGAAGATTAGAGATCCAAGTATTTCGGACTGTGGCATTGAAAAGCTAACCAGTGGAGCTGGCAGGTGCTCTGACTATGCTGTCACAGATGTTGATACTAAGCTAGGAAATAGATTGAAAAATTTTGGGGAAGGCTGTAAACTTTTGAATTCAGATGGAACATCAAGTCAGGCTTGCAGTGATTGTTTGAGAGGGTGGGAAGAGATTGTTGCAGCGTCATACAGTGGAAGGGAAGGGAATCGACAAAGCTTGAAGCTGATGTTTGTAGGTTTGCAGCATTGGTAACATTAACAAGTAATAAGATTGATGATACAAAATGGATTGACGCAGTTTATGGCTGCCTTGGAGGGCATGTTCTTTCCAAAGGTGAAGTGGATTGAAAATTGATCTATTCCACTAATTGATTTTCCTAGTCAATTTATGAATCAAACCCAAATCCCATATCCTTTTTCTTTCTAACTGTCAATCCTTTAATAAATCATCATTGTATTGTTTACACCTTCTTGATCAAATCTAGTTGATCAATTCCATTTCCCTCTGCAGATGAAGCAGCGGGCACAGCTAGTGGTAGTATCAGGTCCAGAACAGGTGACTCCTCGTTGACAACATTCCTCATAGCCTTGTTTGTTTTTGAGTTTCTGTGGAATTCACTAATTTTGTATCATATTCCCAATGATAAACAGGTCTCTCAATTCTAATTGCTGGTGTGGTGGCAGTTGCAGTAATAGTTCTCGTAGTAACATGCATCTTGATTAGATCAAGGACTAAAAAAGGATACCCAGCAAGAAATAATAGTACATCTCAAATATCGACAATAATTTATGGTAATCACCTTGCAATGTATGACAGTGGTAAATTCTTCCCATCTTGCATTCTTTTTCCTGGATAAGTGTTCACCTTCTTGCTTTCTTTGACAGCATCAACTGATACACTCTCTGAGGACTCCACCTGTCATAAGTTATCAGCTAAGGAAGTTTATTCAGCAACAGACAATCTAAGTGCATCAAATTTTATTGGCCAAGGCATAGCTGGTGAGAACTTACCTGTAATTTATGTATCTAGTTCTCTCTTTCTTATTCTTGATAAACTACTAAACATAAGGGGAAACATGAAGGGAAAAAGAACATAAGAAAGCAAAACATAAAAATTGTCATAGAAGAGAACCTGTTAGAAGCTCTATCAGGGTTGAGTGGATTAGAAAAGAGGCAGAGTGAAAGAATCTTTTGTGTGTGTGTGTGTGTGTACTGTGTGTTCAATCGTCATATTATGACATGACAGCAAGAGAGAGCTGTATCTTTGATAAGATTTCGGTGTCAAGGGAAAGATCCAAAGAGTTTATGAAATCTGTATTACAAAGCTTATTGTCCAAAATCTCTTAATTTACTATAGGGAATCCTTAACTAGAAAACAGATAGATCTAGTTCATAATTGAAATATAGCGAAGAAAAAGAAATAACCATCGACTGAAAAAGTGCTTCCTTTTAGTATTCTAGCAGAATGCCAATTTGTTTATGTAAAAGGTTCAATGTTCAAATGCAATCAAGCCTAAAGGTAAACACAGATTGGGAAACAACACAAGGAACATGAAGATGGAAAATCTCTATCTTCTAGAGGGGCAAACTTTGATGTCTCTTTGCAATTCCTCCAGGAAAAGTATACAAAGGCGTGCTCTCAAATGGTCAGCGTATTGCAGTGAAGCATATAATCAACGATGGACATTTGTTAGGGAAGTCACAAGTCTTTCTCATGTCAGGCATCCAAACCTTGTAAGATTGATAGGCTATTGTGAGAATCATGATGAATATTTCCTAGTTTATGAGCTGTGCCATAATGGCAACCTCTCAGAGTGGCTGTTTGGTACGTTCCTTAATTATGATTTTTTTTTTTGGGTGCCATTTTCATTGCATAAATAGCCATTCAGTGAAACTGATGCACAACAGGAAAAGCTAAAGTTCTCTCATGGATACAAAGAGTTGAGATTGCAATTGATGGTGCTAGGGGCCTCTGGTTTCTCCACACTTACCCAGAAGGCTGCATTGTTCACCGTGATATCAAGGTAGGTTTATCCTATTGAAATTATTGTTGACACCCACCACCCCCTTCCATTCACTTAAATTTCTACTCCATTCCATTAATGTGCTCATCATATGTTGTATTTGCAGCCAACAAACATTCTCATCGATGTGAACTTTCGAGCAAAACTCTCAGACTTTGGGTTATCTAAAGTTATGGACGTGGATCAGTCCCACGTTAGCCCAGAAATCACAGGAACATTTGGTTATGTTGACCCTGAATACCGTAAAAACCACCATGTAAATGCTTCAGGTGATGTTTACAGTTTTGGGGTAGTGCTCCTTCAGCTTCTCTCAGGGCAGAGGGTAATTAATCTAGATTCGAAGAGAACAATGTCTCTAAATAAAACGGTGAGAAACAACATTCTATCTATTAACAGAATTCTATCTGTTTCTGAAAGTTTTATTTCCAAACACTTGTTTACACCATCTCAGATGCATTTCTTTGGTTCTCAGGCTAGATTCCTCGCAAGAGGTGGTGATATAAGACAATTAGCTGATCCAAAACTTAATGGGGAGTACTCTGTGGAAGGATTTGAGCTCATACTAAAGCTAGCATTGTCGTGCACAGGGCTCAAGCAGCAAAGGCCATCAATGGGGCAAGTGGTTTCAGGACTAGAAAAGGCATTTGAAATTTCAAAGCAAGTCAAGTCATTTACATCTCCTAGTCTTGCATTCAATAGAGATTGAAACTTATAATGGACAACGTTTACAGCACTATAACACAATCTTATTGGTATTAATCTGGGAAAAAGAACTTGAATACAATATTACTTCCGTACAAAGGCTTCATAAAAAAAATACAGAAGCTCATATAGCTATTAGCCCTTTTAAAAACCGAGCTAATACCACAAAAATCAAACTGGAAAGAAAAGCAAGGGTATGTATTTACATTTTACAGATGCTTAAAAAGAATAAATAATTAAAGAATACCCGAAAAAAGTTGGGTTCTTCTTTTGGTACGTGAAAAAAAAAAGTGGGGATTACCATGCGTGAATGAATCGTTCTTGTGGAAGAATTGGACTCATTGAGCCAGAGGGTCTACTTTCATAAAAACCATGTAGAACCCTGATGAGAGTACTGGCCTTTTTGCTTGCTCGAGATGTGCCTTCCCTGAGTAGGAAATACAATGATTCCATAAGAGAAGGGCTCTTTACCAAAAGAGCAATCGCATCTGCGCCACCATTTAGGCATAGAGCCAGCAACAAAGACACACAGTACTCCTTTCCTGCCTTTGAAGTACAGGAATCAGAATCAAGAATCGCCACAATCAAATTCAAATTCAAAGCCCCACCACGCAAAACAGCAACTGTTCCATCATGTTTCTCCGCAAGAGTTGCTAGAATTGCGAGAGAATCCGTGACGAGATCTTCTCTATCACAACACTTCAAGAGATTAACCAACGCTTGCACTGTCCCAGCCGCAACCACCCTGCAATGATTTTCGTGGTGCAAAAGCAGTCCAAAGATCGCCACCAATGCATTCTTTTTCCCACGATCATTTCCCTCTTTAATCAACTCAATCAAACCCGGAATTGCCTCTGGATTTTCCCCTATCGATCTCCGGCACTCCTCAATCGACGAGAGGTAAAAAAGCACACCAGCACCATGCTGCCTAACTGATAGATTCACTCCCTTCTTCATCACATCCACAACCAATCCCACCCCGCCACCACATTCCCCAATCACACCCCTGCTTTTCGAGTACTTCGAAAGGTTCAACAACGCCGCAATAGCATTCTCCTGTGTCGAAACAGTCTTCAACAGCCTCAACAAATGAGGAATCACGCCGGATTCCACCAAACAAGCCCGATTAAGACCGCTTGTTTTCGAAAGAACCCTGATTTCATAAGCAGCCCTGTTCTTCTCTTCCTCTGTTCCGACCTCAACTCTTTCAACAACGTAACTTGCCACCATTCTCATCGCCCTCTCAGCCACCGAACTCCTCGCCTCCGCCGCAGCCGCCACGTCACGACTCCTCCGACCCGACGCCGATTCCGCCGCAACCGGAATCCCATTTTCCAAACAGTACTGCTGAATCAACCTCTTTAGCAACAAATTCGGAACCAATTCTGAATCGACTAGCTTCTGACCCGTCTTGGGACAAGTCTTGATATTTTTCCCAGCTTTAAACCATTTCGTAATCGAAGCTCGATCGTAGGTATGCCCAGTTGACAATGTCACAGGGTCCACCATGAATTCGAGTGAAATCGGACACCGAAAATCGTCCGAGTTCACGGAACTCAGCAACTCGCTGATCGTTTCTCTGTTGCTGAATTGTCGCGTGGGTGTGGCTTCGTTGCCTTCGACAGCGTCGAAAACCACGCAACGACAGTAGCTCACGAACGACATTAAACTGCTGAGAAACCAGACCTTCCTCTTCTCGTTCGTCGATTCGAACGCGATTTCTGTCTCGAAGAACTTCACTTCTCTGTTACACTCGCCCCACGTCACGATTCCTAGATAATCGAGAACCCTTTTGAGGACACTCTTGTCTGGAACAACCTCGTACTCGAACTGATTCAGAACCGACAGAACATCGTTCATCGTTGCCTTATCGTTTAGCTCGACCTCGTACGGTGTTTTTCCCGTCTGCTTTAGTATTAACTCAACGTACTCCATGACTTCGAGTGAGAGCTCGATTGTCTCTAACGGAACGAGTAAAACTTCCAAGGCGGTTGAGATGGATCGGGTCAGGAGTCGGAACTGGTTCGCGACCCGCTCCGAATTCATTAGCATCCACAGCCTAGCGTCTTTGCGAGAACAGTCTTGCAATAAGTGCTGGAGCTTCTGGAAAGTAAGGTGGAGCTCCGAGAGGCCCAGGACCAAGGAGTCGGGAAGATCCGGGTGGGAGTTTCGGAGCTCCGAGAGGAAAATATGGAGGATCCGTATTTGTCGAACCGATTCGCGTGCGTTTCGGTTGTTGGTGGTGTAGGATTGGGGTTTGGAATTTGAAATGAAGTGGGCGAGATTAATTAAGGAGTTTAGCAGTGTGGCTGTAGAAATAGACTCGCAGGGATGTACTGCCGGGTATGTAAGAACCCGACGACCCGACCCGTTTTGTTTTTGGCTCATGTGAACAAATATAGGTTTTTTTTTCTTTTTTTCTTTTTTCTTTTTTGTGGATTTTGGATTTTTGATATCTAAATTTTGTTTGGTTTTGGGGTTTTATATATATAGAGAGGAGAGGAGAGGGACACGCGTCAGAAGATTAGGTGATTTTGGAGAGTTTGACATTGAACAGTGACACGTGGCAGAAGAAAAATGAAAGGCGGCTTCGTAGCTAGGTTCTGAGAGTAACAGGTAGGGAGTGACACGTGGTGCGATAAGAATGGGATGGGCTCGTGTTTGTGAAGGTACGTGAAAGGTGGTAGCCGACAAGGAGTGTGTGAAATAACGTGAAATTATTGCAAAATTTGCGTTTTTTTTTTTTTGGTAGTGGAATTATTATTGTGGTCGTGGGCTTGTGGCCAATCATTTGAATTGAAGTTTTTTGATAATTTTGTGAAGCAATTATATTATATGGCTGGCATTTGGTCAAATATTAGTTTAGAAAGTCCTGTTTGTACAAATAAAAAAGATATAAAAGGTGAAGACTTGTCATGTCAGGTCATGTGATGTGTGTGTTGGTGTTGCATTGCATGTGCTGGCATTTATATCTTTGTGTTCGGATTAATTTGAAATGGTGTGTTTGGTGCAGACGAGAGAGGATAAAGGAAACAAAATAGTAATCAATGATATGTTTGGATCTAAAAAAGAAAAAGAGAAAGAAAATCTATGGACCTTGCTAATATGTGACAGGTTATCATGACCTTCGAGTGATAAAACTTCACAATCTTTTCACTGATAAAGGGATAAGAATGAGTTGCCATAAGATCGTGAACTTTCTAGTTCTAGAAAAGTTACAACTCACCTTCTAGTAAAAATTACAGCTCATGTCACGTAATAAATTATAAACTGACAAGATATTTAATGTACTACAGCACTAGAACGTACATGTATCTAACTTCTGTTGCTGTCCATAAAAAACTTTTGATGTAGAACTCAGCTGCAGGCTTTTCATAGAAGAAAAAAGAAATCCTTGTATTTTGTTTTTTTACGTTGGGGATTACTAACTTTGCTTTGCTTTACTAACTTTGCTTCACTGCAAATTCTTATATTCTTGTTGCTAATAACTGAATGTATAGTTTTCCTGTTGCTATACATGGCAATTTTTGTGCTGTTGAATACAAAAAATTTCCGTCTTGATGAATAGTAAATACTTGTCGGGTTAAGTGTCTGTTTGGCCAAAATCTTTAACTTTTTGGTTAAGTGAATCTCAACATAAAAATTATATATTTTGATAAATATTATACAAATGACTGAAATGAGCTATTAGGAACTTGTGCTGCCGGTAATTAATAGCTGGCAAATGAGATTTAGAAAAATCACTTTTAAATGCTTTTCTCGTTTACTACTCCCATAATTTCCTGTTATTATAAATGATTACATGAAGGCTTCTCTCTCAAGTCTCAAACATGACGAGCTAAGATCCACAATATCTTATCGAAAGTTAAGGGCTTGTTTGATTTTCTCATCACTCAGTTTTCTTGACGCAATTTTCAAAATTCATAACTAAAACTCAAAACTCATCACTCATAACTAAAATCTTACTTTCGTTGAAAAACCCCAAAACTCTTGTTTGGTTTAAAAACTCAATCACATATCTCATCTTTTTAACTTAACTTTTTGCCAAAACTGTAGAACCCACCCACTGACACTACACAGTGGTGAAACTGTTTTCTACCCGCGTCCTATACTTCTCTTGTTTTCTTTTTTTTCCTCTCCCTCATTTTAATCCATTAGAAAACCACCTTCTTTTTCCCTCGCCTCCCACATCAACACATAAGCATAACAGAACATGACCCCTTCTTCTTTTTGATCTTCCTCCATTTTTCAATTTCAGTTTCTTACCCACAATACCCATTTAACACACCTCTTTCTAAACCATGATTTTACGACAAAACCTTTTGCTGAACTAGGATTGTGGTCAGGGGCAGTGAGCACAAAGCAATGAAAACCATGCTGTTCTTCCCTCGCCTCCCACATCAACGCACTCGCACAACAGGTTCTCTTCTTCTATTTGATCTTCTTTCTTTTTTCAATTTCAGTTTCATACCCTCAATACCCATTTAACACATCTGTTTCATACCCTCAATTTTTGACTTGAGATCATGGTCAGGGTCCAAATCAGTTGAGCTCAAAATGGAGAGAGGGAAGTGAGAAAGAGGGAAAACAAAGAGATTTGATGGAGAGAGGGAAGTGAGAAAGAGGGAAAATTTTGGTTGAAATATTTTGAGAGAAGTGAGAAATATTGAAGCCCAAACTTGCAATGGTAATATCACATGCTTTCTGAACTAATTTGACAATACACAGGTTATAGGCCCCACAAACTCCTTATATTGACGTTGTTGCCACTGAGAATCAGTTCTTAGTTTTTGAAAACATCCAATTGTTGTTTCCTATTTCCATCACTCTAACTCAAATTTTTGAGTTTTGAGTGATGGAAACAAGTGTTGAAAACTAAGCCAAACACACAATTTTTTGTGGGACCCAAGTGTTTTGAAAACTCAGTTATGAAAACTGATTGATATGATCCAAAATCCCACTGATCCAAACAAGCTCCAAGTCTTATAGATAAGAGTGGAAAACTTGTGGTTTGTTGTGTTTTTTTTTTTTTTTTTTAGCTTATCCAATTCTTTTTTAGTGTAAACTTTAGTGGGAATGATCCTTGCAATTGAATTGGCCCCACTCTTCACTTCATATGGACTAGTTTGTGAATAAAGCTTCATATTTCATTAAAGAGTAGAAAAGGGAAAGAATCAAAGAAAAGATAAGGACAAGGGAATTGGGCCAGGAAGGAGTCATTATAGTCAAGCCTAATGAGTTAAGTTGTAGGCCACCACAATAATGAGTCCATTACTTCACATGCAAAGTCGAGGCCTTCTGTCCTATTAAGATAACGACACTCCTATTAAGATAATAACACGTGTTTACTTTTGGTCACATATTACGATCTTAACGAGTTGAGTGCACATAACATTGAACCCAAACCAAGACGTAACAAACCAACCACAAGAAGCTAGCAAGAAATGGACCTAGAAGAGTAGAAGGGTCCAAAAGAGGCCCAAATCACTTTCGTGTATCATCAAATCCATGATATCATTAGTAGTAGTACGTCTTTCTCGGCCTCTGCCACTCAAGTCCATCTGTCTCAAATTGAAATACCTTTCCTAAGAATTCTTGAAGTGAGGTTGAAGAAATATCAGGTCTAGAAAGAAACCCATATGGTCATATCCAAGTCTCTGTGTTAGAGATTTGATAAATGATGAGGTGCTATGAGGACTCTCCAATTTCACAACAATACATGGTGAAAATTGATGCACAATTTTCTGAAAATTAATTAGATTGATTTGTTTTTTGAGAGAGTTTCAAGTTATGGTGTCCGCTCCTAATAATAGCTCTTTATCATCAGACTAAGACACCAATCGATTTTTGGTATAGGTAGAATTATTAATTATATGGGAGCGATATAAACTAGTCTAGTGATTAACATTCTTGAATCAAGTCTAAGCATACATGCTAGTGAAAATGTTCACCCATCCTTTTGACTAGAATTGGTAGAAATACAAATAGTGTGGTCTCAACTCTCAAATAATTATCTATAAACATCATAGGTCTATTTTGGTTTGGTTAATATGATCGTCAGTAGTCAAAAAAATTTGGGTCACTTATTACTTTTTAATATTTCCATCAGAGATGTCTAAAGGTTTGAATCTTCCTTCACCATCTTCTCAAAAATAAATAAAAAAATTAAAGTCGTATAAAAAAATTATTAGTAAAAATATTTTAAAGTTAAAGAAACATATATCTTTTTCAATTGAGAAAATTTAAGATGTATTTACTTTTAAAGTAATATTTATTCGACTTTAAAGATTGAGGATTATGATTTAAGACTTACAATTTTCAGGCTATATTTTTTAGATTTTGATGTTTTTAATTTTATGCTCAAGGGTTTAGGAGCCATTTTTAAAAGCCTCTTATTTTAGGTTTAGGGCCCATCATGTTAAGGAAAAAGAAGTGGGTTGCAATAAGTTAACCGTCAATCGTAAAATTTAGTCACTTTATTATGAATAAATCCATTATAAATATTTATCGTTTTTGTTTATGATATGCTAAAATATACTTAATGATATCCTTTATGATTTATAAATTTTGTTTCTTGACAAAAGCTAGTTGCCCCTTTTGTTAGGAAACAAGCAACCCAGCCCAAAATTTTTGAGATGTGAATAGTAGAAAACAAAGAGCAAGAAGGACCAACTCGTATGCACACAAATACTTAGATTTACATGGTTCTCCGAAAACTGGGGCAATGTTTATGGGTTGCCGAAGTCTTATGATGACGATTATAACAAAGGTACTTGTATCATTAATATAAATGTACTGCCCTATTACTTCGGCTACTCGCATGTGTGAAATTACAATAAAGGATCTAGGTATCTAAAGTGCACTTAGATATAAACATGATACTCCAGGTATTTGTACGGACAACACTTTGGGCATGTTGATTTGAACTCCTAGCATAATTAAATTAACACAATTGATCTAATTATATATAAATAAATAAATAAATTCAATAGACCAGACTTCACACACCTCTCATCACCTTTTGGCCTAGATGTGGATGCACCTTACAAAAACAAAACATCAAGGAAACAAAAGGTTCAAAAGTCCTGCAAAAAGTGTTTCTAAATCTGCTTGTGGACACTGCAGCTTTTAAAAGAACTCCACACCAAGGTGTTCTACATTTTTTCTTTATTTTGATCCAATTAAAGAAATAAATTAGTTTCGACTATTGTTGCTTTAAATGGCTTCCATGAATTTAAAATCACATATTTTAATTCCATTTAGCTTGAAAGATTCAATATACCTCAACTTCCTAATGGTTAACCTGTTTATTTATTTATTTATTACTTATATCATATGGAGGATTAACACGTGTTGATAGAAAATCTGGGATTCTCCTAGTTGAACTCGTACTCCATGTTGATCTTCCTGACCGCATTCATGTCACATCGCATGGTTTCTGTAGGTTTAAGGTAATATACAAATTGATGTGTGCCTAAGTTTATTCTTATGATTCTGAATTTATTGGAAGCAAAAACATTTCATAATACTACCAAATACCATGTAACTACAAATTTTGGTTACTGTGCGGGTCACAACTTCCAAGGTCGGGTCTAGGAACCTTTGATGAACACAATTTACTTGTTGGGGTTGGGAAAATTAGTTTACAGTGGAAGAACTAAAGAAAAAGATTCAAGCAAAGTAACCAAGAGATGATAAAAGGAATACAGAAGTAGAATAGGATATGGGAATTAATACAAGAATCCGAGGTCATAACTCTCCTCAGAATGTTATAGATTCATTATTTTCTCATTGATAAAATACACATTTAACCTTCCTATTTTTTTAAATCCCCTTAGATGGGGGTATTGCTCTATTTATTGCAGAGAAGTACCCTTCTTAGTAGATTATGGTGATAGTCACAAAGAGATATTTATTCCATCAAATGTTTTCTCTCTATTTTGTAGATTTTGGTGAAATTATATATATATATATATATATTTTTTTTTTTGGGTTTCCCACAGAGTTTTCTCATTAGTTTCAACCAGAAACTAATCACTGTTCGTGCCGGGTGAGCCCACGAAGGGATAAAGCACTGGCCCAAGAAATTCTTTTCAAAGTGCAGGTAGCAGGACCCGAACTAGGGAGCACACCTAGTTAAGCCCAGTACAAGCATTTTGAAACTAAGAGCCCAACTAACTTGGCCAACCCCCTGGGTTGTGAAATTTTATATTTGAGATACTATTCAGGTTGGTTATTCAGTAATAAATGTTGCTCAGATTAGGTAAAGTTGACTAATTAATGTGAAGGTGGCTTTTGCCATGTTTAGACACTACCCCTTTTGGCGGCGGTTGTCGTGATGGCTGTGGTTCTTAGGTTTCTCCTCGGCCAGGTCTCCAGTCTTACTTCAGCCAAGGTGGGGAACATTGTTCTTTTGAATTGGACCTTCCAAGGGGGATTCTTTGGAGGGGCCTCTCGAGCCATTGGTTGCATCAGGCCTCCAGACCTTCTTTAAACCTTTCTCGGGCCTTTGGGTCTCGGCCCAGGTAATGGCTACAGACCCCTCCCACAGTAACCACTCAATTCCGATCAAATTTGTCCAAAAGTTTTATGTGCAATGACTACACACTCACTCACAGCCCTTCATTCACTTGCACTGTTGCACGTGCACATCCATGTGTGTTTCTCTGCATGACAGTGTGGTACACTGCAAGTTGTGTTGGGTTCAGGAAGTTTATATTGAAAAGTGAAAACAATTAACATCAGAAGCTAAAAACATATGCATCTGAGAGATGAGATCCTCTCCCATCTTCTTCTACCAACACCATCCTATTTGACAGACTAGCCTAGATTTTCAAGATCATCTGCTGTCTTCAATTTTGTTTTTAAAGAGGCAAATTACTAAACAGAATTCTGCAGATTGAAACCAATAAATAATACCATAAATATTAAGGGTACTTCCAAGGACTTTCGGTGCACTATATGTCAATATTGTTGGTAGTCATATCAAATGATAAAGGAAACAAGCTAGCTCGTAACTTTTTGTCACATATTAGCAATAAAAACTATATATATATATATATATATATTTTTTTTTTATAAACATTATGCGAATGTGCTACTAGAAACTATGAGTTTTCAAATGAATAGTACTATAAATATCACATTTTTCCTCGCTGAATTTACTGTTCAACTCATGCTGCTCGTAATAGCTGGGTTGCTGAATATACTGCTGGCAAAGATGGGATTTAGAAAAATCACTTTAAAATGCTGTTCTCGTTTGCTACGTACTTCCATAATTTCCTGTTAATAATTGTGAATGATTACAGAACTAGAAGGCTCCTCTCTCAAGTCTCAGACATGACGAGTTGAGATCCACAATATCTTACCGTAAGCTAAGTCCTATAGACTTGCTAACAACTTGTGGTATGAATGATCCTTGCAATTGAATTGGCCCCACTCTTCACTTCATATGAACTCTAGTTTGTGAATAAAGCTTCCTATTTCATTAAAGAGAAGAGAAAGGGAAAGAATCAAAGAGAAGATAAGGACATGGGAATGGGAATGGGCCAGAACGAGTTATTAGAGACAGCCTAATGAGTTAAGTTGTGGGCCACCACAATAGTGCACTACCCATTAATTCACTCGCAAAGCATGGGTCGAGTGCTCTTGTACACGGATCTTATCAAGACGATGATACGTGTTTACTTTTCATCATATGCCATGATCTTAACGAGTTTAGTATACACGTAACATTGAACCCAATTAAGATGTAACAAACCAACCACATGAAAGCTACCAATGGATCTAGAAGAGTCACAAAGCTGGACCAAATCACTTTCGTATCATAAAATCCATGATATCATTAGTAGTAGTTCTGCCTTCTAGGCCTCTGCCACTCAAGTCCATCTGTCCAACCAAAATAAGAATTCTTGAAGTGAGGTTAAGAACTATCAGGTCCAGAAAGAAACCCATATTTTTCAATTGAGAAAATTTGAGATGTATTTACTCTAAAATAATATTTATTCAACTTTAAAGATTGAGGATCAGTAACTAAAAAGAAAAAAAAATGAGGATTAGGATTTAAAACTTACAATTTTTTGGGCATATTGTTATATTTTGATGTTTTTAATTTTATGCTTAAGAGTTTAGGAGTCGATTTAAAAGCCTTTTATTTTAGGTTTAAGGCCTAACATATTGAAGAAGGGAAGGGTTGCAATAGGTTGACAATCAACTGGGAAATTTATGATGTGCTATTGTTTATGACTAAATCTACTATAAATACTTCTTCTTGTTGTTTATGACTAAATCTACTACAAATACTTCTTCTTATTGTTTGTAATATGCTGAAATATACTTAACGATACCCTTTATGATTTATAAATTTTGTTTCCTAACAAAAGCCAGTTGCCCCTTTTGTTAGGAAACAAAAAGTCCAACCCAAGATTTATGGGATGTGAACAATAAAAAAGAAAGAGAAAAAAAGATGCAATAAAGCTACCTATATCATTAATATAAATATGCTGCCCTATTACTTGCCCTATTACTTGCGCCACACGCATGTGAAAAATTACAATAAAGGATCTAGGTATCTAAAGTGCACGTAAATATAAATAAATATATGCCCCAAATATTTGTACGGACAACACTTTTGGACATGTTGATTTGAACTCCTAGCCTAATTAAATTCACACAATTGATCTATTTATCAATTTTTTTTTTTTTTAAAAAAAATCAATAAATCAGGCTTCACACACGGATGTGTGTCACACACCTCTCATGACTCATCACCTTTTGGCCTAGATGTGGATGCACTTTACAAAAACAAGACAGCAAGGAAGCAAAAGGTTAAAAGGTCCTGCAAAAGTTTACCAAAAAAAAAAAAAAAAGGTCCTGCAAAAAGTGTTTCTAAATCTGCTTGGGTACACTGCAGCTTTTAAAAGAACTCCAAACCAAAGCGTTCTACATTTTTTTCTTTATTTTGATCCAAAGAAATAAATTAAGTTCGACTATTGTGACTTATATGGTTTCTATGCATTTAGAATCACATATTTTAATTCCATTTAGCTTGAAAGAGACAGTATACCTCGACTTTCTAATGGTTAACCTTTTTATTTTTTATTTATTTTTATATCATATGGAGGATTAACAAGTGTTGATAGAAAATCTGGGATTCTCCCAATTGAACTCGTACTCCATGTTGAGCTTCCTGATTAAGGTTGTCAAAATTGGGATCCTATGTAGGATCGTGGGAGGTAGGTAGGATCGTGGATCGTAGGATCGGATCGTGGATCGTAAGATCCTACCTATTTTCAGATTTTAAGCAAAAAACCTATTGATAATGACTTTGTATGTTATATAATTACTTAAAATATGAATCCATCCATTAAAAAAAAAATTGCATAATAAAATGTAATTTGCACATACTATATCGTTCTTATGTCATTCTATCGAAACAAAATATATTTAACTTTTGACATAATGTATCTAAAAAGTTTAGTACATGTTTAATTAGCAACTTAGTACCAAAATATTATCTACACATATGGAAAATATTTTCCAAATTCTAAGTTCCAAATCCAAAATAAGTTAGGCTAGTTAGCATATAAAAACTAGCTAACAACAAAATAACTAACTACAAATTTACAATATGTAATCCAAAAGAGATTTCTCAATCTAAGGTAAACTAGCTAATTGTGTGCAATTCTAAACTACTAATTATGTTTACTAATATTTCTCAAAGAATCAAATACTGAAGATCCTGATTCATAATTTTTCAAATTTTACTTAATTTAGTTAACAAAATAGAAAAATAAAAACTTTAAAAGCTTTGTCAAAATCATATACACAACACAACAATTTGGAATCAAGCTACCAAAGTACAAATAAATGATAAACTACTAACTACCAAAGCAAATTACCATAAAGCTTAAAAGGCAGCGATGGGATGGCTCACAGCAACATCATTGAGAAGGCTAAGAGGGGTTGGGTTTTCGACAGAGGACTGTGGAGGCGCGGGACAGAGGTGCTGGTTTGCTGGAGCTTAGTGTTTCTAAAATATTTAGGTTTTGTTTTTGAAAACATTTAACTTAATAATAAAGGTTTTTTTTGAGATTTTATGTTGAGATAGGGGTAAATTTGGGACTTCAATTTATTATTAGGTTCTGATAACCCATTGGGCTTGTAGGTTTAGGACCTTTAGGTGGACCATGGATTATCTTACTGGACTTACCCAAATGACCCAAATGAATCCCACATAAAATAAATAAAAAATAAAAATAAAAATAAAAATAAAATAAAAAAGCCAAATGGTAGGATCGGTAGGATCGGTAGGATCCCATACGATCCTACGATCCTATGCGATCCTACACGATCTTACCTACGATCCTAATATTTTTACAATCTTGCTACGATTTTAATCTTTTTGGTGAGGTGGGATCGTAAAATCGTGCGATTTTACGATCTGGATCGCGATTTTGACAACCTTGTTCCTGACCACATTCATGTCACATCGCAGGGTTTTTGTAGGTTTAAGGTAATATACAAATTGATGTATGCCTAAGTTTATTCTTATGATTCTAAATTTATTGGAAGCAAAAACATTTCATATCAATATATATATATATATATATATAAAAGCAGAGGTCTCATACGAGAGAGCATGAGATTTTGTCATGTGGTGCACTTTATGAAAAGAAGTGAGATACTCTTAAGCTATATTAGAGATAAGAACAAATTTAAAAGTGGAGAATCTTTATTTCCTTTGGTTCAATGTTTCAAAATTAATTTCTATTACATTTTGTATTCAATGTTTTAAGACCACTATTTATTTCATTTGGTTCAATGTTTCAAGACTTTCTATCCTTTTCACACACAAAAAACTCTTTGCATTTCCATTTATCATTTTCACTTTTACTCCTTTATATACACATGTCCATAGCCTTTCATATCATCTTATCTCAAATACACTTAAGAAAAAAATTATGTCATTTAGTTTCAACCTTTCAATGACACCTACATAACTTCAACGTTGTAGTATTATTTGATTGTAACTCGTATGAGTAGGCTATGATCAAGGAAGAGAGCTTGCGTTTTTTATTCAATGACAGTAGTTTATGGTTTTGATGTTGAAGTTAGATATTGTCGATTTTGTGAAGGTTATGATTCGCTTGGAGTCTTTGAATGTTTGAGATTTTGGTTTGGGAAAGTTATGAATGTATTTTATTTTAGAACTAAAGAAAAAAAAAAAACATTCTAATTGATTATTTATGAAGTTATTTTTTTTTCTTTTAAATTTTGTGTTAGAATTCATAATTTGTAGGTTTCTTTGTATGTAGTTATAGTGGTAAAAACAAAAATCCATGGTGACTTAAAAGTATTTTTCGCTTTTTTTTAAAGGATATAGAAGTCCAACTAAAGTCAATTGAATTTTGATAAATGAATGTGTTTTTAGCAAATTTCTCTTTGTTTAATCACGTTCTCTTTATGTTGATAGTTACAAATGATTTCCTTAATTCCATTGAGATAATTAATTGGGTGTTTATAACCAAGGTCTCTATATTTGGTTGTGAGAATAGAGTGATTGAGAAAGTGTTTGGTAGGTTGCTTAAATTTATGTAATTTTAGGATATAAAAGTATTTTATATTTTGAATTTTTATTTGTAGATTTCAAAATCATTTAATCAGTTTGAAAAATAAAATCTACTTTTAACGGTAAATATTATAATATATTATAATCTTACAATGTTATACAATTTTTTTAAAATAAATTATGAATTAAAAAAAAAAAATCAAGTTTCAAAGTATTTAATAATGTTGTGGGTAAACATAAATATTATACAATAAAATAAGTATTAAGTATTATATGGAGATTTTAATATACATAAAAATAATTTCAAATAAAATTGTAAAATAGTCTATACATTGCACAGGATATCATCTACTTACTACCAAATCATGTAACTACAAATTTTGGTAACTGCGCGGGTCAAAACTTCCAAGGTGGGGCCTAAGAACCTGTGATGAACACAATTTAATTGTTGGAATTGGGACAATGGGAGAACTAAAGAAAAAGATTCAGGAAACCAAGTAACCAAGAGATGATAATAGGAAAACAGAAATAAATTAGGATATGGAAATTAACACAAGAATTCAAGATTATAACTCTCCTCAAATTGTTACAGATTCACTCTTTTTTCACTAATACAATACGCACTTAATTTCCCTAATTTTCCGAATCCCCTCTTAGATAGGGGTATTTTCCTATTTATAGAGGAGGAGTCTCCTTCTCAGTAGGTGGGTTATGGTGACGATGCCGGAGATACTTGTTCCATCACGGGTCTCTTTCTCCTTCTGTAAATTTGAGTGGGATTTTAGGTTTGAGATACTATTCATGTTGGCCATTCAATAATAAATATTGCTCGAGTTAGGTGGGGTTGCCTAATTAATACAGAGGTAACTGTTACCTGTTCAGTTGCTACCCCTTTTGGCTCCTTGGCGGTCGTCGTGATGGCTGTGGTTCTCGGGTTTGTCTTCGGCCAGGAACCCAGTGTTACTTAAGCCGAAGTGGGAACATTGTTCTTTTGATTTGGACCTACTAAGGGGGATTCTTTGGAGTGGGCCTCTGGACCCATTGGTTGCACTAGGCCTCCGGACCTTCTTTATGCCTTTCTCGGGCCTTTGGGTCTCGGCCCTGGTAATGGATACATTCCCCTCCCAGTCTCCCACAGTAACCATTCAATTCTGATCAAATTTGTCCACAAGCTTTATGTGCAATGACTACACTCACGGGCTCACTGCCCTTTATCCACTTGCACATGTGCACATCCATGCATGTGTGTTTCCTATGCAAGACCGTGGGCTACACTGCAAGTTGTGTTAGGTTCAGGAAGTTATATTGAAAACAATTAACATCAGAAACTACAAGCCACACCCAACTAAAAATATATGCATCTGAGAGATGAGATCCTCTCCGATCTTCTTCTAGGCACTCTCACCAGCTAATACTAGCAAATTGTCCCTAGACACCATCCTATTTGACAGACTAGCCTAGATTTTCAAGATCATCTGGTGTCTTCAATTTGTTTTAAAGAGACAAATTACTAAACAGAATTTGGCAGATGGAAACCACTAATAATACCATAAATATTAAGGGTACGTCCAAGGACTTTTCGGTGCACTAGATGCCAATATGGTTAGTAGTCATATCAAATATCACTCGGAGCCAGCTAGAAATCTACTGGCAAATTGACCATTACAATAAAAAGAAATAGACATTGCTTGTCAGTATCAGCATTTTTTGTATGAAATTTTCTGTATCATAATAAAGTTTGTAAACCAATTGGTCAATTTCAGGTGTTTCCCCACCCAATTGAATGAAAGTTCTACATGGCTGCATGTCTCATTCAATACCAAGACAAAATTAGTAAAATACAAAAGAGGGGGAGGAGGGAATAAAAATAGATGAATGTAACATTTTTCACAATTTTTGTTACTTCAAAATAAAGGTGACTCTTATTAATAAAAAGATGATAGAGAGTTTCTTGAATGGTTTATTTATATTAGAAAAAGAACAATTACTTCATCAATGAGAAAATTTGAGTTAATTCAAGTTAAGGGAATGAAAAATAACATTAATAGAAGTAATAAAAAAGAACATATTAATTGAAAGTACTAATAGAGAGTATAAAATCAAATAAAATAAAAAATTATACGTGATTGACCTGAACATGTTTCAATTTGATTTGATTGTATTTTACAATTACTGATAAAACTTGTTTTGATTGTTATGGTTGACTCAAGTTAAAATGACGTTATTTTAATGATAACGAATCATGTCAATATTCGTGGAAAAAATCATCACTCTTAATTGAAAAAAAAAAAAAAAAAAACCTATCAATCGAATCAAAATGATGGGAACTTCACATCAGAGGTGGTGCTTGCTTATTGCTTTGCACAAGCCGGCAACATTGGTATGGGATGACCAGTTACAGACAAAAAAACCTGTTTTCCTTTTGGTCCATGCCAACCCATGGATATATGTAGCTACACGCAGTACTAGAATGGAAACATATTCAATGGACCTTGCAGGTAATATTAATAGCAGTATAGAACCCATCAATGAAGTAATTGTCTAGTCATGCCCCTAACTTTTAGGCAGCCCCACAAGCCCTGCCATACATCTCAGAGTCACCCCCACATGATTGTTCTTAATCATTGTCGTTCCGAACTGGCCACTGAAAGACATACTAGGAAAAGAGAGAGAGCGCCAGCTAATAACAACTAAGCATGATTTTGAACCTCTCTAACTAAGAACTCCCAATATATAACCCGACTATTCATATTTTCTTTGCATCCATCCAATGAAGAATGGCTTTTCTGCTAGGCAAAATACTCTTTTCAGGTCTCTTAGTCTTCTGCATGACCATAGTGGTGTCTTCACATAGTAGACCTTACTCGCCTCCAAGTGTTGCACATTTAACAGATTACTTTCCACATGTCTCAATTGATCAAGGCTTTTCTAAGTCCTTTGGAGGCTCAAACATCCAGCTAATCAGTAATGGTTCCATGGCCAATCTTGCTCTTGACAAAACCTCGGGTAAAGTCCTTACAAATCATGGCTTATATTGATACATGAAATTGTATTTTCAGAATTTTCTCTATTGTGTATCCCTTTATGTTATTTTTTAGGAGCTGGATTGGTCTCAAAAAACAAATATTACTATGGATTCTTCAGTGCTGCAATTAAACTGCCATCTGGTCTCTCATCTGGAGTTGTAGTAGCCTTCTATGTAAGCTCTTTCATTCACATACAAGAAGTCACACTTACATGCAACAGATTACATTTGACTGCAATATTGTACATGTTGCATGCTCTGCCTTAGTGTATAGAATTGTACATTAGACATAATTTTTTTTTTTCAAATTGCGTGCATGTATTTATTTTAAACATATGGCTATGATTGCATTGTACAAAATGCATCCATTTGAACATGAGAATATGTATCCAAATATGTTGACTAGAAAGGGGAATTTTCAGCTGTCAAATGCAGATACTTTCCCTCATACCCATGATGAGATTGACATTGAGCTGCTTGGTCATGATAAAAGAAACGACTGGGCCTTCCAAACAAATATATACGCTAATGGAAGTGTAAGCACTGGAAGGGAGGAAAAATTCTATCTCTGGTTTGACCCAACAGAGCAGCATCATCAATACAGCATCATCTGGAACAGCTATCATACAGTGTAAGACAATCAAAACTCACATACATATACAGACACGCCTGCGCGCAAGTTTTATTACCATTATTCTAACACTTCGTCTCATGTGTGAGCCTGACTTCCCTTTAATAAGTGGAGTACAACATGTAAGAGTTTGAACTTTTGGTTCAAACTCAGAACTCAGAACCACCTAATATGAGTCCCAAAAGCTTAGACTATTATGAAAATGGTGAATTTAATCATTTTAACTGATATTGTAACATACCTAATGCAGGTTTCTAGTGGACAACATACCTGTAAGAGAGTTTATTCACAACAGTGCCTTCTCTTTTGTTTATCCATCAAAACCCATGTCAGTTTATGCAACAATTTGGGATGGCTCAGAGTGGGCAACTCATGGAGGAAAATACCCAGTAAATTACAAATATGCTCCATTTGTAGTTTCTTTTGCAAATGTGGAAATGAGTGGCTGCATATGGAATCCAACAGCTCCAGTTTCTTCATGTTCTAAGGCAAGTACTTCTAGCTATGACCCTGTTGAGGGACCAGAGTTTGTTAAGCTATCAAAGCAGCAGATTGAAGCAATGGACTGGGCAAGAAGGAAGCTAATGTTCTACTCTTATTGTAAGGATACATCCAGATTTAAGGTCATGCCACCTGAGTGCAAGTAAAAGATATTTTGGCATTCATATTTATTATTTATTCATTTGTGAAAGTGCAATTGAATAACATTGAAACGCATTTTCACACTAAGTACACTACTAATAGATATCAAATAAACCAAAATGTTTATATGGTACTCTCCCTTTATTCTAACATTGAAGGCATTGTCACATTAATTAAGAGCACAACTGTAAGAGATCAAACAAAATGTGCCCTTTAATATTTAAATATTATTTAAATAATATTTATTTTGTTAATGTTCGATATTATAATTTTTTATTTAAAATTCATTATTTTTTTACCTTTTAATATAACTAATTCACTTTGATGATTAAGTTGGATTTCTATTAATACATATATATATATATATATATTTGTATTTTTTTTTTTTTTTGTTGTGGGAAAATGCTAAAGCTATTATAAATTTTAGTACAAAAAGCTTACAAACTAATGTAATCATGAATATAATTGGTGACACTTTAATAAAATAATAAATAATTATTTGAATTATTTTTTTGTGATTTGTGATACATTAATTTATAAGACCTATATAGTGTTATGATACTTCTTTTTACACCTAACTTTATTCGAATACCACCTATTTATACCACTATAAGTTATTGGATTTTCCCAAACATTTTTTTGGCTCTATTATTATGTTAATCACAAATATTTCATATCTCATTATCTAAATTGGATCATGATATAAACTATCACAAAAAGCAAAAAAAAAAAAAAAAAAAAAAAACTCTTATTTTATCCAATTTTATTATAATTATTTAGCTAAGCCCAAAACTGGCCCTATGAACCCAATACATACATCTTATTCTATTTAAAGCCCAAGAATACTTATGCTTGGCAATATTTGAAAAGCCCATGACTCAAATCCATGGCAAAACAATTTTATCAATAGAATTCAAATCTATAATCAAAGCCCATGGTTTGAAACCATGGCGATTTATTTATTCAAAACCTAATTTACATTGGCAATATCAAAATCTAATTCTCATTAATAACATCAAAAGCCCAATTCTTATTGGCAATATCAAAAGCCCAACTTACGTTGGCACTATTAAAAGTCCAAGCTAACTACTTGGCACTATTTATCAAAAGTCCAAGGTTATCAATACTTGGCAAAATACTATATCATAATCATTTCACCTAAAAGTCCAATAATGAATAATACTTTAGATTCTTATACCTATTACTATAATATGACAAATTCATGGAATTTATGAATTATCTACTCTCAAAACTCATGGTGATCGTCTTATAAAAGCCCATGGAAAGATATGATTATTAGACCCATGACATTTATTTATTTCATATTATAAACTCATGTTCGCTATCCATCTTATATCACAACATTCATAATATTTATTACCAAAACTCATGGTAATTATTCATCCTACATGTCCATTATAATTATCTATAGAGAAACTCATGAAAACATCACATTATTCCATTATAGTGGTTGTTACCATATTTATTTAAAACCCTTGATAAACATTATTTTCAAGAAGAATATTGGAGGCCATTATTTTAAAAAGCTCCACGGAAAATATGATTTACAAAGTAATCCATAGTAAAAATTATGAGAAGTTATTTAAAGCCCAAGGGAATTAATACCCAAAATCTATCATAAATATTTATTAATGCTCATAGATTCATTTTATTTCTACTAACAACTAAAGCCCATGTGGAGTAAAAAACCCATGGCAAAGCATGTCTTTAATGCCCATTTTGTAGGCTCAAGAATCTCGTGGAGAAGGAAGTAAGCCCAAGCAAAGAAAGGGCCATGTGGCCCAACTAAAAGTGCTGAAATGGAGCAAAGTTCCAGCCCAAAAAGGTCCCAGCAAGAGGCTTGAGAGTAGGCAACCAGCCTTTGTTCATCCCTAATCGAAGAAACAACTAGAGACCCCTACAAGAGAACCAAGCCTTTGAGGATGAACTAGTGACTGTCACATCAGTTTTTTGCCACCCTCTGCTTGACGTGAACAGTGCCTAAGGGCTGTTATATCAGTTGAAGTAAGGATGATGGGATTCCATCATCTTCCTTAAGACTACACCTCAACGGAAGGGGAGCTGAAACCAATTCATCCAAACTTCAACAAATTGATGCTATAAATGTTAAAAACGTTTAAGACGCAATTTATGTCCCAAGCCCATAAATCCTAAAGGGGAAAAATTGGGAACATGTGGTCTAGAGGGCAAAAAAAAGATCTCCAGCGGAACCCCCTGAAGTGAGCTTAGAGTTTGATACTTGGCTTGGGATGTTGAATCTTACTTCTTGGGAGTCCAAATTTTAGTTGCAACATTAGGATTTGCTTTTGATACACACCTTAATCACATTGATTAAGTTCAGCCCCAGAAAATATGGCATTCAATGCAAAGCACTCTAAAATCCCATCATTACCCAAAGAAGCAAGGCAGGCCCAAAAGCAAATCTCCCATTTTTAGGCTAAATCCAGGTTATTAATGCAGCTGTCTAGCTCCCTTGAATTAGGCCTACGTTTTTTTAGATTCTTGTCAATTAATGCTTTTCTAAAATTCCATTATAAAAGAAAAAGCATCTCAGCCCACAAAGGGGAAGCGACTCCTTCTAAAATTCCTGATCTATTTGCCATTTGACTGGTGGTTTAACTCTCTTTAAGCTCCCTACTCATCCCCTTTAGCCCACTACTCTCTAAAGCCTTAACCTCAGTGTTAATCTCATCCCACTAAGAACAACCCACATTACCTCATTCATGCCTTATGCATACATATTCATCAAAATCTTAGTTTAATACTTGCTGCATTAAGCTGGGATTTCTCTCTCCCTACATTCCATCCTATTTTTTCTCTTGTATTTGTAACTATAAAGCCTTTAATCCTTGTTTAGTATTATTATGATGAAGGCCATAATGTTTTGGAAATTATGAAAGTTTTCCCTTATGTTAACTTAATAATAATAAGAAAAACATATAATATTTATCATATAAACACACTTATTAACCTAAAATTACCCTACTGCTGGAGATAATACCGTACCACTAGAAGACTGATTTGAACTATAATGCTGTAAAATGACTAATAATATAACAAACTAACAACAATAATGTATTTATTGTGCTTTATTGTTATCTTTTTGTTAGGGTGCAGCCTCCATCTCTTACTTGGGCGGGCTTACATGACACTGAAAGCCTTTGGGCTTTATTTCTAGGGCCCATCGTCGAGTGTTAGCTTGGCTACCGCATATTCTATTTGGGAACATCAAAAAATTTCTCCTCAATATATAGTTAAATTTGAAATACTTAGTATCACTTAATTTTCTGGATCTATTCATAATGGGGAAAAAAACTCATATATATATTGTAGGGTCCAAATTCTTTACACAAACCCAAAGACAATAAATTTGTAGAGTGTAGGTCTAAGAGCTAGAATCAATAATGGATTAACAGTAATGGAAAAAATCCCTCCTTTTACAGTGTCCTTCTCCCTCTATTATATAGTCATTCCTACCCACATCTCCATCGTCCACGTGTTCTTCATCCATCAACATGCTCAAGTACCTATCCCGTCAAGTATCTTCTTTTCAGCTCTGTGTGAGTGGCGGTAGGTTGGGATGCACTGTTCAGAGGTCTTCTCCACATAAATGCGGCCAGAAAAGCTGTTGTAATGCATTGAATACGGTGGCAGCAGCCTTTCCCTCAGATATTTCCCCATCCTTATCGTTTTAGAACTTGCTCTAAGCTTATCTTAATCAGGTGAAGTCCTCGGATAGTCATTCTGGCTTTTCTCATATTCAACTGATCTATAATGTCCTGTTAAAGTGAAACCTCCTCCTCGGACAGGAGATATCCTCTTCGGACAGGAGATATCCTCCTCGGATAGCACTGATCTTTCAGTATGAAGATCCCACTCCCAACTGGGCCTTGCCCTTTTCTCCTCTCTCTTTTCGGATGTAAGATAGTCCTCTTGTGGGCCCTCGGCCCATTAATTTGGGCCTGGCACCCTTTTCCCCCACAATAGCCCCTTAAAATTTTATTTTTTCCCCACGCAAGCGGGAAGAAAGAATAAGATTTTGATTTGATACGCGGGAATGAATGGATAAAAAGGAAAATAAAATAAAATAAAAGAAATCAACAGAAGTGAATAGTCATAAGTGCCCCTGCTTACACGCGCGAGATTGTGGAGACGCGCGCCCCATCATTGCCGCTGTAAATCTCTCATTCCCGAAGCATCGTATCAACTACTTCAGGCGGCTGTGTCTCCTGCATCCAACGGTGGATTATTAATCATACGGGTAGGGTTTGCCCTCGTGATTCGAGCGAAATAAATGATACCGCTCCATTTGTCCCCATATATAAATCTTTGTGGGAAGTTACTTTTCTCACTTTACACACATTCATAGCATTCAGAGTATTTTCAGAGCTTCCGGAGAGTTCTCTTCTTCAAAAGAACTTCACGCCCTCTTGGATATCTGCGTCTTCTGCCTTCAGGATCCCTCCCAAAAGTACATTTCGAGTTAGGGAATTCGTTTCACTCGTGATAGAGTAAGTCTCGGCGCATCTTGAGCCTTTATTTTCTCTTCGACTTCCATTTTCTTTCATTATTTCATCCATTCTTTTAGAAATGGGTAAATACAAATATCTCGTCGATAGTCCGGCGTTGATTGAGGAGTTCAAGAGAACCCACCATATCCCACAGGGGGTAAATCTGAGGTATTGCCCCCCAGAGGGACTATTGCTAGTCCGAGAAGAAGGAGAGGTCATAATTCCTATGATCGCCTTCATTGAAGGGGGAATGACCCTTCCAATGGGTCCCGTGACCCGAAATTATCTCCTCAATCATAGGCTCTCCCCCGAGCAATGCGCACCCAACGCTTTTAAGATATTAGGGGCCTTCGATGTCGTAAATGAGCAGTTAGGTTTAGGGCTAACTTGGCACGACTTAGCATACATGTATGAATGTCGTAGCCAAAGGGGAGGGGGGTATTACCTTAAATCCCGCTCCGATGTCGTGAGGCTGTTTTCCTGCCTTCCTAAATCCAATAAGGGGATGAAGGACGACTATTTGATTGTCTCGAGCGCATGGCACGACGGTCTACATTATCCGACCACGCCAGGAGAGCCAGGTGTGCCCTCTCGGACTTAGGGTCTTTAACCATAGCTTTAGGACTTTCTCTTTCTGCAATTACTCCTTAGTCTATCTTTATATTTGCTTTCTAATTTGCTTGCTTTGTTTGTTTTACAGATAAGGTACATACTGCTCCTCGGCTGAGCCTTATCAACGTGCCCGCCCTCAACTACTTACTGCGCTCGGAGATATACGTCAGCGAAGACAGACAGTTGAGGTCTATTCCCCTCATACTTGGTTATACTCTAAAGAAAGCCGACGTCCAACCAGCAGGGAACGCCATTATTCAGGGCGACTATAGGTTGCAACGTATAGACGTTGCTCGGAAGAATTTCCTAGCACCCTACGATCTCCCACCGGTTCCACACCCTAATCCCCAGGGTGTTCCACTGCTCATCCGACCAGTCCAGCAAGTTCCTCTTGCCTAGCCGGCTGTGAGAGAGCGGGTCGGCTCCTCGTCCACCTCCTTGGACGAGCAAATTGACAAGTTTAAGTTCGAAGGGGAGAGCGAAGGAGGTGTCCACATTATTCCTTCAGATTCCGAAGAGAAAACGGATAGGCAGTCTTGCGTCCGACCACCTTTATTGCTGACAACAGTACCTGAAGATTCCTCGGAGGAAGAAATGTCTGATCTGAGACTACTTCTCAAGAGGAGGAGCAATAAAGTGGAAGTTAAGGAGACAGGGACTTCTCGTCCAGCTGCAAATTTGCCTTCACCTCCTCCCGCTTCACAGGTTCCTGATCTGGCTCTCAAACCTATACCGGATTTGAAGAAGAAGAGGCCGATGGATCCTGAGGACAAGGAGAAAAGGCTGCCACCCAAGACCAAGCAGCAAAAAGTGGACAAAGAGCCCCGCCAAAAGAGGGGGTCCTCGGAAGAGAGCAGAGAGGATCCTCCCCTGGCCGAGGTGCGCCGAGGACCACGCATATGGTCCCCCAGACTGGAACTTGACGGCGTCCCATTCTCTTGGGAGACCTCTATCAGGAACTACGACGGGGGTCGTGCTGGTCTGATTGCCAAGGCACTGCAGCAGCCCCTACTTCTGCCTCGAGACATGGATTCATATAGGCGTTTCAGCCAATATGAACTCTTCCAGTCTTTGAAGAGGGATTTGGCCATGGTAAGTATACCCCTTCCACTTCTTGGTTATAGCGTTGATTTTCTATGTTTACATGTTAACATGTTAATACCATCATTTTGTTCAGATCACCCAGCAAGTTTTTGTGGCCGAGGAGTGGAACCGCAAATCCTTTGTGGAAGCCCAGGCCGAGGCTCAAGCTAGGTCCGAAGCAGAGAGAGTCCTTGATAATCTGAAGGAAGAGACCTCCAAGCTTTCGGAGCAGCTAAAAGTAGTAGCCTAAGAGAGGGATAGCCTGGACGCTGGTCTCAAGAATGTAGAGTCCCAGGCCGAGTCTTAGCGCAGGCTGCTAAGTGAAGCTCAGAAAAATCTGGCAGCTGAAAGGGAAACCATCAAGGAGCTTCGCGCCGAGCTGCTGAAGGCTAAGAAGGCTGCCGAGGAGGCTCAGAGGGACGCCCAGCTGGCTAAGGAGGCCACTGAAGCAGAAAAAAGGGTGTCCTATCAGTTGGGGGTGGAGACAACAGAAAAAGGTCTCACCGAGCAATTTGCCTCAGTTGCTCGGGATTACTGCGATCTGACCTGGGGCAAAGCACTGGATGCTGCTAGAGTGCCCCCTGACTCGGATCTTCGACGGCCAGAAAATATTTTTTATGGCGAAGACATCCGGCAGTATCCAGATGACGATGTCCCTCCTGCAGAACTCCCAGAGGCCTCTGAGCTGCCTTGGACTGAGCCAAATCCCTCGATTACTCTTGAGCTTAACCAGGGTCTTCCACTGCCAGGTGATCAGGTCTCTTCTACTGAGCCCCAGCAAGAAAAGGGGGAACTTTTGGAAGGGGAGAAACTACCCTCGGGTCCTCCCCAGGAAGTCCCAACATAGACTTAGGTTTATTTATTTTTATTTTTATTTTTTATTTTTTATTTTTATTTTTTTTTTTGCAGTTCAGGAAATTGTAAACTATGATTTTTATTAATGAATTAGTTTTTGTTTGGATGCTGGTGTTTGCAGTTTAATATGATCTTCTTGTGTTACAAGTGATTTCACCTGGTAATTATAGTCATAGAGAAACAAAATTACTTTGCTTTGCAAATAATTTGTACAATTAATGTCGCGTCCGAAGAGGACATTATATGGCAGTCAACGTTAAAGAACAACCCTGCCTAATGCTATACGGAAAAAATCTTTTGTAAACATGCTTAGGAAGGTTCACAGAGGCCAAAAAGTAACATTAACCAATTAACCGAATAGTGCTAACTAATCCGAGATCAACTGGTCCGAAGACTACAGGCACGACCAGATTTAAGTTTAAACACTTGGAGAACAAATAAATAGTGTTAACTAATCCGAGATCATCTGGTCCGAGGACTACAGGCATGATCAGATTTAAGTTTAAACACTTAGAGAACGAATAAATAGTGTTAACTAATCCGAGATCATCTGGTCCGAGGACTACAGGCATGATCAGATTTAAGTTTAAACACTTAGAGAACGAATAAATAGTGTTCACTAATCCGAGATCATTTGGTTCGAGGACTACAGGCATGATCAGATTTAAGTTTAAACACTTAGAGAACGAATAAATAGTGTTAACTAATCCGAGATCATCTGGTCCGAGGACTACATGCATGATCAGATTTAAGTTTAAACACTTGAAGAACAAATAAATAATGTTAACTAATCCGAGATCATCTGGTCCGAGGACTACAGGCATGATCAGATTTAAGTTTAAACACTTCGAGAACGAATAAATAGTGTTAACTAATCCGAGATCATCTGGTCCGAGGACTACAGGCATGATTAGATTTAAGTTTAAACACTTGGAGAACAAATAAATAGTGTTAACTAATCCGAGATCATCTGGTCCGAGGACTACAGGCATGATCAGATTTAAGTTTAAACACTTCGAGAACGAATAAATAGTGTTAACTAATCCGAGATCATCTGGTCCGAGGACTACAGGCATGATCAGATTTAAGTTTGAACACTTGGAGAACAAATAAATAGTGTTATTATAAATAAACAAGAAAACAACTCGATTAATAATAATACTTCTTGAGGTTATTTACATTCCAAGGGCAGGGTATTACATGACTGTCCAAATCTTCAAGAAAATATGCTCCAATACCTGCACATGACGTGATGCAATATGGGCCCTCCCAATTTGGTCCTAATTTTCCCCATGCTGGGTTTTTCGTGTTGCCGACAATTTCCTGAGCACCAAGTCACCGGGTTCTAAGGGTCTCGGCTTGACCTTGGCGTCGTAGCCCTGTCTAAGCTTTTGTTGGTAGTGAGCCATCCGAACCATTGTGTTTTCTCTCCTTTCTTCGATTAAATCCAATCCGGCTTCCAGGAGTTTATTATTGTTGTCCGGGCAGAACAAACTGGTTCTCAGAGTTGGGAAATTAGCTTCCAAAAGAATTACAGCTTCGGACCCATAAGTCATTGAGAAAGGAGTCTCTCCAGTAGACCTGCGAGGTGTGGTTCTGTAAGCCCAAAGCACGTGTGGCAATTCTTCGACCCACCTTCCCTTTGCGTCGTCCAACCTCTTCTTTAAGCCGTTGACTATTACTTTATTGACTGCTTCAGCTTGGCCATTACCCTGAGGATAGGAGGGAGTAGAGTATCTGTTCGTGATCCCAAGTTCGCTACAATAATTCCAAAACGAGCTACTGTCGAACTGTAAGCCATTATCTGAAATGAGGGTGTGTGGAACTCCGAAGCGAGTTACAATGCTCTTCCATACGAATTTTTGCACATTCACATCTCGGATATTGGCAAGAGGTTCAGTTTCGACCCATTTCGTAAAATAATCGGTGCCGACCAGGAGATATTTTCTGTTCCCTGCAGCTTTAGGGAATGGACCCACGATGTCCAAACCCCATTGGGCAAACGACCATGAACTAGACAATGGATTGAGGGTTCCCCCCGGCTGATGTATATTTGGTGCGAATCGCTGACATTGATCACATTTTTTCGCATAGTCTCGAGCTTCTTCTTGCATGGTCGGCCACCAATATCCCTGTGTAAGGGCCCGATGGGCCAACGATCTGCCTCCGGTGTGACTTCCACAAATACCTTCATGCAATTCTTCTAGTAGTGATTCAGTCGCTTCTGGATGAATACACAACAGATATGGCCCCGAGTAAGAGCGTTTATATAACTTTTGGTCTTCGGACAGCCAGAACCTAGCGGCCCTCCTTGGGATCTTGTCAGCCTCCTTTCGCTCTTCTAGTAGGACATCATCTTTCAAAAATCTGATTATAGCATCCATCCAGCATGGACTTTCTCGAATCTGGTGTACTTGAATTGTGTCTCTTCCTACTCCAATGGGCTCATGAAGATCCTCCAAGATAATAATTCTCGGCAAATCTTGATCCGAAGAGGTGGCTAATGTGGCCAAAGAATCTGCGTGTGCATTGCTACATCTGGAAACATGCAGCAAACTGAAAAACTCAAATTCTCCTTACAGGCGTTTGACTTGGTTCAAATAACCTTGCATCCTCTCGTCCTTGGCTTCAAACTCTCCTTGTACTTGGCCCACAACCAGTCTTGAGTCCGAGAACGCCTTTACGGCCTTTCCTCCCATCTTTCGGACCATAACCATTCCCATCAGTAGGGCTTCGTACTCGGCCTCATTATTTGTTGCACCAAAATCCAGCCTTAGTGACTTTTCAATGATGACCCCTTCCGGAGATGTCAAGACCAGCCCTACCCCAGAACCTTTCCGGTTCGCAGCGCCATCTACGTACAACTCCCAGTGAGCCGGATCTTGTTGAGAAACCAGGCCAACCGATTTTTCATCCATGCTCGGAATTACCGTTACATCTTCCACACTGGGCTCCGTAAATTCGGCCACCAGATCCGCGAGGACTTGGCCTTTGACTGACGTGCGAGGCATATACTTGATATCGAAAGCCCCTAGAATAGTACCCCACTTGGCTATCCTTCCAGTATAATCGGCACTTCGAAGTACTGTTTTGAGTGGAAGTTGCGTGAGCACCACGACAGTATGGGCTTGGAAGTAGTGAGGCAATTTCCGTGTTCCAAGCACTACAGCCAAGATAGCCTTTTCCAGCGGTAAGTACCTGACCTCGGCTTCATGCAGCGATTTGCTTACACAATAGACCGGCCTCTGTACTCCCTGATCCACTTTGATCAGCACTAAACTTACGGCGTGAGGAACCACTGCGATATAGGAAAATAAAACCTCGTCGGGTTCAGGGCTGGATATAATCGGTGGTCGAGATAAATAATCTTTAAGCCGTTGGAAGGCCGAGGCACATTCTTCAGTCCATTCAAAATCCTTCCACTTGTTAATTAGGGAGAAAAAGGGTTTGCACCTGTCCGCAGACCTAGATATAAATCGGTTTAACGCAGCCGTCATTCCTGTTAGCTTCTGCACCTCCTTCGGATTCCGAGGAGGCTGCAGATCCTGGATAGCCTTTATCTGATCAGGATTAACTTCGATTCCCCTGTGTGTGACCATGTAGCCCAAAAATTTGCCTGACCCAACTTCGAACGAGCACTTCGAAGCGTTCAAGCGCAATTTATGTTTCCTCAGAACTTCAAAAACCACATCAAGATCCTTCAAATTCAGAAACAAGCTTGCTTTTAACCACCATATCATCTATATAAATCTCCATGCTTTTGCCTAATTGTGATTCAAACATCTTGGTCATCATCCGCTGATACGTAGAACCTGCATTTTTCAGACCAAAAGGCATTACCTTGTAGTGGTAGTTACCAATGGGGGTAACAAAAGCGGTCTTTTCCTGGTCGTCTGGAGCAAGGGGGATCTGATGATACCCTTGAAAAGCATCTAAGAAACTCATCCGAGGATGGCCGACAGTAGCATCCACCAACTGATCAATCTTCGGCATGGGGAAGGGGTCCTTAGGGCAGGCTTTGTTTAGGTCCGTGAAGTCTACACAGACTCGCCACTTTCCGCTTTTCTTTTTTACCACCACAGTATTTGCTAGCCATTCGGGATAGAAAATTTCTTTAATAGCCCCGGCCTGCTTGAGCTTTCGCACCTCCTCTCTGACTGCTTCAGCGTGCTCTCTAGATGGCCGCCGAGGAGGTTGCTTCTTTGGTATGCTCAGAGGGTTAACCCTCAAATGATGACAAATGAACTCCGGATCTACCCTTGGGGCTTCATAAGTGCTCCACGCAAATACATCAATATTTCTTTTGAGAAACTCAATTAGCTCTTCCCTTTCTGACTGAGGTATCTGGGCTCCAATTTGAAAGTACTTTTCAGGATCGGACTCAATCGTGACCCGTTGTAAGTCCTCGCATTTTACACCCTCACTTTGCCCGCCGACAGGGGATAACCGTCCCTTTAACTGCTACAGGTCTTTGATCACCCCTTCCGAAGGCTCATCCTCGGACTCGTGTCGTATGGCCGCCACTAGACATTGCCTAGCCGAGGATTAATCCCCGCGGATCTCACAAACTCGCCCCTCGGAAGGATATTTGACTTTTTGGTGCAGAGTAGAGGAAACAGCCCCCAGTGTATGCAACCAGGGCCTAGCCACAATTGCCGTATAAGGGGAATAGACGTCTACCACCACGAAATCCACCTCAACAATTTCCGAGCCAGTTTGCACGGGCAGTCAGATCTGTCCCTTCGGAGTTACCATTCTTCCTTCAAAGCTGAATAAGGAGGAGCAATATGGAGTTAAGTCGCTAGGCACAAGGTTTAATCCCCTAAGAAGATCAGGGTACATGATCTCCACCGCGCTGCCTTGGTCTACCATCACTCTCTTCACATCATATCCCCCAATCCTGAGGGTGACTACCAATGCGTCCTCATGGGGTTGAATGGTCCCAGCTTTATCCTCGTCCGAAAAGCCTAGAATGGGGGGTATTACATGCCCAGGGCCCCTCGGATTCCTATCGGCATCTCCCATCGGCAGCCGAGTCACAGACATAACCTTCGACGGACTGGATCCTGTCCTTCCCGGGGCTGCAAAGATAACATTAATAATACCTAGAGGGGGTTTTGTAGAATCCCTCCTCTCGGCATCCGAAACTGGTTGCCCTCGTCCGCTGGATCGATGTAAAAGGTGTTTAAGCCTGCCCTCGCTGACCAGTTGGTCCAGATGGTCCCATAGACTTCTGCAATCTTCAGTCGTATGTCCGTGATCCTGGTGATATTGACAATAGACATTATGATTGCGTCTCTCCGGATTCCCCACCATTTTATTCAGCCATCTGAAGAATGGTTCGTTCTTTATCTTATCCAGAACTTGATGAACGGGCTCTTTGAACACGGTGTTAACTGTTTGGGCATTTGCTGAGCTTGAGTGCCCAACGAAATCTCTCCTCGGCTTACTGTTGTTATAACGATCCGACTTAAAGTCCTTCCTGTCCTGGGTGGTAGCCTTATCCTTACCCTTCCCCTGTTGCCGATCTTCTTCAACCCTTTTGTATTTCTCAATGCAATCCATAAGCTGGCGCATGCTAATAACGGGCTTGCCGAACAAGGATGTTCTTAAACCATGATCGGTGGGGAGACCCAACTTGAACGTCTCCAGGGCCATGGCGTCGAAATTACCTTCCATGTCATTAAACATCTCCCAGTATCTGTCCGAGTACGCCTTCAGTGTTTCCCCCTCGCGCATGCTTAAGGACAGAAGGGAGGACAAGGGCCTGGGCACCCTTCGGCAGGTGACAAATCGTGAACCAAAAGCCTGAGTAAGCTCTTGGTAGGAATCGATGGAATCGGCCCTCAGGTTATCAAACCATCTCATGGCTACAGGACCCAAACTCGAGGGGAATACCTTGCACATCAGAGCCTCGTCCCTGGCATAGACAGCCATTCTTTGGTTAAAATGGCTGACGTGTTCCACAGGATCTGTTTTGCCATTATAGATAGTAAAAGTTGGTTGATTGAAACGCCGAGGCAGCTCCGCTCCTTCGATCCTTCGTGTAAAAGGCGACCTGGAAATCTGATTCAGGGCCTTACTCATGGCATCATTACCCACCCCTCCATATGGTAGTTCTCGTGGTCGCTTCTCACGAGGGTGCTCAGCTTCATACGAAAAGGTTTCGCTAATTGGAGTTTGAGAGTTCTGCTGATAGGTAATGTCTTGTCCGTCATCCAAGTCGCCATCAGGATGTGGTGCAGCACGTTTCCTCTTCTCAAGGCGTAACTCCCTCTTCAACCTCTCAATCTCTATTTGCATGCTGTTTTTCTCTGCATGGGAAACGTGACTTCCGCCACGAGGTTGGGTTCGCTCAGTGTGTGTAGCGTGTACACTGCCTTCCCGGTCCTGCCTATGCTCCAGGTTAAGAAAAGGATCAATATGCTGGGAGGCCCCAGATTCTGCCGGTTGTTGCCCTTGATCAGCCATAACCATCCACTGCTACTCTTCCCTTATGCTCAAGCCCTTCCCACAGACGGCGCCAATTGTAGGGTCCAAATTCTTTACACAAACCCAAAGACAATAAATTTGTAGAGTGTAGGTCTAAGAGCTAGAATCAATAATGGATTAACAGTAATGGAAAAAATCCCTCCTTTTACAGTGTCCTTCTCCCTCTATTATATAGTCATTCCTACCCACATCTCCATCGTCCACGTGTTCTTCATCCATCAACATGCTCAAGTACCTGTCCCGTCAAGTATCTTCTTTTCAGCTCTGTGTGAGTGGCGGTAGGTTGGGATGCACTGTTCAGAGGTCTTCTCCACATAAATGCGGCCAGAAAAGCTGTTGTAATGCATTGAATACGGTGGCAGCAGCCTTTCCCTCAGATATTTCCCCATCCTTATCGTTTTAGAACTTGCTCTGAGCTTATCTTAATCAGGTGAAGTCCTCGGATAGTCATTCTGGCTTTTCTCATATTCAACTAATCTATAATGTCCTGTTAAAGTGAAACCTCCTTCTCGGACAGGAGATATCCTCTTCGGACAGGAGATATCCTCCTCGGATAGCACTGATCTTTCAGTATGAAGATCCCACTCCTAACTGGGCCTTGCCCTTTTCTCCTCTCTCTTTTCGGATGTAAGATAGTCCTCTCGTGGGCCCTCGACCCATTAATTTGGGCCTGGCACCCTTTTCCCCCCCCCCCCCCACACACACACACACACACATATATATATATATATATATATATATATTTTTAGGTAAAAAATAAAAATAAAATAAATAACAATCACTTATTGTTCTTTATTTGAGAGCTTATCTCTTGTAAGGGGCCTTGGGCCTTGGACCTTGAGTTATAAAAAATTGCACTAAAAATTTCAAAATTTCCCAATTATCCTTATTTGGGCCCACCACAATTAATGCAAATAGAGTATATTAAATTTTTGACCTTTTTTTTTTTTTTTTTTTTTTTTTTTTTTTTCATATTGGGTTATACACTTATACAGTGAGGGTGTTTATTGGCAGAACCTAAGATTTTGTCTCGCGCGTGATAGCATAATAAAAGAGTAATTCTTAAGTACTTTCAGAACATGAAGAATGCATAATATAAGTTGGGTCATTCTAACAAATGTCCTTAAAACACTCATTAATAATCTATTTTAGGAAAGTTTTGATACCACTTTTATGGGAAATGAAAAAAACTGTCAAAATATTAATTACTTTTTTTTACATTTTCTATAAAAACTTTTTTTAAATAGATTATTAACCAATGACTTAAGGGCACTCGTTAATATTCCCCATATAAGTTAACCTTAACCTTAGCCTAATATAGGTTGAGGTAAAATGCATAATGTTTCATTTAATCCATATACATTCATAATTATTTTGAGAGAGAGAGAGAGAGAGAGAGAGAGAGAGGTGGCTTTCGTTTCCTTTCTTTCAACTACCCCCTTTACCTACTTTATTGTCACGCATCACAAGGGGAGCATGGGAAGACTTTGGCTGTCATCTGCTCTCACCAAATATATCAATCTCAAATCAAGCTTTTTATTTTAAAAACACTTGGGATAGGTAAACTAGGGAGGAAGGAAATGTCCAATAAGGTTTTTTTTTTTTTTTTTTAATTAATTTTTTTTACTACCTCAACAAACTACAAAGCACCATATAAGATGATTGTTTAACACTAAATTTTATGATGATTGCTCTTTACAGCCTGTCCTAAAAATCAATTAATTTCTTTTTAGTGCACATGAAATTCAAACCTAGTTCTCATATTTAACAATATAGTTCATTACTTGTTGAGCTAACTAGACCCACGTCCCTCTAATGATACATAACTTGTTTTTCATTTTTGTCTTGTTTTTCATTCCACAAAAATGAAGAGCTCTCCATACGGACTGGCAGCTGTGTGTGAGCTGTGAAATATGGACAATTTGTCCATAGGCAGAAAGCTAATCACGTGCAGCTATTGCAGCAGCTAAAGGACGAAAACATGTGGTGCTTAAGGCTACAAGCCTACAATACATACAAGATACCAGAAGTAATTGACATTATTGACTACCAAAAGAGAGAGAGAAATAATCCACACCCTTTATTAAATAGTCCCAAAAGCAGTTGAATTAAAAAACAGCTAAAAGTCAATTTATCAAACATAGACTGCTAGCACAATTAATTCACACATCCACCAAAATCAGGAAATCCTATCCAAGATTTGCAGTCAATTACGAACAAAGATTTTATCATCGTCATCATTCTAACATAGCCTCCAATTTTGATCCGGTCTTCTCTTTATTATATTTGCAAATGCCGCGGATGGAAAAAGCAAATTGAACTTAGAGCCATGCTGGATTATGCAAAGGAGTGACAACAGCCTTCACTTGCAAGTAATTACTCAAACTGTAAATTCCTTTCTCTCTTCCTTGCCCACTCATCTTGTACCCACCAAAAGGAATTGCAGCATCAAATGTATCAAAGCAGTTCACCCATACCGTCCCAACTCGTAATGCGCGTGTTAAAGTGTTAGCAGTGTCTATGTTATGTGTAAACACCCCAGCAGCAAGCCCGTATGGTGTGGAATTTGCTCTTCGAATCACCTCGTCAAGGTCCCTGAAATTATAATAAGACATTCAGGAAGTATTAGGATACTCTCTCCATTTAAAACGGATCAAGTTCATGACTCAAATTAAATATTATAAATCTAAAGGTGCAACCAGAATCATGTCTAAATGTAAAAAGGACTCAGTTTCTCACTTGTATTTCAAGATGGTCTGCACTGGACCAAATATCTCATCTTTTGCTATCAACATGTCATCCTGATATAAATTACAGTTAGTTGCGTCCATAAACCATGTTTCAATCTTCGTGGTAAAATGATGGTAAAAACTAAAAGGTACCTTAACATTTGAGAACACTGTGGGCTTAATGTAATAGCCCTTGTTGCCAAATCTCTCTCCCCCAGTTTCAAGGGTAGCTCCACTTTCAATACCAGAATTTATGTAATTCAGGATTTTGTCAAATTGATCCGTGTCAATCTGATTCATTTGAGTAAGAAACATTTAGTATCACTAAAGTTAGCAAGCCAATTTATACTTGTAGTAAATAGAAGCAGAAAGAGACATTACTGGCATTGTCCAAGATTTTATGAAGCATTACATGCAAAAGGTAAAAGTTATAAATGGAGGTGAGGCTTTTCAAACAACTTTCAACATTGAAGATGTAAGATCAGTGCCAAGCATATAAACAAGACATTAAAAATCAATTCACATGAACAATTGTTGTTGATTACCTGAGGACCTTGTTCTATGCCCCCCTTGAATGGATCACCAACAGAACGATTCAAAGCACGTGCCTTTGCTTTCTCTACAAACTCATCATATACACGCTCATGTACAAATGTACGAGATCCAGCACAGCAGCATTGTCCCTGCAGATTGGACAAAATCAAGATCAATAAAATGAATTTTAACTTCCTTAAGACAAATCATAGTGTCAGAACAATCCTATGGTCAAACCTGATTAAAGAACAAAGCAAAGTGTGCAAGCTCAACAGCCTTATCTACATCAGCATCCTCACATACAATAAAGGGGGATTTCCCTCCTAGTTCCAAAGTAACTGGCTTTAGATTGCTTTTTGCTCCCAATTGAAGAACAACTTTTCCTGTAGCTGTTGATCCAGTGAAAGCAAGCTGCACAGAAATTACAGAGAGTTTAGGAGATATACAAGCAATTAAGCAATGATCTGTATATACAATATGAGAATATGTGTCCTGGATTGTTAGTATTCCCCCTAATCATTTCAAAATTTGATGGAATAACAAATAAATATCCCAGTTGATTGCTAAACACCCTTACAAGGATTTTTTATCTTTCTTGAGAGGCAAATTACATCTAATAGGAATGCAATCTTAATTCAGCTGAAGACCGTGCCTCATGAAGTGGAGGTCACTGGTTCGACACTTTTCCTTTTAACTGCTTAAGACCAATAAATCACTTGAACCAAAAGAAATATTTAGCCTACCTTATCCACATCCATATGACTGGCAATAGCTGCACCAGCAGTTGGACCAAAACCAGAGACCACATTTAGAACACCAGAAGGAAGTCCAGCCTGTCACAAAGATCATATGGTCAATAGATGATAAAGAGAGCGCTTTATGTTCAGAAAAAGATGAGTTAATACAGTTTATTAAAATATATTGTCCAAAATGAACAGAAGATTGACAAACGTTAATACATATAAGCTTGTGCTAGTCCTCTGCTAAAATTTTTTCAACAATTGTGATGTGATGTAAAATTTGTATCTTCAGTCAAGCTTTAAAAAAAAACAAAGACTGATTGTATCAACCACAATCATGTAGCACCAGGTCCAATTCTTGTGAAAACTTAATTCAAAGAGAGAGGGTGAGAGAATATTTGCTATTTAGAACAGCACAATGAAACATTAAGAACTTTCATGGTCGAGGCAACATGTAATTTGTGAAATTTGGTGAATGAAACAACCTTAAATGTAAACGCATAAGTCATAAAACATCAATGTGAAAAGAACAAAAGTTTGATCATGATCTACCTCATGCAGTAGCTTTGCTGCTAAGAGAGCAGACAATGGTGTCTGCTCTGCTGTTTTCATTACAATAGCGTTGCCACATGCTAATGCAGGCCCAACCTTCCAACCAAACATGAGAAGAGGAAAATTCCATGGAATAATCTGGCCTGCAACACCAATAGGTTCATGCAAGGTTTGCACATGGTATGGTCCATCAGCCGGAACTGTGAGACCATGGATCTTATCCGCCCACCCTGAAAGTTTCATATATAGACATCTTAGAAATCTAGCAAAAATAGATAAAATGTAAGGAACACTCAAAATTGATAAAGCAAAAGATGAACTATATCCACAGCACATACCAGCATAGTATCGCATTAGTCGTGCCAACATTGGAACTTCAATTTTGGCGGCCTGTTCATAAGGCTTTCCATTGTCCCAAGTCTCAAGTGCAGCAAGTTCATCATTGTGCTGTTCAATCAAATCAGCAAAGCGCAAAAGTACCCTTTGCCTTTCCTGGATATTATTTAAAATTTAAGGGAAAAAAAAAAAAAATCAATTGTATGATTTGTAGACACTGATGTTTTCGTTCTACATCAAATTAAAAGTGAAAAATAGGAAAACCAAAAAGGAATAGTTACATAAGCAGTCATCCTTGGCCATGGTCCTTCATCAAATGCCTTGCGAGCAGTAGCAACTGCTCGATTTACATCCTCAGCATCACCTTCAGCAACATTAGCAATCACATCCCCTGTCCTAGGATCCAATGTCTGAAAAGTTTTCCCTGAGGCCAAACGTAGCCATAGCATAAATTTCAGCACACATCAGAATAACAATATAATGCGTCTGAGGATACCATATTTCCAAAAATTTTAGATTAAGCATACTGCAATGCATGGATGAATTTTTTTTTTTTAATTAGTAGTATATATACATGCATCCAATTGGTTTTGAATCAGCTAGTTTACCATTTCAGTCAGAACTCATTAGCATTGGAAAGTCTTACCTGATGCTGCATCCACAAATTGCCCACCAATCAAAAGCTGGGTATAATTTACTTTAACCGGTGGATTAATTGGATCTTCAACAGCAACAGCAGCAGTGCTATATTTATATATTCCTCTGCTCAAGTTAGAAGTACTTCTACCTGAAAATACAAAATTACATTCAACCAATAAAAGATCACTATTACTACATCCAAAACCTAGGAACAATATCAGAGAACATTCTAAATTCCCAAGTTCATTTATTTTTAAAATTTGATTTTTTTTTTCCTAAGAGGTTTGCAGCTTAATTCACATATCTTGATGTTTATGGTGACGTCCAAATTCGAATCCCCAACCCAACTATTGAATTATAAAAATTAAAAATAAATTGATGTCTTTTTATTCTTTTAATATTTGGAAGCATTCTAATGGATTAGGAAAAATTCAAATCCAGTACAGAATCAGATTCATTGCACTTGGTCCATTTGGACCATTACTATTCTAAGATTCCATCCAAGAACAGTGGGGGCATTTCACAAATATATTGGTACTATGTCATTTTCAATATACAATCAAGAACATCAAAAGTAAACGGAGACTAGTAGTTGATGTTGACAATTGAGTGAATTAACAAATTAGAGCAAGAAATTTACGCACAATAATGTTATTTATTTATTTCTTTCTTAAAAAAAAAAAAAAAAAAAAAAAAAAAAAAAAAAAAACTATCCCCGTGAATATCTGTAGCTGTCACATCAAAACCTTGTAGAAATGTTCAAAACTTCATTCTCATTTTGTCATCACTCCTCACTTTAGTCTTCGCAGGCAAATTTTTCTTATCCAAAAACATGAATATATTGAATTTAAAATTAATAAAATTATCAGACCAAATATATATTTTTTCTTTTTCTTTTTGTGAGCTAATTAATCCGACTATTTGAATTAGAAATCCAAAAAAGAAAAAAGAAAAAGAAAAGAACGAAAGCATTATGTTCAAGTACAACCCTTTTCTTTTGGAAAAGAAACTAAGAATTCAGAAAGAAAATCAGATCCGTTTGGATTAGCAAATACACTTTTCTGGTCAACCAAACACAGCTGGGATATAACTATGATCCGATCAAAAACATCATAAGAAAAACACCAAACCTTAAAAAAAAAAAAACAAAACTCGATCCTAACCCCACAAAACATAGAATATCAGAATCAAACAATATCAAAACAAATCTTAAAAGAACTTAAAGATAAAAGTTTGATGTACGGTTTACCTCTAGAAAACAGAGTAGCTGAAGAAGAAGAGAAAGAACGAGAGAGCAGTGAAGGGATCCTCCAAGAAGCCATGGTTCTCAATAAGACACACTCACAGTACTTTATGTCTCTCTTTTTGATAGATAGTTTCGAGCCAAACTCGGTCTATATATAATGGCCTTCACTTCAAAGCTTTGCACCGATGAATGTTATTATTATTATTATTATTTTACTATTATTATTATTGTTATTTTCAATTGTGTTGAAAGAGATGATAAGTGTGACGCATCAGAAACGTACCGCCAACCAACCGGTTGCAAAAGCAAAAGCAAAAGCAAATCCGTATCCAAATGCTATAATATTGGAACTTTCTTTACTGGGAAGTGGGAACAGATAAGAAAAGTATTATATCTATTTTAAGAATCTATTTATAAAAATAAAAATAAAAAGCACTTTTTAGAATTCTCTTTATTTTACACTGTATTTTATTAAAATATAATTTTTATTCATAATTTTTTAATTGTTTAACCACCATTATTTATTCTCATTCTTGATCTTTGGTATATGTAGAGAAATAATAAAAAATTAAATACAAAATGAATAATATTAGTATAAATTTATTCAACTATTGTAACAAACTTATAAATTTACACACTAATGTGAATCTTTTTTAAATAAATTGTGTAAATTTTATATCTTTTTCTATTATACACCCACTAATATAAGTGCTCAAAAGGTATTCATTTAACAATTACTTTTAGAAAGATTTTATGGGAAAATTTTTTTTACCATTTTTTATGTTCCTCATAAAAGTGGTATTAAAAAATTCTTAAACTTGTCCATTAACAAATGTTAAGGACACCTAATTAGACCTTCTTTATTTGTACTCTTTTTTAAGTTTATTTTTTTTGTTTATCAATATAATATAATTATAAGCATTGAATACCTATTCAAAAATAAATAAGAAAAAAAAAAAAAAAAAAAACTCGTCCAAGTATAGACATATCCACTAGAATTCTTAGGATGACTATGTGATAGACTTCCAAAATTCTTTTTATTTTTTATTTTAAATAAATGAAGTTGATTTTTTGCAACCTTATTAATAATTTAAATAAAAAGTTAACGGATGCACAAGAATATTGGTTTAAGAAATATTTTTAAAAATTTTTTATGAGAAAAGAAAAAGAAAATAAGAATTTTGACCAAGTTTTATAATTCTCAATAAAGTGGTATGATTATTTTTATAAATAATTCATTAACAAATGTTCTTAGAATACATTATACATGTTAACCAGACCCTATAAATAGATGCTAAGCTAAATTTATGACACTAAAAACTCTAAAGAATCCTAATCCACAAGAAATTATTAGGTCCATTAGAGAATTGCTAAAGTGATCCTTTTGGTTTTTTTAACTAATAAAACGTTGTCATTTATATAAATGTGACATCACCTAGTAGTTTTTAATTTTTAATTCTTGTCCTAATTAAAAATATACCTCACACATTTGCATAAATGACATTATTTCGTTGACTAAGAAGATTACTTCAACAGTTCTCCCAATGGACTTAATAATTTCTCCTCATCCACGTTAACATCTTTTTTGAGAATCCATGTCAACATCTAATTTAAATAAATTGCATAAGTTGTAATAATAATGTCACTAAAATGACGTGGAATTCCCATCCAAAAAAAAAAAATGACGTGGAATTGTGTAGGATATGATTTTCCCATTCTTAAGGTAGGTTTTTGGATAGAGTAGATTTATGGTCAACTATCCTATCCAAATTATGGTGTGAATAAAAGACATTTTTAATAACATCTAATTTAGAGCTTTGACTATTATAGCTTTTTAGAAAATCACTTGCTTCACTTTTGGGTAATTAGAAATTAAATCATAGTGTTGCCCATAATGTCTCAATTAATTCAATTGAAAAAAAAAGGGTAATTTATTGCCAATTAAATAGAAAAATTAGTTATCCTTACGAGAGGAGTTTTCTATTAAACTCAAAGAAAATTTTGGTAATTGAATTAACTGGTCTTGATCTAAGTTTATGTATAAGTTCATGAAATGTTAATAATTTGTAAGGAAAAGAATTGAAACAGATTTCTGTTGTGCTAACTGCTTAAAATCATTATGTAATTGTAAAAGTCTTCCAAATCTATCACGTAATTGTAAAAGTCTTCCAACTCTATCACGTAATTGTAATGTACAATATAGTTGACTTGTAGGAAAATTGGAAAATATTGATTTTTTTTTAATGAACGTTTTTAAGATAATTGAATTGAGTAATGAAATCCAATCTTATCACATGGAATGATTACAGGCAAATTTAATAAGGAACCTTTATTTCTTCCAATGTGAATAATTTCATATAAAATATGAGATACGATCATCCCTTTTTCCTGGAAATAGGAGATGCTACCAGCTACCTTATTATGTGAAAGCATATCTTTGAAGGTTATGGTTAATATTATTCTCTCTAGAGTATCACATTGTGGAGCCATAAATTTAGTAATTTAGCACTACAAAAAGTTACTTTATTTATTTTATCACCACACTTTACAAAATACTCAACATCAGTGGTTTTATTTTATCATTCAACACAATAAAATAATATAAACAATACAATACAATAAAATATATTCTACAATAAACAACTACCACCACCACCACCACCAATACTAAAAAGTATGCTGCAATGGTGGAGGGAAAGCCAAAAACATTTGTCTTTTGAGCTACAAACAGCTAAAAATGGTTGTGCACTGTAGCAAAAAAAAAAAAAAAAAAACTCATCCAATTAAAGACATATCCACTAGAATTCTTAGGATGACTATGTGATAGACTTCCAAAATTCTTTTTATTTTTTATTTTAAATAAATGAAGTTGATTTTTTGCCACCTTATTAATAATTTAAAGGAAAAGTTAACGGATGCACTAAGAATATTGGTTTAAGAAATATATTAAGAAACCTTTTATGAGAAAAGAAAAAGAAAATTAGAATTTTGACCACTTTATATAATTCTCATTAAAGTGGTATGATTCTTTTTATAAATGATTCATTAAGAAATGTTCTAAGAATACATTATACATGCCAACTGGACCCTATAAATTGATGCTAAGCTAAACTTATGACACAAAAAACTCTAAAGAACCCTAATCCATGAGAAATAGGTCCATTGCAAGATTGCTAAAGTGATTCTTTTGATCTTTCTAACTAATAAAACATTGTCATTTATGTAAATGTGACATCATCTAGTAGTTTTTAATTTTTAATTCTTGTGCTAATTAAAAATATGACTCACACATTTGCATAAATATCATTATTATCGTTGACTAGGAAGACTACTTTAACAGTTCTCTCAATGGACCTAATAATTTCTTCTCATCCACGTGAACGACTTCTTTGAGAATCCACATCAACATCTAATTTAAATAAATTGCATAAGTTGTAATAATAATGTCACTAAAATGACGTGGATTTCCCATTTTAAAAAAAAATGTCGTGGAATTTCGTGTAGGATATGATTTTCCCATTTTTAGGGTGGGTTTTTGGATAAGAGTAGATTTATGGTCAACTATTCTATCCTATCCAAATTATGGTGTGAGTAAAAGACATTTTTAATAACTTCTAATTTAGAACTTTGACATATTATAGCTTTTTAGGCAATCAAAATCACTTGTTTCACTTTTGGGTAATTAGAAATTAAATCATAGTGTTGCCCATAATGTCTCAATTCAATTGAAAAAAAAGTAATTTATTGCTAATTAAATAGAAAAATTATTTACTCTTATTGGAGGAGTTTTCTATTAAACTCAAAGACAATTTTGGTAATTGAATTAACGGGTCTTGATGTAAGTTTATGTAAAGGTCTTCTATTACGTAATTGTAAAGGTCTTCTATTACGTAATTGTAATGTTGCACAATATGGTTGACTTGTAGGAAAATTGTAAAATGATTGATTTTTTTTGTTTTGTTTTTGTTTTTGTTTTTTGTTTTTGTTTTGTTTTGTTTTTTTTTTTTTAATGAACGTTTGTGAAATAATTGAATTGAGTTATGAGATTCAATATTATCACATCACATTGAATGATTACAGGCAAATTTAATAAGGAATCATTATTTCTTCCAATGTGAATAATTTCATATAAAATATGAGTTACGATCATCCCTTTTCCCTGGAAATAAGAGATGCTACCAGCTACCTTATTATGTGAAAGCATGTCTTTGAAGGTCATGGGTAATATTATTCTCTCTGGAGCTATAAATTTAGCAATATGGTACCATAAAAAACTACTTTATCTATTTTATTACCTCACTTTACAAAACACTTAATATCAATGATTTTATTTTAGCATTTAACACAATAAAATAATATATCTGTTACAATAAACAACCACTACTACCACCACCAACACAATAAAATAATACTAGCCTCATCACACATGCTACGCACATGCGATGAGGCTTTATTTATTTATTTTGAATTTAATATAATTTTTCAATTTGAAGTTATCTATAGTTAGTGAGGTTGTTATGGATGAGTTTTTAAGAAACTAAAATTTAAGATTTCAAATGAAGTAAACTATTGGATTTAGTGTGTGCTAGTTTTTAGTATAAAATGTATTAAACGTGCGATAAATATATTTAAATAGAGAGCGTGCTAATTTTTAGGAAAAAAGTTTCTCAGGTAGGTTTTTTTTTTTTTTTTTTTTTGGTTTGTTCTTGAATTTTGTTGAATTACAATTTTAACCCTAATTTTTTTTAAGAATAAAGATTATCTAATTATATTAGGGGTATTTTTAACATTTTCTGAAGTCATAACTAATTTTATGAATCCTCTTAATATATAGAGATATCTACTACAATAATAAACAACAACTACCACCACCAACATAATAAAATAATATACTATAACTTTTAATAATATATATATATATATATATATATATATATTTTTTAACCTTCTTAGCTACAGTGCACAACCATCTTTGGCTGTGCATTCTAGCTCAAAAGCCTTTTTTTTTTTTTTTGCTTTCCCTTCACCATTACAAAATGTTTTTTTAGTATTGGTGGTACTAACAATATGGCTTTTTAGCACCACCAATACTAATGCTATAATATATTCATTTCGGAATATTTGTCTGGTGGACATGGGTGGCTCCACATTGGAAACAGGGTTGACACAGGACTACTTTGGCTTAGAAAAAAATAATTATTATATATAAATTTTAAAAATTTTATAATTTTTTACCTTAAAAAAATTATGACACCCTAAATTTTTTTAGGCTCAACATAATTAAACTTAGAACAAAATTTGGAAACAAATATGTTTATAGACTAAAGTCACAACTTCACTTAACATTTTTTTTTTAATTGGATGTGAATTTTGACAAATCCATCGTTGAATTACATATTTTTTTTTCTTATATCCTACATACTTGCAAAATTTCAATAAAATCAAAGATCAATAGTTATGTTATCAATCAAATATTTAAATTTCAAGTTTTTATAGTAAAAAATGTTAAAATCAAATAAGTTTATGGATTGAATAATAAATAACATCCGATTGACATGAAATTTGACATGTGTTTAAAAAAAATATAAAGAACATGTAATTCAACGGCTAGATTTTCAAAATATATAATTATGTTAATTTGGTTAGTGAGTGTTATATCATCAGGTTACAACTAAGTTTGTAGCCAAACTTTGTCCTTAAGCTTTAGTCCCCTTAACAATATATTAGACCCTTACAAACAAAAATGAAAAGTATAAGAAAATTTTTAATGAACTAAAATTCTGAAAAAGATGTAGTTTGCAGCATTGATGATGAGAATACCATGCAATGATTTCAAAATAAGAACATAACCCGATGACAATTATAAGATTTTATGTATTTACATGTGGCTTTTTTTTTTTCTTTTTTTTTTTCTTTTTTTGTCAATATGCATGTGAAGTTCTTTTATATATATATATATATATATATATATATATATATATAATTTTGTATAATTTAAGTTTCATAAAAATTCCTGTACTCACCACTAGTGATAAACTCAATAAATTTGTAGGACAAACAGTAAATCCATAAATCTCATATTTCATCCTCCAGACAATCTAGATATCACTGTGTTGGGAAGTCTTATTCATTTCTCCAAGTTGCTTCAATAAATGTACACGTGGTCTATTGAACAAGCAATAGCTTATTCCCCCTCCCTTTTTTATATGATCAAGTCACATGAGAAATAATAAGGATTTTAATATGGATTTTACTAATGTGTGCTCTTAGGGAACATATTAATTTCTATTTTTAGAAAAAGTTTTCTCGAGAATTGAAAAAGTAATGACAGCTTTTTCAATTTCCGAGAAAATATTTTGAAAAATAGAAAGCTCACGTGTGGTTTTTTTTCTTTTCTTTTTTTTCTTTTTTTGTCAATATGCATGTGAAGTTCTTTTATATATATATATATATATATATATATATATATATAATTTTGTATAATTTAAGTTTCATAAAAATTTCTGTACTCACCACTAGTGATAAACTCAATAAATTTGTAGGACAGACAATAAATCCATAAATCTCATGTTTCATCCTCCAGACAATCTAGATATCACTGTGTTGAGAAATCTTATTCATTTCTCCAAGTTGCTTCAATAAATGTACACGTGGTCTATTGAACAAGCAATAGCTTATTCCCCCTCCCTTTTTTATATGATCAAGTCACATGAGAAATAATAAGGATTTTAATATGGATTTTATTAATGTGTGCTCTTATGGAACATATTAATTATTTTTTTTGAATTTTTTTTTTTGAAAATTAAAAAAGTAATGACAACTTTTTTCAACTCTAAAAAAATATTTTCAAAAGTGGACACACATTAACCGAACCCATTTAATATTGCCACTTAGTCTCATGAAATTGGGTCTAACATGATTGAAAGCAGATCCTACTCCTACCAATCTGGCACAATAATTGAGACAAAATAAAATAAAATAATAATAAAAATATGCTATTGCACGTAGTATATTGCACGTAGTCCATTGAATAATAAGCAAAATATTTGCCCTTTTTTCATATGATCACATGGATAATAATTAGGATTATTTATATTATCACTTCGTCCCTCGAAACTAATGAAAGTTGGGACAAATATGATTTAAACCAAATCCTTCCATATAACCTGTAAAATCTTCATTATTTAAATTCAATCTTATCGTCTATCAATATCGTTGCAAGTTTTTTTTTTTTTTTTTTTTTTTTTTGAAATTTAGTTACAGGCCTAGTTTTTATTTTTATTTATTTATTTATAACAGTTACAGCCTTACAGGCCTAGTTGAGATCCTATGAAAGATTTAATGCACCTAAACATAAATTTCTCCATCCTGATAACAAAACCCTCCCTTGATAGGTTTGAACCTCTTATCTTTTCTACCAAAAAAAAGGATGATTCCGATTTTCAAATAAAATTATTAAGATTCACAAATTTAACAACGAGCTAAAAGAAATATGGAAAAAGCACCCCAAAACAGGTAAATTTAATATTTTCACAGTACCCTTTTCAACAAATTATCTCTTATGACTAATAAAACGGTATATATTGCTCTTTTTTCATCATTGTTTCCTTGACCTGTTGGGAAGAGATAACCAAACAAAACAGATCAGAGGCACATAAGAAATTAGGGATAGTAAATATTTCCTACTTTGCACGATCCATCCTACAATGCCTCACCCTAAAAAGGTGATTGGGGGGAGGGGGGACGAGTTTGGCTCACTCCGCCTTGTCTTATACTATCTCTCATATATATATATATATATATATATATATATATATAAAGTACCTTTTTTACACATATTATTTACAATATTTTGTTTTACATATTCTTTTACTATCCTCTAAAACACCCACATTTTTTTTCCCCCTCTTAGCATCCTTATGATTGTCCCTCCCCTTTTTCTTTCATTTCTATCTAATTAATGTTGAAACCAACTCATTAGGGGAGGAAATATAACTCAAGCCTGCTCCAACCCACCCTGTTCTTACCCCAAAGACAGGATGCAACACACTTGATATGACCTCAACTTGCCTTGTTGTCATCCTTATAAATAATAATTCATGGTTTTGACATCAACAAAAATGAGTTGTAATACACACACACACACACACACACACACATAGAGAGAGAGAGAGAGAGGTTCAAGTTACACCTGATGTAAAAGTTATACATTTTTTAAACCATTAGATTTAAGTAGATCCAACCGTTTAAAAAAAAAAAAAATCCTCATTCATGCTAATATTCTAATTGATCTCATTTATTATCTTTTATTTAATACATTCTATATTTATTTCTAAACCCAAAATTTAAAGAGATGGATAGTTAAAACCACACCATTGCTAGAAACCAAGCCATTGCTACCAAAATTAATCTTGCCTATTGTAGGGGCTCCTTTTTCGGAGGTGGGCCCCCGATAATGAATTTGTAGAGAGTGGGGCAAAGGGTTTGGCTCCGGCCGGCCCCTTGACGGTCTTCTTGGAACTTCTCGTTTATTTTCTTCGCGCCTGGGGTTGCTCCTCGGACGCCGTCCGAGGAGGCCCCCCTTTCACCCGGGGGGCTCTTTGCTTTATATATCCTTTTTAGCTCGATCCTGGCCTTACAGCTGTCGGCCATCCCGGTTAATGGTTCAGGACTTGTCCCATCAGACAGGTTCTTTCCCATACTGGGGGTTGCTGCCTCCCAGGTTCTTCAGTGAAGGGTCTTATCACCATTAATTGAACCTGGAGGGCCAGGCAGAATTGTTAAGTGTGGATGTGACCACCTACGTCGGGTCTGCCCCCTACCCAGGTTAGACTAGGTGTGCCGAGGAGGGGTGTGTTCTCGGCCTGGGCCTTGGAAGGACTAAAATCTTTGGGCCGACCATCTGGGGAGATCGACCTCCTCGGCTTGGGCCCTGGGCCAGCCTAAAAGTGGGCCGGGGGCTCTGGGCCCTCAGGCCCCACAATAGTCCCTCGAAACCCTGCTGCACGTATCCTCGGACGGGGAGGAGGGTTTTGCAAACCTCGGCCCTTATGGCCTGGAAGGCCTGCAGTCGACTGGCCCTTCCTTGAGCGGTTGGATCAACCCTTAGGCTCTTCAGTAGTTAGTTTCTCCACGGGAATGGGTCTTCGGACCGGGCGGCGCCTGGGAGCAGTTGCCGCCTTAAGTACGAGTGGCCAGCTCCCCGTAGGCTTGAGTCCGTAGACCATGCAAGACCTAGGTACAGTTGCTGCCTTAAGTACGAGTGGTCAGCTCCCCGTAGGCTTGAGTCCGAGGACCATGCAAGACCTAGGTACAGTTGCTGTCATCGTTTCCAAGTGGCTAGCTCTCCGTAGGTTTGAGTCCGTAGACCATGCAAGACCTAGGTACAGTTGCTGCCTTAAGTACGAGTGGTCAGCTCCCCGTAGGCTTGAGTCCGAGGACCATGCAAGATCTAGGTACAGTTGCTGCCATCGTTTCCAAGTGGCTAGCTCCCCGTAGGCTTGAGTCCGTAGACCATGCAAGACCTAGGTACAGTTGCTGCCTTAAGTACGAGTGGTCAGCTCCCCGTAAGCTTGAGTCCGAGGACCATGCAAGACCTAAGTACAGTTGCTGCCATCGTTTCCAAGTGGCTAGCTCCCCGTAGGCTTGAGTCCGTAGACCATGCAAGACCTAGGTACAGTTGCTGCCTTAAGTACGAGTGGTCAGCTCCCCGTAGGCTTGAGTCCGAGGACCATGCAAGACCTAGGTACAGTTGCTGCCATCGTTTCCAAGTGGCTAGCTCCCCGTAGGCTTGAGTCCGTAGACCATGCAAGACCTAGGTACAGTTGCTGCCTTAAGTACGAGTGGTCAGCTCCCCATAGGCTTGAGTCTGAGGACCATGCAAGACCTAGGTACAGTTGCTGCCATCGTTTCCAAGTGGCTAGCTCCCCGTAGGCTTGAGTCCGTAGACCATGCAAGACCTAGGTACAGTTGCTGCCTTAAGTACGAGTGGTCAGCTCCCCGTAGGCTTGAGTCCGAGGACCATGCAAGACCTAGGTACAGTTGCTGCCATCGTTTCCAAGTGGCTAGCTCCCCGTAGGCTTGAGTCCGTAGACCATGCAAGACCTAGGTACAGTTGCTGCCTTAAGTACGAGTGGTCAGCTCCCCGTAGGCTTGAGTCCGAGGACCATGCAAGACCTAGGTACAGTTGCTGCCATCGTTTCCAAGTGGCTACGAGCACGAGGACACAGTGTTCACCTCTTTGGGCAACTCAGTCTCATGTCAGATAGAAGTTCCTCCTCTTAGCCCCTTGCAGAATGCTGGAGCGAGAGTCATTGTACCATTACTGCACGGTTGCCTCCAATAGGGGTTTGTCCTCGGATCCGAGGACTTCGTTTTTGGTGTGAGGACGTCCACGGGTCTTTTCCTGTGAGCTGTTTTTCCTCGGGTCGGATTGTGACTTCGCACGTGGGGCTGATCTTGCTTCTGGTTCGTGTTCCTCATCTTTCCAATTTTCGAGGCGTCGCTTGGCCTTCCGCGCCCCAAGTTTGACGCTTCGGTGCCCGTAACGCGCCTCCATTAATGCCCTCGTGAATTAACATGAATCAGGCGGCTGGCAATCCCCTTGGAATTGGGTGGGAATTAATTCCTTTTGACAATTCCCCCTTCGAATTCCGCGCGGTTCAACTCCCGCTGGTTTTGGCCCTCCATAAAAGGCGTTCTGGGGGGAGCGCTCCTCCTCATTCCATGAATTCTCCCCCACGAACAGACACATACACCTTCATTTTCTTGAGCCCCTTTGCTACCGCCATCAGGGTTGTGACCGCAATTAGGAGCCCTGGAGTTAAGGGCCGCCGTGGCCGCAGCCCCCACTAGGCTGCCGGCACGGCAGAGTTTGGGCGTAACACTGGCCGAGTCTCGCATGGTGGCCAGGGGGGACGTCGTTGAAATACCTAACATCTTTCCCCAGAGCGCACCTCCGACGAAGGGGGCACGCGAACTCTCGTCATGGCTGGTGCCCGAGTATTGCCATCTCCGATGGTCAATGCTCGTGCAGTTCGGAGGGGGTCGAGGAAGCATCACAAGGGGAGGTGTTCCGGGGTCTCGGGGTCGGCTCCTCACTTTGTTCAAGCTTTGGTTTGAAGGTAAGCCAGCCCCCAACCCCCCTTCCCGTGCTTTTACTGTCAAGTTCTCCCATTCTCTTGACGCCAATAAAAGCACGGGTTGACACTTCCCTCATTCCTGATATTAATTCTTTGCGAGCCTCTTGCCCGGCCAGTTCCAACACCGGTCCGCCTGAGCCTCTGATTGTAGGATTAGTCGGTAGGAATTTTTGTAAAACATGCCTGTCTGAGCCTCTGATTGTATTTGTAACTTTTCTTTTAAGAAATAATGAAGATTGTTGTACTTGTAATCTTTTCTGGAATAATAAAGAACTTTTTTTTTTATTTGTTGCTGAAGTTTCTTTTCGTATTGCAATTCTTCCCTTCTTCTTTTCTTTTTCTTTCTCTTTTCTTTGCACCGCCAGTCTTCTGAGTAATAACTGCCTTAGAACGATCGCCGGTTGCGCCGGCCGGCGCATTAACCCTTCCCACAGACGGCGCCAATTGTAGGGGCTCCTTTTTCGGAGGTGGGCCCCTGACAATGAATTTGTAGAGAGTGGGGCAAAGGGTTTGGCTTCGGCCGGCCCCTCGACGGTCTTCTTGGAACTTCTCGTTTATTTTCTTCGCGCCTGGGGTTGCTCCTCGGACGCCGTCCGAGGAGGCCCCCCTTTCACCCGGGGGGCTCTTTGCTTTATATATCCTTTTTAGCTCGATCTTGGCCTTACAGCTGTCGGCCATCCCGGTTAATGGTTCAGGACTTGTCCCATCAGACAGGTTCTTTCCCATACTGGGGGTTGCTGCCTCCCAGGTTCTTCAGTGAAGGGTCTTGTCACCATTAATTGAACCTGGAGGGCCAGGCAGAATTGTTAAGTGTGGATGTGACCACCTACGTCGGGTCTGCCCCCTACCCAGGTTAGACTAGGTGTGCCGAGGAGGGGTGTGTTCTCGGCCTGGGCCTTGGAAGGACTAAAATCTTTGGGCCGACCATCTGGGGAGATCGACCTCCTCGGCTTGGGCCTTGGGCCAGCCTAAAAGTGGGCCGGGAGCTCTGGGCCCTCAGGCCCCACACCTATAACATTTGAATTTTCTACAAGAACTAAACAATAAGAAAATTTTTCACCGATAGATTCGTTTAGTTGAGAGACTAGAGAAAGAGGGCCACCTCCTAGGCCAATTATGCCTGATCCTGCCTCAATAAATATACCATCATTATTGTGCCCACACCTAAATACAATCTTTGGTATAGTGACTTTATGGCTAGTAGTTGAGCCAATGGTTAAGGTTTCAACACCAAGATCACCATTAGTGAATGATTGGTCTCCATATGAGATCAATTGTGATTCCACATAAGTTGCTTCTGTCAATTAAAGTAAAAGTACTTTGAGAGTCTTTCAATACCTACGACAAAGTCTAGAAATGTGAAGATCGAGAACTCAAAGCATTAATTGTGTGATTCAACAAAGTTCGACAACTATGGCTTTTTTTTTTTATTGCCGGTGACTTGGCTGTGGAGGTGGAAGAGCCATGGAAGAGATAGAGAGATAAACATGCAAAGAGAAAGAGAGAGAGAGAGAGAGATGTAGCATAAATTTTTTTGGGTTTAGAAATAAGTATGGAATGTATTAAACAAGGGATAATAAATCAAATCAATTAGAATATTAGCATTAATGAGGAATTTTTTTTTTACTGTTGGATTTACTTAAATCTATGGTTTAAAAAATGTGTATCTCTTTAGATTTACACCAAGTGTAACTTGAACCTATCTTATATATATATGTATGTATGTATGTATATAAAAAGAGAAAATTCTCCTTTCACACCAACAAGGTAATAATCCTACCAATGGAGTTAATCTCGAACTAAAGCTTCAATTGTCTCAACGTAAAATGTTTTGTTGAATAAATTGTAGGAGATAAAAAGCAGAAGCATGTGTTACATTTTTATTTTTATTTTTATTTTTATTTTTTTTTTGCCGAGAAGAAGCATATGTTTGTTATTATTTTGCTTGAAAAGTTTATTTATTTAATGTTTATTATATAGATTATAGCAATGTAGAATTAAATGGCTATGAATAAATAGATAAGATAGTAAATTAATGAGAAAAGTTAGGGTTGTAATTGAGCCGAGTCAAATATTAAATGTTCATACTTGTTCATTTTAGTTTTATTTTGAACGCAAGCTGATCTCGTGTTTATTGCCAAGCATTCATACTTGCTACATAATGTGACCATGGACAACATAATATTGTGATAAAAAGGTTGTGAAACCTAGACCGGACCATACTATTTGACCGGATTAATCGGAAACCGTTCGCCAATATGGGTTTTTGACTCTCAAGAACCGGCCTATACAAGAAAAGCAGTGAACCATGCAAGTCACGGTCAAACCTCCCGTGTTTGAAAACCGTTGACGGTTCTTGTGGTTCAGACCTGGATTTTATTTTTGATACTTATCGCCATTGTTGATGCTTTAAACCACTGCTATTAGAGCTTTAGACCGCATCGCCTCTCTTCTTCTTCTCTGTCTCACTTGCACTTTCTCTCTCATTTTTCTGCGTTTTTTACCTTTTGCCGTTTCAGTTTCTGTGTTTGGACTCTGGAGTTGCTTTGTAGATGGTGGAGATGATGAAGTAATGCTTGGCTGTCATCTACTCACTAACCAACCACTTTCTTCTTGGGTTTTGTTTTTTATTTAAGCTATTATTTAATGAGTATACTTCTAGCTTCTTCTTTTTAAGTCATTTATCTTTTTGTTTTCCACTTTTAAATTTCATTGGAAAGTTGACCGTTCAACTGGGCTTGAGCATCAAGGCATGGGCTAGTTTAATTTGTGCCTAAGGCATGGGCTTAATTTAGATGTAGGCTTCATATATATATATATATATATATATAATTTATTTTTATAAAATTACGTTTTGGGTACCTACATATTTTCTTATTTTAGTCAATTTTTCTATTATTTCTAATTTATTATATTTACTTATTTATTAAATAATTATTAAATTAATTATGACATCATCACAGTTTGATTTTAAAAATTTTGAACCTCTCCTTTTTTCGGTTCATTGAACAATCCTGGTCTGAAAACATTAACATCAAAATTCTAGATTAGGTTATCATTTCAAGGACTTTTTTTAATAGGTAAGTTAGAATTTGAAACCTATGATATCAGTTCCCTTTATAATTGATCTTTATCATTAATTCAAGGGGAAAAATGCTCATACACCGCCTAAACTTTCAACTACTGGCCAAAAGACTCCCTCAACTCTTTTATTGGCCAATTTACTCCTTAAACTATTCACAATTGCCAAATCAAAATTTCAGTTAGTCACACGTTAAAACACTAACTGAATGAGCACATGTCACTCACGTGACTTTCAAATACAAACATAAAAAACCCAAATGTCCAAAACCCAACAAAATGGAAAGAGGAGAAGAGAACCAGGTCCAGCAGAGAGAGAAAATCCATGCCGTTTAGAGCCACTGTCGAGCTTCTCTCCACCGTCTCGCCACCCTTGTTCCAACAATGCCTTGGTGGTTTCGCCGCACTGTTCAATTTGAAAACCACCGCACAATGGCAACGCTACCACTATGACCAAAACCCATCAAGAACTAGTGAAGAAGAACCAAAAAAAAAAAAAAAGAGCAGAAAAACCAGAAAAAAAACGAGCAAAAATATGAGCAAAACCCAGATCAGAAAAACCAGAAAAAAGAGCAGAAATATGAGCAACCCAAATCGAAACCAACAGATTGAGAACAACCAATAAAACCCTAGCCCGAAACGCAGAGAGAGGCGGAAACCCATGCTCGAAATGCAAACAAAGCCTGAAACCTTGCCTGAAATCCACGCCGAAACATAAACGCCGAAACCCATACCGAAACAAAAACACAAACGCCGAAATGGGTCAGCGATGGAGGCTTGGGGCTTAAGGCTTGGGTCGGTGACGAATTGAGGAAGAAAGATGGTTGGAGCTTGGCAAGGGAGAGACATACCCAGACTGAACAGTGCGGTGGAACCTCCAAGGCGCCGCTGGGACAAGGGTGGCAAGACGACGGAGAGAAGCTCGCTAGTGGCTTTGAACGACATGGATTCTCTCTCTCTCTCTCTGCCGGACCTGGTTCTCTTCTCCTCTTTCCGCTGGGTTTTGGGCATTTGGGTTTTTTTATGTTTGTATATGAAAGTCACGTGAGTGACATGTGCTTATTCCGTTAGTATTTTAACATACGACTAACTGAAGTATTGATTTGAAGAATATAAATAAGAAAGGACTAAATTCATCAAAAGGAAAAGAGCAAAAAACTAAATTCATATTAATGGATAAATAAGAAAGGACAATGCACTAAAATTTAAAACAACATTTCCATAGCAAAAGAGTAAAAGGTACTTCAAAAATAGTTCCTATAATCTCTTGCCTCATAGGAAACAACAATTTCTGAAAATTTTATTGAGTAAATTCTTTTAACAAACAGGTAGAGCGCATCATTAAACAAAAAATAGATAAACAGATATTGGGACTCAAAGCTCAAATATTTGACATATTAAAGAAGAAACAGAAATCCTATTCAGATGCAAAGTTTGCAATATTAGCCTTGTTGATCAAATCTGACAAACCTCATTCTCTAACATTACAAAGTGTCCCAACGAAATACAATTTAAAATCAAATTGACCCGATCTTTGTGATATGAGAACTACATGGCCTTTATATCATAACCCAAGAAAAACTTTAATTTTAGAAAAATATGTACTGAAAAAACTTGACTAAAATGGTAGAAAAGAAACATGAGAAACGGAAATATAAAGAGGGGAAAATATTTAAACAAAAAAATTAAAAACACCATAAATGAAATGACAGATTTATTTTTTTTGGCAACATAAATCCATGTTCTTCAGCACCAAATCAATCCATGAAGATTTCAGAGATTTCTCTTTAGAGCAAAGACATATACTCAAAACAAATTGAACCCAAATATCCAAAAGAAAACCAAATCTAACACAATAACTAATATTAAAAACCAATCTAACCTGAATTCCCATGCCATAATGTTTGTTATCATACGTAATTATACACATAAACTCATCAACAATAGTCCAATTACAATCATAAAATAAAATAAAAGCCAAAAAGGCAAACTATACCCAAAAAAAAATTAAAAATCAAAACAAATACTTTAAACTCCAAGCAACCATATTAATTCCAGCTTTAGTACATAGGAAAGGTAACTTTAACTTTTCGTTTTCTGAACTTTTGTGCTTATGGGAAACCAAACAGAGAGTGGATTGATATTTTAGACTACACCTAAAATAATGACTTACAGTGAATCTCTTTGGATGGGCAACAAAATTCCAATGCTTGCCATGCTGCTTGTGTCTCAAACTCTCTCTTACGTTTGGCCTCATGGACATCTTCAATATCAGCTTGCCTTCATGGCTCCACTCAACTAAAACCAAAACGAAAATCAGAATTAAGAAGCAATCTTCGAATAGTTTGAGGAGAATTGAGAAATGAAAGGAAAAAAATTGATCTTGTAAAAAAAAAAAAAAAAAAAAGTTAGTCCACGTTATACCAATTGAAAAGCCACATAGAAGATCAAATAAGCATCGTTGTTGGGCATGTAAAACGCCAACAGTCCAACAATCACCATAAAAACCTTCTCCCTTCTTAACCTGATTTTGCTCCACTGCCTTTCTCTTCTGATCTAATAACCCAGATAGCGAGCCAAAATATATATATATATATATATATATATATATCAAAACGAAACAAAATATGAAATTGAAATTCATGAAAGCAAAGGAACAAAACCTAGAAACTGAAAATTCCTAATAGCAATTCAGTTAGAATTTGATACAAAGCCCAGAAATAGATTCCTAATAACAATTCAATTAGAATTTGATCTTCAACGAAATCCCTAAATTGACAGAAAACATAATTGAAGACAAAAGGATAAGAGATTAGTTGAAAATTACCGAGAAAGAATGGTCTGATATTGAGAGTTCCTGGGAAAGGCTTTTTTCGTGCTTATGCTGAAGGCCGCTTCATCTTCCTTCCTCCTTATTTCCGAAAAAAAGTAGAATGAAAAATTTCTCTAAATTCTGATCTTAGATTTAGCGGAAACTAAGAGAAATGAATTTGAGAGACGTCGTCTGTTCTGCCTCTTCCTCTGTTTCTTTCTCCGTGTCCCAGCCTCATCCTCTCTATATTTCATCGCCTCTCTCTTTCTCTGCTTCGTTCTCCGTGTCCTCATCGCCTCTCCCTATTTCATCGCCTGTAAATCTAATTTTAATTGGTTAATTTTTTTATTTACTTATAATGAGAAGCTTTTAAACGGTGTTTTAGCATTATGAAACAATATAATTGATCGCTTTTTAACTTATACTGGCAGCATTTTAAGGGGATAGTTTTCCCCTAACATTCAGATTTTTATAAAAATACAAACTAAACCAAAATCTGCCAAGCTTAAAATAAATTTAATCAATACTACAATTGAACAAAAAAAGGACTCAAGAAATTGTAAAAATTAATGAGGAATTAGGGTAAAAGATAGGCAAACCTTCTGCTTGAAACACTAATTCAATGGAAAAAAAAATGCCTAGCTTCTACTAAACCCATATATCTTTGAAAACCCTAGAAATAGAAATTGAATAGAAAACCAAAAAAAGGGAGAAAAATGCCTACCTTCTAAATTGTCAGTTGTTGAAAAACAGAGACGGGATTGCAGAGCATGAACAGAAGTTTTCAATGTTGCGGGGTTTTTTTTTTTTTTTTTTTTTTTCATCGGTTTGATAGGTTGGAGCACGCTAGTCTGATTTGTGCATAGGGAGGTGTAGCAAAGAATCGGAAGTTTGAGTGAGTCCAAAACCCATATATCTTTGAAAACCCTAGAAACGGAAATTGAATGGAAAACAAATAAAGGGAGAAAAATGCCTACCTTCTGAATTATCAATTGTTGAAAAGCAGAGACGGGATTTCAGCGCACGAACACGCTAGTCCGATCTGTGTTTGCTAGTCCAATCTGTGTGTATGTTTTGATAAGTAAAAATGAAATGGTTAAAATTAGGTCACACCGAATCCGATCTATGTGTGTATGAAGGAGCAGCGAAGAAACACAAGTTTGAGTGAGTCCGAATTTTGATCGGGAAATATGGTATGGGTTTTAGGGTTTGCATTTTGTTTTTGTTTTTTTGTTTTGTGGATAAGCGGCTATTGTTTTTTTATAAAGGTTTACATTTGTGTCTGAAAGTGAGCCTCTCTAACACATCGAGCGAAATTTTAAAGAATTAAATCTACACGTGTCAACATTTTAAGGAGGTTTTTTTTCTCACGTGTCAGCATCTCGTAAAAGCTTCTGCTATTATATATAGTAGTTGATTGGATTATATTAGATTAGATATCAACGGATCTGAAATTTTAGATGACTTGGGTATTGGTCTTACCGGCAAGATTGATTCATATAATCTTTGGATAAAATATTTTCCTATCAAATGGGAAATTAAGGAACAAGGAATTGAGTAAGATATGTTAGAATAAAATACATGGGTCTAGGCTTAGAGGTGACGAAATGGGCAGCCGTGGCTTGAAGAGAAAGCCATCGTCTGAGGCGTTATGGAGTGGTGGTTGTGGTGAAGAAGCTCAAGTTTCAGCCATGGAGGCTTGCTGATTCGTGGGTATCAAAGCTTTAGAGAAAGTGAGATCAATATAGAGAAATCAAGAGATAGATATAGAGTGTGGGGTTTGGTTTGGACTTCGTAGAAAAGGTCATGAAGACCTCATGGTGAGTCTAGATCTGAAGTTAGGGAGAAGAGATGGAGATGTAGAGAGAAACTTTTAGGGGTTTTACACATGAACATTTTAATTTGATTTTTTTTTTTAATCTGAAGTGGCGGCACAGTAAATTGTTGATGTGGCAAGAAAAATTATTTTTTAACACATCAGTTTTTTCATCAAAGAGATAAAGAAAGAGACTAAATTGACACTGTATTGAAAAAGTTAGGTACCAAATTGAGAGCTAAAATTGGGAATTAACCATGGTTGCCAAACTATATTGTTAGTAGGCCCTATTTAGAAACTATATTTTTTACTAACATCTTGAGTTTAAAAAGACTCAATCTAAGGCCTATAAATCGATTCTCAAAGACTTAATTTTCATGTTTTGATCATGTCTGATTTGACATTGTTTCCACATGGCGTCCACTTGGAAATTGAGTCTTTAAGACTCGATTTATATCTCGACAATTAGAAGCTTGATTTATATGTGACGTGGTTCGTGGTTGATCTATGTGAAAGCCACCTGGAAACCAAGTCTCTAAGACTTGATTTCATATAGGACTTTTTCAAAATTAAATGCCTCTCAACTCTAACGCCTCTCCGCTCTCACATAGACCCTCTCCACTCTCACGCTACTCTCACTCACCCTCTTCGCTCTCACATAGACACCCTCTCATGCTCGCCCCTCTCTCACTCTCACTCACCCTCTCCACTCTCACTCAGTGTCCACTCTTAAGCACCCTCTCCAATCTCACTTAGTTCTCTCACGTGTGATTTTCTTATTGTGTGATTTTCTCATGTGCGTTTGTGATTTTTGTTCCAAAATTATGATTGATTTGATTGTTGACTATACTATTTTAGAACTGTTTGGTTCCCAAGAAAATGCGAGATAAATTTTCCATTTTATGCTAAGATTGTCGTGCTTGAGAAAATTTAACATGAGGAAACTAAGAGGCTTGAGGAATAGTAGTCAGAACTTGATTTGATTTGATTTTTTTTTTTTTTTTTTGGTTTTTTGTTTTTGTTGTTGTTGTTGTTGTTGTTGTTGTTGTTTCTTGCTATTTAGATGTATAAGTAGAGGTTTAGGTTTTTTGTTCCATAATTATGATTGTTTTGATTGTTGACCGTACTATATTAGAACTTTTTTTTTTTTGGTGTTACTCTTTGATTGGTTCCCTAGAAAATGCAAGAAATGACAAGAAAGTTTTCCATTTTATGATGGTATTGGTGTGGTTGAGAAAATTTAAAATGAGCAAACTGAGAAATTTTTAGGAATAGCAGACTGTTTTGTGTGTTACTCTCTGTTTGAGTTTTATGCGTTGGCCGAAACTCAAATATAGCTATTTGGGTGCAGTACATTAAGTTTATGAATTAAATTTAAATGTGTGGTTGCATTGACCATTGAAGCACAAAAGTGTTATCTTTTCTAAGAAAAAATAAATCCAATGCAGTTATGTGTTTGAATTTAATTGGGAGCCTAATATGCTGCACCTAAGTCTTACTCCTATGTGTTTTGATTGTGATGATTTCTTGTTGTTTTTCTTTGATTGGAAGACAGTTTGGTTGCTGAGAAATTGTGGGAAAGTGGAGAAATTTTTGACGTTTCGAGAATTGGGGTGTATACTAAAACATCATTCATGTTTAGTTGGTTCTCTTAAAACTTGTTTGTGCTGCATTACTTTGTGCAGCATGATCTTCGTCTTCGTCTTCGTCTTCCTCCCTTAAATGTGTCTCTTGAGGTTGGAGTGTTTCACCAGTATTGGTAGTATGATCTTGAGATGGGAGTGTATAACCTCCCATTATATAGCCTCACATTGTAATGCATTCATCATCTAGGGTTGTAAATTGTAAAGATGTAGTTGTTTGTTGCACCTTCTCAGCATCAACTTCTACAAGCGATTCCAAACTTACATACAACTCAGCAACATTTACTTGAGATATTTTATGGATCCTATTAAACACGATCTTTACATGTTTGTCTTCTTTGATCGCCATATACCCGTAGTTTATCCGTTCATGAAGAACTTCTTGTGGGTAATGGTAAATAATCTTTATGTCATGACAAAGATGGTTCAAATTCAATTCTTCCATTATTTTCATCTTCAAATCTTTCAACGTCTTCAACTTACGATGTATCATCGTATAATTGCATTCGATACCTGGCCCTTTAAATGGGAATCCATCAATCTCTTCAGGATTGACAAGGGGTCTACCAAAGTATACATTTATATTAATATTCTTTAAAGATTGTGAACCTATTAGAGGTCAAGTGTAATATGTTAGTGACATATTTTATCTCTTTCATTTAACATCAACTACAAAACCTTTTCTATCTACTCAAAGTACAAAAATTACAACTTCTTACATCATATGCATATACAAACACACCCCACATTTGCATATACTCACCCCACATCACATACAAACACACTTAATCATTATCATTTCATACTCAAACAAAAAAAAATCTAAAGACAAAACTCACCCCCATTACAAAATTTCAAATCATTCTAACAAAAATATAAAGAAAAATATAAAACCAAACAACAACAAAAATAGTCAAGATAAAAAGCCTAACAATACAAATATATCTACAATATTTTTTACTTTTTATAAAAGCCTAGCAAATATATAAACTAACTTGTGACATCATATGCATACAGCTCATTAATCATACTCAAAAAAAAAAAAAAAAAAAAAAAAAAAAAAAAAAAAAAAAAAAAAAAAAACTATGCACACAACTCACCCCTTTACAAACCTTCAAATCATTCTATCAAAAATATAAAGAAAAATATCAAACCAAAAAAAAAAAAAAAAAAAAATAGTCATGATACATACCCATAAAAAATCCTAACAATACATATATGTAACTAACAACTAGAGAGAGTGAGTGCTATAAAAACCTTATTTGACATGAGGATGTGTAAATGGGGGGTGAGTTTGATTTGAAATTTTGTAATGGGGGCGAGTTTTGTATGAGAGTGAGAGAGGACGAGAGAGTTGCTGGGTTTTTTGGTGTGGGGAAATGGAGAGACCCAAACCCACATTATGAGGACTAAGGACAAGCAGCTGCCCTAACCACGTGGACGTTTGTGGACCAAAGCTTTCAAATCGAGTCTCTAAGACTTGATTACTCTTTTTAAAAACTGAGTCTCTAAGGCTCAATATCTAGCTGGAGTCAACATGGATGCAGGTGAGCACATAAATCGAGCATTTAATTGTTGAGATATAAATTGAGTCTCTAAGACTCGATTTCCAAGTGGACGCCATGTGGAAAGGCACCAAATCTGACTTGATTAGAACATGGAAATTGAGTTTTTGAGACTCGATTTATAAGTCCTAAATCAAGTCTTTTAGACTTAAGATGTTAGCAATAAATATACTTTCAAAACAGTGCATACTAACTATATTGTTTGGCAAAGAGGGTTAATTGCCAATTTTCTCCCCAAATTGAGATATGATGTAAAAGATAATGATCAACTTTGTAACCTTATTTTAAATAACCTAATCTCTTAGCTTCTATCCATTTGGGTGGCTTCACTAACCTTATTTCAAGTTTTTTGCAGGTTTCGAAGGACTACAAAGCTAGATTTTCATTCTCAAAGCTTGGTAATTGTGAAATCGAAGGAATGCTATCCGTCTAAGCATCCCAACTCATCCTTTGGACCATATCCTCTCGATTGCAAGTGGTATGCTCTTGGACTTCCTCAATGCTCAAGTTGTCATGCCCATTGCAATTCAGATTCCCATCTTGCATCAATAGCGTCCACCTAACCATCTTCGGTTCAAAGCAAATTCGATGGTGCTATTTTCAATAGCATCAATGTGGCTGAAATTGGAGTGGTTGTTCGAGATTTTAGAGGTGATGTTGTTGGTGCTCTCTCTATGCATATTCCACTCCCTCAAACTGTTGCAGAAGTGGAGATCCTTGCGTGCCGATGTGCTGTCCAATTTGTATGTGAGATTGGCATCCATGAAGTAACTTTTGAAGGTGATTAGTGCTCGTAATCCAAGCTCTCAAATCTGGAAAGGCTGACCAGTCCATGTATGGGCATATTATTGATGATGTTCTCCAACAAGCTTCCCAATTGTGTTTCTTTGATTTTTGTCTTGTTAATCGGACCTGTAATAAAGTTGCTGATGCTTTGGCTAAAAGAATCTAGAGCTGGTTTAATTTTTCAAGTTTGGCTAGAAGAATTCCTGGGGATTTAGGCCCCATTTGGTAGAGTTGTTTAACAACTCATTTTCAGTTTTTTAATAACATTATACACATTTCTACACATTTTTTTATCCACACGTATTTCAAAAAAATACAAATAATATTACTCAAACTTTTTTACCAAAAGGGCCCTTAGACTCGTGGTTATTGTTGATGTTGTTTATGTTTTTGGTTTTTGAATAAAGCCCTGTCTGGACTTTCGAGCCGGTTTCTCAAAAAAAAAAAAAAAACTTAGTAGTTTACCTTTCATTTAAATATTATTATTTTTATTATTTCTCTCACTTTTCAAAACACCAAGTTTTTGTTATCACAATTAACAAAACACAAGAAACAATAAAGAAATTAAACAGGAAACTTGTTATCACAATTAACAAAACACAAGAAACAATAAAGAAATTAAATAGGAAATAAATATAGGGAACAAAGTTAGAAAATCCCCCAAATAGGGAAGAGATAGGTAGTTTGATGCTGACTATTTTTTGAGTTTGATTTTTCTATTGGAAAAAGTTAACCGTTGACATTAGTTTAAGAAATATTTTGAGAAAATATTTATGGACAAATAAAAAAGTAAATGATTTTTTTAATAACTTTTTATATTTTCCATAAAAGTGGTATCAAAACTTTTCAAAAATTGTCTATTAAAAAATGCCACCACTCCGCTTAATAAGGCCACAAAACATACAAAGTCCAGAAGAAGAGAGACAGAGAGAAATAATGCACCCTTAATTATAGTCCCAAAAAGAGTATAGAGAAAACAACCAAAAATCAATTTATATTATATATATAGACTGCTGCACAATTTATTCACTTATTGACACATCTAACAAAATAAAGAAATCCAATCCAAGAAGTCAATCACCCAAAAAAAAAAAAAAAAAGAAGATTTTATCATAGTCATCATTCATCCATAGCCTTCAATTTTGATCTTGTCTTCTTTGTTATTTGCAAACACCGTACACCGAGAAAGAAAATTGAATTTAGAGCCATGCTGGATTCACCAAAGGAGTGCAAACAGCCTTGACTTGCAAGAAATTCTTCATACCATCATATCCTTTCTCTCTGCCATGACCTTTCATCTTGTACCCCCCTAAAGGAAGTGCAGCATCAAATACATCATAGCAGTTCACCCAAACCATCCCAGCTTTTAATGCACGTGTTAAAGTGTTAATAGTGTCTACGTTCTGCGAAAAGATCCCTGCAGCAAGCCCATAGTGCGTGGCATTCGATCTTCGAATCACCTCGTCAAGGTCCCTAAAATTAAATATTATAAATATAAAGGTGCATTCAGTATCACATTATTTAAAATTTTAAATGACTTAACAGACCCGTAAATGTAAAAAAGATTTGTTTCTCACTTGAATTTGAAGATGGTCTGCACTGGACCGAATATCTCATCCTTTGCTATCAACATGTGATCCTTGTATAAATTAACAGTTAGTTGCCTTTCATAAACCATATTATTTCAAAATCTTCATGGTACAATGATGGTACGAATAACTAAAAGGTACCTAAACATTTGAGAATACTGTGGGCTTAATGTAATAGCCCTTGTTGCCATGTCTTTCTCCCCCGCTTTCAAGGGTCGCTCCACTTTCAACACCAGATTTTATGTATTTCAGGATTTTGTCGAATTGCTCAGTGTCAATCTGATTCATTTGAGTAAGCAACATTTAGTATCAGTGCATCACTATAGATAGCAAACCAATTTATACTTCTTGTAAATAGAAGCAGCAAGAGACATAACTGATATTGTCCAGGATTTTGTGAAGCAAAACATGTAAAAAGTAGAAGTTGTAAATGCAGATGAAGCTTCTCAAACAACTCTCAACAATTTTGTAAGATCAGTGTCAAGCATACGTAAATGCAACATTAAAAATTAATTCACGAGGAATTGTTGTTGATTACCTGAGGACCTTGTTCAATGCCCTCCTTGAATGGATCACCAACAGAACGCTTCATAGCGCGTTGCTTTGCTTTCTCTACAAACTCATCATATATACGTTCATGTACAAATGTACGAGATCCAGCACAGCAGCATTGTCCCTGCAGATTGGACAAAATCATGATCAATAGAATGAATTTTAACTTCCTTAAAGACCCATCATAGTGTTGGAACAATTTTATGGACAATACTGATTAAAGAACAAAGCCATGTGTGCAAGCTCGACAGCCGTATCTACATCAGCATCCTCACATACAATAAAGGGTGATTTCCCTCCAAGTTCCAAAGTTACTGACTTTAGATTGCTTTTTGTTGCCAAATTAAGAACAATTTTTCCTGTCTCTGTTGATCCAGTGAAAGAAAGCTGTGCATAGAAATTACGGAGAGCTTAGGTGGCATTCAATCAAAGACCAGTATATACAATATGAGAATGAGTCCTGGATTGTTAGTATTCCCCCTAATCATTTCAAAATTTGATGGAATACCAAAGAAATGTCACAATTGATTGTTAAGCACCATTACAAGAATTTTTTATCTTTCTTGAGAGGCAAATTAAATCTTATAAGAATGCAATATTAAAAATCTTAAACCCAAGGATTCAGCTGAAGACCATGTCTCATAAAGTGGAGGTCACTGGTTCGACTCTCCTCCTTCTAACCCCTTATGAAAAGCAAGGTAATGCAGACTCAGCTGCCACACCAGTGCAGCAGCCAGTGCATCAGGTGATGCAGACCCAGCTGCCACAATCAGTGCAGTACAGATTGGTACTCAGTGCAGCAGCTCCTGCATTAGAACTGCTCAAACAGGCACTGGAACAACTAAGACAAGAAATTCAAGATCAAATTCAAGTAGAAGTCCAGATTATTTCTCAGAGTTGAAGAAAGTGAAGACTTGTAATTATTCCTCTAAACGACCGTGTGGTTTGCTTGGTCTGCATGATGAGTATACATAAACGGCATGTAGTTTTTCTTGATTCTTGATTAGTTAGTTTGTTAGCTTTAAGTCAGACACGTGAGAGAGTTAGTTATGTTTGTTACATTGTGTTCACACGTGCTTGTAGTGGTTAAGTTAGTATATATATATACAATTGTACAGTTACAGAATCAATCAATGAAAAATAGTTTTCATCCAAATTTTCATACCCCTTAAGGCCAATAAATCACTTGAACCAAAAGAAATATTTAGATTACCTTGTCCACATCCATATGATTGGCAAGAGCTGCACCAGCAGTTGGACCATAACCTGGGATCACATTTAGAGCACCTGGAGGAAGTCCAGCCTGTAACAAAGATCATATGATTAGAATAAAAAGAGCAGTATATGCGCTGAAAAGATGAGATCAGACATAAAACCTTAAATGTAAACGCATATGACATAAAACCTTTATGTACAAAGAACAAAAGTTTCGTTCATGATCTACCTCATACAGTAGCTTTGATACAAAGAGAGCAGTCAATGGTGTCTGCTCAGCTGGTTTCAATACAACAGTGCAGCCACATGCTAATGCAGGCCCGACCTTATCACAAAACATGATGAGAGGAAAATTCCATGGAATAATTGAACCCACAACACCAATAGGTTCATGCAAGGTTTGCATATGGAATGGTCCATCGGCTGGAACTGTGAGACCACGAAGCTTATCCGCCCACCCTGAAAGTTTCACATATAGAAATCTTAGAAAACTTATAAAAATCGGCAAATGTAACGAACGCTCAAAATATATAATGCAGAAGATGAACTATATCTATAGATTTATCAGCATAGTATCTTATTTGGCGCGCCACCATTGGAACTTCAACTTTAGCAACCTGTTCGTAAGGCTTTCCACTATCCCAAGCCTCAAGTTCCACAAGTTCATCATTGTGCTGTTCAATCAAATCAGCAAAGCGGAAGAGTACCTTTTGCCTTTCCTGGACAATTTAAAAAAAAATTTAAAGAAAACAAATCAATTGTATAGTCTGTAGACACAAAAATAGGAAGAACAATAAGTAATAGTTACATAAGCAGTCATCCTTGGCCATGGTCCTTCATCAAATGCCTTGCGAGCTGCAGCAACTGCTCGATTTACATCTTCAACATCACCTTCAGCAACATTGGCAATCACTTCCCCTGTCCTGGGATCCAATGTCTGAAAAGTTTTCCCTGAGGCCAAATGTAGCCATAGCATAAATATCAGCATGCATCAGAATAACAATATAAAGCTTCTGAGGTACCGTTACTTAAAAATTGAGGTTAAAAATATAGTAATGTATAGCATGATTTTATTTTATTTATAATAAAATTAGTAAATTATACATGTGTTCAATTGGTTTTTTTTTTTTTTTTTTTTTCGAGTTGGCAAGCTTAAGTCCAAACTCATCTACATTACCTGATGCTGCATCGACAAATTTCCCATCAATCAAAAGCTGGGTATATTTTACTGTAACCGATGGCTTAACTGGAACCTCATCAGCAGCATCAGTGCTGTTTTTAGCCATTGTTTTGCTCAAGTTAGGGGTGGTCCTACCTGAAGGAAATACCATACAATCAATAAAAGTGCATTATTATAAAACCAAGGAACATTAGAACATTTCTAAATTTCCAAGTTCATTTTTTTTTTTTTTTTAAATTTGTAACTAAAAAAATTTGATTGATTTATTTTATTTGTTTGTCATAAACCTTGTAGCTTAACTCACATATCCTAGTATTTTTAATGTCGACCTCCAAATTTAAATAAGAAAAAGTTTAGTTACAAAATTAATTGTAACTGAAGACTATAATCTTACTTAATAAAATAAATATTATTATATATTTTGAAAATCTAACTATTGAATTATATGTTTTTTATGCTCTTAATATACATGTCCAATTTTGTGTCAATCGGATATTATTTACTGTTAACGTGTATAATATATTGTGGGCTTTAGGCCTAGTTAGGTTACTCGTATAGCACACATATTTACTTGTACTGCACACATATGCCTTTTATATAAAGAGTCCAAATCTTCTGTCTCATTTTTCCTGCTCCACTCTATACTCTACCAATAAATACTTACCACCTTTTCACCTAATTAATTAAATATTATCATTATTGACTTATTAATCCTACAGTTATTAATTAATAGTATCATGTGGTAGGCAAGTATTTATTGGTGGAGTATAGAGTAGAGAGGAAAAGTGGGACAGAAGATTTAGACTCTTATACAAAGGCACCTATATACATTCTTTTATCATGAAATACAATACAATTATATTCAGTATTTCTAACATGGTATCAAAGTCACTTTCTTGTGGTTATGGTTTTCTGACCTTACGGTATATTTAAGAGCAATCTTTGTCTTCCTCGGTGTTTTTTTTCGCTGCGTTCATCTTTTTTGGCTTCCTACTGTTGCCGTCAAAACTCTCCGATATAGTCAAGCCACCATTAGAAGTCCCATCAACACTGTAAGACCATTGTCTTCCTCAAACTATCGTCACAGAGCCAAACTTCATTCAAGAGATCTTCTTAACCTTATCAAATCTCAAGATTTCATCAAACTTCCATTTTGAGTTTGAGAGGGGGTGTTAGAGATATACTAGCCCATTAGCATATGCCCAAGCCTAATTCTACTTTGTATGCAAGCTAAGTTTTCTACTTGTATTAGAAGTCTATTAGTTTAGGATTTAGTCTAATATATATACACATGTTATGATTTATTATAACACAGAATTTGAATTATACTATAATATATTATTGATGTAGCTCATTAAGGTTTCCTCTGTGGATGTTAGCCGTTAGGCTGAACCATGTAACTCTTGTGTGTTATTGTGTTCTATACTTTATGCTTTTGCTTCCGCATCCATACTATCATATTCAACATAATGTATCAATGCTAATATTTAACATGGTATCAGAGCCACGGCTCTAATCCTTTAGTGTGCCGCTCTTAAGCAGTCTTGTCTTCTTGGGTGTCATCTGTAGCCATTGTTGTGAGCAAGACCACTGCCTCCACCGTGACTTCAGTACATTAGTTTGATTGTAAATTCTGAAAAATATTGGGAAAATAGTTCGGATATTACTTTTATGACATAAAGGTAAAATATCACTACAATTATTAGTTATTATTGGGTTCATTTTACATATTACATTTTTGGTGCTAATAATTAGTTTATTAATTTCTTTTCATTTGATATTCCTACTAAAAAATAACATAGTTCTTTTATGTCTTTTTGAATTGCAGTGACTAATTATCGATTTGTGTTGGTAGAGATATGATGATATGCTCTCACTTCCAATTGTAGATTATAGACTCTTGATTTTACTTTTAGTCTAGCATCCTCTAGATAAATTCTTTAAAAGTAATTGTTGAATTAAATGATGATATGAAGGGAATTATAATATTGTTTATTATTAATTTTCTATAATAAATTTTTACACGTGCTTTTTTGCACTTACCTCAAAACTAGTCTTATGTAAAACTGTTTTGTATTAGATTTTTTTTAATAAAGTTTTGTAGTAGATTAGTTCATGTATTGATTCACTTGCTTTAAATTATTTTCAAAAGTAAAGTCAATATAAACATTTTATGGTCTATGCATATATTTGTATTTGGAAGAAAAATATATATTTTTTCTTTTCAAATTTGAAAACGTTAATGGACATTAATGCTACAATTTTTCTATATTGTAAATTATAAATATCTCAATTCCTATCATATACAAATAAAACAAAAGGTGAATTACTAAACATGTCAATCCCATTTCTCAAAAAAAAAAAAATGTCAATTCCTATTATATATAGATACAAATATAGGTATTATCGTCATATTAAATTTTTTTTTCCCTCTTTTTCATACTTTTTTTCAAGCCAAAACACTCCCACAAACTTGAAACCCCCCAATTCCTCTCTCATTTTCTACCAACCAAACAAACTCTATAACAAATTCACAATAAAAATAAATAAATAAACTCACTAAATCAAACAGTGCAACCAAAAAATAAATAAATAAAGAAGATTTGATTGACCATTCCATATTTTCGTTGTGTCGAATAGGAAAGTAAGCACAATTCAATTTGGAAGTTGGAACCCAATACCCCAATTTCACTCTTACATTTTCTCACAAATTAAACCCACATAAAATAAACCACCAAAAAAAAAAATAATAATAATAATAATTCAAATCACTTAGCACCCTTAGATGAAAGGTGTACCTACCAATTTTCCATTCTAAAGGTTCCTTAGCATCTATTCCATTTTGTGAGTCAGGATTAGAGGGTGTCGAATTTGGAAAGTAATGTTTAATTTTGAAAGGAAAAATGAATTGAAGTTAAAAAGAGGCTTAATTAATCCCTAATAATCCATTACCTAAAAAATTTAATTCGGGAAAATAGAAAGATTGGAAGTTGTAAAGAGGAACAATTAATCTCTAATAATCTATTTATTTTTTCTTCTAAAAAATGATAATTTAACATAATTGACATAAAGACCATTACCTAAAATAATATAATTTAGAAAAATAGAAAGATAGATATTTAGATAAACTTTGACATAAATGATACAACAAATGTTAATTAAAGTGACTTAAAAGCCATTAGATTAAAAAAAAACATTTAATATAGAAGACACATGGCCGTGTATTGTAATGACACTATATATTTTTTATAATTTTTTTAGAAAAGTGCTACACAGCTACACGTATAATATTTTCATAACACGTCATAAGTTGTAAATTGTTAATGATTTTAATTTGGACCCACAATTAAAATTACTTTTTTACCCACTAGTTACAACAAATAACAACTTGTCACTTAGAATTTATAGTAAAAATGTTGTGAAAGTTTTTTTTTTAATTATTGATTTAATGGTCATTCTCTACTTTTTTGGAAATTTTATTTTTCCCCATGTATTGGGGAGTAATTCTACAAACATAAACTATTTTATAACATTTTTACAAACTATTAATGTGGCAAATTCTTACTAGTTCTAATATAGGCCCATCACTAACATTATATATTAACTTTCAATAACTATTTGGAAAATGTTAAAGCCACATCAATAGTTTGTAAAAATATTGTAAAAGAGTGATGCTATAAGCACAAATTATTTTACAACATTTTTACAAATTGCTAACGTGGCTTTAGCATTTTCCAAATAGTTATTGTAAGTAAAAATGTGATGTTAGTAATGGGCCCATATTAAAACTAGTAAGAATTCCCCACATCAACAGTTTGTAAAAATGTTGTAAAATAATTTGTATCTCTAGTATTACTCATTATAAAATAGTTTATGTTTGCAGCATTAGACTTTTGAGTGGAGTTGTGGTGTGCATTTGTGTTTGAACCTCTTTCCCTCTCCCTTGTGTATGTGTGTGTTTGTTTCTAAAAAAAAAAAGGGTAATTGTCCCACATTACTTAAGAGAGTGTGTTGTGTATAGTATAACTTGCCCTACCTTCCCTTAAAAGTTATCATAGCTTTTGAGTGGAGTTGTGGTGTGTCTTTGTATTAGAACTTCTTTCTCTTTCCCTTGTGTATGTGTGTGTTTGTTTCTAAAAAAAAAAAGGGTAATTGTCCCACATTATTTAAGAGAATGTGTTGTGTGTTGTATAACTTGTCTCACCCTCCCTTAAAAGTTACCATAGCTTTTGAGTAAAATTATGATGTACTTTTGTGTTAGAACCTCTTTCCCTCTCCCTTGTGTGTGTATATTTGTTTCTAAAAAAAAAAGAATGGGTAATTGTCCTACATTACTTAAGAGAGTGTGTTGTGTATAATATAACTTGTCACACCCTCCCTTAAAAGTTACCATGACTTTTGATTGGAGTTGTGTGTGCCTTTGTGTTAGAACATCTTTCCCTCTCCCTTGTGTGTGTGTTTGTTTCTGAAAGAAAAAAAAAAAAAAAAAAAAAAAAAAAAAAAAAAAAAAAAAAAAAAAAAAAAAAAAAAAAAAAAAAAAAAAACTTATGTATTGGGTACCAATGGACATGCACGACATTTAAGGGTCATATATATATATATATATATTGGAAAATAATTTCCCTCTCATATATAATTGCTCGAATTTAAAATATGGATAATAATATAATTAAGGTTTGCAATTGAAAATTGTGGCTAATCTCTTCTTCTTCTTCTTCTTTTTTTTTAGGAGAATCAGGCCTGACTGACCAGGCTGAAAAAAATCATTTCATTACTGGAATGTCAGATACAAAGAACCGATAAATATCTGCAGGAACGGAGTTCATCTAAATTAAAGTAGGAAAAGACAATCTTGCTTGTCTAGCCAACACATGTGCTAAAACATTGCCTTACCAACGTGTGTGAGAGAAAGAATAGTACTGAAACGTACTGACTAAAGACACAATGTCTTTAACTAAATGGCCCACCACTGGGTGCTGGAAACTCTGCTTCTTTTTTTTTTTTTTTTTTTTGGCTGAATGGAAACTCTGCTTCTTAATAGCTGAAAGAACAAAGTTTCTCTCCAAACTAGTTTGGAGAGAAACCCTACAAACTCACCATATATCTTTATATTGATTGTGAATTTTAAAAATCTAACCGTTAGATTGCATGTTCTTATTACATCCTTAATGCTTACAAAATTTCAAGAAAATCAAAGATCAATTGCCATGTCATCAAATAAATGTTATAATATCAAGTTTTTGTAATCTAAAGTTGTGTATAAAAAATAAGTCAATTGATTAAATAGTAAATAACATCCGATTTAAACAAAATTTGATATGCATGTTAAGGACATAAGGAACATGAAATTCAACGGTTAGATTTTCAAAATTCACACTCAATATAAAGATATATGGTGAGTTTGTAAGGTTTCTCTCCAAACTAGTTTAGAGAGAAACTTTGTTCTAGCTGAAATAGCCTCTCCAGAATCTCATACCAAAATTGTGCCACTGAAACCAAGCACACGGACAAACAGGACAGCCTGCCTTGCTGCAATTGTTTCCAGTGCAACAATGGATGAAGGCAGAGGAATAATTTCGGACAGTGCAGCCAAAACTTCACCGGAAGAATTACGCACCACCGCTCCAATTCCTGCAGCTCCCAAATCTTCAAAAACCGCACTGTCAAAGTTTGTTTTCAACAGACCTGCATCGGGTGGCATCCAAATGACTTTCCTCGGCCGCTTCTTTGATTTAGGTTTCGCACAAAACTGCTGGAAGTTCGCTAGATGCTTCTGCGCCAACTCCAGGATCTTCTCAAGGGATGCAACGGCCTCATGACTCTGATTTTGTTTCGCCGATTCCAAATAAACCAGCAAATCATGATGAAACCTTCAGCTATACGGGGATTCTGCAGCGCCAACCTAAAAAGATCAACAAAAAATAAATTTTGATTCGTTGCACTCCGCAACTCAGCAAAGTTAGTATCCCAAGCCCCCTTCACCTTCTCACAACCCCATAAAGCATGAATCACAGTCTCAGACTCTCTGTTACAGCTTGTGCAGCTGTTTGAGAGCACCACCCTTCGCCTTGCCAAATTCACCATCGTAGGAAGAGACTTGGAACAAGCTCGCTACGCAAATGTCTTAACTTTGTTAGGCACCTTCAACCTCCAAAGGCTTGACCACATCCTCCGATTCACCTCATTAGATGATCCCGACGCTGAACCACTAAGCTCCTTGGCACACAACAATTGATAACCAAGCTTCACGGAATACTAGCCATCCTTAGTGTTTGGCCAAATCAAAGTGTCTTCCTGTGGAATTAGACATAAGGGGATGGACTTTATTTTTTGTGCCTTAAACGGCAGAGGAACTCTTTCCAACAGATACACATTCCACCAACCCAAATCAACATCAATGACGTCTGCTACTCTCGCATCAGCAGATAGCAAGGAGGGGGGAGAGATCACCTTGCCTAACCCGTCACCTGGCAGCCAGCAATCTTGATAAATCCGGACTGTTTGGCCATTACCCACTCTATATCTAGCACCTTCAGCAATAACGTATCAAGCCTTAAGAATACTCCGCCAGGCATAGGACTCCGATTTGACTTGAGCTGAAAAAATATCACCTGAGGAAAAAACTTAGCCTTGAAAACCTAGTAAAAGAGACTCTTTATCATGAGCCAGCCGCCACATTTGTTTAGCTAACATGGCATCATTGAACTTCCTAAGCTCTTTAAAACCCATCCCACCTTCATTTTTTGGCATACACAAAGACTCCCAATTTTTCTAATGAATCATCCATCTCTCACCATGTTGACCCCAAAAAAAATTTTTATCGTCACCTCAATCTCATGGCAAAGGTTCACAGGTAGTTGGAAACAACTCATGGCAAAGGTTGGAATTGCTTGCACAATAGCATTCAATAACACCTCCCTTCTGGCTTGTGACAAAAGTTTCTCCTTCCACCCTTGAAGTTTCCCCCAAATCCTTTCCATTATATAGATAAAGCTTTCCTTTTTTTTTTCTACCCACCATAGCCGGCAACCCAAGATACTTTTCATACTCCTTAATCTCTGGTACACCTAGGAAGTTCTTCAAATCTGTTTTGGTGCTCTCAAGGACAGATTTACCACAAAAAAAAAAAAGGTTTGTTTTAGTACCATTTATTTTTTTCCCAGAAGCTCTCTCATATAGGGCTAAAGCCGATTGAATTGTTTGCACATCACCCATCTTTGCATGACAAAAAATCAAACTATCTTCGGCGAAGAATAGGTGTGAGATTTGTGGATCATTCTTGCAAAGCGAGAAACCCCTTAGATCTCCCTTAGCCACGGCATTTTTGAGCAGCCCATTTAAACCCTCCGAGCACAACAAAAAAAGATAAGGAGATAGGGATTGCCTTGACGAATCCCCCTTGTTGGCTTAATGAAACCTTGAGGAACCCCATTGATCAAAAAGGAATAAGAAATTGATTTGCTTGTAGCCATCACCAAATCTACCCATCTCCCATGGAAACCCATCCTCTGCATCAATTGCTCCAAAAAAATCCACTCAATCCTATCGTAAGACTTACTCATATCCAATTTCATTACCATAAACCCCTCCTTCCCCCTTTTTTTAATCTTCATGTGATGTAGCGTTTCAAAAGCTACCAAAATATTATCTGAGATAGCTTTGTCAGATTGAAAAGCACTCTGGGATTCTGATACAACATAAGGCAACAGACTTTTCAAACGGTTAGCTAACACCTTGGAAATTAGCTTATACAAAATGCCATACTTAACTGCTTAAGTATGGCATTTTTTTTCTTTCCTATTCAGTTTCATCACCTCACACGTTTTTAAACCTCAAGCATGTGGCAAATCTTTTTTATTAAGTCTAATAATTATTAGATATTTTCATAAACGTCATTGTTATAGGCTTTGACAAAGAGACACATGTTACCATTTTTTTTTTTTTTTTTTTTGTATCCATGAGTTTTGTTTATTACTATTTTTGCTTATATTAGTTCATGGCAATATTGACTAGAGAGAATTAATACACATTTATATTTAAAAAAATGTATATAAAGCAAGTCAATTTATATTAAATATAGATGGCTTCACATCCAACAAAATAAAGAAATCCAATCCAAGATTACAGGTTTTTTTTTTTTTTTCTCCCCTTAAGAATCGATTACAGTGAATCACAAACAAAGACTTAATAATCTCATCATTCAAACATAGCCTCCAATTTCGATCCTGTCTTCTCTTTATTTTGATCTGGTCTTCTCTTTATTATTGTTTGCAAATACAGAAGACCGAAAATAAAAATAGAATTTAGAGCCATGCTGGATTCACCAAAGGAGTGCAAACAGACTTGACTTGCAAGTAATTTTCCAAACCGTGAAATCCATTCTCTCTGCCATGCCCACTCATCTTGTACCCACCAAAAGGAAGTGCAGCATCAAATATAGAATAGCAGTTCACCCAAATCGTCCCAGCTTTTAATGCACGTGATAAAGTGTTAATAGTGTCTACGTTCTGCGAAAAGATCCCAGCAGCAAGCCCATAGTGCGTGGTATTCGCTCTCCGAATCACCTCGTCAAGGTCCCTAAAATTAAATATTATAAATATAAAGGTGTATTCAGTATCACATTATTTAAAATTTTAAGTGACAGTACATTAACAAACCCCATAAATAAAAATCGCCAGGGGTAAAAAGGATTCGTTTCTCACTTGAATTTAAAGATGGTCTGCACTGGACCGAATATCTCATCCTTTGCTATCAACATGTCATCCTTGTAAAAATTAACAGTTAGTTGCCTTCATGAACCATAGTATTTCAAAATCATCATGGTACAATGATGGTATAACTAAAAGGTACCTTAACATTTGAGAACACTGTGGGCTTAATGTAATAGCCTTTGTCGCCGAGTCTTTCTCCCCCGCTTTCAAGGGTAGCTCCACTTTCAACACCAGATTTTATGTATTTCAGGATTTTGTTAAATTGCTCGTTGTCAATCTGATTCATTTGAGTAAGCAATATTCAGTATCAGTGTATCACTAAAGATTGCAAACCAATTTATACTTGTAGTATATAGAAGCAGCCAGAGACAAAACTGATATTGTCCAAGATTTCGTGAAGCTATATTACATGTAAAAAGTAAAAGTTGTAATTGCAGAGGAAGCTTCTTAAACGACTTTCAACAATTTTGTAAGATCAGTGTCAAGCATGAAGCCTACACAAATGTGACACTAAAATTTATTTATACACAAGGAATTGTTGTTTATTACCTGAGGACCTTGTTCAATGCCCTCCTTGAATGGATCACCAACAGCACGTTTCATAGCGCGTTGCTTTGCTTTCTGTACGAACTCGTCATATATACGCTCATGAACAAATGTACGAGATCCAGCAGCACAGCATTCTCCCTGCAGATTGGACATAGTCATGATCAATAAAATGAGTTTTAACTTCCTTAACAGGGTTCAGGTGATAACCCAACAGTTATGGTATTTTTTGTGGTGTCCCATGATGATTATGGTTCGAACCACACCTCCCTCTCCCCCTCCCTCACTATCTACTTTTTTTTTTTAATGTAACATATGGTAGGATTTTTATTTTGTTGAGAAAATTAACATGTGGTAGGATTATTGTATAATAAAAATATTGTTATTGCTAAATCTATACTTATCAACAAAAAATAAATAAATGAATTCCATAAGACGCATCATAGCTTTGGAACAATTTTGTGGACAAACCATATTAAAGAACAAAGCATGGTGTGCAGCCTCCACTGCCTTATCTACATCAGCATCCTCACATACAATAAAGGGTGATTTCCCTCCAAGTTCCAAAGTGACTGGCTTCAGATTGCTTTTTGTTGCCAAATCAAGAACAATTTTTCCTGTCTCTGTTGATCCAGTGAAAGCAAGCTGTGCATAGTAATTACTGAGAGTTTAGGAGGCATTCAAGCAATGACCAGTGTATACAACATGAGAATGTGTTATGGATTGTTAGTATTCCCCCTAATCATTTCAAAATTTGATGGAATACCAAAGAAATGTCACAATTGATTGCTAGACAATCTTACAAGAAATTTTTATCTTTCATGAGAGGCAAATTACATCTAATAGGAATGCAATATAAAAGATCTTAACCCCAAGGGTTCAGCTGAAGACCATGCCTCATGAAGTGAAGGTCACTGGTTCGAGTCTTCTCCATCTAACCCCTTAAGGCTAATAAATCACTTGAACCAAAAGAAATATTTAGACTACCTTATCCACATCCATATGACTGGCAAGAGCTGCACCAGCAGTTGGACCATAACCAGGGATCACATTTAGAACACCTGGAGGAAGTCCAGCCTGTCACAAAGATCATATGATCAAAGTAAGTGATAAATAGAGCAGCTTACGTGCAGAAAAGATGAGTTCAGACATAAAACCTCAATGTACAAAGAACAAAAGTCTATCACCTCATATAGTAGCTTTGATACAAGGAGAGCAGTCAATGGTGTCTGCTCTGCTGGTTTCAATACAACAGTGCAGCCACATGCTAATGCAGGCGCGACCTTCCAGGCATACATAGGGAGAGGAAAATTCCATGGAATAATTCCACCCGCAACACCAATAGGTTCATACAAGGTTTGCATATGGAATGGTCCATCAGCTGGAACTGTTAGGCCATGGATCTTATCCGCCCACCCTAATATTTTCACATATAGAAAATCTTAGAATAACTTACAAAAATTGACAGAATGTAACGAACAATCAAATTATATAATGCAGAAGATGAACTATATCTATAGATTTACGGTTTATGGTTTACCAGCATTGTATCGCATTAAGCGCGTCACCATTGATACTTCAATTATAGCATTTTGATATGGCTTCCCACTGTCCCAAGCCTCAAGCGCTGCAATTTCATCATTGTGCTGTTCAAGCAAATTCGCAAAGCGCAAAAGTACTTTTTGCCTTTCCTGGATATTGTTTAAAATTTTTATTAAAAAAAATTCAATTATATGGTTTGTAGACTGTAGTTTTTTGTTCTACATCAAACAAAAGGTGAAAAATAGGAAGCACAATAAGGAATAGTTACATAAGCAGTCATCCTTGGCCATGGTCCTTCATCAAATGCCTTGCGAGCAGAAGCAACTGCTCGATTTATATCTTCAGCATCACCTTCAGCAACATTGGCAATCACTTCCCCTGTCCTGGGATCCAATGTCTGAAAAGTTTTCCCTGACACCAAATTTAGACATAGCATAAATTTCAGCATACATCAGAACAATAACAATATTAACCTTGTCATGGATGAGCGCTTCGGAAAAAGCCTAAAACTTAAAAACTTTTTTAAAAATACTAAAATTACTCTTTTAACTAGTTTGTATTTTTAAATTTTAAATAATTTTTAACTAAAAGATAAAGGTATTTTAGAGTATTTAAGAATTTGTATATAGATATTTTAGTTCACAAAATAATGAAACTCAATCCGAAAATCCCGTAATTAGTAGTATAAATAATGTGTATGAGGATACCACGTTACCTAAAATTTGAGGTTAAAAATATAGTGATTTATGATATGATTTTTAAAAAGAAAAAAAAAATTACATATATATAGTAAATTATATATGCATTCAATTGGTTTTTTTTGGACTTGGAAGCTTATCTTCCTCTCATTCTTATGGAATGATAAAGCTTGAGTCCGAACTCATCTATATTACCGGATGCTGCATCAACGAATTTCCCATCAATCAAAAGCTGGGTATATTTTACTTGAACCGGTGGCTTAATTGGAACCTCAGACATTCTTTTGCTCAAGTTGGTGGTAGTCTTACCTGAAGGAAATAGCATTCAACCAATAAAAGAGCATTATTACAAAACCCAAAACAAAGGAATTATAGAACATTTCTAATTGTTTTAAACATTTCTAAATCCCCAAGTTCATTTATTTTTATAATTCGATTTCTTATTTTTGCTAAAAAACATTGTAGCTTAACTCACATATTCTAGTGTTTTAAATGACGACCACAAAATTCAAATACCCCTCCCCAACTATTGAATTATAAAAAAGAAAAATAAAACTTGATATCTTTTAATTCTTTCAGCTTTTTTTTGGAAGCATTTAAATGGATTTTGAAAACCAGATACCCCAAAATCATACAACGTTAAAACACCCAATACAGAACCTGATTCAAGGTATAATGTGATTTTCAATATACAAAACCTTAACCAGAACTCAATCTTAACCCAAAAAACATAGAATATCACAATCAAACAATTACAATAAGACACTCACACTTGTCTCTCTTTCTCTGTGTGATAGCTTGATACAAAGCTCAAATTGCTATACATTTACGTGTGTCAGTGTGTGTTTATATAGATATCAGTTGGGCACCAATGAACGATTCAAGATGATTTCTACGACTATCTTTGTCTAATAATAGTACATACTATCTAATAATAGTGCATGCTATCTCAGCAAACAAACAAAAAAAAGAGATGAGAAGTATGACGCATCAAAAACCCCAAAATAATTAAAACTTTTTCCAATGAGCATTAACTATTAATAATAATTTTATTAAAGAATTATCAAAAGGTGACGTCAATCGTGAGTTTTTGTATATTATTACTATAGGTCATGTTAACGAGTGGCGTAGGATATTGGTTAACAATCTAATTAAAGAAAGTTTTTATGGGAGAAAAAAAAAAACAATTAATATTTTAACAGTTTTTTTCATTTCTCATAAAAGTGATATCAAAACTTTCTTAAAATGAATTTTTAACTAATACCCCAACGGCACTCGTTAACATTTCGCTATTACTATTATTTTATTTTTTTGGTTGAAAAGTGTATTTGCTTATTATGTTTGTTTGTTATATAGATTATAGCAGTTTAGTAGTATTATTAAATAGATGTGGGTAAATAAATAAGATAATAAATTAATGAGAAAAAGCTAATCCAACAATATCTACTAGATTTTTATTACTAGTGGAGCTAATTAATGTGACTAGTACCAGTTTAACAAGAGATAATAAAATGGTGCTTGAATTGTTATTATTTTTTATAATTAATACTTACATAATAAATTTTATAATTTTTTTTTTAATTTGCAATATACAAAATTTAAATTGTAAAGTATGATAGGCCTATATGTGAGGTGGTAAATTAATTTGAGAATATTGTGATTTTTTTATGGGATTATTTTATAGGTTTTGTTACTTGCTAATAAAAGGACTATTTGATTTATCAGCCAACTCAGTGCTAAGACCAATTATCAAGACGGTTTTTTTTTTTTTTTTTCGATAGAAAAGATAGAAATTATCAAGACGTTAATAGTGGGATGTGTGAAAGGTTGTAATAATAGTGTCACTAAACTCATGTGGATTTTTTTTTTCGTAATTCCTTTGCATTTAATTTGGTAATACTTTGGTCAAACTTGTATACTGTTGTTACTTCAACCTGTATGATCATATTATTTGATCCAAAGAAGATTTAATGACATCTTTTTAGAAGTTGGGGCAAAGAAAATCAAGATTTGAGCCAGTTGACACATGAAGAGTTTTTTGTTGATTGTCTTAAATTATGATTTGTGTGCATCATCCTTAGCCTTATTTATTTATTTTCATAACACAAGTTCACTTTCTCCCTGTCTTTGTTTAACTATGACAGTAAAATCATCTTTTAAAGTTGATTTTTTTTTTCCCGTATATAAGGAGAAATTTTTATGCAGAAACAGGGAGAATCCATCACATTCTAGCAAGTTTTGACCATTTAAATGTCAAATTTACCACCCCCAAAAAAAAAAAAGGCTTATTGATTTATACATAGAGTTACACATAGAGCAATAGTGGAATTTTAAAAGAAAACTAAGGTTTGGGTTCTAAATTGCAAGTGAACCATGTTAGAAAAGTGATGTTGGAAAATTGGCTAATTTAAAAACTTCAAAATTTTAGCAAAATTAAATATTTAAAAAAAAAAAAAAAAAAAAAACGGTTTTTCCTAACCACCTTTCTTCCTCCTTTTTCTCTCATTCTCTCTCTCACGTTTTCTTTTAGACCCATTATCAAGTAGTTATCCAAATTTTTATCCAAAAATAAAAAGCAATTATCCAAACTTAAAATTCCACCAAAATCTATTATGAAATACTAAAAATAATAATAATAATAATAATAATAATAATAATAATAATAATAATAATAATAATAATCGTACTTTTTTGTTCTTTGTTTTTCATTCTTCATGTCCCTTCATCTTTATCATCTTCTCTTTCTTCTTAAAATTCTAAAAAACAAATTCAATTCTTAGGGCCTATTTGGTAAGAGTATTTAAATATAGTTTTTTATTTTGCAATCCATAAAATGGTGGGTCCCACACTTGAATTTATTGTTTGACTAATATATTCTAAATACAGTTTTCAAAAAACTGTATCCTATTTTCCTGATTTATAACAATATTTTGAAAATGGCTAAGGGAGTGTTTTCAGGACACAGAAAATGTTTTTAATAACATAGCTTTAAATAAATTAAAAACAGTAGACCCCACATATCTCTCCAAAATCTTTTATCTCTTAAATTAAGGAGTTTATCTTTATTACAAAGAGAATTCTTACATTTCAAATTTGAAACTTATCATTAAAAAAAAAAATGAACTCTATTTCTTTATCATTGTTAAAAAAAAAAAAAAAAAATGTAATCTATAGATTGTCAGATTTTACACGTTACTTTTTGTAAATATAATTTTTTTAAATCTCAAAAATAGAAATGTTCTCTTCCAAACATTTTTTTTTTTAGTATTTTGAAAATTGTTCTTAAAGTGGAAGCCAAACATGTAAAATATAAAAATTATTATTTGAAAACTATTTTTAAGTTCAGTTTTTTGAAAATTGTTTTTAAACTATTTTTGAAAACAAAAATAAAAATTATCCTACCAATAAGGCCAACATATCCCACTAATTTCAAAGGAAAATTACTCAAAACTCAATTAGGAAGGTACAAATATACCATTTGTTTTTAATAAATTTCATTATATTACTTTCTTTTTCCCTTTGTCTTTCTCTTTATCTCTCTTTCTCTAATTGCTCCACACACACAAAAAGGGCCATATCAGTTATTACATGCACTTATCCATACAACTATCTTAATCCATTGTCACTCATTCCTTAATTTTTGGGATAATTATCTAATTGTGCTTTAAGCCTTTAACTCCCTTTCCTCGATTTCTTAGCTACCTATAATTGTTTGTTCAGTCAATGTATGACTGCCACATGATATGTGCATGTTTTTTGTGTGTCATAGCATTTCTCTTAAATTATTGAACAAATGATTTGTGTTTCTCATTTTACGTCTCACTTAATGATTGGCAGATAAATTTTCTTGATCAGACAACATAAACTGTATTACTATAATTACCTCCTCAGGTCTTGTGGAATCCGGAAAGAAAATAACTCGGTGCCTTACTTCTAAAAAAATAAAACAAAACAAAATCTTGGTGCCTTCCTTCCAACAATCCTTTATCCCTTTTTTTGTGGGACATTTTATATTCCACCAATTGTGGAATGTTAGGTATGTGATGTTTTCTCTTTTAAACCTTAGATAGCATTTGGCAGGGACGGAGCCAGACTTTAGACTTAGGGGGGGCAAAAAATATGTTAAAAAAATTTCTTGACTTGTAACTAAATGAGATTATTTTATAAAAATTAATGTTTCCATTACTTCGTTCTGTCATTTATTTAATTAATTTTCAAATGTTTCTTCAATTTCAAACCTTATAGCTCTACTGATTGAGAATTAAAAAAAAAAAAAAAAATGTAAACAAAGATAAGATAAGAAAAGTCCATACCTCAAACGTTTTCCAAAAAAAAAAAAAAAAAAAAAACCTCAAACATTTCAACTTTCAAGTTAAACCAATTTAACCAGTTAAATATTAGAAGTATTCCCTTAAAAATTAATAGCCACACACGTAGTCCTCTTAGTAACATACTCAATAGCTTATGGCCACACACAAAACAGAGCTAAGAGTGAGCGGGAGTAGTCTAAGTACAAACCCTTCATCTCTCTCAAATAAACATTCTAAATAGAGTAGAGTGAGTGACTTTTCAGATATTACTGGTAAACTTTTTTGAGTTGCCTCCTCATTCCTCAAGAACAATGCAGAATGGGATGTCAAAGAGGTTTTTATTTATTATATATATATATATATATCTCTTACAGTTCAAGGATTTGTTACTTGTTTTTGGGGAATTTGTTTGTTTGAATGTGGAGAGGCCATCAACTAAAGTGATGGACTTTTAAAAAAAAAAAAAAAAATCTATTTTGGATGGGTTGTAAGGGCCAATTTGTAAATTGCTGGGGGAGAGGGGTGGCCAAGAGTAATTATCTTGGACCTAAATGTTAAAAAAATTCAGAATATATATGTACTATTATGATTTTTTTTTTTTTTAAATCTAGGGGGGGCCATTGCCCCCCTTAGTCAATGAACAGCTACGTCCCTGGCATTTGGTACGGGAGAATCCACATTACTCCTGACATTCAGATTACTGAGAATGTGATATCTTGCTATCTGGATGCTTAAGAATGTAACTATTCCTATGTTTGGTTTAACTGAGAATCTAATAAGATTCCTAAAAATGTGAGATTATAATGTTTGGTTTATTCCTAAGAATCTTAACTGAATTATTTATTTTTCCCATTCTATTCTTAGATTTGTGAATCCAATATAAGTTTTTTTTTTTTTTTTAAATCCTTTCTCTAAATAAATAATAAAAAATAAAATATAAACTATAAATTATGACAAATCCCAAAACGACATACAAATATGATGGGTTGTTAAAAATTAAAAATCTACACATTCTATATCATTGTATAACAAATATCAAAAGCACCATATAGGATACAAATTATTAAAATTGTAGAAACAAAGCCATTAATCTAAAAACAAAAAAATAAAAAAAAAATAAAAAACCAGATGAAGCCTCCAATCCAAATCTATATTTCTAGCAATTAAACAAAACCAAGATTTGAGATATGAATAGATACATTAACAAATTTCTATGAAAATAGATCCATTAATAATTTGTTGAGGCACACAACAATAAAAGTGAATACTTGGCAACAATGGAAGGTCCCCTTCAAACTTTTTTTTTTTTTTTTTTCCATATATGAAACTTAAATAGAACTTTGTTAATGAATATATCAATAGAGTTGTCTATCTTATTTATGTTATTTTGGTAGAAAAAGATAATGACAAAGGAAAAGATATTGATGATTTGTTTGATATTTTATTTCAATTGCTTAAATGATAAGAATAAAGGGTTAAAATTGTCAATTTATATAAAATACAATTTTCTTTAAGCTTAAGAATCTATATACCCACCTATTTTAAAGGGAATCCATATTCTCCTGACATCTGATTCCTTAATGTGATTTGCAACCAAATATAAGAATCTTTAAACATTCTTGGGAATACTAAGACATTATCTCGTACCAAATGCCACATTAGTTCTTTTATAAATAAAGTCAAAAAATAAGCAAGCAAAATTTGGCACATATGTAAAACATGCCACAGTAATGGATCTATTAGAACTTTCACCAATTTCAATTAACAAGGACAAGAAAATCAGCATTTCATTGATTTTAGATGTAATTCAAAAGAGTCCGAATTTGGTAAAGATGTGGTGCAAAACTCCCACTTAACACCCTTCAATAGAAATATGCCACTTTACCATTTTACTCTTAAATGAATAACACATACCACCACACATTCTTGATGCGATAGTCACTCCATAAGTATAAGTGTTTGTGGAGTGTAGGGGCAAGAGGCCAAGATTCAAGTCTTCAAGAATGAGCTTCACACACATATACACTTAAATTAGGTTAGAGTAGAATTTCTATCTTGTTAAAAAAAAAACAAAAACAAAAACAAAAAATCCTTTTATATCCAATTTCATAAAATCAAAAATCCCAATCATATGAGAAACCCAACTCTGCCTCTACCTCCAACAGCCAGAGACGTTGCCGGAATCTTGAACTTCTTAATGCTTGGCTCTGTTAACAGCCTCTCTTCTTTTTGTCAGTCACATTTTGCCAAATTTTATTTTTATGACATAAAGGTAAAATATCACGAAAGTCTTGCATCTCATGTGGAAAGTAACGATGCTGCCAAAGTTAAACTATTCCTTCCGTAGAAAGATCCGAGGTGCGAAGCGAAGGAGTTGATCAATCAGAAGAGCAATGAGGAGTAAGGGATGGCAGTCTGGAGTCAGGTTTTTTCCTGAGGGAGAAGTCTTTTCTAAGTCAGTTGTTGCTCCAGAGTCTTCTGCTCGCTTATCTACTGAAGATTATGAAGAAGGAAATGCTGAATTTGGCAATGACATTCTAGTAGAGGCCCCTGGAACAGAGCTAGTCGTGCCTCCGATTGATGAAGCCCCTCTTTCTGAAGCTCCGGCTGCTTCATCGGAAGTGGTCACCCTCAAGACACTTGTCAAAGAAGAGCCAACAGGCGCCCCTATGATGCGGCATAAAAGAGTAGCAAGAAAGCAAGTAGTTAGCAAGCCAATGCGTAAGGGCCCTGTTACCATTTCCATCGATTTTTCTCCGGAGGGAAGCTTAAAAGAAGACCAAAGTCACATTTCTTCAGGGGAAGCTGCTCACACTCGCTCATCGACGGAAGCATTAATCGTTCTATCTCCAGATGACGTACCACCAGCTACAGAACAAGGAGTAGATGAAGAAAGGCCAGAAAAACATCTAGCCTCTACTCTTGCTTCTCAGGCCAGAGATTCTAAAGGGAAAGGAGTTGCCGATACCAGAAGCCCAGCCCCTGCCGATAAACATTCGCATGTCGAGCCTAAGAGCGAAGTTCCTTCTGAGGTGACCATGGCTAGAAGTTAATGAAAGGGATGATCTAGGCTATCATCTCTGACTATTGGATTCATTCAAATAGTAAGTGCATAGCTCCTATCAATTTAAGTAGGCACATGGGAATAGACCTAAATGCTTCCCAAGAAGACTCTACCGGCAGACATCGGTAGCTGTGTACGAAAGATGCCGAACCCCTCTTGGCGCATTGGAGAAAATGAAGGTTTATCATTGGGTTGGTTTTACATATTACATTTTTGGTGCTAATATTTAATTTATTTCTTTTGGTTTGATATTCCAACTGAAAAATAATATAGTTCTTTTATGATTTTTTGAATTGCACTGACATAGTTTGATATTCCTACATTTTTTCGATATTGTCATATAAATTTTTTTTCTTCTTTGTCATACTTTATTTGTATCCAAAACACTCCTTCAAACTTGAAACACCCCCCCCCCCCCCCCCAAAAAAATCCTCTCTCATTTTCCACTAACCAAACAAACTCTGTAACAAATTCACAATAAAAATAAATAAATGAAATCACAAAATCAAACTTTGCAACCACAAAAAAATAATTTAGAAGATTTGATAGACCGTTCCATATTTCCATTGTGTCTAGGAAAGCAAGCACAATTCAATTTGGAACCCAATACCCCAATTCACTTTTACATTTTCTCACAAATCAAAGAAACCCACATAAAAATGAACCACCAAAAAAATAAATTCAAAACACTTAGCAACCTTAGATGAAAGGCGTATCTACCAATTTTCCATTCCAAAGGTTCCTTACTTTTCTTAGCATATATCCCATTTATTGAGTCAGGATTAGAGGGTGTCAAATTTGGAAAGTGATGTTTAATTTCAAAGGAAAAAATGAATTGAAGTTATAAAGAGGCTTATTAATCCTTGATAATTCATTACCTAAAAGATTTAATTTAGGAAAGTAGAAGTGCTTGTGCGGTGTGGAGGGTAAGGGCTGGGGTTCAAATCTCCAGAAGGAAGTTTCACACACATATACACTTAAATTAAGTTAAAGTAAAATTTTTATCTTGTATTAAAAATAATTAATAATAATTGACATAGAGACCATTACCTAAAATAATATAATATAGGAAAAAATATATAAAGATAGATAATTAGATAAAATTTGACATAAATCATCACAACAAATGAGAATTAAACTGATTTAAAAGCCATTAGCTAAAAAACATTTAATATAGAAGACACATATCACTATAATGACACTACTATATATTTTTGATAATATTTTTTGGAAGAAGTGCTACATCTACACTCACAATATTTTCATAACAAATCATAGATTGTAAGTTTTTAGTGGTTCTAATTTGGACCTACATTGTTAGACATGCGAAACATGTTAGCGAGTTATTGGTGTGGATTGAGGATGTTCCTCCACACCTTTTTCTTGTAATCCACGCCAAGTTGGCATTTGATCAATAAAATTATAGTGTGTCCACACAAAAAAATGGACCTACATTTAAAATTACCTTTTTGCCTACTAGTAACAATTTATCATTTAAAATTTATTGTAAAAATGTTGTGAACTAGCATTCATTTTTCTTTTTCTTTTTTTTTTTTAATTAGTGATTTAATCTTTCTCAAAAAAAAAAAATTAGTGATTTAATTGTCATTCTCTCCTTTTGGAAAATTTATTTTTCCCCTTATATTGGGTACCAATGGACATGTATGACATTTATGGGTCATATATATATATATATATATTGGACAATCATTTAACTCTCATATTTAATTGTTCTAATTTAAAATAAGTAATGCTGCTGCCAAAAACTGTTTTATAACATTTTTACAAAATGTTGATGTGGTCAACTTCTTATTAGTTTTCACTTAGACCCACAATTAACATCACTTTTTCATTTATCAATAATCATTTACCATATTAATCATTTATAAAAAATTTTGTAAAAAATTTTATATCTCTAGTATTACTCATTTAAAATATGGTAATAATAATATAATCAAGGCCTGTAAATGAAAATAGTGGCTTAACTGCTTAAGTATGGCACTTTTTTTCTGTTCGGTTTCATCACCTCACACGTTTCTAAACCTCAAACGTGTGGCAAATCTTTTTTTTTTGTTTTCTCTTTTTTATTAAGTCTAATAATGATTAGATATTTTCATATATGTCATTGTCATATGCTTTGACAAAGAGACACATGTTACCATTTTTTTTTAATCCATGAGTTTTGTTTATTATTATTTTTGCTTATATAGTTCATGGCAATATTGACCACAAGGAGAGAGAGAGAGAGAGAGAGAGAGAGAGAATACACCAAGTCAAATTATATTAAACATAGGCTGCTTCACATCCAACCAAAAAAAAAAAAAATCCAATCCGAGATTGCAGTCTTTTTTTTTTTTTTTTTTTTAATCAATTGCAGTGAATGACAAACAAAGATTTGATAATCCAATTTTGATCCGGTCCTTCCTTTATTTTGATCCGGTCTTCTCTTTATTACCATTTGCAAACGCCGAAGACTGAAAAAGAAAATTGAATTTAGAGCCATGCTGGATTCACCAAAGGAGTGCATACAGCCTTGACTTGCAAGTAATGTTCCAGACTATTAATTCCTTTCTCTCTGCCATGCCCACTCATCTTGAACCCACCAAAAGGAAGTGCAGCATCATATATATTATAGCAGTTCACCCATACTGTCCCAACTCGTAATGCACGTGTTAATGTGTTAATAGTGTCTATGTTCTGCGAAAAGATCCCAGCAGCAAGCCCATAGTGCGTGTCATTCGCTCTTCGAATCACCTCGTCAAGGTCCCTGAAATATTATATATCCAAAGGTGCATTCAATACAGCGTTATTTAAAATCGCAAGTGTAAAAAAGGATTCGTTTCTCACTTGAATTTCAAGATGGACTGCACGGGACCGAATATCTCATCCTTTGCTATCAACATGTCATCCTGATATAAATTAACACTTAGTTGCCTTCATAAACCATAGTATTTCAAAATCTTCATGGTGCAATGATGGTATAACTAAAAGGTACCTTAACATTTGAGAACACTGTGGGCTTAATGTAATAGCCCTTGTCGCCAAGTCTTTCTCCCCCACTTTCCAGGGTAGCTCCACATTCAACACCAGATTTTATGTATTTCAGGATTTTGTTAAATTGCTCCGTGTCAATCTGATTCATTTGAGTAAGCAACGTTCAGTATCAGTGTATCACTAAAGATTGCAAACCAATTTATACTTGTAGTAAATAAAAGCAGCCAGAGACATAACTGATATTGTCCAAGATTTTGTGAAGCTATATTACATGTAAAAAGTAAAGCATACACAAATGTGACAGTAAAATTTACTAATTCACATGAGGAATTGTTGTTGATTACCTGAGGACCTTGTTCAATGCCCTCCTTGAATGGATCACCAACAGAACGCTTCAAAGCGCGCTGCTTTGATTTCTCTACGAACTTATCATATATACTTTCATGTACATATGTACGAGATCCAGCACAGCAGCATTGTCCCTTCAGATTGGAAGAAATCATGATCAATAAAATGAATTTTAACTTCCTTGAGACCAATCATAGTATCAAAACAATCCTATGGACAAACCTGATTAAAGAACAAAGCATAGTGGGCAAGCTCCACTGCTTTATCTATATCAGCATCCTCACATACAATAAAGGGTGATTTCCCTCCAAGTTCCAAAGATACTGACTTCAGATTGCTTTTGGTTGCCAATTCAAGAACAATTTTTCCTGTCTCTGTTGATCCAGTGAAAGCAAGCTGTGCATAGTAATTACTGAGAGTTTAGGAGGCATTCAAGCAATGACCAGTGTATACAACATGAGAATGTGTTATGGATTGTTAGTATTCCCCCTAATCATTTCAAAATTTGATGGAATACCAAAGAAATGTCACAATTGATTGCTAGACAATCTTACAAGAAATTTTTATCTTTCATGAGAGGCAAATTACATCTAATAGGAATGCAATATAAAAGATCTTAACCCCAAGGGTTCAGCTGAAGAACATGCCTCATATAGTGGAGGTCACTGGTTCGAGTGTTCTCCATCTAACCCCTTAAGGCTAATAAATCACTTGAACCAAAAGAAATATTTAGACTACCTTATCCACATCCATATGACTGGCAAGAGCTGCACCAGCAGTTGGACCATAACCAGGGATCACATTTAGAACACCTGGAGGAAGTCCAGCCTGTCACAAAGATCATAAGATCAGAATAAGTGATAAAGAGAGCAGCTTATGTGCAGAAAAGTTGAGTTCAGAGATAAAACCTCAATGTAAAAAGAACAAAAGTTTATCTACCTCATGCAATAGCTTTGCTGCAAGTAGAGCAGTCAATGGTGTCTGCTCTGCTGGTTTCAATACAAGGGTGTTGCCGCATGCTAATGCAGGCCCGACCTTCCAGGAAAACATGAGGAGAGGAAAATTCCATGGAATAATCCCACCCGCAACACCAATAGGTTCATGCAAGGTTTGCATATGGTATTGTCCGTCAGCTGGAACTGTGAGACCATGGATCTTATCCGCCCACCCTAAAATTTTCACATATAGAAAATCTTAGAAAACTTACAAAATTTGACAGAATGTAACAAACAATCAAAATATATAATGCTGAAGATGAGCTGTATCTATAGATTTACCAGCATAGTATCTCATTAGGCGTACAAACATTGGAACTTCAACTGTAGCAGCCTGTTGATATGGCTTCCCATTGTCCCAAACCTCAAGCGCTGCAAGTTCATCATTGTGCTGCTCAAGCAAATCCGCAAAGCGCAAAAGTACTTTTTGCCTTTCCTGGATATTGTTTAAAAATTTTTATTAAAAAAAAAAAAATCAATTATATGGATTGTGGGCTGTGTTTTTGTTCTACATCAAATAAAAGGTGAACAATAGGAAGCACAATAAGGAATAAGGAATAGTTACATAAGCAGTCATCCTTGGCCATGGTCCTTCATCAAATGCCTTGCGAGCAGAAGCAACTGCTCGATTTATGTCTTCAGCATCACCTTCAGCAACATTGGCAATCACTTCCCCTGTCCTGGGATCCAATGTCTGAAAAGTTTTCCCTGAGGCCAAATGTATACATAGTAGCATACATCAGAATAATAAGAATATGATGCGTCTGAGGATACCATATTACCTTAAGTTTGAGGTTAAATGGTATGATTTAAATATATATATAGTAAATTGTACATGCATTCATTTTTTTTTTTTTTTCAATTTGCAAGCTTATCTTATGGAATGATGAAGTACCATTTGGGTCCAAACTCATCTACATTACCTGAAGCTGCATCGACAAATTTCCCATCAATGAAAAGCTGGGTATATTTTACTGTAACCGATGGCTTAATTGGAACCTCAGACATTCTTTTGCTCGAGCTAGTTGCAGTCTTACCTGACAAGGAAATAACATTCAACCAATAAAAAAAGCATTATTACAAAACCCAAAACAAAGGAACAATAGAACATTTCTAATTGTTTTAAACATTTCTAAATTCCCAAGTTCATTTATTTTTAAAATTCGATTTCTTGTTTTTGCTAAGATATTCTGGTGATTTCAATGGTGGTTGCAAAATTCAAATACCCCTCCCCAACTATTGAATTATAAAATTGAAAAACAAAAAGACTTATTCAACGTGCTTAGTCCATTTAGCATAAATGTATAATGTGATTTTCAATATACAGAACCTTAACCAGAACTCAATCTTAACCCAAAAAAAAAAAAAAAAACATAGAATATCACAACCAAACAATTACAATAAGACACTCACAATTGACTCTCTTTCTCTGTGTGATAGCTTGATACAAAACTCAAGTTGCTATATATTTACGTGTGTGTGTTAGTGTGTTTATATACATAGCAGTTGGGCACAAATGAATGATTCTAGATGATTTCTACAACCGTATCTTTGTCTAATAATAGTACATACTATCTAGATGTACTATTATCTATTTTTTTTTTTTTTTAAAAAAAAATGAGAGAGAGATGAGAAGTGTGACGCATCAAAAAGGCCAAAATAATTGAAACATTTTTTTTTAATGAGCATTAACTATTTATAAAAAATTTATTAAATAATTATCAAAAAATTTATATAATAAAATTTATAACATCCATAAATCTTAAGTTTTTTTTTTTTTTTTTTAATTTGCAATATAAAAAATTTAAATTGTAAATTATGATAAGCCTATATGTGAGGTGGTAAACTAATTTGAGATACTATGAATTTTGGTTGTGCAGCTTGTGCTAATAAAAGGACTATTTGATTAGTCAGCCAACTCAATGCCAAGACCGATTATTTAGACGTTAATGGTGGGGATCATTGTGAAGGTTGTAATAATAGTTTCACTAAACTCATGTGGAATTTTGTGTAGGATATGGTTTTTCCTATTTTAAAGGTTTGTTTTAACAGTGCTTGGATTCTTCTTAAACAAAAACAAAAACAAAAAAAAAAAAAAAAAAAAAAAAAAAAAAAAAAAGCTTGGATAAAATGGGAGTATGCATCACATCATAATTAGTGGGTTTTGGATAAGACTTAAGAGTAGTTTATGGACAATTATCCTATTCCTATCCAAATTATGATGAATACCAAATATTTTAGTAACTTCTAATTTAGAGCTTTGACTTATTATACCGGTTTTTTGCATGCAAAGAATAGGCAATGAATTCACTTCTTTCTCCCAAAAAAAAAAAAACACTTGTTTTACTTTTCGGTAATTAGAAATTAAATTATATTGTTGCCACTATAATGTCTCAATTCAATTGAAAAAAAAAAGGCTTTTGTTAACGAGACCCAAACTACTCTTGTTTTTTTTTTTTTTTTTTTTTGAGAAACCAGACCCCAAACAGGGGCTGGGCTTTTATTGAAATGAAGAAAAGAAACATTAAGGGACATCACCCAAAACCAGAGGGGCAATGTCTTCAGGACACTCCTCTAACCAAACTTGTAAGTCAGGACCAACTTTAGCACGTTTGGCCAAGGCGTCTGCTACTGAATTACATAACCGAGGAGCAAAACAAAAAACAGAGGAAGACAAGAGAGAAGCTTGGGCTAAAATATCATCAACTATGTGACCATATAATGACTGGTTGGCTGATCCCTGAGCAATGGCATTGATGATCACTGCTGCGTCACCTTCAAAAACCACTTCGTGAAGACCAATTTCCACTGCAAATTGGACTGCTCTCCGACAAGCTAGTGCTTCGACCATCGCCACGGACTGAGGTAATGGAACTCGGGCTGAGAGAGCGCCTATGACCGCACCGTTGGAATCTCGTATTATCACACCCAGACCTGCAGAATTGTTGCTTTTGAAGATAGCTCCATCAAAGTTGGCTTTGTACTGATGCTGTGTTGGGGCGGACCATTTCTGCAGAACTGGGTTCCTTTCTATGGCTGGTGCATCCTCTTGAACTTCAAGGAAATCATGCAATATTCTGGCAGCTTCTGAGAACACCTGATTCAGTGGCCGAGTCGGACGGTGAAAATGAATGGAATTACGTCTATTCCAGAGCAGCCAAGCTGAAATGGCAAAGAACTCCACCCTATAATCATCCCGTACCTGCAGAAAACTTAAGAAAAGGTTAGCAAAATCCCCCGGAGAGTGAGGGCTTGAGTGCTGCACCCAGCTAAGTGTACTCCACAGATTTGCCACCTCAGGACAACCCCAAACCACGTGCAAGATATCTTCAGATTGGGTCTGGCAAGCATTACAGCAGGCAGATGGGGTAATGTGGCGACGATGCAAGTTGTCCATTGTTGGAAGAGAATTACTGCAAGCTCGCCAAGTAAAGTGCTTCACCTTGTTAGGGGTTCGTAGCATCCAAACACCTCTCCAAAGATGTCTCTGGGGGTGAGGATTTGAGCTACTTGGGCTGCTGACCGAAGCTTCATGATTCAACAGCTTGTAGGCACTTCGAGTTGAGAAAATACCCGAAGGCGTTTTTGACCATATCGGACAATCTTGAGGCAGTCTAGTACTAAGAGGAATGCTCATGATTTTCTTAACTTCATGTGGCAGAAAATTTTGTTCAATTTCAGCTTCCTTCCAAGATCCATTCTCCTCATCGATAAACAAACTAACCTTTGCATCAGGGGGAATAGAAGGGAGAGGAGAACTAACTGAACGGTACACTTGATCCGGGAGCCACTTATCCTCCTTTAACCTCACTGTTTTACCATCACCTATCCGCCAAACTATACCTTTTTTCACCACATCCCTTGCACTTAAAATGCTCTTCCATGCATACGACCCATTAGCCGAAGGATTAGCTTCAAGAATGGAGCAATCCGGAAAAAATCGAGCTTTAAAAACTCTATGACAAAGAGAATCCGGATTTTTAAGCATACGCCAAACTTGCTTGGCCAACAATGCATCGTTAAACTTCTCGATCTCCTTAAACCCCAAGCCTCCACACTCTTTAGTTTGACAAAGTTTTTCCCATTTCACCCAATGCACTTTCTTACTGTCTCCATTGCAACCCCACCAAAATTTTCGGATCATAACCTCGATTTCCTGAATTAAACCTTTTGGAAGTTTGAAACAACTCATGGAATATGTTGGAATGGCCTGGATTACCGATTTGATGAGTACCTCTCTACCCGCTTGGGAAAGGAGTTTCTCCTTCCAACCTTGGATCTTCTTCCAAATTCTCTCCTTAATGTAAGTAAACCCCTGCTTTTTTGCTCTCCCCACAAACGCAGGTAACCCCAGATATCTCTCATATTGCCTGATAGCTGGAACACCCAACAGATGTTGAATTCTGACTTGGATATCCTGGTGAGTATTGGAACTAAAGAAGATATTTGTCTTATCTCGGTTTATCTTTTGACCCAATCCTCTCTCATAGACAGATAAGATATGAAGAATTTCCTGGCATTCAGATTCTTTAGCTCGACAGAAAAGGACACTGTCATCAGCAAAGAATAGATGAGAAACACGTGGCCCAGTCCTGCAAATTGACACTCCCCTAATAGCACCCTCAGATTCAGCTTTGTGGAGCATACCTTGTAGACCCATGGCACAGAGCAGAAATAAATATGGCGATAACGGATCACCTTGCCTCAGCCCCCTACTAGGCTTGATGGTTCTACCTGGCACTCCATTAAACAAGACAGAATATGATACAGTCTTGATACAAGACATAATAGTGGCAACAAAGCTACCAGAAAACCCCAAATGCACCATTGCCCTCTCCAAGAAATCCCATTCCACTCTGTCATAAGCTTTGCTCATATCAAGTTTTAGAGCCATGTACCCATCTTTACCTTGGGTTTTTCGCTTCAAGAAGTGGAGAGTCTCAAATGCAACCAGCACATTATCAGTAATAAGCCTTCCCGAAAGAAAAGCACTCTGAGAATCAGAAACTACATAGGGCAAAATCAGTTTCAAACGATTAACCAACACTTTAGCTATGAGTTTGTAAACCACATTACAAAGGCTTATGGGCCTAAAGTCTGAAACTTTCTTTGGGTCTTTTATTTTTGGGATAAGTGCAATAAAGGTAGAATTAATAGATTCCGGAATGGAACCTGAAGTTAAAGCTGTCAGAACTACCTCTGTCACATCTTTACCTACTATATGCCAAAAGGATTTATAAAAAATAGGGGACATACCATCTGGTCCAGGTGCAGTGAGAGGGGCCATTTGATGGAGAGCTTTGAGAACCTCATCAGCATTGTATGGTTTGTTCAGACTAGCATTCATCTCCTCAGTGACTGTAGGGAGTAAACCACCCAAAATCTCATCAAAACCAGTTGGATTCGAGGTGGTGAACATAGTGTCAAAATAAGAACTTGCCACTCTGCCCATTTTATCTTCTTCTTCAGTCCAAATGCCAAATTCATCTTCCAACCCCAAAATATAATTATGCTTATTTCGCTGATTTGCCTTACAATGAAAGTATCGAGTGTTACGGTCACCCTCCTTCAACCACTCACTATGAGAGCGCTGCTTCCACATTGCTTCCTCCTTGATCTTTAGCAAATTAATTTCAGATCGAAGCATTTCAATCTGGTCCGGATTGGTGCTGTATAGACCAGCCTCCTCAGCATGAGTCAAATCCTTCAACTTCTTGGCCAAAGTGTTTCTCACGTGCCCAAAGGTAACCCGGTTCCATGTGCTAAGATTCTCTTGACAACTTGTGATTTTTTTTAACAGAATTCTAGTTGGATTAGACTCATTTAAGTCAACCCATGAATGTTTCACCACATCCTCACAAGATTTATCTTTGAGCCACATAGATTCGAACCGGAACGGCCGCCCCTTTTTATAGAACCTCTTTTGCTCAGCATTTGAAATAAGCAGAAGCGGTCTATGATCCGAATGAAAACATTCTAAGTGATGAATGCGAGAAGTAGGAAACCTCAAAATCCAATCCACTGTTGCCACCCCACGGTCTAATCTGATCCAAACATTATGGACACCCGGTCTTCTGTTGCACCAAGTAAAAGGGAAGCCATTAAAACCAAGATCTTTAAAAGCACAATAATCCAAAGCATCCCGAAACCCCTGCATCTGTCTTTCAGGCCTATCCAACCAACCCTGCTTCTCTTCAAGTTTAAGAATTTCATTAAAGTCACTCAGGCATATCCAAGGTAAATTGTATCTGTGGCTCAAATCTCTAAGTAGATTCCAGGAATTTTCCCGGCTGGCAGTTTCAGGCTCTCCATAGAAACCCGTGAAACGCCAGGCATCATCCATTCCTTGATCCACCACCCCATCAATGTGATTGTCAGACGAAGTGAGGACTTTCATTGCAAAATCCTCTTTCCACAACAAAGCTAACCCCCCTCCCCTATTATGCCGTGGAACAACAAAAAAATTTTTGTATTGCAATTTACGACTTATCCTCTCAACCACCTCCTTATCAACTTTGGTCTCCATGAGGAAAACCATTTTGGGATCTTTTTTGCCAACCAAGTCAGCAAGTTCGGATTCTGTCTGTGGGTTCCCAAGCCCACGACAGTTCCAGCTAAAGCAACTCATTGTGACTGGTGGTGCTGGAAACCAGCCACCACCTGATCATTTTCTTTACCCCCCTTACTTGTTGCACAAACTCTTTTCTTCTTTCGAACAGTCAAATCCACAGTTTCCAGCTCCGGCCTCCTGCTCTCTAAAATCTCCATATCTGAACTTGAATTGGGTTCTCCAGCCTCACGCAATAGTCGTGAACATTTTTGCTTAGAGCCTTTTAGAGACTCCTTGGCTGCCCCATTAGTAATATCTGCTAATGGGGACTGTTTTGCACTGAAAGAAAAAACACCTTTCTGCCCTTCACTAAATCCAACCCCACCCTCCGTAGTTAAAGTCTCTTGCATGGGAATAATAAGAGTTGGCTGACCCATCCAGTTGCCCATACTCTTACTTAATTCAACAGAAATTCCACCAATATCACTAAGCGCACCTCCATGCAAATTATCAGCATTAGTAACAACCATACCTGATGGTTCGGCCTCCATAGACACTGCCTCAGTTTGAGGGCTTGTTTCCATAACCCCCTTGCCGAGGTCTAAGCCATGAGCACCTTGGCTGGACAAATCTTTGGCAGGTGACTGTTTCTTCTCCATTGCAGGACCCTTCTTCCACAGTGGTTTTCCACGAGAACTTCCAGAAACAACCACCACTGTTTTTTTTGCGTTACGCACCGGTTCAGCACGAAGCCAGTCTCCATACTGTTGCTCTTCTTTTTTCAAGTTTCCTCTCCCCCGGAGCCATACTTCACAGTCTCTCTCATTGTGAGTGACTCTTCCACACCAGTAACAAAAGTTTGGGAGTCGCTCGAACTTAAGCAATGCCCATCCAACATGCTCTCCCTCAGACCACAATTTGCAACACCGCGGAAGGGGCTTTGTAATATCAATCACTACCCGAATTCGCAGGAACTCACCCCCCTCACCATCATCCTCCGGATCAGCCACTTGCACTAAAGATCCAATTGTATTACCTACTGCTTCACCAGTTGCTTGTGTGAGACAGAGGTCAGGTACGTTGTGGAGTTGCACCCAAAAAGTAACGGAGTCGAACGAGAGCAAAGGCGCTGATTCAACATCCACCGCCCGCCGGAAAACAACTATGCTTTTATCGTAAGTCCATGGCTCAAGTTCCAGAACTCTTTCCAAATCCAACGCATCATCAAACTCAAACAGCAGTATATTTCCACCTATGTCTCGAATCTTCATCTCTCCAATAAGTTTCCAAAGCGGTTTGAAAGTCCGACTGACTGCCTCTGCATTAATCACTCGCTTTGTAAAAAATTTTGCTGCTAAACGGACAATGGCATCCTCTTTTTTCCGAGGCACATCAGCCCCATTCACTTCCTCTTCTGTTAATGAAAACCGGGACCAAAGATCCTCAATAGTCGCCATGGTTATGAGATGCTCTGCCCTACTCCACCGTAACAGAGGACAACTACAACACCTACCGTCCTACCAGGCACACCGGCTTGGAGGGAACAACAAAACCTCCACAAAGGGAGGGACGAAATTCTACTCTCGACGTTGGGAAATACTGGCTAGCGAACCCTGACTAGCGAACCCTAGCAGATAACCCTAGACGGCGTGAGAGAAACTTAAAAACTACTCTTGTTAAGGTTAAAAAATTTATCCACAAAATTAGTTGTAATCTTAGGCTATGACCATATTTAATAAAATAAACATTATTTCATATTCGGAAAATCTAACCATTGAATTGTATGCTTTTTACACTCTTAATACACATGTCAAATTTTGTGTTAATTGGATATTATTTACTATATAATTTATAAGTTTATATTTTATGCATAATTTTAAACTACAAAAACTTTCAATTTAAATATTTTATTGATGACATAACTATTAATCTTTAATTTTCTAGAAATTTTACAAACATGGAGGATGTAAGAAAAATATGATCCAATGGTAGATTTGTTAAAATTCACCATCAATAAAAAGATATTAAGTAAGGTTGTAGCCTTAAGCTACAACCAATAAGGCTACAACTAATTTTGTAACTAAACTTGATCCTTTATAAAATTAAACTAGTAATTGTCTCATGCATTGCAATATTTTTTTTAATAATTTTTTTTCAATTATTATTGTTGTTATTGCTGTTGATGCATAAAAACTCGTATGCAAATATAGTTATTTAAAAATATTGTGTAGAAGTAATAATGGTAAATAACTAAAAGATAACTATAATCAAGGATTTTTTTTTTATAAAAAAAAAAATTATAATCAAGGAAAGCAGAATAGCTTGAGAAAATTACATGTGCTATTATGGGGTACAAGAATTTAAATAAGGCATTTGCGCCACGTATCATACTCATGGCCGAAGGGGCCATTATCGTGCCGAGGAGGTCACACGCTAGGATAATAAGGCCACGTTAGTGGCACATTACCAAAAGAGTAGAGAAAGAGTTTCAAGAAGGGGATTAGCCCTGACATGACTGAATGGATAGTGGCTGTCATCACAATTAATGCATCCCACCAAAGCTCCTGACTGCATTTATGTGAAGAAAACTCTTGAACAGTGTTGCCTTGGTTGCCCCAACTCACAAGTGGTTTGGAAAAATGTCTGATGGGACAAGCACTAGAGTAGTGGCCTGAACGATCAATAAATGGAGGGTCAAGATCATATAAAGGTAACTATATAATGTAAGAAACCCTCTAGAGAGAGGGGATCAGAAAATCTATAAAGAACACATTGTTATTATTATTATTATATATAAGCACTTATAGTATATAATATTATTATTAGTATATCATCCTTAAATATATTATTATTAGTATATATTAAATTTACAGCTGATTTAAAAAAAATTATCAAATAATAATATATTTTAAATATATATTAAATATGGGTGGGTTGGGTCGAGTTTGGCGGATTTGTAATTTTATGACCCACACCCAACCCGACCCGCTATAAAAAAAATTTTGTGACCCAACCCAACCCACCAAGCCTTAAAAACTGACCTAACCCAGTGGGTTAGGTCGGGTTTAGCGGGTCAGTGGGTTTTCTGTACACCCCTACTCTACATATTCATTGTATTAGGCTCTTTGGACCTGAATCCTTCTAACCTTTGGGCTCAGGAACCAAAACGCCACCCTTACAACTATCATTGCATGCATCCTCATATTTCTAATTTCAAAATTAATTACATACTAGTTAAATTCCCGTGACATGCACAGTTTTGATCACAAATTTATAAAACATAATTTTTTTTGAAAAAAATACTTATTATATTTCATTTTGCAAATAGCTATAATTTATTTACTCTTGTGGTCAATCTACATTCCACCTTTGCACTCAAGGGCCAATCTCCTCTACTTCAATTGTTTGTTTTTTTTTTTTTCCATAAACAATCTTACAAAGATCTTATTGATTCTTATCAAAAAATCAATAAGATTTTTTCAATGACAAAATTAATAAATAAAAAGGAGTTATTTTCTTTATTTTTTACTTTATTCTTTTCATTGTACTTTATACCTCCATAATTCTCATCTAACATATCAAATTCTCATAAGAATTGTTCATGTAATAGAATTGCAATATAACGCGATGATTGTATATCTAATGGAGCTGCAATATACCTAGTTTTATAAGTGGGTTTTGTTACCCAAATAATAATAAAGGACGTTAAAAATAGTTTTTACTTTTGAGAGAACATTTTATTATTGAATAATCATTTCTTTAATTATATTTATTAGATACCATAATTCAATTTAATCAAATCGTACTAAAAATCTCATTAAATACATATATTTAAAAAGCTTATAATTATTAACTTAGCTAAGACTTAATGTGGTGTATTTAAATGTTTGAATTTGGTAAAGGATCTTAAAATAAATAAGAGGCTCATTTATTTTTTTGGGTAAAGGTTAATAGTTTGTATTTATTGTAATTTGGAAAAAAAAAATAAAAAAATAAAATAAAATAAACTTTAGAGATAAACAGTAACTATAATTTTTTTTTAAACATGTATTTGAAAGTAGTGTAGTGATATAGAGAAAAGTTTGGGTAAGAAAAATAAAATGAACATAAGAACTGTATAATTTCTCGAACGAAGAAATTATAAGATCCTTATAGTAGACAAGAGATATGATTCACCATTCCACTAAAAAACTCTCACCTATTTAAAATTGCTGAGGTGAAAATTTTTTTTAAATAGAAATTAATTACTAACTCAGCAATTTTAAATAAGTAAGAGTCTTTTAGTGGAATGATAGACAAGTGACGTGATCCACTATGAAAACTGTATAATTTCTCGAATGTGAAAGAAAAGAAGGCTAAATTTTAGGAGTTCTCTTAGTTTTTAATTTTTTAAATTGGAGGTGTTTTACTTTTATTTGGATGAAAAAAGAATAAAAAATGCTAAATTTTAGGGAATAAAAAGATCCTAAATTTTAGGAGTTCTTTTTTTTAATATAAAATGAAATTTGTTATATGACATTTATGACCATATTTCTAAGAGAAATTACCCTTCATTAATGAGGGTATTTTTAAATCACACAAAAATTCAGTTCAAATAGGAGAATTCTCTTATATATAATATAGATATATATAGATAATAAAGCATAAACTTTTGTGCCTAATCCATCTAGCAAAATAATAAAGAATGCATCCATTGAAAGACAATTTATGTACATGTAAGGTGTAATCATTTTTTAGAGACCATATATTTGCAGTACATTAGAAACTAACCTTTTCAATTGACGCCATATATTTACAGTACATTAAAAACTAACCTTTTCAATCGACTAAGGGCGTGAGTCATGTCATTGTAACCACTTTTTTAGATTTTTGGTATCCCAAAACTTCAAAATCTTGGAATGGACACCATAGGGGAAAAAAAAATAAAGCTTCTAATTAGAGAATTAAACTTTAATTTTATGTGTGCTAGCATTGAATCCAAACCTGTCCACCATTTTCCTGGCACTACAAAAAAACTTATAATGGCATTCCACGAACGCCACTATAGGTTCTAAAAAAGCCACTATAAGGCCGTTGGGGGCTATAGCAATGTTTTCTATAGTGGCGGTGCACTATTGTAAGACAATAGCCCATTCTGGCATCATTTTGAACTCTTAAAATAAAAATTTGAACACCCTAATCCTAAATTTTGTTTGAACCCAATTGAAATAAGCTTGAAACTTGAAGTTGTTTTTCCTTACACTTTTCTTCTTCATGAACAAAAAAATTACATCACTGTTACAACCAACACATCTATACAAATCTATATCTATATCTGTAATTTTTTCCTCATTCTCTCTATCTCGCTTTCTCCCTTCTATTTTTTTTTTTTAGTTTTTCTTTTTATCTCCAATTCTAAGAGAGTGACTATGTCTATGTGTATGATTAAGAAGTCATCCACTTCAAATGTAAAATCTTATATTAGTTACTATTTTGTTTTCTTAGTTTCAATTTTACTCCTAATTCTACTCCTAAGTGTGTTACTAGTCTTCTCCTTCTTTATCATATATATTTATATAATTGATATTACATATAAATATACTAAGTTATTATTAATTTGACAAAAATGTATGATTAGTAATTTAATTATATTAGTTTATGCATTTAATAGTTGTTGTCTTACCTATTTTATAACAATTTTAGACTATTGTATAATATAGTTGTATTGTATACTAAATTGTATTTAGAATATTATTTTAGATTATTGTATATAATATGGAAGTTTATCTATAGAAAAAAAAAAAAAAAAAGATTAATCATTTAATTTTTTACTCGCCCCTCGTGACAAATGACAAATTCCTAGCTTTGCCATTGCTGACCTCCCTAAAAAAAAATCCTAGAACCGCCACTGCATGTGTAGCATGGGATCCATACTTATCCACCGTTCTCACTGTAGCAAAAAGGGTATCAGTGGGAATCTCATCTTCGATATAAGGAAGAAATGTAATGCTCATAGAAGGTGCCTGGAAGAGATAAAGGATCAATAAAGAGTATAGAAGAAGTGATAAAAATAAAAAATAAAAAAAATCAGCAATATATACACAAACATCCTCTTCATTAATATTTTTTTTTATTCCAAAAAGTTCTTCAATTTCAATAACCAAAAGACTAGGCAGAGTATAAAAGACAATGAAAAAACTGCAGCAAAATATAGAATAGATTACTGAAGCTATGCAAGTTCATGTCATCATGTGCCACCTGATTGTTTTCTCTTATAGTGTGTATTACTTCCAAGATTGATACAACTACAACTTGCAAGCCATGAAAGATGTTCTGTATCGTGTGTCCAAGAGGCCCAATTGATTTGCTGCTTTGGCCGCTTGATTTTTCCAATATAAAGCAGTGTGCTCCTTGTTTGTAGGTGAAAGATAATGCAATGTGCTCCTTGCTCGTAGGCGAAATAGACTTTTGCTTTCAGTGCAAAAGCCTTCGTTTGTTTTCTAAATAGAAATAGATAACTTGGTTTTCTAGTTTCAAATTAATTCTAGAAATAGTAGAGTTGTAGATAGATACACTTTGAGAATACATATATATATATATATATATATATATGATCTTAGCATTTCGGATCTATAAGCCTCCATCGAATTGTTCCTGCCTTCTTGGAGATAATGACTTTAGCATTTAAAATTATTTTTTTAGACTAGCATTTCAGTTGAGTGACGAGGTGACTTCCTTGTGAGCCCAGTTCATGTATTATAATTTACTTTATTGTTTTAAACATGGCCCAAGCCCATGAAACATAGGGAAAATTTAAAGAAGTGTGGTTTGGAAGATATAAGTAAACTTTTTTTAGGCCTTTTATATGAGCCCGGATCATGTGTGTTGCAAAATGGACTAGACACATTCGCAATTTCGCATCACAGAAAGCTCATGGAAAAGGTTTGCTAGTCTACTACTCAAAATCTTCACCCCATTGGAGACTTCTAACTCCTACTAAATGTGGTTAAACCACTATTTTAAAAATTGAACTGGACTGGCCAATTCAACTGAATGAACCAAGAATCGGGCATGAAACTGGTCTAGTCAAAACTAGGAAAAAATAATCAAGAACTGAGAAAATTTGGGAACCAGTCCCTTTTTCAATTCTTTGACTAGTTCGGTTTTTAAAATCATGGATTAAATGTTCTGACCAATCTATGTTAGCCTCTAGAGCCTTGCTGACCTCCTTGGCCGCCCTAACTACTAGTTGCCACTTCAAGTAGCTTCCCAATGCTTTAATTCAGCTGGGGAAGAGCAGCCAATGAACATTGGTCAAAGTCTTTCCCTAATCATGCTAAACATAGCTCCTCCCTTTTACCCAAATAAAGCAATTTTGGCCATAACCAGTAGTTTGACATCATGGGGGGCCATGGTCTCAGCTATTAAGCTGAGACCAGTCCTAAAGAAAGAGCATCCCAAGCTTGACATAAATCCTCCCCATCAGATTAAACAAAGCCAATCACGTTTTGCCTCTAAAACCACAACTTTAGAAGAAAAGCCCATACAACCATGAAAGAGCAACACAATTGTGATGCCCAAAGGTGAAAATAGTGGTGCCAAAGAGTTTTCTCTCTCTCCCTCACCACCTCTCTCAAATTCCTCTTCCTGCTATATGTGCAAAACAGTTTTAGATTTAATGAATTATGCATATTTTTTCTCTCTTTGTTGTTTTGCACTTTGATTCCACTCTTGTGGTGCACCATTAGCCTCTACTCACTAAATATTGAAATTTTGAACTTGACTACCTCAAAATAATCATGTTAAATGAACGCAAGGAGAGTTTTGGGCTTGTTCTAGCATTTCGACCCTTGTCGCAAAAAAATCCCTGACAATTGTTAGATGTTAATGAAATATATTTGGAAGGTTTTTTTAAAAAAATTTAAATAAATACTATATCATTTGTAATTTATTATGGTACTACTTACACATTCAACATATTTTAAAACATGCCTTTTAGGTTACTATTACAATCATTTCAGAGAGAAATAACTATTACTTGTAATAAAGATGCAAGCAAATAATCAAAATAGCTTTTTCCAGTGAAAAAGCTATAATTTCAATCCAAGGGACAAAATTATAAAATAATAATAAAAAACCTTTAAAAATATCAATTGATATTAATAATAAATAAATAAACATTTATTTTGACATTTTTGGTATGCTAATTTAAAAATGATGTAAATTTGTTGACATTTTGTTGTCTCTAAAATTACTTTATTATTAATATTATTATTTGTATAATATTAATATGGGATCCATTAATTGAGTTATTGTGGCTGGCTAGACTGCTTAATTAAAGTAGAATAGGTTTGCGGCTTTTTTTCTTATGCCTGTGGAACGGTTTGGTTATTGTGGAGAATGCTTCTTTGTTTTCTTTCTCATGTCAGGAGGGGCAAGAACTTAAAAAGTTAAATTTTTTGTTCATTTAAAAGATATTTTACGAGGAGCCAGGGGGCATGTGCCTCCTCTCACCCCCCTTGGCTCCGCCTTTAATAACAATTCCATTACATAATCTATTTAATAATCTATTAGCAACAAATATAACATGCCCTCAAATTCAAGAAATCTAAAAATTGAATTTTTCAATCATTTAATGTAAATGAGACAAGGTAGGTGTGTTTAAATAATTATCCCAATGTTTGAAATCAACCGATAGGTGCGATTATGTTGGTTGTACCGATGCATAATTATTGACTAGTATAATACTCCACAAATTTATACCTAGCATAGCTGGGAACCACTAAGGGCCAACATATATGTATCATATCATTGTATCATTCATATCTTAACATTATACTCCAAAAAGTTATACTTAAGATCTGTTTAAAATTCGCTTATTTTGCTGAAACTAAAAACTTTTTGCTGAAAATATTATATATATATATATATATAAATGTAAATGTTAGCTAAAATAGTACAGTAAGAGTCATAAATAGTACCAAAAAGTGCATCTATTTGGCTAACTTATTTTTTGCTAACTTATTTTACTATTTAACTTATTTTTGCTACTATTCATAAGTCTCACTGTACTATTTCAGCTAGCATTTACCTTTATATATAACACTTTCAATAAAAAGTTTTCAGTTTCAATAAAATAAACAGATTCCAAACAGATCCTTAGTGTAGCTGGGATCCAACCTATATGCATCATATGTTTTCAGATTCAAGACAATAATCTTCCAAATGGTCTGAGCTTTCTAATCTAATTGGTTCACACTAAGTCAAAGCAGCCGGCTTCTATTAAATTTGATACCTATCTAGCATAATGTACAAGTTTAATTCTTAAAAAGATGCTCCTTAAGGCATGATTAGTGAGATCTGTTAGGTAATCTTTTAATCGTATCATTTTCCTATCCTTTCCTCAATAAGTTCAAGCCTAATCTCAATAGGAAAAGTCATTTCAGCCAACAAAGAAAAAAGCTGTGCTTCACCATTCTTTTTCATGTAATTTCAATCATTTTGGGAAAAGAAATCTCTCAATATGTTTACATTTTGGGTTAAACGCTAGCTAATGTTGAATATTGAAGTTACTTGTAGTTCAGGTTGATTTCCACCTGATGGCAAGGGAAAAATCTTATGACAAGAGTTTCCTTTTATCATATTCCTCAAACTAGCATCATTCAATGTACACAGACTGAAGAGAGGAAAGCAGTACAAAACGCTTCAGGTCCGCTTGATCTTTGAAAATGTTCCTGTCTCAGAGAAGTATGTGCTTTGAATTCCACTGCCAAGCTGGTGGGCATGAGCCTGCGGGTTACTGAGCTCTATGCCCTGTAGAGGGAAATGGCAATTAACATATCATTGACATGAATATGCGACAAAAAGATTAAACAAATTAAAATAGCAAAAAGGTTATAAGTAAATCCAATCAGTTTAGGATAGCAGAGAAGTTGAGCATTTGGTAAGGACTCTATAAAACATCTAGGACTTAGTTCAAAAATAAAGCTGCACGCTTAAAATAGATTCATTGCACATCCGTTAAGTTGGCTGGTTAAAAGACCAACTATTTATGTAGGTTTCATGCACCATAGTACCATGAACTAATTAGAAGAAAACAATACTATCCTATCCAAAACAACTTTTCCTCAGCCATTTTAGTAACTTCCATTTTTGCAACATCTTGCTGACCAGAAGCTTATCACTGACCATACAATAAATATCCTTATCTGATTCAGCCTCTAATAGAGATTGTATTTGAACTGGACAGAAACCAGTTCATGATCAATTGTTTAGATACATGGTGCATAAAGCACCATCATTCCACATTCGCTGAGATTGTAAAACAGAAAGTCACAGAATTTGAAAACAAAAAAAGAGAACAATAACAAACCAAGAGAGAAGGAGAATGGCATTCATGTAGCTGTCATCAACCTGTCCTCAGCAGCTTTAATTTAAGGGCAAAGAACAAGGATTGCATGAAATCACTTTTGAAGAGATGAAGGAAATGGCAATGGCAAGATCAAGGAGAGGTAGACAATGTTGAGAGGATGAAAGCATGATTCTTCCCACACCATCAGGTCAGCAATATATAGCCCAGGGCGAAGAAGAGGGTAAAGAAGACCAAATTGGTTAGGTAGAGGAGAGTCAAAGCATGCCAGTATGTGTTTAAATGAGTGACGCGTTTGAAACCTTAGATTTTTTGAAATCAGATCTTGACCATGAACTGACACCTATTCATTTGAAATACAATTGGAGTGAAGAGAAACCCTATCCTTAATTCAATTGCTAACTTATTATACCATGTGAAATTGAAATTTCATAGATGACTAAGAAAATAAGCATGCCAACAAACACTATCATGAGGTATGGTCAATTATGGCATAAATTCTTATAGCAGACCTTTGGGCTTCCTACAAAATTTTCTTAAATTTTAGTTAACCATATTTGCTTCACCTTAGAAGCCTATATAAAGAGAGTTCATGGAGAGAGTACAAAGTTCTACAAACCTGCACAGGTGTAAATGCTAAACTTGAAGTCAATCCTGAGGAGGCACCACTGCTTCCATAATTCTTTTCCTTAAACCTGTAGTGCATGAAATAAAGAGACAAAGTTGGTGATATGATTTAGCTGATAGGAAGCACGTCTGAAATAGAAATGGTAATCCAATCTAAACTGCTGCAACTTGTAAAAGAAACCAGTAACAAGCTATTAAGACTAGCAGCAAGCCCAGAAATACAAATATACAGGAATAGAAAGCAGCAGTAGAAATAGACCTCTTAGCAGCTTTGGCAGCAAGTTTGCTCTGACCAACTGATACCCGCAGCTTGCCACTCCCAGCCTGACCAAGCATTCCATAACCCTCCCCCAGTCCATCACCTATCATCAAGGTGCATAAACAGTAAGGAGAATAGAATAGATAACATTAACAGTTGACACACAATTGCATTGAGGGCTATAAGTTCCTATTTTTTTGATAAATAATGAAACTTTTATTAAATAAAACACAAATCCAAGTACACCGGGGGTGTACTTAGGGAGCAGTACAACCAACATTGAAGGACTATAAATTACAATATGAAAATGGTATTCTGATGGATACACCAAGAAAGATGCTAACACATAGAGATATTCACCTTCATTATCAAAAATGCAATCCAAAGATTTTAAATTTAAATAAAAGGGACTGACTTCAACAACAGAATTCGAAAATGAACACTTTGACAATAGGCATTTGTTGGACTTGCATATGTCAATATATTTCTATGATTCATTAAAGCATTCGTACCAATTATGAACCAAAATTTTTGGAACAATTGACAAATTTAACATTTGAGCAGCTGAAGACAACTTTACCTAAAGAACTCTCTTCAGGAACACCAAATTGCATCCTATTAGCCAGCTTCCTCATGTCTGTTATCGCATATCTGAAATATTAAATATCAGCAAAAGTATGACATGGTATCAAATTAATAAATGATCAAAAGAAGAAATTAAATTTGTAAAGAAATTAAAAAACTTAACCACCTTTCCTTCATCTTCCTTAGCCGACGACCACCTCTCTTCTTTTTAGGCTCAGAATCAGGCACTGGAAGTGGCTTAGGTTGCTTCGCAGGAGGAGGCTCTTGCCACTTCTCAATTTTCTTACAGATCTCTTCCCGTAACCCTCTACCAGTTTTCCCTGATGGATCTCCTCTGGTGGAATCTACTCTTGCTGCAAGTGTTGACTTTGAAGCCAAGATCCGACAAGCACGCATCCTCAAAGAAGGAGGTGTAGTTTGGAATATCTCTGTTTGCTCAATATAACCTACACGAAATTGTGATGTTGCAGTTGAAAACCCAGCAAGGTTCTTTTTCTTTGCACCAAGAAGCTGAACATTACAAGCAGGCATCTTAGCTAATGATACAAGACCACCTGCTGTCCCCATTAGTTTCGCCGCAACAGCACTACCAACAATAGCAGAAAGATTTGGGGCAATATAACCCATTCTACTTTCTACAAAGTCAAGGACCTTTTTCTTTGCTGCATCAAGAGCAAGAGCTCGATCACATGCATCAATGGTCTTACTAAGAATTTCCTCGGGAAGTGGCTTGCCACTTGTAGTTGATGCTGTAACTGACACTACCATAATGATAGCTGAGGGTAAAAGACCTTCCAAATCAACAAGGGTCAAATCCATTTCATTCGCAATCTTCTTAACAACACGAGCATAATCAATTGGGTGATGCACAAGTGATTCAAGCTCTGGAAATTTCAACCGGTACTTGTCACGTATAAAATTGTGGATAATAACAATTTCATTCTCAATGTCAACCGACAAAGCATTACAGTCCACAATCAGCTGGTACTCAGGATCATCTTCCAAAACCATTCCATGATTTGTCATATCAGAACCATTCTGGAGTGCATCCTCCACTTTCTGCCAGTCAGAAACCATGTTACCACTATATCAACAATAACATGCATATCCAGTGAAAAAAAAAAAAAAAAAAAAAAAAAAAAGCTTAGACAATGGTCAAATTATACACCTAATCCCTGCAAAAAAGACATAGCAAGACTTAAAAAGATTAAGAAAACAATACCAAAAAAATAAAATAAAAAGGGAAGATTGCTGAATCTACAGTACAAGAGAGAGCTGAAAGGCTGAAACTAACATGTTCCACTATAGAACGGTAAAATATTACAAGCACCACCACTAAGCCTCAGTCCCAAAATTTTGGGATCAACTATAGACCCTCAACAAAGCAGTCTAGTTTCCACCATTCTATTTTATCTGAAGTCATACTCCATGTTATTTCTTTAATTGACAAGTCATTTTATACTATTATAAATATTACCTTTGGTCTTCCTCTATGTTTTTTTTCCATTCCCTCAACTTGATTAAATTCACTCTTTCTCACCAATGCATTAATCGCTCTTCTCTGAACATGACCAAACCATCCCAAACGACTCTCCCTCATTTTTTCATCAATAAGGGAGGCCACTATAATCTTTAAGAGGATTTCCTAATTTCAAATCCTTCCTTATATTTCCATTTATCCATATTAACATTCTTAATTCAGCTACACTAATTTTATGAATATGTTGCTTCTTCATAGCCCAACATTCAATACAATAGAGCATAATTGGTCTCATAGAAATCTTATAAAACTTTCCATTTAACTTAAATGGTACACTACGACCACGCAATTCTCGTGATGCACTTCTCCACTATGTCCACCCTGCTCTTATCCTATGATTTGCATCCTTTTCAATCTCTCTCCATCTTCATGAATTATTGATCCAAGATACCAAATTCTCTCAGTTTTTAGCATCTCTTGACCAGCAAGTCTTACATCCCATCATCTTTGTTTCTACTTTTACTAAAAGTATATTCCATTTACTCTTATTTAGTCCTACTTAACTAAAAACCTTGAAATTCTTAAACATCTTGCCAAATTTCTAACAATTTCTAACTTGACATAAACTCCACGTCTACTCTCATCTACTAAAACTATATCATCTACAACTAGAATATTTAATAATTTAAAAAAATAAAAATGAAAATAAAAAAAAACATATGAATATAACTTAATAAAGCTCTATGCACAACATAAACATAAAAGTTTCAGTTTTCTCTTTATTGCATGCCATGTGCTATGGTGAAAATAAACACGTAAGATATGGAATAACCTGCATAATATCAATATATCTCTGTGTTTTCTGCAATTTTGAAACACTATCCAGGTCATCATAGTTAAGAGTTTCTATGTCCGCCATGTCCCCATCAACATCTTCTTCCATATTTCCAGCACCAACTTCATCTTCCTCCTGAAAGAAGACAAGAACATAATCATATATATGATATCAAAGCTAAAACAATATTAACTGAGAGATTTCACAGAAACCAACAACAGAATACTCACAATAAGATCGGCTTCATTGTCAGATAGTTCATCAAGGTCTGCAAGGAAAGAATCAGCAAGAGTTGCCTGCAATCAACCAAAACTCAGTAAATATATATATATATATATATATATATAAAGTACGACCACATTTATATTGTTTTTGGGAATAAAATTAAAATAAAAGCAAGCAACAATTAATCAAAAGCTGAAGTAGTTCATTGCAGGTTTATCCATTTATGTAACAACAAGCCATGATCAGAACTCAGAGAACAAGATCATTACTGTCCCAAAAGATGACCATCAAGTGCAGTAGAAACCTTAGCTTGTTTTATTCATTCCAGTCATAACCTTTTTTTGTGCAAAACTCCTCACACAACACAGATTAAAGTTATGAACAATGAAACAACCATTAAAAGTGCAGTATTATGAGAAATGCTACGTCCACAACACTTTCACAACAAATCCTCGATGCCAGGTTGTTACTGATAGGCAAAAAAGTAATTTTAGTGGTGAAGCCAGGTTGCCCAGATGGTTCTCTCATATAATACAAACCCCAATATTGGCCAAGAAAATTATTCCCATATCTGAACCTATCTCATTCATATTCATATACCTATAACCCAACTGTTCAATTTTGCCATGAAATAACATTTTTCAAAAAGCAACTGCTACATTTTCTCTAATTTAAGAATAGCCCCAAAAAGAAACCAACTTGAGTAATGATTCGAAAACCCAAAAGGAATCTATACATATGATAAATCAAATCAAATCATTAAAATCGCACAACCCAAAAAAAAAAAAAAAACCTAAAATAAAAGAGAGAGAAAACCACTAACCATTCTTTAAAGAGTTAAGCGAAGAAGCTGAGGTTGAATTTGATCTTATTCCCTGAATTCAACAAAAAAAGGGACGGAGAGGAAAAGGGTTAGGGTTTAATAATCGAAATCCCTAAATTGAGAGGAAACCCTAATTTGAGAACAATAGAATAGGAAAAGAGAAATAGTACCTTTGCGGAAAATTGAGACTGTATATTCCGTATAGACCTCGGTAGAACACTAATCGGATAGAAGATGATAAGAGATTTGTGGAGGGCGGGTACAATTACAAGTAGTGTGAGTTTGGAATAGCTCACTAAACCGACTTTTCGACAAGAGGAGGTTTTCTTTTTTCCTATATACATATTTTTGAATAAAAATTTAAGGATAAAGTTTTTTTTTTTTTTTTTAATAGAAAAAGTTAGAATTTGATAAAATTACATTTTTTTTTTTTTTTTTATTACTTAAGGTGAGTTTGTATAAGCTATTGCAAAGCGGTGTGTTTGGGTTTAAAATAAACATTTGTAAAAATGCTATAAGGAGTTATTATTGCGAGACGAAATTTTAGGTTTCCAAAACAAGCTTTTAAACTCTTAAAATGCCTAATCAAACAAAACCTTAACATAGGTGTGCTTTATCCTTTTTGCGCTGTGTTTATTATTAAAGGTTTAAAAGACAAAAGGTTTGTAGTTCAATTGATTGACACGAAGTTTATTTTCATGGGCTGTCGTTCTATATATATGAGTTCTTTCAAATTTCTCGTATTGTTTTTCGTGGATTAGCATCTTGAGGTCCTTTGATGGGTATAAAGAAAGAGTCTTGGTAGCAACCACCAAACCAATGGAACAAGGGTTAGCTTTGCAACTAGTCCATAAGTAAGGTAAGTAAGTCCATTACCGGCTGGCGCTTGACCTAAAAGACCTAATGGAGTAATCCTTCTCACATTTATGGTTCAAATCATCTTCTTCTTCGTTACAACAATCGAATTATTAAAAAAAAAAATTAGTGATTTGATTTTAAAAAATATCATTTTGTCAAGATTAAGTTAGTTTTCATTTTGTCTTCTTGTAATTTTTAAGGGGTTAACTTTTGTTTATTGGGACTAACTCCATTATACAACCATGAAAAAAATTGTCAAATGCCATATTGAAGGCATCTTCAACTTGGCCAAAGAAACAAAATATTTCAACACTAGTTAATAATAATATCAGTAAATGATTTTAGGATTACCAATATATATGTATATAAGTTGAAGCATAGTATTTATTGTAATCACGCTTCTCTTGAGCCACATAAGCATAGCATTTCAGTCCACTTCAGTCAATTCGGTCAACTTCGGTCCATTCAGTCTAGTTCGGTCTAATTCAGTACATTTGGTCCACTTCAGCCCTTTCCGTCCATTCCGGTCCAGTTCTATCTACTTTGGTCTATTCAGTCCAGTTAGGTCCACTTCAGTACATTTAGGTCTACTTCAGTCCATTCCGCACAGTTAGGTTTACTTGGGCCCTATTCGGTCTACTTCGGTCCATCCGGTCCACTTTGGTCTATTTCCATCCACTTTGTTCAATTCGGTCTATTTTGTCCAGTTGGTCCATTTTGGTCAAGTGTATCAATTGTTAGAAATAAAGTCTGATTGGAATGTGTAAAGTTTGGGCAACGAAAATGTTATTTGAGATGTGTAAAGGCTGAAATGTGTAAAGCTTATAGGGAAAAAGGATGTCCATAATTGTACTCATCATTACAATCTTATCCCATAAACTATACAAGCATTCTAAAGTTCTATATATATGTGAAATTTCTTTACTGTTATTGTACACATCGAAGAGAGATCAAAAGAATTGTGGATGACCACTTGAATATAAGAGTTCATCAATACATATTTCTTGTTCCTTTTACTTTGTTTTATATATTTTTCATCATTTCACAACACGTTATCAGCACGAGTTTCTACCCAATTTTGGAAAGGATCACATTGCTCTTCAAACATCAAATATTATTTGTGTAGTTCTTTTAACTCACTGTAAGTTTTCTTTTTAAAGAATTAGTAATTATTCTATTTGTTTGTCTTTATGTTTTATGCTCATATATTTTCATGATTTTAATTGATTAAAAATTTTATGTGATTCACATTATCCTATTGTTGTATATTGTTATAAGATTCACGTTATCCTATTCTTATATATTATGAGATTCATGTTTATTTAATTTTTTAAAAAAATGTTAAAATGGTTAGTAATATATTATTTTATATTGTCTTCACATTTATTTATACCTATAGCTATATATTTCGTGTACTGCTAATCTTTAAAAATATAAAATATTGGTTCATTACAATTAAATTTGAACATGTATATGTAGTACTATTGTGTATGATAATATATATATATATATATATATATTTAGTTATTTAATTTCTTACGTAATTATATATTTATATAGATGTTGAACCTTACAAAACTTGAATTTGCTGCCCTTGACATCTCGGGCAAGAATTACTTGTCATGGACCCTTGATGCTGAGATTCACCTAGAGGCAAAGAACCTTGGAGATACAATTAAGGTTGGCAATCAAGCATCCCTGTAGGATCGTGCAAAATCAATGATTTTTATTCGCCATCATCTCCATGAAGAATTAAAATCTGAGTACCTTATAGTAAAAGACTCTCTTGTCTTATGGAATGATTTAAAGGAAAGATATGAGAATCAAAAATCTGTAATCCTCCCAAAAGCTCGTTATAATTGGTTGAACCTAAGGTTGCAAGATTTTAAAAGTGTGAGTGAGTACAATTCTGCACTATTTAAAATAATCTCACTATTAAATTTATGTGGGGAAAAAATCACTGATGAAGACATGTTAGAGAAAACATTTACTACATTTCATGCCTTGAATATGCTCCTGTAGCAGCAATATCGAGAGCATAAGTTCACAAAATATTCTGAACTAATATCATGTCTTCTAGTGGCTAAACAAAATAATGAGCTTTTGTTGAAAAACCACCAATCTCACCCGACCGGTTCTACTCCATTCCCTAAAGCAAATGGAACCTCATTTGATAAACATAGAGGAAATTATGTTCGTGGTCGTGGGCGTGGTCATGGTCGTGGATGGAACAATCAATATAAAGAGGATCGTACTCATAATTCTTCAAAAAGGAATAACACACCTTACCATCAAAAGAATCAAAATGGCAAGGGTTTACAAAATAAACCATCAAACGGTCATGAAAATAAGTGTTATAGGTGTGGGATGGAAGGTCATTGGTCACGTACCTGTTGTACTCCTAAACATTTGATAGATCTATACTAAGCCTCCATGAAAGAAAAGGGAAAGGGAATTGAAACAAACTTTGTTGATCATGATGATCTTGAAGATCCCATGAATTATCTTGAACTTCCAAATGGAGTGGATATGACTTATCTTGATGTCTCTAATTTCTTTGAGGATGTTGATGGAAAATTTGATAATTTGATTGGTGATGGAAATATCCATACCAATTAATTATTTTTCTTTTATTATATTATCATATTCTAATAAATATGATTGGTGATGGATATGTCCATACCAATTAATTATTTTTCTTTCATTATATTATGGCATTGTAATAAGTATTTTTATTTTGATATGTTTTATTTATATTTAAAGTAATAAAGTTTAATTTATGTTTTGCATATATGAAGATTGATGGTGCAAGAAAAACATTGCGCCAGACACTCGTCCATACGTTCGTCCATATCAACGCTAGTCCATATTTGATTACCATTAGCCCTCTCCACTATGTTCGTCCAATGAAGGACGAGTATGTTTTAAACCTCATCCTTCACCATGGACGGACTATCCATCAAGGACGGACTGGAAGGCATGGACGGACTATCCATCATGGACGGACTATTCATCATGGACGGACGAGAAGGCATAAACTCACCAAGAGTTAGAAGCTTAAGTATGCATACAGCCAAGAGTTGTATTGCTTGAATCTTAACACAGTTCCCGAAGAAGTGACTTTCATGACAGTTAAGGGAGTTACCCTCTGAACTTTCCAAACGTTACGACGACTAAGAAAGATAACCGATTTCCAACACTATATAAAGGCCAGTCTGCATAGAGGTAAGGGGACTTTTTTCTTTGGTAAAGAATAGGAGATAAGTTAAGTATTGAGGGTTTCTTTTTTCCTTCAATTGACTGACTTTACCATCGGAGAATCAAAGGCCGGCATCCACCGGTCTGCTTTTCTGATTTCTTTTGGTCTTTCAGGATTCACTTTACTAGATCCAGAGCGTTCGAAGTTCATTCAACCCGTTAGAGACTTAGTGATCATCAGTTGGCGCCGTCTGTGGGAAGGAGTAGTTATTAAATCTTGTTTGATTCACTGAGTTTTATAGTTGTTCTCTCCAGTCAAGGGTTGAAATGGTTCGGACAAGGTCTAGAGTAACAAGTCCAGGCCCTCAACATAGTGGGGATGCATCTAACAATCCTCACCGCGACCGTCAGTCAGCACCAGCCATGCACCCACCCTCTTTTCAGCATATGCAGTCCATGGCTACTGCTATGGCAGAATTGACTCGCCAAAACCAGGAGTTGGTTAGGCAACTTGAGTTAAGAAGGCAGCCTCATGAACGGAATGCTGAAGAGCGGGCCCAGAGTCAAGAGGAGGAAAGGAATGTTGAGACTGACGATCAGTCAAGAGGCACTGCTTCACGGAGGGTACCACATCTAGAAAGGGAAATGAACCAAATGAGAAGGGTCATGGACGAGATGAGAGAAAATATGAAGAAAACAAACCCTGTGGAAGATTTGGTTCACAGAACTGATTCCCCCTTTGTGTCGTCCATCAATGCGCATCCATTGCCACCTAAGTTCAAGATGCCCCCGTTAGACTCATATGACGGGACTAGAGATCCTTTTGACCACATTGCCACCTTCAAAACTACTATGCATCTCCAAGGAGTTCCAGACGAAATAATGTGCAGAGCTTTTCCTACTACCCTGAAAGGACCAGCACGAGTGTGGTTTAGCAAAATACCTCCTAACACAGTGGCATCCTTTGAGGAGTTGAGCAAGCTATTCGTCAACAACTTCATTGGAGGGCAGAGGCATAAGCGTTCTTCGTCCAGTTTGCTGACCATAGAACAAGAGGAAAATGAGAGCTTGCGGTCCTTCATCACACGCTTCAATAGGGATGCCTTGGCTGTGGACGAAGTGGATGACAAACTCCTCTTGGCTGCATTTTATAATGGCGTTCATTCTGATCTATTTATTCATAAGTTGTATGAGCAGGCCCCCCAGTCAATGGCTGAACTAGTTCATTCAGCCCAGAATTTTATGAATGCAGAGGATGCTATCATAGCCAAAAAAAGGAAAAGAATTGAGAAGATTGAAGCCAACCCACCACGTCAGTCAGATCAGAATCCTCGTCCCAAGAAGGGGCGGACGGAAGATAGAAGGGATCGAGAAAAGAAAGCAGGACCTTCATCCCGAAATCAACAATATACCCCTTTGAACATGCCACTTGACCAAGTTCTTATGCAAATTAAAGACGAGCCTACTTTGAAGTGGCCAGAGAAGATGAAAGGGGATCCCAACAAACGCAATCGGAACAAGTACTGTCGTTTCCATAGGGACCACGGGCATGATACAAATGAATGTTTTGATTTGAGGCAGCAAATAGAAAATCTCATCAGACAAGGAAAGCTGAGGAATTTCCTTGGACGAAACCCCAAAGACGAGAAATTGAAAGCGAAGGTAGAAGAAACGTCATGGCCACCACTTGGAGAAATAAGGATCATCCTAGGGGGAAGTCCTACAGGACAGACGTCCAAGTCAAAGAAGGCGTATCTGAAAGCAGTACAAAATGTTCAACTCTCAGGGCGATTACCAGGTGGGAAAACTACAGAGGAGCAGACAATTACCTTTACGGATGAGGACGCAGAGAGAATCCATCACCCCCATGACGACGCTATAGTCATTACTCTCCTCATTGCTGATTATAAAACCAGAAGAGTGTTGATAGACAACGGGAGCTCAGCTGACATTTTGTATTATCCAGCCTTTCAACAGATGAGGATAGGACGAGATCAGCTGCGACAAGTAAGCTCCCCTCTAGTGGGATTTGGCGGAATGAAGATACAACCTGTGGGCAGCATCTTGCTACCAGTAACAGTGGGGGCATATCCGCAGCAAGTTACCAGGGAGGTGAATTTTCTTGTGGTTGACTATTCGTCCTCTTACAACGCTATAATTGGGAGGCCAACCTTAAATAGCTGGAAGGCTATAACATCTACCTACCACCTGTCAGTCAAGTTCCCAACGGAGCATGGGATAGGCCAAGTACAGGGAGACCAATTAACGGCAAGAGAATGTTACCTGGCCATGTTGGCTGCGGACGACCAAATTCAGGCAATGACGATTGAAGAAAAGAGGGTTGTAGCAGAACCTGTCGAAGCATTGGAGAATGTTCCTTTAGATGATAATGACCCAGAGAGGTGCACCAGGATAGGGGCAGATTTAGAAGTCAAAGTCAAAACGGATCTCATTAGTTTGTTGAGAAGAAATAGAGATGTGTTTGCATGGAGTCACGATGATATGCCGGGCATAGATCCCAGCGTCATTACCCACCATTTGAGCGTATGCCCTTCCTTCAAACCAGTTCGACAAAAGAAGCGAGTGTTTGCCCCAGAGAGAGAAAATGCTGTTAAGGAGGAAGTTCAGAAGCTGGTAACGGCGAAATTCATTCGAGAGGTATACTACCCTGAATGGTTGGCCAATGTAGTTATGGTAAAGAAAGCGAATGGCAAATGGAGGATGTGCGTTGATTTCACGGACCTCAACAAGGCTTGCCCAAAAGATAGTTACCCGTTACCACGCATTGATCAGCTGGTTGATTCTACTGCGGGCCATAAATTACTCAGTTTCTTAGACGCTTTTTCAGGGTACAATCAGATACGGATGGACGAAGCAGACCAGGAGAAGACATCCTTCGTTACCAGTCAGGGATTATTCTGTTATGAAGTGATGCCTTTTGGTTTAAAGAATGCAGGAGCAACGTACCAACGGTTGGTCAATCATATGTTTCGTCCACAAATCGGGCGGAATATGGAAGTCTATATAGACGACATGCTGGTGAAAACTCAGGACGAGGACAGGCATCTGGACGACTTGCAGGAAACATTTAATACACTGAGGCATTATCATATGAAATTAAACCCAAGCAAATGTGCTTTTGGGGTGTCATCAGGGAAATTTTTAGGGTTTATGGTCTCTTACAGGGGAATTGAAGCAAACCCCGATAAAATCCAAGCAATATTGAATATGAAGCCTCCAAGCAGTGTTAAAGAAGTTCAATCTCTTACTGGACGAGTCGCCGCCCTCAACAGGTTTGTTTCCAAAGCAACTGACAAGTGCCTACCATTTTTTAAGGTCCTTAAAAAAGCATTTGAATGGACTGATGAATGTCAGCAAGCATTTGAAGATTTGAAGATGTACCTTACCAAGGCCCCCTTGTTAAGCCCGTCCGTACAAGGGGAGGAGTTGTATTTGTATCTGGCAGTCACCCCGCATGCTGTAAGTTCAGCATTAATAAGAGAGGAAGACAAGGTCCAAAGGCCTGTGTACTATACCAGCAGGGCGTTGAGGGGGGCAGAAGGACGATACCCATTGATGGAGAAAATGGCTTTTGCATTGATAACAGCCTCCAGAAAGCTCAGGCATTACTTTCAGGCTCATGTCATTAATGTCATGACAGACCACCCACTCAAGAAAGCTATGAACAAGTTGGAGGCTGCAGGACGTCTGATCCAATGGGCCGTCGAGCTCAGTCAGTTTGACATAAAATATCAACCAAGGCACACCATAAAAGCCCAAGTTCTGGCAGATTTCATTGCAGAGTTTACTTCGGATTGTGACGAGGCGAACGAGAAAGAAAACATTAAGTGGGTAGTTTACGTGGATGGCTCGTCTACTCAACATGCAGGAGGAGTAGGAGTAGTTCTACAGTCACCACAGGGAGATAAACTAAAATACAGGGTCCGTTTGCAGTACCAGACAACTAATAATGAAGCTGAGTATGAAGCTCTTCTCAAAGGGATAGAACTGGCCAAGTCTGTTGAAGCAAGATCACTCCTCGTCCAGGGAGATTCTCAGCTAATCATGGGTCAAGTGAATGGCACATTTGAAGCAAAGGAAGAACGGATGAAAAAATATCTAAACAGGGTGATGCACCTCGTCAAAAAGTTTGAAAAAGTGAACTTCGTTCAGGTTCCAAGAGAAGACAATATAGAGGCAGATGCTTTGGCGAAAGAAGCCTCAGCTAGTGAAGCCGTAGATGAGGTAGATGAGATCCAATACATGCCAAGTATAGACATTCCAGAAGTACAACAAGTGGAAGGCAAGACAAGTTGGATGACTCCACTTGTATCGTACCTAAAAAATGGACAACTCCCTGAAGAGAAGGACGAAGCAAGAAAGCTAAGGGTGAAGGCAGCCAGGTATATTCTAATGGATGAAGTTCTTTACAAAAGAGGTTTTTCCCAGCCTTATTTAAGGTGTTTGGCACCGGACGAGGCAAACTACATAATAAGGGAAATCCACGAAGGGGCATGCGGCAATCACTCAGGAGCCAGGTCACTCGTCCACAAAATCGTTCGTGCAGGGTACTATTGGCCTAGCATGCAAGTTGATGCTAAGGCCTACGTCAAGGTCTGCGACCAATGCCAAAGATTCAGCAACGTGCTTAGGCAACCATCAGAATATTTGACTCCAATGACGGCCCCCTGGCCCTTTGCACAGTGGGGGTTAGATATTCTGGGTCCGTTCCCTCTAGGTGTGAGACAAATGAAGTTCCTTGTGGTTGGAGTTGATTATTTTACCAAGTGGGTAGAGGCAGAACCCTTAGCTAATATTACCCAACAAAATGTAAAAAACTTTGTGTGGAAAAACATTGTGTGCAGATTTGGTGTGCCCAGGGTGTTGGTATCGGACAACGGACGACAGTTTGATAATGCAATCTTTAGAGATTTTTGCCTACATTTTGGTATACAAAATCACTACTCCTCACCAGCCCATCCACAAGCTAACGGTCAAGCAGAAGTTGCAAACCGATCCTTGCTGAAGTTGATCAAGACTCGGCTTGAGGGGGCTAAGGGGGTATGGCCTGATGAATTACCAGGTGTGTTGTGGGCGTACAGGACGACTGCAAGAACTCCCACAGGGGAGACTCCTTTCAAGCTAGCATATGGAGCAGAAGCGGTTATACCTGCAGAAGTGCATATGGCTAGTCACAGAGTAACAATGTATCAAGACAACGATAATGTGGAGCAACTCCGTTTGAGTCTTGATCTCATAGACGAAGTCAGGATGAACGCTGAGCAAAGGATGGCAAGGTACAAGAACCTTATGGCTAGACAGTATGATGCAATGGTGAAGCCAAGACGTTTCAGCGTAGGCGATCTCGTCCTGAAAAGGGTTTCCCTGGCAACAAAGAACCCAGCTCACGGGAAGTTGGGACCAAATTGGGAAGGCCCCTACAGAGTCATTAACTGCAAAAGACAGGGATCCTATTACTTGGAAGTGCTGGATGGGAGGAAGTTAGAACATCCTTGGAATGTGGAGCACTTGAGGAAATACTATCAATAAAGCGACATGGCTTTGAACGAGTCTGAAGACTACATAAACTTAAAAGACTATTTAGTTTGTTTTATTATTGTATCAGAAACAGCTTTATGGTTTGGTTTGTGTACAGCTTTATGGTTTGGTTTGTGTTTGGTTTTCTTTTAAGGCAGGCATTAGTTTCTTAAAACATGCCTCGTCTATGAACAATGTATTATGAACAATATTTGTGGAATGTACATAATGTTGTGTAGATCCATGATTCAAGCACTGCTTTTTGTTCATGATAACTTGAAAACAGCTGAAAAGCTCAAAACGAGAAAATTCTCTGGACGCAGAGATGTAATCTCAAAATGATATAAAACACTCTCGTCCAAACCTAGGGATGAGGTAGAGCTGGTATCAGATCTCTCGTCCAAACCTAGGGACGAGGTAGAGTGGGTATCAAATCTCAAGCTAAACAAAGCGATACCCGTCCAAAAGCACTCTTGTCCAAACCTAAGGATGAGGTAGAGCTGATATCAGATCTCTCGTCCAAACCTAGGGACGAGGTAGAGTTGGTATCAAATCTCAAGCTAAACAAAGCGATACCCGTCCATGAAAACGGGGGAGGATAAAAAAACAAAACGAGAAACAATTTAATTGTGTCACGAACGAAAGGCAACAGGAGCATTTTAAGCTTATGCAGAATCACCAACTTTAAAGAAGGTATTCCATGGACGAAGTGAAGCACAAACAAGTCTAAGGACGAGTAGTGCCCATACACTTAACCATTTTTAATGAAGTTTTATTATCATCTTACATGACTATATGGCAAATGAGGATTCCAGTTAGAATGGTTTCAAATTTGTATATAAAATATAGACAGGTAAAATGAATTAAATGTAAAGCATAAACACTCGTCCATAAAGCGAGTAGTACACATTTAATTGTTTTTTAAGGGCGGACTAGAAACGTCCTAAACACCCTTTTGAATGTTTCATCAAGATTCGTCCTTGAATATGGACGAATTAAAAGTACTTGAGTTACATTTAAAATAAAATAAAAAAAAAAACTACTACAGTCATTAACATTTTTTCAAATAGAAGCATCTGGATTGGGATCGTCCTGGGGCTGAGTGGTTACATCATCCTCAATGTTGGCGTCCTCAGAGTTAAGTTCAAGGAGAGAGCTAGTGGTGGCAGGGTTTAGATTCAGCATGATGGAACTGAAGTCCACTTCAGGAAATTTTTCAGCAGCGTCCATCTTGAAGTCTTCAAACCCTGCTGCATAGTTAGTGTCCAAAGCATCAGTATACTGCTTGGAAGCTTTAAACTCAGCCACTGCATCCTCCTTAGCCTTAGAAAAGAGAATGTCTTGCTCGTCGATCCTCTTCTGTAAATCCTCAAGACGAGCGTCTTTATCTAAAGCATTAGCCCTCAACTCTTCAACCAACGCTTTGAGCTCATTCACTTCCTCCGTCGTCTTGGCAGCGACCTCAGCCCATTGCTTGGCCTCCTCTTTCACCTCCTGTATTCTCGTCTCCAGCAGAATCCTCGTCCTATCCAACCCAGTGGCTTGTCTGGACGCAGCTATGAATTTAGACATGCCCTGGAAGCCAACAGCAAAATAAGTTAATATATAAAAAAAAAAAAAAAGAGTAAAAAGTGTATACATGGTCAAGACGAGGGAAAGGCTTTACCTTGAAGAGGTCATGAACACCTGAATGTTCAAAATCCTTCAAAGACATGTCATAACAGGCGTTGATGTCTTCGTCCTTCACAACACTTTCAAAGCGTTCCCAAGCCAAATCTTCATTTTCAATTATATTGGATGGGACCCTCTGGGACGGCTGAGATGAGGAGGGTACGGTCTTGGACGGAGGAGTCTTGGACGGGGTAGACTCCACAGGAGTGGACGAGTCAACCTCGTAAACCTTAGCGGGTTGCTGCGAAGATGGAGTGGGCTTGATCACTTGGGACGACCCGTGTTTAACTTTCTTACCTCGCCTGCTGGGGAGGTTCTCCAAGTTCAAATTTTTGGAAATGGTTTTTCTTTTTTCCCCAGCAGAGGGACGACCCTGGTGATCAAGCTCAGGACGACTCCCTTCTATACCAATTTCTTTTCCTTTGTTGCCTCTCATGGTGGCCATTCCTGCAAAAGACGAACAGAATTTACTTAGAAAAGTAAAAACAAAAGATTTAAGGAATGTAAAAGAATTTACTTACTCCTTCTAACTGTGACCTCGTGTGCAATGACAATATCAGTAGGGTTAGGACCTAAACTCCACTTGGCCAGTAGTCTAAGGGTGACCAAGGAGTGGAAATCCCTGTCTACGTGTAGACGAGCCCTATGGACGCGATCACGGTGTAGTTTGCTCAAAGAAGGCCGTCCAACAGCTGTTTTAAAAAAAAAAAAAAAAAAAAAAAAAAAACAAAACAAACAAGAAAAGATTAGATAAGTTAATAAGTCAAAAACAAGTAAAAAGGAAGAAAAGCTAAGGGACTTACCCTCAGGACGAAGGTTCCCTAGGTCCCCAGTGAAACGACCAAAAGAATCCCGGCCAACGTCTATGGGACTTCCAGCCCAGAATCCAGAGACGAAGAAGAACTCCGTCTTCCATTTTCTGTCAGACGAGGCCAGGGACTTAACCAATTTACAATCTTTACTCCTGGCTGTGAATTGATAAAAGCCAGGAGACTGGTGAATCTCGGAAGGTTTATAGCAATAGAGGAACTCGTCCACAGTAATAGGACGATCTCCTCCAAACACTTCCTTCCACAAAATTTGCATAGAGACAACTAACCTCCATGCATTTGGGTTAAATTGACACACCCCTAAACCTAACCTAAATAACAGTTCTCTAATAAAAGAATTCAAGGGAAACCTAAGACCTCCAAGAAGGTAGGCCTCATATACACCTATTCCAAAACGAGGATTGCAGCACCACTCTCCACGGACGGGTAATCTAGGATTGAACTCGTCCGGGATTTGGTACCACTCCTTAAGGTTGTTTAGTCTATCCTCGTCCGTTTTTGAGGGGATATCTACAGCGCAACTATATACAGTGACCTCCGTCTCGTCCAAAGGATTAGACGGAGGAATAGAAGACGAGGTACCTACCTGGGACCCTACAGTTTTCCTAAGATGTTTTTGTATTTCTTCTAAAGGAACCCCAGGGACCCCTGAGACGTATTCCTCGTCGGTAGTGTTTCCCCTACTACTACTACTACTACTAGTGTCACTGGAATTATTACTACTCCCGTCATAGTACTCGTCTATGGCTCTTTCTGTACTATTACTAAACGAGGAGATGGTAATTCCAGACATTTTCTAAAAAAGGAAAATTTTGTAAAACCTAAAAGACGAGGGGAGAGGAAGTACCTGGATCTAGGACGTATTGAAACTATGGACGCAGGAAAGTCTTAGACGAGGATCTAGACGAGGGATGTCAAGAAGGAAAAATCTCAGAAGTAAGAGGGTAATGGGGGCATTCCACTATTTATAGATGGTTGACCTGAGCATATGAAACGACGTGGCCAATCAGACACTGACACGTGGCCTCCGTCTCGAGAAACTGAATCGACGAAACAAATCGCCAACCACGTATTGACACGTAGTATATTTGATTATTAGGAAAACTCACACGTGCAGAAGAGTAAACCACTACATATTCATGGACGACGCATGGACAAGGGGGCAACTGATGGTGCAAGAAAAACATTGCGCCAGACACTCGTCCATACGTTCGTCCATATCAACGCTAGTCCATATTTGATTACCATTAGCCCTCTCCACTATGTTCGTCCAATGAAGGACGAGTATGTTTTAAACCTCATCCTTCACCATGGACGGACTATCCATCAAGGACGGACTGGAAGGCATGGACGGACTATCCATCATGGACGGACTATTCATCATGGACGGACGAGAAGGCATAAACTCACCAAGAGTTAGAAGCTTAAGTATGCATACAGCCAAGAGTTGTATTGCTTGAATCTTAACACAGTTCCCGAAGAAGTGACTTTCATGACAGTTAAGGGAGTTACCCTCTGAACTTTCCAAACGTTACGACGACTAAGAAAGATAACCGATTTCCAACACTATATAAAGGCCAGTCTGCATAGAGGTAAGGGGACTTTTTTCTTTGGTAAAGAATAGGAGATAAGTTAAGTATTGAGGGTTTCTTTTTTCCTTCAATTGACTGACTTTACCATCGGAGAATCAAAGGCCGGCATCCACCGGTCTGCTTTTCTGATTTCTTTTGGTCTTTCAGGATTCACTTTACTAGATCCAGAGCGTTCGAAGTTCATTCAACCCGTTAGAGACTTAGTGATCATCAAAGATGTATGGGTCCTACTGGTAAAATCAATTTCAAGATGAATAAAGAAGATTTTTGTCTAACAAACAGTGCAACAACTCATATGATCCTTAAAGATAAAAAATATTTTCAAACTTTAAAATTATGCAAAGCCAATGTCAATACAATATCAGGTTCATCAAACTTAATTGAAGGCTTTGGAAAAGCGATTATCTTGTTGCCAAAGGGCACAAAATTTTGTATTGATGATGCTTTGTATTCTTCTAAATCAAGCAGAAATTTACTCAGTTTTAAGGATATACGTTATAATGATTATCATATTGAAACCAATAACGAAGGCAGTGAAGAATTTCTTTATATTACTTCAATAGTATCGGGCCAGAAGCTCATATTAGAAAAACTGTCTATTTTTTCTTCTGGGTTATATTATACTACAATGAGAACAATTGAAACAAATGTTACAATACACCAGAAGTGTTTGGACCCAAAAGTTTTTATGCTTTGGCATGATCGTCTAGGTCATCCAGGATCAATAATGATGCGTCGAATTATTAAAAACTCTCACAGACATCCCTTAAAGAACCAGAAGATTCTTTTACCTAGTGATTATCTATGTAGTGCATGTTCTCAAGGTAAATTAATTACCAAACCATCACATTCAAAGATTGTTGTTAAGTGTCCATCTCTCTTAAAAAGAATTCAGGGTGATATATATGGACCAATACACCCACCTTGTGGTCCATTCAAGTATTTTATGGTTTTAATTGATGCATCAACCAGATGGTCACATGTATGTTTACTTTCTACTAGAAATGTTGCATTTGCTAGGCTTCTTGCTCAAATAATTAGGTTGTGAGCACAATTTCCTGATTATCCAATTAGGAAAATTTGTTTAGATAATGCTGGTGAATTCACATCTCAAGTTTTTGATGACTATTGCATGTCAATTGGAATTGGTGTTGAACATTCTGTTGCCCATACACATACTCAGAATGGTTTAGCTGAATCACTTATCAAGAGACTTCAAATTATTGCTCGACCTTTGCTTATGAAATCAAAATTACCAGTTTCTGCTTAGGATCATACTATTTTACATGCTGCATCATTAGTTCGTATTAGGCCAACTGCTTATCATAAATTTTCACCATTGCAACTTGTTCTTGGCCAACAACCAAATATTTTTCACTTGTGCACATTTGGTTGTGCTGTATATGTACCTATTGCACCCCCACAACACACTAAAATGGGTCCTTAACGTAAACTTGGAATTTATACGAGTTTTGATTCCCCATCTATTATTAGATATCTTGAACCTCTAACTGGTAATGTTTTTAAGGCACGTTTTGAAGATTGTCATTTTAATGAAACAATCTTCCCACCATTAGGGGGAGAAAATCGTTACCTGAAGCACGATGTGGGATTACTTAGAATGTTTCGATGCTATCGCATTTTGATCCTCGTACAAATCAATATGAACTGGAAGTTCAAAAGATTATTCATTTGCAAGGAATTGCAAATCAATTACTGGATGTATTCACCGACAATAAGAAAATAGTGAAATCTTACATTCTAGCTGCTAATACTCCAGCACGGATTAAAGTCCTTGTAGGACAATCAGTTAATACAGCAGCAAATGAATCAAAGCCACATCTGAAGCGTGGAAGACCTATCGATGTTAAAGATAAAATTCTCCGAAAGAGAAAAACACAAGAAAAACAAGTTGCAGCCTATAAAGAGGCTATACCTAGAAAACAGGTCATAGAAATAATTGATCTATCCAAAACTCATTAACAAAAATCTCCTGAAAATAAACATCTTGAAGAGTTATCCCTTGAAGAGGATTAGGTACCAGAAAATAACGAGATCTCGATACATTATGTACATACAGGAGAAATATGGGATAGAAATAAAATTGTTGCCGATAACATATTTTCATATAAAGTTGTCCTTGATATTACCAGAAGTAATGATAATGAATATGAACCACAAACCGTTGATGAATGTCAACGTAGAAATGATTGGCCAATGTGGAAAGAGGCGATTCAAGTAGAATTAAATTCACTAAGTAAACGTGAAGTTTTTGGACCTATAGTCCGAACACCTAAAGGTGTAATGCTTGTTGGATACAAATGGGTATTTGTACCTAAACGAAATGAGAAAAATGAAATTATAAGGTACAAAACTCGACTTGTAGCACAAGGTTTCTCGCAGAGACCTGGTATTGATTATGAAGAAACATATGCTCCTATAATGGATGCAATTACATTTAGATTTTTTATTAGTTTGGTAGCAAAAGAAAATTTGGATATGCGATTAATGGATGTTGTTACAGCATATCTATATGGATCATTAAATAATGATATCTACATGAAAATCCCTGAATGATATAAAATGTCTGAAACATTTAATCCTGCATCCCGAAGTATGTATTCTATCAAGCTACAAAGATCCTTATATAGGCTAAAGCAATCCGGACGCATGTGGTATAATCGCCTCAGTGAATATCTTTTGAAAGAAAGATTTGAGAATAATCCAATTTGTCCACGTGTTTTTATCAAAAAATCAAAATCTGGATTTGCTATTGTTGCAGTATATGTTGATGATTTAAATCTTGTAGGGACTCCAGAAGAGTTAACAAAAACAGCAAATTGTTTAAAGAATGAATTTGAGATGAAAGATCTTAGTAAGACAAAATTTTGTCTTGGCCTACAAATTAAACATCTTCCAAATGGAATTCTTGTTCATCAATCAACATACACAGAAAAAGTCTTGAAGCAATTTTACATGGATAAAGCTCATCCTTTGAGCACTCTAATGGTGGGTCGGTCACTTGATGTCAAGAAAAATCCGTTTCGACCACAAGAAGATGATGAAGAAACTTTTGATCCTGAAGTATTATATCTTAGTACAATTAGTGTTTTGATGTATCTTGCAAATTACACACGACCTGATATAGCATTTGCAATTAACTTACTAACAAGATATAGTTCTGCACCAACTCGAAGACATTGAAACAGAATTAAACATATTTTACGTTATCTTCGTGGGACTACTGATTTGGGATTATTTTATCCAAATGGATCAAAACCACTGTTAGTTGGATATGCTGATGCAGGTTATCTTTCTGATCCACACAAAGGCCGATCACAAACAGGATATTTATTTACTTATAGAAATACTACTATTTTATGGAGATCTGTTAAGCAAACAATTTCTGCTACTTTCTCAAATTATGCAGAGATTATCGCAATTCATGAAGCGAGTTGTGAATGTATTTGGTTGAGATCGGTAATTCAACATATTCGTGAGAACTGTGGATTATCATTAATCATAAAAAGTCCAACGATATTATACAAAGATAATGTCGCTTGTATCACTCAAATTAGAGGAGGATATATCAAGGGTGATAGAAACAAGCATATTGCACTAAAATTCTTTTATACACATGAGCTCTAGAAGAGTGGCGATATTGATGTCAAGCAGATACGATCATGTGATCATTTGGCCGATATGTTCACTAAGCCATTACCAACTGCGAATTTTAAGAAGATGGTGCATAACATTGGTATGCGTCGACTTAAGGATATTTGATATACTCATGAGGGGGAGTAAAGCTTCTAAAGGATGTGTGCTGATTGTACTCTTTTTCCTTCGTTAAGATTTTTTCCCACTGGGTTTTCCTTTGCAAGGTTTTAATGAGGCAATCTTAAGACACTAAAAGATATACAAGAATATTGTACTCTTTTTCCTTAGCCAAAATTTTTTCCCACAGGGTTTTTATTTGGTAAGGTTTTAACGAGGCATATTCTTAGAAAGTGGTCATCCAAGGGGGAGTGTTAGAAGTAAATTCTGATTGGAATGTGTAAAGTTTGGGCAATGAAAAGATTATTTGGGATGTATAAAGACTGAAATGTGTAAAGCCTATAGGGGAAATGAATGTCCATAATTGTACTCATCATTACAATCTTATCCCATAAACTATACAAGCATTCTAAAGTCCTATATATATATGGGATTTCTTTACTATTATTGTACACATCGAAGAGAGATCCAAAAGAATTGTGGATGACCACTTGAATATAAGAGTTCATCAATATATATTTCTTGTTCTTTTTACTTTGTTTTATATATTTTTCATCATTTCACAACAATTAATTCTTGCTTCGGGAAGTGACTTGCCACTTGTACGTGATGCTATGACTGATACTACCATGATGAAATCTAAGGGTAAAAGAGTAAAAGTCCCTCCAGATCAACCAGGGTCAAATCCATTTCATTCCCAATCTTCTTAACAACATGAACATAATCAATTGGGTGAGGCACAAGAGTGATTCAAACTCTAGAATTTCAACCAGTACTTGTCACCAATAATATTGTGGATAATAACAATTTCATTCTCAATGTCAAACTGACAAAGCACAACAGTCCACATCAGCTGGTCATCTTTCAAAACCATTCCAAGATTTGAGTTATTAGAACCTTTCTGAAGTGCATCTTCCACTTTCTGCCATTCAGAAACCATAGTAACCTTTGCATGAACATGCATATCCAATAAATTAAACAAACAAAGCACAGCACAGGCAATGGTCAAATTACACACCTAGAAAAAGACAGCCCACGGCTTTTAAAAGGAAAAAAATATATATGAATATAACTTAAAAGCTCTATGTATAGCATAAAATATAGAAGCTTCAGTTTTTCCTTATTATGTTATGGTGAAAATAAAAGCGCACACAAGCTGTGGAATAACCTGCATAATATCAACATGTATCTCTGTTTTTTTTTTTTTTTTTTTTTTTTGGCAGTTTTGAAACACGATCCAGGTCATCATAGTAAGAGTTTCAATGCCCATGAGCCCATCATTTCCCATCAACATTTTCCTGATGAGAGAGCTATTACTATGAGTATAAGGTTGTTTTGACCTTTGGGTATGCCTTTTTGAAGAAATTTTCGTCTTTATAAGTTATTGACTAATTTACTCTTGATCCTTGCAATGTTTGTGACTAATTTGGCCAAAAGAAATGACGTAGTTTTGTTGGTACTTAGCAATTATAAATGACATTATTTAGTGGACCAAAATAATAAAGAAAGAGTTTCAATTATGAAAATAATTTCACATAAATCATTGAAGAATTTTTTTTAATGAATAAAACCATTTAAAATATGGTAGTATTATTTGTTTTTATTTGTCTTAATATATATCTTTTTTTTTTTTTCATTCTTAAATTGATGTGAAAGATAATATAATATTTCTTCGTATAGGTAGAAGATAATATAATTTATTATATAGCATTTCTCTTTCGAACAAAATTGCAAAATGCTCCTTTTGGGCAAACTAAGCAGCGTTTTGCCCTCTTTCTCAAACTAATTAGGAAAATGCCCCTCTTTTGAAAATCGAGTTTCTCAAAATCGATTTAAGCCCTATAGCGGCGTTTTTAAGGAGCCTATAGTGATGTTTTCAGGACCTATAGTGGCATTTTGTAACTTGATTTATATAAAATCGAGTTGTAGGTAAAAAAAATTTAAAAAATTGCCTATAACTCAATTTATTGGAAGTCGAGTTACAAAACGTCACTATAGGTCCTGAAAACGTCACTATAGGGCTTTAAAAACGCCGCTATAGGGCTCCAATTTTTTTTTTTTTTTTATAACTCGATTTTGAGAAAATCGAGTTTCAAAAGAGGGACATTTCCCTAATTAGTTTGAGAAAAATGGCAAAATGCTACTTAGTTTACCCAAAATGGGCATTTTGCAATTTTGTCCTTTCTCTTTCTTATGTTTGACACTTTTTTGTAATCAAGCATTTTTTTTTTTATTCCTTAATGTAGCAATCCATTTCCCTAAATCATTATAAGAATTCGGTTGATAGGGGTATATTACAAATGATGTAGAGAAGTAATATTAATTTAGAGGACATGAAAAAAGCTGAAAGGTTTTATAAAATTTGTTTGGGTTGAAGGGATTATAGAAAAAAACTCACTAAATTTTATTAGATTTAGACTTATTGTCATATAATTAAATGATCTAAAGACTAGAGTCAATCCCCAATCGTTGTTCATAGGTTTGATTAGTGCAGGTCGGTTGGGTTTAATTATTACTATAGAATTTAGAGATTTTTTTCAATGGGAACACCAAACTGATGATACAGTAAATAAAAATAAATAAATAACTCATAAGCCATGGATTGCTCGGTCTGACATTATAAATTCAGCTGACCAGAAAGGCACAATACAAATTGGGCCAGCTTAGACCCAATTGCAGGATTGTGGCTTTTCACACTATCAAATTATCTTTATTTTTTTAGTAGGAAAAAAGAAAAACAAAATGATTGTTGTTCACACTAACACACACAACCGGGGACACGCACACATTTTGCACAAAAATTGTAATTTCAAAGCCAAAATTTTCAGTGTAAAATGTGTGTACGTGTAAGATTGTGAGAAGTAAGGCGTGTCATGTATGTAATAAACACCACCGCAGAAAAAAGAAGTTATCTTTTTCATTTTCTTGAATTTTCATACTAGGAAACTACTTATGTTACTTGAATGCCTCCAACATAGATTCTAAAGTTAATCATCACAAAAACTGTTCCTTTCAATTCTTGTATCATCCCAATTCATAGAATGTTGGAAGGAAATTATTCCCTCTTTTTCTCTTTGTGTTTTGGGCCACTAAAATTGAAAAATGAGTAATGAGTAATGAGTCGAAATTTGGAGAAAATGACATGGGGCTATGTGAGTGAGACCATTTCTCTTTCTCTCAACCCCAAACGCACGTCTTGCTTCAGAAAATGGTATCACCATCATGCATGGCTTGTGCGCAGACCAGCCGCCATGAACTGAAGGCACTAATCTTTCTACATAAAGCTCTTTACACAGTTTACAAGTCAAAGTTTTCGTCTAAAATTTTCAAACGAAAGCAACTGCCCACAACTCCACAAGTGATTATTACCAAACAAAGTGTTTACACGCACCATTATTGTCACCTCCCTTATTGTTACGAAAAGGTGAATCCTGCCAAATAGATGGAATCCATTGCTAGGAATCAGTGGGTCACCACAATAGCCTAGTCTTTAATTAATGAAAAAGAAAAGTCATAAACAAAAATTTACTTGAATAAGAAGAAATTCATCAACGAAAAGAAAAATCTAATGAAAAAAAAGACCCTTTTTCTATGCGATTGTACGTTTTAGACTTATATATTTTTTCATAACGGTTAAGATGGTTAAGTTGTGAACTTTATTAGCGTCGGGTTCACGTGAAAATTAATAATAGCTTATCTTCAAAAAAAGAAAAAGAAAAAAGAAGTTGGGAAAAAGGCATTAGCATCATACTATCATATCATTTGAAAACAAAACTGGACAGCTTTTAATTTATGGGTTGGTCAACAGGTCAAATAACTTGCAAGCAATGTTTTTTTCTTAGAACAAAATACAGAAAAAGAAGAATTCCATGGTTCATGTACAGTCAAATCAGTCATATGTTAAAATCATACGCGGAGTTAGGCCCGTCGCATGAAAGAATCCCAAACGTAGGAAAGCTACAAAGGTGACACGTGGGTTTTTGTTCAAACTTCAAAAGTAGCAATTTACAATAAAAATAAAGAATTTAAAAGACGTGGCACTTAGTCAAAATTGTTAGAAATAAAGTCTGGTTGAGCAATGAAAGATTTACTTGAAATATGTAAAGTTTGAAATACATAGAGTTTGGAATATCCATAGGAGATGTATATTTATAGTTGTGTTCATTATTATATAGCATTATCTCTTAAATTCAAGAGGCATTTTAAGGCTATATATGCGTGTGGGGGGGGGGGGGGGGGGGGGGGGGGGGGGTTGATTTACTTTAATTGCATAGATCTAAGAGATATCAACTTAAGATTGTAGATGACTACTTGAATATAAGAGTTTATGTGTGTTTTTTTTTGGAGGGGGGGGGGGGATTGATTTACTTTAATTGCATAGATCTAAGAGATATCAACTTAAGATTGTGGATGACTACTTGAATATAAGAGTTTATCTCTCTCTTTCTCTCTCTCCCTATATATATATATATATATATGAGTTAAGTTCAAATTACATTTGGTATAACTCTAAGCAATTTTGATAATTTTTAATTAGATATAAATTTTGATAAATCCATCATTAGGTTACATTACTTTTGTATATTCTTTATCCCTACAAAATTTAAAGATGATCAAAAATCAATAGTTATGTCATCAACCAATTATTTAAATTCAAATTTTTGTGGTTTAAAATAATGTATAAAAAAAAATGAGTTTATATGTTAAGAACATATAGAAAATTTAATTCAGCGGTTGGATTTTTAAAATATGAATTAAATTACAAGTTATTGAGTGGTGCAACATTTCTTATAATTACACCAAATGTAACTTAAATCCAACCTCCCACCCCCCACCCCCCGCGCGCCCCACACACACACACATTTCATTGTTCTCATATCACATAGTTTTATATATTCTTATCTTATTTCTTAACAAAAACATGGTAATTTTGAAATTATGTATTAAAGGGAAAATGTTTCTCTCCCATTCAAATTTCTACCATATTTGAATGTGAATTTTAAAAATCTTAAAAACATGAATTTTTGCCTTTAATTTTCATATTTTTTGGCCAAGCTGAGATGCGTAGCTATTCATCTGGTTGGAATGGAAACACGTTTTCCATGCCTCATCCACCTGGAACGGCCTCATCAATATTAAACCGTAGCTAGGTCGAGCCCACCACCAAGGTCGGTTACACACCAAATTCAAGCCATCCGCCGGGAGACCAGGCATTGTCATCATGATTATAACAATGGAGAAAGTAAAAGTCATCACTTCCTCTTCTCATCTTCTTGCACGTGTCCCCTGTAGTAGACACTCAAGCAGGGCCACCTCAAGAACAGTTTGAGGTCTAAAGGCACTAAATTTATTGAGTTTAAAAATTGAAATATTATAAGGACAAAAAAAGAGAAAAAGTTCACGGTTCTTAAGATTTAACTGAGGTTTTGTGATGATATAATGAATTTAATAATTAATCAAAATTCAAATAAATTGATTAAATTTATAAAAATTAGTAAAATGGCTAAATAAAAAATGGATAAAGTTTGATTACAAACTTAGTTGTAGTATAAGACTACAATTTAATTTTTAAAAAATGAACATTGCTACATATTATGAAAATTTAACCATTAAATTGAATGTTTTTTACGCTCTTGACACACATGTCAAATTTTGTGTCAATCGAATAATATTTACTATATGATCCATAAACTTATTTTTTTATGCATAATTTTATACTACAAAAACTTACCATTTAAACAATTGATTGATGATATAGCTATTGATAATTTATTTTCTAGAAATTTTGCAAACATAGGGAATATAAGAAAAAAATGTAATCCAATTGTGGATTTATCAAAATTCACATTCAATAAAAACATATTGAGTGAAATTGTAATTTTAATATACAACTAAGTTTGTAACCAAACTTTATCTATAAAAAATCTAAAAATAATGAAACACATTTAAAAATGTGCTTTTACAACTTTTATTAGGAAAATAAAATAATCAAAACATCAAACATTAAGAAAAAGATTAATAGAAAATAATAAGCATGATACATAAACCAAGATCATGTTATATTTTTTTTTTTTTTTTTTTGAGAATGATCATGTTATATTTAATAACTAACTAGCCTCACTAATCCTTTAAAACCATGCAATTCAATCCCAGTAACCAAAACAACTAGAAATGGATACATTTGGAGTTACTTGAGCCCCCAACGACAAAGCGATGACTCAAAGTGGCGTGGGCTGACCTACTTCATTTAAAGTATCAATTTTACCCTTATGCTTAAACATATTTCCTTTAGATTAGCAACATAAGGGTCATAATTGTCAATTTATATGATCACTCCTCTCCCCTTTCATATACCTAACCTACCTAATTCGTGTTTAAACATCCAAACAAAAGGAAGATATATCTATTCTCCTTCCTCATATTTAGGGCATGTTCAATACATTATAATGATGATTACTTAGGAATATGAATAAGTTTTACACAGAATATAAGAAATGGTAATGAATTGCTATTTAATTTTGTGAGCTGGCTCTCCTAGAAATACAATTTGGCTTTGCTAATGAATGGCAAGAAAGTGACTTCCCGTTGTAGCTATCAAGCAATGGGTGGTCAATCCTCCCAACGAAATCTTCCCTCTCATCTGTCAATCTGTCTTCGTCACTTGTCAGCTCCATCATGCATGTTGACATAGTTTTTTCTTTCTTCCTTTCTTTCTAAACTCTTCAAATTTTAATTTATTTGCTCTTGAATATCTTTTCATTGTCATAATTATTGTGAATCAATTGGATTTAAGTACGGTAAGATCATGAAGGCAAAGTGTGAATTTGATAGTGCTTGAATTCAATGGTGACATTGAGAAATAGAAGTTATAAATTGGTAGAAACGGACAAAATCATGAGTAAATTTTGTTTCTTAATTTTCTCTCTAATTTTAGAGAATTAGATTTGGTGGCCTTGGTGGAAAGCACCCAGACTTCCCCCATTTTTCTCTTGTGAACCAAATTGTGAAAAAAACCCATCTTTTTTATTCACCCACTTCTCATATCAACCAAACACACTATAAAATATATTGGCACTTAAAATTAGTGTTTTCTTGTCATCATGACTCTTGTAGCCGTGAGTTGGTCTATGGTTCCAATGCAATTCCCCTAAAGTTGCAAGATTTTTTTTTTTAATTATTATTTAAGAAAAAACTATTTGTTATGTCCTATTACAAGCAGTTTTGAATCCATTTTTCAAAAATATTATTAATTATTATTTAAGAAAAAACTATTTGTTATGTCCTATTACAAGCAGTTTTGAATCCATTTTTCAAAAATATTACATATTAATATTAAAACGTTGCTTGTTTTGATAAGTAAAGTAAGTGGTTAAAACCTTACATGTCTAGAAAATAATTTATTAAAATGAATTTATTTTGTTATAACTTTTGAGTAAAGTTAATGGCGTGCTTTTATGTTAGAACATTATTCTCTCTTTCCTTTGTGCGAATTATTACTCAAAAAAAAAATTTAAATCTATTTTAAAAATAATTTTTTGAAGGAAATTTTTTTTTTAAGCGATCTCAAACAAACACCAAGGATCCAATACTCAAAAAAGCAACCAAAAAAAAGATATATTATCAAACTGTAGAAAGTGAAGTGTCACGTGACCAAAATTATCATTGATTTGTTGTAAACCTTCCACCCATGTAATATTACCCATATACCATTTACGAAAAAGACAATAAGATCAATAAGAGAATTCTAATAAAGTGTCATAAAGGCCTATTAATTGATTCAATTCTGAAATTTGAATTGAATGCGAACAGAATTGGAAAGAAAGAGGTAAATTGTGGCAATACCTTAATTGGATGATTGTGCCCTTACAGAACAGAGAGAAAATACTTGAATTTCCTTCTTCTTCCTCTTTTCCGAATCTAGTGACTTCAGAACGTTTGGATAGCAGCAAGCACCCAGCATTTGCACTTCTAGCATTTTTGCGTGTGGGTCCCGTGCACTATTTACGAGACTCACAAATCTCTTTTTCAGCAAAACTTTCATTAAAAATGGGTTTCATGGCACTATTAACACATTTAAAAATTATTTTACTACAATATTTTCAGTTTTCAGTAATAAACGGTATTCAAACAAACCTTCATATTTCATTATACATAGTTTGCAGCTGATTATATCATTTCTTATTAGAATTTCCTAATTACTTTATGTAGGAATAGCTTGAGTTCGAACCCGAATGAAAAAAGTCTCCTCAACTTTTTGTACCCAAAAACAAAATTGCAGTACCAATTTGCGTGTAAATAAACATTTGTGTTTCACTTTCATCTTTCACAATACCGGTCATATTTCTTCAATTTATGAATAAACACAAATGGATGCAATGTATAAGTGATTTTTTTTTTTGGGTGAAATTTTAAAAGAAATAGATACAACACAACAAGCATAACACAAGGGCTTCATAGAACATAATCTTAACCTATCTAACAGAATGAGTCATGTACATGTGAAATTAGGTTTTTGTTGTTGAAAATTTAATTGAAATGGATGCAACACAAAATGCAATAGGTCAGCCATTTATATCTTAATAAAACTCTCTCCATCGCAATTAATGTCAAATTTAGGTTTTTCTCACAGGCATACATCTACAAATGATATGATTAAATCATTTGGGAAACTGGTCTAGTAGTAAAAATTCCTTATAACTTATTACACCGATAAGTTCGAGACTTATGCCTTCGAATAATAGTAAGTCCCATTAGTTTCCAAGATGATCCCACGATGTAAGGCAATACAGATATTTAAATGGTTTGGCCGGGGGGGGGGGGGGGTGGTGGGAGGAGAGTGCAAGCCCCCCCCCCCCCCCCCCCCCCGCGCCTTTTTTTTCTTATTTAAATCAAATAAAATAAATGTTAAAATTGTGATATAGGGTGTGTTTGGATACCGTTTATTTTGCTGAAACTAAAAAATTATTGCTGAAAGTATTGTAAATAAAGCTAAATATTAATTGAAATAGTACAATGTGATCTATAAATAGTACCAAAAAGTGCAGTAAGACTCATAAATAGTAGCAAAAATAAGTTATATAATAAAATAATTTGGATAAATTGCAAATTACAGCCCTAAAGTTTAGGGGTGATTAGATTTTACACCTTGAAGTTTCACAATTTGGATTTTACCCCCTGAAGTTTGGTGATATTTGAATTTTACACCCTAACATTTTAGAATTTGGATTTTAACCCATATAGTTTAGAAGTGTTTGGATTTTAATTCTTAAAATTTTAGGATGTTTAGATTTTACATCCTAAAATTTCAAAATTTGGGGTGTAAAATCCAAACAATCATAAGCTTTACGAGATAAAATCAAAGTTCTGAAACGATAGGGTGTAAAATTCAAACACTCCAAATATCATAAAGTAAAATTTAAATTCTAAAATTTTAAGGTATAAAATTTAATTATCCCAAACAACTTTATAAGTGTAATTTGCAATTTACCCAAATAATTTTTATTTATAATCCCAATACGCATAAGGTTTCCATTTTCGTCACCAATCAAACCATTGACATTGAATGATGGGCACGGGTCTAAAAAAAGAAAACAGTAGAAAGTAACCGAAAGCTGAAGTGGCAAAATGTGTAAAATCAGTCAAAAAACAAGGCTTAATCTATCTTGCACAAACATCCACCAAGCATAGATATTCTGAAACCTCAGAAAAGATACCTACTGAGTCTACTGACAAAAGCAAAACGACCAGACCAACGCAAGCCCTAATTGAGAGCCCTATCATATACATTGTACTTGAAAAACTAAAATAAAATAAAATAAATCACAAATATTCAAAAATAACCCTTTTTTGGTAATAAAAAAAAAAAAAAAATACTCTCACAGTCTCACCCATACATTAATAAAAAAAATAACCCTGTTTTAGTTCCCAAAAAAAAAACCTTTTTGGGATTATATAAATATTCTTTCACATATATTAATAAAAGAAGTCTTTTTTAAGTTAAAAAAGGAAAATATTAATTAATTCTTTAAAGACATTTATTAGTAAAATATTTTAGAAAAATATTTATGGATTAATATTTTAGTAGTTCTAAGACTACATACTATTTTACAATTTTTTATTATAATTTTAATTAGCAAACAGTGAATAATTGTCTATCACTTACATAGATTTATAATTTTTTTTTCACCACTCACAGTCTGTACATAACAGTTGTGGCAAAAAAGTTGTAGTACTAAATTTTTTCTTAATATTTTGATTATTTTTTTTATATATCTCATAAAAATTATGTTAAAATTTTTCTAAAATGGTTTGTTAACAATTGCTTGTATCCATTGAATAGGATCCTTTAAAAAAATATGGTTAATGGATGTTTTTAAAGTATTTATTAATGAATTATTTTACGAAAGTTCGGATACTATTTTTATAGAAAATATTTAATAAAAAAAGTAAAAAAAGCAGTTATTTATTTTTTCATAAAAAATTTCTAAATGCATCTGTTAACATTTAAATATTATGGGTGATAAAAAAATTTAATGTATTTATTATTATTATTTTTTATTTTTCCTCACAGGGAAAAGAAAAGAAAAGCCACACAAAGAGGCACAAACACACACAAACACAGTAACACAGTTGCACACAAAAACAAACGCGTCCTTCTTAAGCGGATTCAGTCATTTTTATTAATTGTTTTCCTCTTTATATAAAGCGAAAGAGAAGAGGAGGCAGAGGCCTAAAGATTGTGTGGCTTTTCTCGCTCTCTCTCTCTCTCTCTCATTCATTATAAACCGGCCGGGTCTCATTTCATTGCCTCTGAGACTCTGTGTTGTGGTTGTGGTTGTGGGGTTTTAGATAGATAGAGATTAGAGAGATGGCCGAAGAGAGTGTTGTGGGGTCTACTGATTTTCACGTGAAGAGGCCAAGAGAAGAAGAGGAAGAGAATGGGGTCTCAGCTGTGACTATGGAGGTTGAAGGGAGCAACAAGGAACAGCAACCTGATTGTATTTCTGCTGTGATTCCTGGCTGGTTCTCTGAGATTAGCCCAATGTGGCCTGGTGGGTCTTTTTCTCTCTTTCTCTCTTTCTATTTTTTTTTTTTTCTAAAACCCCATTTCTGTTTATTGTGGAAATATGTGTTTGGTTGGTTTTGTGTTGGGTTTCTTTGTGTTTTATTGTTTGTGGGGTTTATGGCTCTGTAGTTATATGTTGTGAAACTGAGAGAAAAATGGAACATTTTTGAAAATTTTCGTTTTGTTTAAATGATTTTCTGCATCCAAACTGAGCTGTTTATTGATTTTGTATTGGGTTTTTTAATGTTTTTATTGTTTGTGGAGCCTATGCCTATGTAGTTATTATGTTGAGAAACTAAGGCGAAAGTGAAACTTTAATGAAAATATTATTTTGTTTTAATGAATTTCTGTAACTGGGCAGGGCATTTTGTTGAGTTAGTATTGGGTTTTATGTTGTATTGTTTGTGGGGTTTTATGCCTATGAAGTTATATGATGAGAAACTGAGGGGAAAATGACACTTTTATGAAGTATTTGGTTGATGTATTGGGGTTTCTTTTTTATGCTATATTTTTGTTTATGACTATATAGTTGTATGTTGAGAAACTGAGATAAAAATGAAACATTTTTGAAAATCTCATTTTGTATAAATGATTTTCTGCACCTAAACAGGGCATTTTATTGATTTTGTTTGGGGTTTATGTTTTATTGATTGTGGGGTTTATGCCTATGTAGTTATATGTTGAGAAATTGAGGGAAAAATAAATTTTTTATGAAAATCTTATTTTGTTTTAATGATTTTCCGCAACCAGAAAGGGCTTTATTGATTTTGTAATTCATGTTGGGGTTTTTTTCATGTTATATTGTTTGTGAGGTTATGCCCATTTAGTTATATGTGGAGTTTGTATGAGTTTTGTGTTAAATTTTCCATCAGTTTTTTTTTAATTGTATTGGAGAATGTATGCATAGTATATTGTTTGTTTTGTACACGTACTCATTCTTGTTTAGTTATTTTTCTATTGATTTTTTCAACTTGAAATGATGGTTATAATTATTTCAACTGGTATTGTTAGATAATACTCATTTTGTTTCAGTAGTTCTTTTCATTTTTGGGGCTTTGTGTCCTCGGGTTATGGCCAATGAGTTGTGGCTCAAATGGCACCTTGTTGCCCAGAAGAACAGGTAAAGGAGGAGCTTGTTGGTTCAATACCCACTCTGTGTGTGACTTTCCAATAGTAGTAATAAAAGAAATCCTTCTCGGGTAGTGTATGTTTATATGCAGGTTTGAATTTTCATTGATCCTTTTCTGAAGCTTGGTTTGGTGTTTAATGTGTGAATTATCATTTTGTTGCGGACAAATTTTTAGTTATTACTTATGAGCATTTTCTTGTCGGAAATTCCATCAGAAATGTGGTTATAAATAATTGCTAGACATCTGTAAATACTGGTTTGGTTGTTTGATGAGTGAACCTGTCATGTGCCACTCCCTATAGTCTATTGGTAATTTATCTGTTAATTTGAGTGATGGAAGATCTTAGGCCAGCAATGATGTTAGAGTTGTATGCCCATATATCTCATACATACATATTTGATGTCATTTTTCTATTTGTAGTGTCTATGAAGCTGAATCCCTGTTAAATATTGTAGCCAAATATGGTTTTAAAATAATAGTGCATATTTCCTGATACTGATATGCCTCTTTTGTCAACTCTTATGAACAACACTAATCTTCCCTTGACCCCTCTGTTCATTCAAAATAAATTCCCTTCTATCCACTGTTTCAGATATCTCATCTCGACTATATTAACTGTTCATGCTGCTTAATGCAAAAGTCATGAGTTGAGTTTTCTGAAATTATGCAGGAGAGGCACACTCCTTGAAGGTTGAGAAGATTCTATTTCAGGGAAATTCTGAATATCAGAAAGTCATGGTCTTTCAGGTGTGTAACACTCCAGGATTATAGAAATCATCTTTAACTCCACCTATTTCTGGCCTTCCTTATTATTAACTCTGATCTTGTATTCTTCTGTCAGTCATCAACATATGGAAAGGTTCTTGTTTTGGACGGGGTGATTCAACTCACTGAAAGAGATGAATGTGCATACCAAGAAATGATTGTCCACCTTCCACTTTGCTCAATTTCAAACCCAAAGAAGGTCTCCATATACTTTTAGAACTGAAGAGCTGACTTTATATTCTTCCATTAACTTAATTTCTTTTTGATAATTTTCCAACAATCAATCACCCGCTGATCGTTACCTTATGAGTAATTTCATGGCTGTCACCTTGATGACCCTTGTGATCCATTTATAATTATATAATCTGTTTAGCGTATTTCATTTCATGATTTGGATATCATCATGGCTTACATGTAAAGGTGATTGGTAACGTTATACATATGCATATAATTGAGCAATGGAGGCTTGAAAACTGGTGATAATTTAAAAAATTTGTTTATTAAAATTTGGTGCAGGGGACCCTGGAATGATTAACAATGTCTATAAGACTCATTGTCATTAATTGTGCCACTGTGATTGTCTTTGTCCTACTGCCTTTAAACTAAACTAATTTTTTTTCTTGGCCTCTTTTTTCCTGTCCTTTTCCTGACAGAACTGCAGATGGTCATTAGTGGAGAAAAAAAGTAAAGGAACACATCCATAAAATAGAGAAAAGGCACTTTTTCTGATAAATGCAGTTGTTTTATGTTTTTTTTTTTATTTAAATATTTTGTAGATTCCAAGTGTTTTGCTGATTGGCACAACTGGTTCTATTCTGTATTGTAGCTGCTGTTGGAGCTATTGTATATTCTTATACTGTTGGAGTTATTATATATAAAGTATTCTTTTTTTCCCTAGTTTTTCAGTTCACTTATCATATCTTCTTTCTTCAGGTTTTGGTTATTGGTGGAGGAGATGGCGGGGTTTTGCGTGAAGTGTCTCGCCATTCATCTGTTGAGCAGATTGATATATGTGAAATTGATAAGATGGTAGTTGATGTGAGTAATAATTAATTAGAAGTCCATCAAAAAAATAATTGATTAAAAGAATGTCAAATTTTTTGTACTAGTGTTAAGTCAGAACATGATGAGAATAGTTGGCTGGATCTCTCTCTCTCTCTCTCTCTTCTGACTTTTTTTTTTTAAACACTAAAACGAATTTTTGTTGTATTGATCTCTTTTCTACATGAGCTTTAGTGATTTATACATGTAGACCCCTATAACGTTTATCCATCATGGAACAACTACTTCAATTGGTAAAATTCATGTTTCCAAAATTCATGTTTCCAGGTTTCCAAACAGTTTTTCCCTGCTGTAGCAGTTGGTTATGAGGATCCCCGTGTGACTCTTCATATTGGTGATGGTATGATCAACGAATCTATTTCCTCCTCATCATTCTCCTTCCTATTGTCCATGAACTGATAATTTGATGGTCCAGGAGTTGCATTTTTGAAGGCTGTTCCTGAAGGAACTTATGATGCTGTTATAGTGGATTCTTCGGACCCAATAGGTAAGGATATCTCTGCTACCAATTACATCCTTTATTCCTCATTGTGAACATGAGAAATATATTTTGAATTTAAAAGTTTCAATGTTTAATTTGATCAGGTCCTGCACAAGAGCTTTTTGAGAAGCCGTTTTTTGAATCAGTGGCAAGGGCTCTTCGACCAGGGGGAGTGGTGTGTACCCAGGCAGAAAGTATATGGCTTCACATGCACATCATTGAGGACATTGTGAAAAACTGTCGCCAGATATTTAAAGGCTCTGTCAACTATGCATGGACCACAGTGCCCACATACCCAAGGTATATTTTTCTGAAACTTATTTAATATACCTGTCCCTACTACCAAAAACAAAAACCATTCAAAAGAGATTCCCTTGTGTTTGAAGTTTGAACACGTATATGTGAGTATGCATGCATTTGCACACCTGTTTTTTTAGCAGGATTTAGTGCTGCCATTTTTCTTTGGTCTAAACTGACTTGCTAAGTCATCAAAATCATGACATTTTAAAAATGCAAGCTGTGGCTTTACAGACCACCTTACCTTATTTTTGATAAATCAGTTTGTTTTAATGTTTTTATACCCTATGCTAGAAATGGTCATTTTAACACTTAAGGCCCTCTACTGCTGTTTAGCATCTGCATTTTGTTGTGCTTAGTGTGGGTCAGTGGGTGGCGAATATGATTGTGCTTATACAATGCTTATGTTTCTTTTATTGATAAATTTGTGTTTCAGTGGGGTGATTGGTTTTATGCTTTGCTCTACTGAGGGGCCTCCTGTTGATTTCAAGCATCCAGTGAATCCAATAGATGCAAATGATAGGCAAAACAAGTCCAAAGGACCCTTGAAATTTTACAACTCAGAGGTGTGATTCTGCACCCACCAAAGTCCTTTTTTCTCCCAAATCTCACCACAGGTCTCCTTTAATTTAGTCTAATCTAACAAATCTATCTTTGTTATTATTTTCAGATTCATACAGCAGCTTTCTGTTTGCCTTCTTTTGCAAAGAAGGTAATTGAACCGAAAACAAAATGAGGAAATTTTTTAGAATACAGAGCGGATATGGCTGTTGTAGAGTGCCTTTGATCATCTTCACCAAAATGGTCCATCTAGAAGTAACAATGGAATAAGTTGAGGTTTAAATTGATGTTCTGAGCATTGGATAGAGAGTTGTAGCATGTTTATTGATGGAAAGAGATTGTTTCTGTTCCATATGATCAGTTTTTATTTTGGAAATATGGTAATCTTTCTGAGATCTTGCAGTTTTTTTAAATATATATTTTTATGAGTGAGTTTGATCATTCCCAAGAAAAAGGGGGAGGGATGTTTGTATCATTTACCTCTGATTTACCTTCCCTTCACGAGGTGTGGCCCTCATTACAAACAGGGCTGCTCCTCCATTAAATTTGTCACTTTTTTTATGCTTGGTGTTTTTTGATTGTGACAATGGGGCCTTACAAGGATTACTGCAATCTATAAACTATAAAGAGCTCTTGAACTGAACCATGGTATTATAAGTAAATAAAATAAAATTTAACAGATGTGAGGTTCATTATGCTCCAGCATTCTGGTCCTAACTGGTCTAAACAAACAAGAATGTCCATCAGATTGCAGCAACTAACCTGAAGGAACTTAGGAAGGCACAATTGCCATTTACTAATGTAGTCCTTGGTGGATTTTATTCAAAAACTTGGACATATAAGTATAACCTCTCAATCTAGTTATTAGATTCCAATTGTTTTGAAAATTTCAAATATAATTGTGACCTTTTGCTTCTCATGCCACTCTTACAATGAAGGTATCATTTAATAACACTCATCCATCGATAGCCTCAAATTCTCTTCCTGCCTCGTTTTCTAAGATCTGCTTCTTGCAATCACGGAAATATATCACCCAGACCGCCCACTTAATCAAGTTCCCCTGGTAGAACAAGCAAACCTGTACAACAATTCAACTTCTTCTGTGATTGCATAAAATGAAGAGGCATGGGAATTGGGAACCTTAGATAAAGTACCCCAACAAAGAAAACAAGTATTTAAAGAACTCCACAGCTTTCAGTACCCGAGCTTAAATATGCAGAGAGCATTAATGCTTCTGTCCTGTATATCTCATCCACTATGGAGATCACGATACTCTGTTCCCAACAGCTCTGCATTCCAAGTACACTGTTAACCATAGTGATGCAAGTAACATACAACTTGACAAGAAGACAACATGGAGGGATGTGACAAGAGTGCCTTCAAACCCTGCACTGTTTGTGCTAGTAGCATAGCATCTCGCTGAGAGCCATTGGTTTCTCTTCTGTATATAATTTTGATTCTAAATCAATGGTCACAATCACAGTGTACAGCTCTAGGAGATGGAACACCAGATAATAGAGGTCTAGTTGAGTCAAATTATGAGAAGAATAGATAGTCATTCTTCTGGTTTCGTGGAGCAGTGTTTCCCAATTATAGTTGAGACTACTAGAGGATTGTTTGAGGATCTCTGAGGTTTCAACCAGAGTTTTCTGAAAACAAATATAGAAGTGAACAAAGAAGAACAGAGGTGTGAGGTGACAAACGTGAAGATGATGAACTTGGATTTTTTTTTTTTTTTTTTTAATGTGAATTTCAAAGCTTCTTGGAGTATAATAAAGAATTAAAGATTCTGCTTTGGCAAAATATGATTGGTCTCCTGCTTTATGATTTCCACTTCCAGTAAAGTTAAATGGGAGGATTCTTTTTAAAAGGAATCAACATGAATGATGGTTATAGTGCAGCAAGAACACTTTAAACACAATTGGCATTGGAACCACCGGTTTGGTTGACCGTGACTTCAAAAAACTTGTAACTCATTTATTGGATTGACAATCTCAGAAAACCGTGGCTTTCACTCATGCAATTAAAACACTAGGGGAAATTTACAAAAGTGAAGTTTTATTTGTTGTACACATAGTACCTTTTATTCAAAGCTTTAATTAATTCTCTTATATTCCAAACAAAGTGAGTTGCATATACCATAATAGTAACATGTCTCATACCACAAAGGCAAGATAAACAACAGCAGAGAGTATTTTTTCCATTGATATTAACTGGATCTACATAAAATTTTCTGAGGAACGGGAGTCATATTAAAAATACATAAATTAAGAACACAAAAGCTTATTATAATACATTCATAGTTGCAAAATTGACTCCCTACATTGTAAATGCAAAAAACCATTTCCCAGTTATGCAGCAAATTCAACATCTTGTTCTACTTCCTCACCAGATTTCTTCTCTAAAGTTCGCTTCTTGCAATCATAGAAATATTCCATGCAGACTACCCATTTCAGCACATTCCCCAAGCAGAACAAGCTAATTTGTGCAACAATTCCTATTCCTCCTTCATAGCATCCAAATAAGAGGCATGGCAACCTTAAACCCAGTCCCCAAACATAGAAAACAAACATCAAAAGCACTCCACGCCCCTTACTACCTTTACAAAAATAAGCAGAAGAAGCCAATGCTTCACCCCCATATATCCCCTCCCACACTGAAATGACAATACTCATATTCCACATAGCACTCCATTCTAAGTATTTTACTAGTAGTACTAGAAAAACAGCCCCATAAAACCCTGCAAAGAACACTTCAATAATAGAATTTTCCAAAATAAAAAAATATGTAACTAACCATATCAATCCAAGTAAAGTACAAGTTGACATGTGAAGAACATAAATGGATGTGATAAAAGTGCCTCTCAATCTTGCTCCACAAATGGGTTTATGTATCATCTCCTTGAGAGTCATTGGTCTCTCTTGTGCATGTATCTTTGATGACAAATCAACAGTCACAATCACAGTGCAAAGCTCAAGGAGATGAAGTGGCACCAGATAAAGGAAACCAAGTTGAAGCAATTCATAAAAAACATGTTTGGTCATCTTGTTGTATATGAAGTTAGGTACAGGCCAACCTGAGTAACCAGGACTTTGCTTTAGGATATCATAGGTTTCAACCAGAGTCTCTTGAAGGAAACTTTCATAGTAAACCATGAAGCCAAAAAGAGGGAGTGAAGTCAGCACGATGAAGATGATGAAGTTGAAGTTCTTGAAAGTGATTATTAGAGCTTCTTTGAGAATATCAAAGACCCCCAGCTTCTGGTTTCGGATATCATGATTCTTCTCAATCAGCTTCTCGTTCAGCATAATATGATCGCTGTTCATCTCAAAAGCTTTCTTTTGCAAGCTCAATGTTAACACAGTCGATGGATGAAGATGATGAGAGTGGACTTGACTTTCATTTGCTAACAGAACACAAGATAAGATAGAAAAATGGTGTTATGTACCCAAAAGTCTTTGGTCCACTTAATTAATTAAATAATTATTTTGGAGTATTTGGACTATTTCAACTTAGTAGTTGCGATTTTTCACCACTGAGAAGACATTAAATCAGACAGAAAGACTAACCAGTTGGATGGTTTCCATGACCAATTCAAAGCGGATCATTTTATGGACTGTTTAGTTAAGCTAATAGGTTCTTTGCGCCATAATTTATTAATATGAACCATTTATTCCATCCCATCTAAAAGGCATTTCATTCACGCTTTTTTGATAAACTAATATGCCTCCAATATTGCCATACATTAATCCTTCAGTCCCAAATATGTACACTGCTAGTTGTGCAGCATAAGCTGCACCATATAATACAACAAAAGACACATGATGCCCAAAGTACCTCACAATAGCATTGTAGTTTGTTGCTAATCATATTGATGCTAGTAGTATTCAAGTTGACAAGAAGTCAAATGCCAATTATTTAATACGAGTGCCTTAAAACCTTGTGCTGGCAAATTCTAGAATTATAATTACACAAGTATAGAAGTACAATCATAATAATACAGCTAGTACAATGTGTGTAACTGGGCGTGGACCTAAGAATAACAAAAGTACCCTGGCGGATGAGACTTAGTAAAAGATCAAAGTACCCTGAAGAAGACGATGACAGGAAAAATGGTATTCAATCTAGTTATGTTTAGTCTGCTCATGAAACACATCATTATTTGCAATTTGAAATTTTGAATTAGGCTGAGATTGTCAAAATAGATAGGTATGGGAGAGGAGAGAGTCCATATCTTGAAACAATCATTGCAACCAAAGAAGCTTAGAACTGGTTTCAATCAAGGCTCAATACTCAACCTCTATGCTAGAATGAGCAACTACAATTTGTCTATTGTTGCATCATGAAATGAGGGAATCACCAAGTAAGAAGCAGAGACCTGTGGTGAAGTGGCGATCAGTAGTGTCTTTGGTTCAATTGACATTAGTGTAGGCCTGAACAGTAGGGATAATCATGAGAGAAGGGGAGCCCATGGTACAAGGTGCCATTGATATAACAAAGAATGCAAAAAAATGCTGCAAAGTAAGTGATTCACAAAGTCGCCATGAGCTGAATTTCTCAATGAAAAACATATGAAATACCTTCTGTCTAGTCAGCATCAGTGTAAACCCTAAGCAAAAGGGATGATCGTAAAAAGAAGTGGTAGCCATGATACAAGGTGCCTTTAAAATAGCGAAAAATGTGAAGAAATGTTGCAAAGTAAGTGGATCACTAAGTTGCCACGAACTGAATCACTTGATGAACAACATATGATCAGGGCAGGTGATAATTAAGTAGACAAGGCTCCTAACTAACTGTCTAAAGAGGTTGGCATCGAGGACTTGCTATCCTCGAGAGTGAGATGAGCACTAGAATACATTCGCCTGTTAGACATAGTAACTAGCTAAAGAAAAATAAGAGACCCAAGAAAATAACTAAGCATACCAAGAGCATTCATCTTGCAGTGTTGAATAGGAAATTGCTTGAGATCATGGAGGCCATCTGAGACATCCCCAATGATGATCATTTTGTCAACATATAGGAGGAGAGGAATAGTATAGCAGTTAGTGAGACGAAGGTTAAGGGCAAAATTATAGGAACTGGCATTATTCCCAAGGTGAGAAACTATGGAGCTAAACTTGATAGGGAAAAAGTTAATGGAATTTTTTTTTTTTTTTACAGTTTTTTATATTTCCCATGAGAGTGGTATAAACACTTACCTAAAATGATCTATTAACAAATGTTTTAAGGGCACCTGTTAACTAGACCCAACTTAAAAAACCAAGCTTGAAATGCCTGTTTAAGTCCATATAATGCTCAATGAATATAACAAAACTTATGAGGCTGATGAGAAAGGATAGGAGGATGCTATATTTAGTCCTTTTCACTCAGACCACCATTGAGAAAGACATTTTTGACATTCATTTGACAATGTGTACAATACCGATAGGCAATAGGAGCAAAGATCTCCTTATAATTAATCTTATATTTTTGTTTGAATCCTTTGGTCACAACACCTGCCTTGTATCTCTTAACAAAAGCATCTCAGTGAGACTTGATCTTACAATCCCATTTTACACCCAACAGTAAAATCCCCTGGAGATAGATCAACCAAATCCCATGTATTTATCTTGGAAAGTGCATGAGTGCATCCAATTACTCTTACGTTGCTGGCCACCATAAAAGGTTTAGAGGAAATCTCACAGAAGGTGCAAGGTTCATGCAAGGTAAACAAAATATGATAATAGTGATAATCATGAAGATGAGATTGTAGTGCTCTTATCCTAGTTGAGATGCGAAAATTAGAAGGTGGTGTGAGGTCAGTATCATCAGTTGGGCTACCATCCTTAGAAAAGACAAATAATTAGGTCTCAACCAGAATAGGATCATATGTATATATAGGCTTGAGTGCGAGACTCAGCTAAAGCATGAGAGGGTGTGGTGGTTGGAGTGGTCTCAGGCAAAAGTAGATTAGGGTGAAATTGATAGGAGCTGTGGAATGATATGAGCAGTGCTTGCTGAAGTGATAAGCAATGGAAGCTGGTTGCATTAGCAGTTAGCCTTGGCTGCTGAGTTGGCATTTGTTAGTTAGGATTAGTTAGCAATTAGCAGTTGATATTGTTGTAACAGATTTGGGAGGGAATTGTACTATAAGAAGCTATAGCTAAGTGTAAAGAATCATCTCAGAAATGTTAAGCACATTGCTCTCTTTCTCTTCATTCTCTTAGCTCTACTCTCTAGTCTTACTTCTCACTTCCAAGGAGGCCTAGTTCCCTCGTAGAACTACTTCAATAACATAAGAATCATTTTATTCTTATCAGAAACCATGAAAAGAAGGGATATGAGAGAGAGAGAGAGAGAGAGAGAGAGAGAGAGAAGAAGGGATGTGGAAATTGAAAAGACTATAAACATTTTGTGTTCCTTAAAAACAACATGAGATATATGACAAGATATCCTAAGGTGCTTGGAAATAGGATCAAAACAAATGTAGCCTTTATGTTTAATAACAAGCCCAAGAAAGCAGTAGAGTTTAGAGCATAGTTGAAGTTTGGTTTGTCCATGAGGCTGCTGAAGGACAAAACAGACACAATTGAAGACCCTAAGTTGACAAAAAGTAGTGACTCTGTATTCCCGAGTAACCTTCTGATGTGCTAATACTTAAAAGTTACAGAATCATAATTATTTCTTCCCTAAACTTCTAATGAGAAAGTAGAGCATAAAACAGCTAAATACAAATTAGAGCATATATTCCTAACTTTCTGATCGCTAGACTTGAAACCGCAACTTGTTCCTTAGTTGCAATATCTTAGATTTTTCAATTAAATTCGAACACAAAAGTATATGAATTTAAGTATCCCCAGCTCGCCAAAAGACAGTATTGTTAGTGTTGCATTGGTCAATACAATCATGTGTTTGAATTTTTTTTATAAATAAAATAAAAATTTTCAACAAGTTAATACGGTAATTTATTAGTAGAACTGTAGAAGGCAGATTTAGGGTCATCTGTTGATGACGTAAACAATAGTGAGTGCTTCTTCTCCTTAAAAGGGTATAGATCTTGGTGTAGAAAGGATGAAAGCTTGAACGACATCCAAGATGTGCCTCAGTTCACCTTCAGCTCAACCAATCCGTTGCAAGGTTCTAAGACACGATGATTTAGAAATTGTGTCATATTGTTTCAGGATTGATGATTTCTCTTTGTTATTAAGCCAAGACACTAATTGGTTTTTGGTGAAAGTAGGATTTAAATTTCAAATATTTTATTTGACAACAAGAAATATTAGCAGTTGTGCTAATTAGAATCCACTTAATTCTTTAGGTTATGAATTGTATGGTTCTTTAGCATCAATATATAAATAATTTGATATACTATTTCACCCACATTTGGTGGTGCCCTTGTTGTAATTAGTAATTACAAGTTGCCTTGCCTGTAGAGCCCTTTGAGAATTTTCAAAAAATGAATCTTAACCAAAGTTGCACCTTTTTTCCTATTATTTTCCTTTCTTGTTCTCCTTTGGTGATTTTACCTCTCCTCTATTTTTTTTCCTTCTAGATTATAGGATCAGATCAAAATTATCTATCTAAAACTCGAACTTGCTATTCCGTGCCCAGTCCTGAACAGGGAGTAGGACACTGCCGTAAGGCTTCTACAATGGGAACAATCTCATTTGTCCTCGAGGACAATAACTGCAAAGAAAGCCTGTTATCGTTGTTCAAATCAATAGAAGTGGACATTGTTATTTTCATTCTAAATGGAGGGAGCTTTCATTAGTATTTTGGGTTGAGTAATGTTACAGCCAAAAACATTTTTAGAAATCACATAGCTCATTGTCTATGGCCCGACTCAGTAGCCCAACAACCTATTAGGCTAATGGGTGGCCTAGCTTGTTGCTATTGAGACTCATGGGTAGCCTACTAGTCTAATGGATCAGGCTGTGGACTAGTTTTTTTGCTCATGAGCACTTGAGTAAAAAAATTTAAATAAGTTTTAAATTCTTTGATTATGTCCTTAAAAAAAATAGATTTTTTTTTAAAAACAAAAAATAGATGAATTATTTCCTTGTAAAAGTTGATTAGTTTCTTATAAAAAATAATAAAATAAGATGCTAACACAAGTTCATAGTTATTCTATCAAGTCCTACCCACTAAAGACAAAATGAGTATTGCCTATGAGTAGGGTCGTGGGTAGGAGTTTTCTCTTTTAGTCTAACTTGACTTGGCTAGTTAATTGGTCAACAACCCACAATGCCCATCCCATTATGCTCATAGGCCAAGTAAAAATGGGTCAAGCCAGCCTGACCTGACCCATTAATGACCCTTAGATAGGGCAAATGTTCATTGATTCTCATATTTGCCCACTATTGACACCACTTTTTTACTTTTTAATAACCACTTACCGCATTAGCAGAAAGAGATGTGGGTCTCTCAAAAATGGAAAAAGGGATAGGCATGGGCATAGTAGAGGATAGAGTTGAGGTATCTTACGGGGTTGTGTTCGGATTTGTTGTGCAACATTTGTTTATGAAACATCATTCCCATCTATGACGCCAATTGTTGATGTAAGAATTTTGCATAGCCAATCTGAACACTGAAGTCCAAACACCTAAAAAAAGAGAGAAAATATCGAGGAAGTTTCCAGGGTGAGCCTTTATGGTGAGTTACAATGAGTGAGGTTTTGAATTACTCTTGAAAACTTGGGGTTTAATTTTTTATTTTTTAACATTTTGGGGTTTAATCTGTTACTTTTGAAATAATAATTCATTATATCAAAAACTATAAGATTTCATTTGAAATTTTTCTCTTAGAGAGAGAGAGAGAGAGAGAGAGAGAGAGAGAGAGATGTGCTAGCAAATTTACACTTATAAAACTTTTTTTCTTCTTTCTTTTGAAAAAGAAAATTACATTTATGCAATATTAAAAAGAGATTTGACTTACTATCACGCACCCTTGGCACGATGATCACTCTAGAAGCATAAGTGCTTGTAGAGTAAGGGGTAAGGGTCGAAGTTCAAGTATCAAGGAGGGAGTTTCACACACATATACATTTAAATTAAGATAGAGTAGAATTTCTATTGTGTATAAAAAAAAAAAATTATTTAAATTTTGACTTGGTGATCTCATAATTAATGAGGTTAAAATTTTTAAAATACAAAAAAAAAAAAAAAATCGTTAAATTTAAGAAAACATAGAGAAAAGATTCATAAAAGGACAACTAGTCTTTTATTTGTAACACCTCTCTAAAATGTTTATCATAAATATGGCAAAAATAAATGTATAAACATATTTTCATAAGACTTGATTTCAAAAATATTTCATGATATTTAAAATGCTTGATTTCTCACAAATATATTTAATTTGACCTCTTTTTTAATAAATCAAAATTGCAAACATTTAAAATAGCAAATATATATTTTTATACATATTGTTGTAAGACAAAAAAAGGATCTAACACATGGTTAGATTGTGTAGATGTGATGTGATTGCTTGTTTTTGTGATATTGCAGGTTAAGAAGTTGAAGCATTTGTATTTTAAGCAAATGGAAGATATTGAGGCATTTAAGATTGCGATATTCCCAAATGTTAAGAATTCTCTATTTTAAGGACTTTTAAGGAAGACAAATTCAGAGTTGAAACAAGTGAAACAACTAATTATTACTTTCCAAAAGCGGGTTGATTGTCTTGTAGGTTAATTACAATGCCATAGCGAGAACCCTTATAAATATTATTTTGGTGTTTGAAATTAATTTGATGTCTCTAACAAATATTGGATTGTATAAACTAGAGTAATAAAATAAAATTAGAATTTCTTTTAGTATATATACATTTTTAATAAGATTAGGCATGCCACTGTTAAATTTAATAAGGTAAACCTTCAAAGCAAAATATCGACCTATTTCTTAAACAAGCGTAAACCAGCATGGCTGTGATAGCACATGTATAGTCTCAATTAAAGCTAAGTATATGTCAAAACAATCATGAAATTTAGTAAATCATATATATAGGAACTCTAAATTTCCATTGATTACTCTAGTTTATACGACTAAATAGTTTATCAAAGACATCAAATTAATGTCGAACGCCAATCAATTAGTTTGAGAATGAATGAATATCTATGAGAGTGTTAACGTCCTACCTTAGTAAGATTTCATGCAAGACATTGTAGTTAACCTATGAGAGAAGAAACCTTGTTTCAATTATGAGTCTTGCTTCTTTAAAAGTCCTTGAGATATCACTCTTCAATGCCTTAATATCTCCTTGTTGCTTCAGACAAGAATCCTTCAACCTCTCAAGCTTGAAATTCTACAAAAGCGACTAATCATGTCACTTGTACACTATCAAACCACATTTGTTTATACATTTGTGTTTGTTAGGGCCAGCTCAAGGTATTGTGGAGCCTAAGGTGACAACTTTAAGTGAGGTATATTCTTATACTTTGAATATTAATAGAATATTTATTTAAATTTTGTTTTTTTTATTCATTTAAATCCTATTTTTTAGAAGAAAAAAATTACAAATTAAAACAAACACATCGCATTATTTAATGACTATACAACTAAAATAAACACTATTTATTGAATGAAGTAACCAAATACTAAAAAATTATGATTGAAAATTTTAATAAAGTTATATATTTGATATTTCTAAATAGAATTTGAGTATAAATTTATTTATTAGTGTAAAATTAATCAGTTCTTTTAACATTTATGTGTGAGAGATTAAATGATTGACCCATCCAATGAAAATATTTTTCTTTAACTGGTTTTTCTTTGATAAAAAACAACAACTTTTTATTTATTGGTGAATATTTAGGCTTAATTAATACCTCTATTGGTACAGGAATATCTCTATTGGTAAAAATTTATGGACCTTTTTTCATTCGAGGCCTTAGGCAGTTGCCTATTTGGCTCACCCATTGAGCCGGCACTAGTGTTTATTATATTAAAACATTACTATTGGCTAATTGTTAAAATGTAAACATATTGATTTTTTTATATACATAATGCGGTTGCAAAAGTAAAATAAAGGTTTGTAATTTTGATAACTAAAAACGTTAGGTTAAATATAATGTCTCTAATAAAAGATTCATTCTCAAACTAATTATTTAATGTAGGGACAAGGGCCCAAAATCGTATATTGGGTCTTAATTGGACCTTATCTGAGAACGTTGGTATGTTCGAGGAGAGACAAACAGTTCTGATGGATTCTAGTTCAGGGGCCCATCAGTACGAGGGGAGTAGATTGCGGTCTAAGGAGTAATTCCTCCTCAGCTATGGCAAATATTGTTCAGATACATATTCCAACGATAAAAGTAGCCTCCATAAAAGCTCTAGTGTTAGGAGCATGCCTCATAAACATTCGAGAAAGAAGTGAACCCAGGAATATTTGAAGAAATCTGCTACCTCCACATTAAATGCACTACCGCTACTTTTCTGGCTGCATTTATGAGAAGAAGACCTCTGAACAGTGTTTCTTTAGCCATTGCAACTCACAGAGAGCCAGAAGGGGTGTCTAATGGGACGGGCACTCAAGTGGTGGTTTGGACAATTTACAAATAAAGGGTCAAGATCATCAGGAAGGAGGTATATAATATGAGAAACCCCTGAAGGAAAGGGGATCGGAGAAATAGAAAAAGAACGCTGTAGCAACCAAAACTGCACTTGTAATCAGTTTTATTAATCTATACAAAAATTTGCTTCCTCGGACAATACATTCATCCAATCTTACGCATTTTGCTCTTGCATGACTGTATTTTAAACCCATCTTAGCCATTATGAGATTCACTAGAGCCTAATTCTTTAACCCACTTTCTATGAATTTATTGTACTGAGCTCATTGACCCACAATTCTATACATGTTGGGCTTGGACTGTAAATTGTGCTCCTACATTTAATATTACTAAATTATCCAAAATATTAGCTGTTAATTAGTTAATATATAATCTTTCTTGTATTCTTAAATTTTAAACAATTGGTTCATCCATACTAGATTCACATCACTTCTTAAGAATGAGCCGCTGAGGTAAATTTCAGCGTGATATATATATATATATATATATATATTTGATGAACAGCGTGATATATTTCAGCTTCTTGTAAAACTCACACATATTAATCTTATCTTGTAAAGAGCATAGTTGCATTACGATTCTACATGAGTAGCTAGATTGATGGACTAATTTTTTTGGGAGAATTTTCAACTGTGTTCTTGGAAACGGTACCATGACATGTGTAAATTTGGTAACCATGACAAGTGTCTTATTCGGAAATGCCATGTGGAAGATTGTCCACTTAAAAAGATTTGAGACACTTGTCAAGGATGTAGTTAGTGGAAACCACTTGGCATTACATGAATAATAGGGTAGTTAATTATGAGAAATAACTACCCACCTCCTTGCTTCATGGGATCGTTATAGGTTGAAAATAACTACCATCCATTGCTTTAATAGAAGACAGTTATATGAAGAAAAGGAGACCAAGCACATCAAAAAGAACAAAGAGAACATCTTCATGAGATCATGCCTTCTTAGATATAAAATAATGCTTCTAGTAAATTTGGTACGAGATAAATCTTCTTGTAGGCAGTTTAGTGATCTTCAACATTTGTATTCAAATGATCTTCAATTAGATTCAAGTGAGCTTTCATTAAGTTGTGCTCTTTGATTTAGTTCAAGTAAATCCTTAGTTGTAAGTCACAATTCCTTAGTTTTAAGTCCAATTTACTTTATTATTGTTAGTGCTTTCATGTCGGCCAAAATGGGCCTTTGCCACTTTCGCCAAAACTTTCCAACAAAATGCTCAAGTTCTGAAATTATTTAGCAAAATGCCAATGTTTTAAACTCGATTTTTAGAAAATTGAGTAATGTGAGAAATTTTACATAGAACTCGAGTTCCATGTTTTTTTTTTTATAAGTTTGATTTCACATAACTCGATTTTCTAAAAATCAAGTTTCAATGAAAAACTCTATTTTTAGAAAATCGAGTTATGTGAAATCAAACTTAAAAAAAAAAAAAAAAAAACCATGGAACTCGAGTTCTATGTAAAATTTCTCACATTACTCAATTTTCATCAAATCGAGTTTTTCATTGAAACTCGATTTTCTAAAAATCGAGTTTAAATATAGGGGCATTGTATGAAACTCGATTTTCTAAAAATCGAGTTTAAATATAGGGGCATTATGCTAAATAGTTTCGAAATAAGGACATTTTGCTATATCTTTTGCGCAAAATGGGCAAATGCCCATTTTGGCCCTTTCATGTGTATTGCAATCCCTCCATCATTAAAAAATCCTCTAGATTGAGGCAATTACCGAACCCACTTGAAGTTGGATGCTAGCAAAAATAAATTCATCATAGTATTTTATTTTTGTAAAACGTGTAATTGGCGACCACAGTGGGTGGAGTTATGACAAAATGGAGAGATTCTTAAGAGTTGCACTTGATGCAAACCGTATTAAAAGGAACACGACCATATTGGAACAACTTGAATGTTCAACTTTGTGGGATTATCTCGACCCAAATGTGGATTTTGAAATAAAAACAAGAACCTTAACAATTTCAAAATAATGTGCATGGAATTAGGCTACGGAAAGAATTTCATGAGATAAGCCAAGGTCTTCAAAAAATTTCACCAGGGGGTCAAACTCAAGAATTAAAAATTAGTGGACATGAAGTGTCCCATGATTTTAATCTTGAAAAATGTAATTCTGAATGAGAGAAAATTGCCAATGACTCAATGGGGATAAATAACCCATTAGATTCGATGTTCTTATTCGAAAATAAAGCATATGAGAAACTATGGTTGAAAATTCAAGTTATCATTAATACCACTATTTATGAAAATGAGGATCCAAACCAGAATTAAGTGCAAAAAGTTTTTCTTACATAGTTTCTAGAGTTACGCATGCCCATGCATGTGTACGCATGCACATGTATGAGTATGCATACACCTAGGGTTCTTGCTACCTTTCTTTTCCAAAAAATAGTTTTATTCTTCCAATAAAAAAAAGTTATATTTTTCACAAATACTTTTCTCAAGTCAATTTTCATTTAATTGGGTCATAAACCAACTTTGGAATTTAGAGAACGAGAGCCCAAGTCATAAAGGGTATAAAATGCGATATCTATAGGCACATCATCTCCGTGGAGTAATTCTTCCCTAGCATTAGAGTAATGCAGCATTAAAGGACCCCCATTATCAGCTCTCGAAGGTACGAGTGAAGGCTGAACATTGTTATTGGATTGAAAATCTAGATTAGCTTCGTAATGTTCTTGTTCCCCATTACAGTGGTAGAAATCAAATTGGGATTCCAACATCCTCCTCTCCGTTAGGTATCGCCTTAGGTCTAATTCGCACAAGAACGGCACTGGAGATATCTACGGCACACTCTTCCACAATACGACACTAATCTCTCTTGATTTCGGCACATTCAATTAGAAGATCCACCATGGCTGACGCATTAGGTGCCATGCAAGCCGGATCGAAGACGGCTATCTTGCCTGTTCTGGCGCTGTTCTCCGTCAGAGGAAAGATGAATTTCCAAGCTTTGTCTAGTATGGGAATGAACCATCCCATTACATGAGTTGGATTCGCTTTGATCTCCCATATCACTACCTATGGGATTTCGGTTATGGTGTTTTCCACTAGGATCGCCCATTTCCTTGCAAGATCTAATTGTGAACTTGAAATTTCTATTGGGAATGGGAATGGCTTTGGAGAGGAAGCTTTGACTAGTTTTAGAAACGGAGGTGGAAGGCTGAAGCTGCGAGATAGGTTTAAGCCCTTTAGGGAGCTTGGGTTTGCATGATATGCTAGGTCTAGAAAGAGTTGGTATAGACCCGATTGGGACATCCCAACGCTTTTAATGCCGGCAGTTTCAACCGTTGGCGAAGAAGTGAGACAATAGACCCAGCTGAGCTACACCGGCAATTTTAAAACCACCAGTTTAGGATCCGGCAGTTTTGTAACCCTATATCGGTGGTTTGTAGAAGTTGTCAAAATATTCCGAGGAACCTATACCAACTTTTTAGCATTTAACATATATAACAATATGTTTATACATTTATTTCTTTGTTATATTAAAGCATTATTGTTGGCTAAATTGCTAAAATGTAAACATATTGATTTTTATATACATAAAGCGTTTGCAAGAGTAAAATAAAGTTTTGTAATTTTGATAACTAAAAAAGATGGACTAAATGTACTTAATTTAATGTTTCTAATAAAATATTCATTCTTAAACTAATTGTTTAATATTATTAAATTATCCAAAATATTAGCCATTAATTATTTAATGTATATTCTTTCTTGTATTCTTTAATTTTAAACAATTGATTCAGTTATACTAGATTCAGTACACATATGAGTTCCAGTTAGTTCAACTAGTAAAAATTTTTAAGGTTGAATAAGAAATCTAGAGTTCAATCCTCATTTACACTAAAAACCAATTGGTATCTTGGTTTGATGATAAAAAATAAAAATCACAGAAGTGAACGTTATAGATTGAAACTCTAAAAAAAAAAAAAAAAAAAAAAAAAAAAAAAGAAAAAGAAAGAAAAAGAAAGAAAGATTCACTACACTTCTTGAGGATGAGTCGATGAGGTCAATTTTAGCATGATATATTTCATCTTCTTGTATAATACACACAAATTAATCTTACATTGTAGAGAACATAGTTGCATTACGATTTTACATGTATAGTTAGATTGTTGGACTGATTTTTTGGAGAATTTTCTACGGTATGTCCTTGGAAACTGTACCGTGCAAATTTTTTGGACCATGTGATTTAAACTTAGACGTATATTAGATAGGACTTTCAAATACTTTCACCTTTCATAGAAACATAAAGGAAATTGCAAAGTTTGTTTTGGGCAAACTAATCACAAATACATATTAGGTTTAGTAGTAAAGATCATGTTGGGTTATATGTAATTTTTCACATGTATGTTTGTTTTATATCATAATATATATATATATATATATATATATATATATATATATATATATATATATATAAAAGTAGAGATCTCATGCGGGAGAGTATGAGATTCTACCAAGTGACACACTCTTTGAAAAGAACTGAAATACTCTTACCACATCAAAGATAAAAACAAACTTAAAAATTGAGACTCTTTATTTTCTTTATTTTATTTTTTTGAGAACTACTCTTTATTTTATTTGGTTCACTACCAAATGAAAAAAAATAGTAATCTTGAAGCATTGAACGTTCAATGCTTCAAGATTACTATTTTTTTTCATTTGGTTTAATGTTTTAAGATTTTTCCTCTCACACACACAAAACTCTTTGCATTTCCATTCACCCTTTTCACTCTTTGCATTTTATTGTAGTGTTTATATTATTTTATTATTGTGTTTATATTATTTTATTGTGTTAAAAGTTAAAATAAAATCACTGATGTTGGATGTTTTGTAATGTGAGAAGGAAAATAGATATAGTAGCTTTTTGTAGTGTCAAATAGCTAAAAAAATAGCTCCACCAATGCGGATGCTCTTATATACACATGCCCACAACCTTTCATGTCATCTCATCACAAGTACACCCGGACCAAAAACGATATCATTTACCTTCAACTTTTCAACGTCACCTACATAACTTCAATACTGTCGTATCATTTTATCCTAACCCATATGAGAAGGTAATGACCAAGGAAGGGGCTGGCATTTTTTATTAATCAATGATGGTAGTTTATGGTTTTGATGTTGAAATTGAACGTTGTGGATTTTGTGAAAGTTGTGATTCATTTTGAATCTGGGTTTTTGGAATTTTGGTTTGGAAAAGTCATAAATGTATTTTAGTTTTGAACTCAAGAGAAAGAAAAAGAAACCTTCTCATTGATTATTTATGAAATTAGCTTTTATTTTTTTTTAGAACTCATAATTTGTAAGTTTCTTTGTAGGTTGTTTTACTACTATTTTGTGCAATATGAGCCATAATAATTAAAATAAAAATCAATGATAATTTCTAAGTGTTTTCCATTTTTTTTAAAGATATGGAAGCCCAACTAAAGGCAATTAAATTTTGATAAATGGATGTATTTTTAGCCAATTTCTATTTGTTTAATCATGTTCTCATTGTATTGATACTTGATGATGCTATAAAATACCACCTTAAAAATTGTCCATATGGCTCGTCCTAGGAAAAAGAAAGAAGGATGGGCGCGGCCATATTACCTCGTCCGTCATAAATTGGATAAGGACGAACGAGGCCCTGTCCGTCCCGAAGGACGGACGAGGCAAGCATGTTTATGCTGAGGCATGTCCGCCCTTTATTAAGGACGGACGAGCCAAATATTCATGACTTGGACCTTACCTATAAATCAAAACCTCCATTGCTCGTGATAAAGCATCGATTCAGATAAAATAACTTCCATGGAAGTTATGGAAGTTATGGAAGTTACCTCCGATTTTGGTGAATTCCTCGACAATAGGAACGGTTATCAAAGCAAATAACTATTCCATACACTATATAAACGCTTCTCTACATAGAGGTAAGGGATTCTTATTATTTTTTTTTTTTCTTTTGAGAAGAGAAGAATAAACACCTAGAAATTTTTCCTTTCAATTCCAGCCCACTAACTTCATCATCGGAGGACCATAGGCCGACCTCCACCGGTCTGTTCTCTGATTAAATTTGGTTTTACAGGATTTAACCCTGAAGATTGTTGAAGTCCGAAGATTTCCAACCCACTGATTTTCTAGAATGATCAGTTGACGCCGTCTGTGGGAAACCGTATTTATCACTCCTGAACTTGTTTATTTCTACGATTTCTTTCTCTCGTGAAAGGGTTGGAATGGTTCAGACTAGATCAAGGGCAACTAGCCCAGGCCCTCAACAGAGTAGGGACACATCGAGTAATCATCATCGCGATTGCCAATCCGCACCGGATATGCAGGCCCCGTCTATCCAACATATGCACTTTATGGCGGCTACAATGGCGGAGTTAACTCGCCAGAATCAGGACTTACAGAGAGAGGTTAATTTAAGAAGGCAGACGCATCAAGAGCATGAAGAAGAAGGGCAAACTCAGAGTCAAGAGGGCAGAGAGAACTTTCAGCATGGGAGTCAATCAAGGGATACCACTTCGCGAAGGGCATCTGACTTGAAGAAAGAGATGGATCAGATGAGGAAGGCCATGGACGAAATGAAGGAGAATATGAGGAGGGCGAACCCGGTAGAAGATTTGGTTCATAGAACTGACTCTCCCTTTACAGCTTCCATCAATGGCCATCCCCTACCACCGAAGTTTAAAATGACTTCTTTAGATTCATACGATGGGAATCGAGATCCTTTTGATCACATTGCCACCTTCAAGACCACTATGCATCTTCAAGGAGTTCCAGATGAAATAATGTGTAGAGCCCTCCCTACCACTCTCAAGGGTCCAGCTAGAGTATGGTTTAACAAATTCCCCCCGAATTCAGTAAGTTCTTTTGGAGAATTAAGCAAGTTGTTTGTTAATAACTTCATAGGGGTTCAGCGTCATAGACAATCTACTTCCAGTCTGTTAACGATAGAACATGGGGAGAATGAAAGCTTGCGTTCCTTCATCACATGCTTTAATAGGGAAGCCCTGACCGTGGACGAGGTAGATGATAAGTAACTGTTGGCAGCTTTTCATAATGGGGTCAATTCTGACTTGTTTATACATAAACTTTATGAGAAGGAACCTCAGTCCATGGCTGAACTCGTCCATTCAGCCCAAAACTTCATGAATGCAGAAGATGCGATTATAGCTAAAAGGAGGAAGAGGGCTGAGAGAATGGAAACAAATCCTGCTCACCATTCCGAACAGGGTCCTCGTCCAAAGAATGGACGAGCGGAGGATAAGAAAGACTGAGAGAAGAGGGCAGGTCCGTCAGCAAGGAACCAATAATACACTCCTTTAAACGTGCCACTCGAGCAAGTCCTCATGCAAATCAAAGATGAGCCTTCCTTAAAGTGGCCAGAGAAGATGAAAGGAGATCCCAATAAGCGCAATAGAAATAAGTATTGTCACTTCCATAGAGATCACGGGCACGACACGGATGAGTGCTTCGATCTGAAGCAGCAGATTGATAATCTCATCAGACAAGGGAAGCTGAAAAATTTTATTGGACGAGATCACAAAGACGAGAAATTGAAAGCCAATGTAGAAGAATCGTCACGGCCACCGCTCAGAGAAATAAGAATCATTCTGAGGGGAAGTTCTGTAGGATAATCGTCTAAGTCAAAGAAAGCATACTTGAAAGCAATGCAGAGCGTTCAGCTCTCTGGACGATCACTAAGTGCAGGGACTACGGACGAGCAGGCGATCACCTTCACTGACAAGGATGCAGAAAGAGTCCATCACCCTCATGACGATGCTATTGTCATCACCTTCCTTATTGCGGACTACAAGACTAGAAGGGTGTTGATAGATAATGGGAGTTCTGTTGATATCTTGTACTATCTAGCCTTTTAGCAGATGAGGTTAGGACGAGACTTGCTCCGTCCAGCGAGCTCCCCCCTAGTAGGTTTTGGTGGAATGAAGGTGCAACCTGTGGGTAGTATTTCATTACCAGTGACAGTGGAGGCATATTCGTAGCAAGTTACCAAGGAGGTGAACTTCCTTGTAGTTGATTGTTCGTCTTCTTACAATGCAATAATTGGGAGGCCAACCCTAAATAGGTGGAAGGCAGTTACATCTACTTACCACTTGTCAGTCAAGTTCCCAACGGAACATGGGGTAGGCCAAGTACAGGGAGACCAATTAGCAGCAAGAGAGTGTTATCTAGCCATGTTGGCTGCGGACGAGCAAGTTCAAGCAATGAATATCGAAGAAAAGAAAGTTGTGGCAGAACCCATTGAAGCGTTGGAAGATATTCCTTTAGATGATGATAACCCTGAGAGGTGTACTAGAGTTAGAGCAGATCTGGAAGCGAAGATCAAGAAAAATCTCTTTTTTTTTTTTGAAAAGAAACAGAGATGTGTTCGCATGGAGTCACGAAGACATGCTGGGTATAGATCCTAGTGTCATTACCCACCGTCTGAGTGTATGCCCTTCCTCCAAACCAATGCGACAAAAGAAGAGGGTGTTTGCCCCAGAGAGAGACAATGCTGTTAAGGAGGAAGTTTAGAAGTTAATTGCAGCGAAGTTTATTCGAGAGGTATACTATCCTGATTGGTTAGCCAACGTGGTCATGGTTAAGAAGGCGAATGGCAAATGGAGAATGTGCGTTGATTTCACTGACTTAAATAAGGCTTGTCCCAAGGACAGTTACCCGTTGCCGCGTATTGATCAATTGGTAGATTCCACCGCAGGCCACAAGTTGCTTAGTTTCCTGGATGCTTTCTCTGGTTACAATCAAATTAGGATGGATGAAGTGGACCAAGAGAAGACGTCCTTTATCACTAGTCAGGGATTGTTTTGTTATGAAGTAATGCCTTTCAGTTTAAAGAATGCTGGGGCGACATACCAACATCTGGTCAATCACATGTTTCGTCTGCAGATCGGGAGAAATATGGAAGTATACATAGATGATATGTTGGGAAAAACTCAGGACGAGGAGAGGCATTTGGTCGATTTGCAGGAAACATTTGACATGCTAAGGTAGTATCATATGAAGTTGAACCCTAACAAGTGTACTTTTGGAGTATCATCAGGGAAGTTCTTAGGATTTATGGTTTCCTACAGGGGAATCGAAGCAAACCTTGACAAAATTCAAGCAATATTGGATATGAAGCCTCCGAGCAATGTTAAAGAAATTCAGTCCCTCACCGGACGAGTTGCCGCCCTCAACAGGTTTATTTCTAAAGCTACTGACAAATGTTTGCCATTTTTTAAGGTTTTTAAAAAAGCATTTGAATGGACCGATGAGTGTCAGAAAGCTTTTGAAGATTTGAAGATATATCTCACCAAAGCCCCGTTATTGAGCCCGTCTGTGCCCGAAGAAGAATTGTACTTATATTTGGCAGTCACTCCACACACTGTGAGTTTAGCACTGGTGAGGGAAGAGAGCAAGGTGCAGAGACCTGTGTACTATACTAGCAAAGCATTGAGGGGAGTAGAAGGACGGTACCCGTTAATGGAGAAATTGGCTTTTGCGTTAATAACGGCTTCCAGAAAACTAAGGCATTATTTTCAAGCTCATGTTATTAACGTCATGACAGATCACTCACTCAAGAAGGCAATGAACAAGTTAGAGGCTGCAGGACGTTTGATCCAATGGGCCGTCGAGCTCAGTGAGTTTGACATAAAATACCAGTCAAGGCATGCCATAAAAGCTTAAGCTCTAGCAGATTTCATTGCTGAATTTACCTTAAGTTGTGATGATGAAGGTGAAGTGGAAAACAGCAAGTGGATCGTCTATGTGGATGGCTTGTCTACATTGCACGCAGGCGGAATAGGTGTGATTTTGCAATCTCCAGAGGGGGACAAATTAAAGCACAAGGTTCGTTTGCAGTACCAGACAACTAATACGTTTGCAGTACCAGACAACTAATAATGAAGTCGAGTACGAAGCTCTTCTTAAAGGATTGGAATTGGCCAAATCTGTAGAAGCGAAGTTACTCCTCATCTTGGAAGATTCTCAGTTGATCATAGGCTAAGTGAATGGAATGTTTGAAGCTAAAGAAGAATGAATGAGAAAGTATCTAAACAGAGTGACGGGCCTTGTAAAGAAATTTGAAGAAGTTAGCTTCGTTCAAATACCAAGGGAGGAGAACATGGAAGCTAATGCCTTGGCGAAAGAAGCCTTATCGAGGGAAGCCATAGACAAGTTTGACGAAATTCAGTATATGCCAAGTATAGACATCCCAGAAGTGCAACAGGTGGAAAATGGAATGAATTGGATGGTTCCAATTGTGTCGTACTTAAAAGACGGACGACTCCCGGAAGAAAAAGATGAAGCTAGAAAGCTGAGGGCAAGGGCGGCTAGGTATGTTCTTATGGACGAGATTCTCTACCGAAGAGGTTTTTCCCAGCCTTATCTCAGATGTTTGGCCCCAGACAAAGCAAACTACATATTGAGAGAAATTCATGAGGGAGCATGTGGCAATCACTCAGGCACCAGATCGCTCGTCCACAAAGTCGTCCTTGCAGGATATTATTGGCCAACTATGTAAGCTGACGCTAAGGCATATGTTAAAGTCTGCGATCAATGCCAAAGGTTTAGCAACGTCCTCAGGCAACCATCAGAGTATTTGACTCCAATGACGGCCCCGTGGCCTTTTGCACAATGGGGACTGGACATTCTAGGTCCATTTCCATTGGGTATAAGGCAAATGAAACTCCTTGTAGTTGGTATTGATTATTTTACCAAGTGGGTAGAAGCAAAACTTGTGGCCAACATCACACAGCAGAATGTCAAGAACTTCGTGTGGAAAAATATTGTGTGCAGATTTGGAGTAGCTAGGGTGCTAGTATCGGACAACGGACGGCAATTTGACAATGCAATTTTCAGAGATTTTTGTATACACTTTGGAATTCAAAATCACTACTCCTCACCAGCCCACCCGCAAGCTAATGGCCAGACAGAAGTTGCAAACCGATCCTTGTTGAAAATAATTAAGACTCGGCTTGAGGGGGCTAAGGGAGTATGGCCAGATGAGCTTCTAGGTGTTCTGTAGGCATATAGAACAACAGTGAGAACTCCTATGGGAGAAACTCCTTTTAAGCTAGCATATAGAACTGAAGCAGTTATACCCGCGGAAGTGCACATGGCCAATCATAGGGTGACAACCTATCAGGACGAAGCTAATGAAGAACAACTACGTCTGAACCTCGATTTGATAGACGAGGTAAGGACAGATGCTGAGCAAAGGATGACAAGGTATAAAAATCTTATGGCTAGGCAGTTTGATACAATGGTAAAGCCAAGGCGATTCAACATAGGGGACCTCATCCTAAAAAGGGTTTCCTTAGTAACAAAGAACTCAGCTCATGGGAAGTTGGGACCAAATTGGAAAGGCCCCTACAGAGTCGTCAACTGCAAAAGGCAAGGATCCTATTACTTAGAAGCCCTTGATGGGAGGAAGTTGGAGCATCCCTGGAATGTGGAGCAATTGAGGAAGTACTATCAGTAGAATGACAGCCTGGGGGAGCATGACTTTGGACGAGCTCAGCAATTAAAAACTTTATTATCATGTTATTTGGTGTGGCTTTATTATGTTAAATTTGTGGACGACGTTATGGTTTATGTTTAAATAAAGTTATTGGCCTCTAAGGTGTCTGCCTCATCTATGAACAATACTTATGATATGAATGGTATTCGTGGAATGTACATAATGTTGTGTAATTCACTGATTCCCATACTACGTTTGTTTGAAGTTTACCCTTGAAAAGTTTGAAAAACATGAGACAATTCTCTGAATGCAGGGATACAATGACAAGCTTTCCTAAGGGAAAAACATCAAGGCATGCTCATCCAAATCAGAGGATGAAGCAAAGCCAGTACTTAAAGCTAATTGCGATTAAGTCCCAAACATACTCGTCCATACCATGGACGAAGTAAAGCACAATACGTCTAATTCATGGGCAAGAATGCATAGACGAGTGCATATTAAGCCATGGACGAAAGAAATGTATGGCTATATTTCAATCCTATTAAGGCTTTTGTTAAAACAATCCAGTCCATGGACGAGTAAAATGAAAAGCCTTAAAACTTCAAAGTATAAAAATCAGCCAAGTCCATGAACAAGGCAGGCTGGTTCTTATCATTTTTCAACAGGTCCTTAGACCAGTAATGTTGATTGTTACCATTTCACATGGATGAACTACATTTGAAATTTTAATGAAAATGGTAGGCAAATATATATAAAAGATGGACGAAGTCAAGCAAACAAAATAAATAAAACTCGTTCATACATATGCCACAAGAAAATAATATTGAGTCAAGAGTGTATATCTAACGTTTAAAGAAAAATCCTTGCAAAATAAACTAAGATAATTGTTTAAAACCTCGTTCTAAAACCTTGGACGAGGCCAATGTATTGGTATTACATAAAGGTCACAAAATGGACCAAATAGAAATACATTAAAAAAATCTTTCAAGTAAAGGGAGCAACATTGGGGGCGTCTTGAGGGGGCAAGGTTGTAGCATCGTCTTCAACATTGACGTCATCGGAGCCAGTCTGGATGAGAGAACTAGTGGCAGCAGCATTCAGGTTAAAAAGAATGGAACTGAAGTCGATGTCGGGAACCTTTCCACAGCTTCCATTCTGAAATCTTCAAACCCTGCTGCATAATTGGTGTCCAAAACATTAGTACATTGTTTGGACGCTTCAAACTCAGCCACTGCGTCTTCCTTCGCGTTGGAGAGAAGAGCGCCATACTCGTCATTCTTCTTTTGTAGGGCCTCAAGACGAGCGTCCTTCTCTGCAGCACTGGTTTGCAGCTCCTCAACCAATGTCTTCAACTCCCTCACCTCGTCCGTAGTCTTGGCAACCACCTCAGCCCATTGCCTCGCCTCGACCTTCAGCTCCTGAACCCTCGTCTCCAGCAGGATCCTCGTCTTGTCCAACCCCGTGGCTTGCCTGGACGCAGCTATAAACTTTGACATGCCCTGTAAAAAGAAACACAACAAATAAAAGTTAAAACAAAGAGGAAAGAAAGACGAGGAAGAAAAGTGAATCATTGGTTAAAGACGAGATATAAGTATTACCTTAAAAAGATCATGAACACCAGAGTGTTCAAAATCTTTAAGAGACATATCATAGCAAGCGTGTATATCCTCATCGGTCACAACCTTCTTAAAATATTCCCAGGCCAGGTCCTCATTCTCAATAATGTTTAAGGGGGCCGTTCGAGAAGGTTAAGACGGGGTTGACACAGTCTTGGACGAGGTGGTCTGGGACGGAGTGGTCTCAATTGGAGTGGACGAGTCCACATCAACTACGTTTACTGGCTGTTGAGACGAGGGAGGGGTAGGCTTGATCAACTGGGATGAGCTGGGCTTGGCCTTTTTGCCTCGTTGACTGGGGAGATTCCCCAAATCCAGGTTCTTTGACAATGTCTTCCTTTTCTCCCCAGTCGTAGGACGAGTTTGAACATCGCCCTTAGGACGATCCCCCTCAGCAGCCACGTCTTTTCCTTTGTTCCCTTTCATGGTTGCCATTCCTAAAAAAAAAAATAAATAAATAAAAACACCTTTAGAATTAAAACAGAACAAGCAATGTACAAAGACGTTGAGAACTTAAGACTTACTTCTTCTTCTTACTGTGACTTCGTGTGCAATTGCTTCGTCGGATGGATTAGGACCCAAACCCCACTTGGCAAGACGTCTAAGCGAGACCAAAGAGTGGAAGTCCCTATCCACGTGAAAATGAGCCCTGTGGACGCGGTCACGGAAAAATTTACTTAAGGACGGTTGTTCAACAGCTGAAATGAAACAGATACTCTTGTTAATTGATCGTTGATATTAAAAAAGAATATAAAGAGAAAAATGAAAGGAAAAAGGGGAACAACTTACCCTCAAGACGAAGGTTTCCTAGGTCCCCGGTATAACGGCCAAACGAGTCCCGGCTAACGTCTACAGGATTCCCAGCCCAGAAGCCGAAGACGAAGAAAAATTATGTATTCCATTTTCTGTCAGACGAGGCCAAGGACTTGCTCAACCTACAATCTTTACCCCTGGCTGTAAATTGATGGAAGCCAGGGGATTGATGTATCTCTGAAGGTTTGTAACAATAAAGGAACTCGTCCACAGTAAGAGGACAATCCCTTCCAAATACTTCACCCCACAAAACTTGCATTGAGACGATTAGTCTCCATGCATTTGGGTTGAATTGGCATATTCCTAAACTTAACCTAATTAACAACTCCCTAGTAAAGGCGTTTAAAGAGAATCTTAAACCCCCCAAGAGGTAAGCCTTATAGACGCCAATCCCGAAGTGAGGGTTGCAACACCATTCTCTTCGGACGGGCAACCTAGGGTTAAACTCGTCTGGGATTTGGTACCACTCCCTAAGGTTTTTTAGTCTCTGCTCGTCCGTCCTAGAAAGGATATCTATTGCACAACTATATACAGTGACCTTCTCCTCGTCTAAAGGACCAGAACAAGGGGCAGTGGATGAAGTACCAGCTTAAGACCCTGAGGCCTTCCTAAGCTGTTCCTGTATAACTTCCATAGGAAGCCCAGGGACGCCAGAGACATACTCCTCGTCCGTGGTATTCCCCCCACTACTGTCACTATTACTACTGGAACTATCATAACTACTCTCGTCATTATACTTGTCTATAGCCTTATCTACACTATCAGTAGACGAGGAAAGTACAATATCTACCATCTTAACAGGAAAACTAAGGACGAGAAAAAGAGAAATACCTGTATCTAGGACGAAGGAAGGCTATAGACGCGAGAAGCTTCTAGATGAATATCTAGGACGAGGAGGGACAAAGGAAGAAATTTCAGAAATGAAGAGGGTACCGGAGGTATTCCACTATTTATAGGGAACAAACTCAGGCATCTGAAGCAACGTAACCGAATCAGCGAGAGACACGTGGCATACTCCTCGGTTAGATCAATCGACGAAATTTTTCCACCAACGAATTCATGACATGTGGCACACCAAGCTGCTACCAACACACGTCTTACTTGTCTTTGGACGACCCATGGACAAGGGGGCAACTGATGATGCTATAAAATACCACCTTAAAAATTGTCCATATGGCTCGTCCTAGGAAAAAGAAAGAAGGATGGGTGCAACCATATTACCTCGTCCATCATAAATTGGATAAGGCTCGTCCGTCCCGAAGGACGGACGAGGCAAGCATGTTTATGCTGAGGCACGTTCGCCCTTAATTAGGGACGAACGAGCCAAATATTCATGACTTGGACCTTACCTATAAATCAAAACCTCCATTGCTCGTGATAAAGCACCGGTTCAGATAAAGTAACTTCCATGGAAGTTATGGAAGTTACCTTCGATTTTGGTGAATTCCTCAACAATAGGAACGGTTATCAGAGCAAATAACCGTTCCATACACCATATAAACGCTTCTCTGCGTAGAGGTAAGGGATTCTGATTTTTTTTTTTTTTTCTTTTGAGAAGAGAAGAATAAACACTTAGAAATTTTTCCTCTCAATTCCAGCCCACTAACTTCATCATCGGAGGACCATAGGCCGGCCTCCACCAGTCTGTTCTCTGATTAAATTTGGTTTTACAGGATTTAACCCTGAAGATTGTTGAAGTCCGAAGATTTCCAACCCACTAATTTTCCAGAATTATCAATACTTACAAATGATTTCCTTAATTTTATTGTAATAGTGAATTGGGTGTTTGAGATTAGGGTCTCTATATTTGGTTGTGAGAATAAAGTGGTTAAGGAAGTTTTTGAGAGGTTGCCTAAATTTATGTAATTATAGGATATAAAATTATTTTATGCTTTAAATTTTTATTTATAGACTACAAAATTATTTAATCAATTTAAAAAATAAAGTTCACTTCTAATAATAAATATTATAATATGTTAAAGTCATATAGTGTTAAAGTCATATAATAACAAAAATGTTAAAGTCATACTAGCCTCTGAGCACGCGCTCATGCACATGCTTAGAGGCTCTTCTATTTTTTGGGAAAAAAGTTAATAATTTGTATCAATTATAATTTGGGATTATTACATTTTTCAATCACAAAAAAACCTAGGGGTGTGATGAAAAATTATTTCATCTGCAAACGCATAATACTCATCACACCCCTAGGTTTTTTTTTTTTTTTTTTTTTTTTTTTTTTGGTGATTGAAAAATGTTATAATCCCAAATTATAATTGATGCAAATTATTAACCTTTTCCCAAAAAGAATAGAAGAGCCTTTGAGCACGCACGTGAGCGTGTGCTCAGAGGCTAGTTATTAGTACTTATCTTTAACCCTAACATTTAGCCACTTACTATACATTTATAAAAAAAACAAAGTACAAAATTTTAATAGTTTTTATTTATTTTTGTTATGATAAATGGCTGCCATTTTTTTTTTCTTTTGTGTTAGTATTTTTTTCTCTTTTATTTTTGCTAAATGAAAGCATCCAAGATCCACATTTTTTTTTGTTTGGGTGTTGTTGTAGATTTTTTTTTCTTTTAAATGTAGTATTTTAATCCTAAAATTTAGCCATGTACTACACATCCATAACAAAAAGTTAAAACGTGCTTAAATTTAAAATTTAACAACTAAACCTTTTTAATTTTTTTTTTTTTGCGGTAAAAGGCTGACTTTTTCAATTGGTGGTATTGGTGTTGTTGTTGTTGGTGTTGTTGTTGTTGTTGTTGTTTTTTTTTTTTTTTTTTTTTTAATTATATTTATGATAGTTATCATTTTTTGTTTAATCCTAAAATATAGTTTTTTAATCCTAAAATTTAGCTACTTACTACACATCCATCAAAAAAGTAAATAAAAGCTTAATTTTAAAATTTTGCAACTACTTGTTCTTGTTTATATACGATAAAAGGCTCAAAGTTTTTTTTTTTTTTTTTTTTTTTTTTAAGGAAAGGCTCAACAGTTATCAATTTTTTTTAATCCATAAATTTAGTTTTTTAATCTTAAGAGTTAGCCACTTACTACACATCTATAATAATAGTTAAAAAGAGCTTAAATTTAAAATTTATCAACTACCTTTAAAACCAAGAAAAGGTAAGTAACAATTTTGATACCATAGTAAATTAATACTTAAAAAAAAAATGTAAAATGAATTTCACGTAGAATTATACAAATGATAAATATAGTTTCTGTTACAAAAGGAATTTTTTTACAACAATTTCTTAAATAAAAACCACTTCATTCATGTGAGGTTGAATCATACAATAATTTTTATAAATTCTCTTACCCGAATTTATTTAATATTCCATTCCAATACCTCATCAATGCTAATGTTCCATTCTAGTGCCTCTTCAATGCAATCCAATAAATTTGTGAGTACATCAAGTCAACCTAAGAAGAATAAAAGAATTAATGTTAAACCAAGTATTAAAAAAAAAATTATTTGAGAAACACACACACACACACACACACACACATATATATATATAAACAACAACAACAACTTAATCTACAAACCAAGTACCTAGTGTGCGTGTTATTAAAGAGTTTACTATAAATTCACTCTTTTTCTATCAACTTAAAGTGTGTGTCATTAATGTGCATTTGAGTATCCATATATTGGGTATGCGATTTAAAACTAAAAAAAACAATTCAAAGGCAAAAAAAAAATAAAAAAAAATAAAAATACAAAGTGTCTATAATTCATTTTGATTCAGGATTTCGGAAGAATTTACCAGAGAAAGTAGTGATGGTCTTGGTCAAAACTTATCCACCATTAATGATTCTAAGATACTTTATTAGAGTTTGTGTTTGATTAGGAAAGCAAGTAGCAGCGTAATCTCAAAAAAAAAAAAAAAAAACATGAATGGAAGCTATATTCCAAAAGAAGCTATAGAACTGTTGTATTAAATAGAATTTGGTGACAGAGATTTGGAAAAACATAAAAACTTAAATTATCTGACATGAATGGAAAGAAAATGATGATTAAATACCTTTTTAAGTGGCTTCCTCTGGCATGTAGTCACCTATTACTATTGTTCCTCTTAGTATAAAAAGTAGGGACTTGAGTATGGAGATGGTGAGTATTTTCTTTTTTATGGAAGAGATGGGAAGTAATTTGAAAACATTATAATTGTGGGGGAGATTTAAATTTGTTAGGTAGCAGTTTGGAGTTGTGTGTTCGACTAAAATGTGGGTGTACAGTTGGTGTTAGGGAGATTTAAATTTGTTAGGTAGCAATTTGGAGTTGTGTGTGACTAAATGTGGGTGTACAGTTGGTTTTTTTTTTTTTAATAACTGTAGATGTATGTAAACACAACACCCACATTTATGTGTGTTAGTATTTTTTTTTTTTTTTATTCAGCACATGTGTGTGTGTGTGTGTGTTTTTTTTTTTAACTATTAGTACGTGGGATTTTTTTTTTCTTTTTAAATAACAATAAAGTATTTAAAAAATAAATAAATAAAAGTGAGTTAGTTGACATTTACGTGTGTTATTATTATTATTTTTTTTTAACTATCAGTACGTGGGGTGTTTTTTTTTTCTTTTTCTTTTTAAATAATAATAAAGTTAAAAAAAAAAAAACAATAAAAATGGGTTAGTGGAAGAGTGTTCTTATTTTTAGATAATATTTTAGTGCAAGTTAAACATGTATTTTACCAAATTATCCTTTAGTTTTATCTCTACTTAAACTGAGAGAAATAAGGGTATTTTGGAATAAAAAAAAAAAAAATCCAGCCCAAACTGGTGCAGCCCCTTAAATAGTAGTATAGATAAATAAATATAAATATAAATATATAAATTGGATTTAATGTTTACTTGGTGGCCATGACATGTATAAATTTGGTAACCATGACAAGAATATCTTAGTGGGAAATACCGTGTGGAAGACATTTTTCCATCACTTAAGAAGCTTTGAGACATTGTCAAAGACCATTTGGCATTACATGAAAGATAGGGTAGTTAATTGGGGGAAATAACTTCCCACTTCCTAGCTTTATGGGGTCGTTATCAGCTGAAAATAACTACCATCCATTTCTATAATAGAAGACAATTTTATAAAGAAAAGGAGACCAAACAGGCATATCAAAAAGAACAAGAGAACATCTTCATGAGATCATGCCTTCTTAGATACAGAATAATGCTTCTAGTAAAATTGGTACGAGAGAAATCTTCTTGTAGTCAGTTTAGTGATCTTCAACATTTGTATTCAAATGATCTTCAATTAGATTCAAGTAAGCTTTCATTAAGTTGTGCTCTTTGATTTAGTTCAAGTAAATCCTTAGTTGTTAGTCACAATTCCTAAGTTTTAAATCCAATTTACTTTATTATTGGTATTGCTTTCATGTGTATTGCAATCCCTCCATCTTTAAAAAAATCCTTTTTATTAAGGCAATTACCGAACCCACTCAAAGTTGGATGCTAGCGAAAATAAATTCATCATAGTATTTATTTTTGTAAAACATGTAAAAGACGACCACAGTAGGAGTTGAGACAAAATGGAGAGATTCTTAAGAGTTGCACTTGATGCAAACCGTATTGAAGAGAACTTGACCATATTGGATCAACTTGAAGAAGAAGAAGAGGCCAAGTGGAATCAAATTAATGAAAAATTGGTCATATCGAACCTACTTGAATGTTTAACTTTGTGGGATTATCTTGACCCAAATGTAGATGTTGAAATAAAAATAGAACCTTAACAATTTCAAAATAATATGCATGGAATGAGGTTAAGGAAAGAATTTCATGAGATAAGCCAATGTCTTCAAGAAATTTCACCAAATGGTCAAACTCAAGAATTAAAACTCAGGGGGCATGAACTGTCCCATACTTTTAATCTTGAAAAATGTAATTTTGAATGGCAAAAAACTGTCAACGACTCAATGGGCATAAATAACCCATTAGACTCGGTATTCTTAATTCAAAAATAAAGAATATGAGAAATTATTGTTGAAAAATCAAGTTTCCATTAGTACCACTATCTACGAAAATGAGGATCCATGTTGGTAATTTGGATACTATGATCTTAAATTTTTTTCAAAGTTGTTGGTCCTGTTCAAAGATTATGATGACTCCATGGTTAAAACATTTATTAACCATTTATGGCTAAATCATCCATTTGTAAAATTCTGTTACATATATATGGAGTTGGCTTCAACATCGAGACCAATATGACCTCAAAGTGGTCACAATATTGTTAATCCATTAGATAAATTTGAAAGAAAACCAAAAGTATGAGTCCAGTGAATTGAAAAGGCCAGCGAAGTTTATTGATTGTAATACATCGATGCTATTAACAAAGTCAATATCATGGCTATTGTTTGATCTTAGTGTCTTGCATGGCTTAAATGTAAGTTTAACCTGCATATGCAAGTTTGGCCAATTCAAATCTATAAGCCTATACAATTTTTGTTATAAGGTGATAGCCATAGTTTGGTGTCCATACTTAGACCTATGTTGGTTAAGATGATAGTAGATCCATCCCAGGTTGCCTTTATCCCAAATAGGAACATGAACATTGCTGAGAACATGCTGCTAGCCCAAGAAGCACATACCTTTACTCACTCAAAGAAGAAGGAGGTTTAAATGGGGTTGAAACTAGACTTCCAAAAGGCCTACAATTGAATGGAGTTCTATATTAAGGAATCTGCATGATAGTTATAATGCAGCAAGAACACTTCAAAGTTCAAACACAATGGGCATTGGGGCCTATGTTTTGCATTGACAATCTCAGAAAATTGTGGCTTTCATTCTTGCACTTAAAACACAAACTGGAAAATTTTACAAAATTAAAGTTTTAATCGTTGCATTACATAATTCATGAAATTATCAATTACACCCAAAGAAGAGGGGGGGGGGGGGGGGACCCCAATTTATGAAACTATCGAATACACTTAAAACAAATGCCACTTTATTCAATTTCCCCAATAAAGAGATGCTTTTACATAATGCTAATGAGTCTATATACCAGAAAGGCAGGAAAAAAAAACCAGCAAAGACTGGTTTTTTCAATTGTTATTAACTGGATCTACATAAAGCTCTGCCAAAGAACGAGAATGGTATTAGAAATACATAAATTAAGAACATAAAAGCCTATTATAACCCATTAGTACTCTCAATACTTGGAAATTGACTCCCTAAAACTATTGAAGTTTCTAGATTCTAGTTGTGCTTCAAATATTGATTGTAACAACCAATTCCCAATTATGCATCAATGGCATCAATATCCCTTCCTACTTCCTCATCAACTTTCTTCTCTAAAATCCGCCTCTTGCAATCATAGAAATAGACCGTGCAGACCACCCATTTCAGCGCATTCCCCAAGCAGAACAAGCAAATTTGTGCAACAATTCCTCTCCCTCCTTCATAGCATCCAAAATACAGGCATGACAACCTTAAGCTCAGTCCCCAAACAAAGAAAACAAGCATCAAAAGCAGCCCACGCTGCCCAGTACCTTTGCTAAAATAAGCAGAAAGCGCAAATGCTTCAACCCCATATAACCCCTCCAACGTTGAAATGACAATACTCATATTCCACATAGCACTCCATTCCAAGAATTTTGTTAGTAGTGCTACAAAAGCTGCCCCATAAGACACAGCAAATAACACATCAACAACAGAATTTGCAAATATAACATAGTAGTTTGTGACTAACCATATCAATCCGAGTAGAGTGCAAGTTGATAAGAAGAGAACGTAAAATGATGTGACAAAAGTGCCTCTCAGTCTTGCTCCATAAATGGGCTTATGTATCATCTCCTTGAGAGTCATTGGTGTCTCTTCTGCATATATCTTTGATGCCAAATCAACAGTCACAATCACCGTGCAAAGCTCAAAGAGATGAAGGGGCACCAGATAAAGGAAACTAAGTTGAACCAATTCATGAAAAAAATCTTTGGTTAATGTTTCGGCCAAAAATTCAGGTAACGGCCAATTATAGGTGGAGTAACTAGGTGGATGCTTTAGGATATGTGAGGCTTCAACAAAAGTCCTTTGAAGGAAAGTTTCATAGTAAACCATGAAACCCAAAAAAGGGAGTGATGCCAGAAAGATAAAGATGATGAAGTTGAAATTCTTGAAAGAGACTGTTAGAGCTTCTCTAAGGATATCAAAAACCTCCAGCTTCTGTTTTCGCAAATCATGACTTTTCTCAAGCAGCTTCTGGTTCATCATAATATGATTCTTTTCCATCTTCCAGCCTTACATTTCTGATCTCAATGACACCTTTGGTAGATGAAGAAGATGAGAGTGGTCTTGACTTTCATTCGCTAATTGATCATGAGGTCTTTGTCCACTGAATAACTTAATTATTATCACGGAGGACTTGGACTTTTCCACCTACTAATCACATTCTCTTAATGAGATAGCTAGCAGTGCCTCTGGTGAAGCTAAATAAAAGCCATTTGGGCATACACACTTTTGAAGACAGAAGACACAATGAAAAAGTAATGCTACTATTTTACAACATTTTTACATACTATTTTTATGACCAATTGTTACTGGTTTTCATCTAACCCACTACTAACATCACTTTTTCACTTACTAAACTACTCACCACATCAGCAATTTATAAATAACTTGTAACTCTAGCATTTTTCATAATGAAAATAGAGTTGGGTTGAAGATGACTTCCTGCATGGTCTTGGGATCTGCAGACCATGTTCCATGTAAAGCTAGGACTTGATTCCTTGACCAAGGGCTGCTAGCTAGGATATAATGAGCATTTGCACAATTGCACACCATCCAGGCCCCTTGTTCATACACTTGTGTGTAGACCCCAACTAGTTCTTTCAATTTTTTTAAATTCATGACTCTCCAAATGGACAGTTTCCACCCGCCCACACATATGTGAGTATTTTACAAGGATTCTGCAGTTTCAATGTTTCATGAAGTTTTCATACGGTTTCTGATCCTCTCATCCAATAGTAACCCACAATAGATAGTGACCAAAACACCCAAGCTGATTTGATCACAATGAGGATTACCAACAAGGACAAAATGGGTAGCTGACAAAAAAGCTCAATTAATCAAAGTTAAGGAATCTCTGCCTTAAACTCCCAGGAGGGAAGCAAGTGCCTTATCTGGGAGTTTCCTCTTAGTTTCTTTCCCATCAACATGGCCTTGCCTTGCTAACATTTTTCACAATTTTTAACATATTCTGTTGTGATTGGAATACCATTATTTTTACATAGAACCAGAGTGGTTTATTGCATTTTAGGGCCTGCGACAAAGATTAAAATGAGACATTTTATATTTTTAAATATTATTTAAATAATTTTTAATTAAAATATATTATTCTTGCATTTTTATAAGCAAAATTATATATTAAATTTTTGTATTCAAGTTCCTCTAACATTTCTACAGATAATATGACTAATCCATTTAATCTTCCTTATAACATTGTTGATTTTAGATATGATTTTATCAACTTTAATCTTGAAAACTTCTTTCTGTTGAGGCAACTATAATAAGTATTCTATACAAGCTATACATGCATTTAGAGAAGAATCTAAATTTTTTTATTATTATTTACAACTAGCGTATATTATTATTAAAAAAAAGAAGAGACAAAAGCATAAACCACCAGCCACATCAGAATCTGGTGAATCGTGAAAATGGTTGTGGACTACATATTTCAATCCCCATCAGATAAAACATAAAGTAAAGGTAGAAACTAGCAATCTAGTTAAAAGCAAAGTAGCAAACACAGATTTGAAAGATTTTTTCAAGGCAAACCTCAAACTTGAAGAGAATGGTTGGAATGGAGAGTCTGACGCAAGGCAGAATTTTAGCAAATATAAATAAAGAATTTAAAAAAAAAAATTCAGCAATGAGTAAAAAAAAAAGAGGTTTGAGCTTCTTAGTTTTTTGGACTTTTCATGTTTTGTTCTGTTTTGTTTTTTATGTGTGTATGAGAGAGATTGAGATTAATCTTCTTTTTTTTTTTTTTTTTTTTTTCATTTATCTTAATATTTTGGGTGTGATTTAGTAATCCTACATTGGGCCTTCTTTCCCGATTTTTATTCTTTAGTGTTTTTTTCTTCTCTTATTTATTGGCTATATTTTGGGGTTTAATTAATACATTTTTCCAATCTATTTTTTATAATTAAAGAACCAACATAATTTGATAAATTTAGAGGCCTTAGGCAGTTGCCTAATTCACCTAAAGCAAGAGCGGACCCGCATGAATTTATCATTGATACAACTTTTATTTATTACTAGTCGCAAACTCACATGACGTATGATAATATATATATATATATATATTGTATATAATATTGTATAACATATAATTTTTTTTTCCTAAAATTTGTTAATGATAATTTATTCTCCCTAAAAACTAATCAATTTTTAAAAGTATTTTTCATATCTCTATCTCTACAATTTTTTTTTTTCTTTTAGAAAGAAAAATGAGGATCTTTATGGTCATATTACACCACTGGGCAATAAGTCAGTGGCCTTGATTAGGGAGTCTGTAGTCGGTACCCGTTCTGTACCCTCTGTGTGAGAGTCACCTCACATTTTGTGAGTATACCTCACCACTAAGTTTACCCACCAACAAAAGCCTGCGGGCAGCAGGACTCGAACCTAGATGTGTTGCATGAAGCGTCCGATCCTTACCCACTCAGCCAAGCCCTCGTTGGCTCTATCTCTACAAATAGATCATTCTATTATTTTGAGTGTGTTTAATTGGATTTTTTTTTTTTTATGGTGGTTCATATTCTTCTAACTTATATTATAGTATGTTATGTTTTCGTTTTTTTTTTATTTTTTTTTATTTTTTTTATGTACCACTAAACTTTTAATTTCAAATTTTTTATTCAAATTTCTCATTTTTTTAAAAAGATTACATTCTAATCAAAACTCACGGTGTGAGATTTGCTGTCAAAAATCAGAGTCCGTTGGCCATATTTCATGTGAGTGTCCTTTTTGCCGAGGTAAAATTCAGAAATGTCCTAATGATGCTAGGGAATTCTTTGCTCTGTTCCGCCTGCTTGTTGATCGGCTACCACAGCTGGAGTTGGATAGATGGGCGATAATATCATGGGCACTATGGAATGCTAGAAATAAATATTATTTTGAACATGTTCAGCAACATCCTAGAGTAATTCTAGAAGGGGCACTCAGTTTCCTGGCAGAGTATCAGAGGTTGCTGGCTGCAATAACTAATTCTTAGTCTCTGTTTTGTTGAAAGTTCTGAAGTGTGATTTTGTTTTATTTTTTGAAAAGATTTGTATTGTGGTGTTGTTTTGAAAGATCTGTGTTGTGCTGTTGGGGTTTAAAAACTCTGTATTGTGGTGACTGAGTGGGACTTGGCTTCGTTTGGGTATTTTGTCTTCGTTTTTCTCCCTCAATGCTCTAGCGTGGTCTTCCCCATATTGTGAAGCCTGTGGTTCTGTGCTCTATCTAGGTAGGTTGTCTTTTTGTATATGGGCTTTCTTTCCCTAGTGCTGGTATTTAGACCAGTGACGTACGAGAAATTATAAAATGTACGAGAAATTAGAAAATACTCATGATGAATAAGTGATGTGATCTACCATTCTACTGAAAAAGTAATGGTAAGTTAGAGACTAGTGGAGAGATAAAAAGGTAAAAATGAATGAGAAATATTAGAGAAAGTATAACAATAAAGCGAGAAATTAATAATGAGAAGATGAGTAAAAAAAATGAGAGAGCAAGGGTTGGCAGAATGAGAGAATAGAAAAAAAAAATTGCTAAATTTTAGTTTTAATATATTATATAGATTACTTGCTATTCTTCTTTACTAATACACATATTAGAGTAGATAGTAGCCGGTTGTCCTAACTGATTCTTTTTTCTTTTCTTTTTTTATAAATAAAAAAGGGAGGCTTGCACTTGTGATCACTATCCCCCAGCCCTGTCCAATTCTAGAAGGCATTCATTTACGACTTATGATCAACTATGTCATTTACACAGTTTGATCAACTACACTCCTCTAGTATCACTATTCATTATTGCTTCAATTCCATATTTATCCTTCTTAGTATATGTTTCGATCTAGATTAAAATTCTCTAAATTGTTTAGAGTTTACTTTATACTCTACGAATCACAATTTGTCACACATAAAATTTTCTTTTCTAATAAATTTTTAATGTTTCATTCAAGATGGATAAGTGCATATTGTTACATTATGGAGGATGAGTTTTATTCTCTTTATGAAGTTTGATGTGCATTTACATGTTTGCATAATATGGACATTAGAAGGAATTTTATCTATGTGAACATAGAAATGGTGTCACACCTTAACAAAAATTGCAGTTTTCTCTTGTAAATGATCATAAACCTAGGGAGGAGCACTGAGCCATAATAGTGACAAGAAGTTGTGAATTTCAATTTTTAGCGTTTAAGATGTACTCATATGTGTGTTTTCTCAAGCACTGAGGTAAAAAAGTTTTGGTTTAAGCTTTTATCACTTTAATTTCTTAGAGTATGAAGATTATTATATTAGGTTTAAGTTGAAAGACATATTTACTTTTTATGCATTTCAGAGTATCAACTATTTTGAATTTGAATATTACAACCTATTGGAGGATTGTAGGTTGTAATTTGTGAGAGATTCTACTTAAACAATTGAAGAATGCAGAGTATTTAAAAAAATCGAGTTTAAGAATCTCACTCAAGCAATGGGCACGAGACCTAGAAATACATCAATGAAGAACATAAAAGCTTAAAACAAAAAATAGAAAAGTTTACCATACAACATTCATAGTTACATGACTTGGAAATTGACTCCCTACACTTACTGAAGTTTCTAGCCATGATTCAAATATTCAAACTAAGTTCAGGGAAGAGATTAGCCTCTCTTCCTACACAGTGAATGCCACAAACCAATTCCTAATTATGCACCAACAGCTTCGATATCTCCTCCAACTTCCTCATCAACTTTCTTCTCTAAAATCCGCTTCTTGCAATCATAGAAATAGACCATGCAGACTACCCATTTCAGCACATTCCCCCAGCAGAACAAGCTGATTTGTGCAACAATTCCTCTCCCTCCTTCATAGCATCCAAAATAGAGGGATGGCAACCTTAAACCCGGTCCCCAAACAAAGAAAACGAGCATCAAAAGCAGCCCACGCCCCTCGCTACCTTTATTAAAATAAGCAGAAAGAGCAAATGCATCACCCCCATATATCCCCTCCAACACTGAAATGACAATGCTCAGATTCCACATAGCACTCCATTCTAAGTATTTTGTTAGCAGTGCTGCAAAAGCTATTCCATAAAACACTGCAAAGAACACATCAATGGCAGAATCTCTCATAATAAAACGGTAGTCTGCGAATAACCACATCAATCCGAGTTGAAAACTATTTGTGATTAACCATATTAACCCGAATAGAATACAAGTTGATACGAAGCGAATGTAGATTGATGTGATAAAGGTGCCTCCCAGTCTTGCTCCATAGCAAAGCTTATGTATCATCTCCTTCATTTCCTTGAGAGTCAATGTTCTCTCTTCTACATATATCTTTGACGCCAAATCAACAATCACAATCACACTGCAGAACTCAACGAGATGAAGAGGCACCAGATAGAGGAAACCAAGGTGAAACAATTTTTGAGAAAGATCTTTGGTAATTTGAAAACTCATTATTTCTTCGTTTGAAAAATCAGGTATTACATTATCGTCGAAGTAACGAGGATACTTATTAACGATATTTGAGGTTTCAACCAGTGTCCTCTGAAGGAAAATTTCATAGTAAAACATGAAGCAGAAAAAAGGCAGGGAAGTCAGAAAGATGAAAATGATGAAGTTGAAATTCTTGAAAGAGATTACAAGAGCTGCTCTAAGGACATCAAAGACCTCCAGCTTCTGGTTCCGCTTATCACGAATGTTCTCGTCCAGCTTCTGCTCTAGCATAATGTGATTGCTATTGATATTCGAGTCTTTCATTTTGGAGCTTAGTGTTCAGTATTTTGGATCTCAATGTTCAGTGTCAACAAAGTATATAGATAAAGATGATGGTGGTGGACTTGACTTCCTTACTCATCTGTTAGTTTATGAGGTGGTATCTCATGCACCAGGCGCATGAGACTTGCCTCTCGCAAGCAGATGGGTCCCCCAGCCTGTGAGACCTAGCGCATGAGACTAGCCTCTCACAGGTAGGTGGGCCCCACTTGCTCATCAGTTAGCCATGAGGTGGTATCTCATGCGCCAAACGCATCAGACTTACCTATCACAAGCAGGTGGGTCTCATGCATGTTACCCAAAAGTTCATGTTAACTTATTTTACTGTTATCTTATTAATAACTCATTAAATGCCTAAGCTTACACCACATATTTCTCTATTTTTCATGTCTTTTAGCATACCCACTGTTTTAGTATTTTTTTTTATAAAAAAATAATAAAATAAAATAAGTAATAACTAATAGTAATAACTAACAAGATAAGGCCCTTGAGAGAGATAAAGAGACACAAAAATGTTGTGGATTATTAAATAAAATGCAGTATTTCACTAATATTACCAAAATAAAATACCTAAGATTAACAAAACATTTGAAAGAGAGAGAAAGAGGAATCTGAAGGGTTACCACCTCCGTTATACTGGCCTCGTACCACCATCAAGACACTGAAAGCCCTACAGGTAATTTTTCTTTTCTTTTTAAATTAGAGGTTTAAATATGATTTAGATGTAGGTAATTTGGTTGGATAGTTTTGTTTTGGGTATATAAGTGGAGAGAATATTTGATGCACAATGTAAAGTCATATTTTAACATGGTTTAATTTTAAATCATCTATAGTTTCAAAAAAAAAATCATCTATAAGACACATGCATATACACTTGCCCACACCATATCTTAATGTCGCATTATCGATGAATGGAAGACGGTTAGAGAGCTAGGCATACTTTTATTTCATGATATGAAATATGTGAACACAACACAAATTAATTGATTTTCATGGTCCTGTTACTCTTTTGCATTTATTTTTGGTTTCATGATTTTTTTTTTTTTTAAAATTAGTCTTACCTTAAGAAGGTTACAAATATGCAATGAAGCTACTGTAGGGGCTCCTTTTTCGGAGGTGGGCCCCCGGCAATGAATTTGTAGAGGGTGGGGCAAAGGCTTTGGCTCCGGCCGGCCTCTCGCCGGTTGTTTCTTGCGTTTTTCCTTTGTCTCTCTTCGTCTGGAGTTGCTCCTCGGCTGGCGTCCGAGGAGGCCCCCCTTTCACAAGGGGGGTTCTTTGCCTTATATACGCCCTTTAGCTCGATCCTGGCCTTACAGCTGTTGGCCATTCGGGCTACTAGTCCAGGACTTGTCCCATCAGACAGGTTCCTCGCCATACTGGGGGTTGCGGCCTCCAAGGTTTTGCTAGTGAAGGGTCTTGTCATCATTAATGTAGCCTGGAGGGTCAGGCAGACTCATTAAGTGTGGATGTGACCACCTATTCTGGGTTTGCCCCCTACCTGGATTAGACTAGATGTGCCGAGGAGGGGTGTGTCTCGGCTCGGGTCTGAGAAGGGCTAAAACCCTTTGGCCGATTATCTAGGATGATTGTCCTCCTCGGCTTGGGCCTTGGGCCAGCCTAACGGTAGGCCGGGGGTTCTGGACCCTAGGGCCCCACAATAGCCCCTCAAAACCCTGCTGCACGTCTTCTCGGATGGGGAGGGGGGTTTTGCAAACCTCGGCCCTTATGTTTCGGAAGGCCTTCAGCCGGTCGGTTCTTCCTTGAGTGGCTGGATTGACCCTTAGACTCTTCAATAGGTAGTTAGTTTCTCCACAGGAATAGGTCTTCGGACCATGCAGTACCTTGGCTCCGTCGTAAATAGCTAGCTCCCTGTAGGCTTGAGTCCGTAGACCATGCAAGTCCTAGATACAATTGCTGCCTTCAGAACGAGTGGCTAGCTCCCCGTAGGCTTGGGTCCGAGGACCATGCAAGACCTAGGTACAGTTGCTGCCTTCAGTACGAGTGGCCAGCTCCCCGTAGGCTTGGGTCCGAGGACCATGCAAGTCCTAGGTACAGTTGCTGCCATCGTTTGGTAAGTGGCTAGCTCCCCATAGGCTTGAGTCCGTAGACCATGCAAGACCTAGGTACAGTTGCTGCCTTCAGTACGAGTGGCCAGCTCCCCGTAGGCTTGGGTCCGAGGACCATGCAAGTCCTAGGTACAGTTGCTGCCATCGTTTAGTAAGTGGCTAGCTCCCCATAGGCTTGAGTCCGTAGACCATGCAAGACCTAGGTACAGTTGCTGCCTTCAGTACGAGTGGCCAGCTCCCCGTAGGCTTGGGTCCGAGAACCATGCAAGTCCTACGTACAGCTGCTGCCATCGTTTGGTAAGTGGCTAGCTCTCCATAGGCTTGAGTCCGTAGACCATGCAAGACCTAGGTACAGTTGCTGCCTTCAGTACGAGTGGCCATCTCCTCGTAGGCTTGGGTCCGAGGACCATGCAAGTCCTAGGTACAGTTGCTGCCATCGTTTGGTAAGTGGCTAGCTCCCCATTGGCTTGAGTCCGTAGACCATGCAAGACCTAGGTACAGTTGTTGCCTTCAGTACGAGTGGCCAGCTCCCCGTAGACTTGGGTCCGAGGACCATGCAAGTCCTAGGTACAGTTGCTGCCATTGTTTGGTAAGTGGCTAGCTCCCCATAGGCTTGAGTCCATAGACCATGCAAGACCTAGGTACAGTTGCTGCCTTCACTTCGAGTGGCCAGCTCCCCGTAGGCTTGGGTCCGAGGACCATGCAAGTCCTAGATACAGTTGCTGCCATCGTTTGGTAAGTGGCTAACTCCCCATAGGCTTGAGTCTGTAGACCATGCAAGACCTAGGTATAGTTGCTGCCTTCAGTACGAGTGGCCAGCTCCCCGTAGGCTTGGGTCCGAGGACCATGCAAGTCCTAGATACAGTTGCTGCCATCGTTTGGTAAGTGGCTAGCTCCCCATAGGCTTGAGTCCGTAGACCATGCAAGACCTAGGTACAGTTGCTGCCTTCAGTACGAGTGGCCAGCTCCCCGTAGGCTTGGGTCCGAGGACCATGCAAGTCCTAGGTACAGTTGCTGCCATCGTTTGGTGAGTGGCTAGCTCCCCATAGGCTTGAGTCCGTAGACCATGCAAGACCTAAGTACAGTTGCTGCCTTCAGTACGAGTGGCCAGCTCCCCGTAGGCTTGGGTCCGAGGACCATGCAAGTCCTAGGTACAGTTGCTGCCATCGTTTGGTAAGTGGCTAGCTCCTCATAGGCTTGAGTTCGTAGACCATGCAAGACCTAGGTATAGTTGTTGCTTTCAGTACGAGTGGCCAGCTCCCCGTAAGTTTGGGTCCGAGGACCATGCAAGTCCTAAGTACAGTTACTGCCATCGTTTGGTAAGTGGCTAGCTCCCCATAGGCTTGAGTCCGTAGACCATGCAAGACCTAGGTACAGTTGCTGCCTTCAGTATGAGTGGCCAGCTCCCCGTAGGCTTGGGTTCGAGGACCATGCAAGTCCTAGGTACAGTTGCTGCCATCGTTTGGTAAGTGGCTAGCTCCCCATAGGCTTGAGTCTGTAGACCATGCAAGACCTAGGTACAGTTGCTGCCTTCAGTACGAGTGGCCAGCTCCCCGTAGGCTTGGGTCCGAGGACCATGCAAGTCCTAGGTACAGTTGCTGCCATCGTTTGGTAAGTGGCTAGCTCCCCATAGGCTTGAGTCCGTAGACCATGCAAGACCTAGGTACAGTTGCTGCCTTCAGTACGAGTGGCCAGCTCCCCGTAGGCTTGGGTCCGAGGACCATGCAAGTCCTAGGTACAGTTGCTGCCATCGTTTGGTAAGTGGCTAGCTCCCCATAGGCTTGAGTCCGTAGACCATGCAAGACCTAGGTACAGTTGCTGCCTTCAGTACGAGTGGCCAGCTCCCCGTAGGCTTGGGTCCGAGGACCATGCAAGTCCTAGGTACAGTTGCTGCCATCGTTTGGTAAGTGGCTAGCTTTCCATAGGCTTGAGTCCGTAGACCATGCAAGACCTAGGTACAGTTGCTGCCTTCAGTACGAGTGGCCAGCTCCCCGTAGGCTTGGGTCCAAGGACCATGCAAGTCCTAGGTACAGTTGCTGCCATCGTTTGGTAAGTGGCTTCGTCCCTGAGTATGAGGACACAGTGTTCACCTCTTTGGGCAACTCAGTCTCACGTCGGGTAGAAGTCCCTCCCATTAGCCCCTTGCAGGCTGCTGGAGCAAGAGTTAGTGTATCACTACTGCACAGTTGCCTTCAATAGGAGTTCGTCCTCGGATCTGAGAACTTTGCTTTGGTGTGAAGGCGTCCACGGGTCTTTTCCTGTGAGCTGTTTTTCCTCGGGTCAGATTGTGACTTCGCACGTGGGGCTGATCTTGCCTCTGGTTCATGTCCCTCGTCTTTCTGGTTTACGAGGCATCGCTTGGCCTTCCGCGCTCCGTGTTTGACGCTTCGGTGCCCGTAACGCGCCTCCATTAATGCCCTCGTGAATTAACACGAATCAGGCAGCTGGCAATCCCCTTGGAATTGGGTGAGAATTAATTTCCTTTGACAATTCTCCCTTCGAATTCCGCGCAGCTCAACTCCAACCGGTTTTTGCCTTCCATAAAAGGCGTTCTGGGGGGAGTGTTTCTCCTCATTCCATGAATCTTCCACCACAAACAGAAATATACACCTTCACCTTCCTGAGCCCCTTTGACACCGCCACCAGGATTGTGCCCGCAGTTAGGAGATCTGGAGTTAAGGGCCGCCATGGCCACAGCCCCCACTGGGCTGCCGGCGCGGCAGAATTTAGGCGTAACACTGGCAGGGCCTTGTACGGTGGCCAGGGGGGACGTCGTTGAAGTACCTAACGTCTTTCCCCAGAGCGCACCTCCGACGAAGGGGGCACGCGAACTCTCGTCATGGCCGGTGCCCGAGTATTGCCGTCTCCGACGGTCAATGCTCGTACAGTTCGGAGGGGGTCGAGGAAGCATCACGAGGGAGGGTGTTCTGAGGTCCCTGGGTCGGCTCCTCACTTTGTTCAAGCTTTGGTTTCAAGGTGAGCCAGCCCCCAGCCCCCCTTCCCGTGCTTTTACTGTCCAGTTCTCCCATTCTCTGGACGTCGGTAAAAGCACGGGTTGACACTTCCCTCATTCCTGATATTAATTCTTTGCGAGCCTCTTGCCCGGCCAGTTCTAAGACCGGTCCACCAGGGCCTCTGATTGTAGGATTAGTTGGTAGGATTTTTTGTAAAACATGCCTATCTGAGCCTCTGATTGTATTTGTAACTCTTCTTTTATGAAATAATAAAGATTGTTGTACTTGTAATCTTTTCTGAAGTAATAAAGAATTTTTCCTTTATTTGCTGTTGAATTTTCTTTTCGTACTGCAATTCTTCTCTTCTTCTCCCCTTTTGTTTTTTTTTTTTTTTTTTTTTTTTGCACCGTCAACTTTGCATAGCAACTACTTTGGAACGATGGAACAACCGCCGGTTGCGTCGGCCGGTGCTCTAACCCTCCCCACAGACGGCGCCAATTGTAGGGGCTCCTTTTTCGGAAGTGGGCCCCCGGCAATGAATTTGTAGAGGGTGGGGCAAAGGGTTTGGCTCCGGCCGGCCTCTCGCCGGTTGTTCCTTGCGTTTTTCCTTTGTCGCTCTTCGTCTGGAGTTGCTCCTCGGCTGGCGTCCGAGGAGGCCCCCCTTTCACAAGGGGGGTTCTTTGCCTTATATACGCCCTTTAGCTCGATCCTGGCCTTACAGCTGTTGGCCATCCGGGCTACTGGTCCAGGACTTGTCCCATCAGACAGGTTCCTCGCCATACTGGGGGTTGCGGCCTCCAAAGTTTTGCTAGTGAAGGGTCTTGTCACCATTAATGTAGCCTGGAGGGTCAGGCAGACTCATTAAGTGTGGATGTGACCACCTATTCTGGGTTTGCCCCTACCTGGATTAGACTAGATGTGCCGAGGAGGGGTGTGTCCTCGGCTCGGGTCTGAGAAGGGCTAAAACCCTTTGGCCGATTATCTGGGATGATTGTCCTCCTCGGCTTGGGCCTTGGGCCAGCCTAACGGTGGGCCGGGGGTTCTGGGCCCTCGGGCCCCACAGCTACTAAATTAATTTTTAATATCTCAAAATATATATGTTTCTGTACTCTAATTTATTTTACTTTTTCTTTATAATATTATCCAAAATCATCTTACATAAAATATCACAAAATTATTTATGCATCGCACGACTTACTAGTTTTTTAAAATTCATGACTCCCCAAAAGGACAGCTTCCACCCACCCACCCACCCACCCACCCACCCACATATATGTGAGTATTTTACAAGGATTCTGCAGTTTCGATGTTTCATGAAGTTTTCATATGGTTTTTGATCCTCTCATCCAATAGTAACCCACAAAATATAGTGACCAAAACACCCAAGCTGACTTCATCACAACGAGGATTACCAACAAGGACAAAATGGGTAGCTGACAAAAAAGCTCAATTAATCAACGTTAAGGAATCTCTGCCTTATTCTCCCAAGAGGAAAGCAAGTGCCTTGTTTGGGGGTTTCCTTTGACATTTTTCACCGTTTTTAACATATTCTATTGTGATTGGAATACCATCATCGCACCCCTTACTAGTTTTTTAAAATTCATGACTCCCCCAAAAGGACAGCTTCCACCCATCCACATATATGTGAGTATTTTTATTTTACAAGGATTCTACAGTTTCGATGTTTCATGAAGTTTTCATATGGTTTCTGAGCCTCTCATCCAATAGTAACCCCACAATAAATAGTGACCAAAACACCCTAGTGACTTCATCACAATGAGGATTACCAACAAGGACAAAATGGGTAGCTGACAAAAAAGCTCAATTAATCAAAGTTAAGGAATCTCTGCCTTAATCTCCAAGAGGAAAGCAAGGGCCTTTTTTGGGGGTTTCCTCTGACATATTTTTAAATATTTTAAATATTATTTTAAACATTTTTAATTAAAATATATTATTCTTGCATTTTTATATACAAAATTACATATTAAATTTTTGTATTCAAGTTCCTTTAACATTTCCATAGATAATATAGCTAATTTATTTAATCTTTTTTATGACATTGTCGATTTTAGATTTGATTTTATCAACTTTAATATTAAAAAACTTCTTTTTGTTGAAGCAACTGTAATAAGTATTCTCTATAAGCTATACATGCATTCGGAGAATAATTTAAATCTTTATTTATTTTTTTAACCACTAGTGTATTTTTTTTTTTTTTTTAATAAGAGACAAAAGCATAAACCACCAGCCACATCAGAATCTGGTGAATCGTGAAAATGGTTGTGGACTACATATTTCACTCCCCATCCGATAAAAACATAAAGTAAAGGTAGAAACTAGCAATCTAGTTAAAAGCATAGCAAACACAGATTTGAACGATTTTTTCAAGACAAACCTCAAATCTGAAGAGAATGGTTGGAATGGAGAGTCTGACGCACAGCAGAATTAAAAAAAAAGAAAAAAAAAAAAAAAGGAAAAAAAAAAAGGGAAGAAGCGGGTTTGAGCTTCTTTTTTTCCATACCATTCAAGGGAGAAAAACATATATACACAGTACGGGTTACATCATACCAGCAGCAACTGGAGAAACCCAACAAAAATGAATTGGCTCAAAGCAGGGGCGGAGCCAAAAATTTTGGTTCGGGGGGGGGGGGGGTCAAGTTGTGATGCTAATATATTAATTAAGACAAACATTTACACACACACACACACATATATAAATTAATTTACTAAGAGAATTTATCATCTTCTAAATTTTAATGAGTATATAAAAGTCATGCATTTCTTCTATTAGACATGCACAAAAATGTATTATTTTCTACATAGCTTAATTTGTTAAACCTCTTAAATTATATGATTTTAATATAATTTCTCTTTCTTTTAAGAGCACCATTGAAATGACTAAAAATTTGGGAGGGCTAACTTCAATTTTTACATGCTACATTTTTTAAAATGTAAATAATATACATACTATAAATTAATTTTTTTAAATTTTGGGGGGGCCTTGGCCCCCTCACCCTTGTGTGTGGCTCTGCCACTGGCTCACAAGTTGCCAATTTAGATACAGTCCAAGACTCTTTAACAACCACAATCACAATGAAAAACAGTATTAGACAAAAAACTCAAATCAACTAGCCTAGTACTATCAAGCCAATCCGGTGCTACTTTCCTCTTGAAAGTCTGCAAAAGTTTCCTGCTGTCCGTGAGATACAAAACATGGTGAAAACCTTGATCCTTTGCTGCCATACCAGCTTCAACCACAACCACAGCTTCCAACAGTGCCCCTGTTGATGTTCTAGCAGTGCTACTGATCACTCCAAAAAACACCATTTCTCCCTGAGTTGTTAGAGCTTCATAAGCAATGCCATATCTATATGGTCTCCTGCTTCTAGCTCCTACAATCTTGATAATTAGCTGCCAGTCCCCTGCCACAAATTGCCCCTCTGATCTGGTGCATCTGCCTTCTGTGTCTATTGAGGTGCTGCATCTTGAAAGAGAATCCCTGCACCTGCAAGAGAAGTTTTAAGCTGTTAAAATAACTTCCACTAGATTTGGGATCAGTCCTTGATGAACCACCCTGTTCCTGTAGGTCCAAATTGTCCAAAGAGTGACAAAAACATCCTGCAAAAAATTCATAGTATCTAAACCAATCTAAATATCTCTTGAAAGTAAAAGCTTCAACCATTGCTGCACAGATAAATTGATGAATTCAGTTGTGTGTAAAGTCAAAGTAGACCCGTGCCAACAAGCTCTTGCAAAAGGGCAATGAAGAAAAAGGTGAGTATGACTCTCTTCCTCCTCATTGCACAATGGACATAATTTTGTAGAAGATATACCTCTGGCATGAAGATGAAGAAAAGTAGGAAGACAGTTGTGGAGTAGTTTCCAGATGAAAGTACTAATTTTCAAAGGCACTTTGATCTTCCACAAGATTCTCCACCATCCCATATTAGCTTGAAAATATCGAGGGTGACTTGCATCAGCTCTAGTTAAAAGCTCATAAGCTTTCTTTACTTGGTAATCCTCATTCTTAGAGAACCTCCAAAGAAGCTTATCCTGCACAGAATTAGTCTTAGAAATTGGAATTTGAAAAATTTTCAAGGCTTAGAAAAACAGATACAGCCTTCTAACCAAGTCCACTTTCCAACTTCTAGTATTGTGGTCAATCAAATCCCCCACAGTACCGTAGGTAGATGATGATGTGATAAATTCAAAGTTGAATGAGGAAACCAGTACCTATGATTGAGAGGAATACTGTACCCATCTCCAACTCTCCACTTTCCTCCTCTTAGAATTTGGTTTTCCTGTTTCATGATATTTCTCCAAACCTAAGAGTGATAAGGCTTAGACCTATAGTCATGAATAAAGCAGATAGGAAAATACCTGGCCTTAAAGGTTCTAGCTAGTAGGGATTGGGGATTATGACAAATTCTCCAATATTGTTTATTTAGCATAGCTTGATTCATGTACTTGAATTTCTTAATACCCAACCCACCTCTCCCCTTAGGTTGACTGATCCTATCCCAATTAAGTGAATGAAGCTTCTTCTCCCATGTTCATAACCCCACCAGAATGCACGGACAATAGAATCCATTTTGTTGCAAACATGGTCAGGAACTTTAAAACATGAAAACGAATATAAAGGAAGGGATTGCAGGACAGAGGCTATTAATGTTGTTCTACCAGCTTGAGAAAGGAGTTTCATCTTCCATCCTTGAAGTTTTGCTTTAAGTTTATCAATGAGAAATTGAAAATTAGCAATTCTATTACTTCTCTTATTTATTGGCTATTGTGGGGATAAATTCCCAAATTCATATATTGGGCCTTAAGACCTATTTGAAGACGTGAGTACGTCCAAAGAGGAGTAAATGATTGAGAAAGTTCCCGGAGTGGAGAATCACGAAGGAAAAGATAGAGGAATATAGTCCGAGGAGTGTATCCTTCTTGGATATGAGGAATACCGATCAAGCAAACACCTGGGCAGTTTGGGTGACCTCCCAAGAAGTTCCAATGATAAATATGAACTTCGAGCACGTATAAAGATGAAAGAATAGAGAAATATCTAAAGGAAAAACTGCTACCACCGCATTGAATACACTGCAGCAACTTTTCTAGCCCATTTATGTGGAGAAGACCCCTGAACAATGCAGTCTCAGTTACCACCACTCATGGAGAACTAAAGAAGATATCTGATGGGACATATACCACCGCATTAAATGCACTACAGCAACTTTTCTAGCCGCATTTATGTGGAGAAGACCTCTAAACAGTGCAGTCTCAGCTACCACCACTCATGGAGAACTAAAGAAGATATCTTATGGGACATATACTCAAGTGAATGCTTAAATGAAAAACAAGTATACGATCAATATGATCATAAAGAAAACTATACAAATGTAAAAGACCTCTCATGAAAGGGGGATCAAAAAAGAGAAGGAGGGAAGATGAAGGAATATTTACTGTAGCTCTAAGAATTGTATTAGCTTTTAAAACAAAATTTTATCTCCTCAGACATCAATTGATTCAAGTTTCAAGTGTGTTTTTGTGCTTGTTCATCTTTTAAATCTTTATTAACCGTTATTTAATTCACAAACAATCCAGCTCTTTCACCCACTCTCTACAAATTCATTATATTAGACTCATTGGGTTTACATCCCACATCTTTTGGGCTTGAGCTATAAATATTAACCCTACAATTGGCGCCGTCTATGGAGAGAGCTTGAGTAAGAGTGAAAGCAATGATTGATGATGGCTGAACCAGGTTAACAACTAGCAGAATCCAGGGCATCCCAACACGTTGATCCTTTTCTCAACCTGGAGCAGAGAGGTGATCGTGAAGGTAGCGTACATACCACACATACTAACCGAAACCAACCACGAGGTGGAATTCATATGTCTCATGTAGAGAATAATAAGAACATGCAACTAGAGATTGATCAGTTAAAAAAGGAGTTACGCCATGCAAAGAAGAAGCGGACTTCTTCAAACTCTGATGACAATTCTGATGACAAGCAAGATGTTAATTATAGACGGAGGTCTCGAACACCAATTAGTGAATCTTTTTCCTATGAAGAAGAACATTATCGTAAACGGCAACCTCGAAACCCATCACATGGAGGCGTAGGGAACGACACTATGAGCAAAGCCTTGAACCAAATCTCCAGATCGCCTTTCACACATAGGATTGAAGAGGCAAGACTTCCTCGTTATTTTCATCAGCCAACGTTCACTATCTATAATGGTCGAATAGACCTTGTGGAACACGTGAGCCATTTCAACTAGAGGATGGTTGTCCATTCCAAGGATGAAGCTTTGATGTGTAAAGTTTTTCCCTACAGTCTAAGACCAGTTGCGATGAGATGGTTTGATAGCCTGAAAGCAGATTCTATTAGCTCTTTCAAAAAACTCACTCAAGCATTTGGTTCCCGTTTTGTCACCTATCGAAAAGTCGCTCGGCCCTTAGCTTCCTTACTATCCTTGAACATGCAAGAGGGTGAGACCTTAAAAACGTATTTAGATAGCTACTTGGAGATGTTTAATGAGATGGAAGGCAATTTTGACGAAGTGGCCCTTAATACATTTAAGCTCAACCTCCCCACTTACCATGGTTTGAGGAAATCTCTGACTGGAAAACCTGTCACTAGTGTGCATCAACTGATGGATAGGATTGATAAGTATAAAAGAGTTGAAGAGGATCAACAGCAAAGAAATCCTGAAAGACGTAACCATAACCTCTACTGCCAGTATCACCAGGATCATAGGCATACCACAGAAGATTATAGGAGTCTCTGTGATCACTTGGAACAACTTGTCTGCGAGGGTAAGTTAAAACAACTCCTGCATCATTCTAGTGGTCAGGGGAGTCAAACAAGCTCAGAATCTCAAAGAGATGTTTCTTCAAGACCCTCCTTGGGAACTATCAATATCATCTTCGCTGCACCTAGAAGAACAAGATCCTACCCATCCAGGGTAATGTCCGTAGCCCATCTACCCACAGGAGACGTTAATCAAGATCCGAAGAGGGCTAAAGCGGATATTCCACCAATTCTAGATTTCTCGGACGAAGATAAGATTGGAACCATCCAAACCCATGACAACATTTTGGTAATCACCCTCAGAATTTGGGGGTATGATGTGAAGAGGGTAATGGTAGACCAAGGAAGTGAAGTTAAGATAATGTACCCTGATCTCTATAAGGGGCTAAACTTAAAACCTAAGGACTTAACGCCCTATAGTTCCCCCCTAGTGAGTTTCGAAAGAAGAGTTGTTATCCCGAAAGGCCAAATACGACTACCTGTGCAGAGTGGTTTAGAGGTACGTAGACACGTATTCATCCTATACTACAATCGTGGCTAGACCTTGGTTTTATATGCTAAGGGCTGTTTCTTCTACTCTACAATTAAAAGGTTAAGTATCCAGCTGAAGGCCAAGTTAATGAAATTTTGAGAGATCAATCTATGGCTAGACAATGCGTAATGGCTACCATTCAGCATAAGCCCGAAGTTAAGTCCTCAACCCATGTTGGAAAGGATTTATAATAGTTAAAGCCTCTGGCATTGCCCATCGATGATTCGGCCGAGGGTGCGAGGTGTGAAGATTCGATAAAAGTTGCTATCGGAGATGATCCGGAGAAGTTCTTTCAAGTTGGATCTTAGTTACCTCTTTAGGAGAAAGAAGAGCTGATAGAATTCCTTAAAAGAAATATTGATGTATTTGTCTAGAATGCTTACGAAGCCCCGATGGTGGATCCAGAATTCATATGTCACCATCTGAAGGTCAATCCATTGATCACCCCTAGGAAATAGTCTCCTTAGTGCCCATCCAAGGAGCACACTGATGCAGTGCAAGAGGAAGTAACAAAGCTCAAACAAGTTGGAGCTATTAAAGAAGTTTTTTTTTTTTTTTTGAATGGTTAGCGAATACTGTGGTGGTGAAGAAGAAGAAAGGAAAATGGCGAGTGTGCATAGATTTCACTGACTTAAATAAGGCTTACCCTAAGGATCCATTCCCTATGCCTAAAATCGACCATCTAGTGGATGCCACTGTTGAGCATTCTTAGATGAGTTTCCTGGATGCTTTTCAAGGTTATCACCAAATACCATTAGCCCTGGATGATCAAGAGAATACTACTTTTGTCACCCCTATTGGGAACTACCACTACAAAGTGATGCCATTTGGCTTGAAAAATGCGGGATCCACCTACCAAAGAATGATGACAAGAATGTTTAAGCCACAGCTGGGTAAAAGTATTGAGATTTACATAGATGACATGGTGGTTAAGAGTAAGATTATTTCTGAGCATGTGAAAGATCTTGGAAACATTTTTGAAGTTCCCAAAAGATACAAGTTGCATTTAAATGCTTCCAAATGCTCGTTTGGTGTGGGATCAGGCAAATTCTTAGGATACATGATAACTCACAAGGGAATTAAGGTCATCCCCAATCAGATAAAGGCCATCAACAATTTACAACCTCTTTAGAATCCCAAAGAGATCCAAAAATTGACTGGAATGGCTGCCACTCTGAACCGATTTATCTCTCGATCAGCAGATAAGTGTACGTCTTTCTTCTTGCTAATCAATAAGTGGAAAGGATTTGAGTGGAACGAAGAATGTGCTTTAGCTTTCTAGCAACTTAAAGACTATCTAGCTCAGCCACCAATCATGTCCAACCCTGAGCCAGATGAAGTCTTGTTTGCCTACATCGCTGTAAGTTTAGGGTTGATACGAGTGGATTGTGGTGTGCAGAGACCAGTTTATTATGTGAGTAAGTCGCTGCATGAGGCTGAAATTCATTATCTGCCACAGGAGAAAGCTATCCTGGCAGTAGTGTTTGGAACACGAAAGTTGCCTCATTATTTCCTAACATATACAATTGTTGTTCTTACACAACTCTCGCTCAAAACCATACTTAGAAGTGCTGACTACACAGGGAAAATAGCTAAATAGGGCACTGTCCTAGGGGCTTTTAACATCAAGTATATGCCCCGTACCTCCACAAAGGGACAGGTCCTCGCGGATCTAGTAACCGAGTTCACTGAGCCCTCATTAGAAGAATTGAAACCAGCACAAAATATGGATGAAAAATCGGTTGGTGTGATCTCTCAAAAGGGCCCCTCATTCTGGGAGGTGTATGTAGACAGTGCAACAAATCAGAAAGGTTCTGGAGTGGGGCTAGTTTTAATATCTCCAGAGAAGATCGTTATTGAAAAATCACTAAGACTAAGCTTCATGGCCACAAATAATGAGGCTGAATATGAAGCTCTACTGATGGGAATGGCAATGGTTCAAAGAATAAGAGAAAAATCGATAGAAATGTTCTCGGACTTAAAGCTAGTCGTCGGTCAAGTACAAGGGGAATTTGAGGCAAAAGATGAAAGAATGCAAGGGTACTTGAGCTAAGTTAAATGTCTGTAGTTAAAGTTTGAATCTTTTAATTTGCTACATATCCCCAAAAATGGTAATGCAAATGTTGATTCTCTGGCCACGCTCGCAACCTCCTTGGCACAAAATCTGCCTCGAGTTATCCTCGTTGAAGACTTGCATAAACCCACGGAGATAAGAAAAAAGGCAGTCCGAATTCATCAAATCAGAGCTGTGCAAGCTAGATGGACCCTATAATTCAATTTCTGAAGGAGGATACTTTGCCTAAAGTAAGGTTGGAAGCTGACAAAGTTTGGAGGAAGGCTACTAGATTCTGGCTATCTGAGAACCAGAAATTGTACAAATGTTCCTATTCAAGGCCATATTTGTTGTGCATACATCCTAAAGCAGCTGAATCACTCCTTGAGGAGTTACATGAAGGAAGCTATGAAAGCTATACTAGAGGTAGACCCTTGGCACATAGAGCCATTACTCAAGGCTATTGGTGGCTAAATATGCAAAAGGAGGCCCATGAATATGTTAAAAAGTGCGATCAACGTCAACAGTTTGCACCAAACATACACCAACCAGATGGAATCCTTAATCCATTATCCAGCCCATGGCCATTTGCTCAATGGGCCGGGGTTTAGATATCATGGGTACATTCCCTAAAGTAGTAGGAAACAAGAAGTATCTCCTGATTGGCACAGATTATTTCACCAAATGGGTTGAAGCTGAACCTCTAGCTAACATTAGAGGCGTTGACACAAAGAAGTTTATCTAGAAAAAAATTGTCACTCGGTTTGGGATTCCTCATACCTTCATCTCGGATAATGGCCTTTAGTTTGACAGCAAAGCATTTAAAAATTATTGTTGCGAATTAAAAATCACAAACAGATACTCCACCCTTGCTTATCCCCAGGGGAATGGGCAAGCAAAAGCTATTAACAAGGTTATAATAAATGGATTGAAGAAGAGGTTAGATGACACGAAGGACAAATGGGTGGAAGAACTACCACATGTACTCTAGACGTACAGAACTACGCCTCGTAGGTCTACTAGGGAGATCCCCTTTTCAATGACTTATGGGGCTGAAGCTGTTATCCCTCTGGAGATTGGGTTCCCAACATTGAGAACTAGTTCATTCAATCCGATTAGCAATAATGAGCAGTTAGAGAAGAGTTTGGATCTGAATGAGAAAAGGAGGAAAAATGCAATAGTCCAATTGGCATATTACCAACAAAAACTCAGATAGGATTATGATGCCAACGTAAAGCTAAGGCCTTTAACACCTGGTGATCTAGTGCCCAGGAAAGTTGTGGGTATTACAAAGAAGTCAGCTTGGGGAAAATTAGGACCCAATTGGGAAGGGTCATATTGTATTACCTCAGGGGCTGGCATTAAAGCATATTTTTTAGAAGACTTGGATGGTCATATAATACCACGCCCTTGAAATGTAAACAACCTTAAAAGGTATTATTATTAATCGAGTTTTTTCTTTGATCAATATGTTTATTTATTACATAAAGGTTTCGAGGAAAGTGTTTAAACTTAAATCCAATTATGTCTGAAGTTCTCAAACCAGATGATATGGGTTAGTTAACACTCCTTTACAATTCTCATAAATGTTTAAACTTAAATCCAATCATGCTTAAAGTCCTCGGGCCAGATGATATGGGTTAGTTAACACTCCTTTACAATTCTTATAAGTGTTTAAACTTAAATTTAGTCATGCCTGAAGTCTTCGGACCAGATGATATGAATTAGTTTACACTCCGTAACAATTTTCATAAATGCTGAATGGATCTTAAACCATGTTAGACTTCTCGGACCATATATTGGATTTAAAGTTAACATTCCGCGGTGTCCTTTGTAAGTGCTATACATGATCCAGTTCAGGTAAAGTCTTTAATCATTCACTTTAATATATAAAACTTTTCTACCTGTCACTACTTAATAAATATGGTAACAATTCTTATATGATCCAATGTTTGCCCATATTTATCTAAGTTGTTTGCATCATTAGCAAAATATTGTTGTTAAGCTTACTCAAATTAAGATGGTTACAGGTTAACATTACTTGCAATAACAATAAATTTTATAAAGTGTGCAATGAAAATGTAGAGAATAAAAGAAGCATGCTTTCATTGATCAAAAAGACAATATTTCTCAGTTCCTTACAGAGTAAAAAAAAAATTCCTAGTATCTAAGCCTTCTTTGTAGAGACTACAGGGTCAATAGTCTGGATCGACTGGATGGCAATAGCATCTGGGGCTTGGTCCTTGGGTTCAGGGGGAGTTTTCTTCTTACCCAAGTCCTTACCCTTATCTTGAGGATCCTCAGCTTGCTTGCCTTGACCACCAACTTGATCAGACTCTTTGGGAGCTTCAGGAAGGGCAAGAGGGACTTAGCCAACCAAGGGCTGCTCCGAGGCCTCTGGGAGTTGTTTGGAGGAGAGGAGTCAGGGCCTGGGAGTTCACAAATTTCAGGATCGTATTAGACGCTCCCAGGTCGCCTCAAGTCAGATTCTGCAGGGACCCCAGTAGCATTAAGGGCTTTACCCCAAGTTATATCACAGTACTCCTGCAGACTGTAGAAAACTCCTCTGTGAGTCTGACTTGAGTCTCCTCCACCCCAAACTTGTATGCTGCCTGTTTTTCAGCCTTAGCTGCCTCCTTGACCAATTGGGTAGCATCCCTGACTTTTTGAAGCTCAGCTCGAAGATCCTTCACCATTTGCCTCTCTATTTCTAGATTGATTTCAGTCATATGCAACTGATGGCGTTGGTCTTCGGCCTGCTTTTTAGTATTCTTAAGTCCTACATCAAGACTATTCCTCTCTTTGGTCACCTCTTTTAGCTGCTCGGATAGCTTAGCATAATCCTCCTTTAGATTACCTAGAGATTTTTCAACCTCAGACTGAGAATGGGCCTCCACTTTGGCTTCATTGCAAGCATCTTTATTCCATTCTTCGGCTACATAAACTTGTTAGGTAATCTGCATAACAAAATTAAAAAAAAAAAAAATTATTAATATAAAACAAAGAAAAGGGATGAATAAAAATGACTAACAGTTTACTTAAAGAAGCAAATCAAGTCACCTACCACGGCCAAGTCCCTCTTTAGGGATAGGAAGAGCTCGTGCTAATTAAAGCGCCTGTAGGCCTCCATATCTTTTGGTAAAAGAAGTGGTTGCTCCAAAGCTTCAGCGATAAGACTTGCCTGCCCCCCCCCCCTGGTAGTTCCTGACCGAAGTGTCCTAAGGAAGGTGGGCACCACCTAGCTCTAGCTTAGGAAACCAAATGCGCGGTCCTCGACGCACATCAAGAACGAGATGGTCCTTTCGACTCTCAACAGACGAAGCCATTTTGCTCCGTTGGTCCCTAGCCACTCTCTGTTGTTTGTTTCCTTTCGAAGGCTCCACCTCACCATCCTCAAGAGCGGCATTAGGCTTTTTCTTCTTCAACCCGGGGTTTGTCTTTAGGCCAAGGTCAGAAGGGAGCTGAGGAGGGGGTGGGGGAAGATTAACAGCGGGTTGGGACTTGGTGGTTTCTTTGGGCACGACTGCTTTATTCCTTGTCTTCATAAGATCCTTTAAGCTCTTACTTCCAGTATTCAAGGCCATCTCCTCTTCCTCTTCTGATGAGTCGTCTGGGAGGGCAGTTATTAAAATGGGGACGTGGATGTTGGAATGTCTATCAGTCTCTTCCTCGGTGTTCGAGAGGGGAATTACTTAAACCTCCCTTGATGCCTCTTCTTGAAAACGAAAATTTTCAATTTGTTCCTCTAACAAGGAAGTCGAGGAAGCAACTCTTTCCCCTGCTGCGGAGGCTTCAAGGGGAATCTGTTGAACTGGAGGGAAGAACAGTGGCACACCTTGTGGAACTGGATGTGGTGCAAGAGGAAGATCGAACGGAGACAAAAAATTTGGCCAAGATACGTCTATCCGGTTTATCCAATAGTCTCCCTGTCTTATCGCGTTACCGACCAGTTGAAACGTGTTCGAGAGAGGCTTGAAATCGAGAATAGGATGGATGGCCCGAAGTTGCCTATCTTCACTTACAAAAATCTCTGATCTTAGTAGGAAATTGAGCACGGCAACGTTAGTCAAGCTAAGCCGAGGAGCTACGTGCCTTTTATCTGTTAATACCACAACAGAACTAAGTATAATTAGAAACTTAAGATAAAATACTAATACAAATAGAAGAAAGACAACGCTAGCAATGAAGATTCTAAATCTATTGTTGGGGAACCTAGGCCTAGGATATCCCACCTGGCTCTCCTGGTTGGGTTGGGCAATGAAGACCACCATGCCACGCTCCCGAGACGATCAAGTAGTCGTCTTTCATCCCCTTGTTAGACTTGGGAAAACAGGAGATGAGCCTAATAATGTCGGATCGGATTTAAGGTAAAATCCCGCCCCCTTTTGTTTATGACACTCCACTCGTACATATGGACTACATCAAGCCAGGTGAGCCCGAAGCCTAAATGCCAATTCAAGGCATCAACTGCTCCTAAGATCCTAAAAACGTTAGGTGTGCATTGATCAGGACTAATCCTATGATTACGAAGGTAATCTCTTGTAATGGAACCCATAGGAAGAGTCATTCCCTCTTCTATGAAAGCTATGACAGGGGTTATGACTTCCCCCACTCTTTGGTCTATTGCTAATCCTTCTGGGGGACAATACCTCAAGTTTACGTCTTGTGGTATGTGATAAATTTCTTTAAATATCTCTATCTAGGCAGGACTATCCACTAAATACTTAAATCTACCCATTTCGGATAAGCGGAAAGAGGGAAACACTAAGAACGACAACTGGGAAATGAATATTTAAAAGCCGAGGAAGATGGCCAAGGAGAGAATGAAGGATTTGAAGAAATTGGAACTTACACAAACTGGGTTGGGGAGTGATCCTTAAATCCTTAGAAGGATTCTTGTGGATTTTTAGAGAAATGTGACTGATGATTTGAAAAACTTTGTGAGTTTGAATGCTTGAGTTCGCTAGAAAGTCTGAGAAATTGTGAAGTAAAGGAAAAATGACCTCCTTTGAGGCTTTATATAGGGGTCAAAAAATGAACGGGAATTATCCCGCCCAAATCCTGAGGAAAAACGCCGTTCGTTGGATCAATGGTTCACCGTTAGATGTCAAAAACATAGCGCCACCTGGAGCAATTAATAACGCTTCGTAAATACCGAAACGTCAGCAGCAATAATGAAGCGCTTAAATCTATGCTCCCACACATGTAAACTCAGGTATTTTTACATTTTTAGCCTTTATCTCTGTGGCAAATCAAAATCCCATTTTTTTTCCTCGGATGCAAGGAAAAAATTAAAATTTTGAGGGGCTATTGTGGGGATAAAGGCCTAAATTCATATATTGGGCCTTGAGACCTATTTGAAAATGTGGGTACGTCCGAGAAGGAGTAAATGATTGAGAAAGTTCCTAGAGTGGAGAATCACATAAGAAAAAGATAGAGGAATATAGTCTGAGGAGTGTATCATTCTCGAATATGAGGAATACCAATCAAGCAAACACCTGGGCGATTTGAGTGACCTCCTAGGAAGTTCCAACGATAAGTATGAACTTCAGATACATATAAAGATGATAAGAATAGAGAAATATCTAAAGGAAAAGCTGCTACTACCGCATTAAATGCACTGCAGTAACTTTTTTGGCCGCATTTATGTGAGGAAGACCCCTGAATAGTGCAGTCTCAGCTACCACCACTCATGGAGAACTAAAGAAGATATTTGATGGGACATATACTCAAGTGAATGCTTAGATGAAGAACAAGTGTACGATCAAGATGATCTGAAAGAAAACTATATAAATGTAAAAGACCTCTCATTAAAGGGGGATCAAAAAAGAGAAGGAGGGAAGAAGAAGGAATATTTATTGTAGCTCTAAGAATTTAATACAGCTTTTAAAACAATAATTTATCTCCTTGGACATCAGTTGATTTAAGTTTCAAGTGTGTTTTTGTGCTTGTTCATCTTTTAAATCTTTATTAACCGTTATTTAATTCACAAACAACCCAGCTCTTTCACTCGCTCTCTACAAATTTATTGTATTAGGCTCGTTGGGCTCACATCCCACATCTTTTGGGCTTGAGCTACAAATCTTAACCCTACAGCTATATTTTGGGGTTTAATTAATACATTTTTTCAATCTATTTTTCTAATTAAAGAACCAACATAATTTGATAAATTTGGGCGCCTTACTAAGGCCGCCTTAGGCAATTGCCTAACTCACCTAAAGCAAGAGCTAACCTACATGAATTTCTCGCTAACATCACTTTTATTTATTACTAGTCGCAAACTCACATGACGTATGATAATATATATATATATATATATATATATATATATATATATATATTTGTATATAATATCGTATAACATATAATTTTTTTTCTAAATTTTGTTAATGATAATTTGTTCTCCCTAAAAACTAATCAATTTTTAAAAGTATTTTTCATGTCTCTATCTCTACAAATATATCATTCTATTATTTTGGATGTGTTTAATTGAGATATTTTTTATAGTGGTACTTATTCTTCTAACTTATGTTATAGTGCATTATGTTTTCCTTTTTTATTTTTTTCCTGTACAATTAAACTTTTAAAGTTTCAAATGTTTTATTCAAATTTCTCATTTTCTTAAAAGATTACATTATAATCAAAACACATCAAGAAATTACAACTGATATTATTCACCTAATTGATAAGCACATTCAAATACATAACCATGTAGATTGTGTTTTTATATAAACTAAAATTCTCACTTCTAAAATAACTAAATATTAACTCAAACAAAAATCAAACCAAAGCTATAAAGAAAAAAGAGGACTTGCGATGGGAATTTCCAAAAACACAACACCAATCAACCAAAGTAGAGTTATAAAAAAAAAAAAAAAAATTTAAAAAAACACACAAAAAATGATCAACCTAAAGTAGATTTCCAAGAAAGAATAAAAAATTGATAGACAGAGAATAGCTAATTTATAGAAAAGCATATGAGGAGAAGAAGAGTTAACATAAATGGTATAGTCGTAAACTCTAAATTATTCAAGCCATACTATGTAATAGAATAACATTATGTCATTATAATGTTATCATTAAAAATAATAATAATAATAATAATAATAATAATAACAGCTTAAAAACATATCCAAATCATATCAACCCAAAGTAGAGTTCTAAAGAACGGAAAAATTCATCAACCTAAATAGAGATGCTGTGTGTATCCAAGAGTTAGGCCATTTTAAATATACATCACTGTCTATTTCTTTAAGACCTTCTCACCTCCCCCTGTGTGTGTGTGTATTAAAAATACTTAATATTCTCGAAAGAAAAACAATGGGTTAATCCCACATTGGAAAATGTGTGTAAGTTAAAGAGGTTTAAAGCTTGTATTGTGTATCCAAAAGTTAGGTCTTTTTTAATATACACTACTGTCAATTTTTTTAAGACCTTCTCCCTTCTCCTCATGTGTGTGTTAAAAATACTTAGTATTCTAAAAATAAATAAATAAAGATGCAAGAAAGTATAAAAAAATCCACCAAAAAAGAAAAAGAGAGAGAGTACTTACTTTTTGTGTGGGGAAAATATGGATTGAATAAGTTAGAGAATAGAAAAATTATGGTAAAGAATGTAGGAAGAATAATAGTCAAAATAAAATAAAGAGGAAGAATAACTGTAAGTTAAAAACTAGTGAAGAGATAAAAAGGTAAAAGTAAATGAGAAATTTTAGAGAAAATATAACAGTAATGCAAGAAATTAATAATGAGAAGATGAGTTAAAAAAATAAGAGAGAACAGGTCGGCAGAATGAGAGAATAGCAAAATTAATTGCTACATTTTAATTTTAATATATTATATAGATTAGTTGCTATTCTTCTTTACTAAATACACATATTAGAGTAGATAGTGGCTGTTGTCCTAACTGATTCTTTTTTCTTTTCTTTTTTTATGAATAAAAAAGGGAGGCTTGCACTTGCGACCACTATCCCCCAGCCCTGTCCAATTCTAGAAGGCATTTCATTTACGACTTTTGATTAACTATGTCATTTACACAGTTTGATCAACTATACTCCTCTAGTATCACTATTCATTATTGCTTCAATTCCATATTTATCCTTCTTAGTGTATGCTTCGCTCTAAATAAAAATTCTCTAAACTATTTGAGTTGACTTTATACTCTACGAGTCAACTCTATGAATCACAATTTGTTACACAAAATTTTCTTTCCTTATAAATTTTTAATGTTTCATTCAAGATGGATAAGTGTTGATTGTTACATTATGGAGGATGAGCTTTATTCTCTTTATGAAGTTTGATGTGCATTTACATGTTTGCATAATATGGACATTAGAAGGAATTTTATCTATGTGAACATAGAAATGGTGTCGCTCCTTAACAAAAATTGCAGTTTTCTTTTTTAAATGATCATAAATCTAGGGAGTAACACTAAGCCATAATAATGGCAAGAAATTGTGAATTTTAATTTTTAGTGTTTAAGATGCACTCATATATGTGTTTTCTCGGGCACTGAGGTAAAAATGTTTTGGTTTAAGTTTTTATCACTTTAATTTCTTGGAGTATGAAGATTAGTATATTAGGTTTAAGTTGAAAGACACATTTACTTTTTATGCATTTCAAAGTATCAACTAATTTGAATTTGAATATTACAACCTATTGGAGGATTGTAGGTTGTAATTTGTGAGAAATTCTACTTAAACAATTGAAGAATGCAGAGTATTTTAAAAAATTGAGTTTAAGAATCTCACTCAAGCGATGGGCACGAGACCTAGAAATACATCAATGAAGAACATAAAAGCTTAAAACAAAAAATAGAAAAGTTTATCACACAACATTCATGGTTACATGATTTGGAAATTGACTCCCAACACTTATTGAAGTTTCTAGCCATGATTCAAATATTCAAACCAAGTTCAGGGAAGAAATTAGCCTCTCTTCCTACATAGTGAAAGCCACAAACCAATTCCTAATTATGCACCAACAGCTTCGATATCTCTTCCAACTTCCTCATCAACTTTCTTCTCTAAAATCCGCTTCTTGCAATCATAGAAATAGACCGTGCAGACTACCCATTTCAGCACATTCCCCAAGCAGAACAAGCTGATTTGTGCAACAATTCCTCTCCCTCCTTCATAGCATCCAAAATAGAGGCATGGCAACCTTAAACCCAGTCCCCAAACAAAGAATACGAGCATCAAAAGCAGCCCACGCCGCTCGCTACCTTTATTAAAATAAGCAGAAAGAGCAAACGCTTCACCCACATATATCCCCTCCAACACTGAAATGACAATGCTCATATTCCACATAGCACTCCATTCTAAGTATTTTGTTAGCAGTGCTACAAAAGCTATTCCACAAAACACTGTAAAGAACACATCAATGGCAGAATCTCTGATAATAAAACGGTAGTCTCTGAATAACCACATCAATTGAAAACTATTTGTGATTAACCATATTAACCCAAGTAGAATACAAGTTGATACGAAGAGAATGTAAATTGAAGTGATAAAAGTGCCTCTCACTCTTGCTCCATAGTAAAGCCTATTTATCATCTCCTTCATTTCCTTGAGAGTCAATGATCTCTCTTCTACATATATCTTTGACGCCAAATCAACAATCACAATCACACTGCAGAACTCAACGAGATGAAGAGGCACCAGATAGAGGAAACCAAGGTGAAACAATTTTTGAGAAAGATCTTTGGTAATTTGAAGACTCATTTCTTCGGTTGAAAAATCAGGTATCGACCTCTTATAGTAGAAGTAACCAGGAGGTTCGTTAACGATTTTTGAGGTTTCAACCAGTGTCCTCTGAAGGATAATTTCATAGTAAACCATGAAGCATAAAAGAGGTAGGGAAGTCAGAAAGATGAAAATGATGAAGTTGAAATTCTTGAAAGAGATTGCAAGAGCTGCTCTAAGGACATCAAAGACCTCAAGCTTCTGGTTCCGCTTATCACGAATGTTCTCGTCCATCTTCTGCTCTGGCATAATGTGATTGCTATTGATCTTCGAGTCTTTCAGTGTTTTGGATCTCAATGTTCAGTGTCAACAAAGTAGATAGATAAAGATGATGGTGGTGGACTTGACTTCCTTGCTCATCTGTTAGTCTATATTGAGAGTGAAAAATGGTTCCATTGACCCAATGGTCTTTCACTTGGCTTCCCCACTAATTCAATTATCAGAGGACTTGGAACTGGTCAAGGTCTCTATTAAGATAAATATATAGAACTGAGAGAAAGAGGAAGGATGTTTCCTTGGTTCACTGGTTGCCATGTCTTATTCAAACTTCAAAGCAGATTGTTTTGGACGGCACGCAGGTTATACATAGCTTTGTTTTTATGCCATTTGCATTTCATTTAAGCTTTTTGATCAGCAATTTGTCCTTTTAGAAGGACGTACTGCTTTACTTGCATGTCATTTTACACCATTACACCGATGATAACTTGGTAATCTAATCTTTCTCCAAACCCGATAAACCACATGCCTTTGAATGCTTCCCATCAAATACATGTCACTTCTAAGACGAATGTAAGTGTTGAGACTACAACCACATGCCTTTTTTCAGGTTACTCCGATTAAAATTAAGCGGGTTCAAAATAAAAAATTTCATAATATCATTTTCAAGTTACAACATACGTATTAGCTCTCAATTATGACTGCTGGATTCAACGCAGTACTACTCTTTTTCATTGCATTACTGCTCTTTTTCATTGCGGTACTACTCCCTTACTGAAAAACAAAAACCAAAAAAGCACTGAAAACACTACAACGGCATAACAAAAGTACAAGTTGATGTACGGAAAGAGTGTCAAGAGCCTTGTAACTCTAGCAACACCTCCTAATGTTTCCAACCGAGACCTCCAAAATTCAAATCTCCCCACCCAATTGTAATTATCTAATTACCAATAATAATTAATAAATAATGATATAGGGAAGTACACGTAGACATTAAGAGAAAAGGAAAGGGTGGGGGGGGGGGGGGGGGGGGGGTGGTCCATAGAACATGCAGCATGGATTGACTTCACAATAATTGGGCAGTGGTAAAATTAAGCCAGTGCCGAAATTACCAGGTGGAAGGACAAGGACATCATATTTGAAACCAAATCACTAATACTTAAGAATCACAGCATGTAAAAAAATATAAATAAATAAATAAATAAATAAAAAGAATCACAGCAAACATAAGAGGTACCTAAAGCAAAATAGTCGGGCCAAAAAACAAGCTGAGGAGTAAACACTAACAGCAAACTACAGGAACAGGATGAGGGAAAAAAGTCACTGATTGCTAATGACCACACCAGATGCAGGCTTACAAGCATCACGGAAAATTATGAAGATTACTGAAATAAGGAAGCGTTGTATGCACAAACTACCTAACGATGTAGCAGAAAAAAACTGGGGGTTCTGAAGAGCCTCTAGGTGCAATGAAATCAGCCTTTCATGTTAATTCTCAGCATAGCTTTCCAAGCACCAGGCATTATGTCCATAAATGATCACCATAAACATACTCAAAAGAAAGAACCCAATGAACAACTTCATCTTCTTCAACCAGCCTTTAGAGAGAGTTGAAGGTGTTAGCTAGAGGAGAAGCTTTGTTGCGGGGTGCAGGCAACCAAGTTTCTCATAAATTTTCAACACATGGTACAAGCTGAACAAGATGCAGATGAGTAGACAATGTCGTGCACAGAAGCAGAGATGGGGAGCAATTAACAGCTTTGTTGCAGACCAGATCATCAAAAAGGTTTGTTGGCAACCAAGTTTCAGCATAAATTTTCAACACAAAGTACAAGATGAACAAGATGCAGATGAGTAGATAATGTCGTGCAGAGAAGCAGAGATGGGGAGCAATTAACAGCTTCATCTTCATGAACAAAAAGGTTAACTAAGTTAGAAGCTTTGTTGCAGATGACTACACTAAAAAAGGTACCGCATGCAACCAAGATGCAGGAGCAACGACGACTAGATGACTGGTGCAGAGAAGCAGAGATGGGAACCATGTGCACTAAGATGCAGTATGCAGCGAAACGATGCCATTTAGCCGAAATCACACCTCAAAACAAAACATGTAAACTTTTTAGGAATCTCTAATCCAAATAGACCTAAGCTACCAAAGTTAGTTAAAAAAATATATAATAGCCAATAAGGTGACAATTTAAAGTAGGAAAGAGACCTCCAAGTTTCAGTAAGCTGAAGAGAGAAAGCCAGCGCAAAACAGTGTCCAAGGCACCCCTTTTGGCGGCTAAAACACTTTGTAGATGCTATCCATACTCAAGTTTCTATCATTAACCATTGTCACAACATGAACATAACTAACATGATTCTTGTTTGTTCATCCATTTCTACAAGAACTACAGTAAAGCAAAGATGGCACCGTAACATCATTCAGCATGCATTTCAGATCACATACCATCCATCCTCAGTCTCTGCAGAGAAGAAGAGAAAGAAAAAATCAATCATAAGAGCTTGAATGAAAACATTAAACAAATGTAGAATGTTCTGTTCAACAATGATAAAGGACATGTCACGGTTTCTTTAAAAAGTTGTCCCTTCAAAGTGCTGAACTCCCCAGGTAGTTAACTAGCAACATCATTAACTAGTACAAACAAGACATACCCATTAGCATAAGGTGAATCTTGGCGAGCACGGCGATATGCAGGGGACCTGCTGTAGCTGCGACGTCGAGGAGGAGAAATGCTGCGGCGTCGCGGAGATCTTCTGCCACGGGGACTATAACTCCTGCAATGAGATACAAATACAAACTATCAACATTTGAAATCCAAACTCATTATATCTAACTAACTACAATTCCATTGATTAATCAAATAGATAAAAATTCAAACTTCCAAAACATCATGTCATACATTAAAGAATGATAACAATGAAGGAAAAGGCACTAACTGAAATTTTGCATAAGCTGAGAGAAATCAAGCCACAATGTACTTTTCAAGATAATAAAGAATGATTTTGATAAATAATACAAAATCTTGAAAATGAAGAAGATATGCATTGATAATTTTTCACGTGCTTCAATTTGTCATATATAGTGGGTAAGACAGGAAATTCCCAGACAAACCCCAGTAAATGTTACCAAATTAACAATTGAGGAAAAAGACATAACCGAACACGCACAGAGGACTCAAACACCACATAAGTTAGATTAACAATTGGAATTGAGAAAGGTGACTTGCAGGCTAGGTGAACAAAGAAAATACAAACAAATCCCCTATGCTATATTCTCACATTAATCCTTTAAAAAACATCATAAGATGCTTCACCTGTTACATACTATTAACGGTTCAGTATCACATGCATACTCTATAACAAATTCATCTTCCAGCACCAAAGTTAGTACCAGTTGCATAGCACATACATATAAGCCATTTGTTTTTCTTCATGACCAAAACATCATACGATATTGGAATTGCTGATATGGAATGGCAGTCAAATCTTTGGATTTATTAAAATTGATAAAATCTTCAAAACATTCAATGCAAGGTATAAAAATCTAAGCAACACCACACCCTTCAACACACCTGCGCCCATAACCATAGTCTGGACTCCTCCGACGTCGAATAGGGCTAGGGCTTCGACGTCGTCCACTTCCCAAGCCTCGTGAGCCAATGCGCAAGCGACATTCTCGAGCAAAATGACCAGGTTCTCCACACTCATAACACTTCAAGTCCTCACCTCCACCACGCCCACGTCCACCACCGCCACCACCACCGCCGCCACGGCCACCACCACCCTTAGAATTATGAGAAAGCTCCACACGCCAACCATTTTTCCCTGTAAAAGAAGAGTCTTGATTTTTATTTTATTATTTTTAAGTCTTGAGGATTGAAGAGTGGGAGGGAAGAAAGCTCTAACTTTCAAATCCTTGACTGCCATTGAAGAAAGTTTTAGTAAGACACTAGGATGGAAACTTTATACAGAAAATTACCTAGAGCTTATCAGACATAGCCATGACATTTGCATGGGCCAAAGAACAAGCTAGCTAGAAAAGTATCCATAACAACATTGGTTTAAAACAGAAAAATTCAGACATGCTATGTATGATTTTAATAAAATCCATGCACCTCAAATAGCTTATGACCTCAAGATAAGGTAGATGCATGTCAATGACATTGGAGGGACAAAATATCAAAATTGATACCCAGATGCAAGAAAACCAGGCCTTTTGGTTATATAATAGCATATTGCAGTCAACCAGGCCCCAAAGTTCTATCTTCTAAAAGAACAGCAAAGATAATTAAAAAACTCGTGTTTTGCATTCATAATTTCTTGCACACTGGTTAACAAATCACCATCTGTATATAGAAAAGAAATCTGATGGCATGGACATCTAATGTTTTGCTTTTCTTTGGGTAAGTTTTGGCCCCAAGAGGAGGAAGAGGAGATTAAAACTAGTGACCTCCGCTACAAGAGGCATGCTCTGGCCAATTGTACCACCCCTTGGTTTTAGAGATCCATATGTTTCACTGTAATTTCAACATACAGTACTCTAAAGGACTTATTAGCTCAATTCACCTTAGTGTAATTTCCAGTTATTCATATTGACACTTCATAATAATATGTCGTCCTTCCAGATCTATCTCTCTCTCTCACATCACGCACAGAGATAAATATCAGTATACTATTAAAAAATTGGAACTTTCTAAGAAATACAGAAAAAATGTTCATCACATGAATGCATCATTAAAAATACAAATTAACGAGAACAAAACAATGCATTCAAATATGGTAATCAGAAACAATGAGAGAGAGAAAGAGAAGTTAAGCATTTTAAAAAATAATAATGATAGAATCACCAAAGTGATATAGAACAACAAATTAAAGATTCACTATACTAACCATCCAATGCATGTACGGCATCCAGAGCATCCCTGCGATCATCAAACTCAACAAATGCATATCCTGGTGGTCTTCGAGCAACCCAAACACTGCAATTTCATTAAGAGCTTCAACATCAGGCAGATATAAAGTTTGTTTCTCAAACAGAAAAATGTGACAACAAACAAGCACACATATGCCACCACCCCACAACCCCCCCCCCCCCCCTCCACACCCCACAAGAAGGAGAAGGAAACAACAGCTTACAATTTATTCAATCAGCATTGCAAACATATAAATATCACAGAAAATAGTTACAATTTATCCTCATCATGCCTTTACTTAGAATTGCCTTCTTCGTTCTTTGCTAAGATTCATATGCCATAGCATATTAATATAAATGCAACTTAAAATTGACAAGAGTTCTCTAATTAATGCAAAATGACTACCAAGTTGTCATTTAATTTGATCATGTTAACTCCAAAACATATTAACACGATAAAGCCATATATTTCGTCATTGATAGAAAGGCCGTAAGACAATCACTCAATTAAGCCTCAGAAGCACTACAAATTATCACAAAACTGGCACACATCAACTAAAAATTTCATTAAAATTGAACCAATTCTTCAGTGAAAAAGAAACCATTTGGGGCTCAGCAAATTGAAACTAAAAGGCCCCATTTCGTAGAAAACCAAAACCGGGCCTTCAAGTTCCATCGATAACCCAATTCCAAGTGACAAACACAGCAACTAGAAATGGTAAAATCTAATAAAAAGCAACATAGAATACAGTTTTTCAATAATGAAAATCTGTTTTCACAAAAAAAAAAAAAAAAAAAAAAAAAAAAAAAAAAAAGAAAAACACAAACAATTTAATAATGAAAGTGAACATTTCTTACCTCCGAAGAACACCATACATTCGGAATTCATCTTCGAGATCCCTCTCGGACACTCGTTGATCCAAATTCCCAACATAAACCCGAGACATTGTAGCCACCCAGTGAAACCTAAAGAAGCAACCCAAACAAATAAAACTTTCTACCTCAAAATTTATACCAAGAAAAAGCAATTAGAGACAAAATACTTATTTTCCCACGTGCTAAAACCCCAACCAAAAAAAAAAAAAAAAATCTGAAACTTGAAGCAAAGATCCTCAAAGATGAAAGCTTTTTTTCTAGGAAAGCACTATTTTCAGGAGAAACAAACGGTCCGATAAGCGATTACAGACAGTGTTAAAGATGAGAGACAACTAGGGTTTTGTTTTGTAGACGCGGATCGTGCAAAAGGCGAGTAGACGACGAGAGTAAAAACATGGCAATGGGTTACCTTGTGGAAGAAGTTAGGGTTCTGTGAGAGAGATCGTAATCGATCAGAACGAAAACGAAAACGAAAACGAAAACGAAACCCTAGTGAAATGGGCAGAGCTGTAAGACCCTAGAGTGGACCAGAAAGCTTCATAGACCGTAGTTTAGTTTTGAGTATGCAAAAGTCTTCTAGCAAGTCTACGAAACCATCCTCGGAGCTCGTCTGTTGTTGTGCCTTGTTCTTTGTTCTTTATAGCTTTTTTTGGGCCTGTCATTAAGCCCGGCCCATTTACCAGATGTTCAAACTAGATTTTGAATTGAAAGTTCAATCTTTTTAATAACAAGTCACTACTTGCTTAGAGCACTAATATTGGGGCCGTAAAAACCTCTTAATTGCTATTTTAGTAATCAAAAACATTAAAATAGAGCTTCATTTGAGTATGAATTTGTAAAACCTTTTTAGTATCCATGAACAGTAAGGTTGTGTATATACTACTGTTCATAGGTTGTAAACAAAAATATTGATATTTTGTTCTCTCTCATACTTTAAAAGAGGGAAACATAATTTTTTTATATTATTTGATAATGTAGTTTATATTATTTTAATGAATTATATGTAAAAATAGAAATTGTGATGTTGGATGAGTTGTAAAATGAAATGGTAAGAACATTCACATCAGTATGTGTATTTTACACATCCATTTTTACACTAAAAACCTACTTTTTCTATTTTACACTACCACTTTTACAAAACATCCACATCAGTTCATTTATTTTACAAGTTATTTCAATAAAATATTCATTCTTCTCATTTTTTTATTATTTTCCTCAACTGACTCTTATTATATACGCGTGTTATCTCTCTCTCTCTCTCTCTCTCTTTATTCATTTTTGCTGAATAGCTCTCTCTCTCTCTCTCTCTCTCTCTCTCTCTCTCTCTCTCTCTCAAAAACTACAACCCAGATCAGTTCTTCATCGGCCGAACCGAGCTCCGACGACCCACGAACCGAGGTTCACGGCGACCCACGAACCAAGTTCCGACGACCCATGAACCGAGGTTCACGGCAACCCACGAACCGAGCTCCGACAACCCATGAACTGAGGTTCACGGCGACCCACGAACCGAGCTTCACGGCGACCCACGAACCGAGCTTCGACGACTCACGAACTGAGCTTCACGGCGACCCACGAATTGAACTTCACGACGACCCAGATCGTGTCTCACTCGCCGATCCATGAACCAAGCTCCGGCGACCCAGATCATGTCTTCATCGGCCGATCCACGAACCAAGCACCACAAGCATCGATCTATCTCTCCGTTGGTTTGTCTGTGTGGGTTTGTTTGTGCGTGGGTCTGTTTGTGTGGATGTGTTTATGTGTGGGTGTGTTTGTGTGCATCTGAGAAAAAGAAAATGTGTTTCTAAGGTAGTTGTGCATCGGAGAAGAGAGAGAAAATTTTGGGCGAACGAAAATTATTAAAATAATAAATACATGAGCTACAGTACCCGTGTATATTTACACGGGTACTGTAGCTCATGAAAATATATACATGATTTTGCCCATTTTTACACCCACTGATGTGGGTGTTTTTTTACTAAAAATGTATAAAATTTACACTGTACATCTATTTTAGAAGATTTTAACTGAGCTGATATGAATGCTCTAAAATAGATAAAATATGTTTTGAGGTTGTAAAATCGATATTTCTTTAATAAACCCGGATGCTAATGCTTAGAATTAGAAATTTAACTCTCTCTTTTTTTTTAAGTATTATCATCAAATGCATTGTCTTTTACAATTAGAAAAAGTTAAAAAGTAAGACTTTTTAAAATTGTCGTCACTAATTTAAACTTTAGTTAAAGTATGGGGTATGTTAAGAAATTTATTTGTTGACTTTTCAAAAGTGACTTCATTTTGGGACATCCGAAATGGAATAAAGACCTAATAATTGGGATGGAGAGAATTTTGATTTCCCATATATATAGTAAACACTAAAATTAAAATGTTGTCTCTCTAAACTAATATTTAATAACTGAAATTGTAATTAAAATTATATTATTTGAGTTAATTATAGAATGATTTTCTTATGAACTTATAAAAATTAGTTTTTTTTTTTTCTTGAAAAGATATTAAAATTAGATTTGTGGGGCCACAAAGAGTTGGCAACCCCGGCCCACTTTGAATCAGGCCCAAAGGCCCATGCCGAGGACCACCTGGGATCCAAGGACGTGTCTAAGGTCCGAGGACAAAGCGCGAAGGCCTAGTGGTCCAAGAAGCAATGCCGAGGATGATCACATCCTTAGAAATCCTAAGTCATGAAGTAGGCAAGCAGCACTCCCTCAAGGAGAATCTCCCAGAGTATCCAAGGAGCATATAGTAGGTGCCAAGCACCGGACGTGGAAGCATGGTGGAGGAGCAAGTCCCAGACGAACTGTCACCTCCACATTAAATGCCCTCAACTAACGTCCTGGCCGCATTAATGAGGATAGGACCTCTGAACAGGGCCATCTTGGGCGCTGCAACCCACATAGGGATGGGAATGCAGCTGATGGGACAGGCACTCAAGTGGAGACCGGATTGATCAACAAATGTAGGGCTAAGATCAGCTGAGAGAGGGATATATAATGTAAGAAGTACCCCTTGAGAGGGGGACAGATGAAGAACCAGAGGGAGAAATATATACTGTAACAGTGTGTTTCCTTTCAGCCATTGTAAAACTTATTTGAGGGAAATAAGAACAACTCCAACCTCTATAATCACGTCCGAAAAGCCCTGCTGTGCCCCCCTAACCCACATTTAGGTTATCATAGCCCACGAATAACCATGCATGGCCGTTGCACTCTTTACTAGGGCCTAGCTCTTGAGCCCATACTCTACAAATTCATTGCGGGGTTAATTGGGTTTGGGTCCACTCTCCCAATAGGAGGAGAGTGCTCAAAACCGGTCCCTACAATTGGCGCCGTCTGTGGGAAGAACTTGTGCGCTAGTAAGGACGATAGTCAAGCATGGTAGGATCGGGCCCTCACCAAAAGACTCCCAATCAACCTGAACCAGCGAAGTCGCGGCATCAGGGCAATTATGGCGACCCCGGGGGCGGTCAGAACGACAACGAGCGATTTCGGGAAGGAAGCGTACATACTTCAACGGCGGACAGAAGCCAAACCCGCCGGGAGGGGCACGTTCCCCAGAAGCGCGACGATGGCCAGGCCGCGCGATCACAAGAGGCCCACAACCACACTCCCCATAGAAGGGATGATAAGGTGGCCATGCAGCGTGAGATAGATGATCTGAAGAGGAAGCTGCGCCGTGTGCAGCGAAGACGGTCCGAGCCCAGCCCTGACCCATTCTCCGACGACGAAAGTGATGATGAATACAGGCAAAGGTCAAGGACGCCCCCCAGCGAGACTTTCTCCCACGAGGAGGAGCGCTACCAGAGGCGTAGGCGTGCCAACCCAACCCCCAGGGGTTTAGGAGGCGACGCCATGAGCAAGGCGCTGGACTAGCTCTCCAAGTCGCCCTTCATGCATCGCATAGAGGAGGCGGAGCTTCCTCGGCGGTTCCAGCAGCCAACCTTCATTGCTTATAACGGCAAGACAGACCCTGTGGAACACGTGAGCCAGTTCAACCAAAGAATGGCTGTCCACTCTAAGAATGAAGCGCTGATGTGCAAAGTCTTCCCATCCAGCCTAGGACCTGTGGCAATGAGGTGGTTCAATGGCCTAAGGACGAGCTCCATAGACTCGTATAGGCAGCTGACCCAGGCTTTCGGTTCCCGCTTTGTCACAAATAGCAGGCATCCTCGGCCCATGAGCGCGTTGCTGTCCCTGTCCATGCGTGAAGGGGAGACCCTCAAAGCTTACTCGGACAAGTACTGGGAGATTTACAATGACCTGGACGGCAAGTACGACGCTGTTGCAATCAATACATTCTAGAACGGACTACCAATGGGGCACGGCCTGAGGAAGTCCTTAACCGGTAAGCCCGCCACCAGCGTGCGGCAATTAATGGACCGGATCGACGAGTACAAGCGGGTAGAGGAAGACCTACTGCAGGGCAAGGGGAAGGAGAAGGCTATCCCTCAGGAGAGAAGGGATTTCAGGTCGGACCGTTACGACAACACCCACCCGAGGAGGGATTTCGGTGGGCAATCTGGAACAACCAACACACAAACGGTCGGCGCCGTGTTCCAAGAACCCGTACACAGGGTGCTAGAGCAGATAAAGAACGAGCCGTACTTCAGGTGGCCGACCAAGATGGCGGGGGAGCCTGATAAGCGCAATCAGAACCGCTACTGCCAGTACTACCAGGACCACGGACATAATACGAAGGACTGCAGGAACCTCTGGAACCACCTGGACCAGCTAGTCCGGGAGGGAAGGTTGAAGCACCTCCTTCACCATTCCAGCGGCCAGCAAAACCAGAACTACCAGGAACCTCGGAAGGACCTCGCCATGGGGCGGCCCACAGGGACGATCAATGTCATCTTGGCGGCGCCAGGAAGAACAGGCACGCAACCTATGTGGGTACTATCTATAGTCCGACAACCCGCCGAGGATTCCCGGACAGAGCCAAAGAGGGCAAGGAGGAGTTGTCCACCAGTCTTGAGTTTCTTGGAGGAAAACAAGACTGGGACCATCCAGCCCCACGATGACGCTCTAATTGTTACCCTCAAAATTGGGGGCTACAACGTGAGAAGAGTGATGGTGGATAGTGGCAGCGCGGCCGAGGTCATGTACCCAGACCTCTACAAGGGGCTGGGGCTAAAACCGGAGGACCTAACGCCCTACAGTTCCCCCCTCATGACTTTCGACGAAAAGCTCGTCACCCCAAAGGGCATGATCAGGCTGCCCATACAGACGGGCCCAGAAGTGGTAGAGGCGAACTTCGTGGTGGTGGACACATACTCCCCCTACACAGCCATCGTGGGGAGGCCCTGGCTCCATACCTTGGGGGGAGTTGCCTCCACCTTGCACCAGAAGGTGAAATTCCCATCTGGGGATCAAGTCCTAAAGATCCGAGGTTGCTAGCCCACGGCGAGGCAGTGCACGGTGGCCGCCATATCCTCTCGGCTCGATGCACAGCCCTCGGCTCACGCCGAGGAAGGTTTATAGCAGTCAAAGACCCCGGCGACACCTCCTGACGCACCTGCCGAGGGTGCTAAGTGTGAGAACCTGGAAAGGGTGTTAATCGGCGATAGCCCAGAGAAGTTCTTCTAGGTCGGAACCCAACTGCCTCCACAGGAAAAGGAGGAATTACTTGAGTTCCTCAAAAGGAACCTCGATGTGTTCACATGGGACCCCTGCGATGCCCCTAGGATCGACCCCTCTTTCATCTGTCATCACCTTAACGTCAACCCATCTGCGATCCCAAGGCAACAGCCACCTCGGCGCCCGTCGAAGGAGCACGCTGATGCGATCAGGGAAGAGGTCAATAAGCTTAAGTGTGCGGGGGCCATCAAAGAGGTCTTTTACCCCAAATGGTTGGCCAACACTGTGGTGGTCAAGAAGAAGAGCGAAAAGTGGAGGGTCTGTGTGGACTTCACAGACCTGAACAAAGCATGCCCGAAGGACCCCTTCCCAATGCCACGGATAGACCAGTTAGTAGACGCCACGGCAGGCCATCCTCGGATGAGCTTCCTCGATGCCTTTCAGGGCTACCATCAAATCCCACTGGCCTTGGAAGACCAAGAGAAGACAGCCTTTGTGACGCCCATCGGGAACTACCACTACAAGGTCATGCCGTTTGGCCTGAAAACGCCGGATCTACCTACCAAAGGATGATGACAAGAATGTTCAAGCCGATGTTGGGCAAGAGCATCGAGGTCTATGTCGACGATATGGTGGTGAAAAGCAAGCTGGTGTCCAAGCACTTAGAGGACCTCGGCCTCACATTTGACGTCCTAAGGGAGCACAAGCTGCGCCTTAATGCCTTAAAATGCTCTTTTGGCGTTAGCTCTAGCAAATTCTTGGGGTACATGATCACCCACCGTGGGATCGAAGTTGACCCTGACCAAATCAAGGCCATCCACAACTTGAAGCCTCCGCAGAACCCCAAAGAGATCCAAAAGCTTGCTGGGATAATCGCAGCGCTGAACCGATTTATTTCCAGGTCGGCTGACAGGTGCAGGCCCTTCTACCGCCTGATCAACAAATGTAAAGGATTTGAGTGGTCCGAGGAATGTGTCGAGGCTTTCCGGCAACTCAAGGAGTATCTCTCTCGGCCGCCTATCATGTCCCATCCAAAGGCTGACAAGGTCCTATACGCGTACCTTGCTGTGGCGCCCCATGCGGTAAGTCTAGTATTGATACGAGAAGACGACGGTGTTCAAAAGCCAGTTTACTACGTCAGTAAGTCGCTGCACGAAGCGGAGGTGAGATACCTACCCCTAGAGAAGGCCATCCTGGCTGTGGTCCACGCCACGAGAAAGCTCCCCCATTACTTCCAAGCTCACACTGTGGTTGTCCTAACCCAATTGCCTTTGAAATCTGTGCTCCGAACCGCCGACTACACGGGAAGAATCGCGAAGTGGAATACGATTCTAGGGGCTTTCAACGTCGTGTACATGCCTCAGACCTCCATAAAAGGCCAGGTTCTGGCAGATTTGACAGCCGAGTTCGCCGAACCAGCCGTGGAGGTTATAGCCGAGGAGGAGAGTCGTGGTGAGAAGTTAGTTGGGGTAATCTCCATCTCAGAGTCACCATGTTGGAGGGTATATGTCGATGGCGCGGCTAACCAGTGAGGTTCTGGGGTGGGACTAGTCCTGGTATCCCCTGAAGATCACGTCATAGAGAAGTCCCTGAGGATCGGATTCGCGACCACAAACAACGAGGCCAAGTACGAAGCATTAATACAAGGGATGATCATGGTGCAAAAGATGGGAGGAAAGTCGATAGAGATGTTCTCAGACTCCGGGTTGGTGGTAGGACAGGTGAACGGGGAGATGGAGGCCAGGGATCCACGAATGCAAGAATACCTGGGCCAAGTTAAGCGCTTGCGATTGGGGTTTAGTCCTTACAGTTTGTCTCATATCCCCAGAAGCAGGAACAGCCATGCCGACTCATTGGCCACGCTCGCAACCTCCTCGGCAGGGTCTCTGCCTCGGATAATACTTGTGGAGCATTTGGGAAAGGCAAGTGAAGCGCCAAGGGGAGGGATCCCCGTCCATCAGATCGAGGTGGGTTCCAGCTGGATGGACCCCATAGTGAGATTCCTCAAAGATGACATCCTGCCCGAGGACAAGTCAGAAGCTGAGAAAATTAGAAGGAAAGCTATTCGGTTCTGGTTGTCCGAGGATCACAAGCTGTATAAACGCTCCTACTCTGGACCATACCTGCTGTGTGTCCACCTCGAAGCGGCGGAATCGCTACTCGAAGAGCTGCACGAGGGAATATGTGGAAGTCACACAGCGGGGAAGTCCTTGTCCCACCGAGCCATCACACAAGGCTACTGGTGGCCAGGGATGCAGCAGGAGGCCCAGGAATATGTCAAGAAGTGTGACCAGTGCCAGATATTCGCCCCGAGTATTCATCAGCCAGGAGGGGTCCTGAATCCCTTGTCCAGCCCGTGGCCATTCGCCCAATGGGGCTTGGACATTGTGGGGCCTTTCCCCAAGGCACCAGGGAATAAGAAGTATCTGTTGGTGGCCACGGACTACTTCACCAAGTGGGTCGAGGCTGAGCCGCTGACCAATATTAGGGATGTAAACGCAAAAAAGTTCCTTTGGAGGAACATCGTTACGCGATTCGGGGCTCCTCACACCCTCATCTCGGACAATGGGCTCCAATTTGACAGCAAGGCCTTCAGGGAGTACTGTAGTGAACTTGGGATCACAAACAGATACTCGACGTCGGCCTACCCCCAGGGGAATGGACAGGCCGAGGCTGTCAATAAGGTCATCGTGAATGGGCTTAAGAAAAGACTGGACGATGCCAAGGGGAGATGGGTAGAAGAGCTACCCCATGTGCTATGGACGTACCGAACCACGCCTCGGCGATCAACGGGGGAAATGCCTTTCACCATGACTTATGGCGCCGAAGCAGTGATCCCCTTGGAAACAAATTTCCCGACGCTAAGGACGAGCTCCTTCACTCCAGCCAGCAATGATGGACTGCTGGAGCGGAGCCTGGACCTGGTGGACGAACGAAGGGAGCGAGCGATGATCTAATTAGCCCACTACCAGCAGAAGCTCAAACAAGAGTACGACGCCAATGTGAAGCTCAGACCACTAGCACCGGGGGACCTAGTGCTGAGGAAAGTTGTTGGAGCTGCCAAGAACCCTTCTTGGGGAAAGCTGGGACCCAACTGGGAGGGGCCCTATCGGATCACCTCAGTAGCAGGGGTAGGAGCATACTACTTGGAGGATTTAGATGACAAGCCTGTACCTCATCCATGGAATGTAAATAACCTGAAAAGGTACTACTATTAATAAAGAAACTATTTCAATTCATATTTTTAGCTTCTTTTAGTTATGTACCTCGCATCCTAGCCATTTAAAAAAAAAAAAAAAAAAGGGTAGAGAAAACTAAGTGTTAGACAGAACCAAGGAACTGCATGGTCCTCGGACTCAGTCCTATGAGGAAACTAACCAGTTTAAAAAAAAAACTAAGTGTTAGACAGAACCAAGGAACTGCATGGTCCTCGGACTCAGTCCTATGGGGAAACTAACCAGTTTAAAAAAAAAAAAAATAAATAAAAAAAAAAAAAAAAATAAAACTAAGTGTTAGACAGAACCAAGGAACTGCATGGTCCTTGGACTCAGTCATATGGGGAAACTAGCTACTTAAGAACGCCAAGCGTTAGACAGAACCAAGGAACTACATGGTCCACGGACTCAGTCCTATGGGGAAACTAACTGCTTCAGAAGACTTAAGTGCTAGACAGAACCAAAGAACTGCGTGGTCCTCGGACTCAGTCCTGTGGGGAAGCTAGCTACTTTAAAAGACCCTAAGTGTCTGCTTCAAAAATTCTACCTGTTCTTTAAGACATGTTATAACAACTAATACCGCGATTGGCCGAGATATAATTTAAGTTAGAACTAAACGAATAAACAAAAACGGATAATATGCAAGCAAAGAAACAGCCACAACACAGAAAAAGAAACAAAACTCCCATTTCATTAAGTCCAAAAAGATTATACAAGAGGAGTCACATTACAGATTAAAAAAAAAAAAAAAAAAAGGACGTAAAGGCGAAGTAAGGTAGGAAGGGTCCTTCAATTTAGTCGCCCGCTTCGCTGGAAGGCACGGCAAGAACAGCTGCCCCCTCAACAGATGGGGCCTGAGTGTCAGGGGCGGACTCCACAACCTGCTGGGGCTTGTCCTCATCAGAGCCGCCGCTCAATTCGATCACCGGGGAGGGACCACTCCCTTGGACTGGCTCGCCAGTGGCTCCAACATCCGAGACCCCTCACCTGGAGTTGCAGCAATTTCCACAGCGGCCTCCGAGCCACCTGTGGCAGCCTCGCGGATGACGGGGGGGTAGTATACGCTCTCCTCCTTCCACAGGGCAGAAGAGGCCTCCACCCCAGCTTGTTTGAGGGCCTCGCTCCAAGTTTCAGAGCAGTAGCGCCTACATAACCCTGGGACTTGGGATTTGTAGACAGCTGCTGTCTCAGTTGCCCCAGCCTCATAGGCTGCCTCCTCGGCATCCTCCTTGCTGGCCAAGGCCTGCTCCCTTCCCTTCTCCGCCTCAAGCTTGGCCTCCTCGGCGGCAGCCTTCTCCTTCTTGAGGTCATCTATCAGCTCTCGGGTGATCCTGAGCTGATCCTCGGCCTCACCCAGGCGCCTCGTCTGCTCCACGGCCTGCCTCTGGGCACCCTCAAGGCCAGATATCGCGTTGTCCCATTCTTGGGCCATCGCCTTCAGCTGCTCCCTGGCCTTGGCAAGGTCTTCCTCGGAGACCTTGAGGACCTGGGTGGCCTTCAAGCGCCTCTCACGCTCAGCGTCCATGGCCTTCCCATAGTCGTTGGCCGCCTCCTCCAACCTGTAAATGGCCTGGACAGCCTGCCAAGCAAAACGGGAATAAAGCAGGTTGAGCTCAAAGAGAAAGGAACGCAAAACTAAAATCAGATAAAGCACAAGTGTTTAGGATCTTACCATCCCCAAGTATCGCTTGAGGCAGAGGAAGACCTCCCTGCTCCTCATGGTCCCCAGCTGCGCCATGTCCACAGGAAGCAGTAGGCACCTCTCCACCGCGTCGGCCACGTACGCGCCCTCGCCCTCTCTGAAGTCCCTAAGGGAGGCGTCATCCCTCAAAGGACTCCCACAGAGCATTGGGGCGGGGAGCCATGCTTGAATCTCAGGCTGGTCCTCGACCTGCTTGTCCTGTTCTTTGTGGCCAATCTTCAGTTGCTTTGATGGCCGCCGAGCATCATCGCCCTCCCGCGTGGCCCCAGACTTCTCCTCCATAACCCTCTTGCCCTTATCCTTTCTCTGCTTAGGATCGACAGGTTCGTGCCTTGATGGCGAGGTCGTCTGAGGCGGAGAAGGGGGCAGCCGAGATTGGGATGAACTTGACCTGGTGTGGGCAGCGCGGGTTTTGGGGGGAGGAGGAGGAGGCAGCTTCGGCTTGGACTTCCCCGGCTGCCCCTCGATCAACTCAGACAGACTGGGTTAGAACTTCTTTTTGTAACCCATCTTAGGCCGAGAGGATGTCCCTGACTCTAGTAGTTCTGCTTCGGATAGATGGGGATCACCCAAATCTCCAGAGGGGTCCTCGAACTGATGAAGTTGCTCGAAAATGCCAAAATCGTCCTCGGCGAAATCAGGTTCGGCAGCTCCCTCTTCTCTCTCTAAATCCTCTCCCGCGGCCCCTGAGAATGTGTGGGAAGGGGGGAGGGGGATCGCTACTGTGACACCTTCGGAAGTGGAGGGATCCTCGGGAAACTTGAACCCTTCCTCGGTCACTTCTATTTTCGGTAGCCGAGGATCGTTCGCTCTGATCACGTACTTGGGGGCCGCGAATGACTTTTGGAGTGGAGTGTACCCCAAGATCTTGTGAGCAGCTCTAACCTGGTGGTCCGCCTCGTTCTCAAAATTCGCAGACCTGAGCACTGTCTGCAAATCTTCCCTGTTGACCAAACTGAAATTGGGCGCGAGGGTGTGCAGATCTGCAAAAGGAAAACACATCCACATTAGTTGCCAAACAGTACAAAAAGGAATGACGCAGGAGACAAGTCAGAATCTTTGAACCCCCTCATATTCCCACTGCCCCACCTGGTATCCCCTCTGTCGTCGGGCAATGAAGGCCATCGTGCCACGCTCCAGACACGATGAGAAAATCCTCGTTCATCCCCTTATTGGACTCAGGGAGGCATTGGATAAGCCGGACCCTGTCGTCCCTCGTCCTCATGTAGTAGGACTTGCCCTTCAGATGTTGAAGATTGTAGCAGTAATTCACATCATGATGGGTCAGCCTTAGACCCATCTTCTCGTTAAGGGCATCCACACTGCCCAGAATTCTGAACATGTTGGAAGCGCATTGGGTGGGGGCTAACCGAAAGTATATAAGGTAACCCCTCATCACCGGACCCATGGGGATCCTCATCCCCCATTCAAGGAAGGCAATGATGGGTATCGCCACCTCGCCCGTCCGCCTCCGGAGCAACCACTCCCCGTCCTCACAATACCTCAAGCCCACGTTGGCCGGTATCTTGTAGTCGGCGATGAATTTCTCCATCGCCTCCTCAGTTAAAACGTACTTCTTAAGTCTACCCATCCCAAACAACGCCTTAAGGGACTAAAGGGGAAAACGAATCAAAGAAGGAGGAAAAGAAAGGAAAAAGCTCAGAGAGGGATAGAGCGACTTACAGGAATGAGGAAGAGCTCCTCGGGCTGGCTTTTTATGTTGGGAGTATAGGTGGAGATTTGGCTGGACTCTGATCGAAGGCGCAAGAGCTCGTGATTGTGAATGAGAAGGGAAAAAGTGGTTCAAATGGGTATTTATACCCTAGGCGGAAGAGCCGCGCGAGTTTTCCCGCCCATAAATGCCAGGTCCATCCCCACCGTTAGATCGCCATCTGCCCGTTGAACGTGGGGAGCATAAAGCCGCCCGAATTTAATGCAAGGCACGATACCCACGTCGAAGCGCCAGTAACGCGCCTCAAGCAGGTGAAAAGTCTTCAACGCTGACGAGGGACAAGACTCGATGGGACATGGGACAGATCCGAGGGTGTCAAAATCCTCCTCTCCGCCCGAGGATGCGGACAGCAAGATTTTGAGGGGCTATTGTGGGGCCACAAAGAGTTGGCAACCCCGGCCCACTTTGAATCAGGCCTAAAGGCCCATGCCGAGGACCACCTGGGATCCGAGGACGTGTCTAAGGTCCAAGGACAAAATGCGAAGGCCTAGTAGTCCAAGAAGCAATGCCGAGGATGATCACATCCTCGGAAATCCTAAGTCATGAAGTAGGCAAGCAGCACTCCCTCAAGGAGAATCTCCCAAAGTATCCAAGGAGCATATAGTAGGTGCCAAGCACCGGACGTGGAAGCATGGTGGAAGAGCAAGTCCCAGACGAACTGTCACCTCCACATTAAATGCCCTCAACTAACGTCCTGGCCGCATTAATGAGGATAGGACTTCTGAACAAGGCCATCTTGGGCGCCGCAACCCACAAAGGGATGGGAATGCAGCTAATGGGACAGGCACTCAAGTGGAGACCGGATTGATCAACAAATGTAGGGCTAAGATCAGCTGAGAGAGGGATATATAATGTAAGAAGTACCCCTTGAGAGGGGGACGGATGAAGAACCAGAGGGAGAAATATATACTGTAACAGTGTGTTTCCTTTTAGCCATTGTAAAACTTATTTGAGGGAAATAAGAACAACTCCAACCTCTATAATCACGTCCGAGAAGTCCTGCTGTGCCCCCCTAACCCACATTTAGGTTAGCATAGCCCACGAATAACCATGCATGGCCGTTGCACTCTTTACTAGGGCCTAGCTCTTGAGCCCATACTCTACAAATTCATTACGGGGTTAATTGGGTTTGGGTCCACTCTCCCAATAGGAGGAGAGTGCTCAAAACCGGTCCCTACAAGATTCATCAATGTTGTATTGTTAAAATTGTAAATAATTGTACTAAGAAAATGATTTATTCTTATATATATATATATGTGTGTGTGTGTGTGTGTGTATATGTATATGTATATGTATGTATATATAATTCTATAGTTACAATGAGAAAATGAGGGATTTAAATCCTGAATATTTTTGTTGGAAACATATAAAAAGTGACAACTAGTTGAACTATAAGGCTATTGGCAAAAAATGAATTGTCCATATCATCAATAAATTACAAGTAATAATTTGATATCTTATAAAAATTATTTACAAACTTAATTACATAATCCAATCTCAAGTCTATATAAATATATTTTAGGCGAAAATACTATTTTGGTCCCTACATTTTGGAGTTACAACCAATTTGATCCCTACATTATAAAAGTAGTCAATTTGGTCCTATTATTTTCGACTTACAATCAATTTGGTCTCTACTGCTAACTCACTAACAGAAAATGCCTACATAGCAAACGGTTTGCACAATTGACATGCCTAATATTAAAAAATTAAATGAGATGGTGATGTGTCTTAATTTTAGTAGCAACCTCAAAACTTAGTTGGCAAACAAAAGCCACGTCAACGTTTTAAAATATTTTTCTTTTATTGTACAAATTCCTTTCCTTAGAAATAAGAATGCCACAATTTCACAAAAAACACGTCCTTAATATCCATTTGGGAACAACTTATTTAGCTGAAACTCAAAATTTTTTGTTGAAAGTTATGTAAATAAAGTTAAAAGCTAGCTGAAATTAGGAGTGGCAATTTGTATTCGCATGTCGAGTTCATGTCGTGGCGAGCCATAAGTATTTGGCTATATGCGTTGACCCAAACCTGACCTATTTAGTAAACATGTCAGAAATCCTCAACCCCAACACAACCTATTTATTAAACAGGTCGACTCCACCTCGACACGTTTAACTTGTTTAATTAACAAGTTAGGTAAAGGTCAATACAAATGACTTTTTTAATAATCTATTTGATTAATAGGTCATGCCTAACCTATATAATTTTTATCTATTCCCATATATCTAAAATTAAAATACAATTACAATCATAAATATAGTAATAAACATATAAAAACAACCCTAAATTAAGCAATAATAACAAAATAACTAATAAATTTATAAGTTAAACGGGTTCACATGTTGAACACGAACACGACCTATTTATTAAACGAGTTAGCCGTGTTAACCCGAATATGACCCAAACTCATTTAAACTCAATCCATGACCTGTTTATAAATGGGTTAGTCATGTATGGTTTACGAGTCGTGTCGGGTTCACAAATTGTTTCATATTTTACCACCCCTAGCTGAAATAATACAGTGAAACTCATGAATAGTATCAAAAAGTGTAATGAGACCCACGAATAGTAGCAAAAATAAGCTATAAAAAAGCTGCCTTTTATCTTGTTTTTCCCTCATCTCATCTCTATGCTTCTCTCTCTCTCTCTCTCTCTCTCTCTCTCTCTCTCTCTCTCTCTCTCTCTCTCTCTCTCTCTCTCTCTCTCTCTCTCTCATTAATCTTTTGTTCTCTTTGATTCATGGCTGAAAAAGCCAAATCTCATATTCATACAAAACGCAAAATCCAAATTCATTAAACCTAGATTCATCCATAACTTCTCCGACACCATACTTCTTTTGGCATCTCTGATTAACAGTCTCGATATGGGTTTTGAGCTTCACACCATATGAAGGCGATTGGTTGGTGAACCATGCCGTGGTTGGATTCGAAAACCTGAAAGGATTAAGTGTGTTTTTTGAGCTCTGAGTCTGCGTTGCTATCTTCTTCTTCGATGACCCTTCCATTTCCATGGCTACATGGGTTTACTTTTCAAAGCTTTCTCACTGTTTATGTCTTTGGGTCTCCATTACACTACTATGGCTTGGCTTTGGGTTTGTTTGTGTTGAGTGTTCAAAGTTGTAAAATGGGTATTTTCAACATGCACTTGCAAACTGTCATAATGGCATTTAAGCTTCGTAGTGGATTTATGGTGCTGGATGATTGGGTTTTGGTAAATCTAGGTTCGATGGATTTAGGTTTGGGTTTTAGTTTGAAATTGGGGATTTTGGATTAAACTTTATGGAATTAATTTGATTTTTCTTGATTGATAGCATAAGATTCGTTGTGATTGAAAGACAAATTGAAGGTTAAAAACAATGTGATCTGTGTTGATTTGTGATTGTTGGACTAGATTAGTGTTTGGTTACCAAGAAATTGCAAGAAAGGAATTAAAAGGAAATTTTGTTTGGTTAGCAAGAAATTGCAAGGAAAAATAAAATGGATTGAGAAAATAAAAATAAAATTCTAATTGGTTAAAAAAATTGTAAGAATATTAAAGGAAAAAATAAAGAAAGAAAAGGAATTCATACAATAAAAAAAAAAAAAATTAATTGTTGATGTTGCTTTTGGTTGCCAACCAAGAGGTGTTTACTAAAATGAAGGGTCTGTTTGGTACATGTGTATAAACACATGTTTTTAGTTTTTAAACAACATTACACGTATTTTCACACAATTTTTCACCCACATGTATTTCTAAAATATACAAATAACGTTACTAGAATAACATTAATAAACGGCCCCTAAGACATGTCAGTATCTCATTTAATTTTTAATATTAAGCATGTCAACTAGATAAAGAAAGGAGTTTCCACTTTATTTTCTTTATCTATAAAACAAACCCCCCCCCCCCAAAAAAAAAAAAAAAAAAAAAAGATCTACTCTTTACTCAAGTTTCCAATTTAGACCAAGCAACATTTCATTAATTCATTTTTTTTTTCTTTTTGTAGATTAATCAGATCTCGGTAACTAAATATTTACAACTTGACAATTTCAAACAAATTTTTCAAGTGCTTAACTATTATTTAATGGATGAAAATGGTAGGTGTAGGTCAAGATTTGTAGTCCAAGTCCAAAAGATTTGGAGTATGAGCCCAATAAGCCCAATACAATGAATTTGTAGAGAGTGGGTGAAAAAGCTGGGCTGGTTGTGAATGAAGCAATGTTCAACAGAGGTTTTATTGATTAATCAGTGTAAGAACAGACTTCAAACTTCAATACATTCATGTCCGAAGAGACCAACTATTGTATATATCACTCTTAGAATTATCATCGACTTCCCCCCCCCCCACTTTGTACGAGGTCCCTTACATTTATATAGTGTTCTTTTAGACTATCTTAATCGTCCACTTGTCTTCGTCTAAATGTTCACTTGAGTACTTGTCCCATTAGGTAACTTCGTCAATTCTCCATGAGTGGCAGTAGTTGAGATTATACTATTTAGAGATCTTCTCCACATTAATGCGGCAAGAAAAGTTGCTACAGTGCATTTAATGCGGTGTTAGCAACTTTTTCTCTAGATATTTCTCTGTTCTTATCATCTCCATGCATGCTTGAAGTTTATCCTTATCATTGGAATCGCTAGGAAGGTCATTCGAACCTCCCAGGTACTGGCTTGACTGAGATTCTTTATATCTGAGGATAACACACTCTTCGGACTACTGATGCTTTCTTCGGACTAGGTTCCTCGATCATTTCCAGGTATATCTCCTCCACCTGGGGTCTTTCTCAATTGTCTATTTCTCTTCGGACAAACTTTTAGTCTTCAAATAGGGCCTTAGGCCCAATACATAAATTTGCGCTTTTTACCCCCACAGTAGGGTTTCTGTTTATAATAATCCCGATCTACGCGGTAACATCGTTTTGAATCCATTCAATTTGAATTGGAATTTTCTCCATCATAATTATTGAGAAGAAGTGTCTAGAATAATTAGCCTTGGGCAGTTTATTTGTTACTAACTATTTACCACGTAAGTATTTTCTGTTAGTGAGTTAACGACAAAAACCAAATTAATTGTAAGTTGAAAATAACGGAGACCAAATTAATTATTCTTAAAATGTATAGACCATATTGATTGTGACCCTAAAATGTAGGGACCAAAATAATGTTTTCACCTGTATTTTAAACATTTGTACAAATAAATACATAAAATTATATATACATTAATCGAGTTTCTTACTCACAAGTTTGTTCACAAACACATTATTATATTTAAACTTAGCCTGCTTAATGGTAATTTTAACTTGAACTTGGCTCATTTGTTAAATAAACTAACATTACCATTTTTTTTCTCAAGCCTAACTCAAGCTATCACCCACCTAAAAGCAACAAAGGGTTATTTTCACTTTCCACTGCCATTGTTGTTATCACCACCACCACATCATTATGATCTTTGTCATGGTTTTAAAAACTAGTACGGTGGAAGAACTGATCGAGGAGCTAATTACCGATTTTTGGGTCGAACCTGTGTTGTCAAAAATAATTTAATTATTATTTATTTAAATTATATAAATAATTAATAATTATATATAAATATATATATATATATATATATTAACAAGTGTGTGTGTGTGTCCAGCCTCTATAGGGAGAGAGAGAAATACAGTCTTTTTTTATCCCCTGAAAAGTCAAAACGTTTACAAAACAAAGCAACAAATACCCAGTTCAAAACAACAACAACAACAACAACAAACAACAACAACCAAATTGGCCAATACCCTTTTGCTCTCTCTCTCTCTCTCTCTCTGAAATTCCAACGCTTTGATTTTGAATCAAATTCACTCTAAAGGTTGGTGGGTTTTTTTTTTTTTTTTTTTTTTTTAAGAGAAACAGAGCAGAAAAGAAAAAATCTTTTTTTTTTTTTTGCAAATGCCACTCGTCACCGGCCACCGAGCCATTCCAGCCTCTAATCCACTCCTAGATGCCACTCATCACCAACCACCAATCCACTCATCGAAGCCACTCATCAACAATTGCATCTCCACCGCCGTCATCACCACCCACTGATTCACCTCCCTGAGTTTTTTTTTTCTTCTTTTTTCTTTCCATTATCCTCCATCATCGGCAGCCCTAGTGTTTCTTGGCCACCTCCACCGTCGTTGATTCATTCTTTTAATCTCAATTCTGGATTTTTTTTTTCCTTTATTGCTGCGTGGCTTTATCAATTTGGGTTTTTGGATGGTTTATGGGTCATGGATGGCTGGGATGTTTTGTGGGTCTTGGTGGTGGCTGAGTTGTGGGTTTTTGGTGGGTAGTTGAAATGGTATGTGGGTAGCTGAAATCTAGAATTTTGAGTTGTAAATCATTAAACACTTCATAGTTCAGACGCCGTGAGGATGAGAGGCGTGAGGTGAGACCATGAGAGGTGTGCGTGAGCTTGAGATGAGAGTAAGGCAAAGAGTTTCAGAGGCGTGAGAGTGTTTAATTAGGAATTAGGAGTAAGGACTTTAGGGTTAGGCTAGGAAAAGGAAAACGATGTAGTTTTAAGTCAAAAAAATCCCAACTGGTAATTAATCAGTTCAACCATGCTGGTTCCTGGTTCCCCGGTTGAACTAGCCGGTTTTCAAATTTTTCGGTTTTTAAACTATTTTCGGTTTTTTCTTATAGCTGGATCGGATTGAAGGCTAGTTCCCAGTTGAACCGGTCAGACTAGCCAGTCCGATCCAGTTTTTAAAACCATGATCTCTATTGTCATCTCAACTTTTATTGCACCTACACATTAAATTTTAATGATTTTTTTTTTCTCTTTTTTTTTTTTCTTCATATAATTCAATAGTTTGGGAAAAGATATTTGAACTCTGGATAATGTTAGATGTTTTCATTGAAAATAGCAGGAAGTCCAATGATTTTCCTTATTGAACTAAATAGTAGAACATTTTTTTTAATCATTTTCAAGATTGCAAATCAAACACATGAAAATAAACCAATTTATGTTTCCTTGAAACAAGTGTTTCCTACTGAAAACTTTAGGGAGATTTAATCATATTCACAGTTGGCATGCCTAATATTAAAATATTAAATGAGATGGTTATGTGTCTTAATTTTAGCAGCTACCTCAACGCATAGTTGGCAAACAAAAGCCATGTCAACGTTTTAAAATATTTTTTTTTATTGTATGAATTCCTTTCCTTGGGAATTAGAATGCCAAAATTTCACAAAAAATACGTCCTTAGTATCCGTTTGGGAACAACTTATTTTGCTGAAACTGAAAACTTTTTTGTTAAAGTGCTGTAGATAAAGTTAAAAGCTAACTGAAATTAGGAGTGACAATTCGTGTTCGCGCGTCAGATTCATGTTGTGTTAAGCCATGAGTATTTGGCTATATGAGTTAACCTAAACCTGACCTGTTTAGTAAACGTGTCAGGAATCCTCAACCCAAACACAACCTATTTATTAAACAGGTCGATTCGACCCAACACTTTTAGCTCATTTAATTAACTAGTCAAGTAAAGGTCAATACAAATGACCTATTTAATAATCTATTTGATTAATAGGTCATGCCTAACCTATATAATTTTTATCTATTCCCATATATCTAATATTAAAATACAATTAAAATCATAAATATAATAATAAACATATAAAAACAACCCTAAATTAAGCAATAATAACTAAATAACTAAAAAATATATAAGTTAAACTAGGTCACATATTGAACACGAACACGACCCATTTATTAAACATGTTAGCCTTGTCAACTCGAATATGACCTAAACTCATTTAGCCTCAACCCATAACCTGTTTATAAACATGTTAGTCATGTTGGGTTAGCGAGTCGTGTTGGGGTCGCAAATTGTTTCAGATTTTGCCACCCCTAGCTGAAATGATACAGTGAGACTCATGAATAGTATCAAAAAATGCAATGAGACCCATGAATAATGGCAAAAATAAGCTGAATAGTAGCAAAAATAAGCTGCAAAAAAAGCTGCCTTTTATCTTGTTTTTCCGTCATCTCTCTCTCTCTCTCTCTCTCTCTCTCTCTCTCTCTCTCTCTCTCTCTCTCTCTCTCTCTCTCTCTCTCTCTCTCTCTCTCATTAATCTTTTGTTCTCTTTGATTCATGGCCAAAGAAGCCAAATCCCATATTCATACAAAACGCAAAATCCAGATCCATTAAACCTAAATTCATCCACAACTTCTCTGACACCATACTTCTTTTGGCATCTCCGAGACTATTGGGTTTTGAGCTTCACGCCATACGAAGGTGATTGGTTGGTGAACCATGCCGTGGTTGGATTCGAAAACCTGAAGGGATTGAGTGTGTTTTTTGAGCTCAGAGTCTGCGTTGCTATCTTCTTCTTCAATGACCCTCCCATTTCCATGGCTACGTGGGTTTACTTTTCAAAGCTTTCTCATTGCCTATGTCTTTGGGTCTCCATTACACTACTATGGCTTGGCTTTGGGTTTGTTTGTGTTAAGTGTTCAAAGTTGTAAAATGGGTATTTTCAACATGCACTTGAAAACTGTCATAATGACATTTGGGCTTCATAGTGGATTTGTGGTGTTGGATGATTGGGTTGTGGTAAATCTAGGTTCGATGGATCTGGGTTTGGGTTTTTGTTTGAAATTATGGATTTTGGCTAAAACTTTATGGAATTAATTTGATTTTTCTTGATTGATAGCATAAGATTCGTTCTGATTGAAAGACAAATTGAAGGTTAAAAACAATATGATCTGTGTTGATTTGTGATTGTTGGACTAGATTAGTGTTTGGTTACCAATAAATTGCAAGAAAGGAATTAAAAGAAAATTTTGTTTGGTTAGCAAGAAATTGTAAGGAAAAATAAAAAGGATTGAGAAAATAAAAATAAAATTATGATTGGTTAAAAAAATTGTAAGAATATTAAAGGAAAAAATAAAGAAAGGAAAGGAATTCGTACAATAAAATTAAAAAAAAAAATAAATAAATAATTGTTGACGTTGCTTTTGTTTGCCAACTAAGAGGTGGCTGCTAAAATTAAGGGTATGTTTGGTACATGCGTTTAAATACATGTTTTTAGTTTTTAAACAACATTATACATATTTTCATACACTTTTTCACCCACACATATTTCTAAAAAATACAAACAACGTTACTAGAATAACATTGCCAAACGGCCCCTAAGACATGTCAGTATCTCATTTAATTTTTAACATTAAGCATGTCAATTGTACCAACCGTTTGCCACGTAAGCATTTTCTGTTAGTGAGTTAATGACAGAAACCAAATTAATTGTAAGTTGGAAATAACAAGGACTAAATTGATTATTCTTAAAATGTATGGACCATATTGATTGTCCCTAAAATGTAGGGACCAAAATAGTGTTTTCACTTGTATTTTAAACATTTATACAAATAAATATATAAAATTATATATACATTAATCAAGTCTCTTACTCACAAGTTTGTTCACGAACACATTATTATGTTTAAACTTAGCTTGCTTAACAGTAATTTTAACTTGAACTTGGCTCATTTGTTAAATAAACTAACATTACCATTTTTTTTCTCAAGCCTAACTCAAGCTATCACCCACCTAAAAGCAAGAAAGGGTTATTTTCACTTTCCTCCGCCATTGTTGTCGTCACCACCACCACATCATTATGATCTCTATTGTCATCTCGACTTTTATTGCACCTATATGTTAAATGTTAATGATTTTTTTTTTCTCTTTTTTTTTTTCTTCATATCATTTGATAGTTTGGGAAAAGATATTTGAACTTTGGATAATATTAGATATTTTCATTGAAAATAGCAGGAAGTCGATTTTCCTTACTGAACTAAAAGGTAGAACATTTTTTTTAATCATTTTCATGATTGCAAATCAAACACATGAAAATAAACTAGTTTATGTTTCCTTGAAAAAAAGTGTTTCCAACTGAAAACTTTAGGGAGATTTAATCATATTTACATGAGGGAGACCAACGTGGGAGAGATATCTCACATTGAGTGGATTACCTAACTATGATGGACAATGATTAACAATATTTGTCAATCAAAGTGTCACGTGTGGAGTGTGATTAAGTTTTCTATTATATAAGTATACAAAGTGGATTTTAATTTTACAAATTAATGATCACATGCATAATAAAATAATTAAGAATATCTATCACTCTAAAGTCTTCATGAGTGGTGTTAGGTTTCTTCTAATATTTCATCCCAAAAAAAAAAAAAAGAAGAAGTTTTTTCTAGTAATATAATATAAGAAGACAAAATGAATTTCCGTTTTACAATATTTAAAGAACACATACCCTCAAAGCTGTCCACATTTAGCACATGAGTGGTGCTAAATTGCTTCCTTTATACAAATGGAAGCAATTTAGCAATTATTATATATAAAATTATTTTAATATTTTATATTGTAAAATGTGCTCTTATAAAAATAACTATATAAAATTATTTTCTATTATAAGTGTATAAAATTATTTTTTTATTGTAAAATGTGATCTTATATCTGTCAATTTTTTTATAAAATTTGCATTAAACGTGTTTGAATCTATCTTTTTTAACCCATTATGTGACAATTAAACAAGCTATTGTCTCTTTAGTTGCCACATAATGAGTTAGAGTAAGATAACTCCAAACATATTCGAAGCCAAACTTGTACCTCCTAGCTTTGGATCATTCATTTTTTTTTAAACTTCATTACTACTTCTGTTGGGGAGGGGGGGGGGTCCGAGGACAGAGAAGTCCCAGCTGAGAATTTAGTTGCCTGATCCAGGCCAAAACGGATATCAGGATAACTGATATCCTTTAAAGGCCCAAGGATAGGAGAAGAGATAGCTACTGGGGCAAGGATGGTGGGAGGAAGTTTCTTGAAGGAGATAGCTCCCACCCCCGCATTCAATGCCCTGCACCAACCTCATCAGCTGCATTAATGTTGAAATGACCCGTGAACAGTAACTTCACAGCTAACAACTCCTTCTATCACTTCTAGAAGGGTCTTGATAGGACAAGTATCCTAAGAAGTTCCCTAAGACGTACAAGTGGAGGGCTGGAATGCAAGAGAATGGACTATAAAATGAAGGGAATCCCCCAAAAAAAGTGATGAACAATTCCCAAGGAAAAAGAAACAAGTAAGAAGAAATGAGGATTACCTTGTAAGGAACTAGAACTAAGCTTGTTTATAAGAAATTGATCCTCAGACATACCCGAAGAGGGTATTATCTTCAATTATCATTCCAATTGCATTTATCTATTACTCTGGATTCTACAGTCTTAGATTTGGACTTATTTTTGTATTGCACTTGAGATAGAGACCCATTCTCTTAAAAATTATATTGTTCGGGCTCGATTTGAAGGACAATGCACCACTGTTCTAGGTGGGCTTGGGCCTTTATTTCTAGAGTCTTTACAACTTCAATTAAATTATTCTTTTACACACTTTAGTATACAATTTGATACAAACATAATTTTGATTGAAAATACTAAGCTTTTTTTTTTTTGAGTATATGTATATATATATATATAATTTATCAAATAAAAAAGTGTATATCTATACTATATATTATGTGGTTCAAAAATACCCTCATTAATGAAGGGTAACTTCATTTAGAAATAGGGTCATAAATGTCAAATAATAAATTTCATTTTGAATTCAAAAAGAGAATTCCTAAAATTTAGGATTTTTTCCCTTCACGTTCAAAAAAAAAAATTACAATTACTGCTTATCTCTAAAGTTTGTCATTTTTATTTGTTTGAAAAAAAATGTTTTTTTAAATTATAATAGTTGCAAATTATTAACATTTATCCAAAAATAAATAAAAGAGTCTCTGAACATGCGCTCACGGGCTAGTGTGTGTGTGTATATATATATATAAAGAGTTGCCTTGACTAATATATTAGTGTCACAACTCAACCTCCGAACAAAAATTTCTGACTCCGCTCCTAGTGAGATGAATGCTCTGCAATGCATGATTGAGTTTTTTCCATAACGTGAATGAGTGCAACAGAGTTGGTAATGGTGGTCAAGGGAGTCAATCTTGTATCAGAGACTGTACCAATTTGACCGATGGAACGATATATTTCGATACCCGTTAATACCGGTGCACTGTTTCGAGTTTACCATTATTTTTTATATTTATAAAAATATATGTATGTATATATGTGTGTGTGTGTGTATATTATAATAAATATAAAAGTTTACCATAAAACATTTCCTCAATTCAAAACAAATTATTCATGGTTTTAGACTTTAGCATCAATTAAAAGAAACAAAAAACACAATATAAAAAAATAGAAAACTTAATTGTTCATTGCATACTAAGAAAACAAATAATACTAATAAGTTAATGCAAATAAGTTATCATTCTGCCCTAACAAAAATTCAAAAATTACCAAAAAAAAAAAAAAAAAGTACCAGCCGTTACGCCTGATATCATTCAGTATTGCCTGAAATTGGTTGGTACGGCCAGTATTTAAACCGGTACGAAATGTTGACGGTTTGATACCGGTACGATATTGACTACCTTGATGGTGGTCCCTTTTTCAATTTTGATGTTATTGATCACTTTGATGCTTTTTGTTGGTTATCCATTATGGGCATGGAATAATTGGTCTATCAAGTGTGAGTGATCACATGAGCAAATAATTGAAGGACCACTCCTTACTCCATAGGCCGATTATGATCTTAGCGGTTGCTAGGTTGATAGAGGGTTAAATTGTAGAAAATGATGAATTTTCTTACCACACAAAGCCAGATTTAGGTTATGTTGTCCAATGCAACCATTATTTAAAAGTAAAAAAAAAAAAAAAAAAATGATATCACGCACAAATGTGAAACATGCCCTAATGTAAAGAGGTGGTTATATATACCCGTTACATCATATATCATCTCAACATGGAAGGCTAAATTGTGGTCATGGAAGGTTAGATCTAGGCATCGTGGTGCCTTCCATGCGTCTTTGTCCCTCCCTATGCCTTTCCTTTCCTTTTTGTGAATTGTTATCATTCTTCTTTTCTGTGGCTAGTTAATGAAAAATGCTAGACCAAAATTTTTTTCACAATTTATCATGTGACGAGTTGTGATAAAGGTTGTGATCATAGAATTGTTTCCTAGCTAACTCACGTTACTCAATGGAATCGATTGATTATGATTGACAACTCGAAATGGAAGTGGTGTAGCTGAAATGCCTTCTTTGTTCTTTGGGATTGGTTATGTCACTACTGTTCAATTCACAAATCTTCTCAATGGTAACATCACTCAATCCTTCAAACCTAACAAAGGTCTTAGGCAGGGTGACCCTTTATCTCCACATTTGTTCATTCTATGTGCTAATGTCTTATCTCTATCTCTTATGCAAGTTGAGCAACAAAAGGAGATACAGGGGATTAAAGTGGGGAGAAATAGGAGTTCCTTTACACATCTGTTGTTTGCAGATGATTCCCTTTTATTCTTTAGGCATGATGGTAAGTCTTTGGGTAATATCAAAAGGATCATTGACTGGTATTGTGCCCTTTCTGGTCAAAGCATGAATCTAGCTAAGTCTAATTTATATTGCTCCCCAAACATGCCTAGGTTGGATCAAGAAACTCTTGCTAGATCCTTGCAAGTTAACCTAGTTCAAAATCCTACCAAATACTTAGGGCTACATTTTAAACTCAAGGGTAGAAGAGTGATTTTAGTTTCCTAGTGGATAAGCTCAATTCAAAACTCCAGGGTTAGAAGGCTAAATTACTCTCACAGGCTGGAAGAACCACCCTCATCAAATCTATCCTACAGTCCTTACCCTTGTACACCTTCTCTTACTTTAGAGTGCCTGAGAATATTTGCAACCAAATGGATGCTATAACCAGAAATTTCTGGTAGGGCCATGATAAAGGGGTTAGGAAGATGCATCTCATCAATTGGAACAAAATCTGTAATCCTAGGAATGAAGGAGGTCTCAGGTTTAAGAAGTTCAGTTTGATGAACCAAGCAATGTTGGCTAAGCAATTTTGGAGGATTCATCATAACCCAAATTCCCTAGTTGCTAAGACCTTCAAAGCTAAATATTTTCCTAGGTCTTCCTTTCATGATTACATTCCCAAACCTCATCAGTCATGGTTTTGGAGGAATATTATCAAGCATGAAAACCAGAAACTTAGAGCAAGTAGATGGTGGGTTGGTAATGGATCCAAAATCCCTTTGAGTCACCCTGTTGGTACTCCTCCTAGAATCTGAACAATCCTAACCTCACTACTGGCACTGTTGCAGACTTAATAGATCAGAATACTCACTTTGGAAACCAAATTGAGTCAAAACCCTTTATCCAACCCCTGTGTGCAATGAAATCTTGAGTATTCCTTTGTCCAAAACTGGGGCAGTTTCAGATCAACTTATGTGGAAATTTTCCAGTTTAGAGGACTATAATGTTCATCAAGCCTACCAGGTTTTGCTACAAGATGCAAAGCAAAATCTCCCTACAAACCACTTACCTTTTTCCCCCTCCCCTGATGTGTGGAACACAGTTCGGAAGGTCAATGTGCCCTTGAAAATTTGCAATGGTATTTGGAGACTATTGCATGACAGTTTGCTTGCCTTCCTAACTCTAAAACATAAGGGGCTTGTTAATGTTGGTCTATGCCCTCTTTGTGATTCTGATGAAGAATCATCCACTCATATCTTTCTTAATTGCTTTTTCTCGCTTGCTGGTATGGATCCTAACTAGCTATACTATCCTCTAAAATTGGTTCTGTTTCTGTCCAACAGTGGATTAGTAGAACAATACTTGATCACAACAGATTGGAGGAGGGAGATATGAGATATCTGCAATTTATCTTTACTCTTATTTGGTCTATTTGGAGCCACAGAAATAAAGTGGTGTATGAGGGTTTAAAACTGGATCCTTTGAATGTAATTTTAACCTCTCAAGCTCTTTTTTACGGTATCATGAGGCATTTGCTAATTACAACAATGCTGACAAAAAATATGGTACTCATCAGGCACAAAATCAAAGTTTGGTTGGACAATGGGATCTCATTATCAAGATTGCTGGGGTTAGAAAAAAAAATTCAAGAGAAGTGCTTACTCTTATGAGGCTCAAAACAACCAAGGTAACTTTGTGTTTAGAGGCTACCACAGCAGAAGTGCTTACTCTTATGGTGCCTTAATGGAAGCTTTGATAGATGCTGCAGTCCTAGCTAGTAGATATGGTTTCAACCACATTTTGTTCTTGTGCAACAATAAAAGGCTTGTCCAGCAGTTAAATGGGGATAGCAGCCCATCTTGGCAAGAAAGAACCTTTTTTGTAGATAAGTGTTATTTGAAACAGCTAGGCTTAGTCTTTAAGTGTCTTTTTGTACCCTCTTTTGTTGTTAACACTTGTTAACAATATAAAGTAAGAAAGAGAAAGACTGAATAGTCTGTATATTATGTGTGTATAATAATGTACAATAGAGAGCCTTATATAGGCTAGGCATGTGTGCAGTACAAGCAATATGAATAACCTACAAGTACAGTATATTGGGCTCAGCCCATTGGGCTAATCTTGTCTAAGCTAACATCCCCCCTTAAAACTCGAGATGGCAAGTAGGAAGCCAACTGGAGTTTGGATATAAGATTTTGAAGACGACCAGGCGGGTGAGACTTGGTGAAGATATCAGTAGGCTAGTCAGCAAAGGAGATGGAGAGCAACTTGAGATAGCCTTCCTTGAGATGCTGACAAGTGATGTGGCAGTTGATCTCAATGTGCTTGGTGCGTTCATGGAAGACATTATTATGAGCAATGTAGATAGCACTACGATTGTCACAATAAAGAGGAGTAGCAGTAGGCTGTGGAGCATCCATGTCAGCCAAGAGCCAGCAAAGCCAGACAAGCTCGCAAGTGGTGTCGGTAAAGGCACGATACTCAACCTCAGTACTAGAACGGGAAACCACATCCTACTTCTTGCTACGCCACAAGATAAGAGAAGTACCCAACAAGAAACATAAACCTGTGATAGAGCATCAATCAGTCGGATCACCTGCCCAGTCTACATATGAATAAGCATGAAGCTCGAGAGAAAACTAAGAGGAGTAGTAAAGACCATGATAAAGTGTGTCGTTGACATATCGGAGAATCCGAAGAATGGCAGCATAATGAACAGAACGAGGGGCATCCATGAACTTACTAATCATATCCATGACATGGAAAATATCCGAACGAGTAACAGTGAGATAGATCAGACTACCAACCAACTGACGATAGCGAGTATCATCGGATATAGGTTCACCATCTAAGGGTGTGAGCTTTGCATTATATTCCAAAGGAGTGGAAACAATCTTGTTGTCAGTGATACTGGCTTTGGAGAGAAGATCAGAAGCATATTTAGCTTAGGAGAGATAGTATCCATCAGAAGACAAGGTAACCTCAAGCCAAGAAAATAGCTGAGAATGCCCAGATCTTTCATCTCAAAATGTTGACTAAGGAAGTGCTGAAGAAAGCGGATACCTGCAAAATCATCTCTAGTAATAATCATATCATCAACATAAAAAAGAATAAGCGTGATACCAGCAGAGGATCGTCGGACAACAAAAGTAGTGTCATAAGGACTCAAAGTGAAACCCTGCTGAGTAACAACTGAGCTAAACTTTTCAAACCAAGCTCGAGGAGCCTGCTTGAGGCCATAAAGAGCATGGCGAAGGCGACAAACTTGACTGCCTAAGTGTGGATAGCTAGGGGGTGGTTGCATGTACACTTCTTCTTAGAGGTCTCCATTGAGGAAAGCATTCTTCATATCCATTTGATAAAGAGGCCAACAGTGAACAGCAGCCACAGCAATGAGACATTTGATAGATGTAAGGCGAGCAACAGGAGAAAATGTTTCCTCATAGTCAATGTCATATTCCTGAGTAAAGCCCTTGGCAACTAAGCGAGACTTGTACCATTCAACAGATCCATCAGTCTTGGTCTTGATCTTGTAAACCTACCTACAACCTACTATAAACTAACCAGGAGGCAAATCAACTATATCCCAAGTGCGATTCTTATGAAGGGCATCGAGTTCTTCGTTCATAGCTTGTTGCCAAAGAGGGTCAGTATGGGCCTCACGATAGGTGTAAGGTTCACAGAGGGTGGCAAAGAGCAAAAAAGCAGTGATAATCAGTGAGATAGGGGGAGGAATGCTTACCCGAGTGGAACGACAAAGTTCAGGACCAACAGGAGACTCAGGAGAGGATGGTGCCACAAGATCAAAGACAGACAAGTCATATGCCAGGGACAAAACCAAAGATGAGTCGTCTGGAGAGGTAGCCAATGTTGAAGAATCCTCCACAAGTTCAGGATATAGAAGGAGGAAAAGATCAGTAAAAATGGGAGACTTTGAGAAAGAGGATACAAGGAACTACTGAAGACTCATGAAAGGACGATGTTCCCAAAACTCAACACGACGGGAGACATGAAGGCAATGAGAAATAGGATCATAACAGCGAAACCCCTTTTGAGATACGCCATAACCAAGGAAACAACAGAGACAAGCACGAGGTTGGAGCTTTGTTCGTTCATGAGGAGGAAGAGAGACAAAACAAGCATAACCAAAAACTCGAAGAAAAGAGTAGTCAGGAGTTTGACCATAAAGAAGCTCGAATGGTGATTTGCTGTGTATAGTTGGGGAAGGAATATGATTAATGGTGTACACAGTAGTGAGTGCGGCCTCACCCCAAAAGCACTCAGGAAAAGAGACAGAAATGAGAAGCGTGCGGACAACATTAAGAATGTGACGATGTTTTCGTTCTGCACAACCATTTTGTTGAGAGATGCAAGGACACGACCGCTGAGTAAGGGTCCTATGACTATCTAAAAAGGATAAGAAATATTTATCATTACATTCTTGAGCATTATCTAATCGAAAGATTTTGATAGTGCGATTGAACTATGTTTCAATCATTTTATGAAATGTTTGGTAAATAAACAGAAGTTCATACCTATGGTGAAGCAGATAAATCCAAGTATATCGAGAAAAATCATCCACAAATATGGCAAAATATCCAGATCCCTCCTCAGTGGGAATAGGTGTAAAACCCCAAATATCAGAATGTATAAGATCAAAAAGTGCAGAAGAAAATGAGTCACTATTATTAAAGGGCAATTTTGTTTATTTACCAAAATTACAGGAAGTATAATTAAATTTTTGAAACTGAACGGAACCTAAATAACCTTGAGAAGCCAACAACTGAAGACAAGATAAGGATGGATGACCAAGACGAGCATGCCATAGATCAGGTGAAGGGGTGGCAGTGGTAGTAGCTACAGAAACAACTTGTGAAAGAATCTTCTAGTCATGAACCTCAAACATGCGACCAACCTTACAGCCTATCCCAAGCACTTGACCCATCCGAGGATCCTGCACATCCACACCATGATTAGTAAATAGAAGATTTATACCTAATTCACAAAGTTAACCAACAAAAAGAAAATTTAAGGATAACTTTGGGATATGAAAAGTGTCACTAAGGGATAAACAAGGAGAAAAGATTGTTCCTTTATGACTAACAGGCATAGGAGTTCCATCGGCAGTGTAAATGGTGATGGGGTGTTCTAAGGGTGCCTTATCAGAAAATTGGGATTCATCAGGAGTCATATGGTTACAAAACACAGTATCAAAAAACCTAGGTTGTTTACTTAAGGTGACAGAAAGGGCAGTGGAAGTTTGGGATAAAACCTGTTGAATTACTGCCTCAATATTAGCCGTAGTAAGTGAGGAAGCCAAAGATAGACCTGTAGGAACTGATGGATCGGAAGGACATACAACAGTTGCATGAGGAAGAGAAGCTTTATGCTACTCTTGCATAAATTTTTACAGTTTGCAACAAACTGAGATGTCATGGCCTTTAGCACAGAAAAACTTGCAGCGAGTACCTTTAGAAGACTGAGAGGTGGGACGCCCAAAGTTAATCCGTGGAGGAGCAGTGAATGCAATAATGGGAGGTTGTGGAGATGGTGTAACCAATACATGATCAGATAATGACATGTGATAAGTAGGCCGATGGTTCTCCTCAGAAATGAGCTCCTTGACTGTAGCATCAAGAGAAGGAGTAGGAGATCGACTAAGCAGAGAAGCCCTAGTAGGCTCAAAATCCTCACATAAACCCATCATAAAGTACATAAATTTACGGTAATCCCAATATTTGACAAAGAGCTCAATGTCCTTAAAACACACTAGTGGAGGATCTGTAGTAGAAAGTTGTTCTCACATAGTAGAAGTCTGAGAATAAAAATAAGAAATAGACTAACCTGTCTCTTGGCGCATTTGATAAAGTTTTGATTCAATATGGAACTCCAGGCTTGAATCATTAGTGCAATTATAGCGATGAGCCAAAAATTTCCAAGCAGCCTCAACAATCTCAAGACAAGGAAGAAGATTATGAATGGAAGGAATAGAGGTATTGATAAACCAAGACAAGATCTTACTCCGAATACTCTCCCATTCCTCTAGGCGTTCTTCATAATCATCCGCTGTAACAGCAGTCTTGGAGGCATCTGCAGTAGCTGTGGCTTTGGACTAAAGTTTTGGTACTGGCTTAAGAATTAAGCTAGTCACATATCTCCACAGTTTTCAACCCTTGAGAAAGACAGTCATATTCTGAGACCATGCATGATAGCTAGTAGGACCATCCAACATAATGGTAATAGGACGTATGACATCTCGGTCATTTTGTTGAGTCATAATGAAGAAATGACCAAAAAGTGGGATTTAGAGACCTCAAATGAAGAAACGGAGCCCAAAATCAGAATCTACGTGAAAAATTGAACAAGATAGGCCCTGTTCAAAAATTTTGACTTTGGTCAAAAAGTCAATGGTTAGAGTCAACGGTCAACGGTCCTGTCTGCTGACATCACTAGATGATGTGTGATGCTGACGTGCTAGGGTTGACGTGGTACTCAAAGGAGTTGAGCGCATGTAATGCGTGGCAAGACTGAAGGCACGTGGCAGCAGCTTATCAAGCGCGTGAGAATAATGGCGGCTCATGAAAGCGCATGTGGCGCATTTTTGATAGGTAGAAACTTAGGCCGGCACATAAGGGCAAGTGGGAGCTCCTTTGGGACAGTTTTTGGCTGGGTTTTGATCGAAGAAGTTTGATCTATCATGTCGTAGCTATGGTTCGACAATTTGATTGACGAATAGACTAGATCCGAGAAGTAGTGGTTGGGTGTGACAGTGGTGACTCGCTTCTAACGGTGGCTACCGGTGAAGGCGAGGGCAGCAGAAGAACGCCGAAAAATACCACTAGGTCAGAGCAATGGCTCTGATACCATGTTAACAATATAAATTGAGAAAGAGAAAGACTGAATAGTCTATATATTATATGTGTATAATAATGTACAATAGAGAGCCTTATATAGACTAGGCATGTGTGCAGTACAAGCAATATGAGTAACCTACAAGTACAGTATACTGGGCTAAGCCCATTGGGCTAATCTAGTCTACGCTATACACTAACAACAATGTATATAGCATAGTTGCCTTGGCTACCAGCTCTCTTGTACACTATAGCTGGCCTTTGTTAGAAACTGTGTAATCTTTTTCCTATGATGTTATCAAAAAAAAAAAAAAAAAAAGATCTTACGAGATCGAGTGATGGGTTGATTCTCAACTTGACAGTCTTGACTAAACTCGAATCATACTCAGCCTTAGTGGGCATCCGCATCATTAATAAATTTTCTCGTCCGATAGTTAATAAACAATATTAAAGTGCAACCAAATAAGAAACAACTATTTAGGATAATATAGTTTATCAAATAACAATCTATTAGGATAATATAATTAAATAGTTATTCCTTTTCTTTCCATATCAAACAAGCTCAAATTATTATCAGCGAAGCGTATCATTGTTAATGATAATATTATGCTTTAAATGAACCTTGCTAGAAGTTTTTCAATTGCATCAATTATTCTAATCTTTTTATCCCAAAAAAAAAATTACGGCGATTGAAGTCAGTCATCATCTTCTTGTTTTCCGTAATGTGTGTGTGTGTTTTTTTTCTTCTTTTTTATAAGGTGCCGTGTATATGTTTTCAATTTCACCTATAATAATTTTTTTTTCTTTTTTTGCCAAGATTCACTTATATCATCTTTGACATTTTAGCATATCATCATGATATTAATAGCCACCAAATAATCCACTTAACTGACCATCAATATGAGAACTTTATCAAAGTTTTTTTTTGCCAAGTTACAATTATCGTGATTCATGATTGTTTCATGTGCGTATGTGAGAATAATATAAGAATAAGATTTTTTAGTGCTAAAAAATAAAACCCAAACATTTCTATACTTATTCACTAAAATAACTTATCTAGTCAAAAGACTTGTAGTTCAAGTGACATCTCATGGTATTTCCAAATAGACATTTAGAATTCAAGTCCTTCATTTGTATTTTTTTTTTTTTATTTATATAACAATAAATAGAAAACGATAATTCAGTTTCCCCCCCTCGATATTAACTCAAAAGCTATCCCTATAGTGTTTTGGGCATGAAATACTTGCAACAATTTTTGTGAAATCTATCTAGCAATTTCTAATTATGAACACATTATCATTCACTTTTATAAGATTGTGACATTTTTCTTCAAATTATTAATATAAGAGTAAGATTTAAGTACAATATTTAGGTGTTGCTCCTTAAGTTTCCCTTTTAAGATTATGCCATATGGATTTTTTCTCATGGAATAGAAGTGTATTTTTTTAGTTAAGTAGCCACATGGCTAAATCTTAAGAGGATAACTTAAGAAACAGCACTTAAGGTACTGTACTTAAGTTTTATCCTTAATATAAATAGTTAAATACAAATGATAAGATAATAAATATGTAAATTGTTAGGACATATGTTGATCATGTTAAGAACATATGTCATTTAGAATTGATTAATCTCTAGACAAAATACACTTTACTTGTAATTGAATAGATTTAAGATGTGTTTAATACTTCAAGAATAAGAATTCAAGTTCAAGTATTGAAACTATGCAAATCTGTTCAAGAATCAAGTGAAGAAGTGCTGTATTTTAAAATTCGACAGATAGCTCGACAGATGTATCTATCGAGATTTAAAATGTGAAGCTTGACAGCTGTATCTATCAAGAATTATGAAAATTAGTTTCTCAGATCTAATTTCACACATATCCATGTGTATGTGTTTAGGTTTTCTTTTTTCACAATCCTAAACATATATAAGGATTATTTTAAGGGTCATCTCACTTGATGCAAGTAGATGAAAATGTTGTTGCACTTGTTATTGCAAGCATATTGTGACTGAAAACATATGTCCTAGTTCATCTTTCTCTTAAAGAAGCTACTGTGTTTGTACGCCGTAGGGTTTTATAACTAAAGAGCTTCTTGATCTTCATCGTGTGGATGAACTAAAGAACTTTGCAGCCAACATCCTTCTCAAGTTAGTGTATTAGTCATGTACTTGGATCTGTGCATCAATTAGTTAGTCACGTAGTAAGAGTCATGCATTGAAAAATGAAAGATTGTCACTACAGAACAAGTCCAATTGGGTATTGGAGTAAGGGTTCAACTATAGGTTAATATAAGGTACTGGAATTCATTTACTTGTAACTGCTTGTTTTGATAATAATGAATTCTTGAGAGTGGTGACCTTAAATTCACCCGGTGGGGTTTTGCCTCGATGGTTTTCCCCATTCGTAAACAAATCACTTGAGTCAAATTTATTTTCCGCTGCATTTAACTTAGTTGATAATTTGTTTGTGTTACCACGCTTATTACATGTAATTGAATCTAATTAATTTTACTTGACTAATTAATTTGATTAAGTTACCAAAGGGGTTAATACATTCTTGGTCTATCAAGCGATATCAAAGCTAGCACACTCTGATTAGGATTAATCTTTACTGTGTGATTCATTGATCTCTGTTGTCATGGATAGAGGGCAATCATTAATTATACCTCATTTATTTGATGGCACTAACTATGTATACTGGAAAGTACGCATAAGAGTTTTCTTGTAGTCATTAGATAGAAAAGTGTGGCAAGCTGTGGAGATAAGTTGGACCAAGCCAAAGGAAGCGCATGCTGATTGGGATGATACAAAAATCATGGCGGCTAACTTCAATAACAGGGCATTAAATGCTTTATTCAGTGCAATCATGAATGAGGAGTTTAAGAAGATTTCTTCTACAGAAATTGCAAATGAAGTATGGACCATCCTCTAGACAACTTATGAAGGAACCAAGATTGTTAAGGATTCAAAGCTTCAGAGGCTTACCACAAGCTTTGAAGAGATTAAGAAGGAAGAGAACGAGTCGTTCGATGAGCTCTATGCCAAGCTCAAGGATATAGTAAACTCTGCCTTTAATCTTGGGGAAACCATTCCTAAACCCAAGATTGTTAGAAAGGTGATCAAATCTCTTCCGGAGAGATTCCATACCAAGATCACCGCCATTGAAGAATCAAAGGACGTTGATCAAATTCCTAGGACATTGATCAAATTCCTTTGACAGAGCTGGTTGGCAACTTGCAGACCTATGAATTGGGTTTGACTAGAATTGGGAAATCGAGCAAGAGTAAGAGTAAGAGCATGGCACTAAAGGCCAAAAGCAATGACGCTGATGAGTCTTCTAATGATGAAGATTCTAAGATGAAATCCTATATCACAAGGCAGTTCAAAAAGTTCATTAAGAATGCCAATGCGAAAGGATTCAACAAAGACCGTGAGCAATCTAGTTATTCACAATTCAAGAGCCAAGATAGAGGGAATAAGGATGCTAGGGATGGCGGTCAATACACTATTCCCTCTGGACCAAAGTGCTTCGAATGTCAAGGTTTTAGACATATGAAACAAGAATGTCCAACTTATCTCAACACCATTGGGAAAAGTAAGGCCCTTGCTGTTACCTTGAGTGACACTAAGCCTAAGGATGATTCAGATGATAATGATGACGAGGGAATCTTGAATGCCTTCATTGCTACAGCTGACCCTACTAATGGGGGTTCAAAAGGACTTGGTGGATTCTAAGTTCGAAAAAATGGACAATCAAGATGATATCTATACAGCCTATGAAAAATTATACAAGATTTTTTAGAAGCATGAGAAACTATATAGGCTAGCCACCAAGAAGTTGAGTAATGTGGAACTTGATTAAGAAAAACTTTTCACAAAGTTTGATGAAGCAAATCAGACTATTGGAGCACTGTGGTTTAAGAATAATTTCTTGGCTGAAAAGACCAAGAAGCTTGAAACAGAGCTATTTCAAGTTAGAGCTCAATTGGAAAGGACTTCCAGCGCAAAACTTGATGAGATACTTAGCTTTTAGAAATCTACTTCTGATCGAACCGGTTTTGGGCATGATTTCTCTTCCTACAATATTGCTTCTTCTAGTACTACTATATTTGTTTCACCTGCTAATAATGTTGAATCTGAGAATAATGACGTGAAAACTGTTTTAGTTAGTGAGAACATAGACAAGGGTAAATCTATCTTAGGAGCACCCCCTAAGCTCGATAAAAAAGAGACTAAAAACCCTAGGGCTAAGAAGAGCAATAATTAAAAGTCTAAACAAAAGAAGCAGTATCTCTATCATCACTGTGGAGATACTGGACATACTCGTCCTAATTGCTATAAGTGGTTAGCCACTCAATAGAGCAACGTATGATCTCATCCAGAAACTAGAATTAGATTCCATCTTCTTTTGCTCCTCTTGGAGATCTTCTCTAAGCCCCCATATTCCTTTCGAACTTGAACGGTTTCAATTCTTCCCCTTTACTGCCAGATCAAGGGTTCGCCAAACGGAAAGGTTCTTCCAAGGTGTGAAAGGAAAAAGGATCTAAGTGATCTAGTCACTTTTTCCCTCTCCCTCTAATTTTTGTTTGCATTACTTGTGTGTTTTGTTTTCTTATTTTTTTAGTCAGTCTATTTTTATGCTTTGCTTTATTTAACATGTTTTTGTTTGTTTGTTTTACAGTTTTGCTTTATTTTTGTTTTTCATTAAAAAAAATGAAAAATCAGAAAAATACAAAAACAATGTGTGTTTGCATACATTGGTATTTGTGTACTTTGAATGGCCATTAAAACAAAATTTTCTAAACTTTGTATCTTTTGTAACTTAGATGAGTATCTCTATGCATAACTAAGCAAGTGAACTTTGTAACTCGTGTTTGTGATGAGTAAGATTAAGTAATCTCTTGTACATAACACTCATATCACTCTTTTTGACGAGATGGACTAAAAAATTTTAAGAGAAAGACATAAATAATCATCTCACCACTGTTGCCCGCCAATCATGAAATGACATCTGTATGCTTCGACATAGTAAAAGTGCAATGTCAATGATATCGTATGTTTTGGCATAGCAAAAGTGCAATGTCAAAAGCTTAACATAATTGAGTATTTCTTTTTTCTCTCTTATATGCCCATGCATGAAATGCTTAACAAAAAAAAAAAATATGCAAAGAATGATAAAAGCAAAAAGAATCAAAATGCTTTATATATGATTGTAAGCGTATCTTTTAGGAGACGTGGGAGTTATAAAATGTACCTCGAAGGTGATAGTCCCCATCAAGTAGTTATGATTATGTGTGAGTTAAATTGATTTTCTCATATCTCAAATCATCATAATATACAGACACTTATGCAATCTTACGATATTTTTCACACACAACACGCAAATTTTTTGCTACTTTTGATACATGTGCTGGTATAATGTGATTTGGTCATCACAAGGAATACATGTGTTAATGTATACTCACTAAACTGTCTTAACTTGGTTTTTAAAAATAAAATTGGTTAGACTTGTTTAATTTATGTGTGTATGTTTTGAATCTAAATGCTTGACATTTTTCTTGTTAAGAGATGTTTTTGAGAGCTTAAAATGTTGATTGAATATTTGGTTGAGTAGCATGCTTGATTGCATTCATATATGTGTTTTTCTCTTCTTTGAAAAACAGTTTTTGCTCATCTTGACAGCTACTCGACACCTCTCGACAACTAGGATATCTATCAAGATCTTTGATATTCCTTTCTTGACAGAAGTTAACGCAATCTCGATCCATTGAAACTTTTGAGAATTTGTCTCGATAGCTTCTTGACAGATTCTCGATCCATCAAGAAACTTTCTGTCTACTCGATAGATTCTTGATAGCTATTTGATCCATCGAGGTCTCTTTGTTGTGAACAGCTCTCAATAGCACCTCGACAGATAAATCTGTCAAGAATTAGCGATCGACAGCTTTCGATACTTCTCGATCCATCGAGCTTCATGTTTTCTATATATAGCCTCAGCACTATTTTTCTCTCATTTTATCCGATATCTCTCGATAGAAACATATAACTCTCTCTCCCAAACACTTCTCACTCAAACTCTTCATCTTTCCCACTTGGATGTTGGCCTAAACCTTGCTTTTTCCTCTAGTATGATCTCTTTTCTCTCATCAATCATGCATTTCATACTTTTTGACCTAAGTTTTTGGGGTTTTTGAAAACTTTTGGGATTTTTCAAAATTGATGAAGTTTTTGTGAAATTTTTGGGCTGGCTTTTGTTTAAATGATCCTATATGCTCATGCATTGCATCACATTTACATTTTCACAATGTTTCATGTATTATAGATGTGTGTTTTCTATGTTGAAATCTTGTGTGCTAGTAGGATTAGATTGGGCTAAGCCCATGATGTTTTATTGATTGCATGTCACATGTTCATGCATTTTAAATATCTACTTTTCTACATTGTCTGAGAAACTGAATTAGATCGACCAGTTCAACTGGTTGAACTAGGAATCAAACATGGAACCAGTCCAGTAAAAACCGAGAAAACTAGCAAAAAATAGGTCAAGAATCGAGAACCAATCCCTTTTCCGGTTCTTTGACCATTCCGATTTTTAAAACCATGCTTTTTTATACTGAGAGAGAGAGAGAGAGAAAAAAAAAAAGAAAAAAAAAAAAAAAAGAAGCTTATTACCTAATTGATGGTGATTTAACAATAAGACAAATTAAAAGCACAAAGATAAATTACACGAAAAAAATGAGACTAAATTAGGGTACAAGTTCAGGCAGGTTAAAATGAGACTAATCAAAAGGACACTTTTGTTTATAGGTGATTTTAACTTTATTTCATGTGTATATATATTTGTTTTGTTTCTTCTGTGAAATTGATTATTAAACTAGTAGAGTATTGGAATTAATAATTGGATTAAAAACTTAAGAATTTATATGTTATTCAACTTTGATCTCTAACTCTTTTTTTTTGGGGGGGGGGGGGGGGGGGGGTTCATTTGTATTGAATAGGAATATGGAAAAAGTGGTTAGAAAGTATGTTTATAGTTTTTTCTTTTTTCTTTTTTTTAATGTTATAAAATATAGGTCATTTTTAGTTGACTTGAACTGTCAAAGTCTAGATAAGAGTCATAAAAATAACAACCCATTTTAATCTAACAACTAACAAGTTTCTAATCTAAACCCGATTGAGTCAAACCCAAATACAATTGGCTTGACTAATTTGTCAGGTCTACACACCCTCACACTCACACACAAACTATAATTACTAGTATTTACAACATAAAAATGTTACACGTTTTATAAGAAAAATAATGGTAAAATATAAAAATTACTATGAGATTTGAGTTAATGCTAAGTAATATATAAAAATATCCAATTTGCTCCATAACACAGATATCACTTATGCGTTTTGAATTTTGAAAAATGCTCCTCCTACTTCCTTCTCCATAGACAAGTGGTTGGAAATAAGAAAAGGCTTAAAGGAACATGAAACTTTTAAACGGAATTATGTGTCATTTGTGCTTAGGAAGCAAACATAATATTTTTGAAAATTTTTGTTTCTGTAAGTGCTTAGAAAATAAAGGGCCAAGTCTACTAAGAACAATGGTGCCTTGTTCTTCAAACTAAGCCCAAACAATAGAATTTCTGGAAGGAGAGAGTGAGAAAACACTTCAAGTGCAATTCTAAACTAAATCCTGACGTATAGCCAATGAGACTAGAGTGATAGAGAAGTGAAGTATAAGTAATGATTGAGAAAAATGCTCTCCTCAGGTAAGTCCAATGATTGGTTTCTTATATATGAATGTTCCAACTTCAAAACCCAGTGACACATTGTTTACTTCCCTTTTTTTTTTTTCTTTTTTTTTTTTTAATTCCAGAAAAAAGCCCTCTCCTTCTTGGAGGTTCCCTCCCTTTTATATCATCCCTTCTTTCATCATAACCCTCCACTTGTATGTCTTTAAACATTCCTTAGGGTACTTGTCCTATCATAGCTCTGCTAAAAGTGGTAGAAGGAGTTGCTAGCTGTGAATTAACTGTTTAGGTGTCATTTCCACATTAATGCAACTGATATGGTTAATATGAAGCATTCAACGCGAAGGTGGGAACTATATCTTTTAGGAAATTTCTTGCCACGTCCCTTGCTCCTTCCTCGGTCCCTCCTTCTCTTCTTGGGCCTTCGTTAGATACTAACTACTCTATTTCTGCTTCCATCCTTGGGCAGGTGGGTTCCTCGGATCTTACTCATCTCCTAGGGCTAGTTTATACAAGCTTTTCCTTGGTCTAATCCTCTCTGGTCCTCAGACCCCTCACAATTACTATCTCACATTAGCCCAATACTCAAGAAAGAGAGCAAAGTTTTTATGCAATCTGTCCCAAAACCTTAAGCTAATTGGAAATAGTAATATATCTAACAACCTCCATCATATGTGGGCTTAAGCTACTTTTTAATATGCGAAGATATGGATCGAAATTAGCTTATGCTTTGATATTGTGTTAAATTACTAATTTTCTCAAAAAGTTAGACTATTAAAAAATTATAAATTTAATCACATAATTCTAACACAGCCCACTATGTGGCAATCAAAAAAAAAAAACCATTCACATATATTATTTAATTAAGTCACATTACTCATTAAAAATGTCAATATGACTAAGTACATATTAATTTTTTATTTTTATTTTTTTAACATTGTGCTGCATAAAAATTCCTGCAACTCAGATCATATAAAAACCTTTTCTCAAGAATAATCCCCAAAATTTTTTATTATTTTTTATAAAAAAATAAATTCCCAAATTACTGTTAAGGAAATACTTGAAATAATAAAGATAATTTATGCTAATAATAATAATAATAATAATAATAACAAAGACACCGTTGTGCACCATTGATATGATGGCCACTTTATAAGTATTAAGTACTTGTGGGGTGTGAAGGGTAAAAACTAAGGTTCAAGTTTCTAGAAAAAAACTTCATATATATTTACACTTATGTTAGATTTGAGGAAAATTTCTATCTCATATAAATAATAATAATAATAATAATAATAATAAAAATAAAGATGCCAATTAAAACATCATTAAACTCAGATTACCAATTAAAACATCATTAAACTCCTGACCAACTCAAGTCGAAAGAGTTACGGCTCAGTTGAGCAAGTGACCTAAAATTACTGAGAACAAATGGAGAAAGAAATTGACCAACAGAACTATTTCTGTCTGAATCTCAGCCAATAGCCAATGCAGATGAGAGCTGTGTCATAAGAAAAAGGTTTTATTTAAACTTCAACACCAGTCCTGGCCTGTTCAGTGCTTAGGAGTTAGAACTTAGAACTATGGTTGTTTCTATGTCCCAAACAGCCAACAGCCAGAAATTGTGAGACACAATTCATTTGAATAAACAATGAGAGGTTGCAGCAATTTGCTTGCAAATTTGTGCATCAATAGCAAATTTTTGTTTAGGTTTTATAAGAAAATCTTTTAAAGTTTACTAGTTCTGTGGATTAGTACTGAAGGGTGAAGCACTTGAACCAAGTGGATATCGTTTTTTTTTTTTTGTACAAAAGCTGTGATTTTTTAAGTGTTTTTGTACAAAAGCTGTGATTTTGGGAGGTGGGATTGGTGGAAATATGGAAGAACATGATGGGATTGAAGAGAGCAGTGTGAGGTTAACGGGTAGCAGTGTTAGTGGTGGTGGTGGTGGCAGTGACTCCAGGTGGGTTGATGGTAGTGAGGTGGATTCAGAGTCACCTCCATGGTCACTGCTTGATGAAAGTGAGACCAGAGAAGAGCAAGGATCTTTAAGGAGGAGGCTGGTGAAGAAGGCCAGGAGAGTGGACTCTTTTGATGTTGAAGCCATGGAGATTGCAGGAGATCATGGCCACCATACCAAGGTATCATATACTTGCTGTTGTTTCAAATTGTGTACTATCTTATTGGCAATTTGAAGAAACCTGTTTATCCATTTTTACTAAATACTGGTGCTCATTAGAAAATAATACTTGTGGCTGACTCTGTGTTGAAGATCTATAGCAGACTCCAAAATTTTGGTACTAAGGCTTGATTGGGGCTTGATTGTTGTTGTTGCACTTGTGCTAATTTTGTACCATATTATTGGCAATTTTGAGATACCCATTTATCCGTTTTTACTTCATACTTGTGCTAATTTGAAAAGAAATAAATGTGGCCAATTCTGTGTTGAAGATCCATAGCTGACCCAAATTTTTGGTGCTAAGGGCCTAAGGCTTTATTGTTGTTGTACTTGTGCTAATTAGTTGTGCCATGTGATATTTATGTTCAAATTCATCAACACGGTCTTACATTTTATGAAATAGGGGTAGATTATATTATGGGAGTTTGGAATAAAGTTAATGCTTTAATCAAGAAAAGTATCTTAAGAGTGATTTTCTTTCATTTTTTAAAGAAAAAAAATCTGACTTTTCAAATTGTGTACTATCTTATTGGCAATTTGGAGAAACCTGTTATCCATTTTTACTAAAATCTGTGGTAAATTGGTAATTAGTGGTTTCATGTGATGTTTATTTTCAAATTATCAACAGGGTCTTAGATTTTATGAAATTAGGGGCAGAAAATATTATGGGACTTTGAAATTAAAATAATTGTTTAATAAAAGGAAAAGAGTGAACCTTTCTGTTAAACAGTTTTATCCTTAAAGTAGGGTATTGGCATAGAGTAGTAGCCGTAAATTGAAAAGATAAACGGAGTGATTAATTTGAGTGACCTCAAGTACCTCCTATCATCATGTTAGCAGGCTTTAACAGATTTGCTTTATGATGCACTCTGTGTTGGAGGCTTAAAAGAGTTATCTTGAAATGTGGGAGGTGTTATTATGGTCATGTCCATGTAGGGTCTTCCACAGACTAGTCACCCCCTATCCTTTTTTAGTTAAAAAAAGAAGAAGCGAAACACTGGTTAAGTGAACATTTAGAAGATGGCAGCACTAGCAACAAGACAACTTGTATATATTAGTGAAGGTGATATACTGTTAAAATCCAGATGTAGAAAGAAACTCTTACTTTACATTTTAGCGTCCACAACTTAGGAAGTTCTCATAATTTAGTGTCTTTATCACTTCAAAATTGATATTCCATGTGAAGAGCGCAAGGCTTCAGAGGCAGTTGAGAAGGAATAAGCTTCAACAGTCCCAACTGCAAGTCTACAAGGAGAAAACCCTCATAAATTATACGCGCACAGAAACACTCTCATCAATCCACACCCAGAAATACTTTACTTGATCCTGTAACAAAGAATTTACATGTCAATGTAATGGACTGTTCCTCTTATACTAAGTCTATTGCTCGCATTGAATCAGGATATCTCCATGTGGCACACTTTTGCATTAGCTTTTCAGACACTTGGTGTGGTATATGGCGACATGGGTACAAGCCCTTTATATGTCTTTGCTGTTGTGTTCAACAAGGTGCCCATCAAGTCCGATGTTGACATCTTGGGGGCTTTATCACTAGTGATGTACACAATTGCTCTTCTTCCTCTGGCAAAATATGTTTTTGTTGTACTCAAAGCCAATGATAATGGGGAAGGTAAGTGTTCTCTATTTTTAGTTACCGTCTCATTTTATTTGCTGTCATCTGGTGGCATGTGATTGTTAATAAATTTATGGTTTCAATTGTAGGAGGGACATTTGCACTGTACTCACTGATTTGCAGGTATGCAAATGTTAATATGCTGCCTAATCGCCAGACAGCTGATGAACAAATATCAAGTTTTCGACTCAAACTGCCCACTCCAGAGTTGGAAAGGGCTTTAAAGATAAAAGACTCGTTGGAAAAAAGATCATCCTTGAAAACGCTTCTCTTGCTAGTGGTTCTTATGGGTACTTCAATGATTATAGGAGATGGCATTCTAACCCCAGCAATATCAGGTACATTGTTGCATATATATATATATATATATATATAAAGATTAGGCACTGATACTAATATTCCTATTACTGAGGACATTCCATTAGAAATATCTAAATTCTACCAGATGTATCGTACCACTAGGTATTTCATATTGTAATTACACAGTTTGTTTAGCCCAGAAAGGATTCATGTTTTAGTCTTTTATGAAAATATGCGTTCATTAGTTTTGAATTAAATAAAAAGAGTCAAGATAAGAAGTAGTTCCATATTTTACAAAATTTGACAAACCCAAAAAAAAGAAGAAAAAAAGCTATCTCTCTTGTGCACCTCACCCAAGGTTCACTTCGCTAAGTCAATTCATGCTCCGATGCCTTCCCCGCTTACTATTTACAGTTAGCATTTATTTATTTATTTATTTTTTTAAATAAGCCCCCGCAATAGTGAATTATCTTCTGCTGGGTCTTTACTTCTGCATACCAGGGTTTGGTCCTTCGACCATTCTACCTATGTGATGAAATCTGTGTCTGTAGTTTTGTTTGCTGAGCTGTGCCAATCTCCTCTGCTTTGGAATTATCTATATATCATAAAGTTTTTCCACCTCCAACTCATCAGCCTAGGGTCTCTTTGCTTGCGGACAAAGTCATGCATGTATAATTGTGTTCTTATAATCTATTTAGGATTGCATTGACGCTGCCACTTCTATCCTAGTTGTATATTCTATAGGCTTGAAAATATGAAGATAAGCAGATGCTTGCCTGGAGTGAATTGGTTGCATATTTTTCTGATATTGCTAAACTCCTTGCCCATAGTTATCTTACTTTTAGCTTCCATGTTTTGTTTCATGGGCAAAGAATGTTTGCTCCTTCAGAAGGAGCAGAAAGCTTGCCTTAAAGGGGTGCAGAGCTATCTATTGGGAGATAACATATTTGGTGCTGTAGGGACAAAGGTTTCTTGACTTGATTGAGTTAACCAATATCTCTTTCATCTAGCATTATATATGTTTGAAACTGGAATATCCATACCAGAACCTTGCAACAATGGGCCTTGTTATATTTTATATGAGACATGTACTAACCATGATTAGCAGCCAGTGTTCCTTATAGCTGGAACAGAGACTTTCTTGACTTGTCCAAGTCGATTATTGACACTTTCTATTCACTGTCTTATTCTTTGAAGTGAAATATCCTTATACTACACTCCTCAATTTGCAATAATTTGTGCTATCACTTTTGATAGGTGACATTAACTGCCTGAGGTTACACTAATGTATATTTCTTGTTGCAGTGATGTCTGCTGTGAGTGGTCTGGAGGATGAAATAGAAGGAATTAGTACAGGTGGGTATCTTTGTTTTCACTTTAAGTATTTAAGATTTCTTTATTACCAGGATTTCAAGTGAAAGAACTGAGAGCAGGTCTGTTGTGTGATTCTGAGTTTTTATGTTTCCTTATGATATCTCATCAATCATAAAGAACTTTCTAAATGCATCAATTTTTTGGAGGAGATTGATTTGTTGGACATTTTTCCTTGGAGCAGCATGAGTTCGACAGTGACGTCTTTTGTTATATCTCTTTAAGATATAAATTTGATGCCTGTCAACATGGATCATTTAGCAACCACACTGCATTAAGCTGGACTGCCTGAACAATCTAATTAGTCACCACATTACATGATACAGCTTTTAGACTAATTAGCGTTTGCATTTTGAACCATCTGATTGATGCATTTTTTTTTTTCTATAGACTATAGCTAATGTAGAGATGTGGGTGACAGACCAATATTAGCATTTTGAACAGGATAGTTTATAATCTGATTGATTTCTTTTTCAGGTGCTGTAGTTGTTATTTCAATCGTGATCCTTGTGTGTTTGTTTAGCATACAGCAGTTTGGGACTGGTAAAGTTGGTTTCCTGTTTTCTCCTGTACTTGCTTTGTGGTTCTTTTCTCTGGGATCTATTGGAATTTACAATATAGTCAAGTATGATATTACCATTGTAAGGGCATTCAACCCAGTTTATATCTATTTATTCTTCAAGAAGAACAGCACAGATGCATGGTCAGCTCTTGGCGGTTGTGTTCTATGCATTACAGGTACATCTCACCTTCATATCCTTCACTAAACTGGAAAAAATTTATTGATAGCTGTGCCAACCAGCAGAGATTTTCAGATCCCCCCTAATAGAGATAAGATTCTACCTATTTGTTTTTGAAATATCCTAACCTCATCAGCTGCATGTTTTTTTTTTTTTTTAAATACCCAAGTGTTTCTATAGAAATGGAAACCCTGAAATCATTGCATCACCCAAAATCTCTGGTTTTCTGTTTATCTCTCACACTGCCACCACTACAAGGCAGGATGGGGCAGGGGGAAGGGCTTACAATTTTGCTCAACTCTAGTATGGAGCAAGATCGGGATAAGTAGATATCTATGATTCTATGGCTGGGAGGGCAGGGTGAGGTATCCATCCTGGCCTGTCCCACTCTGCCCCATTGCCATTTCTTGGCTATGATGCCTAAGGTTCATAATAGTTGGTGTGGGTGCATTTTTGCGCTAGGCCAAGGGTGTCTGTTGTAACCTTAGGCATTTTTGCGATCCCACATCGAAGAAAACTCCCTCCCCCCTCTGCCTTATAAGCATGAGCTGAAGAGAAAGGAGTACCACTAGTTCCACAGTTGGTTTGACCTAACTGGAGGGGTATTTTATTTTGTAAGTTAAAAACCTATCTCACCGAGGGCTTTCTGAGATGATCTGCTGGCTAATAAGTATGCTGAATTATTTTTCTTTTCTTGATAGATTTTTCACCTAATTTAGTGGTTTTAATGTGCTGGTAGATATCATGAAAGAATAAGCCTTTTCTGGAAATTGTTAATGAACTTTTAATAAATCCAACGAATGATAGCTTCCATGTCAGAATGAGAAATGGCCTTTTGTTCTTCCTTTTTTCAATTTGTCCCATAAACTTGCAGAAAGGAGCCTCTTTGTTGACATTTCTTCTTGTTGTTGCAGGAGCGGAAGCAATGTTTGCTGATCTAGGCCATTTTTCTGTACGAGCCATACAGGTATGTTTCTGCACTACCTCAATTTTATTTCTTCCTTGAATAACTTCATGGATTTGCTTAAATGGAAGGTTATTGTAATTAACCCATACTACTTACACAGATTGCCTTTACTTGTGTGGTGTTTCCCTGTCTTCTCTTGGCTTACATGGGCCAAGCCGCTTATGTGATGAAATCGCCTAAATCTGTAGGAAGTATATTCTATGCCTCTGTGCCAGGTGACACTTTCTAATGACGTGGCTTCTTATATTTGTCCAAATTACCGTAATATTTTATGTTATATTCAAGAGAAACGTGTTTATATTTAGCACTCATATTGACACTTCTGCTCTTGGAACTTGGGAACAAACAGATGCTATATTCTGGCCAGTTTTCGTCTTAGCAACCCTTGCTGCCATGATTGCCAGCCAAGCAATGATATCTGCTACATTTTCATGCGTAAAGCAGTCAATGGCTCTCGGATGCTTTCCAAGGCTGAAGATAGTTCACACATCAAAAAAGCGAATGGGTCAAATTTACATCCCTGTAATGAATTGGTTTTTAATGATCATGTGCATAGTTGTAGTTGCTATCTTTCAGGGCACCACAGATATCGCCAATGCATATGGTTAAGTATCTTCCTCCTCCTCTTCTTCCTGAGAAGTGTCTTTTAAGAAAATATTAGAAGGTTTTATACAGAAGTTCTACACTGCATTATGCCTTTTCAATCGATTTACATATTCTAATGTTTTTCATCCAATATATTGTGAAAATAATCCGTGTATGTTTGAGACCTGGAGGTCAGTAGTTATTGCTGGAATTACAGCATATGCTTATCTTTTCACTCTGCACGTGATGCTTCACTGCTAGAGACACTCTTTTCGTTTCCTCAATAAATCATGTCATTTTGTGTTGACCTTTCCATGGTACTAAATGGCTGAATTACATATAGGTTGATGATGGCAAATAATCCCTTGAATCCCAAAGTCCTTGATCTACCATTGGACAGGACCATTAATGTTTATCTATTAACAACATAGGGAATTTTTAGTTCACACATACGAACACTATCCTGTGGAAGTAATGTCTACTAAAACCATTCAATTTGTTCTTGCAGGCATAGCTGAAGTTGGTGTCATGATTGTGAGCACCTCCTTGGTTACACTTGTAATGCTTCTAATCTGGCAGAAGAACCTGTTTTTGGCTCTGTGTTTCCCACTTGTTTTTGGATCAGTAGAGCTCATCTACTTGTTAGCTGTGCTATCTAAAATCAAACAGGGTGGTTGGCTTCCACTTGTTTTTGCTACTTGCTTCCTCTGTGTGATGTACATTTGGAACTATGGGAGTGTGTTGAAATACCGGAGTGAAGTCAGGGAGAAGATATCCATGGACTTCATGCTTGAACTAGGTTCAACCCTTGGGACTGTAAGAATCCCAGGAATTGGATTGCTTTACAATGAGCTTGTCCAGGGGATTCCCTCCATCTTTGGGCAGTTCTTACTGAGCCTTCCAGCTATCCACTCTACAATAGTGTTTGTTTGCATTAAATATGTCCCAATCCCAGTGGTTCCTCAAGAGGAAAGGTTTTTGTTTCGAAGAGTTTGCCCAAAAGACTACCATATGTTCCGTTGTGTTGCTCGATACGGTTACAAAGATGTCCGGAAGGAAGACCATCATGCATTTGAGCAACTTTTGGTTGAAAGCCTAGAGAAATTCTTAAGAAGGGAGGCTCAAGATCTTGCATTGGAGAGCAATTTAAATGAGTTGGAGTTTGATAGTGTTTCAGTGAGGTCGAGGGATTCTGGAGCCCCTGGTGTTGATGGGAATGATGAGCTTAGGATTCCATTGATGCAGGATCGAAGATTGGAAGAAACAGGAACTTCTATCTCAGAAGTTTCCTCAGCATTGCTATCAAGTGTCATGTCACAGGATGACCCAAGTCTGGAGTATGAGCTTTCAGCTCTTCGAGAGGCAATGGATTCTGGATTTACTTATATGCTGGCCCACGGAGATGTGAAGGCAAAAAAAAACTCATTTTTCATTAAGAAATTGGTTATAAATTACTTCTATGGATTCATGAGGAGGAACTGTAGAGCAGGTACTGCAAACATGAGAACACCTCACATGAATATCATTCGAGTGGGAATGACATATATGGTGTAATCTGTTTGTCATGTTTTAGAAACTGCCTTATTCAATGACTTTGTACCCCATTGCTATCTCTATGCTGGAACCTTGATAAAGTTTTTTGAAACAAAAGTAGGAATGATAAAATCTTACCATGGTATTGGCTTCCTGTTGTAACTTCGAGAATCCATTATAGGTTTCTTTTGTCTTCAATGCACATTCTCTTCTATCTTCTCTTACCCATTCTGTGATGTTTGATGTCAAGAATATATTGGTACAAGAATGCTAGAAGTTCTATTCTTATCAGATCTCCTTTTTGCCTTTGGATATTTCCATTTACTGTCTTGAGTCTTAGTTGTTACTTGTTAGTGCTTTGTTGTGGTAATGTTGTTTTGATTGCTGGTTTGGTTTGGTTTGGTTTGGTTGTGTGGTATTGCATTGCTCTGGTATTTTTTCTGGATTGTTGTACCTTTTTTTTTTGTACTTAATATTCCCTTGCTATTAATAATATTTATATATCTCTCTCTCTCACACACACACACACATATCACATGCAGTAAATGTATTCCTATTATCTGGGGATTATACTGAACATTTGCCTAACATGGAGTGAGAGCACACTAAAACGAAAAGCCCGTGCTTATCTTTTGTGCTTCACCTTAGCTTTTGAACATTTGCACCAACTCATATAAAATAGCATAAAGTTCAAAATATGGCTAATGAAGCCCAAAAATCACTCAATTTTAGATCATGAACCATTTGTGCAAAATGAGATTTTGTTACGATGATTGTGTAAATGTACAAGTCATTGTAGCTTATTCAAAACAAATTTGTATTATTTCTTTGCGCTTCTCAAGAGTGAAGAAAGAGAGTGAATGGTAGTTGTTGTGTGCGAAGGGAAAGAGATGAATAAAAAAAATTAAGAAAATTTTTATATTTTAATGAAATGGAGAATATAATAGATAATTAGATGTAAATGTTTTGAAAAATGATTAGTTAAAATAGAAAGAAAAGAAGGATTTTATTCTGAAATAAATAATAATTTTTGCATAAATTGATGTGAATGTTAAAAATTTTTTATTCCATTTTCACACATTTTGGACTTTGGTTTAGAATGGTTGAGATTATTTTCACACAACAAACTCAAAATAAGCTGATCCAAATGCATACTTACATATCTCCAACTTCACAGTTGTGTAGTAACTTGTAAATAGTAAGCTTCTCCAGTATGGAACAAGTCATGCTCAGGGTTATTCATCAGAAAAAGAAAAAGAAAATCATGCACATTGTTTATTGCACTATCTCTCTCTTGCTAGTGGTGCTGGCAATTACATTTCTTTACCACCACATATTAGTTGTTGGGCTAATTTTGGATGCTTTTCTTTTAGCAAGAAATGCAAAAGCAGCAGCAACCTTTTTGACTTTATTTCCTTTCAAAGACTTTGATTCTTTTAAATTATCAGCATTTAAAAAAAAAAAAAAAAAAGACATTTGCTTTAAGATGTATGCTACTGGGGAGATTCCTTATGTCCTAGTCATAAACTTACCATTCATATTAGGCCCTGAAAATGGGGAAAAAAATGTTGCATGTTACTATCAGATATCTTTTGTTAAAGTTTGCGTCTTCCATTTCATGATTGAAAATTCAATGCAACATTTCATTTTACCAGCAAAATATACTAGTACTATGGGAGGCTAGTAGTGGTGCCTTATTATTATTATTTTTTTTTTCTTTTGTTAAATTTATACCCCATTCTCTCTCTCTCTCTCTCTCTCTCTCTCTCTCATTGCTTCACTCTTTTCGTTCCTATGCTTGCTTACTTGTTTATCTTCTTGTAATTTGACTAATTTCTTCTCTCCTCTACGCTATAAACATGGTTATGTTTTCTACTTAAATTTATAGACCCCTTCTTTTTTCTTTTCCTTTTCTTCTTCTTCTTTTAGTTTTTCTACATCTAATTATACGGCTAATGCGGGCTTTTTATTTATTTTTTATTTTTTTATACTATAAATTCTTGTTTTTTCCTGATTCTTAATAATTTCATGATTTATGACTAATGTTGTTCTTTCCATAAATTACTTAGAGGGTATATGTAAGAATTATTGGGGCTAGAGTTAGGTATACATGGGATTACAAAATAATTAAGTCTCTTGGGCCCTTTCACATAATTAACTAAACAACCCAACATCCTTAACAAAAGTATTGTTAGTAGTGAGATTAAGTGAAAATGATGTTACTCTAATCACAATTTTTCAAGTCAACCGTTTGAAAAAAGATTGTAAATTTTTTTCTTGTCAGCATCTTATATGTGGTTGTGTTTCTAATAACTTCTATGCCTGCAAAATTTTGGCAGATTAGATTCAAAAGAGGATTTAGGTTTTCGCTGGACTGGTTAATATATGATCAGATGGGAACTGTCAATGAATAAACCTTTGCTTAATCACATGAGCATTATAGGTTAAAAAAAATGTTGCATCTTGTGAAAAACTCCAATAAAAATTTGTAAAAGTAAGCACAGAAACAGAGTTTTGGAACTGTCCCATGCTCCATACTTATCAAACGAAATTAATACTCACTATTTTTTCCAACTTTCCTCAAGGAAAAATTTACATGTAAATATTAACACAAATTACCTAACTAGAAAACGTAAGGCAGAGGCATTTCCAATTTGGAACTAGCACAACTACCACAAGGTTTCTCTCTCAAAATGACATTTAAATAGTAAACTAAAATTGCTTTTTGACATCCCAACTCCCATTAAAGAATGACAAAGGAGATTCTTTAATAATTAGACATGGATCACGTGGAGTTGGGTTAGGACTTAGAACTTAGGGGTATTTTTCAACCCAACCTGAAATTCTTCGGTCAAGAAATATCTAACCCAATCTAATCCTAAATAACTCTAAAAACCAATCCAAAGTTGACATAAAAAAATTTGATTTTCATTCAACTATTTAAATTCACTATTCAATAAATGATTACAATTTTCACAATTGAACCTGGTATTTCAAATTTATCAAAACTCAGTTTCAAAATACCAAAATAAATCAAACTAACAATCTTTTTTTTAAAAAAAATTGCTGATAACATAAGTTGGATCAAGTTAACTAGGTTGCAAATTTTGTCAAATGAAAAAAAAAAAAAAAAAAAAAAAAAAACTCAATTCATTAACCTACAGAAAATCAACTCATAATGTTGGGGTCAAATTTGTGAAGTTGGTAGGTTGAGTGTACGCTCCTAAGTTGATAATAATAATAATAAAAATTTCTTGAACTAATTATGAATGAAGACTATTTTTCCAAAATGAGCAATTTACTTCCAAAATTAAGGTTGGGTGACCGATAAGAATGGGTTAAGGTGGAGTGGGCCCAGCCCACGAACCAAAGAAAGATGGGACTTCTCCAGTTACAAAGAGAATGAAGGAATTGGTGTGGTGAGGTGCCACTAAAGAGTACAACGTGTCATGGAGCGCCGTCACAATTTGCATACGTGTCCAAACACAAAAGGTTGGCTAATGTTTCACGTCAGTGACTCAGTCGGCACTCGTGTGGGCAAGTTTGTTTTTAGGTAAGGGATTGAGACAACTACAAAGACAAATGTACTTTCTGGTTAAGGCATTCTACGCTCACGTGTTGTACACGACCACCTACTAGTACAACGTCTTTCATAATTTATATTTTTTTATAATAATATTAATATGTGATTTATAATTCATTTTCATGTGAACTCATTATAAATATTGTCTTATTATTCCCCAATTATAATATATTATTTTAGGAGCGTTGCCAAGTGAGACTGAGGGAGCTCATATGAAACTCTTGAGATGGCAAAAATATATATACATGTATGATAATTTCAAATAATTTTGTCATGGCCCTCTAAAATAAGAATTTGAATTTTGCTATCCTAAATTTTTTTAAATTCAAATGAAATAAGCTTAAATATGATCATCTTGATAACATTTTAGTATTTTTAAACACAAAAATAAAAGTCTAAGATCTAATATATTGGGATGGGGGTGGGGGTGGAGGTGGCGGGGATAGTGGGCCGAGTATCAAAAGTAAAAATTTGTTGATTTTAAAGTTAATGAAAACCCCATTTAGATCTTAACAAATTTGACAAAAAATTACTCCTACCTTCTTTACTTGATTTATAAATTTAATTAATCTATTCATGGAAATAAATTTATAATTTATTTGTGCATTTGACTCAATCAATGAGTGAAGTGGTTGAATCTGAATATGCTTTTAATTTTTTATTTTTTGATGGGGATTGGGAGCGTGGGTCAGTTAGTCAGTGAGTAGAAAATGTTAACACTAAAAGACAATTAAATAATATGTGATTATATATAAAGACAAGGCATAGGATATGGGAGTGATTGAGTGAAGATAAAAACAAATGTTAACACAACAATTTTTTTTTATTTTAATACAATTATAAAGACTTATCAAAGTTGAGTTGAATTGTTAATAAAATAATTGTAAAGAATAAAGTCATAAACTAATAGATAAAAGTATTCTAAGCCATAATAATTAAAGTTTACTTAACAACAATGATTAATATGTTTATTGTATTTAGAAGCAATAATTAATATTTACATTGTATTAAGAAACAATATACCAAATTAACTTATAATTTATCTTTTGTTCTTTTACTAGTACTATGGACAAAATTGTAATAAGGAAACCACAAAAGCTGCATGATTCATCTCCTACCAAAACTTTATCTTCTTATTGATCATTCTAGAAAAAAAATTCATGGAGCCACCACTATATATATCACTTAATAATTATGATAAAAAAAATCATAAAATAGAAAAGTTACATTACACAGCATGTTCTTAAATAAGTTTATCAAAATGACACTCCTCATTCTCAAAAACAAATGACACTCTTCATACACTAATCATAGGAGGGTATTAAGTATTAACTTATTTGTTGCATTTAATAAATTTTAAAGGGTATATGCCATTAATTAGACCAATATTTGGGAGAGTATCATTTCGACAAATCTTGAGAGAGATTTGTGCAATTAATTAATTAATTATATGTAATAGTCGCATGCCAAATTATAATGTATGTCTCACATTCTCACTTTTTTGTATAAAACGTAGACTTGAAAATTTGGAATAAATCCCGATACCCGCATAAAAAATAAGGGTATGGGTCATAACTAGTAAGAATAACAATTAGTTTTAGTTTAATAAGTTTCTGAACTATACTTGATATGCCCCGTTTACCAAGCCTCTATAATAAAATTCAAAACTAAAATTTTAATTGACTAATTTTTTTTTTATTTATATTTATATAGTAAAGTTATATTTGATTTTCTATATTCTGAATAAAAAGATCAATTACATTACTCTTCAACTAGATATATATGCAATTCTCAAATACCAGTATTTTCCGTGTTGAATCTATTATTAACGTACATTGAATAGTTTTCCCTTTACTTGACAGTTGACATGATATATTTTATTCTTAAATTACAAATTATTTGGTAGTTTAGATTAGCTTTTTTCTTTTTGTCTTTTTAGCCATTTAACTTATGTACAACTTTTCATGGCTTCAATTCCTTTTTAAGTGCAATTATACTTTCGCCAGCTTTATGCAAAAAGCTATTTCAAATGCACACTTATTTTTTTTCATGTGAATTAATTTAATTTCATAATTCATGAATAACATGTGAATTTGTTCTCTTTTGTGTAATTATTGATCGCTAAACTATTAGCATTAATTACCATACTATAACTTTAAGGATTTATGTATTATTCTCTTAAACAAAAGAAGATATTAGAAAAAAAAAAAAAAATACTAGTTATACTGGGTTGATCATATCTATCAAAGATCGGATGAGGGTCATAGGCATAAGTAACAACCCATTTTAGTACGACAAGTTTCTGACCCATAATCACAAGGCTCAAACCCAACAAGAAGAAACCCAATCTCATTCGACCCGACCTACATGTTGGTGCGTAATGAAACTGATCATGAGTACTCATTGGCTTATTGCATGAAAATGATTAGGGAAGCAAACAAGGGAGAGTGGGAGAATGCTAAAACAAGGAACCATAATAAATTAAGTTAGGCACTTAAATTTCGTATAATGGACTCATAGATGAATGAGATAGATGGGCAGAAAAAGGAAGTTGCAGCTGCATGATGAGCTCAGATGCAAGACTTTTTTTCTTCTTCATGTTTTTAACATTTAACTTCTATAGGATGCTTTTTTTTTTAGGGATAAATTCTATAGGCTGCTTAAAACAAGTGGAGGAGATCTTGAATTATTGGTTCATTGCATATATTTCAAATATTATTATGGGACTCTATTCGTTCCCTTCTCTCACATTTGCCTCATCCGAATAATCTTCGTGTGGTCCATTTGAAAAGGACAAAGACTACCCCTTTTGTCTTCCATGCAAATCATATGAAATTATCTATCTGCGTGGGAAGATATTAATTAGAGAGAGAGTACTTCTGTTTGTGTGAGAGAGATTAGATGTTAGAAATAATGCTTAATATAACCTTGATTTTCAAAGAGTGGGGCTCATCAAAAGAAACACGCAATCAATTGGTTTTTAGAACCTTAATTACGAGTATGATTAAGTTCACTCATCTACCAAAGCTTTTAGATCAATTATTTTAGTTTATTCAATTTTTTTTTTTCTTTAGGATGAAGTAATCTAGGTTTTCAAAAGTAAATGAAATCGAACACATTAACTTGTATTTTTAACCTTTTATTCTAGAAAAAAATATCTCTTGCGTCAGTCTCATAAGACAAGAGAGAAGGATATAGACATTTCGTGATCGAAAATCACTTGATCCTTTCGATGAAATAAAAGCGAGGAGTATAGATTGACCCTATAGCCCTTCAGGTTCTAGCTTCACTTGGCATTGATTACTGATCTTTAGTTTCTTTTTTTTTTTTTTTTTTTTTCTTTTTTTTTTGCTATCCAAAAATGAGGAAAAACTTAGGGATCACTATTTTTCTAATTTTGAACTTGTAAATCTTAACAAGTTTCATGAATTAGCTAGAGGGAAAAAAATATATCATATGGCCAAAGGTCATTAAAATTATACGTGACTTAATAGTCACCTTTACAAATTGTCGTCGCCGTATACGTGATTAATAGTCACCTTTACAAATTGTAGTCGCCGTAATATGGCCGATTAATTATTAAAAAAAAAAAAAAAAAAAACAATTGGTAACATCATATGTGCAAATTCATTACTAAAATATTCTCTTAAAGCAAAATTTTCTCCTCAACTAAGTAAAAGAAATAAACCGCAGCCTCTATAGGTAAGCTTGAAAATCTAGTCAAGTCTTTTAAAGTGTAAGTAGTCTTAGTTTTAATAATTATATTTTATATGCCTACATGCTCAAATGACAAAATGGATCTCAGTGAATGTTTTTACACATATATAAAATAAAAGACCATAGAAAAGTAGAAAACCCCTTCTACCCATCCTTTAAATTAATTAATTAATTAATATTGAAACATATTATATGTTGTCCCAAAAAATACTCCCTCTTTTTCTGAATAATTTCAGTACTGACTAAAATGAAGAGACTTATTTCATGCTCCCAAAAGTCAGTTTTCTACTTTTCTTCTTTGTAATTTCAATTGACTCTATTGCTTATATATAGTCAAAGCAAGGCTTGTGATCTTTTCTAATAGTTGAAATATTGATTCTCTCTTCCTCAATTTTTCTGAAAATAATTACTACGCCGGAACAATTATCTTCATTGTTCCCTAGATGTAAAACTCTTGAACAGTGATCGCTAAGAAATTTTACTAACCATCTTGTAGATATAAAATATCAAACATTTTAGTTTAATCTTTTATATTAAGTCGTTCAAATGACCAATTATGATTGGAATAATATTATTTTTATATAGACTAATCACTAATACCACTTTTATTAAAATCCAACCACAAAAAATTACTCCAGCAATTATGAAATTTTTTATTTTTTTACACTTATTAATTATACTCTAACATGGCACTTGTCACAAGGATCCCTAATTAAGAATTGCATTATTAGAGTCTAACAAGAAACCCAAACAAACAAAGAATTGCATTATTAAATATTTTTCAGTTTCTCACGAAAAATCCTAGCGTCATGAGATGATCGACATCTATGACTGTGAATAAGAAGAAAACAGCTTCACAACCCAACTTGCGAAACTACTTTTCCCACTAGCTACCACTACTTATTTTCCTATCTCGAATTGACAAAACACAGTCCACACTTCTTTATCACCAATTACCTAATCATGAAATCATTAATTTTTCCACTAAGTATAATCTAAACAGCAAGGATTTCATGCCACTTGTATAATATTAGCCAAGAAAAGTTGTACATTATATACTTGAAAGCTAGGATGCACGGACACTTTATTTGGGGTGATGATCTTGTGCAGTACCCGTGTCATAACTGTAGTTTGTCTGTCGTATTACGTTATCCTTTTTTTTTTTTTTTTTTAAATTACTTATGTCACCATATCGTACCTGTACCCATATTCCTATCTGTATTTGTGCATCCTAAAGTCAAAGTCTGATGCCATACAAAAAATGTGATCATTACTAGACTTACGTAGGAAGCAAGAAGAACATTAGAAAACAAAGACAATATTAAGACCACTACTCACATACATTAGGTAGTAAGATACAAATCCCAGACTTGTGGACTAGAAACAGCAATTTATTCAATCCTCGTGGGGCATAGGTAACAGAACAAGAAAATACAGCAATAGCAAATGCTTTGAAATTTCTCAATAATGTGATGCTCTTTGAACAAAAAAGTCATGGTCTAAAAAGCTAAAACATATTCCAGGACTCTTCGCTTGCATGTTCTTTCCCTTCTCAATACAAGTTGGCAAAGTAGCTATATGATTGATCTGCCTTTAATTACTCTATATAATCAATATCAATATATATATATAAAAGCAGAGACCTTATGTGAGAGTACATGAGGTTTTGTCACATGGCACTTTAATGTTGCACTTAACAGTTTTTACCTTTTTTTATTAATTCTTTTTTACTGTTATCCAATAGATCATAGTAACTTATTTTTACTATTATATAAATTTAGCACTTTTTACCTCTTTTTATTAAGTTTTTTTTACTGTTACCCAGTAAATTATAATAACTTATTTTTACTATTATATAAAATATGGGTTGTTCTTGACAATATATAAAAGCAGAGACCTCATATGAGAGTGCATGAGGTCTTGCCACATGACACTTTAATGTTACACTTAACAATTTTTACCTTTTTTATTAATTCTTTTTTACTGTTACCCAATAGATCATAGTAACTTATTTTTACTATTATATAAATTTAGCATTTTTTACTTCTTTTTATTAAGTTTTTTTTTTTTTTACTGTTATCCAATAGATTATAATAACTTCTTTTTACTATTATATAAAATATGAGCGGTTTTTGACAATTAGACCAATTAGACCAAAAGTTATTCACTATAAAATGGACTACCTTTTAAAAGTAAACCAAACCTTATGAAAAACTCAAGCCCGATTATTACCTTACGTATTATAACCCAAGTTTGACCCTTCCCACGTGTAAATCAAAGCAAAAACTCTTACCCTCTTACAAACTCTCTTCTTCCTCCCCCTCATGAAATCATGTCTTCATTTTTCCCCAATTTCAATTCAATATGCTTTTGTCTATTAATAATGTTCTATACAATTTATGTAGAAAAATTCTCTATCATTGACCAGTGCAACAAAAATATATATAAATCTTGAGATCCCTGAAGTTGCTGAAATAATTGACAAGTGCATACTTCTAAAATTTATAATAACAAAAAAGTCTAATAAATAACATATATTATCTCACAAAATGCCATTAATTTAATATTTTCTTTAAAAAATTCAATGATAGGAATGGTCAAAAACATGATCCTATACAAGGAATACCAAAAATACACGCAAAACAATTTCATAGGAGGATTTATCTTTAAATAATATGAAGACAATAATAAAGACAAAATGCATTGAATGAGATCCTACGAAATAAGTTTGTTAATCATTTTAAATTATACTCATCATTTACGTAAATAAATAATAATACATCATATTATTTACATTAAAAAAAGTAATACATATTAATTTCAAAGTTCATTGTAAGATGTGAACTGCTAGGGTATTGCTATAATAAGTAATATTAATACAACAATGAGTTGGTATTACATTTTGTGTGTACTTTGTGAAAAGAATGTCAAACCATAAGCAGGATTATTTTGGTGTGCAAAATGTGACACAAAAATAAAACTTTCTATCCCAAAGTTAGAGGCACTCACATTAACTACATACTTTCTAAATATTTATAATTTTTTCATCTCACTATAACTACTATATATATAAAATTACAAACTACTTTAGATACATGATATAAATTGAAGTTTTTGATGCAACTAACAAAACAAATTTTGTGATATTTGATCGAGATGCCGACAAAATCCTAAATAAATCTACAAGAGATCTTGATAAAAAAATAAACTGAGGTACTACTTATTTAAATTATTGTAAAAAATTTATATTGGAGAAGGAATCCCACGTGATTTGAAAAAAAAAATTAGGAAAAAAATGGATTTCTCTATTTCATTTGAATGAATTCAATCTAAATGATAGTTTTGAAAATTACATAGTTGCTAAGATTTTTGATGCACTTTCAAATGATAAAAAGGTATGGAAGAAAAAAAATAAATATATATATACACATACACATATATATATATACACAATCCAATATGCTATATTAATTCTTTTTGTTGCACTATTCCAAAATTAACAAAAATAAAAAAAATTTACAAAAAACTATCACATTATTGAAATTTAATATAAATGCAGATACCTATGAAAAATCTTAACGACAAAGTCCAAACTTTGTAAGATCCAATCAAGAATCTCTCGGTGCCAATTCATTAGTGATTAACACAAATGATGCAACAAAAGGGAAAAAAAATGATGAAAGCTCAAAAATTGAACAAATATGGACGGACTAAACTTCAAACGTTGAAGATGGAGAAACTGATGATGATAACAAGTGTCATCATACCACAATAACAAAGCATTGAAGAAGAAAAAATCGTTATGAATCTTTTTATTATATCATGAAAGCTTGAAAATGTGTTGAAAACACAAAAGCTGTTTAGACTCTCAATTAAAAGTTACGGCCCGATTGATTTTACACTAATTTAATACTAAGTGTGGAATAGTGTAAAAGCGAGTAGATAAACAAACAAACTACTCTAATCTATAATCAAAGCAACACAACAGTAAAATGGAAAGTAAAAGAGTAGGGAAGAAAGATGCAAACACAAGATAATACGCCGATGTGTTATCAAAGAGGAAACCAAAGAACTTGGCGAAAAATCTCTTCGCCGCCCTCCAAGCGGTAATCGATCCACTAGACAATCAATTTGAATACATGGGTTAACAAGAAACCCTCCAAGCCTAATCTACCCGATATTCCTAAGCCCTCTAAGCTCCTACTTCAATAAGGTTTCTCGAAACCGTATCTTATCTAACTCTTCAAATCCCGCAACAAGCTCTATGTTGCATCTCCCATCCTTGGCTTCTTCCAATACTTCCCAGCAACTCTAAAATACTCTCTACACTTTGAATAGGTGTAGGTTATGTTTGAGTAGAAATCTCCTCTCAAGGTATGTCAATGGGAGAGGGATGGAGAAGAGGCTACAATGATTTCTCACTAAGGATGAGTAGCTCTCTCTTAAAAAGATGGATGTGTGTGTTGTAAAAAACCTATCTAGGGTTTTTCTCTCTGAATAGCCTTCTCTACATTTGTGGGTAATGAAGGTATATATATTATGGATGAAGGGTAAGAAAATCACTCTTAAAAATCCTTCAAGCAAAATGTTTCGCAGCTATCTCGCGGAAAAGCCTTACCTGCGAGACACTCGCAAAAACGACAGTCTGGCATGACTCTTCAGCTTCCAATCATGTGCTCCTTACATGGCTCTTTCACGGGTTAACTTCTCACGAAATCCACGGATTCTTTATTTTAGCTTGAATCTTCACCAACTTCATACTAAACCCAATACAATAAAATCCCATAAAATATAAGGAAATAAATTAAAGCAATTACAACACTTTTTGTCATGGAATAAAGCCAACATAAAACATAGTTATAAATCACAACTTTAAACATCACATAATAAAAATCAATAATATAGAATGAATTAATATGCTTTTATCAATGTTTATTATACAATATTACTCCAAGTTGTTTTAATTATTATTCATTACATGAACAAAATAATTATAATAGATATATGTGTACAATTTATAATTGTTACTTTTTATAATAAACTCATTACTAACAAATTTTTGTCATAAATATGCTATAATATATGTATAATATTTTCCAAAAAACAAATTTACATAAAACATTACAACATTATCCATGCATCGCACGGGAAACTTACTAGTTATAAATAATTGATGAGGCATTTGTAGTTCGAATAGAGTCCTCGATGTGACATATTATATATCGAATGAAGTATTAATATCACAATAAATGTAATTGGTATCACGTTAAAATAACAAAATAAATTCTTTTTTCGGTTAAAAGTTGACAAATCAATGGATAAGATTTTCACAATAAAATTTGTAGTATGAGCATTACTCGAATGAAGTATCAATAAGTTGCTCTCTTTTTTATACTTGTTGGTCTATCATATATGTTATCGAGGATATTAGGTACTTGTTTGGTAGAGGTGTTTGAGTATTGTTATTCAAAATGGTGTGAAAACTGTAGTTTAAAAAGTGTTGTGAAAAGTGAAAACACGTATTTAAAGTACTCATAATGCAAAAAATATGTTTGGTACTATATTTCTAATAACGTTTTTTCAAAAATGAAAAAACATAATTTTGTGTTTGAAATGTGTGTATGTTTTTTTTTAAAGTGATTATATAGTCTAATCAATGGGATCTACAATTTTTACTTATTAAAAAAAATATCATTGAGTAAGGTTATTTGAAAACTGAAAACTGGTAAAAGGAGTTTTCTAAATCCAATTTTAAACACCCTAAAATGAGAAACGTAACTCAAACACTCCTAAAAAATTTTCTTACCAAAAGCTTTTTTTTTTTGCCCACAGTTTTCAGTTTTTAAACACTAAAAATTGTTGTTTGAGTTAGCTTACCAAACAATCCCTTTAATGGTTCCTTATGCCTTTTGCCTTTTTAAGCATATACCTAGAGATGGTAACTTGGTAATGACACCCTTGCCTACTCTTTGGCTCTATGTACCTCTTCTTGTAACCTTTAAGGAAGAATTCCCATCTCTTCTGTTCCATATTTTATTCTAAATCCTTCTAGAGAAGACGGTGGCTCTTCTTCTTTTTGTCTTTGTTTGAATACAAATATTATTCAAATAAAAAAAAAAAAAAAGTAAAAACCATGCATGGTGGTCCAAAAGAGTAGAACACATTTGTTGCGGCAGCAAATTAATAATTAAACTACTACTGGATAGTAGCTACTAGCTAGTCCAATGCATTCGGACCTAACACAACTGAGCCTGCTATTTGCTCCAAGTGATTTCTTTATGTATATATATATTGCTCATGCTTAGCCTACCTAAGCAGCCTACTACACTGTAATTTATTATTATTTCATTTACTTGTTTATATTGGCTATGGCTTCGAGAGGTAGCAAGCGGATTAGGACGACACACACACACGTTGTTATTATCGGAATGTGGGGCTTATGCTCAAAAAAGTTTGATAAAGAAAGGTACTTTACCTAAAAAGAGGTGCTTTCAAGCAAGGTAACATGTTAAATAAACAACAAATTTTAATTGCAGAAGAGAGATAGAGTGACGAAACTAATCTTATCACAATTTTCCTTTCCAATTTGTCAATTGCACAAACATATTTTTAATCCCATGCTCTCTCTCTCTCTCAACATAATCCCCAACTTTGTGAACTATGTTGGTGTCAATATCAGTAAGATATGGTCTTATTTGCTGCAACAACATTGAAAATTAATATTGATTGTGCATGATGTAGACAAAGTGGGTAAGTGTTATTGGAATCTTAATCGGAGACGATAAAAGGTCGGTGTATGGCTGTTTTTTTTTTTTTTTTTTTAGAAAGATTTTTTGTTGAAATACATTTTTAATTCCTAAAATTTACTCTTGTTGAACATTTTTAGTTTCTGAAATTTCAAACAATTGTTTTTTAATTCTAGTTTATGACTAACGGAGCAGTAAAGTGATAGTTTTAATCCCATGCTCTCTCTCTCTCTCAACATAATTCCCAACTTTGTGAACTATGTTGGTGTCAATATCAGTAAGAAATGGTCTTATTTGCTGCAACAACATTGAAAATTAATATTGATTGTGCATGATGTAGACAAAGTAGGTAAAGTGTTATTGGAATCTTAATCGGAGACGATAAAAGGTCGGTTTATGGCTGCTTTTTTTAAGAAAGATTTGTGGTTGAAATACATTTTTAATTCCTAAAATTCACTCTTGTAGAACATTTTTAGCTCCTGAAATTTCAAACGATTGCTTTTTAGTTCAAGTTTATGACTAACGGAGCAATGAAGTGAAATTCTTTTTAATGACATGGTAACTTATTTTTAGGAGAACATTAGTTTATGTAATGTCAGTACTTGAGAAGTGAGACCTAAAAGAGATTTCACTTCTCTTATAGTCCTATTACCCAAACAACCCTAGTACCGTGGAGTCATGCCTCTCGAGGCATGAAGGAGGTTCCTATTGTTTTTCAAATGATTTTGGAAGTTTCAAATCAATTAAGCAGAAAACTTATAATTATTGAATGAGTTTTGAAAATTAATATTGATTGTGCATGATGTAGGCAAAGTAGGTAAAGTGTTATTGGAATCTTAATCGGAGACGATAAAGTTTGGCTGCTTTTTTTAAGAAAGATTTGTGGTTGAAATACATTTTTAATTCCTAAAATTCACTCTTGTTGAACATTTTTAGTTCCTGAAATTTCAAACAATTGCTTTTTAGTTCAAGTTTATGACTAACGGAGCAATGAAGTGAAATTTTTTTTTAATGACATGGTAACTTATTTTTAGGAGCACATTAGTTTATGTTAAAAATGTCAGTACTTGAGGAGTGAGACCTAAAAGAGATTTCACTTCTCTTATAGTCCTATTACCCAAACAACCCTAGTACCGTGGAGTCGTGCCTGTCGAGGCATGAAGGAGGTTCCTATTGTTTTTCAAATGATTTTGGAAGTTTCAAATCAATTATGCAGAAAACTTATAATTATTGACAGAAACTCCAAGGCCTCCATTTATGGCCCTATTATTATTTTTAATAATCAGATAATTAAAAAATGAAAAAAATTTAGCTACAAAATCAATTATAGCCTTAGGCTACAAACTCACTCAATCTTTTCATTGGAGGTGAATTTTAACAAATCCACTATTAAATTATATCTTCTTCTTATATCCTCCATGTTTGCAAAATTTCAAGAAAATTGAAGACAAATAACTATGTCATCAATAAATTTTTAAATTGCAAGTTTTTATAATTTAAAATTATGCATAAAATATAAGATTATAGATTATATAGTAAATAATATCCAATTGACACAAAAATTAACATGTGTATTAAAAGCGTAAAGAACATATAATTCAACGGTTAGATTTTCAAAATATGCAACAATATTTATTTTATTGAGTGAGTTTGTAGCCTAAAGCTATAACCAATTTTGTAGCTAAACTTTGTCCATTAAAAAAAACTAGTATGTAGCCTCGTGCTACCGCACTGGAATGGATATATTATTAATTATGAGTTTATTCATGTTTAAAAGGCTCAGTTGAGTCTAAATTCATATTATTAACCAGAAAATTTCATTAACAGAACTTAGCAGTATATATATTTTACACAAAAACATGAACCTTGGTGATATTGTTTATCCAAAAGATCCATTCACGCTTTTGAATCTTCAATCTCTATTGGTGATTGAAATTTTCGTAGCTTAAAAAATTTTAAAAAATAAAACCCTTAGAGTTATACTCATTTTGTAGTTTTACGATGGGTCATTTTGTAACATGATGAGTATTTGTGTGAAGAAAAAACCTCTAAAGTTCCATGGCTGATAAAAGAAATTCTCTCCAATCTCTTTTTATAAAGAGATGAGTTTGTGCGTGTTTTTATATATCCTTCATAGTTGTATTATCACAAAGCAAGTCCAATGAATTTAGATTGGTACTACCGATTCCTAAAGTATAAGTGTTTAATGTGTTATTAATTTCATCTCATTGACTTCTGCACATGACAGCAAAATTAAAAATAATTAGATTGTACACGTGTACAATAAAATTGGACTCTGATATCAAATTCTAATTGAACAATTGGAATGATAATATATGATAGTAACAACAATAGGAAAATTTAAATAAAATTTTAGATTAAATTGTAACAATCTGAATAAAAAATTCTAGTAGAAAGACAGGGTGGAGTGATCCACTCCAAGAAGGCGACCAAACTTGCATAAATAGAGAATAATAAATCTCTCTCCGGAAAATTTACATTGTTCATAACCTTTACTTTCACTGAAAATTTTAAAAACATAGTGACTCACATCTGCCATCCAGACATCTACAGCCGGGTCCTCTCCAATTCGCGTGAGATTCCATTAATCACTAAGTTCCTTTGCAGCCTGCAAAAAATATCATTCATCGGTCCACAACAATGCTTTCTTCATTGTTATAGATGTCAAACCTGAACAAAAAGCCAAATATAAGAATAGTGAATTTTAGGCATAATGTGCATCTATTCATATATTAGCAATATATAACAAATGCAAAGATGCAAACTTTGTAAGTGAATAGTAAACAAAACTCATTGTCAAAACTAAGAAGAAAACACTTTAATCCGAAACTCAGTGCAAATGTAAATATGCAAACTTTGTAAGCAATTTATAACAAAGATGCAAACTCTGGCTTTGCTATCTTTTTGGAAATTATGCAATGTACCCAAACTAAGTTCTTATCACCGATATTAATCTCTTTGGTTTTCACGTTTGACTGCAAAATTAAGAAAAAACTTAATTAGCATAGTAACTCACTTGACCCAATACATAGAAGTGGTTTTAATGAGAATGAGCTCACATACATTTAGCCACATGATGAGTTCTTATCACCGATATTAATCTCTTTGGTTTTCACATTTGATTACAAAATTAAGAAAAAACTTAATTAACACAGTAACTCACTTGACCTGATACATAGAAGTGGTTTTAATGAGAATGAGCCTACATACATTTAGCCACATGATGCAAAATTCAACTTCAATTTTAGATTCTAGACACATGGCTTAAAATTAGAGTCTTAATTTGAAATTCAATTTCACACTCTCTCTGCTTCATCTAATATTATTATATATATAGAGTAATTTGGGAATTGGCTTCAGTGCTTCACCATCTTCATGTTGAAGGACTAAAAAAGGCACGTGTTAAAGAATCTCACATCCCCACATAAACTCAGATTCAGATCCAATACCATAAAATCTCAGTACCTACTCTCTTTTTAATATTTCAGTACCTTTTATAAAATATCAATAAGCCTTCACCACAATGGTAAAGGAGAAAACAGTTAACAACTAGAAATTTTGGTTTTGAAGATGCGACCATATCTAATTTTCTATTCTCCTTGCATAGAAAAATGTTGAAGTTATTATTAATGAAAGATTCAATTAGAGAAATCAAGTCCTTTGTCTTTGGAACAAGCATTGTATTACATTTTCTATTCACGGAAAGTGTTACACAACTTTGGACCATGAAAACAATACATAACTCGTAAAGTAATTGGTGTTGCTCTAGGGACCTATAATATTTCACTTTTGCTCCTAAAAATGAAGATCATAGTATACTTACGGCATAAATGGTGACGATACTGACGAAGTCCAATGAGACACTGACGACTACAATTGGTACGGACGAGATCAGGAGATGGAGTCTGGCACATGCTCCACTGACGAATACACCCAGACCATTAAATACAGGGGAAGCAGTTACAAAAACAGCTGTACGACCCGTTGTAATAACAACGGCCTATTAAAGAGACTCAGGCGTTACCAAAAGAGCATTAAGAGCCTCCATAACTGCCCAACGGCTAGAAGCCAAGAGAAGGCATATAAAGCCACCTACATCGCTAAGGAACAGGTACATACGGATAGAGAAATCTCAGAGCTCTGTTTTCGATTATTATTTCCAGTTATCTTGCTCATTGTTATTTGAAAGTACTCTTACTGACTTTGGCATCGGAGGCGTTGTGGCAGGCACCACACCGGTGTCCATCCCTAGGAGCTGAAAGATCACCTTCGTCCGTCGAACAAATTACTGACGAGTTCACACTCATCAAATGGGATTTTAGAAGATGAGAGGACTAGTACCCTTTTTTTTAATAAATAGTACCCCATCATGTAATTTTCTATTCTCCTAGCATAAAAAAAGGAAGAAGGCACATCTAAGTAATAACACCCCAGCCTTAACTATCTAACAAAAAAAAAAAATATATATATATATATATATTAATTTCACAATTATAATAGAGATGATGATTTAAATCTTAAATATCTCTGTTAAAAATATTAGGGGGTGCTCATTGAGCTCTTGTATATATAGGTATATACATGGATAAGTTGTAATAATGATATTTAAGTTTAGAGAATATTGTTTCATAAAGTGAAAATTCAAATTCTGTACTAGAGGCTTATGTTCACTTGAAATATATATTTTTCTCTCCCAAAAGTTAGTTAGAAAGAAACATAAGAAATCCTATAATCTTTCTCCAGAATTGCTATCTGTAGAACCTAATAACTTGGTTGTATCTTGGAAACAAGTTTGCGGTAGCTTTTTAGCAACAAGAGTGTTAGGGCAAATATTGTCTAAGGATAACAATTTTGTGTTTCTAAATTTTCTATTTTCTATTTATCTTTTGTGTTAACCTTATTCTTTCATTATTACTTTATGTATTATTCCCAACATGAACTACAAAACTATTGAAAAGTACCTAGCCATCTCTAAATTGGCTATTTGTGCAACTTGTCTTTTGAACTTAATTTTATGTAAAGATAGATTTCTTTTTCTTTTTCTTTTTCTTTTTATAATACAATAGTTGAGGGAGAGGAATTTAAACTTTCATTCTTTTCATAACTGGACATTTTTATTTTTAAAAGTGTTAAAATTATTATAAATTTATTACAAAAGATTTATAAACTGATATGACAATAAATATATAATTAATAATTTATGTCACTTTAACAAATAATGAATAAATAGTTAAATTACTTTTATATAAGTGACAATGCACTAGTTTATAAAAGTTTACATAATAAAATCTATAACATCCTTTAATTTTTTACTTTAAAAAAAAAAAATTTGATAACGGGGTGATTTGAACTCTAGATATCTTGTTGGAATCATCCGGATATGTCTCTTGAGAAATACAAATCCTCTATGACTCTGTCTCATTTTTAATGTTCCATTAATCTCAACTTGTTATATATTTATTTAACTCTCCTTATAAAATAGCCAAAGTTCAAAATGGAAAAAATCAAACACGTGACAAACCATGATTGGTGGAACATATAATGGAATACAAAAAGTGGGAAATATGGTTTGTATTCTCAATTGAGATATAAGGATTATTATTTTTTTATAGAAAGAAGCTATAAATTTTATCAAGGTAACTTAACCAAATCGGCTAAAATTACAACACTGAGATGTAAATGAATATTTTTCATTTATACCGATAAACCTGTAGCATGTCTCGTAAATCCAGTAAGGTTAATTATAAGTTACAAAATTACTTTTGGCTCCATATATGTAAAAAACTAATATTGCTAATAGTTTCTAAATGATCTTCACATCATAAATCAAATGGCCAAAAGAAGCAAAGGACTCATCCTCACCTCTCTAGAGTTGATGACTACTTCCGAATCTCTTTATATTACTCTTTATTTTTTGTGCCCTTATACCATATCTAATATATTCTTATTATAACAAAGTGAGGTATTACAATTGGATTAGAAACACCGACTGCCAAAAAAAAAACAAGAAAAAAGAAGAAAAAGGTACTGCGAAAACACCTTACTAGTTATTATAGCATGTTACAAAGTATTTAAAACTACGTAGAATTCTAAAGCATTCCCTTTGTAACACAAAGAACAAAATTATTCTTCTTCTCAATTAAAAAAAAAAAAAAAACTTTACTCGGAATAAAATTCTGCTTTATAATGTATTAGAAGAATTCTCTATATTAATACATATCACTTTGACCGACTTGACTGTCATTATCTAGCCAGTTGGCCAAATTGCGTGCCGCGACATTATTGCAATTTCTGGGTCTCAAATCTCAATGATAAGTCTCGAAACATAACAAGTGAAATGACAAGTTATAATTGATTGATGTATTACAATAGTGATATATATATATATATATATATAGTTATGGTTCCATATAAGTTGTAAAATTGATTGTGACAATAATATTGTCAGATTTGAAACTATTGATTGATGTATTACAATATAGTATTATAGTGGTGGTTTCATATAAGTTGTAAAATCGTTTGTGTGAGTAAATATGGTTAGATTTGAAACTTTAAATCATGAGAAGATATTACAATATAGTGATATAGTGATGGTTTCATATAAGTTGTAAAATTGATTGTGCGAGTAATATTGTTAGATTTGAAACTCCTAATCACAAGAATATATTTGATATCAAATTATATCAAGTTAGCAATATTAAAATTCAATAAGCGAGATAGGTATATATATCTATAAATAATAACTATGTCAATAACAAATGAAATACATATGTTAGTGTAATTTTTTACACACGTGTTTGACACTTATTTTTTGAAATTTGATGACGACATAGTATATACTATCATTTAATACAAAATATTTTTTTTTTGAATGACAGGAAGCTTTTCTCACGGAGTCCCCAGTCCAGAAGTGTGTGTATATATATATATATATATTATATCCTATATTTTATTTTTTAGCCTCGTCGTAAACAGGGCCGGCTCAACAGGTGATGCAATTGATGCAATCGCCTAAGGCCCCCAAATAAAAGAAGGCCCCCACTTGTAAAAATAAAATTATATATATATATATATATATATAATATTTATCTATATATTTTAATTTAAAAAAAATTTAAATACTTTTATTAGTCAATAAAATGCATTAAAAAGGCTTCATTGTATCCTAAAATATAAAAAATTAAAAAGGAAAAAAAACAAAAATAGTTAAGACAAGACAGCACACAAGGTGTGGGCTGTGTAGACAAGACTGCACAGTGCACAGTTTTCCCAAAGCCCACAGCACATCACAGCTAGTCCCACCACATACTAATTAATAATTTATCACATTTTTTTTTAATGCATACTCTTATTTTATTAATTATTATAAATTATCACTTCAATTAATAATTTGATGCGTATCATATCAACTCATTTGTATTATAGTAATACTAATTTATTGAACAATGTAATAAACTAATTTTTATTTGTGCAGGTTTAGACTTTAAAGTGGTCATGGCTTTAGAAAAATTGCAATAACCAGGTTCTATTATTCTATACTTTAAATTTTATTTCTAGCAATTTTGCATCTCAAAATCAAGAAAAATAGATTTTAAATAAAAAATTCAATACATATTATTTAATTAATATTTAAATATAAAAAAGATCCCACTTAAAATTTTTGCTTAAAGCCCCAAAAGTTATTGAGCCAGCCCTGGTCGTAAAAACTAAAAATTATAGTAGTTCCAGAGAGAATGGGTCAGAGGCTCCAAGCCATGCATAAGGCCTCGTGTACGTTCCATGCTGATAGTGATCGCCAGCAATGTGATAGCAGTACCATTGCAATAGGTTTAGAATCATCATATCTTTTACAATAAATTACATTTTGTAATAAGGTTTTACTAAAGGAGGCTAGTAAATCATTTTTAAAAAAAATTTATATAAAAAATAATAATAACTTTTTTTTTCAGTTTTTCTTAATAAATTTTTTAAAGTAAACTATTAATATACGTTCGTATGACATACATTAACCGAACCCTTTATATGTAACATTGTCAAAATCTTAAGTTGTTAATAACAATTAATAATAAATTGGTGTAAGTGATGAGTTCATGTAAGATAATAACTTGTCAATTTTTGTATATATAAAAATTCTTTTATTTTTTAAGTAAAAGTTTTAGCAAATCTTAATTTGATAAGTTTTTTTTTTTTTTTTTTCAAATGTTTTAGGTATCGATTTTTCAAAACCCTCCGCATGCGACTCTTTATTTTGAAGTATTATATTACGAACAAAGTTTAGCTACAAAATTAATTGTAACCTTAGGTTACAAACTCACTCAATATCTTTTTATTAGAGATGAATTTTGACAAATCTACCATTGGATTACATCTTCTTCTTATATCCTTCATGTTTGCAAAATTTCAATAAAATTAAAGATCAATAGCTATGTCATCAATAAATTTTTAAATTGCAAGTTTTTGTAATTTAAAATTATGCATAAAATATAAAATTATAGATTATATAGTAAATAATATCCGATTGACACAAAAATTGACATGTGTATTAAGAGTGTAAAGAACATGTAATTCAACGGTTAGATTTTCAAAATATGCAATAATATTTATTTTATTGAGTGAATTTATAGTTTAAGGTTACAATCAATTTTATAGCTAAACTTTGTCGTATTATATTACATTATTTGATTATTCTTTTTCTTTTCTTTTTTTCCTTGTAACAGTCATGCATGATACAATACCCCTGTTTTTTTATTCCATATCAACAGAACAATCACGTGCCCTGTTGATGGTGCAAACCGACATACACCCCTATTGGAACTCAAAGATTCACTGTCTCCCTTTGCAGCCTGGAGTTGGCCCTAAATCAAAGAAACCAATATTATATACATGCATGCCCCAAAAAGTATTGATTTAAAAAATATTTTTTAAAAATTTTTATAAAAAAAGAAAAAAAAAATTAATTTTTTAACAATTTTTTTTTATTTCTCGTAAAAGTTGTATTAAAACTTTCTTAAAATGATTTATTAACAAATGCTTTAAAGACACTTGTTAATTGGATCCTCTATATATATATATATTGGACAAAATTTAGATACAGTACATATGTGCTATTCCTTAAGTTCCCCTCTTAAAATTCATTCATATGGCTTCTTCTTTTTCATGAAATGAAAATGTATTTTTAGTTAAGTACAGTCACATAGCTGAATCTTAAAATAGAAACTTAAAGACAACACTTAAGTATTATATCTAAATTTTACCTTTTGTGTGTGTGCACGTAGTGGTGACGCCATGTACAGGCCAAGGTGTTCCCAGTAACACCCTAACTTGAAGAAAAAAAAACTATATATAATAATTTTTTTTAAAAATTATTTTTTTACCCTTTTAAAAAAATTAAGAACACCCTCAATCAATGTTATTGATTCCGTGCCGTTCCGGCCGAGATGTGGATTTTGGCCAGTACTGGTTTTGTATCTAACACAAAAGAAAAAAGAAAAAAAAAAAAAAAGGGTGAAAAAGTGGTTGAAACGAGAACGTAGAGGGTAAGATAAAGAAAAAGTAGAAAGAATATGAGAATATAAGAGACTTACGATAAAGATCTGGGACATTCAAACGAAGAAGACGAAGATTATAAGAAGAGAAGACAAACCAACAGTCTAGACTCCTTAGAAGAGATGAATCTTAGAAAAAATAAAATAAAAAAATCATAAGATCAGCAAACGTGTTACTAAGCCTTAATAGTTTCAAGTTTCAATGTATTGGTTTCCAGCTGTATCTAGAGTAGAATGCCAAAGGCTGTTTTTTTTATTATTTAAAAAAAAAAATAGTGAGTGGTTGACAAGGTGCTGATAACTTAACAATACTTATCCAAGATTAGTATTTTTACTGTTTCTAGAATTTATATATATATATATATATATGAAGTAAACTATTCTTTTTGTACATACAAGAGGTGCTTTGACTTTCATATTTATTGTACATTTGTACTGTTTACAACTATCCAAAATGTGAATTTTATTTATAAAAAAATTATAAATAAATATTTTAATCCAATTTTATTTTAATATTAAATTTAATTCATTATTTTTTTATAATAGTAATATATATATACATATATATTATTTTAAAGAACTCCAAAATACTCTAAAATGATACATTGAAATAGGTTGGTACCGAAATGGCCCACTCAACTTTTAATTATATTATACATATTAATTATACACATAACAAATTATAGAAGACAATTAATAAACAAATTAAACAACTAAATTATGTTAGGCTAAATAATAATGAAACAATACATTATAAAAGACAAACAAATTAAATTATGTTAGGCTAAACAATAATTAATAATTTTATAATTAATGAAACAACAATATAACAAATTATAGTTTATAAAAGACAAACAAACTAATGAAACAACTAAACAACAATAATTAATATTTGATAGTTTATTGTTTATTGTTTTGCTAGAATTTTGGACAAATATTTGATAAGAAAACCACGTAGAAGGCAATTGTAAATTTTATATATTTGCGTGTTTTTTTTATTGTTATTGTTGTCAATATACAAATTTTTCTTTTTATTAAATTGTGTAACTTATGCTTATTGAGGAGCACCCTGAAAAAAATTTCTGGAGTCGCCACTGTGTGCACGAGTGCACTCCCCTTAATTTGTGAGTAAAATACTTTAATGATAGGTTTTAATTTTAATTTGTTTTTGCAAATTCGATAATTACAATGAGGGAGAGGGAGAAAGGCTTGAATCATGGATGTTCTTTTAAAAACACTAAGACTTATCAGTTGGCTTACAAAACTTTTGCTATGAGAAAATAAAAGTTAATTATGTTTTGTGTTTGAATTAAAATTAAATTTTTTTTACAAGGTGGAAAAAAAAATCCATAGAATTTAACTTATTTGACCACATTATTTAAATCTTTATAAGATTTCATAATTTGTATATAAGAATATTTGGAACATCTAAATGAGGTGGACACCAACGAATGGTATCCTATTAATAGTAGTATAAATCAGTGATAGGTAGGGTCAAATGTTGATAAACACCCTAAAGGGGCCAAAACTATGGGCGTATTTGCAATTATTTGTAACTCAAACTTTGAAAATTCGCAATCAAGAATCAAGACATTAATTAATTAGATAAATTATATGATTAGAACCCTATCATTCAAATTAGGTTTAGGTTAACTGTCATGAGACCTGCACACATAAGTAGTGATTACATTACATACCAGGTCGGCTCTACCGATACGCCTAAGGCCTCCATTTACAAAAAGGCACTAAAAGTTTTAGGTAATAATTGGTTTTAAAAAATAAAAATAAAAAACTACATTGGTGGGTTAATTAAAATTAAAAATGTTGGACATAATTTATCTAAAGAAATTTGAAGGTTATAAAATAACATAAAATTTAAAATAATTGCATACACAAATGAACTTTAAGAAGCTAGTTTAAATTTATTATAGATTTTTTGTAATATATGTGCTTTGTTTAATGTCTAGGTTATGGTTATCCAATTCAAATCGAGATCATCATCAAACGAATCAAACCCAATCCCTTTTTTTCTTTTCAATGATTTGTAGTTTCATGTGTAAATTTAACAGGGTTTATGTCCAATTGGTTTATTTTACTTTATGCTTTTAGTTGAGAAGAGGGATCATTAGACAGCTAACCTCAGTAGCGTTGAAAAATGGGGCAAGTTTCCAATAAAAGCAACTAGTCTTGACTTTTGCAATCAAAGATGACATGAGTTTGGTTTCAGGGAGTGCCGTTGTGGTTGATGTTTGAGTGTAAAACGTTGGTTGTGGATCTGATTGTGTATGGGTTTTGAAGGATGGGTCACTATACTTGTTCGTAAGTGGTGGTTCAGATGATGGTTTTCTAATAATAGAGGCATTTAGTTTAAAATTTTGGTAACACCTGTTGTCTAGAAGGGCATTTGTATCCTTTTTGCAATCATTGCTCATGTGCAACACATTTAACTAATAATTTGATTTGATTATTAATTTGAGACTAATGTTGCGTCCACAACATTTTACAAGAATGTTATAACAACCACCACTTATGAACAAGAATGTAGCATTTCTCTTCATTTTAATGCCAATTTGAATTATAGGATGCTCATTGTCACAATTGGTCTAATTCGAGTGTTTGATGCAAGTACAATCTTATCAACTTTGAGGTGTAAATTGTAAATATCAATAATTTAGGGTGGTTATTTGCAATTAATCCTAATTATTATGAATTTAAGACACACCTATCTATCTATTTATCTATCTATCTATATATATGAAGGAGGAAACCAAAGAAAAATTTTAAAATTTAAGAACATCAAAATGTAGGTTATTAATTAATAACTTGATGGATGGTTTACTGCTCTCTCTCTCTCTCTCTCTCTCTCTCTCTCTCTCTCTCTCTCTCTCTCTATATATATATATATATATATATATAGATATAGATAAAAGAAGGAAACCAAAGAGTTTTAAATTTAAGAACACCAAAATGTAGTTTATCTATATATACTACAATTAATTAATAACTTGACGGATGGTTCACTACTCTCTCTCTCTCTTTCTCTCTCATTTATAATATATCATTTTTAAATTGAAGTATACTTATGGCCCTAAAAATTTGGAATTGTTTTCATTTTGTTTATTTATGTTTCAAAATTCTCATTTTGGACATTCTTGATTGCGTTTTCATATTAGTTCAATCAATGAAACTCTCTCGTTCTCTATAGAATTCTTTGTAGTCTAGAGCATGTAGAAGCCCCAAATATGTGTTAAAAAATGAGATTGAGATCAAATACAATACTTTTTAGGGTGGTATTGCACCATGTGCAACTTTCAATCACAACTCTTGAATAAAATAAGTTTAAAAATGCAAAGTAAAATTTGAAAGAGACAGTAGTTATTGCACATGATACAATACCTAAATATATATTGCACTTGATCTCAATCTTAAAAAACTTGTGATTCGTAGACTTTACTCGAATTTTCATTGCAATTGCCATTAATTAATAGCTTTTTTTAAAAAAAAAATTCGAGTAGAGTCTAGCCTGCAGAGTTTGGTAGGTTCTAAATATAGATTAAAATAAATGAAATAGATGTGCATGGGTGGTTAAATATGATTTTCAAAATTTGGCAGTATTAAGGTGGAGGTGTACTAGCAATTAAGATGAGTGGTTAAATATGGTAGTCTAACAATTAAGGAGCAACGATACTGGTATATGAAAGCCTGGGTTGTATGAACTTCACCCCCTGTTAACATCATCCAATTATATATTTTTTAACACTCTTGTGTTTGTGTTCAGTTGTACCATTTGATCTTTTTATACAAAAAAATTGGGTTTCAGTTCTCTTTTCTCACTTATTATTAGGGGGAAAAAAAGATATGCAGTTCATTAATAAAGAAATAGTTATGTTAACAGGTATTCTTAAAGTATTTGCTAATATACTATTTTTTAAAAAAATTGATACCATTTTTATGATAAATATAAAAAACTATAAATAAAAATAAAAATAAAAACCAATTACTTTTTTATATGCCCATAAAAAAAATTTTAAAATATTTTATAAGCTAATACCCTTAAAGCATTTGTTAAGTTTTCTTATAAAAGATTACTCTTATGTGATTTAACGTGTGATAAGTCTATTAATATTTTCGTACGATTAGCCGCCTCCCCTACCTCTTTTATTTAGAAGGGAGAAAATAAAAATACCCTTTGAATGTATTTTGCTAATTTGACTTTCTAAGTTTTAATTGTGAATGGTTAAGTAGTCATGGAACTATTTTTTAGTGCTCTACACCAAGTGAGGTGGTGTTCATTGACTGGACAAGGCCTAAAATGCTTGAATTGCAATTAAAAATAAAATAAAATTTTGAAATATTAGTTAATAATAATATAATCTATGGGTGTATATTTTTTTAAAATTTTTTATAACTTGTATATGACTGTTTGAGAACCCAGAAAGTGAAAAATGAGCTTTATATTGTCTCTTTAGAGTTTGAAACCACAATTTGAGACCCAAAGAGGCAAGCTGCAATTGAGATAAAATACATTAGAGCTATGTTGTCAAGTTACTTCTTTTTTCCCTTCTGATCCATAAATTGAATAATAGTTTTTTTTTTTTTTTTTGATAGGATAAATTGAATAAATAGTTGTTGGTTTTGCATTGAAAAAGAACTGTCACCCACCTTTTGTTAGGTGTCTGTCAATCAATTATCAGTTTAATTGTTGCTATCCATAATTTAAGTTTGATAGAATTTTCTTTTCTTGTGCTTTGAAAGACACTTAAATCTTAATAATAGTACTCTGCAATTAGGGTATCCACAATCTTTGTACCTTCCCAATCATGGAATGATTCTGTGTAAGATTCTGATACAAAGTGACAACAAAGTGGGGAAAACCATGGATGTCTACTTTACAATTCAAAGTTTCTGTATCATCCATGTTCATTAAAAGTGATAGCCTATCAATCAGATACTTGTATAAGTTTGAGTCAACTTCTTCCTATTCATAAAAATAAATAAATAAATAATCATAGTTTGACAATTTAATCATAGTGATAGGCTTGCTTAGTCTTTGTACTACTTTCACTTTATTATAAAGTTTCCAACTTTAAGAACCGACAACTCTCGTATCAAAGGGGTTGCTATCTTTATTTTCTTTTTCTTTTTCTTTTTCTTCCTTTTGTTCTTTTATTTTAGAGGCTCTCTTTTTTTCCTCTTTTATTTACAGTCAACTACATGAATGGTGTCCAAACTCCAAAGTCGTTTTAGCTTTTAGTCTTTATCATTGTGCTAATAAAAATATTTTTGTCTTCCCAACGTTTCTGCTTAAGAAAAAAAGAAAAAGCAATCTTTATCTAATTGACATTGATGTGTATTTAACCATCAATTTACTAATAAGCAGCCTTTAGATGGACTCTTATTACTTCAATAATACACTTGGGAGACAGAAGGGTTTCTTGCTTTTCTTTTCCTTTTGCCATATAATAAAATAGATAAAATGGTTTGGTAATTGACTTACTCCTATGAAAGTTTCAAGCCAATCTTAACAAGATACCTATTCATCATGACTCCAATACATTCACTACCAATGATATTACCTTTTTTTTTTTCTTATAGGTAAAATTTTTTAGGGGATTTGTGAATGTCTCTTTGATTATCTAATAGTCTTTATTCTCAAATAAAGGTCATGGATTCAAAAACCTTATAGAGCGGACAATCAGACACTAGATTTAAATCTAATTATATTTATGAAAAAAAAAATTTGTTGAATTTATCAAAAAAAAATTAGGAAATTTTATCTCTGATGTATCTCACAGTTAGGGGTGGATGTGACAATTTTCCTAAAAGATAAAAGAAAGCATATACTATCCTATATAATAAAAGTTGAGTCTACATGTTGTGATTGCACTAATTGGCCATCTTGCTTGATAGTTAAGGGGTAGTGCCAAGTTGCTTAATTCTTTATATAGACAAAAAAGCTTAATTTGTCTATTAAAATTTTTTTCCTTTTAAGCTTAATTGTTCTTATCAACTTTTTTTAAGGCTTTATCAATTCTTTGGATAGACGCAATTAGTCAATTGTCATTATTAACATAGAAGCCATAATTGCACTAAGTGGTTATCTTTGATTGCCACGTGGTTGTACCAAATTTTAGCAATTTTTTAAAAATAAAATTGTTCTTATCAACTCTATCAATATCAATGCATTGTCTTCTAAAAAAATATATCAATGCATTGGATAGACACAAAAGCCTCTTTTTTTTAGAATGAGACACAAAAGCTTAATTGTTGATTTTCAAATTTTTTTTTCCCATTTAGCTTAATTATTCTTATCAATTTTTCCTATATGCTTTATCAGTTCTCAAGATAGACATCCATAAAAAAAATAACAATAATAAATTAAATTAAAGTATCTGGATAGACACAAAAACTTAAATGTAATATCAACTTCTCTTTCTTTCTTTCTTCTTCTTCTTCTTCTTCTTCTTCACTTGTTTTATTTTATTGGAAGTCGTAATACATCGCTTCTTCCTCTCTTTTTTTCCCTTCATTTTTTATTTCTACGTTTTCTTCTGGTTTCACAGTCATTGGAGATAACGTTTCCATTTGTTATATTATATTAAAATTTTGAAAAATATTTATTCATTTATGATCAAGTATATGGAAGTATGATTGTGAGTACAAAAGAACCCCCAAAAAAAAAAAAAAAAAAAAAATTCAAGTTGGGCGATGCTGATTTAGTACGATAAACAAAAAAGGATATCATATCCAACTTAATTAGAAAACTTTAAATGACACAGATTTTACTAATAAGCTTGAACCTATCACAAAATTCAGCAAGAATTTTCTTGTACTCACGAATATAATTCAGCAAGAATTTTTTTAAAAGTTTAGGAAATTTGGGTTTTTCTTAATTTATGGACTTGGGGTTTTGGTTTATCCCTAAACTTTCAACTGTTTTTTTGGGATTTTTTTTAGTTATTAAATTCAAAGAATGTCTTGGTGATTGCTTAAGGCTTAAAAACACAATATTTTATGCAAATTTCATTTATAGGAGAATGAAAAATGTATATAATTTAAGTATTTAAAGATATTATTAGCTATTGTTTCTCCATAAATTATACGTTCTATAGGTTTATAACCAAAACGGTGCAACCCATGTAAGTTTAACTAGTTCATACTATTTTTCATGAAATTAACATGATGCATGCACAATCTATTATGGAATATGGATGAATAACATAGTTTGTATCACTTGACTGCTTGTCTAATGAAAACCATATCCCACATCACTTTCCAATTTTGGTAGTCATATTCCTTCTAAAATTAGTATTAATTAATCAGTTCAACTAAACGTCAAGTCCTAGAGCAGGTTATCTCACAAAATAATAATAATAAGAAAAAAAATTACTATTTTGATCTCTAAATTTTACTAAAAGTTTGTTTTTCATTTCTAAATTTTAATAATTTTTTTTTTCACCTTTAAACTTTGTAGAAATTTTTTTAATAGTTTAGAAATAAAAATAAGGATAAAAAAATATATTTTTTTTCAATAGTTTAAGAAAAAAAAAAAAGTCTTTTTTAAAGTTTACGTACAAAAAGTAAAACATTTTCAATAATTTCGAGACGAAAGACAAACTTTTCAAAAGTTTAGAAATAAAAAATGAACTTTTTAAAATTTAGAAACGAAAAACAAATTTTTAATAAAATTTAAGTACCAAAATAGTATTTTATTCCAAAAAAAAAAAGCAACACCTTGAAAATTGTGAGATTATTACAAATTTGTAATTATTAATTATGAAAAGGAACGCATTCCATTCCAAAGTCATATGAAATTATAAATGGGAAAAGAAAATTCGGGATGACAATTTTTCCCCGCCCTGCTTAACCCGCCCCTCTCCACTTCGCCCTGTGAGAGTTTTTCCCGCCCCGCAAAAGTAGTGGGGTGGGGATGTGGCAAGATTTTAGCTCCGCACCACCTCGCCTCGCGTTGCTAAGGGTTATAATTATAAATTTTTTATACCCTAAAACTCTACTATTTAAACAAACATATCAATATTAGCTTATTTTATTCTACCTAATGGGGTTTTCTGCCTTTATTCTGTTATGTGTTATACTATGAGTTTTTTTTTTTTTTTTTTAATGATTGTCTTATTAAACACTTGGATATATTATTCAATTTTTTTTCTAAATATTGATTTGATTTAATGGGATAAATTTTGTCGTAATTTCAAGTATATTTTTGTTAATGAAATAGGTTTTATTAAAAAAAAAATTGTACTAGTTGTAAGGCAAATTAACAAAAAGTATAGTTTGACAGGGTGGGGTAGGGCTTCGTGGGGCCCCAAGGGGCGGGGATAGGGTGAGAAAGTTTTCCCTATCATGCGGAGCGGGATGGGATGAGGCAAGATAAAACCATGCGGGGCGGGGACGAAGACCCCATCTTTTGGCCTCGCCCTGCCCCATTGCCATCCCTAAAGAAAATCACTGCTAAACCAGTATTTAAAAAAAAAAAATATATATATATATATATATATATATATATGAATTTTGACCAACTAAAACAAACCTTCAGTTAAGAAAATAATGAATCTTGCCGTTTAAACACACCTTCAGTTATATTTCTTTATAGTGGATTTTTATTTTTTGTGGTTAAAAATAATGCAATAATTAAGAGATAAGATTAATGTTACCAACGTAATTTTTTTTTAAAGGTAATATTACAAATACAATAATTTTTACAACATTTTTCACAACTATTGATTTGTTATTGGTTTTCATTTAGATCCCACCTATAACACTATTTTATTATCTACCATTAATAATTTACAATTTCAACCGTTATGAAAATTGTTGTGGCTTTAGAGCTATTAAATGTGGCTTTAGAGTTATTAAATAATTATATAGAGAGAATTAGATCCACAAATACACTAGTGTCAGTTATTACAACTCCATCCACATTGAGTCAACTCACTCAAATCTTAAACCAATAAATTTAGGTTGCAAATTTTTTTTTTTTCCATAGCAGTTAACATGACCTATTGTAATTGATATATAATAAAAATGGTATTAGTAATAAACTTAAATAAAAATCATATTTCTCTAATCATGATTTCTTTTTCTTTTTTAAAATAAAATTTACATTAATAAAATAAAGTCAAATGTACATAAGAGGTAACTCCTCCAATAGGTTAACATTTGAAACATCTTACTATTGGATTCACTTTATACAATAGACTGTCAATAATTACGAAAAAAAAGAGTAAAATTTATTAGGTACATAACATTTGACAAAGCTTGAGTCCAGGCCCTCGAGTGCATTTGAACTGTTATGTGATGACATGTAGTTAAAAATAAACACGTGTCACAATCACAAAAAGTTCAATACACTAGAATACTGGACTCAAGCCAAGACGCATGTCATGATTCTTTTTTTTTTTTTCTTTTTTTTCTTTTTTAAAAGAGAGATTTATTTATTGAAACTTATAAGCTAGTATATCTATCTAGAAGCCATATCAGATAAATGACTAGTTACAAAATGGACCATGGGGCACCCACAAGGAGTATCGATTTGAAAAAGATCCCACACAAAACTATACATTACAAAACTTGGATTGCATCGGACCTATTATGTAATGGCATGTAGTCAAAAGTAAACACGTGTCATGATCACAAAAAATTCAGTAAACTAAAACATTAGACTCAAACCAAGACGCATGTCCTCATTCTTTTTTCTTTTTTTTTTTGAAAAAAGAGATTTATTTATTCAAAATTATAAGCTAATACATCTTTCCAGAAGCCATATTTGATAGATGACTAGTTACAAAATTGACCATATGGCACTCACGAGGAGTACCGACTTGAAAAAGATCCTATACATAGTTATACATTACAAAATACAAAACTTGGACAATGATCATATTCTTCTGGTCATATTCTTCTGGTCTACTTCTATGCTCTCTACCCCTCTTGGTCATGTCATTTTCATTTTCTAAAAAGTCACTACCAAACCCATACAAAGAATGTAATAAAAAGGAAAATAAATAGTCTTCCATTCTTAACATTTTAACAGTTTATTTTATCAAAAAAAAAAAAAAACAGTGATTTTGCTGTAGGGGCATTAAATTTCGATGCAACCCACCAAATGGTTTGTATAAATTATGATATTTATCCTCAGCCTCCTATTTTCACTGCTGAATTTCAGACCACTTCACCTCAAGCAAAGTTGTGTAAAAAAACAAAGAAGTTAACAACAACTTTCCCTCTCTCCTAAACCTGAAACCAACCAACCACTACTATTACAAGTCTACAACTACAAAAAGAAACCATCTTTCTCTTTCACACTCTCTCTCTCTCTCTCTAGAATTGTGACACAAAATATTCTAATCCTGTGAAGTTGTTGTAGTTGTAGTAGTAGTACTACTACTACTACTACTAGAAGTTCTCTGATTATTACAAAGGTTTAGGCCGTGTGGCTTTTCGTGTTTGTTACAGTTTTTTAATTTTAATTTTTTTTTGGGTTTATGTCGCTGTTTCTAATGGTTGTTCACCTGCTGTGAACTTTTTTTTTTTTTAATGAATTTTGTTTAAATTAAACAAAGTAGTACAATTTTTTATTATTTAAATAATTGAATAAAAAATTTCGTGTGTATATATGATTATCTGTGTAGCTATAGCCTATAGCTTGCTTCTTCAAAGGACTAAACTGGTGGAGGCGTTTTTTTTATCAACTGGGATGTGATTGAATTCCTTCTATTTGCAGTAAAAAAAACATCACTTTCTTTCAAATCTCTCTGCAACCCATCGTTGATCTTGAAAGTCGTCTCCTTTGTCAAAACAATAATAATTTTTTTTTTTGTTTTGTTTTTTTCAATCTTGAGTATAAGTACATAAATTGGTGTTTTTTGGCAAATGGGTCTTCCTTGAATCTCTTAAATTTCACAACTACAAACAAAGAAAAAAAAATGGGTTTTTGGAGTCTTTGAGAGCACCCATCATGGATCTGGAAACTGGGGTTTATCAAAACCGTGCTAAGGTGAGCTTAGGAGTTAGGAATATTCATAAAACATGCATTAATTTCTGATCAAGTTTGTGCTTTTCAGACATTTTGAGTGAAACCCAGTTTGTGTTTTTTTGTAGTAAAGTTGTTTTGTCTTTTTGTTGCAGGTGGATTCATGGAAGACAGTGCTGACTTTGGCCTATCAGAGTCTTGGTGTTGTGTATGGAGATTTGAGCACTTCACCTTTATACGTGTATCAAAGCACATTTGCTGGCGAAGATATTCAACACACAGAGACCAATGAAGAGATTTATGGTGTTTTGTCCTTTGTGTTCTGGACACTCACTTTGGTTCCTTTGCTTAAATACGTTTTTATTGTGCTCAAAGCTGATGATAATGGTGAAGGAGGGACATTTGCTCTGTACTCGTTGCTGTGTAGACATGCCCGAGTCAGCTCACTCCCCAATTTCCAATTGGCAGATGAGGAACTTTCTCAATACAAGAAGGACAACAAAAAATTGTGCAATACTGGGTTGGGATCAAGCTTGAAGTCTATGTTGGAGAGGCACAGGGTTTTGCAAAGGTTTCTGCTTGTGCTGGCTTTGGTTGGGACTTGCATGGTTATTGGTGATGGTGTGCTTACACCAGCTATTTCTGGTAAATTATATGTGCTTTTAGTTCTTCTGGGTTTTGATTTAAAGTTTGAATTTTTCTTGTGACTAACATGATTGTGTTGGTTGGTGCAGTTTTTTCTGCGATTTCCGGCCTCGAGTTTTCTATGTCAAGAGAGCAACACAAATGTAAGGTTCTTGAATCTTGACTTTGTCTTTGTTTTTATTTGATATGTGAGTTGTTTGTTGAGACTACCTGTATGTATAATTAATGGTTGAATAGCTTTCGGGTTATTTTCTCCTTTAATAATTTGTTAATTGAATCTTTTGTCATTCAAATTGGTGGATTTCAGCAGTGTCAATTTTAAGCTTCTGTTGTTTAGTCCAAATTTTCCACAATCTATTAAAATTTCCAGATTTTGAGTCTGAAATGTTGTGCAGGTTTTTCATGGTTTCCATTATGCAAACATTTTACTGGTCTTAAAGCTGCTGGTCTTATTTCCATTAATCAATCATTATCATTTCCTTTCTTTTCAATATCCTGGAAATTGCTTTTGTTTATACTTATGATTGTCAACCCACCCGTTCTCTCAAGACTAACTGTGCTGTGGAGCCCACAGTGTAATTTGTCCATTCAGGTTGCAAAACTATATGTCCACCAATAACATGATGAACTGGCTTGCATGGATGGAGCAGCATAGTTTTTCTTCTCTGTTTTTTTCCCCTCCATTTTTCCCCCTTTTTGTTTTCTTCTTGAGAATTGAAAGTGCTTTCCTTTGTTTTTAATTACCATATATGATATAACTCATAATCTTGCATATCTCCCTTGGGGATTATGAATAACACATAGATTAAAGGGTTGAAAACTTGTTTGTAAGACCTCTAATTTCTCAAGCAGTGGGTCATCACCATGATTCAAATTCTTTGCCTTATTTTGAAGCAATCTAGGCAAGCGCCGATGATGGAGAAATTGAATACCAATTTCACTATTTTGAATAGATTCCTCTTTAAATATTACTCTTTGAGTGGATGTGGAGATATTAATTTTCAAACAAAAGAAGTCATCGTCATAACCACCCCCAAGGTAGCTTAAGAGTTGTTACAAAGGGTTTAGGGAAGAAAAAGGAAACACTACAGTATCCATGTTCCAGCTCATTCACCAGAATCCCAAGTATAAGAGAAGCTATGCTGAATATCTGAAGATCCTTGGTTGACTACAATTTCTATGCTATTGTCTTTGACTCACAGTTAAAGGAAGGGAAGAGGAGGTGCCCAAGAGATTTTCATGCTTCAGATATTAGTCCCTGTATACCAAAACCTGTCAAAAGAAGGTTTTTGGTTTTGTCTTGTTGACAGCCTCTTTCTTTTAGGTTTCATCTTGTATTAGGTTGGACTTACACTTGTGACAAATAGATTATCTCTGACATAGGCTTAATTTGGTATTGGGTGGAGTTTTAGTGGCTGCATAATCTAGAACAGTGTAGTCAAAGGCGAGCCACGCGCTCGCCTAGGCCCCTAGGCAAGGCGAGGCGCCACTAAGGCGCCTCAAAAGGCTCTAAGGCGAGGCGCCTTTAGTGAGGCGCTCGCCTGTAGAGCCTAGGCGAGCAAGGCGACCGCCTTAAGCCATGAAAAAGGCGCCAAGGCAGGAGCCTCAAGTTTTTTTTTTTTTAAATTTAAAATTTTTTATAGAAGTTTGTTGTAAAACCTATTTTTAGACTATTAATTTCGAAAGGCATGTTATAAAACCTATTGAATTAAATTAATTTACAAATTTGTTTTGTAAGACTTATTGTTATATAGAAGCTTATTGTAAAACATATTGTTACAACTAACTAATAGAGCCTAAACCATGTTAATCCTATTTTGAAATAATTTGATAGACCTAATTTCTTCATGGTACACATTGAAAAACACTTCATTATAATACTATAATACACTAGGTACATATGATTTAAGTTCTATATGTATAATAAATATATTAAGAATTTGACGCCTTGCTTTACTTAGGCTAGCGCCTTTTTGTCGCCTCACGCCTCAGGCAATACAAGGCCTTGGCGCCTTAAGGTTGCCTTTCACCTTTGACTACCTTGATCTAGAAGTAGGCCAGTAGAAGCCCAACACATAAAAACAGTGTTAATTAGAAGCTAAGTGGACTACGAGGAGATGACCTTTATTCAAAAATTTCAGTATTACCATACTGAGTGCTGATATGCCTATTCTTGGAACTTGTTCAAATATCATGACCTTGGTTTGAGGGAGAGGAAAACTGACATTGGGAGATTGTAATTTTGGTTACTATATTGTTGCAACTATATTGCGTGTTTCTTTCTGTTAAAGTGTAATATGATTATGACATATTTAAGAAAACAATATGATAAAAGAAAATATTCTCTCTTTTTTAACACATTTCAGTGGAATTTTTAATTGAAATATCAAGATTCTGATGATGTGAATACCTTCCATGATTTATAGTGGATCAATTACAAGGTTCAAGTTGATAAGGAGGCTAGTTCTTCTTGTCATACCACCACTACTAGTTAAGACTTCAATCTCAAGAAATGCAACTCTAATTAAGTTGAGAAGCTTGGTCTTTATTCAAACTATGCCAGTTTTCAAGATCGGAGCTATCAGCCACTATCCCCATCTTCAGAAGACAATTTGTATTTTATTTTCTACTCAACTAAATAGAACAGGGCCATATAAGTTGATACAAATTTATCTGGTGCAAATCTATGGGATATATATAGGCATGATCCAGTGGCCCTTTTTATGGAAGTGTTAAAGAAAAACAACCCTTGATCTCATAGAACAAATAGGTTCAAGAAATATGAGTTTTTGCTTCATTATAGGTCCCTAACTTGCCCATATCCTTTATTTAACTGCCTGCATTGGCAATTAAATTTGGCAACTCTTAGTTTGTCTCTTTTATTCTGTATGGCATGCCGTTATCTTCATGTTTCCTCCTGACAGTTTGATAATTTTTGCAGATGTAGAAGTTCCAGTTGCATGTGCCATACTGATAGGCTTGTTTGCCCTTCAACATTATGGCACTCACAGGGTCGGGTTTTTGTTTGCTCCTGTAGTTTTGACATGGCTTTTCTGCATCAGTGGCATTGGTATATATAATATATTTCGGTGGAATCCTCATGTCTATAAAGCACTTTCTCCATATTACATGTACCAATTTTTAAGGAAAACTCAAAGAGGAGGTTGGATGTCCCTGGGTGGAATTTTGTTGTGCATAACAGGTAACTATGAACTTTTGATGGTTAACTTTGATTCTATTGCCATTACTAGCAAAGTAGTTCATTTGTTTGTTTTCTTAATACCCATTTTCTCTTTCCAGGTTCTGAAGCCATGTTTGCTGATCTTGGACACTTTTCGCAATTGTCGATCCAGGTATGTCATTTAACAACTCAATTTATAAACTACATCACCCTATCTAATTAACTTGGCATGGCTTATTATGTCAACAAATGGACCTTGTAGCATATGAGCTTCAAGTTTATGACATTTTGCAATGTTGTTGAGATTGGACTTTGTACAGTAGTATCAACCCTTTTATAAGCCTGTGTTTTTCTTTTTTACTTCTCATATCCTTTGAAATGTAAATTACCCTCCCCCCTTCCTTTCTTCTCCCCTTGAATGCTGCCTTGATCACAGTTTTCCTGCAAACCGCAAAGCAGAGTAACTTCAAGGCATATTGGTTAGCCACGTCAGTATCTGGCTGGCTGATGTATGTTGGCTATATGGGACCATTTTCTGATAAATCCATCAATGCAATGCAGGGCAATCATTCAGTACCTATGATGAAGTTAATTTTGATTCTCTCTTATTGTGTCATGGATCTTAAATTGTGTTAATGAATTAAGAATGTTATATAGCTCTGGAAATCAATGTGGAAGATGTCTAGCCAACAATTTTGCTTTACCAATCTTTGTAGTAGTGGCTAAATCTGATCTTGGAGCAAATAGGTTATATTGGTAGCTTTGGATTCACTATATACGCTATTAGTATGTTGACCCAATTTAGACCTACTGTTGGCACTGTAAACATATGTTAGATTTTAAATATATAAGAAAGCCATAGGTGGTGATCTCTCTTCTTTTTCCTTGTGAATTTCCTCATATTTCTCTTGCTCTTTCTGCACACACCTATGCTAAAGATTTTACAAAAATTTCCTTGTTGAAAGAAACTTCTCGCAGTTTTGGTTAAATGTTTCTATCTCTCAAAACATGAGCAACTGATCTGATAGGGATCTGATGGTTGTTGGTTTTCCATTGTGTCTGGATTCCATCTATACATCTCCTAACATGAGAATTCTTTAAACAAATAAAAATCAAATGAGCCATTGAGCTCTTAGAGGATGGTGGTCTACAAGATCAAGGGCATTAACTAAAATTTTAAAGTGGAGCATCCTCAAAGGTGAAGTGCAATGTGAAAGAGAGAGAGAGAGAGAGAGAGAGGAGCAATAATTTATGCCATTTGAGAAATTACCTTACAAAAACAGTGCTCATGGTAAGATGTACAGACTAAATTGATGCATAAGCATAATGTGAAATTCTTAAACATTTGTAAGAACTCCTTATTATTTTTTTTTAAATTAATATTATAATTATTAAACATGCAGGTTGTGAGAAATGAATAAGGTCTCTTATTTGTATCCATGCTAATGCCATTATGAGAACAACTGCAGTTCTAATAAATATACAATTTTCTGCAGATTGCTTTCACATCTGTGGTTTATCCGGCATTGATTCTTGCATATATGGGGCAAGCTGCCTATCTGTCTATGCATCATAGTCCTGAAATCCAAATGCACCGAATTGGATTTTATGTGTCTGTACCCGGTAGGTACCTTGACCTGTTAGTGAACATTATATAATTTGGATTACAGGAAGGTTCTCTGCTAATCAGAAATGGCCCATGCTTATTCTTCCAGAAAAATTAAGATGGCCTGTTCTGGTGATAGCCATACTTGCTGCAGTGGTGGGAAGCCAGGCCATCATCACTGGAACTTTCTCGATTATTAAGCAATGCTCTGCTCTGGGTTGCTTCCCAAAAGTGAAATTAGTCCACACTTCATCCAAAATCCACGGTCAGATTTATATCCCTGAGATCAACTGGATCTTGATGCTGTTATGCTTGGCTGTTACCATTGGTTTCAGAGACACAAAGCGCCTGGGTAATGCATCAGGTATGACAATAATTGTAAGTTGTTGGGTCAAGAATAGATCCTATTTCCAGAAAAAGTTTACCAAAAGGATTTTGCTTATTTCAAATTGAGATTTTGCTTTAATACTTTTCAACAATTAGAATCCACCATTAGAATCTATTTGTTTGTCAAAAGAGCAATCGTTTTCATTTGGAATATCGATTGGGATTCCACCTTATCTTTCACTGCTTCAGCAGAAATCCTTAACCTAATGCTTTGTGTGAAACAGGTTTGGCAGTTATCACTGTCATGTTGGTCACCACCTGCTTAATGTCTCTTGTCATTGTCCTATGTTGGCATCAGAGTGTCTTACTTGCATTTTGCTTCGTAGTCTTTTTTGGATCAATCGAAGCTCTCTACTTCTCAGCTTCTCTCATCAAGTTTCGCGAAGGAGCCTGGGTCCCCATTGCCCTTGCATTTGTCTTCCTAATTGTCATGCACGTTTGGCACTATGGCACGCTCAAGAGGTATGAATTTGATGTGCAAAACAAGGTCTCCATCAATTGGTTACTCAACCTTGGTCCCAGCCTAGGCATTGTACGAGTCAATGGCATTGGTGTCATACACACTGAGCTTGTGTCTGGCATCCCTGCAATCTTTTCGCACTTTGTCACCAACCTTCCTGCCTTCCACCAAGTCCTGGTTTTTGTCTGCATCAAATCTGTCCCAATCCCACATGTTAGACCTGAGGAACGCTTTCTAGTTGGGCACATTGGCCCTAAAGAGTACAGGATATACAGGTGCATTGTACGATATGGATATCGTGACGTTCACAAGGATGACATGGAGTTTGAGAAGGACCTTGTATGTAGTATAGCAGAGTTTATACGCTCCGGTAGCATTGGAACCAATGGAACAATTGAAGAATTAGAGAAGGATGAAGATAAAATGGCAGTGGTCGGGACGTGTTCTACCCATGAAGATGGGATTCAAATCAGCGAACACGACATCAACAGCACAGAGACAGTTGGCACATCAGAAGTTAGGGAGATAAGATCACCACCGGTGATGCAGCGAAGAAAAAAGGTAAGATTTATTGTGCCAGAGAGCCCGAACATTGACACAAGTGTGAGGGAAGAATTACGGGAGCTGATGGAAGCTAGGGAAGCTGGGATAGCTTACATATTGGGACAGTCATACATGAAAGCAAAGCAAGGATCTAGCATGATAAAGAAGCTTGTAATAAACTATGGGTATGAGTTTCTGCGTAGGAACAGCAGGGTAGCCTCCTATGCATTTAGTCTACCACATGCATCTACTCTGGAGGTAGGGATGGTCTACAATGTTTAATTTTTGTTTACTCAGTGCATCATGTACATGTTGTAATCTTATGCAATAGTGAAAGATCACCACCTTTGGATGGTGGATGAAAGAGCTTACACACGAAGTTTAGTCATTTTCTCGGCCTAGGTCTTTAGCTCACCCCAGCTCCCTTTTCTAAGACATATAAAACATAGAAACTGGACTTCGAATTGCAGAACTTTTTCCTATAGATTCTTACACTTGAAATAGGGCATTAGTTTTGCATTTTGTTAATAACATTTGTGAAAAAAAATTGAGCTAAGAACTAGTACGTTTGGCTTCATACTTCTAGCACATTAATACATCTGTGGCCTGTCAGAAATGCACCATATGTAAACAACTTAGTTTTGGCTCTGTCGTTTTAGAAATGGTCTCTGAAACTTAAGCTGTGCCTGTTCGTATCTGCTAAATTGCTAATGTATATGGCTTTAGTTAAGTTTAGGAACACAAAGCTCATTCCAATGGCAATATGACATTTTCTTCTCACCTTTTCCCTGCCAAATGTAAAGGACTATCAATTATTTCACAAGTCCGTACATCCAACAGGACACTCACTTTTCAAAACTCCAATCTAGGACTCTACAATTTACTACACAAATCAGCTTAAGGAGAAAACACGTACAATTTTAACATTAGCTAATACAAATAGTCTCACTTCTCAAATACAATTGGAGATAGACCCCCTGCACAACAAACTGCTCTGTTGACAACAGTTGCAGAAACCTTTTGAGCTTTCCCTTTACTTAGTCAAGGTCTTATCACAATGGATCACAACATTTCTTTACTGCCATATGTGATGTATAACACTACACAGAGCAAACATATCGACCACATATAGCAGACTTTTCCCACTCAAATCAGACCCACTTCAAGCTATTATTTCATCCCAATTCAACTTATGACACCAGAGCATGATACTCTTCCAGAATCCAAATCCTTTTAGAGAAGGGCATCGGAAGAAGATGTGATCTCTGCTTTCTAATATGTTTCTGCTAAAGCAAAATTTACATCCCTTTTGAAACCCCATTGTAGCATTCTATCCTCAGTATTCAATCTATTTCGAATTACCAACCGGCCAAGGAAAGCTTGTGAAATGTCTACACAAGTATATTTCACTGTTTCAGAGTTAACCCAAATTGGTCTTTCCACTTCCAATAACACCAAATCAAGCTTTACTCTGAATTTGTTACTTGCATCACCATATATTGTCATGTGCACGTGCCTCTGGTATAAGATTTCATCCAATCATGCCACAAAATATCTTGCTACAGCAAACTTTACAAGAGGCTTAACAATCTCTCTAAGCCTCGAGATCTTCCTCCAACACCAAGTACTGTTTTGAAAAATATTTACTACCCCAAAAATCCTATCTTTCAAGAGAATAAAATCTGTCAAGTTTTAACCTTGACTACCTTTTCTGGCAAAATGAGTAATCATGGACCAATAGATTTAAATAACCCATCATAATCCATCAAAGTGTCATTGAATGCTACTAAAAATATAGGAGTTGTGATAAAATTATTGAACTAAGAAACAAATATGTGAGGGGCACCCCAACATGTAGACATTTCACAATGAACTCTCACATAAGTCAAATCCAACTTTTTGGGTCTATGATAATGATAAGCCTTGAAGGGCATCAATAAAAATAGGGTTACCCAACAAGATAAGAAAGCAAAATAACAAAAATCCAAAAGAGAATATACATTTATCTTCGTTGTGTGCTTGTATTGATCTCCAAAACTAATGGTCTGGCTAGTTTTGCTTATCTCTCTTGTCTATAAATTCCATTCTAGTTAATTCTAGACTTCTTTCCTGTCAAACGTACTGTTAAAACAGAATATGAAAATTATAAAAGCCTATAACAAATTGTATTATTCTTTGCCCTCGTTCATTTTCATTAACCTCTTTATGAAGAACATTCTAACCCACATAAATCGTTCATTTTCATGTAACCCTTTTATGAAGAACATTCTAACCCACATAAATGACAATTTGGCTAATATAATCCGTTGTTTTTAAGAGAGATATATCCACACACAAAAAAATGTGTCGGGCACCACATTATAATGTTCTATGGACCTGAGAATATATATTAAGGGTCCCGCAAATCTCCAATATGGTCATGAAAGGGGCTGTGGATGCGTCGAAAGATATAATGCAAATGCATTGAATGGTTATGGCTTATGACCTTATCTTCAACTGTAGTCCATACTATATGTACACATGAAAGTGGGACCTTTTTGATATCTCAACTAGGTTGGATGAAATTGTAGCATAATAAGAACGAATTCCTCGTATTTGTTTTTTTTTTTTTTTTTTTTTTTTTTTTTTTACCTCCTCGGCCTCAAAAAGAAGAACAATACTATGTATACCAAAAAAAAAAAAAAAAAAACAAAAACAAAACAAAAAAACACCCCAAAAAAAAACATTTACAATTTGATAAGGGTTCCCCCCCCCCCCCCCCTCCCCCCTCTTATAATAATGATCCCAAACTCTTTCCTTAGGAGAGTGCGGGAGGTACCACCCGAATTAGAGATCAAACCATTGTTAAGGTGGTAAGTTTTTGTGATCAAAAGTCTTATACCTCAATATTATAACTTTTTTCTCCTTTATTAGGAAAACTATAATTCAAATTTCCCCCACTCACATTATTGTAATTATTGAATTATTAAAAAAAAAAAAAAAAAAAGCAAGTAAATTGTAATTAGAGCAAAACTACTTTTACATAGTTCATCAGCAAAGTGGTAAATATTGTCAATTTGTCGGTATCGGTCTTACTAGCTGGCCATTAAACCGATACCCCTATGAAACATACCGAAAATATTAAATTGTATCGAAAGTTTCTCAAGTGTTTCGGCCAGTATTAATATTTATGTTATTATCTTCTCAATATATATATATATATATATATATATATATTTATGCTATTAAACTTTTTTATTATTGAGAAAGCTTGTGCTATTAAACTTAGACTAATATTTGGGCTTATAAAAACGTGGATTTTAAATTCTATGTTTACAAACATATAAATTAATAAATACACAAATACATACATATGATGCAAATACAAACAAATATATATATATATATAAATATATATTGGATAAAACTGAAGTACAATACTTTAGGTACAATTCCTTAGATTCCTCTCTTAAGATTTTGACATGTGGATACTTAATTAAAAAATATAGTTTCATTCCTTGAGAAAAAATCCACATAATAGAATCTTAAAAATGAAACCTAAGGAACAGCATTTAAGTACTGTACCTAAGTCTTGCCCGTATATATTATATATCTAGTGGTAACCCAAAACAGTACAGTAATATTAATCCATACCAAAATATTTAATTTCCCTGAAATCCTTGACAAACAAAAATGGTTTTCGATACAGTATTAAATTATTAATTTAGACTTTTATCATTGACACAATTTTTAATATGCATAGTTGACATCTTAGTTGACATTGAATCGATTTAGAGCTGTGAAAATTATATGTGACTAGATTCATTAGAAAAGGAACCCACATAATGATTTCGTTTCAAAATATCGCGCACCAACGTGGCAACGCAGAAACCTGCACTATGAAAGCAAATATTTTTTTTCAAGTCTTATGTTTTCCAATGAAGTGGTTCCCTTTTTTTTTTTTTTTTTTCTTTTAAAATATAAAATATTGACTCAATATTTTAAATGATTGGAACTAACTTTCTTCACCTACCAAATCACTTGAGGGAAAAAAAATCCAAAATTTTGAAGAAAAAAAAAATTCCCAACTATTTGTGTACCAACTATGTTTATCATATTACGATATGAAAAGGAACACATTAGAATTAGTTGTTGGAATTTTGAATCAATTGGAGTTGGACATTAATACTTTTTTTTTTTAAGAAATAAACATGCACATGGGAGAGAAAATGAGGTTCCAACACAAAGATACACCACAAACTCTACTTAAAAGGCAATACTAACTTTTAAGATAAAGTGAAGCAAGTTAGATTATATACAATACACTCTCTTAAACAATATATGACAATTATCCTTTTTTTTTTCTTGGAAAAAATTAATTGATGACCTAAAGAGTATTAATTTAGAACTATTTTATGGGGAAAAAATGCCTGAATTTTTTGATAACTTTTTATATTTTTCATAAAAATGATATTAAAACTTTTTTTAAATAGTTTATTAACAAATGTCCTAAGAGCACCCATTAACCAAAACTTTTATTCCTTATAAGAAACAAATTTTGAAATAACAACTTAACATGAGTTTTTTCCTAAAGTACACTTATAATGTGATCATGAAATATAGCTATATACAGAAGTTGAATATGTATTAAAATGTCTCCTTGCATTATGCGTTTTGGGAAAGAATAAAACAAAAGGCATCAAATAACAGTACATCTTAACGTGTATGGCACAAAAAGTCTTTCTTTACATCTATTGGTTTTTGCCTTGTGCCGCCCACAGCACTTGGGGAAAAAAAAAAGAATATCCTTGTAATGCTCTCTCTCTGGTCCTTTCCTTTCATCGACCAGCTCAAAGGGTAGGAAAATTTACATTTGTAGTCGAGTAGTTTTAGCACTACAAATAATTTTATAAATTTTTTTGTTACAATTTTGACGTGACAAAATGTAAGTGATTAATCATTGCTTACATATAGACCCACTATTTTTTCTTCACCAATTACACTTTGTCAGGTTATAGTTATGGCAAGAAGTCGTGAAAAATTTTGTGGTCATAAAACTTTTTCTTTATAGTCTCCAATATCCTCTTTTCCACTTCCAATATGTCAATTATTATACTAGTTTTCCTCATCAAGTGGACAAAGAGATAGGTGGAGCTATCATTTGCACTTGACAAGCACTAGTCCCCCACCCCCATTTGTATGTCAAATGAGCCGTCCAAGCCCAAGTCTTTACTTAGAGTATATGTTAGATAATTTTAAGTCAATGGGGACAAATATATAGATCACAATTCTCTGCCTTGTTCATGTACCGTGCTTAAATCAATTTCATTTTATAAATTATGTGGCTTTGAATGTGTCTTTCATGCTTGTAAAGAATGGGATTTTTTTTTTTTTTTTTTTTTTGTAATTAAACAATTTTTGACTGTAGAACAATGGGATTGAAGATTCATGGCCAAAGAGAGACCCAAGAATCCAATTTTTATTACTTTGGATCATACAATTCAATGGAGGAACACGCAACTGTGGTTGTGTATGACAAGCAAAGCAGTGAAATTATTATATCTTTTTCTAAAGGGAATTTGATTTGGAATTTGGATACCATCACTAATATTTGTGCAAAGAAATATGTAAGACAAAATATGCGTTGCATTGAACTCATTTGTGCAAAAGATTGAATGACACGACCTTCTTTTTAAGGTCAATTCAAAGTATGGAATATGGATTCTTCAGCTGGGGGAAAGAAAATCAAAGTAATGGAATATGGATTTTTCATACAGTTGTACATTATTTTAAAAGGAAAACAAAAAATACTTTATAAAACAGTAGAGGAATCTTTGTATCTCAGATAACCCATGTATTAGTAGATACTGCACTTATTCATATTGTCTTTGTATCCTTAAATTTCTCCAAATCTTTAATCAAATCTTTCTAACTTTTTTTTTTTTGAGAATCAAATCTTTCTAACTTTGACCTAGATATGTGTGGTTCTTTTAATTAAAACAATAAAGCATCCTCTACTATAATTAGTGCATGGATAGTGCCACTTGCAAATTAGTCGTGCACTTGTTTACACAACTCAAATTCCATTATAGACGTATATCTCAACCAAAAGAAAGAAATAAAAAAATCAATTATTGATAGAGAAATGATATGTCTACAATATTTTTACAACAAATCCTAAGTGGCAGGTTGTTATTAGCTGTTATTGTTGAGGCAAAAAAGTAATCTTATTGTTAGTTTCAAATTTGAACCAATAACAACTAACCACATGTGATTTTGTTGTAAAAATTTTGTAAAATTATTGTAGACGTAGCATCTCTCTAATTGATATGTTTTTTTTTTTTTTTTTTGCTGGGTAATTGTTTATGCAGGGGCTCGAACCGCTAAGTTGAAGGTCACTAAGGAGACCGGGTACCACTTGGGCCAACAGGCCCAGTGGTATTATTGATATGGTATTAAACAAATAGCAAAACGTAGGTACAATTTCTTAGATGTTATACTTTAGATTCTCTAATTAAATTTAACTACATAACTAGATTGATCAATGCAATGCAAAAGATGCTATATTCCATCGGGACAATTAAATTCAACCATTTGGCTCATTGGACATTGGTTGATATAATACTCACCGAACTGTATCTAAGTTTGTCCTTAAAAATAGTCAATTTCAAATTACATCAAATATTGTTGGGATATGTGGAGTTCGGATTGTGTTTCATCCGGAATATGAACCTACCTGATATAAAAGTGCAACTTAAAATGAAAGAAACCCAAAAATTAATTTTTTCCAAACAATCACCATCCAACCCACTTTTTTTTTTCCTTTTACCCCTAAACTTATTCTCACAAATCACATCCAAGAAAAATAAATATTCTTTATAAATTATGATTTATATACAATTGATAAGAAAAAATATAGTAATAATTCGATTTTAGGTGAATCCATATTTACTTATGAAGGTTGAGGTTATTGGGTGATTCTACTGTTAAGTGAAACTAAAATAGTGCCTTTGATAACCCCATGAGGTTGGCTAAGTGATTCCTAAGGCTTCATGATATTAATGAGATCTTAGGTTCAAAACCTCTTGTCAACATTTTGGAGCCACTCCTAAGAGATTCCTCCCTGAAATAACCTAATATGTGTCAAACGAGAGGACTACATATGCCTGAGGGAATAATCAAATACTTGAAGAGATTTGAATTCTTGTTTAAAAAAAAAAACAAAAACAAAACAAAACAAAACAAAAAACAATAATGCTTTTAATAAATTAGGTTATTAGGTTATACTGTAGTATGCTTTAAAATCTAATTTATTTTAGTCATATTATAATTTTATAATGTAGATGTCTTTTTTATATTTGTATATATTTTCAAATTATAAATGTCTACTAGAACTAGAAGTTTCAAAAGAAAGTTTACAAACAGAAGAATATGGTCCATTTGATAAATAGAATTGTATAAAAACACCATATTATTTTCTAAATGTATGTGTTGTTTACAAAAGTTTATTAACAATATTTATATACTCACTTCTTCGTAAATAAGTTTTTCAAAATTAAAATTAGTAAAACCCTACCTAAAATCTACTGTATCACAAGAAATATTAATTAGTTTTGTAAAAAATAATATTAGCAAAATTTGATACAAACACTTTATTATTAATTTTGCATCCCAAAAAAATGATAAAATAGATTTTAATTAAAATTATTATATAAAAATTTAAATATATATGTTCTTTAATTATTTGAAATAAGAAAAAATCTGACTTGTTTTCAAAACAAGTCTTGCTTAAAATATTTGTCTTAAATCTCAAATTATACCAAGTCCATTGTATCATTGATGTCTCCATTGAAAAAGTTAAGAAATGCTTCTTGACCTAAAGGTCATTAAATGTTACAAATAATTAAGGGTGACATTACTATGTTTTGATTTTTTTTTTTTTTTTTTTTTTTTTTTTTTTGGTTTGAGAATTATGTTTTGAAGTTTTAAAAACACATTGCAAGTTCACCATAAATAAAGAAAAAGGTTAAAATGCAAAAATACCCTTTATGGTTTGGGTCAGTTGCAAAAACACCCATTTTGATTTCAATTCTTCCTTATAACTTATTGGGATTTTCATAGCCACCAAATTATACATAAAACTAACTTTTGTTAGCTCTTGTAAACGGAGAAAAATTATGTAACCATCACACAATCACATTAAAAAGACTCACATATTAATTCATGCCGCTAGTTATGATTATTTTGTCCATAATAACTAACTAAAGTTAATTACATTGGTCAATTTAGTAAATATGAAAATTTTAGGAAATTCTAAGAAATAATTGAAACCACGAGTGGACATTTTTGCAACTGACCCAAACCCCTTTGGTGGTGCTTTTGCTTCTAGTCCTAAAGAAAATGTGCAATTAGAAACCAAAAGGTAATGACCAAGCACGTCATATGAACCCATTATACCACCATGCACATAAAGGAATATTCCCAAATGCCAAATACTTATTCGCCATTTGGCACAATGGGTAGGTAAACAGGACTTGCTTTTATGGTGGCCCAACCCAAACACCAATTTACAGTACATTTTCCAACCCCCCAACGCCCCCATCGTGGACTAACTTTTCATTCCCAAAAAAATAAAAATAAAAATAAATAAATAAAAACTCATGGGAGAGTACTATTCAAAGTTTTATTTTGAAGCATGCTTTTATTTTATTTTATTTCAATTTTTTAGTTATTTATTTTGTGATTGGTAGAGAAGGGTACTTGATTATTTATTCAAAATATTTATAATAATAAAAAAAACACATCCAAACCAAAAAAATAAAAAGTTCGTTTAGTAAAAAATTTATAATAATATTATTGTTTTTTTGTGAAAATATGTAAGATAAAAAAAGTGTATAATAATAAATATAATATTATTTAAATTACTATTTAAATACTAAAAATTGTTATTTAATTAATAATGCGCTCCCAGATAAATAAAAATTTGCAAAACCAAAGAAATATCAAAATATATCAGGGAAAAGTACGTTTTGAACATTCTGATTGGGCATTGTGGGCCCCACTCAATAGTTTTTTGGATAAGAACGAGAGCTGTCAAACCCTCTCCAGTCCAGTGCTTTCTTTCTTTTTCTTTTTCTTTTTTCTTTTTTTTTTTTTTTCTCGACCCCGCCAAACGCGGCGACCAGATAAACACAGGCGCACACGTGGGTCCTACTTTCTTGTTAGGATTTAGAAAACAATTATACTACTACATATTAAAATAGTCATGGGAATGGTATAGAAATAAGGGGTCCGGTTGTTAGAAAAAAAAAAAAAAAATTCTTTCATTTTCACACGATAATAAGTTTTATAAAACCGTGAAATCCTATAAAAAAAAAAAAGTTGATGTGAAAGTGGTAGATAAAAAGAATTGACCAATTTGGCATATAATAAAGTTTTGGTTAACATTTATTAATATTTATAATAAAGATATTTATAATTCAAATCTTTCTAATAATAACTAGCTTGGATGGGTCAAGTCAAAACTCACATACAATCTAATTTGTGTGTATGAGGAACTCACGCATACTGGAATATTTCATTCGGCTTTCTAATCGAATCTCTATTCAACCTCTTTACCTTTGTCTATCAAATTAAAATAAATAAATAAATAAATAATAAAACAGTGAGTTCAAATGATAATTTGTATAAACTTGTTAATTTAGGATCTGTTTGAGATCCGCTTATTTTGTTGAAACTGAAAACTTTTTACTGAAAACACTTTAGATAAATATAAAAGATAACTAAAATAGTACAGGACTTATAAATAGTACTAAAAAGTACAATAGAACCTATAAATAGTAGCAAAAATAAACTAAATAGTAAAATAAATTGACAAAAATAATCTTTGTTAAACGGACACTTAACTTACGTAAAAAATGTTAAATTTTTCGTGTGCATATCATTGCTTTTTTGTTATAAAATAAAAAATAAAAAATAAAAATAAAAATCTAAACGATAAAACAGTGGTTTAGAAAAAAGCTATCTTTCATTATCTCTCACGTGGTTATCACGTGGAGTAAAAGGTAGTCAGGGTCAAGATCAGATGACGTGGATAGGTGGTGGTGGTGGGGGAGAGAGAGAGAGAAGAGAAAGTGTCTTAACACGTGTTACAACTTACAAGTGTCCGTACAGGGTGAGTTCGTTGGGACGAGGAAAATGGCAGGAGAGAATTGAAAGGAAAAGTAAATAAAAGTCCGCAAATCCTTGTCTTGTCCCAACGAAGTCCCATTTTATCCACTTTGAAGAGGGTGAACGCAAAACAACCCTCCTCTGTTCCATTCAATAACAATCCCATGCCACTCCTTACTTATTAATTAGATTTATTGCCTCAATGACCCTTCTTTTTATTTTCTCAAGCAACCTTATTATTGTATAATTTACTATTAATAATGATTAAATGGAGTAATGAAATAATTGTGGATTTTTATTTATTTTACAATAGAGGGTATTTAGATATATTTTTTTAAGTATTTGATTATTTTCTAGAATGTATACAATCTTTCATTCTCATTATATAAGATTATTATATGGAGGAATTTCATGATAATGGTCTCAAAATGTTGATAAGAATAAAAAGTTTGGCACCCAAAATATGGTTATTTCTATATATGTATAAAAATGTCAATGCCAAGAAAGGTATGGATGATAGGCATGAAATAGTAGTTCAATTGATTAGAATTTAGATTGCGGAATCTTTATTCGAACTCCATGTTGATTAACTTCCCACAAACCCATCTCTACTCCACCGTAATGAGACATTATTCCATGGCGTATCTACTCATACTTGGTACTCCTACATAGTTATAATTAGACAAAAAAGAAAATTTAAGACATTATGATAACAACATCGTTATTTTATCAAACCTTGGACTGTTCTTGAAACCAAACACATCAAGCTTTTTTTCTTTTTCTTTTTCCTTTTGTGAAGTTAAATCAAGCATTTGGTCCCCTTTAAATAGTTAGATTGGACTTCACCTTTAACAAGGGTTCATTTATCCCTTATTGCTTAATTATTTAGAAGAATCAAAAAATAAATAAAAAATAAAAAATAAAAAACGTGTCTACAAATATGACATGAATTTTGACATGATTGCTTAGTTACTACTTTTTGATTTGAAAAAATTAACCTATAAAATTAAGTTTATGAAAAACTAACCATTGGTTTAATATTTCCTAACATTAAAATCTAACAAATTTAATCATGCAATGTGTATATAGTTTATAATATATCATTAATAATTTTGAATCACAATGTGACATAATATCTACCTATAATTAAGAGCTAGTTTGACCTCATTAAACACATTACACATGACTCACAAGGTGACAATAATAACATGAGACAATTAAATAAAAAAAAAAAAAAAAAAGTGCATGAAGAGAGAGAGAGAGAGAGAGAGAGAGAGAGCATCCTTGATAGTCAGTGATCAGATAGATCTAACTAGTGATAGTGGAGCCCCTCTAAGAGCCCATGTGTGTCATGCTAGGAACCTAAAATCCAAGTTGGCGCTTGAAATCTTGACCCCAACTAAAAATTACTATGTCTCACTTATTTGCCTCGCTTATATTGATTAACGTCATTTGTCCGTCATTCCACTTAATTCATGATAAAAAAAATTTAAACAAAAACTAAATTCCTTATTAAATTGACTGGGTAGTTTTAAATAGGTGGGACTTTTCCTCAAAGACAGGAGAGAAGGAAGATCAATGCCGTAGAAGTTGATTAGATACGAAAACCCTCTCACCTGAGCAAAGCAATGACCACAAATATACCTCCACCATAAAACAACGTTTAATATGTGTGTGTGTATATATATATATATATATAATACTAGTTAACACTTACATCAAAATCTAAATACAATATTTATAAAAACTATTTATGTGTATATAAACTACCATAATAATAAAAGAATATATAATTTTGTAGGTGACATCGTACAAATGTTTTTAATACTACTTTTGGAAGAAAGTTCAAAAATACCCTATAATTTTATCCTCATGATAAATTAAAGTCAATTCCTATAAATATGTCACTTTGAATATTATATTTTTGTTTATGTGCTAAATAATACCTTATATTATATTTGCATTCATATGCTAAACAAAACTTGTGGGTACCTTAGGCATGCAATGCAACGTCCTAGGCATACATGGCAACGTCCTAGGCCGTCCTCGGCATGCTTTGCAACGTCTTCAGACGGGGTCCTAGGAGTCCCACATCGAAGGAGAACTCTCCCACTTGCTGCCTTATAAGCTCTGAAGCGAAGAAAGTAATGTACTATTAGTTTATAGTTATTCGAATAACTAAACTGATAGTACACTACTTCCTTCGCTTCAGAGCTTATAAGGCAGCAAGTGGAGGGGTTTTCCTTCGATGTGGGACTCCTAGAACCCTGTCCAAGGACGTTGCCATGCATGCCTAGGACGTTGCCTTACATGCCTAAGGTACCCACAAAACTTTAGAGCAATAGCATTAGAGGGGTGTTACACCCCCAAATTGTTATTTTAGAACGTCTAGCAGCCACCAAAATCATGTTTATCCAGATATGTACATTGTACAACTTTGCTACAATAACTTCTTAATTTTAGAAGTTATTATAGTTGTTGTTACTTCTTTTTCTCTTACTTTTTTTTGCTCTTAACCTCTCTCATTCTCTCTTCTATATCTCGTGCCTCTCTCTCTTCATCAAACCACCATATCAAAGCAAGGCATCATAGCACCAATAGATCGAGTCACCTTCATTGGATTAATTCGCCAGATTGACCACTTTTGCTAGTCGTTGGTTTTAGACCAACAAAAAGAGATAAAAATAAATAGATTCGAAGAGAGAAAAATAAATTTGGAGAGAGAGAGAGAGATGTAATCAGCAACAGTGAGAGGAAGAGAGAGATAGAAATGAATAAATAAATGAGATGTTTGGTGAATTATAAAATAAATAAAATAGCTTTTTAAAATTAGATACTAATCTCTTACCTCCAATATTATACTATATAAAGTGACAAATTTGAAATTATGATATTTAATTTGTATATAATATTTTTTTTTCCAAATTTTTTTGTGCTTATTAATTTATTCTTTAAAATAAAAATCAAACAATTGTGTGGGGGCAAGACTAACGGTAATTTTGTAAAAGGAAAGTTGTTAAAGATAAGATAGGGAGTGTGTGTAACACAATTCGATGAGACAGGAGACACTCCAAAATGTGAACACGCTAAAAATGCATATATGTATCCACTTGAGAGTTGAGATAAGAGATAGTCTGTTGACAGCTAGGAATTGCTGCGGTCGACAGCGCCGTGCTGTCCGGATCGCTTGCCCAGTCATCAACTTTTCATGACTCTCTTTATTTTTATTTATCTCTCTCTCTCTTTGAATTTTTGTTTTATTCTTTTATTAATTATTATAGACTTTGGGGTTGGGGTTAAAATTCAATGTCTCCAAAAAGTACCCAAAAAAATTAAAAAAATAATAATAAATAAATAATAGTGAAAAATTCTGTCACGTTTGTTGGGAAAACCAAATTCGTACCTTAACTTTACCTAGCTGTCATTTACTATCACACAGCTCATCTTATCCACTTCAAAAATTTTATTATTATTTTAATATTATTATCCACTTCACTCTATTACCCCTACTATTCTTATCTATTTACATTTTATAATTTATAGCATCTTGCTTTTAAGGGCTTTGGTATATTCCTTTTTTTGGGCCAAAGTTAAGGCTAACCTAGTTAAGAAACGTATATTCTATAGCCTATTCATAAAGTAGCACACATTTTAAATATTTTTTTTTTATAAATTAAAATATTTGATCTACTTGATTTTTTTTCTTATTAAACTAATTTGAAAAAAGCTGCTTTGAACTTATCTTTTGATGTTAGGGTTACAACTTGTAATGCGCATTAACAACAATATTGTGAAATCTCTTTGCTTCTTACCTAGGAAATTCTTTGGAAATTGAGGAAAAAGCAAGGTTAAAGTAATGAGAAATGTTAACAAATGCTCTAAGAATATTAGTTTAGAAACCATTTTTTTTGGGGCCAAAGTTAAGGCTAACCTAATTAAGAAACGTATATTCTATAGCTTATCCATAAAGTAGCACACATTTTAAATAATTTTTTTTTATAAATTAAAATATTTGATCTACTTTATTTTTTTCATATTAAACTAATTTTAAAAAAAACTGCTTTGAACTTATCTTTTGATGTTAGGGTTACAACTTGTAATGCGCATTAACAACGATATCGTGCAAAACTCTTTGCTTCTTACCTAGGAAATTCTTCGGAAACTAAGGAAAAAGCAAGGTTAAAGTAATGAAAAATGTTAACAGATGTTCTAAGAGTATTGGTTTAGAAACTATTTTTAGAAACATTTTGCGAGAAAATAATAAACAATTAATTTTTTTGATAAGTTTTTTATATTTTTCACGAAAATGGTGTCAAGACTTTCCTAATATAGTTTATTAATAATTATCCGAAACGTACCCGTTAATATGATACATATGATCTATTTATTTTTTAAACAAACGGTTTCTTGAAAAACATATTTCATATTTTGTTGGTATATGGTCAACGAAAAACAAACCCAATAGCAAGGAAAACATTTCCCCTTTTTTTTAAGAATAGAAAAACTTTTTTGAAATGTCGCTGCTCACCTTCATTGTCACACCCCAATATATGTTAAAAAGCTAGGTGTGTGTTTGTAAATTATATGCTATAATGTACTAATATTTAAAGAAAGAAAGAAACATTATCACTATTTGATATGATGTAGCTATCAATGTTATTGTTAAACCGTCATGTTAAGAAAGAGAAACCATAATAAACTTGTGAACATCATGAATTGATGAGCTTTTCAGTTAAATAGTGTTTATTACCAAGGAATATTGTCCAGTTATAAATGCGGAAAAACGGTGAATTCCTTTTTAAAATTTGCAATTTGTAAATGTTGGATGTATTATTAATATTGTCATTGTCATTGACATGACATAGTAATTTCCTTTTATAATTTGTTATAAAAACACACAATATTCTTAATAATTAATACTATTCCGGTTTTGAAGGGTTGTTTGAATAATAAAGTGTCTCTATGTATAAAGTATTACCATTCAAACGGGTCACTGATGGCGTGCGCATACTCTAGATAGAATTTTTCTATCATGTGCTAATAAATTAATAATATTACAAGATACCTAGCTATATCCCTTTTAAAAAAAAAAAAATCTATACACTTTTCTTCATTATTGTAGATCAAAGATATATGTTTCTCCTCCCAAAAAAAAGGAAAAAAAGAAAAAAGAAAAAAGAAGAAGAAGAAGAAGATAAAATATATATAGGCTCAAGCTAGGGTTACGTTAGAGTCATATAAAAAAAAGTTTAAGAGAAAAACTTGTTGTGTGTTTGTATTAGTTTAATTTCTTGTTGGTTTGTTTTATTATTTTTTTTTTTCATACAATAACATTTCAACTTTTATGTCTACTTCACGATTCTCTTATTCAATAATAAAACATTTGACTAGTTAAATTATTTGAAGTCCACTTTTTAAAATAAAAGTTGAGTGAAAATTTAATTATAACTATGAAGAAAATAATAATAAGCTATACAACCTATACCTCCTTAACCAAATCAAATATAAAAATACTACAAATTTTACTATATAAATATTATAAATTGATTTGTCAATTTTTGAATTAAAAAAAATAATTAAAATTTGTATTGATTATATCATTTATGTGATATCAACAATGTTCATTATCATATCAATTTGTAGATGTTAACCAAATCAGCTAAGGCCTAAGGGAAAATAAAAAAGTAAAAACTAATTAAACTAAACACATCCATAGGAGGGCTAATAATCTCTGCTTATCCGTATTTGACCAAAAGTTTGTTGACTATCCAATTAAATATATATATACGCAGGAATACACTAACAAGTAGCAATTAAAAAAGTAAAATATTGGAGGATAATGTTATTTAATTATAAAGCTCATCTCACCAATTAAAATATTAGGTAAATTAGGTTAAGCCAACCGCCCTTATCACACCACGAGTTTTCTCATCATTTCCTCTTATAGCTAAACCAAATTATACTAATTCAGCAACACTCAACTTTACATTCTCTAGCCTAACTTTTAACTACAATGGGCCCTTCCTAAAAAAAGAAAAAAGAAAAAAAAAATACAACGGTAATCTTGTAACTAAACTAGTTAGTATTTGGTGGTATTTTCAACGATAATATTTAATATTTAAATTCTCTTTTTTTAATGGTAACCAAATATATATATATATATATATATATATTAAATCTTCTATATTTAACCATAAAATTATGTCCATTACGTTTCCATAACATCTCATTATTTTGAACCCAAAACTAGTAACAAACCGTAAATGTTGCCTGAATTTGCTTACTGTCTACTTTTATATACTAAAACATGCAAAATATAAATAATTTATCTTTGACCATACCCTTATTGATTCTTTCTTATCTAAATAATTTATCTTCCATTTTGCATAGTTGACTTTTAAAACATATATTTAATCAGATTCGTATCTATATTGTAAATAGATTTGAATGTGTTTACCATCAAACCAAAGGAAAATGTTAGAGATATAAATTTGTTTATAAAAACTTTTACAAACTGATGATGTGGTGAGTGATTATTGATAAATAAAAAAATGATGTTATTGGTAAGTCCAGATGAGAACCACTAAGTAATTGGCTACAACAACAATTTGTAAAAATGTTGTAAAATAGTTTGTAACTGTATCATTACTTCAACCCAAAACTTTATCTTGGATTAGATTTCACCATGTAATCAATATTTAAGAAATATTTGACTATCACTGGTAAGGTATTTATTTAAATTATTAATACTATGACAAAATATAATTTACTCATTCCAAAATTAATAGATAAGATATATTTTTTATTGTGTTTAGATAAAATATTAAGAATTATTCAATGTAATTATCTTAAGAATTCTAAATTTAATCCAATATTTCAAACTTAAATCCCTTATTTGACGTAAAAAGTTTTATTTGTTAAATTGATCGAAAATGTTAACAAATACTCTTAAAATAATTGTTAAATATGTTAAGAAAGTTTTGACCACAATTTTATAAAAAATAAAAAAATAAAATTTTTTTTTTTTTTTTCTCACATAAAAAGTTCCTAACAATATATTCTAATAATCTCAGAACATTCGTTAACTCTCATCTCAATCGAAATTCAAAATACATTGAATTGGGAACGAAATTCTAAGACAACTTTTCCACGTCTTTAAGACATGCTTATAGTCTATTGTTCCAAGATTAAATGCAAAGACCAATTTGAGAGAATGGACACAAGTCAAGCACCCACAACTCCTTAAAAAGAAGAAAAAAAAAAGGGCATTATAGTAATTTCAACAAACAAGTTGGGAAACCAACATCGGAAACTTCTCCGAAACCGAAAAGCAAAAACTCAAAAAGAAATAAAAAACCAAAGTATTTGCGGTAAAGCTTATCCCAATTCCCAAACCCTCCCCAATAGAAAACTAGCAAGTAAAACCTTTTCCCATATATATATACATAAATATAAAATTTCATTTTCCACATTTACTCTCTCTCTCTCTCTCTCTCACTCTCTTTTTATATAACAAAACAAAAAACGAAAACAAAAACAATCCAACGCAGCCTCCTCAATTCTCTTCTTCTCAACAAACAAAAAAAAAAAACCTCCTTCAAAAAACAACACTCTCACATCCAAAAATTGCCCATTTTTTCCGATCGCCGATTTTTCTAACCGCTTCTCCATTTCTTTTTGTTGTTTCGCCTTAACCGTTGAAAGAGCGAGCTCGCCTTTTTTTTTGGTACGTGTTTTTTTTTTTTTTGGTTTTTGGAAATTTTCTTAAGGACTTGTTTGGTTGCCGAGAAATATATTTTTTAGAAAAGAAAAAGAAGAAGGAGGAGGAGAAATTTGACTCTTTGATCTCAGCTATTTTTAACTGAGAACAAAGAGTGACAAGAAACTTTCATTTTGTTTTGTTTTTTTTTTTTTTTTTGTTTTTGTTTTTGTTTTTGTTTTTCCTTCGCAACCAAACATGGCTTTCGGAGCGATTTTCTACGTGTTTTTACAATATGTATGTATATATAGTTTTTTCTGTGGTGTAATTTTGGTGTTTTTGGCAGGAATTTTGATCAAATTAAAGGCTTGAGAAAATTCGAGAGCGGCTTGAATTTGTTTCAGGTTAAGATCTTTGGATTTTTCAACACCGTAACGTTTTTTTTTTTTTTGAGATCTAGAAGGTTTTTTTTTTTTTTTTGGTGGTGAATTGCTCTCACAGTAAAAAAACTGTTTTATTTATTACCGTATTTTTAGTCGAGAAATTATCGTATTTCTGTATTTATTTCTGGTACGTAGAGACACTGTTTGTTTTGACGGAAAATACTTTCCGAGAAAACTAATATTTCTTATTGCTTCACAAAAGACTTAATTTTGTTCAAGATTTAAAATAAGGCTTCTTTTTACTTGAATTGAGCCATAATTCAAAATTTGAACTTTCAAAAGTGAACATGAACCTTAGAAGATTCTCTTGTCCTTTTTTTTTATAAAAAAATTTTTATCCTTAAAAAAAAATTTATAGGTAGAAAAAGTATTATTAAGTTCAATTTGGGTAAGGAATTGTTTTTGTGTATTTTTTTTTTTTTAATAATAATGGTTAAAATCACTGTTATGGTCATACGTTAGTCTGGTTACAGTGTAACACTCTCAAGATTGCTTTTTTGAAGCATTGGTATTTTCTTTGTTTGTCTCAGGGATGATTAGGGTTGATGATAAAAATAGTAAATTTTGAGTTTTAATACTCGTGCGTAATAGGGTATATTATCGATAGTAGATTGTTATGCTTCATGCCCAAGTAAATGTAGAAGTAGTTTTAATTGGATGCGTTATTGCATTTATGAAAAATAAGCTAATGATAACATTTGGCTGCCTTTTAAAACCTTCTGCTATATATTTGTATGAATTTTGTGCCTTTTTATTCCCAGTTTAGCTTTGTTTCCCATATTTTGAGGTTATCATACTTGTTTCTTTTCACTCTTCAAATTATACAGTTGGGGGTGCAAATATATGCAATAGGTTCTTAGTGATCATTATACACCTTTCTCTGTCCCTCTCTCACAGGCATACGCGTGAGTGTGTGTATCGTAATATGGTTGTAGCTTCATGCATTTGTGCTCCAATGCCCTGCGCGGCCGCCCCCCACCCCCCAAAAAAAAAAAAAAAAACAACAAACCCAATTTTTGTGTATGCCAAAGTTCTTTAGAGGAAGAGTGATATCTATTTTTGGTTTACACTGTATTAATAGTAACACTACATCACTAATTTAATTTTGTTATTATTAGAAATTTGGATTATATTTAACATGGTAGAGTGTATTAGCAAGCTTCTAATTCTATATGTATTGCTATGGAAATTAGAATCTATCAGTTTGTCATCATTGTGATAGATTTGTTTGGATTATACTGGAGAAGATTTTAGCATGAATTTGATAAGCAAAAGGGATGACAATAAATAGGGGTATGATTTATGCAAGATAGTGTAGACCAACCGAATCCCACTCAGACTTTGGACAAGCTTGGGTTGGGCCTAGGCAAAAACAACCCATCGGGCTAGGGTTGTGGTCCACACAACCCAACCCTTAAAGTCCCGCCCATAACCCAATATACCAGCCTATAATTTAGATGACACAGGTTTTCAGATGTACTTCATATTTGTAATTCTTAAAAAAAGTTGTGTTTTGTTGAACACAATATTACTTCCATATCTTTGTAGCTCTTTGATATAATTGAAAATTTTCTATTATAATAATTTTTATGGGATTAAAAAATTTATGATAATTTATGTCATTTTAAGTTAATTCTCAGCTATGCACTAACCTACTCGCCTTAGCCTGATAAGATCGAAGATCAGCCCGACCCAATCCAACATTACAGCCTGGTCCAATCCTAGTCTAGTCCAACCTGAGCCCAAAATTTCTCGATGTAAGCTGGTTATGGGCTGAATTTTACAGGCTGAAGGCTGGGTTGGGTTATGGCTTGAGGTTATGGGTTGTGATTTGGCTTAGAATATCATATGATTAGGACCATCTAGATTTGTGGTTATTTCTCTGACTTTACTTTTAAGTTTCAAGAAATTAATGAAGATGTTATGGCTTGCTCATGAGTTCTCTTTCATATTCTTTTTTCACCCTTTTTTTATTTTTTATTTTTATAAGTATCTCAGATTCTACTTTTACTGTGCTTAAACATGTTTGCATTTGATAAATAGGTTGAATGCCCCTCTGTTTTTATTTATTTTAACATCGCTCTGTCAGACTCTGAGATTCATGTTCATAATTGGTTAAGCAAATTGCATTGTACCCTATTCGTTTTGAGATGATTTGTCTGCTTCTGATGGAAAGTCTATATTCTTTAAATACTTCTAGACCATCTAATTACTTTTTTTTCTTTCCTGAAATCAAATGAAATTTCTCTATGTGATACTCTGCATGTTAGCCTTTTAGCAACTAAAGCTCCATATAAATATATATAAAAGTTTTTATTAAATGTAATCTCTGGAAGTACATTATTGGATGCTGCTAGTAAATGATTAAAAAGAAAGCGCTTGTTTGAAATGAGCAGCCATGCAAAGTATGAAACCAATTTCAGCATGGCATTCAAATTATTTTGATGCTTTTATGGAGTTACATTTCCAACAATTTATTGATATGCTCAAACCCATTCCTCTTTTATAGGTTTGTGCACAGCTGAGCCAAAAGTTTCTGTTGGGAAGTGTTGTTCTGCATGATTAAGTAGAAAGGACTGTCTCACTTGTCATTAATGGCATCAAGGTCATGTTCAAACTTTTTTGATTTGGCTTCTGGAGACCTATTGGATATTCCTCATACCCCCAGAGTTCTTCCACGGGTAATGACTGTTCCAGGAATCATCTCTGATGTGGATGGTTATGGCAGTACTGATGGGGATTCAGATGTGTGCTGTGAGAGGAAAATCATAGTGGCAAATATGCTACCTTTGCATGCCAAAAGGGATGCAGAAACTGGCAAATGGTGCTTCAGTTTGGATGAGGATTCCCCTTATTTACAGTTGAAGGATGGCTTCTCTCCTGAAACAGAGGTACTTTATGTGGGTTCTCTTAAGGTTGAAATAGATGCTACTGAACAAGACGAAGTTGCACAAAAACTGCTGGATGATTTCAAGTGTGTGCCTACATTTCTGCCCCATGAACTTCAGAAAAAGTTTTACCTTGGGTTTTGTAAACAGCAACTTTGGCCTCTTTTTCATTATATGCTGCCCATGTGCCCAGACCATGGTGATCGCTTTGAGCGCTCGCTTTGGCAGGCCTATGTTTCCGCAAACAAAATATTTGCTGACAAGGTTATGGAAATAATTAATCCGGAGGATGATTGTGTTTGGGTTCATGATTATCACTTAATGGTTTTACCAACAATTTTGAGAAAACGGTATACTCGAGTCAGGCTTGGATTCTTTCTCCACAGCCCATTTCCATCATCAGAGATATACCGAACTTTGCCAGTTCGGGATGAAATTTTGAGGGGACTGCTAAATTGTGATCTAATTGGTTTCCATACATTTGATTATGCACGCCACTTCCTCTCATGCTGCAGCAGAATGTTAGGCCTGGACTATGAATCAAAGCGGGGACACATTGGACTTGATTACTTTGGCCGCACAGTTTATATTAAAATTCTTCCTGTAGGCGTTCATATGGGACGGCTTGAATCTGTGCTGAATCTTGATTCAACATCTGCCAAAATTAAAGAAATTCAAGAACAATTTAAGGGGAAAAAGCTGATTCTTGGTGTTGATGACATGGATATATTTAAAGGCATCAGTCTGAAACTTCTTGCTTTAGAACAACTATTGGAGCATCATACAGAGCTGCAGGGTAAGATTGTTCTGGTTCAAATAGTCAATCCTGCTAGGGGCTCTGGGAAGGATGTCCAGGAAGCAAAGAGAGAGACGTACTTAACCGCCCGAAGGATCAATGAGGTTTATGGTTCACCTAATTATGAGCCGGTGATTCTAATCGACCGTCATGTTCCACGTTTTGAGAAGTCTGCCTATTATGCTGTAGCAGAATGTTGCATAGTGAATGCTGTGAGGGACGGTATGAACTTGGTCCCTTACAAGTATATTGTTTGCAGACAAGGTACTCCATATATGGATGAAGCTATGGGTAGAAAACCAGATTCTCCTCGAACAAGCATGCTTGTTGTGTCTGAGTTCATTGGCTGCTCACCTTCTTTAAGTGGAGCGATCAGGGTTAACCCTTGGGACATTGATGCTGTGGCTGATGCCTTGGAATCAGCCATCACCATGCGCGATTCTGAGAAGCAGTTGCGGCATGAGAAACACTATCGTTATGTCAGTTCTCATGATGTAGCTTATTGGGCTCGCAGCTTTATGCAGGATTTAGAGAGAGCATGCAAGGATCATTACACTAAACGATGCTGGGGGTTTGGCTTGGGTCTGAGATTTAGAGTTGTTTCTCTTTCTCCTGGATTTAGGAAGTTGAATATTGACCACATTGTTTCAGCATATAGAAGAACAAACAGAAGAGCAATATTTCTTGACTATGATGGTACCGTTGTTCCCCAAAACTCTATTATTAAAACCCCCAGCCCTGAAGTCACCTCTGTTCTGAATGTTCTGTGCAATGATCCCAAGAACACTGTATTCATTGTTAGCGGAAGGGGGCGGGATTCTCTGAGTGAGTGGTTTGCTCCATGTGAGATGCTGGGAATAGCAGCTGAACATGGTTACTTCTTGAGGTACGTTAACAATAACATGCTTTGAATGTTCATCTTGCTTCTTGACTTACTTTTCTACAGAAGCTAAGGTTCTTTTGCTTGGTGCAGGTGGAATCAATCGTCCAAGTGGGAAACCAGTCCAGTAGCTGCCGATCTTGATTGGAAAAATATTGTGGAACCTGTGATGAGATTATATACAGAGGCAACTGATGGCTCCAACATAGAGATTAAAGAGAGTGCTTTGGTATGGCACCATCAAGATGCAGACCCTGACTTTGGATCTTGCCAATCGAAGGAGTTGGTGGATCATCTGGAAAATGTACTTGCTAATGAACCAGCAGTTGTTAACAGGGGAAATCTTATTGTCGAAGTCAAGCCACAGGTATATATTCCTTCCCCAACCCCAAAAAAAGAACTTCCCTTTTTCTTGATTTTTTCTTGCATATGAATCTGGTGTGAAATTTCTCATTAATATTTTGTTGAATATAGGGAGTAAGTAAAGGGTTAGCTGCGGAAAAGGTTCTTTCAAGAATGGTGCACAGTGGGAATGCACCGGATTTTGTGATGTGCATTGGAGATGATAGATCCGATGAAGATATGTTTGAGAGCATATTAAGCACAGTGTCTAGTCCATCCTTGCCTGCAGCTCCAGAGATCTTTGCTTGCACCGTTGGCCAAAAACCAAGCAAGGCTAAGTATTATCTCAATGATAATACTGAAGTTGTGAAATTACTTCATGGGCTTGCTACTGCTTCAAGCCCAAAGCTGAAGAATCTTCCCCATATCAAGGTTTCTTTTGAGAGTACCGTTTGAGTTCGAGCCGAGTGACTGGCACGGATATTAGAGTTCCATATACTTGAACCATTGTTTTGTTTATAGGGATTCTTTCCTGAGAAGCAGGAAAAAAGTCTTGGCTATTGCTCTTAAAACTTAATCCAACGCATGGTGGGACTTTGCGGATGCGGTTCTCATGCTTGTGAGCTCCTAAACCGGTTTGCTGGGTTAAAGTTTACTCTTGGTGAGCTTGTTAAGGATCACATAGAACTCGCCATACTTTTTCTCTGTATATGGTGTCAAATCTTGTATCTACGCCAGTTGCCCTCAGGATTATACTCCAGCTGTCTATAATGGCTTTTTGTTTTGTTTTTGTTTTTGTTTTTTGTTTTTAATTTATTTTTAAATAGGGCATCATTACCTTGTATAGGGACACTGCTTTTGTCACAATACAAAATTTCAGTTTGATCAGAGATATTTATTGGTATCCTAACGGCTAATCTAATCATTTCAGTATTTTTTTTTTTTAGTTAAAGTTATTCATTTCAGTATATTTGGTGTATGGTGATCTAAACTCATCTGAGTTAGGTGGCACTGAATTAGCATGTCAGGCAAATACTTATGTTGATTTTCAATTCTGATTGGGTCTGTGTTGCATTTTTTTAGTGAAGTTGGTTATGTTTTCTCTAGTAAACTTGGGTGTGTGGTTTACTTCCTGATTTGTTCCAATTCCGCACGAAAAAAGGGTTTATGTATAATCCCTAGAAAGACTGCCTAAATGAAATATATTTGGTTCCTTCTTCTTATGTTGTGTTTTATGTTTCTTGAATCAGTTGAACTAGTTGCAGAGCCACGTATAAACTCACATACAAGAAGGAGAGAGAGGACTTGTGATGGAAAACTCAATAAAACATTACCAAAACATATCAATTCAAAGTAGAGATTTTAAAAACATAAAAATTCAACAACCTAAATTAGAGTTACAAGAAATAATGAAAAATTGAGAGAGAGAGAGAGAGAGATATGAGAGCGAATAACAAATTTATAGAATGAAAGATGATGAGAATATTATTATTATTATTATTATTTTGAGAAACAATGAGAAGAATATTCAAAAGAAAAGGTATGGTTGTTGTAGGGTCGGTTTTTGTTGCCCAAGCCCACAGGATGTGGGTTAAAGGCCCAACGGACCCAGCACAATGAATTTGTAGAGAGTGGGCGAAAGAGCTGGACTGGTTATGAAGCACAGAGTAGTGGGCTAGGTTGCGTACAGTGCTGATGACGTGAATTGAGGTTTGGGTAACTCCATGAATGAATGTCCGAGGAGGCGTTTTATTAAATGAACTATGATTACAATACTCAGAATTACCGTAAAGTTTTTCTCTCTCTTTTTCCTCCTCTCCTTCGATCCCCCCTTATCAGGGACCCTTCTTCTTTATATAGCATCACTTCCTATCATCTCCATCGTCTACTTGTTCTTCATCCACGCATCCACTCGAGTGCATGTCATGTCGTGTGTCTACTTCAGTTCTTTGTGAGTGGCGATAGCTGAGGTTGCACTGTTCAGGAGTCTTCTCCACATAAATGCGGCTAGAAAAGCTATTGCATCACATTAAATGCGGTGGTAGCAGCTTTTCCCCTAGATATTTTCTTTATCTCTGATCATCCTTGGATCCACTTAGGATTTATCACTATCATTGGGATTGTGAGGAAGGCTATTTGGATCTTCCACATGTTTGCCTGATCAAGGCCATTAGTGACCGAGGAGAAGGACGTCCTCGGACTAGCAGTGACCTCTTCGAACGATATTCCCCTTTCATTGCTGGGCTTCCTGCCTTCAAATGGGCCGCATCAACCACCTCTCCTTGGAAATTTAATAGTCCTTACCGGGGCGCCCTGGGCCTGTTAAATGGTTTTGGGCTTTTACTCCCCCCCCCCCCCCCTCCCAATAGTTGTAAACACTTAATTATTCAAACCATGCTACGTAATAGGATAACATTATATCATTATATACTATATTTATAATAAAATAAGAATATAGGATCACATCTAAGAATCAAATAAAAATAGGCAACAACTTAAAACAACCAAATTAAATCAATTTGAATTATAGTTCAACACAAAAATTTGAACTTAAAGTAGAGATGCAAGATTGAATTAAAAATCCACCAAAAGAAAAAAAATATATATTTAGAGAGAGAGAGAGAGAGAGAGGCAGATCACCTTTTTGTATGCGAGAGAACTTCAAAACGAAAATTCATTAACATAAGTAGTAGAGATGTAAAAAGGAATTATAACCCCCACTAAAAGATGGAAAAATAGAGAGAGAAAGAGGTGAATCACCTTCTTGTTTGGGGAAAAATATGGATAGAATGTGAGAGAATAATATATTTACAGTAAAGAAGATGGAAATAAGAAGGATCAAAATAAAATGAAGAGGAATGGAATGAGGAAGAGTAACGGTATGGCAGACAGTAGTGGAAAGATAAAAAAGTAAAAGAGATAAGAAAATGTTGGAGAAAGTGGAAAATTAATAAATAGACGAAGAATTAAAAATGAGAGAGTAGGAGTTGAATATATGTGAATGACGTGGCACAATGAAAAAGTAGCAACATTAAATACTATTCTTTGGATTTTATATATTGCTAGTTGCAGACTCATGCGATGTGTGGAAATAGATAATTATATTTTAGTTATGGTATAATATATAATTTGTTCTCTAAATTTTGTGGGAAATAATTTGTTCTCCCAAAAACTTAAACAATTTCTAAAATTATTTTTCATTTATTTATCTCAAAAAATATATCGTCATTTTATTATTTGGATTTATTTGATTGGTATTATTCATTTTTTAAGCGGTCCATATTTTGATAAATAATGTTATCGTGCGTTATATCTTCCTAATTTGTTTTTCCTATACAACTAAACTACTTGAGTTTCAAATATATTATTCAAAATTTTCATTCTCTTAAAAAGAGATTATTATATTTATAATTTTTCTTATTGTAGAAGTAGTTTCGAACTATTGATTGAATTTCGTTTACTAATATAGATACATGAAATTGGAACTATATATTTCTTAGATATTTCTAAGAGATTATTCCATATTATAAATTTAATATTTAAAATAATATGTAGAAAAAAAAGTAGACTTTGTGTCTAAAATTGAACACTTTACCTATCGAAATGAAAGAAAACAATCTGTATAACATAAAGAGAACATGATCTATTTATTTTTTTTTTACTACATAAACTTTTATTTATTAAGATTTAATTGCTTTTAACTAGATCTTCATATCGCATTTTTGTTACTACACTCCTAATGAGCCTTCTCATTTGTCACATTATTGGCCACATCATTATTCTTATTTTTTACTTTTAATTTTTTGAAAATATTAAATATATAAATATATTGGCTTTACAAATTTATCTTAGGCCATTTTAACTTTACATATTCATTTACTTTAATTTTGATGTTATAACTAAATAATAAATTAATGAAAAATAAAAATAAAAATATTGTCTATACATATTCATCTTTGGCGGTTTAATTTTAATAGTTGATAGACACATTCAAATGCATAGACAACATTCTATTTTGATATAAATTCAAAATCTCACTTCCAAAATAATGAATTAAGTATTGTGTCAAAAAAAAAAAAATCAAGCAAAAGCTAAAAGAGGGAGAGAGAAGACTTGTGAGTTGTGACGGAAAACTTAAAAAATCAAACACACTACCAAATCATATTAACCAAAAATAGTATTATATAAAAAAATACAATGATTCATCAACTTAAGTTACAAAAAAGAATATATATATATATAGAGAGAGAGAGAGAGAGAGAGAGAGAGAGAGAGAGAGAGAGAGAGAGAGAGAGAGAGAGAGAGAGAGAGAGAGAGAGAGTAATCACATTTTTTAGGAGAGAAATAGAAAATAAAATGAGAAAAAGAAGTATCAAATAAAATATATAGTCATAAGTCAAATACCAAATTATTCAAGCCATGTATATAATAGAATGACATTATTTTCTTGTAAACTATATTTATATGCAATAAAATAACATTTAACAATTATAGGAAAGAAAAAAAAAAGATAATAACTTAAAAACAGAAAACGAAATTGCAACCCAAAGTAAAATTCTAAAGGACACATAAATACATCAATCTAAAGAAGAGATACACAAAATAAAAATTTCACTCAAAAATAAACACATGAGAGAGAGAGAGAGAGAGAGAGAGAGAGAGAGAGAGAGAGAGAGAGAGAGAGAGAGAGAGTAATAACCTTTTTCATGTGAGAAAATATGTATAGAATGGGATCGAGAATATCATATTTATAGTAACAGAATGGGGATAAGAAGAGTCAAAATAAAAGGAAGAGGAAGAGATAGATGAAGAGTGACATTAAGGTTGAAAGTAGTGGATAAATTAAAAGGTAAAAGAAAAATTATGGTTGGAAGTAGTGGGGAGAAGTGAGAAATAGATAGATGATGTGGCTGTTGATGTGACTCAACAGAAGTGTAGTAACAATAAATGCTACAATTCAGCTCTTAAATATATATATATATATATATATATAGATTATTACTAGTTGTAAACTCATGTAATGCACGAAAAAAAGTTACGATTTGTTTTTTTGTTAAGTGAAAATTGAAAATAGTATATGGGACTTATAAATGTTAGTCTAAAACTCTTTTGCAAAATATTTTGTAAATAATGTAATGTGTAGTTGAAATTTTTTTATAGTGCTCCTTACAAATGGTTCATCCTCTATATGTTTTGAATAGCCTTAAAATGAAGCAGATATAAGTAAATCCATCGCATGTGTTAGGGGGAAAAACAACTTTAATAACATAAGAAAAATGTGATTTTATCAAGAACTTACCAACATTACATTGAAAATGTGACATAATCTTTAAAGAAACAGTTCATCTTTTTACACAAATCGCTCCTCCAAAGTACATTGAAGTGGACTGAAAATGGACTAAAATAGACTGAAAGGGACCGAAGTGAACTAAAATGGACCAAAGTAGACCAAATTGGACCGAAGTTGACTGATGTAAACTGAATTGGACCAAAGTGATCGGAAATTGACCAAAATGGACCGAAGTGCTATTGCTAATGTGGTTCAATAGGAGTGTGCAACAATAAATACTATGCTTAAGTTTTTAAATATTATATAGATGTGGCTGATGTATCAAGTGTATCAAATAACATGGTTGATGTATCTATAGAAGTGTATCAAATGACATACACATGACTTGTCAAAAATGATTTAATGAATTGACAAAGTTTTCTTCTACACAGGGTTGGAAGATGCTTCTACCACTTCTTATATAACAGTTTATAAGACTATTCATGTGTATTAAATCACATGATTTGTTAAATTATTTAAACAACTTACATGACTATTAAGTAAGTCACGTGACTAAAAATACAAGTGAACACTTTTAAAGTTGTTATATAGTGGCCATGAGCTATATATAGCTTAATTGGTTGGCTCTTCTTGGTTAATCCATGACATTTAAGATTTAAATCTCCCTCCCAATTGTAACTATTGAATTTTTTATACATTAAAAAAAAAAAAAAAGTTGTTCTATAGTGATTTGAAGGAAAATTCTATCTTGAAAAATTTGGGACCAAATATTATTTTCACCTTAGTTTGGGGTTTGTGAGTAGCAGTCGGGTTCTAATTTCTTAATAAAGTAAATGTTGTTATGTTTTGAACTACATTTGGAGGTTCTTTTACTGAGGTAGACTTCTTAAATCAGTATTATTGGATTCAAAAATAAAATGTGCCATGTTCTAGGTGGATAGGAGATAAGATGCAGCAGGGAATCCCATAATAGAGAAAAAGGAGAATGAGATGGTCATCAATATCAGAAGGTTCTCTTTCAAGTTTCAAAACAAACAGCAGACAGAAAAGTAAGCTGTTCCATCATTTCCATGAGTGGTTTATTCACACCAGTAGTGGAATAGACTTCAAAACATTTCTTTGAAAACATAATGGTTTGAACTTTAATAGAAAGCCAGTAGATGTTGGTTACTTATTTAGAGCTGCAATATAGTAATTTTAGATGGCCTAAATAAGAAAATTGAAAAAGATGTTTTTGTAGAATAGGACCAATGGGTTACAGAATGTGTAGTCGATTTCTCAATACATTAATTATTGGAGAACACCTGGATCCTTATAGCATGTGCATGGATGAAAACCAACATTCAAATTCATCACAATAATTGGTGTACTTATTTTGGTTTTCAATATTTTCACAAAACAATATATGTAGAAAGCAAACAAATTGCATTTATCTTACTAAAAACAAACAAAACATTATACTGCATAATTCTTCTACTTGAAGACAGACTAGTTAACTAGCCATTTGTTTCCATTGACAGATGCCAAATAAAATAGTTTACTGCTAACTGCTAAGTTGTAGAGTGAAATGAGCAGTGACGGAGCCAAGAATTTATCTTTGGGGGCCATATATATATATATATATATATATATATATATATATATATATTTTGTGTATGAAATGTAAAATAGTAATGTATAATACTTTATAATTCAGAATGTGCTATAAACAAAAGTATAGTATTTAAAATTAAACAATCATGAGACAAGATTGACAAAACGATTTAATATCTTTAACCAACTAGGAAATGAACGCCAAAGGCCTTGTAGCTGAATTGGCATCTCCCCAAGCATGTTGTAATTCTCTCTCTCTCTCTCTCTCTCTCTCTCTCTCAAAAAAAAAAAAAAAAAAAACTATGAAATGAGCAAAGTCATAAAACATAAAATAACAGAAAAGTTAAACATCTTTTCTCAAAACTGTAAACAACACTCTTTAAGAGATCTAAAGTCATCAATTTTTCTACTGCTATGTACAAGTAAGTCATAAATGTGTTAGGATGAAAATTATAATTTTCCCCCCTTTTTTCGTTGAGGTAATTGTTAAAATACCTATGTGTTTATTTTAAAAATGTTGAATGTTTAATTATTATATTTTGTAGACATATGTATAATGTATTTATGGATTGTATTTTATTTAAATTAAAATTATGTTTATTTTTAAACTTTCTTAAATATATATGCATATTATTAGGTATAGGGGCAAAATAATAAAGTTATTTCAAAATTTTCAAATTATTAAAGATATTTTTTATAAAAAAAATTATATTTTTTCCAAAAATTTTGGGAGGGCCCAGGCCCCCCTTGGTCTTCAAGTGGCTCCGCAACTGGAAATGAGATCTATTCACTCAATCAAGCTTAAATCACAAATTTTCTCAATTGTCTCCAATGGAGATATCATATAATATACATTGATGATGACCTAAATCATTTTGGAGCTATTAGCGTTGTCATGTGGCATAAATGATTGAAGTGCCAACTTGGTATGGGTTGGAAGTTGCCATTGTCTGGCCCAGACTGGCATCAGCAGTCATTATGGTTACTGGAACCGTCCTAAGTTCAGACCAGGCAGACTGGTTTGCTGGGTCAAGCCCAGGCCCTTTACAGTCTTCCTTTTTTATTACTGCAATTTTGTAGGTACAACCTCCTACATACAGTTTGCTGACCTTTTCTTCCTCTTCTTCTACAGTTGCTGACCATTATTTCAGATTCTTTAATTAAATTTAATTATATATTAATTGATGCAGTAGTTTTTAAAAAAGACAATTTTATTTAGGTTTTACCAACATGTGCTTTAGAATATATATTAATAAACCATTTTAAAAAAAAATTATAGAAAAAGTAAAAAATTATAAACTTTTTTGTTAGTCTTTTCAATTTCTCATAAAAGTTTCCTAAAATAGATGGTTAATATGTGCCTTAAAGATATACATTAATCAGACTCATTTTATTTTTGTTATATTAGTTAATATAACTATATATGGTTTAATTTAATTAAGGAACTTAGGATACAACATAGTCTTATAATTTTCTCTTAATTTGGTAGGACTCGACTTGTCTTTTGCATAAATTTAGGATGGTAGTAAATTTTGTTTCAATTCCAAAATGTATTGTTGTTTTAACTTTCAATATACTGTTCTCTTATAGAACATAATTGATAGTCCCGATCATATTACTTTCGTCCACAAAGAAAGCAACGGATGAAGATCACACCGAGCTTCGCCTCACCCCTGGTGACCACCTGACGAGGACGAGGCCATCATCCCACAATCAATGACGAAGCGTTACGAGAACACTAATGAGCCTCCACACCGCTGAAAAGATATCTCCCCATTAACGCCCCTCAGGGACGTTACATATTCGAGAATAATATCACCATTAAGACGGCACCAACGGCTAGAAGGACGAAGGAAGCACCTATATATATATACCCATTCATGAGACCGGAGGTAGGTACACAAATTTCTAGCTCATGCACATTACTATCTGAATTCTTCTTTTTTACCTCTACCTATTTTGACTTTAGTATCAGAGGCTCTGTAGCAGGCACCACAACCATTCATCTTGTCTCAGGATCTAGATTAGCTGTGGATGACTCCACGCTGGACGAACATTTTTACTGACGATCTGAGCATTATTAGTTTGGCACCGTTTTTGGGGACATTAGCAATTCTTAAGCACCCAGTTCGAGAACATTGTTCCATTCCAAACTATAAGTTCAGATGGAATCCAACACTAACCCAAATCTTGCTGCATTGGCCCTACAAATCCAGTCGCTCACAGCTGCCGTGTAAGAACTTACTAGGAAGAACTAGGAGATGAGGCAAAAGCTGCAGCAAGAAGATAAGCTACTTGGAGACCAACCAGGAAGATGACGGAGACAAACACAGGAGACGACCCAGCACTCTAGAAGGGGCGAACTCGGATCTTCTTAGGGAGATAAGAAAGGAGATGGACAAGCTGAGGAATGCTATCAAGGGGAAAACAAACTAGAGTCTGATAGAATGGTCAAAAAGACAAACTCACCCTTCACCTTACCGGTTCTTGAATGCCCAGTGCCTTCAAAGTTTCGTTTGCCCCAACTTGAACCATTTGATGGATTAAAAGATCCATTGGATCATCTTAATACTTTTAAGATGACTCTAGGTCTCCAGTAGCCTCCTGACGAAATACTATGCTGCTCTTTTCCCACTACCATCAAAAGGGTAGCCAGGGAATGGTTCACCAAATTGCCAATATCGTCCATTAACAACTTCTAGCAACTAGGCAGTTCCTTCCTTCTTCATTTCATTGGTGGGCAGCGTCCAAAAAGGCCAGCTAACCACTTGCTCACCATTAAGCAGGGGGAAAAAGAAACCCTGAGGTCCTATGTGACACGGTTCACTTGAGGAACCTTGGAAGTAGACGAAGCAGATGATAAAGTACAGCTACCAGCCTTCAAGGCTGGGTTGAAGTCTAGGGATTTTGTGGTTTCCCTGGCAAAGAATCCTCCCAAGACAATGGCAGAGATGCTTTTGAAGGCACAAAAATACATGAACGCTAAGGATGCCTTGGTGGCAATAGAAGGAGTGGAAAAGCCCAAGGAGAAGAAGAAAGAAAAAGAAGACGATAGAAGAGGACGAAAAAGGGACTGAGCCGACCGTCAGAATATCAAAGGAAGTAGACAAAGAGATGACAAGAGTCTTCGTCCTACGAAGTTCACACCTCTGGTGATGCCTGTTGACCTAATCCTTATGCAGATCAAGGACAAACACTTCCTCAAATGGCCAAGACCATTGCACTCGTCTCCTAGTGTGCGCGATAAGAGGAAGTATTGTCGTTTTTACAAAGATCACGGGCACCACACAGAAGATTGCCAAGACCTAAAGGAGCAGATAGAATAACTCATATGAAAAGGGAAGCTGCAAAAGTATGTGAAAAAGGAGGATTCCAACAGGTTTAGGGATGGCAACAAGGATCGGCATGAAGACTTTTAGAAGGACGAGGAACACATGCCCCCTTGTCCACAAAGTGCTATAGGAGAAATAAAAACTATTACAGGAGGGTCGTCCACAGAAGGATCATTCAAGTCCCTTAAGAAGTCATACCAAAGGTAGGTGAACAATGTTCATAGCCTGCCTCCCCTAAAGCAAAGGTAGACAAACCAGGATATGTGCTTCTCAGAGGAGGATGCCAGAGGGGTAAAGCAACCTCATGACGACCCGTTAGTCATTATGATCATGATTGAAGGGTTTAACACTAGAAGGGTTTTGGTGGACAATGGGAGCTTGGCAGACATCATTTACCTTTCTGCCTTCCAGCAATTAAAATTAGACCCAAAGAGATTTCGTCCTTTTAAGTCCCCCCTCGTCAATTTCAGTGGAGACAAAGTATATCCCCGGGGAATAGTAACATTAACGGTCATAGTCGGCTCGTATCCCCTCCAAGTAACAAACAAGCACAACTTTTTAGTAGTAGACTCAACTTCGTCCTACAATGTGATTATAGGACAACCTACCCTCAATCGATGGAAAGCAGCCACTTCCACTTACTATTTGAAGGTGAAATTCCCAATAGAACAGGGGGTTGGTGAGATAAGAGAAGACCAGGTGCTGGCGAGGGAGTGTTATCAGGCAATCCTGGCCTCAAAGGAGAACCACATGTGGATAATCGAAGACAAGATGCAAGAAATCATTAAGAAGCTAGAAACGATAGAGTTGGTCGAAGGAGATCCTATAAAGACGACCCAAGTAGGGACGAGCCTAAATCCCCAGACAAAGAAAGAGATCGTTGGCTTCCTGAAAGATAATCTGGATGTTTTTGCATGCAGCCATGAAGATATGTCGGGCATACTAGCAAGCATCATTCAACACCATCTAAATGTGGACCCCAAGAAGAAACCCGTCTAGCAGAAGAGAAGAGTTTTTGCCCTTGAACGGAACAAAGCATTCATGGATGAAGTAAACAAGCTGCTTGCTACTATCTTCATCAGGGAAGTCTATTATCCTGAATAGTTGGCCAACATCATCATGGTCAAAAAGGTGAATGAGAAGCAGCTTTCATCACTAGCTAAGGGCTCTATTGCTACAGGGTCATGCCCTTTGGTTTAAAGAACGTAGGGGCCATGTACAAAAAATTGGTAAACTAGATGTTCAATAAACAGATTAGGAGAAACGTGGAGGTGTACGTTGATAATATGCTCGTCAAAAGCAAAGAAGAAGAAGACCACTTGGACGATATCAAGGAGACGTTCAACACACTCAAACAATAGAGCATGAAGTTAAACCCGTCCAAATGTGCCTTTGGGGTCTCCTTAGGGAAATTCCTTTGGTTCATGGCATCGCAAAAAGGAATCGAAGCAAATCCATAAAAAGTGAGAGCTATCCTCGAGATGTCCTCACCAAGGACGGTTAAAGAAGTACAATCACTCACAAGAAGAGTAACAACCCTCAACAGGTTCGTCTTGAAGGTAACAGACAAATGCCTTCCTTTCTTTAAGACCCTAAAGTGAGCTTTTGTCTGGACGAAAGAATGCGAGACAGCATTTCAAGAATTGAAGCCCTACTTAAGCAACCCTCTACCCTTGAGTCCATCCAAAGAAGGCGAAGACTTATTCCTCTACTTGGCGGTATCTATAACTGCAGTCAGCGCGACCTTGATTAGGGAAGAGAACAAGATACAACTTCTTGTGTACTACATCAGCCAGGCCTTTCAAGAAGCTGAAGCTCAATATCTGTGCATAGAGAAGATTACCTTCGCCCTAATAGTGGCCTAAAAAAAACTTCGTCCTTACTTTCAGGCTAACCCAGTCATAGTAATGACGGACCAGCCCATCAAAAAAGCGATGAATAAACTTGAGGCCGCTGGACGAATGGTACAATTTGCCATCGAGCATGCAAAAGACCAGGAAGAACTTTGGAGGATCCATATAGATGGATCGTCCACCCAAAAGAGAGGACGTTTTGAAGTATGGGGTCCAGCTCAAATTCCCTATAACCAATAACGAAGCAGAGTACGAGACTATGTTGATGGGGCTAAGAATAGCTCGGGTACTTGGGGCTAAAAATATCGTGCTAAAGAGCGATTCACAGCTTGTTATAGGGCAAGTTAAGAGAGACTTTGAAGCAAAGAAGACAAGAATGCAGAAATTCCTCAAATTGACGAACCAGTTGGCAAGCAACTTTGATCACGCAGAGTTTGTTCAGATCCCACGAGATCAAAATGCTAAAGCCAACGAAGTGGCATGGAATGCATCAGTAGATGATCGGGCAAAGATAAATGATTGGAGGCTGGAAAAAAAAAAAAACTCTCCTAGCATCGAAGAATTTCAAACCTTCATTGTGCATACCTGCTCCGGATGAAGAGTCCGATTTTGTCTTACCTTAAAGATGGACGGTTACTGCCGAACCCTGAAGAAGCGAAGAAGGTCTAGAAGCGAGCTGCCCGGTTCACGGTACTGAATGATGAGCTTTACAAAAGAGGCTTCTTCCAGCCCTACTTGAGGTGCGTAGAAGAGGAAAAAGCCAAATATATTTTGGAAGAGGTGCATAGGGGAATTTGTGGCGATCACATGAGGGCAAAGTCCCTTGTTAAGAAGATTCTGAGGGTAGGTTACTTTTGGCCCACAATGCAACAAGACGCAGCGAATTTCGTCAAGAGATGTGGCAGTTGCCAAAGGTATAGGAATGTTCAATGAGTCCTAGGGGAAAAGATGACGACTATTTCCTCACCTTAGCCACTTGCACCGTGGGGGATCGACATTATAGGCCCCCTACCATAGGGAAAGAGACAGATGAGGTTCCTACTAGTCGCAATTGACTACTTCACGAAATAGGTCGAAGCGAAAGCGCTAGCGCTAGCAACGATCACAGAGGCAAAGGTACGAAATTTTGTATGGAAAAATATTGTTTGCAAGTTCAGGATACCAAGGACAATCATTTCAGACAATGGTCGTCAGTTCGACAATCACAGATTCAAATCGTTTTACTCAAGCATGGGCATCAAAAACAAGTACTCGTCCCGAGGACATCCTCAGGCCAATGGACAGACGGAAGTAACAAACCGAACCTTACTCAAGATCATCAAGTCTTGATTAGTGGGGGAAAATGGAGCATGACCCGAGGAGTTACCAAGCGTCCTGTGGGCTTACAGGACTACTGCACGAACACCAACAAGAGAGACACCCTTCAACCTAATTTACAGCACAGAAGTAGTCATCCTAGTCAAAGTAGGGCTCACTAGCCTCAAGAGGGAGTTCTTTGACGAACAAAGCGACGACGATCAATTAAAGCTGAACTTGGATTGTCTGGATAAAGTCAGAGACTAAGCCTCCTAGAGAATGGCCAAGTACCATCAGAAGATGGACGAATACTACAATCAAAGAGTAAGGTTGAAAAGATTCAACATCAAGGATCTTGTCCTTCGAAAAGTGACTCTTGCAACAAAGGACCCAATACAAGGCAAATTAGGACCAACTTGAGAAGGACCCTACAAAGTCGTTAACTATTCACAACAGGGAAGCTACCACCTGGAGGACCTGGAGGGAAATAAGTTACCTCGTCCATGGAATGTCGAGCATTTAAAGAGGTATTACGAAAAGGAACCATAGCCTAATTGTAAGCAGTCAGCATAATTTCATACTTTTTAGTACTAGTCATGTACTTAAATAAACGTATTATTCAGCAATTCATGTATTCTAGTTATCTCTCTCTCAAAAACCAAAATTGTCGTCCAGATCCGAGTTAAAAAGAAGAAATACGATAAGATTCCTTAAGTGGATGTACATCGTCCAAACTAAAAAAAAAAAAGATAAAATTCCTTGAATGGATGTACATTGTCCAAATCCAAAAAGACGACAAGATTCCTAAAACGGATAAACATCGTCCAAGAATACGTCAATAAAAATTCTCTAAGTCCCTAGACGGATGAGGAGAACACTTAAACAAAAATTTTCTGAATCCCTTGGAGGACGAAGAGAGTACTTTAATGAAAAATTCATTAAGTCCCTAGATGGACAAAGAGAATGCTTCCACAAAAATTCTGTAAGTCCCTAGAAGAACGAGGAGAATACCAACAAAAGGATGAATATAAAATGCTTAGATATATCATATATATATAAAAAGATGCAAATTGTTCAAAGGCCCCAAAACATACAGGGCAAAAAAGATTGTTCGTCCAAAAGCCCCAAAACGGACAGGGCATTCAAAAAAAAAAAAAAGGGAAAATACATATCATAGTAAAGAAGGGACAATAGGGTCAAGTTGGAGGAGCATCGTCACCATCCTTATTTGCCTCAGAAGGATCCTCGCTAGTGGTCATAGAAACCTGAGCAGCCTGGGCCGCCTCGTTCGCCTCGATCTCTTTGTCCACGACTTCAAAGTCCAGGTTTTCTAGAATGACGCCTGGACCGTGCTTCACTAGGTACCTTCTCAAAAATTCAAAGCCTTTGAAGTACCACTGGAACAAAATGGTGTTGTACTCATCGGTTAACTGGAAGGCAAGGACGGCCATAGCCACCGCAGCTTTCATCCTCTAGCCAGCTGATGCGAGAAGTTTGTCCTTCTGTTTTACCAGTAGCTTCTCGGCATCAAGCTGCTTAGTTAAAGCCTTGACTTTCTCTTTGGAGGTTTTGTGGGCATCCATGATAGTAATCAAGTCTTTTCGCAATCCCAAAGCCTCAGCCTCCAATGCCTCCACTTTTGAAGTGGCCACAACGGCTTTCTCCTCGTTCACTAGATATTGAGAAGTGATGTGCATTGCTTCTCCCAACACCTGACAATAAAAAGTGTCGTCAAACCTAAGTCAGCAGAAGCAACTAAACACTTAATGATGGGGCAAAAAGGAACAAGGCAAGAAAAGGTTACCTGCACAAGCTTATGAACGTGCTGGCTCACCATTGCATGGGAGGGCATGATGGAAATCTCCTTCGTTTCCTCTGGAATTAGAAGCTCGTTTGCCCGAGCCATGGCTGCTTCAGTGTCAGCCCAGCCACTAGAGCCCACCTTCTTTTTTCCCTTGTCCCCCCGTCTTCTGCCTTTTGGGGGCAAGGACCTCCTCGATAGAAATGGTTGGAGAAGCAGTTCGTCCTTCATCCAGGGCAGGGGTGGACGAACCCTTCACAACCGTCTCTTTCTCTTTCTCCTTCTTTTTATCAACTATCTTTAATTTTCTCTGGCCAATGTTAGAAAGCGGCTCATTTTTCTTCCCTTTGATTTTTGCGTACATATCCTTGTTAAACTTGGTCGTCATCTCTGCACCAAAAAGGGAAGAAAATTAAAGAGTTAAAATGAGGAAAAAGAAAAGGAAGATCAAGCATATCAAGGCAACTTACGTTTTCTCTCTTCCCGGTTAATTGCTTGAAGAACATAAAATGAAGGCTCTGGCCCCAAGCAATGACGAACTAATGTGCGTGGGTCAGCCAGCTCGTCAAAATCCTTGATCGTGCTTGCGTACTTAATCGCTTCTTGAACTCTCTTTTCAAACCGGCTCTCAAGTTTAGGACACTCTTTTACTACATAACAAAAAATACACAAGGTTAGAAGGACGATTAACTTAAATAGAAAAAAATGAAAAAGAAGAACATCTCGCAGAAGGCAACGCACTAGGTTGAGGGGTCTCCCACCGGTGTAGCAACCTAGGGACGTCCCCCGAAAAGTCATTAGATAAAGTCTTCCAACTATCGCCTGACACAAAGAAATACCTCGACTTTCAATAACGAAAGCACGACGGAAGTTTACAATGAGGCAAGACCTCCTATCCCAGGGTACAAGTTCATAATACCCAGTTTCCTTAGACGCTTTTAGGTGGTAGAGATGGACAAACTCATTAAGCGTGATCATGTCCCAGTCAGCTATAGTCGTCCAAATCACCATACAACTTATGACGATTCTCCAAGAATTCGACATAAGCTACCCTGGAGCGATGTTTAGATGGTGAAGGAGCTCTATGATGAACGGATGGACAGGAAATCTAAGGCCGCACAAGAACGTTGCCTCATAAAAACAGACCTTACCATGGCTAAAGGCACAAGCCTTCTCGCCCTTCCTAGGAAGATGAGCCCTAGTCTCGTCAGGGAATTGGAACCTATCCCTAAACTTATTAAAGACATCTATTTTCAGAGTACACTTTTCCTTAAGGGCATGGAAAGAAGGGGACGAAGCAGAAGTAAAAGCATGGAGGTAGCTATGTTTGCCCCTGCCCCAGCTGTACCTATACCGGGAGACAAGTCCGTTTCCTCAGACCCTATGTTTTCCCTCTTTAAAACCCCTCGCACAGATTTGAACCAAACTAAAGACCGATGCAACAGAGGATATAGGTCACCCAATGCTAAACCCAAACCACTATCACTTACAGCAAAATCCCAAATTTGTGGGTATGGATCACTAGAGTGATGTGGGAGTACACCTAAAGGACTACTAGAAGAATCTAACAGCGCACCTAAATGAGCAAAAAGGAAGGCGATGGAGGGAGAAGTGTGCCTAATTTTAGAGTAATCCGCCATTAAGGGAAATTACATGACCCAAACAAGGAAAACAGAAGTACAAAAGAGAAAAATACAAAAAACCAAGAAGGAAAAAGCGTGGATAAAGGCCTGGGAATAAAGATGGAAACTAAGAAAGCAAAGAACAATATGTGCAGAGAAGTCAGAAAAATCGAACGCCAAAAGAAAGTAAAAAAATGGGAGTTGAAGAGAAAAGAGTTAAAAATGTTTGCCTTGGAAAGTGCAGGAAAACTGAAAAGGTGTTCACTAGAAACGAGACCTGCCAACCAATCAAAATAGGCCACGTGGCCACGCTGCGTGCCACGCCGCCACGGAGCAATTAATGCGGAAAGCAGAACCCCAAGCGCCTCAACTGTAAAAAATAAATAAATAAATAAATAAAACTCCTCATATTCCTAAGGTCATCCAAAATGTGGACGGCCTTGGAATAGGGGGGCAGCTGATAGTCCCGATCATATTACTTTCGTCCACAAAGAAAGCAATGGACGAAGATCACACTGAGCTTTACCTCGCCACTGGTGACCACCTGGTGAGGATGAGGCCATCATCCCACAATCAATGATGAAGTGTTACGAGAACACTAATGAGCCTCCACACCATTGAAAAGATATCTCCCCATTAACGCTTCTCAGGGATGTTACATATTCGGGAATAATATCACCATTAAGACGGCACTAACGGCTAGAAGGAAGAAGGAAGCACCTATATATATACCCATTCATGAGACCGGAGGTAGGTACAAAAATTTCTAGCTCATGCACATTACCATCTAAATACTTCTTCTACTTCTAGCTATTCTGACTTTAGCATCAGAGGCTCTGTGACAGGCACCACATCGGTGACCACGCTCTTTGTCTTCACCATTCATCTTGTCTCAAGATCTAGATTAGCTGTGGACGACTCCACGCTGGACGAACATTTCTACTGACGATCTGAGCATCATCAGTGATCCTTTTCATTTCAAGTCATGTCTATTTTTATGATTTAGATTAAAATTTTCAAATTTGAAGTTGTACATACTGTTACATCATTTTTAAAATTTGTAAAGGTAAAATTTAGACACAGTACCTTAAGTGATTTTGAATTTAACTGTCATTTAAAAAGATAACACTATTTATTTCTTATTAGAAAACTCAATTAAGTATTTGAATTCAACTGAGAAACCTAATATACTGTACTGAATTATGAAATGAATGAAATAAATACAGTTTGTTGAAATGAAAATTGTGGCAGTTAAAATGACACTGTGAAAATTGAGTTTTAGTATGAGGGGACAAATCTTACAACCTCTACTGAGTAGTTTTGCTGGTAAGGGGGAAAAACACAGAACAGTTTTCTGGACCACACACCATTTTCTGGAAAGATGTAATAAAAGGCGTCTAAATGTATTCAAGATCGCTGGTGAATGGTGCTTTGCTCTCACTGGCCATCACATTTGTTACCCTTTCACCTCAATAGTAACTTGTTAATTTCTATATGACAAGTTGCTGTCTAGGATACAATTTTTTTAATGGCTAGGAGGCAGTTTGTTGTTGCACATTCAACTTGCTGAATGCTGAATGAAATTCAGGATATAAGTGTATTAGTTATACCATACATACATATTTTAAAAGGTAATATAATTTTTTTTTCATGAAAACCATTAAGCAACCACTCCAGTAAGGGGTGTGCATTTAATCTACTAACCTGAGGAATCCTTCACAATCTAACTCGCCACCTTATGTTTGTTTTTCACCGTTGATTAATTGGGTTGGTTCTCTCAATCCTAAAAAACTTGGTTTGGATCGGGTTTGAATTGACACAATTTTCAATCTAAGTAATCTGATTTGTCAACCCAACACATTCTATCAATAGTTTAAAAACAGAATTTTTTTTTTTTTTTTTTTTTGAGGGGGTAAAAACAGAATATTTAAGACTAATACTAACTGTAATTGTCATTTTTTTTTTTTTTTTGGGTTCAAACATTACTTGAAATTCAGATTCATTAATCCCCTACTCTCAAAGAAATTCATTTCTCCGCATACATCCCTTAATCTCAAACTATTCTACTCCATTTTGCCTTCTTTATATATAAATATAAAATCCAATGCTTTTCAAGCATAATGGTTGACATCAATTACAGTAAATGAATTAAGCTATAAACTATTAAATTCTAAGATGAAACTAGATGAGTCTGAGCCTCTGAGGTCATACTATAATCAACCCACTTGTAATCTATTTGGTTTGGTTTATTTTTTTAGTCAATTACGTATATTCTTTTAAAGTTTCTCAATTGTGTTTCTTGTCTAATCTATTTTTTAAGCAAAATAAACTATTGAATAAAAAAGGCAAAACTACATTGTTAGCATTCACAGCAGTGGAGCTAAAAATTTAGCTTTTTAGCTTCGCTAAAAGTTACTTTATCTATTATACCTACACACTTACTGCAGCAGTGGATCTATTTTAACTAACAACACAATAAAATAATATAAATATCACAATAAAATAATATACTCCTACAATAAAATAATATATCCTACAACCTAAAAAACTTCCCAGCACCGACCACAACCGCCTCTACAATCAGTCACAGCCACCACCACCACCAACACAGACACAACCAAACCCACAAACAAAATAAAAAGCCAAACAACCATCATAGTCACCAATCCACCACCACAGCCACCAAGCCCACAGGAAAAAAAAAATCAAACACCGTACCACCAAACCATAGCCACAACAACCACCATTGCCACCATCATAGCCATCAAACCCGCAGAAGAAAAAAAAAATCAAACATCATTCCACCACCACAGCCATCAAACCCACAGAAGAAAAAAAAAATCAAACATCATCCCACCACTACAGCCATCAAACCCATAGAAGAAAAGAAAAAAAAAATCAAACATCATTCCACTACCATAGCCGGTGGATCGACGGCGTGGATCGATGTGGATCGAACGGCGTGGGTTTGGCGGGGAGGATCCACGATGGCGTGGGTCGACAGTGTGGGCTTGGGCTAGCAGCGATGAGAGAGTTGAGAGAGAGAGAGAGAGGTGAGCTTGTGAGGCTTGAGAGAGAGAGATGACCAAGAGAGAGTGACATGACGGTGAGCTTGAGAGGCTTGAGAGAGAGATGACCAAGAGAGAGTGACATCAGGCCGGCGAATGAAGAAGGTCAGGCCAACGATGAGATCGGAGATGAGAGGTGAGCTTGAGAGGCTTTTGAGAGAGAGATGAACAAGAGAGTGAACGATGAGAGTGCAGAGTCTTTGACCGGTTTTGTGATAAAATGAAAAAAATAATGAAATAAAGTTGGACAGTAAATAAAATATTATTATTAGTTTTAGCTTCAAGCTACAGTGCACATATATCTATAGATGTGCACTGTAGCAATTCATCTATAATTTATAGATATAACTCCACTACTGTAAGCTTTTTTTTTTTTTTTTTGTGATTTTGGAGCTAAATTTTAGCATTATAGCATTATGGCTCCATTGCTGTGGATGCTCAAGTCCTTAAAGTTTACGTATTGAGCACTATTGGTCTCTAAAGTTTGAAATGAGCAATATTAGTCCCTAAAGTTTTAAAAATAAGCTCTATTAGTCCTTTCATTAACTTCTATTATTTCTATGCCTAGGTATCTAATAGAAAAATGAGGTGGCATTTTTTAAATTACTGACCCATTATTTTTTACCAAAAACTTATACATTAGTAAACTTTTACCTGAACCCATTTTAAGCGATGGGTTAGCCTAACACATCCAAATCAAAACACACCAAACCTGATACTAGAGAGATAGAACACGATTTGAGCCTTAGGGTCCGTTTGTTTTGGTGGTAAATGATTTCCGGAAATCATTTACCACCTGACCCTAGTGTTTGGTAGGGGAGGAAAATTTTAATTTCCAAAAAATTAGCTTCAGTTTGACCATATTTACGCTTTTGACTCGGAAATGATTTTACGCTCTTGTTTTCCCTTCAAATCATTTCCGGAAATCGCACAACACGCACAAAAGAGAGAAACAAACAAGAGAGCCAGAGAAGTTGAGAGAGAACGCACAAAAGAGAGAGCCAAGAAACTTGAAGAACTTAAGATCGACTCCAAGCAACGAGCTCCAGATCGACACCAAATCGCCTCTGAGCTCGATCGAACCCATCGCCTTCACCTCGCCTTCACCCAGACCCAGACCCACGAGCATGACGAACCCAGACCCACGAGCAACCCATCGTCTTCACCCAAACCCATCGCCTCCTCGAGCTCGCCGATCCACGAACCAGACCCATCACCGTTTGTTGTTTTTTTTTTTTTGATGAACTGATTGTTGTTGTTGTGTTGTTGTTGTTGCCGGAATCAATTTTTTGTTGTTGTTGTTGTTGTGTTGTTGTTGTTGCCGAAATCAATTTGTTGCTGCTGTTGTTGTTGTTGCCGAAAAATAGCATTTTCCTAATAGATCCAAACACATGAAAATATTTTCCACAACAATTTTCATAATACAACTAAACACATGAAAATATTTTCCACAACAATTTTCATAATACAACCAAATACCTATTTTTCGAAAAATATTTTACGGGAACCATACAGACCCTTAATCTTCATATTCTTCACTTCTCTAGGTCCCACCTCCATCTGGCACTGCAACATAGCTTGGCCTAAAAGAGAGAGCTCCGACAAAACACTATATAGGTCCCCCATATGTCAAGAAATGCTAAAATCACAAGGAGAAATGCATATAAATTACTGACAATGAGAATCATAACAATATTCTTCCCTCGTCAGTCCATGGTAGCAAATTCTATAGCATAGCAGCTTCAAAATTCCAAACCCTTCTCTTTCCCTTTCTAATTACTCCATCCCCATTCCCATAGCCACATAATTGCTTTTTAAGAAATAGTTAACAAATAGCAATAGCATGGTGGGTCATAAATCTTGATAGATCAAAAAGAAAAATAAAATATCCCAACTCTATTTCACAAATCTATCATTCATCGTTTTGTTCGTTTATGTTTTACATTTCCAACCATTTCTCAAAAATTTGAAACTCACAATTCACAAACTAGGTAGCATAGCTGCAAATTGATAAAAGAATTGCAAACATGAAACAATTACACAAGCAATTGAGCGTGAAACACAGATGAGACAAAGAGATCCCTATAGCCACGGGGCCATACTCACCCACATTAAGCCTTCAAGCACCCAAAATATCTTCGGGTTTGATGTTTTGTATGTTTTTGATCTAGGTGTACTGGGTTAACCCATTGCTTAAAATGGATTCTAATCAAAATTTATCATATGTAATTTTTTAATATAAAATATTAAGCCACATCATTCAAAATAAGTGTCATCTCATTTTTCCGCTAGACACATAAGGAAAAAAACTAATGACAATTAATAAAGGGATCGATAAAGCTCATTTTTTAAACTTTAAAGACTAATAGTGCTAATTTTAAACTTTAGAAACCAATAGCACTTAGTGTGTAAATTTTAGGGATTAGCAATATAGTTTCGCCAATAAAAAATCTCAAACATGTACTTGAAAGGAGAATGTACGAATCCCTCACTTGTAATCATTCCTTGTAGACCAATATATTCCTTTTTGTTCCACTAGGTTCAACTTTTTTTTTTCCTGCTCAAAAAACAAAAGGTTCAACTTATTTTTATCATAAAAGGGAATGTATAATTTTGTTTTGTTTTGTTTTATTTTTTTGTTTTAAGATACAAGTGTTAGTGTTATACATTAAACAAAAGGAAAATTACACTAACTTCCACCAAAGTTTATTGAAATTACACTATCTTTTTTTTTTTTTTTTTTTTTTTATAGGAATTGAAATTACACTATCATCCTATTGTTTCAAATTATTCACATACCCTGTTCAAAAAAAAAATTTATTATTCACATACCTCTCTAATTTTTCAAAATAAAGTACCTCCTGCAGCTTAATATGAAGATTGAAAATAATGGTTAAAAAATCTTATATTTTTGCTTTTACCTTCATTTTTTCAAGCGAAACTATTACTACCTATATTTTCACTTTCATCCTTTCAATATTTATTCAGAATAATAATGTGTTTGTTTGTTACACAAGAGTTCAAAATGAAAATTATTAATTTTGGGAATTTGTAAAACTTTAATATGCATTTAATAAACTTAATAAGAGCCACATTTCAATAAAACTTGAGAATTCAACTCTCAAATTTCAGTTATAAAATGTTGATTACTTCATATTGTCCGTATAAATTACCAATGTTATACTTAATTTAACTTCTCATTCAAAAAATAATTATATAAAACTAAATAACTTCTCATTTTAGAAATTTAGAAAGAAAAAAAAGGTCTATACTTCACATAAAACTAAATTTATCAATGTCAAAGATTTTTTTATTTTATTTTATTTAAAACAATATTTACAATGGTCAAATTATTTCACCCATTAGCTTGATCTTTTATTTTTGTCTTTCTTTCTTGTTATAAGTGAGGGTAAAAATGAAAAAAAAAATGAAAAAAAAAAGGAGAGAAGAAGAGTGAAAGTGAGGTAATAGTAGTTATTTTATTTCACTTGGAAATATAAGGGCAAAAGTCGAAAGATAAGATTTTAGCTAAATTGCAAATTAGACCTCTAAAGTTTGGAGGTGTTTAGATTTTATACATTAAAGTTTCAGAATTTGGATTTTATTATTGAAGTTTTGTTCCATTTGCATTTGCAAACTTTCCATCTGTATTTTCGGTTAAGTGCCACATAAACTTGTTATATGTGTTTTGTTTATCCAATAAAATGATGCCACGTCATTTTTATAGCTTAAAAAAGTAAATAATTAAAAATGACATGACATAATAAAAATAACTTGACATTATTTTATTGGATGAATTAAACACGCATGGTAAACTTATGTGATACTTAACGAAAAATATGAATGGAGAGGTTGCTGATACAAATGGAATGAAACTTTAGAAGTAAAATCTAGGATACCTAAACTCCTTCAAACTCTAGGGATGTTGTTTACAATTTAGCTTGGTTTTTTGAATAAATTTTTTAATCCCCATTAATATATTTATCGGTGTTAAGATATAGAGGTAATCAAGTGTAATTTACTGTGAAAGAAAAGGGAGGTTTATAAACAATTCAAAATAAGAGAAATATCAGTATAATTTGAGTAAAACTCAGTAAAATTTAATTTAATTTTTCCCAAATAAAATAAACTCATCTAAGGTGAGACTCATGGAGAGTTATTATGGTTCATAGCCAGCAAAATAATATTGTTCTACTTCTATCCCTTACTCTCTATTATTATTATTTTTTTTTTTCCACTCAGGGTTAAAAAATTTAAAAGGAGAATCTTAATCTTTTTTTTTTTTTTTGAGACTGAGGAGAATCTTAATCTTAGTGCCTTAAAAAGAGGCCCATGTTTGAAAACCACAGCGGAATATAATGCAGGTAAAGTAGTAGATACTACAGATAGAGAATAATAAATGCAGAAACATATATTCAAGACATTAATCACACAAATCAAAAAACAAAAAAAGATACTCTCTCACTCTCACACTCTCACACTCTTCCTCTCACACTCTCTCAGGCTCACTCAGCACTCAGCAGTCCCTATAAGCACTGTCCCCACTCAGCCACCCTTGCTTTTTCCCTTTCTCTTTTTCTCTCTTTTAATTTTTTCCCTTCTCTTTCTCTCCTTGTCTCTTTCTTCTTTACAAATCATTTTTTTCACACTCAAAACGCAGTGCTTTTACTGCTTTTGCACACCACACTGTACAAATACAATCTCTCTCTCTCTCTCTCTCTCTCTCTTCACACTTTCATATCAGACCCAGTGCTGGTTTTGCACCAGGGTTTCTGGTAATGCTGAGAGCTTAGTAAATCTTTGCACTTTTTTTATAGCTGTTTTTGTAATCTCGGGTTTCATTTTGAGCACACAAGTAATGGGCAAGAATGTGCTGGTTTTGGGTCTCACCCTTTTGGTTCTATTTGGAGCTGTATCATCAGCTTCTACCTCTGCTTCTCCAGCAAGTGAGTACTGGGTATAGTTTGTAATGTGTGTTTTGTTAGTGTTTATGAGCTAAAAATGCTTGCTTTTATTTGATCTGAATTTGATGTGTATCTTTTTTTTCTGTGTGTTGTGGGTGCAGAGATTATTAATGGGATTTTCTCAAATGCTGTGTCTTTCTTTATGAAATGGTTGTGGTCACTCAAATCAACGACCAAAACAGGTATGGTATAGATCTCTGATACTAGGCACATTTTTCTTTGTTTTTCTGATTTTGTTTGATGGTAATCTGAAATGGTGGGTTTCATGGGACTTTAATGTGTGCAGCAGTTTCTGGGCGTCCAATGATGAAGTTTGAAAGTGGGTATACTGTGGAGACTGTGTTTGATGGAAGCAAGCTTGGTATTGAGCCTTACTCAGTTGAGGTGTTGCCTGGTGGAGAGCTTTTGGTTCTGGACTCTGCTAATAGTAACCTCTATAGGATCTCTGCCTCTCTTTCTCTATGTGAGTGTTTGTTTTGTTTTGTTTATGTAATGGATTGAAAATATTGCTTGCTTGGCTCATCTTCTCTTTATTGAGTTCCATTTCTATTTTGTTTTGAAAATTGTTGATTTGGGTGTGTTTTGCTGTTTTCTTTTAAATTTCTGCCTCTATTGGCCATTCTATTCTGAGAAGTGTAATGGGTTTGCTTTCTATGTATAAAATTAATCATAAGCCTTTCTTGTTGATTGTGGTATCTTGCCGCGTATTGTATCAACTTGTTTAAATTATTGTCTATTATGTAGAACAAATGGTGTGTGAATTAGTTTATTTGGAGTAGAATGTGTAAAATGTGCCAAGTTCCTATTAAAATTACACTCCACTCCACTCCACTCCACCCTTCCTCAACTTGGTATTTCTATATATTTCTGAAGCCAGTTGTCTAAAGTAATACTTAAAATACAGTTTCAATTACATTGTTTTTAGCATCGGGAAGATGTGGCATGGAAGTTTTGTTAGCAAAGAAGAAGTATGTGCTGTGAATGCAATGCTAGCACAGGTTTATATCATCGGCAAATAAATAAAGAATTGCATTCTTTTTTGGAGTATTGTAAACTTTCTTATGTAAAATTGGACAAAGTTGACCCTAAAATATGTTTCTTATACTATTTTTAACTTGTAATCTTGTAATTCCTACACTGTCAGACTACGCCTTAATGTATAAGACTCATACTGCAACTTTTTCAAATTTTATTTTTCTGATATCTTGAGAAAGTGAACAATTGTTAAAGCAAATGGCTATCTGGGATGTCTCATATTTTTTGTTGCATAATTAAAATACATTGAAAAACTGCAGACATGACCCCCTAAAGGTTACGCTTCATTCTCACACTCTTTTGTTATGATTGACCTTTTCATGTGTGTGCATTTTCTTTACTTATAATCATAAATACATTGGAAAACTGCAGACATGACCCCCAAAAGGTTACACTCCATTCTCACATACTCTTTTGTTATGATTGACCTTTTCGTGTGTGCATTTTCTTTACTTATAGTCATAAATACATTGGAAAACTGCAGACAGCAGACCGAAGCTAGTCACAGGATCCCCTGAAGGTTATTCTGGACATGTAGATGGGAGAACTAGAGAAGCGAGGATGAACCACCCAAAGGGGCTTACAGTTGATGACAGAGGAAATATTTATATTGCAGACACTATGAATATGGCTATCAGGAAGATAAGTGAAGCTGGTAAATGCTATATGTGTTTGTTGAAGAGTTCCCTCTGCCAAAGTGAAAATTTTCATATCAACTATATATATATATGATTTTCTTGTTAATAAAAAAATCACTCTAAAACTATTCTTTGTGTTGGTGTTACAGTTGTGAATTTCTATTTGTTTCTAACAAGGAAGGAATTTTTACCTGCAGGTGTTACAACAATTGCAGGAGGGAGATTGGGCCGTGGAGGGGGTCATGTCGATGGACCAAGTGAAGATGCAAAATTTTCTAATGACTTTGATGTGGTTTACATTGGTAGCAGTTGCTCCCTACTAGTCATAGACAGAGGAAATCAAGCTATCAGGGAGATCCAACTCCACTTTGATGATTGTGCTTATCAATATGGAAGTGGCTTTCCTCTTGGTAAACAACTTAGTCCAAATTGCATCCTTTACATTTTTCTTTGCCAATGATCAATATGAACTATTTTTCATCATTACAGGAATTGCAATGCTTGTTGCGGCTGGCTTCTTTGGGTACATGCTGGCATTGCTGCAACGTAGAGTGGGTACAATTTTGTCTTCCCATGATGTGAGTAATCTCTTGCCTTCTGCACTCTACAAGATAAATATCTGGTTGTTTGACGGTGTATAACTTATGCTTAGTTATAGAATTACCCACCAGAATTATGTTAGAATTTAGATAAGTCTGAAATGTCATTCAAAAGAGTGAGTTATTCATCAATTCTTTTGCCATGCACGTGTTTGGAAATTGAAAAATCAGATCCAGGAATACTTTCCAGTCTAATCTTATATCTTGTACTGAAGGAATTTTTATAATTGAAAACAAATGTTGTCTGGCAAGCTGTAGCCAAGTTATTCTTTTTTTCCTTTCTTTCTAATGAAGTCACTGCATGAAAAAGCACTGGATATTCACCCTCTGTATTTTGTATTATGTATTAGCCATATGCCAAGAGCAACTTTAACATGAGATCATGCAGATATAATTTTTTGTAGTTCAAAATGCTGCCTATTTGCTGTAGCATGAATAAAATTTCTAGTGTCTTTTATGAAAAAATGAAACCTTCATTCATCTTTTATCTCATGCTTTTAAAGGATCAGGGCCCAACAAAGACAAGCATTCCATCAACCCCGTATCAGAAGCCTCCAAAGTCTGTGAGGCCCCCATTAATCCCAGCAGAAGATGAACAGGAGAAGCAAGAAGAAGGCTTCTTTGGATCCATTGGAAAGCTTCTTGTCAACACTTGGGCATCAGTAGTGGAGATTCTGGGAGCAATATTTCCTCTGTTTAGAAAGAAGGAGCCACTAAACTATGAATATCAAAACCTGCAGTATCAGCAGCAACAAAAGCACTCAAATGCTTGGCCCATGCAAGAGAGCTTTGTGATACCTGATGAAGATGAGCCCCCTTCAATTGAAACCAGAACCCCGACTCCACGTAAAACCTACCCTTTCATGTCCAAGGATGCAGATAAGATACACCAATTGCGTCAAAGTCGAGTTTTCTATAACGGGTGGGATGGTGATCTTCAGCAGCAGCATCAGTATCAGCATCAGCAGAAACAGCAGCATCAGAAGAAACAGCAGCAGCAGCAGCATCATCATAGGTATTATTCATCCATCCCACATACTTACTATGAGCAGAGCTGTGAGCAAACCAATGAAGTTGTTTTTGGGGCAGTTCAGGAACAGGATGGAAAGCGTGAATCAGTGGTGATAAAGCCTGTTGATTATGGAAATCCCATGTTTGATCATCACAACATTCGCTCTCGAAGTAATTATATGGGCTATCACTATGGCTATTGATCATATACACATAAGAGATCTCTTAGTTTTGACCTTGTTCCTTATTATTAGTCCTTTAAAATTTAGGTTATAAGTGGTACCAAGATTTTCTTCTGAAAAAAAAAAAAAAAAAAAAAAAAAAAAAGGGAAAAGAAAAAAAGGGGGGAGTGTATGTGGGAAGCTTTGCAAATATGAGATTTACTGTTTCTGGCAAAAAACATCAGTGGCACACTGGCCCTTCTATGAATGGTATTGAAATTGAAGGATGGGCTAAGCTTTTTCCCTATATTAATTTCCATTGAATATTTACTTCCATAGTTCCATCATCTCTTATTCGGAAAGCCAATGTGTTAAAATAGTTTCTACATTCTTCAAACAAGAGAACACCACTAATCACAAGGAATTGTGTTGTACTGATGACAGTAGCTCTAAGTTCTTGTAAACATATCTCTCTGTCATCTACAATTCTACATACATCTGAGCGCACTATGATTCCCAATGCCTCCCCGGGGTCCAATAATGTGTATTTTAGGAGATGGGAGATGAGGGGACATGGAAGAGAAAGGGTGATTGTTGGAATATACTAGTGATGGCTCAATGCCTCCCCAACTGCCCAATGACATGTGCCCACGTTTGGAATTTTGGATGGAGACAAATGAGTAGGGAATGTTGACATTTAGGAGTGATCACACATTCACACCATAACGGTCAAATTACCTATTTTTTCAAAAGCTTAAGAGATGGTAAATTTACTAATTTAATCTAACAAAAAAAAAAAATGATGCACCCCTCACACTATATATTTCCCACTCTGACTCCTAGAAAAGTTGGTGGTAACATTTTCCATGTGGTTAGTTTCTCTAGTAGATGGACATGATTCTTACAAAGGGTTTGTTTCTATAGTTGCAATCCTTCAAGAGGGTGTAACACTTCAAGAAAGGGTATAGGGGTGGTTTTGAATCAATTCCAAATCTCCAGGCCATTTTATCCTTGCCCTCTCTCATTTTTAGACAAACTCTTTGCATGTGATTTCTATCCTTATAGGACTTTCATTTCTCTAGGACCAACATGGAGAGAGGAGTGACTGGGGGAATGTCTCTCTCTCTTTCTCTCTCTCCATTCCAAACATATTCGATTAGACATGTACACATTTCTGAATGAAGAGAAATGAGAGGAAGGGTAGTTGGAATAAACCATAGGCATAGGCATTTTGTACTAGACATGCAATTTATATCCAACATTTTTTTTTTGAGAAAGAATTTATATCCAACATAACTCTATTACTTCTAACTTGTGCAAACTTATCCAAAGTGGAGGTCAATCACATTATATTTTTTTACAAAGGATGATCAATGATAATTTTTGAATGCAAGATGTCTCTCTTGAAAAAACCAAGAAGTCTTAGTTGACTTAAGGCTCTTGGCTACAAGGATTTTAACCATATTTACATTCTTTTATCACTATATAAATTTCAATGAATTTACAAATTCTCCCACCAAATCTCATTGCTATTGGGTTGGGCTTGACACCAATGCACAAGAGTCGACACGATTCAAACATGTGACAAAAATTGGACATGTATCTGTATTGTGTTAGGCTGTCAACTTTATTGTACTAGAACACTGGAAGTAAGTCAAGTCCTTTACTGTAAGAAAATAGAGTACATACCTCTATAGGATCTTGTATTTGCTTGTTCCACATTATAAACCATGCCTCCATACCTTGAACGGTTTGTTGCTTATGGTGGTGCTTACTACTAGAGCAAGTCATGCAATATTCATAGTCTAATTAAGAACCAAATGACAAAATCCAAAACTAGAGAGAATGGTAGAGAGGAAAAGATTTTATTTTCACAAGTTACACAAACTAGAGAGGTTACACCCTTAAGTAACCCACTCCCATGTAACTTATGTTACATAAGAATTAATCCCATTAATTGTGGCCAGCCAACGGTCATGTCGACTAATGGGTGAACCTGATTTAGGTGGCTTTAGGTACAGTCTAGGGGGTTCAAACGACCCCCCGAACTTGGCAATATATATATATATATATAATTTTTTAATTTCTTTCATTTGATCCTCCTAAAATAAAATTTTGAACCCCCTAGATGAAATGATCTTGAATATGATTATCTTGATAATATCTTTGTCTTTAAAAAAAAAATGATCAGGATCTTAGTACCAAATTGTTTTCTTTTGCCATCAATGTCATTCACAAAACAAAAGCATGTTCATTTACATTGTCACGGTTTTCTGGCGTGAAAAATGCTTCGATTTATCAAAATAAGAGATTGAGATCAGTTGGGTATTACAACTAATGCAATTCAACTACTTTCTCTCACAAATTTTTATACTTTAACTTTAACTTCTTTTTTTTTTTTTTTTTACTTTTTTTAATATATTCTATTTAATGTTTAAAATTGAAAATTGCTTTTTAAGCTTTCAATGTCACCCATTAACTATAATTACACGAGGTGCAATATAAGCCACAAAACAAACCAGAGAAAAATTTCATGCTTCCTACATAGCATCAACGTCGCATCATTTGCTTATCAAAAAAAAAAAAACGTCACATCATTTGAGAATCAGGGAAAAGCATTTTAAAGTCGTGCTTCGTCACTTGGTTAGTGAAAAGACACCGCATTTGCTGGCTTCAATAAGGAATTTTAGGTGCTATCTTTTGCATGGTTGGGCTGTATGTGATCAAATATGTATCATTGCATGCATATCTTTGTGGTGCCAAAGACTAATTCAGAACCTTATAGCCAACGAAGCTTTTAACAGGTGCATAAAAAAGATTGAGACTATGTTTCTTGCTTTGGCTCGAGCAGCAGCTCATCTCCTTGACAGACCCTATGCATATGCAAAAGTCTTCGCATTTTGTGAGAAACTGTGTACATTACGTGGGAAAGTTACTACATTTTGTAGGAAAAATTGAATATTGTGGGGGAGAGTGTGTACATTTTGTGAGAAAGCTTATACATTATATATATGGAAAAGTGTGGATATTTTGTAAGAAAGTCTTTATGATTTATTCATTATAATTATATATATTTTTTGAAAAATTGGGTACATTAAACATTCAAAATTATGTACATTCTTTGAAAAATTATATACATTTAATATATAGAATTGTTTGTTTTATTTAGAAATTATGTGTGTTGAATATATAGAACTATGTAAATTCTTTAATTATTTGAATATTGAATGTGCAAAGATTATACTCTCAATAATTTGTGCGGAATAATGTTTATACATCAAAACATTTTGAAAGTTAAACATACAAAATTGTGCACTTTCGTATGTATGAAAAATGTGAACGTTAAACATATAAAATTGTGCATATTTTTTAAAGTATTGCACTTGATGCAATTTCCCTCGTCCCTCCCACAATTTTTTTTTTTCCTCAAAAAATAAACTTTTCACTTTTTCAAATATTTTTTTCATTATTATTTAATACTAATAAAGATTGAAAGTTATATTTTTCGAACTCTCAACCAATTGCACGAGTGAGTTGGAACGGCCACCTGTGACGGTGAGGTAAAGACCTAAAACAATGTGGGGAATTGGACTGTAACGAGATACCGTCACAGCACAGACCTCACTGCTACCCCCACAATACATAACCAAAAATATCAATATTATCCCACATTATCACACTGAATCAAATCAAACCGACCTACTACTAATACTAGTTCTAGCAAAAGACACAAACACCCCTATATTTCTCCCAAACATACGAGAAATATAGGATTACGTTTTTCTCTCACTTTCTCGTCCACTCTGTTTCGGCCATAGGAAATTTTTTTTTTTTTGGTGTTCTGAGTCTCAATTAAACCAGCCCTTTTCCTAACATTCAGCAGATCCGAACTGATACAATAATCTCTTACTTTTCTCAATCAGTTTATGTAATACATAATCAACTAATAGTTTTGGTATGGATTTAGCTACCAGTGAGATTGTGTGTAATATGTGTAATTGTGATTTTTCTCTTAATACTTAATAGTTTTGTGTGTAACCGGTGTAATTGTGATCTTTTTCTTAATACTTGATAGTTTTGGTATGGATTTAGCTGTAATTGTGATCTTTTAGCTATCCCGTACTTGCAGTTACCACTATCTTAAGAAGCTTGGTTGTCCAGCTAATTACATCTTGCTGCCACTCATTCGGCATTCATTTGGTGACCCGAGAAAACTGTGGAAAATAGAATACTACTTTAAGATGAAATCGGTTCTGGAGCGAAAATGAAAGGATAGCAACTTACCATGGCTTATTCGATGGATTGGATGGCCTCCATAAGCGCCACAATAGGGTCTATTTTAATATAATAAAAAATGAAAGACCCTATTGTAATATAATAAAAAATGAAATAGGACTATAGCCACTGTAGGGCCTATAATAGCATTTACAAACGCTGCTATAGGTCAAATTAAAATTTTTTTTATTAGCTATAGTGTCATTTATTGGCTATAGGGTCTATTCTTTTTATAAACGAAATGGGCCTATATACCTAGTAGGGTCTATTTTTTTAATAAATTAAATGAGCCAATGGGGGTGTTTGTAAATTTTGCTATAGGTCAAATATAATTTTTTTTATTGGCTATAGGCGTACGCCACTATAAGGTTGGAATTTGTGGTTCAAGCCCAAAACAATTAATTTGTAGAGTATGGGTAAAAAAGTTAGGTTAAGTATGAGATTAACAACAACGAATTACAACTTTTAAGCACAAGCTAACATGAAACTACACATAAAGAGTGAATATCCGAAAAGCTATATTATTGATTATCTGATGAACAAAGATCTTAGGGTTACAGTCCAGTTCTCTCTTCTTCTCTTTTCTTTTTCCTCCTCTTTTTGTTAGGAGCCTCTTTCCTTTATATAACCCATCTTCTCTTCATCTCCATCGTCCACTTGTTCCTCATCCATGAATTTACTTGAGTACATGTCACATCAAGCATTTTCTTTAACTCTGTGTGAGTGGCAGTAAGTTAGGATGCATTGTTCAGAGGTCTTCTCCACATAAATGCGGCCAGAAAAGTTGCTGCAGAGTATTAAATACGGTGATAGTAGCTTTCTCTTTAGATATTTCTCCATCCTTATCGTTTTCCAGCATACTCAGAGCTTATCCTGATCAGGTAAAGTCCTCGGAAGGTCATTTTGACCTTATACACACTCAATTGATTTATAATATTCGCATCAGAGGATTACAACCTCTTCGGACAAGAGACATATTCTTCAGATTGTAATAATTCTTCCTTTTGAGGGTCCCACTTCCAAATGGGCCCTACTCTTACCATCTCCTTCTTCTTGGTCGCACAATAGCTCTCATATGGACTCTTAGCCCACTATGTTGGACTGGGCCCTTTTCCCCCCACAACCACTATAAGTCTATACCTTAGAGGGTAATAGTGTGTGACCTATGCAATTGTGATCTTTTTCTTAATACTTGATAGTTTTGATTTGAATTTAGCTATTAGTGAGATTGTGTGTAACCTATGTAATTGTGACCTTTTAGATGACGAAGGCATGCAACATATGTCTGCATCTCAATTTCACTGAAAGTACGGTCCTGATTGTCTTTTCACAACTTTTGGTCTGGAGTTTTTGAATACAATCCATGAAATGGTAATCTACCATGGTTTGGTGGAAGTGAAGGAGAAGCTACGTAATATGGCTGCTGAGCATCGTCCTCGGGCACTCCGTAGGTTGCTTAGAATTGCAACCCGGCCATCCCGTACTTGCGGTTACCATTATCTTAAGAAGCTTGGCTGTCCAGCTAATTGCATCTTGTTTTCACTCATTCAGCACTCACTTGGTGACCTGAGAAAATTGAGGAAAATAGACTACTACTTTAAGATGAAGTCGGTTCTGGAGCTCCTTGGGAGTTAAGGTGAAGATGAAAGGATAGCAACTTACCATGACTTATTCGAGAGATTGGATGGCCTTCCTCTGCATCCTCTTGTTGTGCCAGGGTTAGTGCATACTCATCCTGAAGTTATGCCGGGGCCGGTGCAACTATGGGGTCTTTTTTTTTTTTTTAATAAAAAAAATGCGATGGACCTATAGTGGCTCATTGCATTTTTTTTTTTTTAAATAAACTATAGTGGCTTATAATTTATAAACGCCACAATAGGGTTTTTAAAAAAAAGAAATGGGCTTATAGCGGCTTTTATAAAAGCCACCATTGGGTCTATTTTAAAATAATAAAAATGAAATAGGTTTATAGTGGCGTTCATAAACATCGTTTTTTTTAAAAAATGAAATGGGCCTATAGCCACTAAAGATTTTTTTTTTTTTTTTTTTAAACTAATGAAATGAGCCTATAGTGGCAATTATAAATGCTGTTATAGGTCAAATTTATTTATTTATTTATTTTTGACTATAGTGTCGATTATTGACTATGGGGTTTATTCTTTTTTATAAATGAAATAGGCCTATAGTGTTGTTTATTGCTGATTAGGGCCCACGCAAAGAAATACATCTCTTCCAGCCCAATTCAATGCTACAAGAAATGCAAATCGATTTCTCTAAATCAACATCCCTCTCCAAACCAATGTAGCATCTTGAGAGGATTGCTATTCTGTAGTCCACCCCTTAGCAAAATGCTATCATTATGTGTGGTCCTGTAGCTTATTCTCATTTTTTGCTTCACTTCCTTCGTTTTGTTTTCTATTTGGTTTAATGTAAGTTTTTTTGGGCCTTGGCCAAAAAAGAAAAAGCAAAGAGATCACAATGTCCACTAAAAAAAAAATCAAATAAAAATCAAATCTTGGAAATTTAACTACATTCCAACTTCGGCTTAGTCTAATATTGAACCTACAATTTAAGTAGTGTCACACGCTCATGAGCTAAACTCAGCCAACCATGAGGCACCTTACACCTTATGAGCCATGTACATACAATCAGTATTTGTCAGCCTCAAAAACAAACTACAAGCACAATAGAAACTACAAGAAAATCTGTAACAAGCTCCCAAGATTTCTGGCAGAGGCTCAATAAACACGATTAACTTTACAAGGAAGAACGACAATACTTATACAACACTTTCCTTTTACTTTATACCGATGAATACAGTAGCTATCAACACCAATCACATATTCCGATTCAAACCACTAGAACTTAAATGATGCCTTGTAGAGGCAAGAGGAAAAGAATAAAAGAAAAAGCTCTCTTGCTTCTATGACAAGTGAAGATTCTTCTATAAAATCCGAGCATCATTAAGGAGGGTTTACACAAGATCGAAATTTGGGTTTCTCAACCTTCTGTGAGGCCTCCCATTTTGAAAAATTGTATATAAAAAAATTGTCTACATTATTTGAAAACTTATATATTTTAAATATACATAATTATGTACATTCTTTGAAAGTTTGGATATGAAATGTACAAACTTTACATTCTCATTCTCAGTAATTTATGAAGAGAAAAGCTTGTAAATAAAAAAAGTTGTGTGCTTTGAATTTACAAATTGTGTGTAAATTTTTTTGAAAACTGTGTATTTTAAGTGAAAAATTATGTATATTGAATACAAAATTGTTTACATTCTTTTAAAATCAGGTACAATAAATATATAATGAATATAGATAATTACATACATTTTTCCCCCAACTCCTACATTATGTATATTATGTGAAAAAGTGTGTACATTTTATCAAAAAGTCTTTGCATTATATGAGAAAATTTGTATATCATGCAAGTAAGGAAGACAAAATTAGACACGACTCGTGAATCTGACATGACATGACACGAAATTAACAAGTTATGAGTTAAGGGTAAATGGGTTTGTATCATATTTGAGTTAACACGATTAACTCATTTAATAAATGGGTTGGTTTAGTATTTAACCTATGGAATCCGTTTGACCTATCTGGCTTATTTAATTAAATGACATTTTATTAATATACCTTTCATATTTTAGGTATATAAACTTATTAGTTGTTTTGGTTTATTTTCTTTGGCGAGAAATGATATGTCCACAACATTTTTACAACATTTTCGCAACAAATCATAAGTAGTAGATTGTTACTGGTTGCTATTATTGGGGTAAAAAAAGTAATCTTAGTGTTAAGTTTAAATTTGAACCAGTAACAACTAACTACCTATAATTTGTTGTAAAAATGTTATAAAAATGTTATGGACGTAGCACCTCTCTTTTTTGACATAATGTGATTGATTTTTTGTGATATAGAGATATCCTTAAGTTTTGAATGATATTGCTGATATAATTATTTGTTAGTTCGGAATTTTATATTAAAAATATTTATTTGTTTTTTTTTCATAATTTTTTTTTTTGTTTCGATAAAATCTAATAAACAAGTCGACATAACTGACCTATTTAATAAATAGGTCATATTAGAATTGAAAAATCTTAATCCCTTTAATAAACATGTCGGGTTAGTATTAATTTATAGTCAAATACTCATGAGTTAATATGACACAAATTGCCACCCCTACATGCAAGCATCTGACATAAAAATCATCCCCTTAATAAAATGTGAACTCCAAGGAGTACATAGTTGATAGTTGTAAGACCCATATACTATGAGAAAGGTTATGCACATACTTATGCATCATATTACTAATATACAAAATAGGGAAACGAGATCTAACACAGTACCGCAAGAGACAAAGTGTTAAATGGGAGTACATTTTCTGGCTCACGGGTTTAAGATAGGAGTCCATACTGCAAAATTAATTACTCAATTCAACAGCTTGGCTGAAAAGGATATATCCCCAAAATTCAAATTTGCCAAGTGCACAATTTAATCAATAATGAAACAAACAATTCTACGGTTGATCAATCAGACCAAATCTCTGTTATGAAACCTCAAATATAAAACCACGACATATCTGGCCCACAGAGAGAGAGAGAGAGAGAGAGAGAGAGAGAGAATGAAGCATAGGAAAATTGTATTGCTGGCAATAGTCATCAACAAGTCACTAGTACTACATACTTATAAACCCCATAATAGAAGAACAAGTTATATAACAAGGAAATTGCCCTTATCAACAAGTCACTAGTACTAAATACTATAAACCTCATAATAGAAGAACAAGTTACATAACAAGGAAATCGCCTTTTGATCACTTGCACCTTTGCTTAACCAAACCTGAAATAGTGGGTTATCAAAAACCCCTCCATTGTTCTTCAGCCGGCTCAGCAAAACCCATGACATTAGCCTGTATCATAGCATCTACCTTTCCATGGCTGTCGGTCAAAGTGTCATCACTTCCCTCCTTATCATCATCACTGTGGTTGACAATTTTGTCAGCCATGTTTAACAAACCCAGGCCTCCATCAATAGTCATCAGATCCTTCAACTGATCAGCATACATCTCTGACTTTGTTAATTTACAACTACTTATGACATCACAATCTATCAAAGATACATATTCCTTACGCGAAATAGGAGATTTTACTTTGAAAATTCTAAACATATGAGAAAGATGAGAGAGGCTCAACCAAAAGAGTCTCCTCAAGAGTGTGAAATATGAGGATCTAGCAACTGCGCTTCTGATGTCGAAGCAGAGTATCAGTACTTGTTTCCCCAGCCGGATTAGGTAATGCATCCATGTCTTGAAACACAGGGGGCTGAAGCCTTTCTGTCTACAAAGTTCAGTTAGAGAAGGTGTAAGCAATTATTTGTTGTATAAAATATCAGAAAGATAATAAGACACTTACACGACGAAAGATATAAGGCTGAACTGCAATCCCCACAATCAAGCCAAGTAAACATGAGAGTCCCAGTCCCAGAACCCAAATTGAAACTGCTCCCAATGCTGGAAAATATGTAAATGAAATCTTATTTTCTTATAACAGAATTAGAACCACTATTAAAAAGCTACTAAATACAGACAAAGAATAAATTTCATGAGGGAAGAGACAAATGCACCGAAAGTCATCATAATATCTTTTGGGGAGGGGGAGCAAAGATACAACTAATAAAGATAAAACCAAAAGGCACAACAGAACCTCAACCAAAGAAAAGAGAGAACTCCAAATCTGTATGACTAAAATTTGCTCAAATAATGTGAGAAATCCCAATCTGTGACTCGGAAATGGAAAATAGGCAGATATACAAACCCTTACAAAACATCATAAGAAACACTCCAGTGTTTGTAAGGGTTTGTATAGCACATGTTTCTAGCATAAAACATTTGATATATCCGGATTTTCTAAAGAAAAGGGAAAAAAATGGTGTATAGAATTTTTTCTTGATAATCACACACACACAGAGTAGGTCATGAACCCAAAATCTCACCCTCCACCTTACTCTTACAAGAGGAAATGTCAGTTGAACTAAAACTTATTGGTTTTTTTTTTACGTGTTTAGAAACTTGTGCTATAATATGCAAATATCAGGATTCAGGACCCCTGGCCCAAACCCTTCCAAATTCCCCCCCACCCCCCAAAAAAAAGAAAAAGAAAAAAGAAAAATCATAAATGTAAAATATGTTTCTCATCCATATATTGTGCATGCATTAATGATTTTCAAAAGCTCACCAAATTGAGAACCCCTGACACAATCCTCAGCCTTGAGACTAATCTGGCGGACCAATTGATTCCCATGATCTGAAATCAGTAAGGCACATTTTTCAGGAACAAAAGATATCTCAAAATCATCTGAGAATGATGCATTCTTTGCAGGTCCATCTTGATGGCCTGGATTCTTTGAGTATCCTCCAGCAATTGTCTTCACACCTAAACATGTGTCATTAAAAAAACAGAGACTGGAAGTCATAATACACCCATGGAAGATATGCCTACTGTTCTTAATAAACTAGTTCCCTCAGAGAAGATCTTTGAGTACAACAACTAAGTATGTCAACATCAGCTTCTGGTGCAAAAAAGAAAGTTTGAGTACCCACTAATTACTTAATGCAGTGAAAGGTAATTTAAGTGAATAATTAGACCCTGAAGATATACCTGCAGTATGCTTCCAACCTCCTATAGGAGAGAAAATGCAAAAACAGAAAATGAAGCACAAGAAGATATGCTACTAGTCCCTACATAAAAAAAATTCTTCATTTTCCTTTTTTACTACTTTTGCCTGCAGACCATGCCCAACCAATTTTACACGCACATACATACATACATATATGTATGTACACTCACATGCATGATGTATATATCTTTGTACACACAGGTGGAAGGAAGGGGAGTGAAATTGTTCCTTAAGAAAGGTCTTGCCTTGCCCCAACAGATGCCAAGAGTCATGTTGCCCCATCACCATTACCCACATTAAAATGGTCATTTAAACTTCAAAAAAAAAGAGTTAAGAAAAAATAATGGAAAGAATATTTCTAATAACTTCCAGGTATATTATCATATTTTACAATTTGTATAATGATTTGTTCTTAGTTAATAGTAATTTTTCTATGCAATAAGTTATTCTTTTCTATTTGCACTTAAAGTTTGACCCAATTACATGTCTAAAAGATTTATCATTATATCAAATATAGATTTTTGCTTGTGCCCATGATTAATAAAATTAAACTACTAAAGGATTATTGAGATCATATGGAATCCTAGCACAATGAGAACTATATGAAGTCACAATTGAACCCTAAACAATTCATATGAATGTGAAAAATACATTACGTCTTGTATCAAAATTAAATTGTACTTTTTAATTATTTTGAGTTTATATTTACATTGATCAATGTTTGCCGAATCAATTTTATGTTTCAATTTCCTCCCTCCCCAAACTAAAATTCTGGCCTGCCACTGTTTACACAAATGCATATGTACATAACATCTTTTTGTTTTTGTTTTCTATTGGAAAGTTAACATTTTTTGGGCAAGTCTTGAACCCACCACGTCACCCGCACATTAATGTATGTATGTATGTTTTAGTGACATGTGTATTAATGTATCTAGTTATATAGTCAAACACATAAATACATAAGTAAATGGTTTATGTATGTATAAAATCACATACTACATGGCCACATGACAAGTCCGCACAATACCAATAGATAAAGCTTTAATTAATTATAATTAAAACAAGAACACCAACAACAACATCAGAAAGAGAGTTGGGAATTGGGACCTGTATTGCTAATCTTTCGAATGGCATGGTTAGTCTTATCAGCAACATAAACATTTCCTTTTAGATCAACAGCAAAGCTCCGAGGCTTATTGAACCGAGCCGAATCCAATTCCCCATCTGCATACCCGCCATTTCTATCACTAGCTCCAGCTAACCGGTTCACTTTCACCTTACTCTCTGCAATTATCAAACTAAAGGTATAACTCTTGTCCTTGAACTTTTTAAAACCAATCAATTTCTTCCTCAACAAGTATAGTGACACAACAAAATTCCACGATTTTATGAAAAACCAAACACAAATAGACACCTTAGCAAATTGTTTATTTTATTTTATTTTAAAGTTGCATCCTTAGCATTGCCAAATATTTAACCGAATCCAATGCAACCTTTTTCACAAAATGTTAATGCATCAAGTTGTGAGTGATGCATCATCATTTTCACATGTCGACGGCTAATATCACTTTTATTATGCACTAATCACAACATGTCACCTCAACAATTATGCATGTGTTAGGTACGACAAATACATCCACAACTTAAACCAAATTCCATTTCGGAAAAAGTTGAGCTCCAAACTAGTTTAGAGCTATGTTCCACCAATCCATTATCTAATGATTGAAAAAATCATCCATGTGTAGTTTTAATCGCATGACTCTTTTTTTTTTTAATTTTTTTTATGTGTTACATGATTAAATAATACGCATGAATAGTCTGATAAATCGCCGGACCAAAAAGATCACTACAAATAAATTTGAAGCTAAACTTTCTCCATTTCACAAACTTGTTAAATTACCAATTATCCCAAAAGTCATAATACCGGAGATTTTTAACATTTTAAATGGGAGGTAGAGTAAATACAGAGATGGAACTCAATATGTTAATACCATGAAGTCAAATTACCGATCGAATCATAAGCATACACAAAACTTTGGCCAAATAAAGGTTAGTGTTCTTAGGACCTTTGGATGTGGGAAAAGATAGAGTGTAGACGATACTACTGACGGAATCAAGGAGCAGGAGATCGGACGATCCAGGTTTGGAGAGGATCGAGCGTGGGTTGATGCCAAGCTTGTGGCCGTCGATTACTGTGGTTACTGTGTACCCTTCTTCGATCTCCACTACGTCCCTGGCTAAAACTGAAAATACAGAACAAGCTTAAAGGTTATTTCTTACTATTTAATAATAAGAAATTAATATTAAATTTAAAAGCCGTTGGAAATAGACTGTAAAGGGAAAAAAAAAATTACTGGCAAGTGAAAAACCAGAAATGAGAGTTACTGTTATGGAATTTATTTACCGTGATGATGAAGTGAAGCGAGGTTGAAGATGAGGAAGAAGAAGAAGGCAGCGAACGCAGAGGCCATGATCGCAAAGCTTCTTGAGAGAGTTGCGTTTGTTGGGAGTGGTTTGGGAAGTGTTTTTTTTTTTTTTTTTTTTTTTTTTTTTTTTTTTTTTTTCTTGTAATATAGCTCTTTATTTTTACTAGCTAGTGCAATTGCTACTTGCTTGCGAAGGCAACTTAAAGTTTGGTAAAGATCTTCCAACACGTGGCGTGCTTAGGCATCGATAACCGTTGGATTAAAAGTTGGAAAGAATCTTCTTTTTGCGAGCTTTTCTAAATAAAAACAATTACTTTTTACTATTTTATGGTTTATCCCAAAAACTTTGTTTAGTTTTAAAAATTGACATTTTATTCTCCTGATGCAAGTTTCATTTGACTCTTGTTACCTATCTCTATTAAAAATAAAGATAAATTTATATTTTTGTTATCTTTTTATGTTTCTCTCTTCTCAAAACATAAAAAATTAAAAAATTAAAAGGAAAGAAACATAAAAAATTAAAAAAATCAAAAGAAAAGAAGATCTAAATATTGTCAAAAGCCTTATAGTTGAATTGACACTTCTTTATGTATAAAGTGCTTTAGGATTTACGGAGAAAAGATTTGAACACGGAGAAAAGATTTGAACTGCGGAGGCAAAAGCATGCTATGATTTTCTAAAAAAAAAAGCTAAGTTTTGTAAAAATCAAAACATAGCTTTTAATTTAGATCAAAAAAGATCGTCAAATATGATCAATTGCTCCATTTGCCTTGTGGTTTATTCGAAAAATACTTTACTTACCTATGTTTTAAAAAGACTAAAATGCAAAACTGACCTCTAAATTTCACTTTTTGTGTCATTTTAATCTTTTAAGTTTTAATTTTGTTATTTTAATCGTTTAAGTTTCAAATGTTGTTAATTTAGTTCTCTGTTAGCCTTCTGTTAAGTGCTGCCACTTACTAACTAGAACGACGCCGATTTGGATGATTTTTTTAAATTTATTTCTTAATTTAAAAAAAAAAACTGAAAAATGTTAATTTAAAAAAAAAAAAAAAAAAAACAAAAAACAAAAAACAACTAAGGGCTCTGGGAATTTTTGGAGTCACAGAACA